>BSYO01000004.1:14132034-15460854 GCA_033239525.1 Nepenthes gracilis | reverse complement strand
AAGATTAGGATCAAGACTTTAGTACTTAGCCGACTCCAAGCTCATACTCAAAATCACACAATTCCATTGCAAGACATAATATGCTCATCAACACAATTCAGATTAACCCGACAACTCACCGACCAAAACATCTATAATATCACATCAAGATCAAGACCACAAAATGGTTGAATTAACCCAACCAATCGTATATACAACCCGAAGAAAATGTTATAACCTCGATACCGTCTGTATCAAACTTAGATCCTTAATGAAACAAACAAACTTAGGAATCACAAAATTATATATATGATCGGGATCCCAACGATACAAGTGTTGCGACATCCAAAATTGAGAAATTTCATCCTCAATCACAAAGAATCAACATATTTTCTTTATGCGCCATCACCACCAAAACTCCAATTCTAAGGCACTAGACTTCTTCACCGCTAGGCCAAAGGATACGAATTATCATTAACCCAACTACCATGCTATCTATAACTTAGATCATAGTTCCAAATCCCTTCTGAAAACATTTATCCAAAATTTGTACATGAACATCCACTTTGATACATCCGTTGCCTTTTTTTTTTTTTTTGGTAAGTAAGTATTTTGGATTAATGGGAGAAAAAATTACAAAAAAATATGTTTATCTCCAAGTATCATGACTTGAAGATAAAACATAAATGCTAGGGCATACCCCGAGCGGACATTACATCAAAGTATACAAATTGGCCTCTAGGAGGACAGCGTTTACAGAAAACGACAAAATATGGCATTGCCATCATAAACAAACTAAACGCAGCTTGTAAAGCTGATACACAAAAAAAGTGGTTTCACATAGTGGCACGCCATAGGCACACCGCACATGAAAATAAAATGAGAATGCTCGACTCCGAGACCAGCAAAAGATCATCTTGGCTATTTAGCATAGCAGCAACATCTCAAAAGGAACCTTAAATCCATGCTCCCGCCACGGCAAAGCGGTATACCAATCTTGGACATCGTTGTTCACACCATCCCAAAGATCGGCTACCGGCCGCGGACTTCACAAATTTCTGCATCATCGTGGCACGGGAGCAACGAACCTCAATACACTCGAGATAGCGAATGCACAAATTGGTAGCAAGACATCTGCAGACAGCGGACAAGTGCAAATCCAGCGGTTATTGCAAAACCACGCATGGAAAATCCACAACATCGCCGCCCAAGAGCTTTATACCCCATGTCGGCCGAGGTATGCAATATTACGTAACAAAACACAAAGCAAAACTGCTCTTGGGCCACCCAGGGGCCTTTTTAGCAACACCATGCTGCCATCTTCAACTTATGGACTGCATGGATCCGCCTCAGAAAGGTCATTGCAGCGTGGGCATCACGAGTAGCTTCCTTCAGCAGGAGCGAGGCCATGTAAATAACCATCCGGCTACCAAGTGGAAGACACAGCCTAAGAATCAACCAAAACAAACCAGCCAGCACTGCTGTTCATCCTCACCGAGACATCGGAGAGCAAGACCACGCTCCTTGAAAGACAAGGAAAACCGGCGATCAACTTAGCAAGATCACCGAGCTTATTCATTTAACACTCACCTTAGGAAGACTCAACCGGAATGGCATCAAATCACTTCCTCCACCATCGATTCAATACCATTCCACAATAAAAGATCATCCAAAAAATCAGGATGTAATTTATATGTAAGAGCCAAAGGTTCGCGAAAGAACTCAATCAACACCAATCGGAGGATCTGTTTCTAACCAAAGACCTCAAGAAGGATCCAGCACCTCAAGAAGGATCCAGCACCATTCCAGCAGCAGTCCCAGCCTACCTACAGCAGCCATAAGGTGATTACACATGGGAGCAGAGGCAGATCAGTACCACCACAGGCAGCAGGACAACCATTCCAAGTACATCATAGTTCCAGCTCGTCCAACAAACGAACAGCAAGAACCAACCACCATTCAATCACACAAGACCTTTTTTCCACAGCAAGGACTGACATTGAAGTAGTAGAAATCTGCTACAATCCCAGAGGCTAATACTATGCTCCCATCCAGACAGACACAGCAAACACATCAAAACCTCAGCTTATCAGCCAACTACAATTGTAGTTACAATCACCACAATAAAGCAGCAATCATGCAGGGCATCGCCTCAAACAAGAAGAGCATTCAACAACCAAAGGGAACCACAGCCAGCTGCTCAGTCCTCAGCCGGAGTTTCCAAATCCATACGCACATGGGCTCCCCCAACCCAATCAATAAATGGGAAAAACAGCCGTAGCAATTAGAGCAAGACCAAGGTACATTGGTGCATCGCTACCTTCGAGATGAGACAACAGCCCATAGGAATTGTTGCCAAGCAACAACTTGACAACCGGCTGAATTAGCTTGTTCACAAGCATTCCAATGGAATGCAACACAATCCCACAATAAAGCATCAATCGAGCGAGGCGGTGGCGAAAATCACCCGGACCACGGCAGCTATTAAAACAAAGCGTGCCTCATGGTCAGTTCGAAAGACCGAACTAGCCCAACTGAATTCCAAACAACGTCAAGCCACCAAGACCAAATAGCAACAACCGTGCAACTTCTGGCCCATTGATGCAACAGAGACAACAATCCATGATCGCATCCCAATCGAATAGGGCCGCACTGATGTGGGGAACCCCAAATACATCAATCCACAATATCCAAAAGATTCAAGATAGCAAAGAGACAGAACTCACGCTGTTGGATCACAATAGCCAAAGGGTCCAGCAGCCATTCCATCATTAGCCCCTACCCACCGAGCAGCAGGACAGCCATTTCAAGAAACATCAAAATTCCGGTTCGTCCCGAACAAAACAGTACCCTCAACCACTTCACGCCTACGGCAGTGAATAGCCACCACAGGCTTAATCGGCCAAGAACCACCAAGCTTATTCACTACTGCTAACCTCCATTTTCGAAAAGAAAATGGAGCCCAAGAACACTGAGCGGCGAACCAAAATAGGATCAATTCACCCAAGAGCAGATCCAAACTTACCAAAAAGTGCAAAGGCATCCAACAAATCGGACCGGTGGCGGATGAAAATCCCGTGAGAGCGGGATTTATTATGCCCGAGAAGGACCAAAAGACCTCCAAGCACATTCTTGTTGAACCTGTGTCAACAAGAAACAAAAATAAACCACCAAAAAAACACCGGAGTCGGTTCAAGGCCCCTAATCAAGACCTGACAAAAATATCCCAGCGGCAAGGGCCTAGGAGCCGAGGCACCACTTTGGACTTTGGAGGCAGCCTTTTTCTTTTTCCTAGACTTAGGAGTCTTCCACTCAGCCTCGAAGCCTCTCAATTCATCTACCACAGAGGAGTTTGAAGAATATTGCTTAGTAATCCTCTTAATAGAGCTTGGGGTAAGCATAAATTCATCTAAGTCGATATTATGGTGTAGAGATTCGAAATCCGGGGAATTAGGATCCATATCATCCATCTCGCATATCCAGAAGCCATCCAAACAAGCTGGAATCATCGGGTAGACTAAATTGATGCGCATTCTCAGCAGACAATTGTGGAATAGCACTCTCATCTGGCTACTGTCAACGGAACCCAAAAGGGGAGGGAGCTCAACTAGATTAACAGTCCTGGTAACCCCCAAATTCGGGTTTGCCTGAGGCACCGGATCAGGCAGAGGGGAATTAGGCCTAGTAAGAGCCCGCGAATCATCAAAGGGAAGAGCTGGAGTTTCAATCCCAGCCCGACCAGCGCTTCGACATTTAGAACCGCTATTGGGGTCGGGAGTGACTCGGTTGGGGCAAGGCTTCTTCAGCCCACGAACATTTACCGTTTACCATACACGTCAATTGGAGGCATAGTTACTTGGCAACCAGACTCCACATGAACCTCAGGATGAGGGCTTTCATTTAGAACAGGACCAGTTAGCCTAGAGCCCAGAGGCTGGGATGAGAATTACCATGAACGAGCTTGGACCGGCAATTTGTCTCCATATGCCCAATCTGTTGGCATCGAGCGCATCGGGTTGGCTTCCAGCTATAAGCCACATTCACCGAAGCAAATTCGGTAGAAGCAGAACAAGGATGAAAAGCGATGGAGCTGGGGAATGGCCCATCCACACCAACTTCAACGCACATCCTTGCAAAGGACAGATTTTCCATTCGAGCTGTCTTGGGATCAATCTGAAGAGGGATCCCAATCGTACTGGCTAACCAGCAAAGACCAGCGTGCGACCACAATTCGAGTGGTATATTCGACATTTTTATCCAAATTGGAAAGCGTTTGTGTTCTTTTGATAGCTCCATTCCAGGCTTCCAACGCTTTAGAAAGATTGCTTTGCCGGAGAAAATCCATGGACCAGTGCGAATAACTTTCTCCACCATTTCTTCGGAAGGGAAGCGGAAGAAAAAGAAGCCGCCTTCGTTGCCAGCGGTTTGCTTGAGACCGAATCGGGACCATAACTTCATGGCAATTGCTTTAACAGCCGTGAAGTGTGGAGGAGTGTTAAAGAAGTAGCCAACCAATGTATTACTCCAAAAGAAGTTACCTTGTTCTATGACCTCTGGCGGAGGTGAGAGAGAACTGTCAGAACACAATGACGTTTGGAGAGGGAAGAACCGAAGCTCAGAGCTAAGCCCAGAACCGTCCTTCTTCACAGCATCAGCCCATGATTGGGGGGACACATCGGTACCGCCAGAATGGACGGGATCGAGTTTTAGAGACACAGATGAACCAGAACCCAGGGGCCGAGGGAAAGGAAGATTTGAGGAAGGATTTATCGAGGGCGAGACGGCGTTCTGAGGAGAGGGGATGTGGTTAAGGACGGGGTGAACGGACACCGGAGGAGGAGCAAGAGGGTCGGTCATGGTCATCGACGAGTATCGCTGCCAGGGCCGGGAGGAGCGACAGGCAGAAACGGCAGAATGGAATTTCAAATTTTGAAATTATACATCCGTTGCCCTTCCGAATGCTAGATCACCTTTGTTACTACTACAAAGCCTAGGACCCCACAACCAATCTCTTTCTTAAAGGTCCTAGTTGCCTTAACTTCCTCAACCTATTCCAACAGAATTGCATGCAGATTCAATCCTATGCTTCCGCTTTTAGTTCGATCAATTCCTAAGGCATCTCAATTCTCTGATACCAAATGTGACGGAATGGATATTTTTTTTTCCTCAAAAGCTTCCGTCAAACAGATAACATAATTAACGGTCTAATTAAGGCAAGACTTCTGTAGAAATTTTGGCAGAGTCTCCTTTGTAACTGGATGAAAACCCAAAAATACAAACCTGTAATATTCATCCATAACAAGCACACAACTATCCATCATTCACAATTCCTACAACAATCATTCACAGGATCCTATGTGCCATCCATGGCACAAATCCATCAAAGCAATTACTATTCTAACAGATAAATAACGAGATGCCATCTAGGACCTGCACAGGAAATCCAGAGTATAGCGGAAGTACACTACAACCTGCAGAAGCATAGCATATTCTCTTTTACTATCATACATGTCATGAGCTTTCTTTACAAAAATTCACAAGTTCTATAACATCAATAAACGTGGAATCGGTATTCAAGATCACATTTCTAGCTAGGTCATTGCACCCACAAGCTCTTCAAAAAAATGGCTTCACAATGCTCTAAGTCCTCAAAAAGCCTTCAGAAGCTTTTCACCGGTCTACTCCTTGTCGTCAGGCAAAAGCTCTACTGTCTCATCTGGAAGGGGAGAAAAACACTAAAACAGTGAGCCGAGGCCCAGCAAGGTACATGCATATGAACAGTAAAACCATGATGCAGAACAGTCATGTAACGATGCAGAACAGAACGGTTTAGACAGAAAGTAATTCAGCAAATGTGAAAATCATACTTTGACAGTAATACCTTTCATATATCAGAAATCAGTTCTCGGTAAATGAAATCGCAATGAAACCTGTATGTCGGTGCGGTAACAAATAACGGGAGTCGAAATGAGCCAATAATGTAAATCGGAAATCGGGAATCGGAAAGCAATAACATATCGTAGCAGATGCAAACTTACTAGCGTACCCTACTAGCCGAGGGGGCGAGTGATCGAGGATAGATTGTGTTCACTCCACACAATCCAAGGCCGGAGCGGGGTATCCCATCTCGAGGATCGTAACAGGTGCCACCCGAAGGTAGGCCGAATGTGAAATTTCCTCCTGACCGTAACGCCCCGAGGGCAGGGCGGACCACAAATAACTCCATGGACAGAGTTATCCTCGATTACCACCGAAAAGTCCTAAGGCATGCTGGAGAACCTATCCGGACTGTAGTCAGTCCCGGGTCCTAAAATAACTGTAACAGAAACATCTCTTTATCGAAAACCCCTTTTTGAAATCAACTTTTCTCAAAACACTTTCAGCTAACTTGAAACATACACGGAAATTTCCTCGGTGCGGGTCGGTACATATTTTCAGAAACAAATTATACTGGAAGCCACATTTCAATATCAATTAATTTTCATATAACAGAAGCTATGGTTAAAGCTCATCAAAACCTCTTCATTTTCGTACATAGGGCTTCGCCAAAACCTTCGGACTCAAATCGGTCTCTTACATGTACATATTTCATGAACTTAATATCATAGATGCCATGCATATACATTAAATCATGCAATTTACTCAAACTACACCACATTTTCGAGCTAGGGTTTCATCACATACTTTTCAAGACAAATTGAATACTATTTTCATGTTTATTCACGAAATCGAAACCAAAACTTGCAATAAACATGGATAATCATGAAATCTAACCGACTAAGCGAAGGAAATATACTTCATGTACTTCAATCATGTAACATCAACATTTTAGAGCATTTTCAACGGTTTTAAAGCATGAGAAATCGATACAGTGAAAAACAGCATCCGAAGTACACTTGCCTGAGCTCGTTCTACCATTATTTTACCCGGATTGAATCACAACTGTGGTCTCTCCCCTTTCTTTCTCGTCGTGCTTGCTGTTGTGCCTCAACTTCCTCTCTCTACAAACACATATCACTTAATCGGCATTTAAACAATGAAGTATTACACAAAATATCGTCCGAAGTTTTTGGACGAGCAAATACCCATGTACAGTGCACAGGAACGGTGCACATGAACAATAACAGGTAATTTATCAAACCCAAGGCATGGGTAACTATAACCCCAAGTCAATTTACACATTAGACCCCAAATCGAAGATCAAACGGTGTCCGGGCGCGGGTCACGGGCTTCGCGAACGAAAATCCCTAAATAACCACAATTTTGAATACCCAACCAACAAATTAACTTACCCAAGTCATACATAATCATAATCTAGTCTTAATTAAATCAAAAGCCCCAAGAATCAGAGCCCGAAACCACCCGGGCGCGGGGTTAGGCTTCGCGAACGGGAATTCACATAATTTCACCAAATCGGGTACCCAATCGACAAAATAACTTACCTAGGGTGTGGGTATTGGTATTCTAGTCTCAATTTATACAAAAGCCCCAAATATCGAGGGCCGGAATACACCCGATTGTACGTGAACAGTACACGTGCGTGGGTGAGGGTTTGCGTCTTCTGAAACCGAACTTAGACTACAAATTAGGTCTCCAAATTAACATATATTCATGCTTAGATTATAGGAAGCAATAAACACAAATTTAATCCGATATCGGAACAAGGATACCCGAAGAAAATAAAGCAAAAGTGCACGAAAATGAAAAACAAGGGTATGAGGTTTCTTGCCTCGACGTGCTCTACAACTTTCCCAACTAGCTCAAGCTCGGAATCGGACCCGAAGGCCTCCATTTTCCCCTCTTTTCCTTCGCGTGCTCCTTCTCCCACCGGGCTCTCACGAGCACTGCCGCTGCTCCACCGCAACCCCCGGCCGGCCACCAGCTCGCATGGCCGTCACCGGCCGTTGCCGACCCCTGCGCCACCGGCGCCGGCGCCGTCCGCCCCTCTCTCTCACCAACGAACCCTAACCCTCGCCCCTCTCTCTCTCTTCGCAAACCCCCTTCTCCCGATTCTGCCTCCCTTCTCCTCTTTTTTATTATTATTATTATTATTATTATTATTATTATTATTATTATCATTATTATTATTATATATATATATATATATTACGTTTCTTTTAATCCTAAACTTTAATTCGACACTCGAACGATAGAATGGGCACACTCCGGCACCGACCCATCAATTCCGAATATTCTTCCAAAATTTCATAATATTAAATTAATTTTTCACACGCCCGAATTACCCAAAATTACCGAAAATAATAAATGATTCCAATTTAGTCCGATAAAAATATTTCGGGATTTCAGGATGTTACATTCTCCCCCACTTATAAAAATTTCGTCCTCGAAATTTAACGAATCTCAAATTCCCAAAATCAGAGATAATCTCTCTCTTATTCCGAAATCATTCCCTTAGATGATTATTCTAGGAACCTTAAGCATTTGAATCATTCTAATCTTTATCACAAGACTAATTCTTAGTCTCCCAGAACGGTTCAACCCAAACACTTACTGATTTTCCTAGCCATTGATTCCAGGGGGAACTTCATAATGACCAAGAATTTCAAAAGTGACCTAAAATAATGCCGGACATTCCTCTAACTTAATTCGATACTTCAAGTAAATCCAACGAACTACCACTTCAGTTCATTCCAAGCTTCGAAAAGAATTCGGTCACATAGAACCTCATCCTAAATCCGAAACCTCCGGGCCATAGGCTCACAATGCTTACGCTGCGCTACTCTGATTAACACGATCCTAGGATAGACATATCAGGAAGAAGAATCCCACAAGTATCCAACTACAGCCATATTCAAAGCTACAATCATAACAATCACCCAAGGAGTTAACATAACTTCAAATCATTACCCAGCATTCTTAAAATTCCGATTACTTGGTAACCTCAAGATTCCGTTAGCATATCAATGAGCCAATTGATCCGACCCAAACACGTCTTCCATGATTATAATAAGTGGGTCATTCCAATCGTTCTGAAACAAAATCACGAGACTTCATATTTCATAATTTCATAGCTCCAAGACATCAAATGCGATTCCGTCTCCCAACTAAGAACATAAATCCTATCACCCAAGCATTCAAACTTACTCACGACTTACCTTTTACAACTATTGTGAAACTTCGAAGATATACTGAGTCGAAAGACTCGTAGTATCAATTGCCAACACTGATGCCTGCTTTTCTAAAGGAAATACCGAGGTTCACCTTCTCGACCTTTAAACAAATCTGACCACATGCAATACCATACGATTATCTTTCCTTAATGATACAATCGTTTTGGCCCTTAAATTTAGATGATGGCTACCTTCAAAATGATACCCATAAGTTCTCAAGGAATACTTGTCAGGCTGTATAACAACCTCAGTTAGACCCAAAATGACCAGACGCTTTCGCGACACAAATCGGCCTTCCCAAATTAGCCACTGCTTAAAATCCTATGTCCTCAAAATTATGCAACCAAAAAGCCATAAGCTTAGCAAGGCATTTTCTCAACTAAATTCGCATTCCTTTCTCAATGAGACATGCGAATTATCAGCCATCTACAATCCATGACTTAATCCTCAAACAAATTGCACACACCCTTATTCCTTTGAATCTATCAAAGAAGTCACCTCAACATGGACTAGAATAGGGCCGAAAGATCCAACCCATAAAATTTCATGAAATGCCAACGGACCTACAAAACCCAAACCGCATTTTGGACTTCATAGTGGCCATATCCTCATCCTGAACACCGCCAGGCTACACCCTCCATTAATCCACAATTAACATGCTATGGACCCAATTGATTTTAGAAATCGAGTTTTTACAACAGCCCTCGAACTACGCCTATCCATTCACAAGGTTCACTTGGCAGATCACTAATCTCCTAGGCAACCCCATTTTCGAAATTCATGAACAACCTTAGTGGTCCATCTCATTTACCTCGAAGGCTCTAGAGCATTTCACAACGATACCAAAGCTGATACTTCCACGGCTCTGCATGGAATCCTCAACGATCGTCGCCGATTTCGGCACAACCTCCAAAATATCAGTCAACAGATAAGTCAACCTAATCTTCCTTCTATAATCGTCCTCAAATAGCCACACGGTCGAAACCCCTCAATGACCACAAAATAACCTCCAGATGTGGTCGCATTTACGAATCAAACTTAGCGTAGATTCTCATTATGCACTCTACAGGAAGGACGACATCAATCGCTTGGTACCTCAATCAATTCGAACTCGTGCTTCAAATCCCCCAACCTGATTGTCGGATGCTATCATTTACCAATGCAGCCATATTAGTACTGCAGTTCACCCACCGAACTACTATTAAGATTAGATCAAGACTTAGTACTTTAGCTGACTCAAGCTCATACCCAAAATCACACAATTCCATTGCAAGACATAATATGCTCATCAACACAATTCAGATTAACCCGACAACTCACTGACCAAAACATCTATAATATCACATCAAGATCAGCACCACAAAATGGTTCAGATTAACCCAACCAATCGTATATACAACCCGAAGAAAATGTTATAACCTCGATACCGTCTGTATCAAACTTAGATCCTTAATGAAACAAACAAACTTAGGAATCACAAAATTATATATATGATCGGGATCCCAACGATACAAGTGTTGCGACATCCAAAATTGAGAAATTTCATCCTCAATCACAGTAATCAACATATTTTCTTTATGCGCCATCACCACCAAAACTCCAATTCTAAGGCACTAGACTTCTTCACCGCTAGGCCAAAGGATACGAATTATCATTAACCCAACTACCATGCTATCTATAACTTAGATCATAGTTCCAAATCCCTTCGGGAAAACATTTATCCAAAATTTGTACATGAACATCCACTTTGATACATCCGTTGCCTTTTTTTTTTTTTTTGGTAAGTAAGTATTTTGGATTAATGGGAGAAAAAATTACAAAAAAATATGTTTATCTCCAAGTATCATGACTTGAAGATAAAACATAAATGCTAGGGCATACCCCGAGCGGACATTACATCAAAGTATACAAATTGGCCTCTAGGAGGACAGCGTTTACCGAAAACGACAAAATATGGCATTGCCATCATAAACAAACTAAACGCAGCTTGTAAAGCTGATACACAAAAAAAGTGGTTTCACATAGTGGCACGCCATAGGCACACTGCACATGAAACAGCAGAATGCTCCAGCTCCGAGACCAGCAGCATCATCTTCGGCTATTTAGCATAGCAGCAACATCTCAAAAGGAACCTTAAATCCACTGCTCCCGCCACAGCAAGCGGTATACCAATGCTGGACATCGCCAGTTCACACCATCCCAAAGATCGGCTAAGAGCCGCGGACTTCACGGCCCGCATCATCGGGCACGGGAGCAACGAACCTCAATACACTCGAGATAGCGAATGCACAAATTGGTAGCAGCACATCCAGACAAAGACAAAGTGCAAATCCAGCGAGATTGCAAAAACCCTGCATGGAAAATCCACAACACTGCCGCCCCAAGAGCTTTATACCCCATGTCAGCAGGTATGCAATATTACCAGAACCAAAACACAGGCCAAACTGCTCTTCAGGCCACCCAGGGGCCTTTTTAGCAACACCATGCTGCCATCTTCAACTTATGGACTGCATGGATCCGCCTCAGAAAGGTCATTGCAGCGTGGGCATCACGAGTAGCTTCCTTCAGCAGGAGCAGGCCATGTAAATAACCATCTGAAGCTACCAAGTGGAAGACACAGCCTAAGAATCAACCAAAACAAACCAGCTGGCACTGCTGTTCATCCTCACCAGTACATCAGAAGAGCAGCACCACGCTCCTTCAGCACAAGGAAAACCGGCGATCAACTTAGCAAGATCAGCTGAGCTTATTCATTTAACACTCAGCCTTAGGAAGACTCAACCGGAATGGCATCAAATCACTTCCTCCACCATCAGATTCAATACCATTCCGTCAATAAAAGATCATCCAAAAATCAGGATGTAATTTATATGTAAGAGCCAAAGGTTCGCGAAAGAACTCAATCAACACCAATCAGAGGATCTGTTCTAACCAGCACCTCAAGAAGGATCCAGCACCTCAAGAAGGATCCAGCACCATTCCAAAGAAATAGTCCCACCTACCTACAAGCGGCCATAAGGTGATTACATGGGAGCAGAGGCGGATCGGTACCACCACGGGCAGCAGGACAACCATTCCAAGTACATCATAGTTCCATTTCGTCCAACAAACGAACAAAGAAGAACCAACCACCATTCAATCACACAAGACCTTTTTTCCACGGCAAGGACTGACATTGAAGTAGTAGAAATCTGCTACAATCCCAGAGGCTAATACTATGCTCCCATCCAGATGCATACCGCAGCCAAACACATCAAAACCTCAGCTTATCACCAACTACAATTGTAGTTACAATCACCACAATAAAGAAGAATCATGCGGGCATCGCCTCAAACAAGAAGAGCATTCAACAACCAAAGGGAACCACAGCCAGCTGCTCAGTCCTCAGCCGGAGTTTCCAAATCCATACGCACATGGGCTCCCCCAACCCAATCAATAAATGGGAAAAACAGCCAGAGCAATTAGAGCAAGACCAAGGTACATTCGGCTGCATCGCTACTTTCGAGATGAGACAACAGCCCATAGGGAATTGTTGCCAAGCAACAACTTCAGCAAACTGGCTGAATTAGCCAGACACAAGCATTCCAATGGAATGCAACACAATCCCACAATAAAGCATCAATCGGGCGGGGCCAGTGGCGAAATCACCGAGACCACAAAGCAGCTATTAAAACAAATCGTGCCTCATGGTCGGTTCCGGCCTGAACTAGCCCAACTGAATTCCAACAACGTCGAGCCACCAAGACCCGTAAATAGCAACAACCAGGCAACTGGCCCATTGATGCAACAGACAACAATCGATCGCATCCCAATCGGGAATAGGGCGCGGTGATGTGGGGAACCCCAAATACATCAATCCACAATATCCAAAGTAGATTCAAGATAGCAAGAGATGTAACCCGCTATTGGATCACAATAGCCAAAGGGTCCAGCAGCCATTCCATCATTAGCCCCTACCCACCGGCAGCGGGACAGCCATTTCAAGAAACATCAAAATTCCAGTTCGTCGAGAACAAAACAGTACCCTCAACCACTTCCCGCCTACGGCGATGAATAGCCACCACAGGCTTAATCAAAGAAGAACCACCAAGCTTATTCACTGGGGGCCGCTAACCTCCATTTTCGAAAGAAAATGGAGCCCAGCTTCTTCTGAACACAGCGAACCAAAATAGGATCAATTCACCCCGGAAAGATCCAAACTTACGAAAAAGTGCAAAGAAGATCCAACACTCGGACCGGTGGAGGCGGATGAAAATCCCGGAGAGCAGGGATTTATTATGCCCGAGAAGGACCAAAAGACCTCCAAGCACATTCTTGTTGAGAACCAGGTCAACAAGAAACAAAAATAAACCACCAAAAAACACCGGAGTCGGTTCAAGGCCCCGGAATCAAGACCCGCACAAAAATATCCCAAAGAAGAAGGGCCTAGGAGCCGAGGCACCACCGGACTTTTGGAGGCAGCCTTTTTCTTTTTCCTAGACTTAGGAGTCTTCCACTCAGCCTCGAAGCCTCTCAATTCATCTACCACAGAGGAGTTTGAAGAATATTGCTTAGTAATCCTCTTAATAGAGCTTGGGGTAAGCATAAATTCATCTAAGTCGATATTATGGTGTAGAGATTCGAAATCCAGGGAATTAGGATCCATATCATCCATCTGCATATCCAGGAAGCCATCCAAACAACTGGAATCATCGGGTAGACTAAATTGATGCGCATTCTCAGCAGACAATTGTGGAATAGCACTCTCATCTGGCTACTGTCAACGGAACCCAAAAGGGGAGGGAGCTCAACTAGATTAACAGTCCTGGTAACCCCCAAATTCGGGTTTGCCTGAGGCACCGGATCGTGGAGGGGGAATTAGGCCTAGTAAGAGCCCGCGAATCATCAAAGGGAAGAGCTGGAGTTTCAATCCCACCCGACAGCGATTCAAGATTTAGAACTGCTATTGGGGTCGGGAGTGACTCCGGTTGGGGCAAGGCTTCTTCAGCCACAGAACATTTACCAGATTTACCATACACGTCAATTGGAGGCATAGTTACTTGGCAACCAGACTCCACATGAACCTCAGGATGAGGGCTTTCATTTAGAACAGGACCAGTTAGCCTAGAGCCCAGAGGCTGGGATGAGAATTACCAAGAACGAGCTTGGACTGGCAATTTGTCTCCATATGCCCAATCTGTTGGCATCGAGCGCATCGGGTTGGCTTCCAGCTATAAGCCACATTCACCGAAGCAAATTCGGTAGAAGCAGAACAAGGATGAAAAGCGATGGAGCTGGGGAATGGCCCATCCACACCAACTTCAACGCACATCCTTGCAAAGGACAGATTTTCCATTCGAGCTGTCTTGGGATCAATCTGAAGAGGGATCCCAATCGTACTGGCTAACCAGCAAAGACCAGCGTGCGACCACAATTCGAGTGGTATATTCGACATTTTTATCCAAATTGGAAAGCGTTTGTGTTCTTTTGATAGCTCCATTCCGTGCTTCCAACGCTTTAGAAAGATTGCTTTGCCGGAGAAAATCCATGGACCGGTCACGAATAACTTTCTCCACCATTTCTTCGGAAGGAAGCGGAAGAAAAAGAAGCCGCCGTTGCCGGCGGTTTGCTTGAGACCGAATCGGGACCATAACTTCATGGCAATTGCTTTAACAGACGTGAAGTGTGGAGGAGTGTTAAAGAAGTAGCCAACCAATGTATTACTCCAAAAGAAGTTACCTTGTTCTATGACCTCTGGCGGAGGTGAGAGAGAACTGTCAGAACACAATGACGTTTGGAGAGGGAAGACCGAAGCTCAGAGCTAAGCCCAGAACCGTCCTTCTTCACAGCATCAGCCCATGATTGGGGGGACACATCGGTACCGCCGGAATGGACGGGATCGAGTTTTAGAGACACAGATGAACCAGAACCCAGGGGCCGAGGGAAAGGAAGATTTGAGGAAGGATTTATCGAGGGCGAGACGGCGTTCTGAGGAGAGGGGATGTGGTTAAGGACGGGGTGAACGGACACCGGAGGAGGAGCAAGAGGGTCGGTCATGGTCATCGACGAGTACCGCTGCCAGGGCCGGGAGGAGCGACAGGCAGAAACGGCAGAATGGAATTTCAAATTTTGAAATTATACATCCGTTGCCCTTCCGAATGCTAGATCACCTTTGTTACTACTACAAAGCCTAGGACCCCACAACCAATCTCTTTCTTAAAGGTCCTAGTTGCCTTAACTTCCTCAACCTATTCCAACAGGAATTCTGTACAGAGATTCAATCCTATGCTTCCGCTTTTCGTTCGATCAATTCCTAAGGCATCTCAATTCTCTGATAACAAATGTGACGGAATGGATATTTTTTTTTTCCTCAAAAGCTTTCGTCAAACAGATAACATAATTAACGGTCTAATTAAGGCAAGACTTCTGTAGAAATTTTGGCAGAGTCTCCTTTGTAACTGGATGAAAATCCAAAAATACAAACCTGTAATATTCATCCATAACAAGCACACAACTATCCATCATTCACAATTCCTACAACAATCATTCACAGGATCCTATGTGCCATCCATGGCACAAATCCATCAAAGCAATTACTATTCTAACAGATAAATAACGAGATGCCATCTAGGACCTGCACAGGAAATCCAGAGTATAGCGGAAGTACACTACAAACTGCAGAAGCATAGCATATTCTCTTTTACTATCATACATGTCATGAGCTTTCTTTACAAAAATTCACAAGTTCTATAACATCAATAAACGTGGAATCGGTATTCAAGATCACATTTCTAGCTAGGTCATTGCACCCACAAGCTCTTCAAAAAAATGGCTTTACAATGCTCTAAGTCCTCAAAAAGCCTTCAGAAGCTTTTCACCGGTCTACTCCTTTTCTTCAGGCAAAAGCTCTAAAGTCTCATCTGGAAGGGGGAAGAAATACTAAAACAGTGAGCCGAGGCCCAGCAAGGTACATGCATATGAACAGTAAAACCATGATGCAGAACAGTCATGTAACGGTGCAGAACAGAACGGTTTAGACAGAAAATAATTAAGGAAACGTGAAAATCATACTTTGACAGTAATACCTTTCATATATCGTAAATCGCTCGGAAATGAGAATCGTAATGATGGCCGTAATCGGTACGGTAACCAATAACGGGAGTCAGTAAACAGGAGCCAATAACGGAAATTGGAAATCAGGAATCGGAAAGCAATAACATATCAGAACAGTCCAGAACTTGCTAGCGTACCCTACTAGCCGAGGCGGCGAGTGATCGAGGATAGATTGTGTTCACTCCACACAATCCAAGGCCAGAAACAGGGGTATCCCATCTCGAGGGATCGTAAGGTGCCACCCGGTAGGTAGGCCGTATGCAAAATTTCCTCCCGACCGTAACGCCCCGAGGGCAGGGCGGACCATAAATAACTCCATGGACAGAGTTATCCTCGATTACCACCGAAAAGTCCTAAGGCATGCCGGAGAACCTATCCGGACTTAGTCAGTCCCGGGTCCTAAAATAACTGTAACAGAAACATCTCTTTATCGAAAACCCCTTTTTGAAATCAACTTTTCTCAAAACACTTTCAACTAACTTGAAACATACATGGAAATTTCCACGATGCGGGTCGGCACATATTTTCAGAAACAAATTATACTGGAAGCCACATTTCAATATCAATTAATTTTCATATAACAGAAGCTACGGTTAAAGCTCATCAAAACCTCTTCATTTTCGTACATAGGGCTTCGCCAAAACCTTCGGACTCAAATCGGTCTCTTACATGTACATATTTCATGAACTTAATATCATAGATGCCATGCATATACATTAAATCATGCAATTTACTCAACCTATACCACATTTTCGAGCTAGGGTTTCATCACATACTTTTCAAGACAAATTGAATACTATTTTCATGTTTATTCACGAAATCGAAACCAAAACTTGCAATAAACATGGATAATCATGAAATCTAACCGACTAAGCGAAGGAAATATACTTCATGTACTTCAATCATGCAACATCAACATTTTAGAGCATTTTCAACGATTTTAAAGCATGAGAAATCGGTACAATGAAAAACAGCGTCTGAAGTACACTTGCCTGAGCTCGTTCTACCATTATTTTACCCGGATCGAATCACAACTGTGGTCTCTCCCCTTTCTTTCTCGTCGTGCTTGCTGTTGTGCCTCAACTTCCTCTCTCTACAAACACATATCACTTAATCGGCATTTAAACAATTAAGTATTACACAAAATATCGTCCGAAGTTTTTGGACGAGCAAATACCCATGTACAGTGCACAGGAACGGTGCACATGAACAATGTACATATGCACGAATCGGTTGATTCTCGAAATTTCGGACATCTAACAGGTAATTTATCAAACCCAATGCATGGGTAACTATAATCCCAAGTCAATTTACACATTAGACCCCAAATCGAAGATCAAACGGTGTCCGGGCGCGGGTCACGGGCTTCGCGAACGAAAATCCCTAAATAACCACAATTTTGAATACCCAACCAACAAATTAACTTACCCAAGTCATACATAATCATAATCTAGTCTTAATTAAATCAAAAGCCCCAAGAATCAGAGCCCGAAACCACCCGGGCGCGGGGTTAGGCTTCGCGAACGGGAATTCACATAATTTCACCAAATCGGGTACCCAATCGACAAAATAACTTACCTAGGGTGTGGGTATTGGTATTCTAGTCTCAATTTATACAAAAGCCCCAAATATCGAGGGCGGAATACACCCGATTGTACGTGAACAGTACACGTGCGTGGGTGAGGGTTTGCGTCTTCAAACCGAACTTAGACTACAAATTAGGTCTCCAAATTAACATATATTCATGCTTAGATTATAGGAAGCAATAAACACAAATTTAATCCGGTATCGGAACAAGGATACCCGAAGAAAATAAAGCAAAAGTGCGAAAATGAAAACGAGGGTATGAGGTTTCTTGCCTCGACGTGCTCTACAACTTTCCCAACTAGCTCGAGCTCGGAATCGGACCCGAAGGCCTCCATTTTCCCCTCTTTTCCTTCGCGTGCTCCTTCTCCCACCGGGCTCCCACGAGCACTGCCGCTGCTCCACCGCGGCCCCCGGCCGGCCACCAGCTCGCACGGCCGTCACCGGCCCCTGCGCCACCGGCGCCGGCGCTGTCCGCCCCTCTCTCTCACCAACGAACCCTAATCCTCGCCCCTCTCTCTCTCTCTTCGCAAACCCCCTTCTCCCGATTTTGCCTCCCTTCTCCTCTTTTTGTTATCATTATTATTATTATTATTATTATTATTATTATTATTATTATATATATATATATATATATATATATATATTACGTTTCTTTTAATCCTAAACTTTAATTCGACACTCGAACGATAGAATGGGCACACTCCGGCACCGACCCATCAATTCCGAATATTCTTCCAAAATTTCATAATATTAAATTAATTTTTCACACGCCCGAATTACCCAAAATTACCGAAAATAATAAATGATTTCAATTTAGTCCGATAAAAATATTTCGGGATTTCAGGATGTTACAACCCTGGTACGATTTCAATTTCAAACTCAATTTCTTGGCCCAGTGGCAAACCAAGCAATTCCTCCAAAAAAAGATCTTTAAATTCACACACCAGCGATATATCATTTGCCAGCACATTATGGCTCCCAATTGTATTGGTATAGGATAAATAAGCTTAGCATCGATTCTTTATCAGATGTCAAGCATGCAAGGCTAAAATTAAATAAGGCATATCCTTTCGCCTTACTCCTTGAATGTGAAATGGCTCACACCCTAAAATAGCAAAATAAACACTTTTGTGAAAGCAATCAATGCTAGCATGGTAATTTACTAGCCAATCCATATTCAAAATCACACATATCAAACAAAATCAAATCTACGCCAATTTTAGCCAATTCACCCAAACTACACATCTCGAGTACATAATATCCGTGATCACCAACAATCTCGTAGGTGTCGATACTACCAAAGAAAAATTCAGGATCCACGGGGATGGTGCTAGATGACATGCAAATTTTTGAGAAACAAACAAATGTTTAGACCCCAAGTCAAATAACACATGAGCTGAAACATCACAAATAAAAAGAATACCTTCCATAATATTTGGTGATACTTTTGCCTCTTGCACCATAACTGCAAAAGCCTTGCCCTGAACAGTGGGCTTCTTTGCCGCCTGCTTCATAGGATGGGGGCAATCTTTAATCTTGTCATCCAGTTGACCACAATTAAAGCATTCTCCCAAAAATTTGAAACAAGGCCGTCCTGGATGCAATTTTTCACAATAAGAATTCTTCTTTCTTGATCCTACACTTGGGCCTCCCCGATGGATGCCCCATTCTTAAAGAATTCTTCTTTCTCAAGCCCCTTTTCAAACAAAAGTGCCTGGTCTAGTACATCTCCATAGATTTGCAGCTTCAAAGTCACTATCTACTTCTTGATCTTGTTCTTTAGTCTCTACTAAAATTTCTTGGCCTTCCTGACTTCATCCTTAGCTAGATAAGGAGTATGGCGGGCAATTTTGTAAACTTCACATCGTACTTTACTACTGACTGATTTCTTTTTCTTAATCATGCAAATTCTTGTCCTTTCTGCTCCTAAAAACTTGTGGGAAAATATTTATCCACAAAGGATTCATCAAACATCTCCTAAGTAATCTCATTTTTCAGCATTTTATAGTTCTTTTTCTCATAGCCCACTAGTGATCAGCTTCTCCTTCATGTCTTTGGGAAGAAAAGGTTACTTTGTCCTTGTCGGGACAATGAATAATGGTGAAGATGTGCCGACCAGAGCCTGAGTCCCCAAACCCGACCTAGACCGTACCTGTGAAAATGTGAGGTGCTGATTTTCAAAATATAGTAATTAGAAATAATTAAGTTAATATAACCAAAATTAGACTTAAAGTATGCAAAAAAAATTAAGTTTTGAAATGAAATAGGGAGAAGAGGGAGGCTCATCCGCTACTCACTCGAGCAGCACCAATGTCACGTCCCGCATTCTTATATTCATCTTAATTGAAAGGAATGTGTGCTTACATTAACAATCTGTAAATTATAATAAATTATAATACACAGAATCCAAAATAATGTCAATTATCAATAGCTTTGACATTCATTTAATAGTAATATAATATCAACTTGTAATAAGGAAAAATGCCAACTAAAATCCCAAACTCATCTTACAAAAAAATTTACATCGAAACTTACAAGAAAACCATAAAAAATTTGCGAATATATTTGTAACATCCCTGTGACGGACGGATTTTTTTTTATTCCGTCATTCATAACACAATTGAAAACCCAAACTAAATCAATTAAGTGCAACATAGGATCTCAGATGCCATCTAGGACCTATATACTTTTAACCATAATAAATATAGCAGAAGTTATTCTAACACTTGCGGAAGCATTCATATTCATTCCACAATATTCATTTCTGAGTACATAGTTAAAAATGTTTAACCATAGAAGTCCATCAAGTCATTACAATGATATTTCTCCAAAATAAGCTTCCGAAGTCTTTAATAATCCTTCAAACAAGCTCTAATCACTCCAACTCGTCAGACACAAGTTCTAAAGCTTCATCTGCAGGGAAAAAAAATAAAACAGTGAGCCGAGGCTCAGCAAGGTACATGCGTAAGAACTGTAAAACGGTTATGCCAAAACGATCATATAACCATGCCGAACCAGAATGTTTAATCAAACATCATCTAAAAAGGTAAAGACATACTATAACGATATTAAATCTCATGCTTCATAAATCATTACACTATAGACTATTAAACAATAACTATAAAATTTACTGATGCATGGTAAAACTGAAAACAATACTCTATACTGTTCACTATCATCTTTTCACTGTATACGATTCATTATCATCATTTTACTGTAATATAGCATATCGGTAAAACGGTAAATGGTACTTCATATCATTCCTTCCTTGTACCAAGCCCTGAGGACGGCTATCACTTCCTCCTTGTACCAAGCCCTGAGGACGGTTATCACTTCCTCCTTGTACCAAGCCCCGAGGACGGCTATCATTCATCTTTTTATCAAAAACTCCTTTTTGAAATTAGACTTGCATAATATATCTTTAGCTATTTTTAAGTATTCATGGGAATTTCCTTGGTACAGGTCGGTACATATTTTCGGAAACATATTATACTTGGGACCGGTGCAGATTTTTATCAAGGAAGGGCCGGAGCTCTTTTCTCGCTAAGGAAGCCGGTTTCATTTTCAGTCAAAGTTGGAATTCATTTTCAATACAAAGTCGGAGTTCATTTCATATTAAGGACGGAGCTCATTTTCTTATACAAAACCGGAGCTCATTTTCATATTAAGGCCAGAATTCATTTTAAAGTCAGAGTTCTTTTTCCAACAGAAGGACGGAGTTCTTTTTGACAAAAGGCGGAGTTCAAAAGTCGGAGTTCATTTCCCTTTAAAGCCGGAGTTCATTTCACATTAAGGCCAAAGTTCATTTTACATTAAGGCCGGAGTTCATTTTCTTATGCAAGCCGGAGTTCTTTTTCTTTATTAGGGCCGGAGTTCATTTTCTTATACAAGCCAGACTTCTTTTTCTTTATACAAGCCGGAGTTCTTTTTTTTATTACGGCCGGAGTTCATTTTCTTATACAAGCCGGAGTTCATTTTCTTATACAAGCCGGAGTTCTTTTTCTTATACAAGCCGGTGTTCTTTTTCTTTATTACGGCCGGAGTTCATTTTCTTATACAAGCCGGAGTTCTTTTTCTTATACAAGTCGTAGTTCTTTTTCTTATACAAGTCGGAGTTCTTTTTCTTTATTACGGCTGGAGTTCATTTTCTTATACAAACCGGAGTTCTTTTTCTTATACAAGTTGGAGTTATTTTTCTTATACAAGTCGGCGTTCTTTTTCTTTATTATGGCCGGAGTTCTTTTTCTTTATTAAGGCTGGAGTTCATTTTGGACGGAGTGCTTTTTACTCAAAGGACGGAGTACTTTTAAAAGTCAAAGCTCATAAATTCGGAGTATTTTTTACTGAAGGACCGAGTACTTTTTCATTATTGGGAAAATCGAACTGATTCTTTATCAAGGAAAAACCAAACTTAGTTTTCATTAATAGAAAACTGAACTTCTTTTAAGCATGCGGTTAACAGAAATTCTTCTTTAGGACAAACATCGTACATATAACATATACTTATCCAGAATTAGATATACTTGCAATGAAACATGCATATACTTACATTAAATCATGATCTTAAAATCAGATATCCAGAATTGATTCTTTCGTATACTTGCAATATTCTTAAAACATGACTTAAAAATCAGCTCGAGGTACACTTGCGATATATTCTAAAAGCATGAATTTAAAAGTAGCGTCCAAAGTACACTTGCCATATATTCTTAAAGCATGAATTTAAAAGCAGCGTTCGAAGTACACTTGCCTGAGAGTTGCCCAGTATCACCGTTTTGAAGCTTCTCCTTCACTCCCTCCTTTCTGCTTGTAGTGGTTGACTACTTCAGCCAATCGACGCTGGGTTTTTATAGAGGAGGGGTTTGGTGGGGTAAGTGGGATAAGTCATCCACTTCGGTACCTCTTTTCAGAGGGTAGGTGGGAGCAAGTGGGTTAGGCTACTTACCATGGTACTTTTTTTGAGAGTGTAATGAGGTAGTTTTTACCTACCCCATTTGGTCGAGGCCTATTGGATTCTAACTAAATAATAATGTTTGCCCTTTTTCTTTAGTTGCCATTAATTTATTCTTGTCAACTTCCCTACTTAAAGCCGGTCAATGAAATAGCCTTAAATCCAGTCAACTCCTTTAAATTCGGTCAACATCTCCAATTCCGGTCAACTTCTTATTATTCACTCCGTCCATCACCTTTTCATAAACTTCGGATTTCTTCTCCACAATTCTACTCCGGCCTCACCAACACACAAAACCACTCCAGACTTCAAGGCCACTTCGGCCTCTCTTCACACAATTCACTCCGAATTTTAAATTCGGTCAACTCTTCCAATCTGGTCAATATCTTCGAATCCGGTCAACTCTTCAATTCCGATCAAATTTTACTTCGGCCTCTTGCACTTCCAAAACTGGCCAGTCATTTCACATGGCCGGAGTTGATTTAGCAAGGGTGGTGCCAGACTTATTTTGTACTAAGGAAAGGCCGAACTTGATTGAGGCTTAAGGCGGCCGGTTTAGATTTCGTATTTCGGTCAACACTTTGAGCCATTTGATTTTGGGATCTCACAATTCTCCCCTACTTAAAAGGACTTTCATCCTCGAAATTAAGGAAATGTCTCATTCTATTTCGCGCTAAACCTCAATTTGAGCATTTTCTTTGGTTATTAACTTAAACCTTTTTATATGCTCAGGTTCATCACTCTTCCGCTGCGCGCTCTGATCAATCAGTTAAGCTTTGGTTTGTTCAATTTCATCTCACCGCCACTATCACAGCCTAGCATTTTGGTTCTTTTAGCCAAAATCCCAACATGAAATGCAAGATACAATTAGATTTTGAAAGCAGGATACTTTACATTTTCTTCATTTCATGTCAGATTCCCTTCTAAACATCCAAGCCTTGTGATAACCTTTATTTAGATTGATTCTAAAATATCCATACCTCATAAATATCTCTCACATATCCTCAATTCATAACAGGAGAAGAAGTCCTAACTACGACCGTCTCTGTGGATTCGGTTCAGTCTTAGACCATTGCTCAAGACCTCGAGATCCTAACACTTAACAGCCTCAAAATCTCAAAGTCCATATACCGAAGGAAACAACTTTTCTCAAACCCTCAACCCGTGGCAAGATCAAAATTGCAAATTATACCGTTACCACTAGTTCAATGTGGCTTCAGATTCCATTGTCCAATTCATTACCTCTACACTTAACAATTTTAAGACCTCGTTGGCATGCGAATCGACACATTATTTGAAATCAACCTGGGGGTATCATTTGATCATCATTTAAGTGGAGACATTTCATTACTGATTTCAAGTAATTCTGATAAGGGATTCCTCTCCTAATTGACCCAAGAGTTTTAACCCTCAACAATCTAGGGAAGTTCATCCTCAATTAGTCACACGGCCGAAGCTCCTCAATGACCACAAAATAACTTCAAGCGGTGGCCGCATATACTAATTAGACTTAACGCAGATTCTCATTAAATACTCTACAAGAAGGACGACATCAATTTCCTGATACCTCGATCAATTCACCTCATGCTTCAAATCCCACAACCTAATAGCCAGAGGTTATCTTTTACCAGTCTAATCATATTAGCACTGCAATTTGCCGATCGAACAATTATTAGGTTAAGACTTAATACCTTAGCCGGCTCAAATTCATACCCAAAATCGCACAATTCAATTACAAGGCATAATACACTTACTAATACAACTCCAGTTGACTCAACCAATCGCATCTACAATCTTAAGGAAAACATCACAACCTTAATACCGTCTATATCAAACTTAGATCCTTAATGAAGCAAACTTAGGAACCACAAAATTATTCATAATCAGGATCCCAACGATACAAGTGTTGTGACATCAAAATAGAGAAATCTCATCTTCAATCTCGGCAATCCACATATTCCCTCATGTACCATCACCACCCAACTCTGATTCCATGGCACTGGATTTCTTCACTGCCAGGGCAGAGGATACGAACTATCCTTAATCCAGTGACCATGCTATTTACACTTAGGTATAGTCCCCAAGTCTCTTTGGGTAGGCATTTACCCAAAATTCTTACTTGAACATCCACTTTGATACATCCTTTTACCTTTCCGAATACTAGATTACCTTTGCCACTATTACAAAGCCTATGTCCTCCAATCACACATGACTCAAAACACAATGCAAGGTGGGTTCAGAATCCCCAAAACGACACCAGATCACAATATTAAATCCAAGAGCCTTACCTCCTGTCACGGCAGGTGACATTAACACATTGAGTCAATACCTTAGGACCCTGATTTAAAACACTAAACCTTTTCACCGCCTATCCATGAATAAAGACATCTTTCAATCTTATGATCAAGCCAACCACTATTGAAGTATGTTCCCGAGAGTTTTACAGACACAAGGCATTCACCTAAAAAGCTTCCATAAACACATAGGGCAGTGCCTCTCAATCCTCGAGACCCATGATCTTTCTTATGTCAATCAACCAAGGTCAACGCCACTTCCTATCTAGCATGGGGCAACACGCCACATCTTCTACCAGACATGGGGGTCACCACAGCGTCTTCCTAAGTCTAAGATTTCACATTGCAACCTTAATATAACTCAGGGCTACCCAAGGTCCATACACTTAAGCATTCCCAAACAATTGTGAATTATCATCTTAAGACTTGATATGCCCAGGAATTATCATCTTAAGACTTGTAATTTTTTCTCCCATTAATCCAAAATTCTTACTTACCAAAAAAAAAAAAATGCCCAGGAATTTACTCCCATTTACAAACCTTGAGCTGCTAACTCCACCCTATTCATTACACTTGCCAGGTTGATCAGGCAACCATTCTTAATGAATTACTAGCTTCAATCCACAGTCGATTGACCTTAAATCGAGATTAATTAACCTAGGCCTTAGATCAACACTGATCAATTTAAGAACCCAATTGATACAAATCAAATTCCAATATTAAGGAGTTTCTACGCACCATCTTCCTTGGATTCAACTTAACCTATCCTAAGCTTCCGCTTTTCGATCAATCAATTCCTAAGGCGTCTCAACTCTCTGATACCAATTGTGACGGAACGGATTTTTTTTTTGATTCCGTCATTCATAACACAATTGAAAACCCAAACTAAACCAATTAGCTGCAACACAGGATCTCAGATGCCATCTAGGACCCATATACTTTTAACCATAATAAATATAATGGAAGTTATTCTAACACTTGCTGAAGCATTCATATTTATTCCAAAATATTCATTTTCGAGTACATAGTCAAAAATGTTTAACCATAGAAGTCCATCAAGTCATTACAATGATATTTCCCCAAAATAAGCTTTCGAGGTCTTTAATAATCCTTCAGACAATGTCTAATCACTCCAACTCGTCAGACACAAGTTTTAAAGCTTCATCTGTAGGGGAAAAAAAAATAGTGAGTCGAGGCTCAACAAGATACATGCATATGAACTGTAAAACGGTTATGCCAAAACGATCATATAACCACGTAGAACCAGAATGTTTAATCAAATATCATCTAAAAAGGTAAAGACATACTATAACGATATTAAATCTCATGCTTCATAAATCATTACACTATAGACTGTAAAACAATAACTATAAACTTTACTGATGCATGGTAAAACTAAAAACAATACTCTATACTATTCACTGTCATCTTTTCACTGTATACGATTCATTATCATTATTTTACAGTAATATAGCATATCGGTAAAACGGTAAACGGTACTTCATATCATTCCCTCCTTGTACCAAGCCCCGAGGTTGGCTATCATTCCCTCTTTGTACCAAGCTCCGAGGTCGGCTATCATTCCCTCCTTGTACCAAGCCCCGAGTCGGCTATCATTCCCTCCTTGTACCAAGCCCCGAGGACGGCTATCATTCCCTCGTTGTACCAAGCCCCGAGGTCGGCTATCGGAGTGATTTTTGCCAAAAATGACGGAATGCTTTTCATCAGACACAAGTTCTAAAGCTTCATCTGTAGGGGAAAAAATAAAACAGTGAGCCGAGGCTCAGCAAGGTACATGCATATGAACTGTAAAACGGTTATGCCAAAACGATCATATAACCATGCAGAACTAGAATGTTTAATCAAACATCATCTAAAAAGGTAAAGACATACTATAACGATATTAAATCTCATGCTTCACAAATCATTATACTATAGACTGTAAAACAATAACTATAAACTTTACTGATGCATGGTAAAACTGAAAACAATACTCTATACTGTTCACTGTCATCTTTTCACTGTATACGATTCATTATCATCATTTTACTATAATATAGCATATCGGTAAAACGGTAAATGGTACTTCATATCATTCCCTCCTTGTACCAAGCCCCGAGGTCGGCTATCATTCCCTCCTTGTACCAAGCCCCGAGGACGTCTATCATTCATCTTTTTATCAAAAACCCCTTTTTGAAATTAGACTTCCATAATATATCTTTAGCTATTTTTAAGTATTCATGGGAATTTCCTCGATACAGGTCGGTACATATTTTCGGAAACATATTATACTTGGGACCCGTGCAGATTTTTATCAAGGAAGGGCTGGAGCTCTTTTCTCTCTAAGGAAGCTGGTTTTATTTTCAGTACAAAGTTGGAATTCATTTTCAATACAAAGCCGGAGTTCATTTCATATTAAGGATGGAGCTCATTTTCTTATAAAAAGCCGGAGCTCATTTTCATATTAAGGCCAGAGTTCATTTTAAAGCCAGAGTTCTTTTTCCAACAAAAGGACGGAGTTCTTTTTGACAAAAGGCGGAGTTCAAAAGCCGGAGTTCATTTCCCTTTAAAGCCGAAGTTCATTTTACATTGATGCCGGAGTTCATTTGACATTAAGGCTGGAGTTCATTTTCTTTTGCAAGCCAGAGTTCTTTTTCTTTATTAGGGACGGAGTTTATTTTCTTATACAAGCCGGACTTCTTTTTCTTTATATAAGCTGGAGTTCTTTTTCTTTATTACGGCCGGAGTTTATTTTCTTACACAAGCCGGAGTTCTTTTTCTTATACAAGCCGGAGTTCTTTTTCTTATACAAGCCGACGTTCTTTTTCTTTATTACGGCCGGAGTTCTTTTTCTTATACAAGCAGGAGTTCTTGTTCTTATACAAGCTGGAGTTCTTTTTCTTTATTACGGCCGGAGTTCATTTTCTTATACAAGCCGGAGTTCCTTTTCTTACACAAGCCGGCGTTCTTTTTCTTTATTACGGCCGGAGTTCATTTTCTTATACAAGCCGGAGTTCTTTTTCTTATACAAGCCGAAGTTCATTTTGGACGGGTGCTTTTTACTCAAAGGATGGAGTACTTTTAAAAGTCGAAGCTCATAAATCCGGAGTACTTTTTACTGAAGGACAGAGTGCTTTTTCATTATTGGGATAACCGAACTGATTCTTTATCAAGGAAAAACCAAACTTAGTTTTCATTAATGGAAAACTGAACTTCTTTTAAGCATGCGGTTAACAGAAATTCTTCTTTAGGACAAATATCGTACATATAACATATACTTATCCAGAATCAGATATACTTGCAATGAAACATGCATATACTTGCATTAAATCATGATCTTAAAATTAGATATCCAGAATTGATTCTTTCATATACTTGTAATATTCTTAAAACATGACTTAAAAATCAGCGTCCGAGGTACACTTGCGATATATTCTTAAAGCATGAATTTAAAAGCAGCGTCCGAAGTACACTTGCCATATATTCTTAAAGCATGAATTTAAAAGCAGCATTCGAAGTACACTTGCCTGAGAGTTGCCCAGTATCACCGTTTTGAAGCTTCTCCTTCACTCCCTCCTTTCTGCTTGTATTGGCTGACTACTTCAGCCAACTGACGCTGGGTTTTTATAGAGGAGGGGTTTGGTGGGATAAGTGGGGTAAGTCATCCACTTCGGTACCTCTTTTAAGAGGGTAGGTGGGAGCAAGTGGGTTAGGCTACTTACCGTGGTACTTTTTTTTAGAGTGTAATGAGGTAGTTTTTACCTACCCCATTTGGTCGAGGCCTATTGGATTCTAACTAAATAATAAAGTTTGCCCTTTTTCTTTAGTTGCCATTAATTTATTCTGGTCAACTTCCGTACTTAAAGCCGGTCAACGTAATATCCTTAAATCTAGTCAACTCCTTTAAATCCGGTCATCATCTCCAATTCTGGTCAACTTCTTATTATTCACTCCATCCATCACCTTTTCATAAGCTTCGGATTTCTTCTCCACAATTCTACTCCGGCCTCACCAACACACAAAACCACTCCGGACTTCAAGGCCACTTTGGCCTCTCTTCACACAATTCACTACGGTCTTCAAATTCAGTCAACTCTTCCAATCCAGTCAATATCTTCGAATCCGGTTAACTGTTCAATTCCGGTAAAATTTTACTTCGGCCTCTTGCACTTCCAAAACTGGCCAGTCATTTCACATGGCCGGAGTTGATTTAGCAAGGGTGGTGCCGGACTTATTTTGTACTAAGAAAAGGCTGAACTTGATTGAGGCTTAAGGTGGCCGGTTTAGATTTCATATTTCGGTCAACACTTTGAGCCATTTGATTTTGGGATCTCACAATCCTGAAATCTTGAAATATTTTTATCGGATTAAATTGGAATTATTTATTATTTTCGGTAATTTTGGGTAATTCGGGCGTGAGGAAAAAATTAATAAATATTATGAAATTTTGGGAGAATATTTAGAATTTTTGGGCCAGTGCCCGGAGTGTACCCATTCGATCGTTTAGGTATCAAATTAAATTGGGATTAAAAGAAAATATAATAATAATAATAATAATAATAATAATAATAATAATAATAATAATAATAATAAAAGATAAAGGGGGGGGAAAGCAGAATCGGGGGGAGGGAAAATTCGAAGAGAGAGAGAAGGGGGGAGGGTTAGGGTTCATCGGCGGGAGAGGGAGGTGGACGGCGCCGGCGCCAGTGGAGCACGGGTGGGCATCAGCCGGCGACGGCCGTGTGAGGTGGTGGCTGGCTAGGCGTCGCGGTAGAGCAGCGGCAGCACCCGTGGGCGCCCGGTGAGAGGAGGAGCTCGCGAAGGAGAAAAGGGGAAAATGGAGGCCTTCGGGTTCGATTCCGAGCTCGAGCTAGTTGGAGAAAATGTAGAACACGTCGAGGCAAGTATTCTCATACTCACTATTTGTTATCTTGTGATTTTTACTCGTTCTCCATCGGGTATTATCGTTCCGATACCCACCCAAAATCTGAAAAATGTGTAGCGCATGAATTATGTTTAATGAATATGTAGTTCTTTTTCCAAATTGTGGTCCGAATCGACCAATTTGGTATCATAAAACCCTAACCCACGCCCAGATTCGGGTTCACTATTTTTCCCTCTGAATTATGTTATTTTGACGTCAAAATATGAATCCCCATGTCCTAAATGCATATATAGGTCGGCCGCGGGTTCGATTGCGCACGTTTCGACTCGTTCACGGCGTCTGGGGCCTCTAAATTACAGCTGGCACTATTCATCCGAATATAAAATGGAACATTGGATGTTTCCACCCTTGTATTATGTTGAATCGAGCCTAAAAGATGAATCACTGTGTCCCAATTGTGCGTATGTATCAACCGGATGTCCGATCTCACAAGTAGTGAACCGTTCGTGGCGTCCGGATGTTCCGAATGAGCCTTAGCACTGTTCATCCAAAAATAAATGGGAAAGTTACATGATTTGCCTCTATTTAATTATGATGAAACTTATGTTAAATGTTATGTTAAAGTGTAAGCCCCAAAAATGTGCATTTGGGCACCGGAAGCAAGGAAACGAGTCCAGGAGGCTTCTAAAATGATACGTGATTATCAAAGGTATGAAATTCGAAATTCTCTTGTGAACATGAATTGAATTGTAAAAATGGGATTGAGTCCCATAGAAAGTTACGACCGAGCAAGTAAATGGAAGGGAATCCACATTATGCATTGTGATGGAATGAACTCCCTGATGGAGATGTATGTGATGGGAATGAGATTTCCCAAGTTATGAATGTGTATTGTAAATGTGGATTTTCCTCTCCAAGTGTTGAAACTAACCTTGAAACTAGGACCATGATTCATAGGGGTAGTATTCTTTAGCTTACGATGTTCATCGCGGTGTGAACCCGAGGAATACATGGCCACGTATTTTGGCCGCTCATGGGACGGGTGATGTTCGTGGTACACCTTAGAATACTACTGCGGAAGAACGAGGAACTGCCTGGTCCCCGAGGGATATGGGGCGTGTTAAGATGGCCGAGTGCTGCCGGCCTAAAATGTAGCCGTTGGTTGAATGCTACATAGTGGAGATGTAGTCGTTCATTGAGTGTTGCATAGTGGATATGCAACCGATGGTCGAGTACTACAGACCTAAAATGTAGCCGTGGCTTTAGAATGTGTAGCGAACACATTACTTTCCTCGTTCTCTCACATCGTTGGTTAGTACGACCTACTAACCCGGGTCCGCAAAGATGATATAATGATGAAAATGAATAATACCTAATCGATGTAACCGTCAGAATCTAATGTTCCAATATGTTCCCTGTTTCCTCTCATGATTCCTGATTATTGACATCTTGTGCTTTTCCCCCCTCTCAGTTGTTGCTTTCATCGTTATTATGATTGTTAGTGAGTTATGATTACATTTACTGAGCTGTATGCTCACCCTTGCTGTTTTCCTTCCAGATGTAAACACTTAGCCGGCACCAGATTAGTTAGAGCAAGGAGAGGGACTTGCTTAAAGATATTAGCTGGATGTCAAAGCTTGAATATTGGGTTATGTTTATAATATTAGAATGTAAACAGCCACTCATGGATGGATGTGGCTTGTTGTTATATTATGGTTTTGTTATGCTTCCGCAGGTTTTGATGGTTTAGTTGTACTTCCGCATTTATGTTATGTTAATGTTCTTAGATTTTGAGTTTTGTTAGATGGCATCTCTCTAGATCCAGTATAGTAGATATGGTTACTGTACTGGAGCCATGAATGATATGGCAGTTATATAATCATGTGTTGTGTGTTGTAGGCCAAACATTCAACAATGATTAGTTGTGTGCTTGTACAGAATGTTTTTAAACAGGTTGTATTTTTGGTTTTCGTCTTGTTGTAGAGGAAACTCTACCGAAATTTCTATAGAATCCATAATTGCTAATTGTGGACTTTAGTTTATATTACCATTGACGGAGGTTATTCGATGGAGAATAATTCGGTCCGTCACAATATTTCTAAACTACCAATACTAAAATTATATTTCAGGGATGCTTATAAATTTATAAATTCTTACATTACCACTTAAACTAAACTAATTACATTGTTATTGATTACAGCATACTAGTTGTTCCTCTTTACTTTTATGTACCAGGCTTGAACTCCTACAAAACATCTGAAAGGAAAGAAAATAATAAGAGAGTGTACCAAATACTCAACAAGAACATAATAATTAAGGACATGCATATTCTTATACAAAAATACATCATATAGAGGAATATGATTCGTGCTGCATGTAAAAATACATGTATACTTTTAGAATATTTTCATGATGCATTCAACTTTTCATTTTCTTGAACTTAATCTTATTACTTGTTAGTACATTCTTACCTTACATATCTTAAAGAACCAAGGCTAGTAGGTCTTATTAGCTAATGGTGTATTTGATCGATATTTTGATTGTGTTAGTCTACATAATCAAAGGCCAAAATCACATAATATAATGATACTTTTTTAATTATTTACATCCCGAAGGTAGGATGATACTACCTATTATCTCCCAGTAGATTGGGCCAAAATCGCACAGCGATACTTCTTCCTTATTTACATCCTGAAGACAAAATAGCCAAAATCATACAACGATACTTATTCAGACAGTGATTTACACTATAATATCTTAAGGCATGCTAAGAAGTATTATCCGCTGAAATAAAAATATTTTGTTTAGTTTTCTTACTTCTTAAAATTTTATTGTGGAAGCCCTTATTCATAATCCTACTTCTTCATATTTTCTTGGTGTCATATTAGCTTCCACTCATATAAAACATATCATATATGTTCATAACAAAATCATGATAAAGCATATCATATATGTCGATAATAAAATCATATCAATGCATGACATAAGTTCATATGCATTTTAACATGTACAGGACTTACTTTTAGACAATATATTATTCAATTCCTAGTCCATAAATTCCGTAATTTATCGGTGTACTAATCAATTCAGTTCCATTTTATATCTTTAACTAGTTTGATCACAAATCCAGTTTATAGATCAATTTGACTTTTCATAATATTTTGCTAGCTATATCATGTAATTCAGTTCACCATTATCCATATAATAAGTAGCAAATTCATCATTTTAAAGAATTATACATAAAACGGTTCACTTATCAAATTAGCCGTTCATTAGAAACCGATTCATTTCTAATCTTTAATATCCAGTTCTTATAATGGCCAACCGATTTGCATGATATATAACTTATTTACTAATTTAACATATCATATATGGTTAGTTTATTATTTATTTCCTAACCGATTTATACTAAATTAGCAAGATAGGGAATTAAGTGCAAATTAGCCGGTTTAGTGGCAATTTCCATTCCAGGACCGGTTTAGTGACAAAAGTAAGGTATTTTTAGAAACTGTTTTACATGGTGATAAACCCTAGTACTAAATAATATGACCAGGTTGATTGTTGCTTCAACTGATTCATAGCCGGTTCAATCCACCAAATTGGACAGCTAGATTTGCATCAACATCAGCAAGGTTGCCGGGGTGGGTTTTGCTGCTCATTTGGGGATTCAATTCAATGGTCCCTTTAACTAATTTGTGACCAATTTTGAGCTAGTTTGGTGGTCAGATGGAGGCCGGTTCTGCCTGATTTTTTCAAACTGCCAATTTTAGCATCAGTATATAGGGGTTGGTTCAGCTGTTATTTTGGATCCGGTTCAGTAATTAAATCACAATGAAAAATTTTATTTTCTCTATTTTCAAAATTAACACATAATTTTGGACTGATTTATATGAAGTTTAAAATTTTATTCTTACCAGATTCAAAGTTATATACCGATTTTGGTGCCAAATTTAGCATTCTAATGCAATCTGACCGATTTAGTGATATTCAATTTTTCCAAGGTTGAACCGGTCTTATTTTTAAGAGATATTTTTACACCAATTTCATGACATTTTAGAGGGTTATACTAACTTTTATAGAGCTTGAACCGATCAAAAACGTGAAGAAAATCAGCACCAACAGTAAGCCCCTGATTTTCTCGGTTTAAACTGCCAATAAACATTAAACTCCTTGAACCAGACTAATTCATGAGAATTATTTCCAAATAAAAATATGGCGATTTATCCAACATATTAAAGTTTCTTCACTAAAATTTTCATTGGATAAATCGGCCATTAACAGTATGTAAAAATTGGCATATCAGCAAGCATAATAGCAGGTTGTAGAACAAACTTCATGGTGCATGTTTCTGACTTTTGGCTATCTAGTATGGTAACGACAATGATTATTCCAGAACAAAAATATGGTGATTTAGATAATATCTTAAAGTATATTCACTAAAAATTTCATGGCATGAATTGACCAAATATAGTATGTAAAAATTCATATATCAGTAAGATGTAGTGGAGTTCAGCAACAGAATTACATTTTGACATGTTGCTGAACTTTGCTCATTCTAGCGTGTATTCAGTGAGAATTTTAAGCATTAGACTGACAATACTTGAAGATAAAATCAATAATTTAATAATAAAATCAAAGAGGGAGAGGAGTTCTTGCCTGAATTAATTTATAAAAATTCTTGAAGATCTCTACCAAAACAGCCAGCTCCTTACTCGACTAAGTCTTCACCCAGTTTTCTTTCCCTCTTTTCTCCTTTTTTTCTCATCGTTTTTTCTTCTTTATTTTGGTGAAATTCTAGATCTATTAGTCTCCTAAATAAATAAATTATTGGTTACATTTTTAGGAGTTGCCACATACCCCATAAAGTAGCAATTTCTTGGTTACTCAAGGATGACTCAGCCTTTGCATGGGGTGAGTTGTTGGATCCTCCGTGAGCTACTTGTTGGATCCTAATTGGGGGTATTTGGTTGCATGTTAAGCTCTTTGATGTGCAAAGTGTCTCACTAATTTTTTCGTGCAAAATTGTTTCTCTTTTCTTTATTTTTTATATACAAGTGCACGTGTGTATGTGTGTATGTGTGGGGTGAGCCATTGCTCCCGCTCCCCTTCCTTTCCTTCCTTCAAAATTTTACTAAGCATGAGATCATGAGGAGGTGACATGAGTCACTCAAATTTAATTAAAATATTATTATTAATGGTGTATTAAAATTAACATAATTTATTATATTAGCTGGCCACCTTACTTTCCCTACTTCCTCTAATTTTTCCAAGTGTATAAAACTTTTATATGGCTGCTATCAGATCCATCTAATTATAATTTTGATTATAAATTTTAGTTAGGTTATTGTTCAAAAGTTTTGATAGCTTCTGAGCTTGTTTCAGGTTAGACAGAATACTAATTTAATCAACCAAAACTTATTTGGTTACAAACCGAGTCTAGCGATTTAATTCTTATTTAATTTGAACTATATTTAATCAATGGGCCAAGTTTGATTATTAATGAGGTGTAATTTCAGTAACCGGGTTATATTGTCATCAATTGAAATTAGTTTGATTATTAATCGATTAAGAATTTATTAAACGAATTACTTCCGTATCATTAGTTCTATCTTTTATTAACCAGAATTAAAGTTAGTTTTATTAAATAAAATTTTATTGCATTTCGTGGTGAGTTCTTAGCTTCTGGGTTTTTTTACCGTTCACTGATATTAATTTTATAAAAATTAATTTTAATTTACTGATTAATGAATCATGGAATCTCAATCCTTACAGCCAAGGCGCAAAATCCAGTAAGGGTGTACCCGCTGCTCACTTGAGGCATGCCCAGGGTGCAAATTCCAATATTGCAGCACCTGAGGCTCGCCTAAGATGCGATTTCCAGAAAGTTACGCCCAATGAATGCCTGAGGCGCCAGCTTGTGTATATAACCCGCACTATTAGCTTTTCTTCGTCATTTTCAATAGAAAAGTGAGAGAGGAGAGAGCGAGCACGGAGGAGAAGAGGAGTTTGAGGCTTCCGAGTCCATTTTCGGCGTAGAGCTAGTTGAGAAATTTGTAGATCGAGTCGAAACAAGTGCATTCATAAGCTTTTCTTTCTCTTGTTGCTCTTTTCTTTCCATTCTTTTTGGGTATTTTTATTCAAACACCCGTCCAAACTTAGATTTACAAATATTCATGCATTAAATATGCATATATGTTGATTTGCCATTTCATTTTGAAGTATATGTGTGAGAAACATGGTTTTATGCCATTTTCCCCATCTAATTTCGAAGTTTAAGTAAAATGTGGTGTTAAAATCGGAACCTAACTCCCACGAATGGCATGATTTCAAGTTTTATGAGGTTTTATCATGCGTATTTTGTATGTAATGCTTCATATGTTTGGATAACTCCATTAAGTTCATTAAATGTCTAGATTTCCTTCTAAAAACATTCCACATGTTGAGTATATAGATTGATATTGTGAAATTGCCTATTTCGCATGTTTTTGTGGAAATTCATGAAGTTATTTCAAATCCCCAGACCTCAAATCCAAATTTGGGCTTATGAAAGAGCATCTATTTATGTCTAAGACTTAATATCCCAAGAATATGAGAATAAGAATCTGTATAAGTTCACAAGATTATGAAATATATATCTATATTAAGTAATTTGGAACTTTGTAATTTGTTACCTATTATTGGTATTTTCTCCCAGAGTGAGAAAATCAAGAATAAAGAACTATGTATATTTGTGTGGAGTTTCCAAATGAAATATGAAAAGTAATCATGAAATTGGACAAAGGATTTTTATTTCAGAGAGTAATATTCCCTATCATACCTTAGGATGTTATAACAACAAATCAAAAAATTACCCCTGGGCCACGGGAAAATTTGTGGTGGCTAAGAAGAACTATGGCCTAGTATATCTAGGAATAAAGATATATCGTCCTTTCCTCTATTTGTCTGTTTTGTTAACTGGTAAGTCCTACAAGCTCTGGTCTCTAAAGATAAATAAATTTCTACATGTTTTGAATACTAATTGTGATGTCCCACATCGGATGGGGAGGAAAACGATGCGTACCTTATGAGGGCGTGGATACCTCCCCTATAATGGCCCAAATCCTAGAATATAGAAAATCCCCGATGTCAAGTTAAAATTACCTAGAAAAACAAGTTAAGGATAGTAATCCGGTCAAACTAGTGTTGACTGGAAGGCGTGATGAAGGAGAAATCCGGTCAACGTAAAATGTTGACCGAAAAACATAATCCGGTCAACAAGTGTTGACCGGAAGGCGTGAAGGAGTATTCTGGTCAACAACTGTTGACCGAAAGGCGTGATGAAGGCATAGTCCGGTCAACGAAAAATGTTGACCGAAAAACGTGAATGGAAGGAAGGACGGGAAAGAGGAAAGTAATCCGATCAACGCCAGTTAGTTGATCGGAATGTATTTAAATGAGAAATATGAATCCAGTCAATGTCAATTGACTAGAAATTAATGAGGAAACTCTTCGGGAATGTAAAACCATAAATAACATACTCCGAAACATCCCCCTAGTGTGGACCATAAATAACCTAGAAATTTAATGAGGAAACTCTTCGGGAATGTAAAGCCATAAATAACATACTCCGAAACATCTCCCCTAGTGTGGCCAAACCAAACGACGGCCGCCGGACGAAGGCCTATAAATAAGAACTAGAGGGCGTGAGAAAAAGGCACGCAACAAAGTTTTCTAGTAAATGGAGACCAAAAGTTCAAGGCGAAGTAAAAGAAATCCAAGCAAGAGCACTCACCCTTGTTTTAAGTTCATGACTATGCATGTTTGCAATACAAGTATATCTGATGAACTTATGTTTCAGTATATATGATGTTTGTTCTGTTGATATGACTTAAGGAAGAATCGTTCTTAATTGCATGTTTAAAAAGAAGCCCTGATATTCATGATGTTCGATTTTATTCTACTTAAAGTATGGTTGTTTGTCGATTTGCATAAGCTTCGATGTTTTAAGTTCCTGGTTATGCATGTTTGCAACGCAAGTGTATCTGATTTTGATGGACTTATGTTTCTGTACGTATGATGTTTGTTCTGTTCGTTCGATTTAAGGAAAAATCGTTCTTAATCATATGTTTAAAGGGAAATCCTGATATTCATGATGTTCGATTTTGTTCTGCTTAAAGTATGGTTGTTTGTCAATTTACATAAGTTCGATAATCTTATGTTAATGAAAGGAACTTCGGCCTTTTAATGAATAAGAACTCCGGCTTTTAATCTTCGGCTCTTGTTGAAAAAGAACTCCGGCCTTCTAATGAATAAGAACTCCGGCTTTCAATCTTTGGCTCTTGTTGAAAAAGAACTCCGGCCTTTTAATGAATAAGAACTTCGGCTTTTAATCTTCACCTTTTAATGAAAAAGAACTCCGGCCTTTTAATGAAAAAGAACTCCGGCCTTCAATAAAAAGAACTTCGGCTTTCAGTAAAAAAGAATTCCGGCTTTCAGTAAAAAGAACTCCACCTTCTTGAGAAAAGAGCTTCGGCTTTTTAGAAAAGAATTCCGACCTTTTGAGAAAAGAACTCCGCCTTCTTGAGAAAAGAACTCCGACCTTTTTAGAAAAAAGAACTTCGGCTTTTGAACTCCATCTTTTAAGAAAAAGGACTCCGGCTTTTAAGGAAAATAACTCCGGATTTTGATGAAAGATCTTCGACTTTAAGATGATTAAGGTAAAGGCTATACGGACTTTATTTGTTGAAGTTAAAGAAACAAGGCTTTAAGAACAAAGAAAATATATGTAATCCGGACAGCAAGTGGAACTCTACGACTTTCGACTTTCGAACTATGATGGATGGCCATTAAAAGACATGAACTAAGAACCGAATTTCCATTAAACTTGTTGTTAAAGATGGATGAAGGATATTAGAGTGACACTCGAGGACTGCCTCCTGGGCCACGGGGGGAGACTTTTGGTGGCATAAGACTTTTGGAACTACGGCCCCGTATGCCGGGTTAAAGACATTACCTCCCGCCTCGGGGAGCATAATGAGAGGATACGACCTTAGGTTGTGGGGTAACACACAACCCTTCCTCGATGTTGTCCACTCCCGTCCGGTCTCTAAAGATGATAAGAATTTCGAATAGTTTTTATGAATCGTCTGAAGACAAGATAATAAGAATAAGAACAAGGAAATTCTGAACTAAAGAAGAAATTATATAGTGATTTTATATGTTAAAGTTATGATATGAATCCTTACTTTGATCTGATTATATGTATGTTTATGTTTTCTGTATGTGAGTATCTTGTTGGGCTTTGTAGCTCACTCTTGCCACTTTTCAGATGACGAGAGGCTTATGGAGGACAAAGTTGAGTTGAACCATATGAAGTGGCTAGACGGCATAGCTGGCCGGAGCTGATAAATGAAGAACTTGATTTATTTCCTTTTGATGTTTTGAGAAAACTTGTAGAACAATTCCGCTGTATAAGAATCTATGGATGTTAGCATGTTTCCATGATTACTTTTTGGATAAATGAAATTGATAATTCTAGTAAGCATCTCAGGTCATTTCAAGGCATTCAGGTCCGTCTAACCTTAGCGTTGGCTGGTCCTGTATGGAATTAAAACCGGAAGGCCAGCTCATGTAGTTCGGCTTCAAGCAATCCTGTGTATAAAAGAAAGGTTTATTCATATGAAAGAAAAGAAAAATTTTTATGTCCACCTAATTATTATCTATTAATTTATTTTGAGGCAAGGATTTAGGATTGACGGCGGCTTTATGCGGTGGAATAAGGCCGGTCTATTACATCCCCCTTGTGGACGCGTTTTGGGGGCGGTGGAGGCCGTCTTCCAGGAACAAAACCCTGCGCCTGTGTAGTAAAGCGGACAATATTCATAAGCTGGTGCTCGGGGACATTACAAATGGTATTAAAGACGAGGCCCGGTTTGGTGTGCTAGCGCGGACACTAGGCTCCTAAGGGGGGTGGACTGTGATGTCCCACATCGGATGGGGAGGGAAACGAAGCGTGCCTTATAAGGGCGTGGATACCTCTCTCTTGTGGACGCGTTTGGGGGCGGTGGAAGCTATCTGCTAGGAACAAAACCGTGTGCGTGTGTGGCAAAGCGGACAATATTCATAAGCGGGTGCCCGGGGATGTTACACTAATGGAATCAGAAATAAACATGAAAAGTTAAATGTATTCTGAAAATGCATTTGATCATGTTTTATGTTAAATCTGTAATATGATCCTATTCTGTTTCTTCGATTTATTTTAAAGTATATTTTATTTGTCCTTGTTTATATTTGTACCTTGCTAAGATTCGACTCACTTCCTTACCGTTTTTACTAACCTTCAAATGAGTAGAAGACGCAAGAGTTCCTCCCCAGCAAGTAAGGTTGGAGATCTGGAAGAGTTAGGCTTGTTAGTTTTGTTGTTTATATATTATTATACTTTTGGGCAGGTTTAGGCTATATTGTTTATTGTAGAATAGTTAGTTTGGTCCTAGACATGGCTTTTGATGTATTATGGGTTTTCGGCCGATATTGTTAGCCCGTGTGGTATTTTGTATTGTCTGGAGCTGTCAGTTTTGTGCTTGATCAAGGACAAGATTGTTATTTATATACTAGATTATTCTGTGGAAGTGAAACAAGATATTTCACATTGTCCAAGTTGAAAGAAGTTTGTTTGGGATGTGTTTTTGCTTTCAAGATATTGTTGGTTATGTATATATATGTCGGATTGATATTTTGCAGGCATCTTTCCTTACTTAAGGTTTGACATCATATTTTTCGAGTGGTGTCAAAGCCACCGATATTGTGGCATATTTTGGGTCCTGTGCATACTTGATTTATATGTATGGTTGATTCTTACTACAATTTGTATTTAGTTATTGATGGACATTATGTATAGGTAAAATTTAGTTAATCCAGTCCATCACAGGAAACTTCTCAAATCATCCAAATTCATCAATTATCCAACATAAATTATAAAATCCATCGATGCATATGAGCTCAAAATTATCAAATCACTAGAAATTATTATACCATAAATGATCATCATAAATATATCAATTAATAGAACATTTATAATCAAATAAATATTTTCCACCATCACTCATATGCTACTAACTGTAGAATCACCTCTATCTAGTGCTCAATAATAATCTAATAAATTCTGACTAGCACCTATAATATCTCTTCAATATGGGGTCAAGAAAAATACAAAAGTGAGCCGAATGTTTAGCAAATAAATATAAGCAATAATATAGGAATACTAATAAATATCTCAAATTATAATATCAGATATATAAAATCAATAATAACATGCATATACAATTCCTTATTAAAGATTCAATAACATGCCATGTCCATGATACAAAAGTCATATAAACGATGGAATAACAGGAATATAACATGAATTCTACCGAATCCAATCATCTGCTCAACGCGAGGTAACAAATGAATGAGATAACAATAATCTTCTCTGTATAAGATAAAAATAATTTTTATAGATCTTATTCTACCATAGCGAGTCAAAGGTCGCATATTTATGTCCCCAATGGTTGCGTAAGTAACACAAGGTTACTCGGTATCCATGGTATTCCCATTATCCCTACAGTCCTCCTAGAGACTATACCCGTAGCATGCTCATACAATCTCTAATACCCTTCACCAATGATATCCCTGATATCGTTCCCCACGATGGTCACCAAGTTATAAGCATTCCTCCTTAATATTAACGACCTCAACTTCCTGTATAGAATAGGTGTTGAAAAAGTATAAACTATTCTAAGGTCTTACGAACTCCCATTCGCAATGATATCGTAGAGTCTTTGTACACTTTTCTTTACTTATCCATAGAGTACCAATAAAATATACACACGCGATCAAGGTATATTCGGCTGACTATTTTTAAATGTTATATTCAATCATAGCTCCCCCTCCCAGTATATCAAATCTCATTGCTAAGGCATAAAATGTCTTTTGTTTTGTCATTATTGAACCAACTCATGATTCTCTTCTATCCAACTATTCTGACTAATTCCACGAAAGTTAACTAAAATAATAATTACTATTAATTTTCTCCTCAATATACATACACGTACACATACATTACGTACATCTATTGTAAGGTACCAATTTCTAAACTTAATAAAAAAAAGTGAATGAGTTAATATAAATGAATCAAGATCAAAGGACATGAAAGAAATTGGATTAAAAAGCCCAAAGACCCGGAATTGAAAAAATCAGGAACCGCCGTTGTAAACCTTGACATGTTACTTTGTAAATAAGATTTGAGTTTTAAATTATGATAATCATGATTTATTAAGCTAATATAATCAAAATTCAAATCCAAGAATGTGAAATTTTGGTTTAGAAGGGTCAAAACAAGTTCCATACAGCACGTGCACGAAGTCAGCTCACTGCAAGCCTGACCCACACACAACGAGCACTCAAGCCCCCTCTTAAGCGTTGATTCCAAGGGATGGGCAACCAAAGCACGTCTGACGCTCGCTCAAGCGCCAGTCTACCTATTTAAGTGCGCGTGGCTTCTTTGTTTGTCATTTTTTGGCAGATCTGCAATAGAGGAGAGGGGGAGAATACAAAGGAGAACAGAGAGAAGGAGGACATCAAGGCATCGAGTTCATTTCTGGCTTAAAGCTAGTTGAAGAAGTTTTAGATCAGGTCGAGGTAAATGCACTCATATACTTTTCTTTCTCTTGTTACACTTTTTGTTCCGTTCTCTTCGGGTATTTTTCTTTTGATACCCGTCTAAATTGATATTTTATAATACCCATGTGTTGAGCATGTTTATTTTTTAATTTGGAGTCCGATTTGGTTGTTTTACACTGTGTTGAGTTCTATTGAAACCCTAACCCTGTGCCTCGTTATTTTTATCTATTTATTTTAAAATTTTTGCATGATTTGGCCTCAAAAAATTGGTACCTTAACTTATGAATGTGATTATTTGGTATTTATTCACGAATATTTTGTATATATTATTTTGTATGTTTCAGAAATTTTGTTGGATGTTTTTTTGAAGGGATTTGTTGTCCGAAAGCTACAAAATTTCATTTGACTCAACGTGGTTAGGATTTCCTAATTTTTCCTAAGCTCATGTTGATTTGTGCATATATTTAAAGTCATGTGAAGACTTAAACTCATAAGAATATAAAAATGTGTATCAGTATGCTCAAGAATATGATTATTTATATCTGTATCCAAGAATTATGTAAGTTATGTAAAGTATATGAAAGGAACTCCACAATTTATTATGTTAGATGATTTGTTCTCCAAGGAGTGACAACTGTATATTATGTTCCGTTCTCTTCGGGTATTTTTCTTTTGATACCCGTCTAAATTGATATTTTATAATACCCATGTGTTGAGTATGTTTATTTTTTAATTTGGAGTCCGATTTGGTTGTTTTACACTGTGCTGAGTTCTGTTGAAACCCTAACCCTGTGCCTCATTATTTTTATCTATTTATTTTAAAATTTTTGCATGATTTGGCCTCAGAAAATTGGTACCTTAACTTATGAATGTGATTATTTGGTATTTATTCACGTATATTTTGTATATATTATTTTGTATGTTTCAGAAATTTTGTTGGATGTTTTTTTGAAGGGATTTGTTGTCCGAAAGCTACAAAATTTCATTTGACTCAACGTGGTTAGGATTTCCTAATTTTTCCTAAGCTCATGTTGATTTGTGCATATATTTAAAGTCATGTGAAGACTTAAGCTCACAAGAATATAAAAATGTGTATCAGTATGCTCAAGAATATGATTATTTATATCTGTATCCAAGAATTATGTAAGTTATGTAAAGTATATGAAAGGAACTCCACAATTTATTATGTTAGATGATTTGTTCTCCAAGGAGTGACAACTGTATATTAAGAATTATGGTGGAACCTTCTCTTAAGAATAAGTAATCATGAAACTTGACCAAAGATTTATATTTCAGAGAGCATTATTCTTTGGCATACCTTATGACATTACAATGGTAAATTAAGGAATTGACCTGGGCCATGGGGTGTACTATGGTGGCATAAGAATAACAACTATTGGCCGAGTATATCCAAGATTAAAGGTATACCATCTTCCATGGGATGTTATATTTGAGGTACGTGAGTAGGCCTTAGATTGTGTTGAACGAACACAATCCTTTCCTCGATTTGTCTGCTCCGTTAGTTAGTAAGGCCTACTGGCCATGTTTCCTAAATAATGAATGAATTTCTACATGTTTTAGAATCTAAAGGAATCAAAAATAAAATGTGAAAAGATAAACGTGTTTTGAAAAAATGCATTTGATCATACTTTATACTTATACATTCATATTATGCTCCTATTTCCCTTCTCCTGATTTATTTTGAGTATATCGCTTATTGTCTTTGATTATATTATACCTTACTAAATATTTGGTTCTCTCCTTACTATTTTTCTGACTTCATATGAGTACGAGCTTATACCTGATGAGCCGAAGTACAGATTAGCAGTTGGCTAGTTAGTGGACTTAGATGATTATTCTATAGACCAAGATTTTTATAGTTTTGTATTTATGTAAATAGGAGATTTTTGTACATTTTGATGGACATGTATTGATATATATTTGTATACTAATGATGTACAGTATAGCTTAGTTCCACTGTATATTGATGGTTATATATGAGTTCGCAGGTTATTATGGTTTGATTTTTAGGTACCTCGTGGCATCTCTTATGAGTCGATGTTGTATCCAGAGATATGACATTGGTGCCACAAATGGATTGTAGCATTTTGGATCCTGTGTGTGTGATTGTTGGGATGATATGTAAGTTATATAGGAATATTGTACAAGTTTGTGTTTAGTTTGACGGCCATTTTACAAGCGAAACCTTGTCAATTTCCGATTAGAATATAATGGTCTGTCACAGTTGGTATCAGAGAAAGAGATTCCTTAGGTTTGATCTTAATCTTATACGGAAGCTTAGGTTAGAGTATGATAGATTGAATAAGTAGATGAAAGTATATGATGATTAAATTAGACATGATAGTTCTAGTTATTTCAATTTAAATAATTTAGGCTATAACAAGTTAGGGCTAGTAATTGTGTCGAATCATATAGATTGTAGCGTTCTAATTAGTTTCCGAAGTGTGAACTAACCAGCATTATTTTTATTTTAGAAAAGATATTAGTAGCTAACTCATAGCATCTAGACGAAGAACTACGAGTGGTGACGGCCAATCGTGAGATCGAGAAGTGGAGTATATGAAATTGTTTGGAAGGATGGTGGATGTAAGGTACCGGTTTTCATAATATTGTACTTAGGAGTAATTAAGGTAATGTAATCAAAATTAGGCCTATTATATGTGGATAAATTAGGTTTCGGATGTAGTAGGTGGCGTGACGAGAGACACTCGCCAGGTGCCTGAGGCGGCATTGTGGGCTCCCAATCCAGTGCCTATCGAGCACTCGAGTGCCTGTGGCAGGCACTAATAACAAGCGCGGCGTGCCTGCTATGCGCCGGGCTGGGGCTTTTTGTGTCATTTTACGCGAATCTGGGAGAGAGGAGAGAGAATGTGATGACTTGAGTTTCGAAATACAATAATTAGGGTGTAACTAAGTTATTAATGATCAACGATTAGGTTTAGAATGTGGAAAATTGAGTTTGGAAGTAGAAAGAGAAAGTTGGACCCTGTAAGGTATCGATTTCCAAGATATGGTTAATATGGGTGGTGAGATTTCGGATTTCTAAATATGGTAATTGGGAGGTAATTAAGTTGAAATAGGTGAATTGTAATCAAAAGGTATGGGAGGAATCAAATTGAAAAGTTCAAAGATCCGAAATTAACAAAATTAGGGATCGAAGTTGTAAACCAAGAAATGTTTATTCGTAAATAAGATTCTGGATTTTAAATTATGATAATCATGGCTTCTTAAGGTTATATAATCAAAATTAGTATCCAAGGATGTGAGAAAGATTAAAAGGGTCAAAACAGGTCCCGAATGACAAAAAAACGAAGTAGGCTTGCTACAGGATGGATGCGAGCCTAACCCGCACCGACCAATGCCCGAGGTGCCAACTAGGCATGAAAAACAGAACCGCATGCCCGAGGATTGCTTGAGGCTCCACCTGGAAGCAAAAAACAAAATGGCGCGCCCGATGGTTGCTCAACTGGAGCTCAAGCGCCAGTTCAGGGTTTTTATATCGTGTGAGGGTTTCTTCCTTCGCATTTCCCAGTCATTTTTGGGTTTTAGAGAGAGAGAGAGAGAGAGCATGGGAACTAGAGAGAGAAGGAAAAGATGGAGGCCTACGAGTCTGAATCCATCCGAGAGCTAGTTAAAAATGTTATAGATCGGGATGAGGCAAGTACACTCAAACCCTCCTCTTTCATTTTCTTGCATTTTTGTTTTATTTTCTTCGGGTATCCTCATTTCTATACCTGGTTAGGTTTATATATTTTGATTCCCAAGATCTCAGCATGTATATATGTTAATTTGGTGCTCAAATATGTAGATTTGATAGGTTTTCGGACAAGGAAACCCTAACCCCCATGCCTATACATATTAGTCACGAATTTTTGGGACTTTTGCTTAATTTGGGTCTAGGACATGATTACCCATGACTTAGACTTGCTAATTTATCGACTAAGTATCCAAAATTGTGGTTTTATGTGGAATTTTGCTAGAGGAGACCCTAACCCCGGACTCTACTTGAGCTTCGATTTGGAGTTTGATACATAAATTGACTTAGGATTATGTTGCCCATGCTTTGAAATTGATAAGATATCCATTGGATGTACAAAATTTTAAAGATTAGCTGATATGTGTATCCAAATGCATTGAACGATATTCACAGATTCTTTCCCATGCTTAAATGTTAATTAAGTGACATATATATTTATATAAGTTCAATAGAATAATCTGGAAGCTTCGATATGTGCATTGTGAAAGAAATTTGCTTCCGAAAGCTCTCAAAGTCAATCTACTTTCCGACGGTAAGAATTCCTAATGTTCTCTATGATTACGATATTCGAATATAAGGTAAGTCGTAAAAGCTCTGTAAGTAAATCTACTTTTTTATGATAAGAATTCTAAATTTTCCTTATGCATATGATATTCAAATATAAATTATGTCATGAAAAGATTTAAATCAGTAAGCATGACAATAAGTATACGAACATTTGGAGGGAAATTCCACATTTAGGAATTTGATAGACTTGTTCTCCCAGATGAAAAAATTTGTGAAATAAATTTAGCGGATCCTCCCTCAAAAGAACAAGAAATCATAAAATTAGAACCACGAATTCATGTTATGAAGGTTAACATCCCTTGGCATGCCACTGGTATGACAATGGAAACTTAATTATTTGTCTTGACCACGTGTTGTAGCGGGTGATACTATTGACATGCCTCAGGATGTTTTGGGGGTAATTGAGGATAACTCCATCTTTGAATTTTGAATATGTAAAATTTTGGGGAAAGCCACAACTTTGAACATCGGCCTTTAATTGTGTTGAGTGAATACAATCTATCCTCGATTTTTCGCTCCCTAAGCTAGAGGGTCTACTAGTCTTGGGTCCGCAAAGATGAATAACTATGTTTAATTATTTGTCCTAAAGAAAATAAAGACAAAGGAAAAGAAAAAAATTGTATCCCAAGCAGATTCAATCATGTTCATGTTTATGCATCTCCTTCTGATCTGCTAAACTTGCTTATATTATTTACTGCTTTTGAGTATAATTGCATTTGTTTAGCTGTTAGCTCACTTTTGCCTCTTCTTCCTTCCAGATGAGAGTTACAAGCTGGCGGCCGATTAGTTAAAATAAGGCGAAGGACTCGCTTAAGGAAATCGGCTAGACTTTGGAGACCTAAGACTAAAGCATGAATGATGGAATTGAAATGTAAATAGTTTAGTTAGTTTATTGTTGTATATGATGATGATGTAGTACGTTTGTATTATGATGAATGTATCATTTAGCTTCTGCAAATGATTTTATGGATTTAGTTTTGCTTCCGCATTTATTAAATTTTGGATTTGATTAGACCTAGATGGTATCTCTCATAGATCCAATATAGTAGTAGAGATACTGTGTTGGAGTCATGGGTGATATGGCATTTGTGGATCCTGTGTATGTCATGATTGTCGTGGAAGTTTAAAGTTTGGTCATTATATGTCTTGTACAGGTTTATTTATACAGATTGTATATATAGTTTTGGCCCATTTTTAAAGGAAACTCTGCCCAATTTTCTACAGAATTTTATGATTATTTAATTATGGGCATTAGTTTGGTATGTTTAAGTGATAAAGGTTATTATAGAAAAATAAACCGTTCTATCACAAAGAGAGAATGCACAGGAAAAGAGAGAGAGGAGGAGATCGAGGCTCTCGATTCAATTCCGGCTTGGAGCTAGTTAGAGAAATTATAGATCGAGTCGAGGTAAATACACTCAAAAACTTTTCTCTCATTCGTTTCACTTTCTATTCTGTTCTCTTTGGGTATTTTCTTTCTGATACCCATCCATACTTTTGTTTTATGTTACTCATGAATTGAGCATACTTATATGTCTATTTCACGTCCAATCTCTAAGTTTTTATACGGTATTTCATACATGAAACCCTAAACCCACACCCGAATGTTTTTACCCGTTTATTTTGAGATTTATGTATGAATTGGCTTTAGAAAATAGATATTCATATCTTGTATATGATTATTTATCAATTGAGTGTCTGATTTGATAATTTTATGTAATTTATGTACATGGAAACCCTAACCCATGCCCTGGCATTTTTACCCTTGTAATTTAGGGTTTATACATGATTTGGTTTCAAATAATTGAAACCTAGCTTTGAGAATGCTTTTACATGGTTTATTTGATATTTATTTACGTGGAAATTGTATATGTTATTTTGTATGTGTTTCGAAAATTATGTGGATATTTTTGTAAATTAAATTGTTGTCCGAAGGCTACAAAATTATAGTTGGCTCATGGTGGTAAAAATTTACTAATTCTCCCTAAGCACTCTGTTTATTCATTCATGTAATTAAAATCAGATAAAAACTTAAGTCCCCACGTAAATGACAATATGCATTTGTACTCAAGAATTATGGATTTATGCAAGTATAAGAAGGGAATCCACAATTTGATATGTTTTATGATTTGTTCTCCAGGAGTGAAAACTCTATATAAGAATATGGTGGATTTTTACTTAACTATAAGTAATCACGAAACCTGGACCAATGATTTATATTCAGAGGGTAGTATTCCCTTACATACCTTAGGATATTACTGTGGAAGCATGATGACTATCTCTGAGCCATGGGCAACATGGTGGCATATGTTCTATGGCCTCGTATATCAAGTTAAAGGTATATCGCTCACCACGGGGCGTTTAAATTGCGTGGGTTTGTGGCTTAGAATGTGTGAAAGTATAGATATTCCTTTTCTTGTTTGATTGCACCGTTAGTTGGTAAGGCCTACTAATCCTGGTCTGTAAAGATAAAGGTAATTCTACATGTTTTAAAACCTAAAGGAATTTTAAATAAAATGGAAAAGATAAAAGTGTTCTGGAAAATAAATTTGATCATGTTTCATGTTTATACATTTATATCATACTCCTATATCCTTCCTCTACTTTATTTTGAGTATATTGCTTACTATCCTTGATTATATTGTGTCTTACTTAGCATTTGGCTCACCATTACTGTTTTTCTTCCTTCAGATGAGCACGTGCTTATACTCGATGAGGCAAGAGTAGAGGATTGGAAGTCGACTAGGTATGAAGACTTGGAGGATGGTCCTATGGACTTAGATTTTATGATTTTGTTACTCGTGGAGTACTTTTGTATATTTTATGATGGATTTATATATTGATGTAGTTGTATATTGATGATGTACATGTAGTTTAGTTTTCGCTGTATTTGATGGATGTATATACTTCCGCAAGTTTTTATAATTTGTTTAGGTACCTAGTGGCATCTTATCTAAGATGATGTTGTAATCGGCGTTATGACATTGGTGCCACGTATTTGTTGTGATTTTTTTGATCCTGTGTTGTCTGTTGTGGGTATATATATGTGCTACATAGGGATTTATACAGGTTTGTATTAGTTTGATGGTCATTTTATAACTGGAACCATACTAGTTTCTGGTTATGAATGTGGTCCATCAGTGGACATTATAGTCTATGGCATGGTGGAAGCCATAATGGACTAAGTACTTGCCCGGACTAGGAGTAGGAATGCTTGAATGGCATGGCGTGTGAGACGAATGGGGTGGAGTCAGCGGCTCATGGTCAGTATAACTTGAAGTTGATTTCTAGTGTTAGTGAATCTAAGGATGTCAATTTATGATCGATTTAATCATAATCAAGTGCCTGAATTTTTGGGTGGCACTGATCCTGTAGAAGTTGAAATGCGGATCCTAAGAATTAAAATAGTGTTTGTGGTAACCCAAAGTCTGGGAGAAGATAAAGCAATTTTGCCTCACATAAATTAGAAGGTGGAGCCAACCATGGGCGGTTGATGAGAAAAGAGTCATGGGTCAAGAAGATAAAGAGATATCATGGAATATATTCGGGAATACTTTTATGGATAAATATTTTTTTGACAAATTTTTGGAAGCATGTTTCAAATTGTGGACAGTTTGGCCACATGATCAAAGATTGTCCTTATCCCATGGGTCAGACAGTGAAGAAGTCCAGTGCCTTGGATTAGAGTTTTGCGATGATAGCAGAAGGTGTAGAGGTGTTGTCTACCATGGTGGAAGATAGAATTTTTTTAAAAATTTTGGCATTTCAGTGTATCTGTTATTTTGGATTTTGTGTGACGACCCAAACCCGAGTCACTCGACCCAGTTCAGACTGACCACGAGGAAACTCAAAATTTCAATCATCATCATAAATGTAACATTAAATTCAATATAATAATTATATTTCTCATAATAAATTCCTTCGAGACAATAAATGTATACAATATTATTATCTTAGGAATGCAGTTCCAATAACATATCCAAATAAAACCTTGATCAATGAAACTGACTCTAGAGCTTCTCCTTACGAGTCTCTATCTCTAATATCTTCTCTATCTTGAAGTTTTGTAGATAAAGTAGGATCCCTCGACCCGCACTATACAATCAACTAAATCTGGAGCTAATAAAATGTAAGAGTGAGTCAATACCGTGCAAGTGATAACAAATCCAAAAATAAACAGGAATGATAATAAATGTCACATATATATAATATATAATGTATGCCAAGAGTCATGAACAATAACACAATATCCAACTGATAAATATATCCAAAAATTTATATTTTATCGTATCTACGATTCAAATGCATAAGAAAGGTAGGTCACTCCAAATCCTGCTATAACAAGGATCATAAGATTTTACCAATAAGAGACAAAGATCCCTCAGAATTTGACCTCACAAGAAATAAAGGGATCTCCTGGTCCGAGTATGAGCGTGAATGACTTGAAAATCAAATAACAATAAACAACATGGATTCCACTGAATCTAGATATCGTAAAATCCGATACATAGATTCTACCTAATATTACTCGAGATTCTATCGAACCCAAACTCAAGAGATATTATCAATGACAAAATATCACAATAAATCTCCTTGGACCTTATTCTGCCACCGTGAACCAAAGGCCGTATATTTACGCCCCCAACGGCTGGGTAAGTGCAACGAGGTTATGCATGGTATCATCACTAACCCTACAATCTTCCTAGAGTCTGTACCCGTAGCATGGTCATACTATCCGTGATACCCCTCGCCAAATGATATTCTCGATATCATCTCCTACGATGGTCACATGTGTGACGTCCAATTTCCAAAACATGGTAATTAGAAGGTAATTGAATTATTAATTATCAAGAATTAGGCTTGGAAAACGTGAAAAATTAAGATCGGAAGCAAAATAGGGTGAATGAGCTCAGCGCTTGATTGGTGCCTGAGGCACAGGCCAAGCGCCAGATGGCAAAACAGCCCGCCTGAAGGACACCCAAGGCGAGGCCGAGGCGAATTTAGCAATAGGCTTGCGCTTGATGGCTGCTTGAGAGCCGATCTATGCGCCAAAACCAGAAGGCATCGTGCTTGATGGTCGCTCGAGCACGGGTCCAGGCGCAGATGACAGTAGGCCACCAATCAAGGAGCACCCGACTAGCTCTCAAGTGCCACTCGAGGTATTTATTTGCACGAGGGTTTTGTCCAAGCCATTGTTCGGCCATTTCTGATTTTAGAGAGAGAAAAGTTGCAGAGCTAGAGAGAGGAGGAGGAGAACTTCCAAGTCCGAATCTGTCCGAGAGCTAGTTAGAAGGTGATAGATCTAGGTCGAGGTAAGTGTACTCATACCTTTCTTATTTTCTCTTTTGATGTTTATTGTTTTTTTTCTCAAATATTTTCATTCTGATACCCACCCAAATCATGTGAAATGTGAAACCCGCAAGTTTTGCTTGAAGTTTTTATGATTTATTGTCTAATTTTCCCTCCGATTAGCTCGGTTTGGCTTCACCCAAGTCCAAGACCCATGCCCGGCATGTGTAATTGCTACCATAGAGAAACTCTCTCTTCTCTCTAGGATTTCGAATTCGAAATCTTTCCTGCTAGGTTTTTTTCAAAATCGTTCTTTCTTCCTTCGCTGCTGCCGTCTCCGGCAATGTCGGTGCCTGACCCGGCCGTGGCCGGTCTCCTGGGTGCTCCTCCCGGTTCTTTCCTTGTCTCCACCTCCCTCACTCATTTTGTTCATCCTTCAACTCAGGCAGATGCATCTGCTGCGTCCGCATTCTCCCAGCGTTCAGATGTCCTCTCGATAATTTCTTCTCCCTCGAATGTGGTGGATCCTATCAATCCTTCCGGGCTCAAGGTGAAACCGGTTGCGAATCCCGCCTCCTGGTCTGATGTTGTTCAGAACGATGGTAAACGCTTGACTCCAGGTCTGAAGTTCTTCCCTCCTTCGTGTGCGATCGGAGTTGGTGATTGCATCTCTCCTCCCCCTGAGGTTCTCGACCAAGGAAGACGCATTTGGGGTTCCTCCTTATATGGGTATTTCTTCGATGTCCCCCCTCACTTTCGGGCGGTTTCCTCCATAGTCCGGTTGCTCTGGTCTCGATTTGGCCTGGTTCATACTGCTTCCGCTGGCGATGGTTATTTCCTTTTCCGTTTCTCTTCCTTGGAAAATATGGAGAAGTGCTTGAAGGCCGGACCTTGGATGATAGCAGGGAAATCCCTCTGTCTCAAGCGTTTTCAACCTGGTATGAAGCTGTCCAGGGATTCGCATGATTCGTTCCCTATTTGGGTTAATTTTCGCAAAGCTAGTGGAATTCTGGACGCCTTTGGGTCTAGCCTGGATTGCAAGTTCTATTGGGGCGCCACTTCAACTCTGTCCCAAAACTGCAAAAATGGAGTTGCTTGAAGTCGCTAGAATTTGTGTTGACGTAGTTGTTGATGCTGACTTGCCCTCCAGGATTACCTTGCACTCCTTCGAATCCAAATTTGAGGTGGATGTAGAATACTCTTGGAAGCCGTCCAAGTGTCGGATGTGTCTCCTGTTTGGTCATGAGGAGGTCAAATGCAAGGCTGTGAAGAGCAGTTCTGCTGCCGGTAATCCTCTCAGGCAGAATGCCTTGCCTAATTGTCATCCTTTGCCTTCGTCCAGTTCGGCTAATTTACCATTTGAGGTTGATTGCCTTGGATTGGCTGTGAAGGTCTCTGCAGATTCCCTGATGAAGGCCACAGCTTCTGTCTCTTCTCCTGTGCAGGTAATTGCTGGTCATCTGGAAATGACCCCTGCCCCTACTACTCCTTGTGCCTCTGCTTTTTCTGTGATGGTGGATGCTGATGTGTGTGATTCCCTTAATGACAAGCAACCTAAAGATGTAGATTATGAGCTTGTGTTTGAGGTGCCTGCTAGTGCTGATCAAGAATTGCCCGAAAAGAGTGGTTCTGGTGTAGAACATCCCGTTGACCCGTCTGTTGTGCATCCATCTGATGCGTCTCCCTTTAAGCCACTAGAAAGGGCTCCATCAATCTTGTCCGATGCCAAGGGCTCATACCATCTCAGTGCTTCTGAGGCTCTTTATCTTTCGCTGAGATGGTAATTAGGGGTCTTAAACCTCCGGATATATCTAGTTGTTGTATAATCCCCATTCCAATCTCTGATGAAGATCGATTTGCTGCCCTTGGATTATATCCACTGGCTCTGGATGAGGTTTGCACATCTAATTCTGCCCATCATTCACCATCTATCCTCGATGAGCAGCATTTACTGGCCCTTGATAAGCAATTGGCCCCTGTTGATGCCCAAGGGCATCCAAGGTCTATGATTTTTGAGGGGTCGCATATTCCTGCTACTGCAATGGGAGTCTTGGATGATTACCCACCATCAGGCCCTGAATCTGAGTTTGATAGTGACCCAACACCTAGCCCTATCTCTCGTTTGGTAACAAAGTATGGGCTGAATAAGCATGTGGGTGCTGGCCATGTCAGCCCAATCAAATCCACGGCAGAGGTTTGTGTAGGCCGGGCCATTGACTACTCCAATGAGAAATTCTTAAGTGTCAATGAGGCGTTGGCATTGGATTGCGACTCTTGGAAGCCATCAAATTACAGGAAAAAGAAAAAATCCAAAAAACCCAAGACTTCCCCTGGCTCCTAGGCCTTGCTGAGGGGGTCTGCTAGGGATGCTTCCAAAATTTTTGATGTGAAGCTGGTTTTCTGAGTTGCATTAAATGGTGCTGCACAGATTGATATTATGCTGCTGGAATTGCCTAATATAGTCTTTGGCGGCTGCTATTGTTGGAGTGCTGAATTCCACTATGTGCTTCTGTTATGTGCAACTCCATTCTGTGAAGAATGACTTTGCAAGTGTCTGAATTCATCCTGCTGGTCGGGAATGTAATGGATTGTAATGTCGGCCATCCGATATTCTGTGTTGCTTCATCAAATGGAGCACCAGGAGCAAAATCTTAGTTAGGACCCTGCCGAGCTAAAATGGATCTACTGCTAAGCTGGTTCATAAGCTACTGGAAGGGGCCGGCTCTTCTAAAATTTTATTACTGCTGCTGAATGCAAATCATTGATGCTAATGAACCGGGATCTACTAGGCTTCAGCTGATTATAATGCTGGTGCCTTAGGTCCTGTTTTCTTTGCTCTCAGTGCAGAATGCTGAGTGTGGTATGCTGATGTAGAGTGTAATGCTGAACTGCTGAAATAGGCATAGCTCAGGCTTGCAGTTTTGCTGCTGACGCCAACAATGGGGCTGCTAATGTTGGTTTGGCTGCAATTGTGTCTTGGCTGCTGGTTTCCTTTTGTGTGAAGAAGGAAATTGCCATGCTTCATGCTGTTGGACGGTGCTCATGAAGCAAATTGATGCCCTCCTCTGTATGGGGCCTCTGATTCTGACGTCTAAAGGCCACATAATCGGCCTACTAATACGGCCATTGTGCTGGTATGCTGATGGTCCTGAGTCGTGGGAGTTGCTGCCGAACTGGTTGCACCCTCAATTTCTGTGTGCTGGAAACGCTGCAGGCTCATATTGATATGAGGTGAAAAATGGTTTTGCATGCTTCCTCTTGCTGACCTGTGCTGCGATGGCTGGTATGTTTGCCATCTGTTTTGATGTGCTGCTTCAGCCGATTTGGGAGTAGCTGATCATTCGTCTAATCGGGTGTAACTTAAGATAGATTTCATGTTTTGTCGATTCTGTTGAACGTTGTCCTCCTGAAGGACTCCCTTATTTTGTGTGTTATTTTTGTGTCATATGATGTACCAGCTGCTCGGGGTATGCCCCAGCATTTTATGCTTTAACTCCAAGTCAAAATACTGAGAGATAAAATATAGATCGTGTAATTGCTCCCACTTTGAATTTAAGGCATGTTTCTTAGTTTTCTCATAAATTTATGGATAAATTTCATGTTTAAGCATAATTATCATGATTTATAGGTTTGATTTCGTTGTTTAGCTTGCGATTCATGTTCAATTTTCATCCAGAATTATCTCTCCAAAACCCTAGCTCGAAAATTGAAGGTATGATGTTCATAAATTTTGAGTTTTGAGGTAAATTATTGTTTGGTGAAATGTTTAAGCTTACTAGATAATTTTTATCCAAAAATTTCTATAAAAGTTATGCCGCCCAAAATTAATTAAGAACTTTTGAACATCCTATCATTGGGGTGTAAATAAGGAGGAATTTAAGTTTTGAACTAAGAATTAAGAACTTTTGAACATCCTATCCTCGAGATGTAAATAAGGAAGAATTTATGTTTCGAACCAAGAATTAAGAACTTTTGAACATCCTATCCTCAGGATGTAAATAAGGAGTAATTTATGTGTTTGAACCAGGAATAAAAAATTAAGTAAACATCCTGTCCTCACGATGTAAATAAGGAGGAACTCATGATCAATTTATTTTTGGATAAGAACCTAGAACTTTTGAACACGATTCTCTTATGATTATACATCATTTTCATGCTTTTCCCTCATCTGCATATATGTTTGATTTCTCAATTTCTTCTTTGTTTCTTCATCCTTATATATTTACATATTTCGTACAAAATTTATATATTCTTGCTATTTTGGGTACCTTATTGAGCAATTGCTCACCCTTGCTGTTTTGTCCCCCTTTTAGATGAGCTGATGCCCGATGAGAATGACTGAAGATAGGATTTAGCTAGAAGGGAGCTTGTTGGGCTTGAAGACTTTTGAAGATTTTGGAAGTTTGAAGAATTCTGATTGTAGATAATAATATTTTGGATGAATGTTATATATTATGATGGCTTGGCTTGTTATATGTTGATATGGGTAAATGTTTTGGCTTTTGTAGGCCAATTTATAAATATAGTTCTGCGTCCGCATTTTGATTTTGGAATTTTGCTGGTTTCTAGATGGCATCTCTCTTTAGACCTAACATGGTAGTTGAGAGTACTGTATTAGAGCCATAAATAATATGGCATTCGTTGATCATGTGGATGTGTTATGGATTAAATTTTGAGGACTATCTTCATACATGTTTTATGCAAGTTGTATTTATTCAGGTTGTTTCTGTGGGTTTTGTCCATTTTTAGACGAATTTCTACCCGATTTTCTATAGAATTTAATGTATTAAATTGATGGCATATTAGTCTGATTTGGATAAGCATGATTATTAACGGAGGTCACTAGTGGATTATAACCTGTTTTGTCACAACATGGATATAAGTATCCATCCATAATAAATAATATACCTCATTATCACCATGATACGGAAATCAGTATAGGATAAGTGTAGACCACGCTAAGGTGTCATAACCTCCCATTTGACTAGATACCTTAGCATTTTCATACACTTCCTTAACCTTGATCGTAGGATGCCAATAATCCAAATACTCATGCAATCAAATATAACGTAAAAGAGGCTTTGCAAGTATAACAATAGAAATGTCGTTCGGTACTGATAAAGACCGTACTAACACCATCAAGATTAATACAAAGGAATTTATTATGGAACGATGAAAGAACAAAACATAATCAAAAAATATAGATTTTGACTAATTTAAACATTTATCTAATCTCCTATTCTGTTCTGATATACAAATCCTATAACTAAAATTGTATCTTAATTATCACTTGTGGACAGGCTTGTTATAACCAACTCTAATTCAATCATCCCAAATTCATCTAGCAATTTCCACAAAACTATATAATAACTTTAACCACATTTTATAAATCAATTTGTTTTCTAAAATATGCACCCGCATATTTAACATCAACATAATATGCTAATATTTTCTTCACCAATCCTTCATGTTCACAAATATATATATATATATATATATACATACACACCAGCAGCACGTCCACTCTCACACATACACTGCTACACACACACACACACGCACACACATTGCTAAATACACGGCTATACACACTAACACCAGCCTTAGTAGCACACGCGCACCATTTTCACCACACGGCTTCACACATACTGTTCACTTTGCAACGCTATTTCTTCTCCATTCACCAGCTTCACACCAATTTAAACTATCCAACATGCAAATTAGGAATTTATGTACATTTATTGTATCAAGATTTAATCCTCAAGACTAAATTTAAGTGAAGCCTGAAGTTCTATTTTTCATAGAGCCGAAGCTCTGTTTTGCCCCAAATTTCACTTAACTGAAATTTCCCAAAATCAAAGCATGAAAATGAAATGTTAACTCACAGGATTTAACAGTAGATTTATAAATTTTACATACTAATTATTTTGTGCCCAGAATCATATTGATTCTTTGGAAACCCATGGCAAAACCGAATGCCCTGTTTTCCCAATTTCTTCATCAACGGCCCAATTTAATTGTGATCCTCCAAAATTCACACATATACAGCAATTCTTTCATAATCTTGATACACATAGAAAATTTACATTACTATTGAAGAAGGATGGACACGGATTATAACAAGAATCTCAAATCAACTTGCCTAACTTGTAGAGACACTGTAGCAATGGCACAGATTAACGATGGTGGCAACTTTGAGCAATCACGGCGACCTTCTCCGACCTCGATTAATCGACAGTGATGGCAACAATAACCGTCGCCAAGCCTCCCTCGCTCTGATTTCGCCCGTAACCACACCTAAAGAAGAAGAAGAAGAAGAAGGCAACTATTTTTAAAGGAATGAGGGCAACTGAAAAGGGTGAAAACGAAGCTAGCGATCGAGAGGGAGAAAGGAAGTAGCTATTTCAACCGATCGATAGGAGAAGGAGAAGGCGTCACAGTAAAATCAGTCGGCAGTTTCTCCCTCTTTCCTCTCCTTCTTCATTCATTTCTTTCCTTCTTCCTTCATTATTTTCTTCTTTTTTTTTCCTTTTTTTTGTTATTTTATTATTATTATTATTATTATTGTTATTGTTATTTTCTATTTACTTATTTATTATTATTATATTTATTATTAATTATTTGATACTCATTATTATTCATAATATTTATTAATATCAATATATCATATTATTTATTTTTATATTGAGTCTATCACTATAAAATTCGAGTTAAAATATCAGAGTGTTACATTTTAAATTTATATTTTTATTTGTGTTTCCTAAGTTGATTCATTTATATGAGGATCATAGACCTTATACTAGTTGTATCGAGGTCTACGATATTTTCTTGGGTTCGTAGATATGATTGGTTAAACTGATTCGATTTGTTTTGTGGTACTGAGCTTTGATATGATATTGGTGGTGATTTGGTTGGTGAATCACCATACTTGTATAAATTGTGTTGGTAACGATATTTACAGGTAAAAAATACTAATTTTGTCACCACCCAATCAACTCTGTCTCATATTCAAAATTTTACAACCCGGCTTTACATGGAATCCTCAACGATCGGCGTTGATTTTGACACAACTTTAAATTCCAACCAAAGATAGATCAGCTTACTCTTCCTTCAGATAATATCCTCAAATATTCACATGGCCGAAACCCCTCAGTGACCACAAAATGACCTTTAGGCGTGGTCGTATATATGAACTGAACTTAGCGCAAATCCTCATTAATTGATTTGCAGGAAAGACGACACTAATCTACTGATACCTCTATCAATTTCAGACTTATGCTTCAGATCCCACAACCCGATTGTAGGATGCTATCTATTTACCTGTCCAACCCAGGCTAGCACAGCGGTTCGCCCACCGAACTACTACTAAGATTAGGTTAAAACTTGATACCTTAGCTAACTCAAGCTCATGCCCAAAATCGCACAATTCAATTGCAAGACATAATATGCTTACCAATCCAATTCAGATCAACTCAATGACTTACTGACCAAATCATCCATAATGTCACATCAAGATTGGTACCACAAAATGGTTCAGATTAACCTAACCAATTGCATCTATGAACCCAAGAAAATGTCATAACCCTCGATACCGCTTTTATCAAGCTTGGATCCTTAAATAAACAAATAAACTTAGGAATCATAGAATTATATGTTCGGAATCCCAAATGGTGCAGGTCTTGTGACATCAAAATTGAGAAACTCGTCTACCATCATGGCAATCAACACATTTTCCTTATACGCCACCACCACCAAAACTCTGATCCAAGGCACTGGATTTCTTCACTACTAGCCCAGAGCATACGAACTATCCTTAGTCCAGCGACCAAGCTATCTATGACTTAGATCATAGTCCCAAAATCTCTTCGGGAAGACATTTATCCAAGATTCGTCCATGTACATCCACCTTAATATATCTTCTATCCTCCCAAATATTGGGTCACCTTTATCGCTATTACAAAGCCTAGGTCCTCCAGTTACACATAACTCGAATACACAACGCAACATGGGTTCGGAATCTCCAAAATGACACTAGGCTACAATATCAAACCCAAGAGCCTTACCTCTTATCCCAACAAGCGACACTTAACACCCTGAGTTAATACCTTAGAATCCTGATTTAGATACTGGACCTTTTCACTATCTGTCCCTAGATAAGGACATTCCTCAATCTTTTGATTGAACTACCCACTATTGAAACATGCTTCCGAGAGTTTAAAAAAAAAAGCATTCATCCATAAAGCTTCCATAAATATATAGGACAATATCTCTTAATCCTCAAGGCCCATGATCTTTTACACGTCAACTAACTGAAGTCGACTTTACCTTCTATCTAGCATGGGAAAACACGCCTTATCTTCTATCGGACATGGGATCATCACAACATCATCTTAAGTCTCAGAATCCACATCTCCACCTCAGTAGGATCTGAGCTACCCAAAAGTCCAGACACTTAAACACCTCCGAATCAATTATGAGTGCGCCCGCGCTGGAACAAAATAGCGCCCGCACTCAAGCTCCTATTGAGTGCGCGGCGAGCGCAAGTCTGGAATAATTGGTGCCACCTAGATAGCTCGAGCGAACAGCAAGCCTGGACCATTCTGTTTTCAGCGCCTCCTCGGGCACTCGAGCAATCGGGGTGCACGGGCTTTTCCGAAGCAATTAATTTTTGGTGCCCTCTGTTGGGCTCAAGCCTGCAGCGAGTCTAACTCTATAGCTTTGTTGCATTAAGTTATTTTTTAAATTTTCTAAATTTAACTTATCACAAACTTAATTATATCAATTTAATTACTAGAATTTACTATGTTTTGAGAACACGGACCTCACAGGCTGGTTCTATGGTAGTGTCCGGTTTTGAGGCCGATTCAGTGGTTAAATTACCTTGAAAAATTATTCCACTTATATTTTCAGAATCAGTACATAATTTTGGACCGGTTCATATAAATGTTCTAATTTTCTGCTTTCCCAGTTCAAAGTTATACTCTAATTTTGGTGCCAAAATCGATATCCTGATGCATTTTGGCCAGTTCAGTGGCACTTACCTTTCCTTGGGTTGAACCGGTTAGATTTTTAAAAGAAATTTTAATACTAATTTTATAACATATTACCAGTTCATTAAAGAGTCATAAGTAATTTTTATGGAGTTTGAACCGACCAAAAACTTAGTGAAAACAGTAACTAAAAATCAGCATCAGTAGCTGCCCTGTTCCAGCTAATTCAATCTTCCAGTCATCTTTATTTCCATCAAACTGGCCGGTTTTATAAGAAATAATTTTGCTACAAAAATATGGTGATTTAACTAATATCTTATAGTATTTACACTATAAATTTTATAGCATGAATCGATCAAATATGGTATGTAAAAATTAAAACATCAGCAAAGTTTAGCAAAATTTAGCAACAGATTCTGCATATGATAAAAATCTGTCTTTTGCCTAATTTAGCATGGTTACGGCATGAATTTTGAGTATTAGGATCTCAATACTCGAAGCTAACAATAAGAATTTAACAACTAATGAAAGAGCAGCAGTGTTCTTGCCTAATTTAAGGAGAATTAAATCTAATTTCCCAAGTTCCTCAGCTAATACTCATTCTCTCGGTTCAATTTTTCACCCTCTATTCTCGTTGATTTTTCCTTCTGTCTCCACCGGTTTTCTTCCCCCTTTTTCTTATTTATTCTCTTTCCAAACATTCTTAATTATTCCAAATTAATTTAAAGTTGCCACATAACCCAAATTGCTGGCAAACTCTCAACTATTCCTGAAGCTGAATAAGCTAACTTGGCTAATTTAGGGGTTTTCAAGTTTTGCCACTTTCCTTTATCTTATTTGAGCTAATTTTTATACATGATTATTCCTTCATTATGTCATGTGTCTCCCCTCTTTTTATGCCAAATTTCATATTTCAATTAATTAATTTAGTTGGTAAACAAAATTGGGAAAGTTTGATGGAAACCGATTCACCCTTCTTAGAGTCGTGCCTTATTTTTCTTCTGTTTTTCTTGCTTTCTTCTTTGTTTTCTTTGTTTGAATATTTGACTAAGTGTGTGGTATATATGAGTATAAGTGTCGTGTGATAATAAAATCTTAGGAATTATATTTAATTTTTTCTTAATTTTTGGTAATGAATGCATTAAATCATCATTGCTTATTTTTCCTTGTTGGAACCGTGTGTGTGAGTGTGTTCCCATGGATTTTCTTTGAATTTTTGACATGGTATGAAGTTTCCATGTGTGTAGGAGATCCTTAGGTCATGTATGGATTGAATACTTTGTGAAAATTTTAGAAATTAGTTGGAATTATGGGGCTACTGTGCAGGTGTTTATGCCATGACTTCCCTTGCTGAATTTTAAAAAATTCAGCTAAGTGTGTGTGAGTTTGTGTGTTGGAATATATATAATTTTGTTTAATTAATTTAATTTATACTATATTTGATTAATCGATCCAAGTTCGATTATTAATCGGGTGTAATTTTGGTAATCAGGTCACATTTTTGTCAACCGAAATTAATTTATTACTAATCGATTAGAATTCTTTAATCGAATTAGTTCTCTATCATTTACTCTATCTTTTATTAATCGAAATTTAAGTCGGTTTCATCAATTAAATTTTTATGGCGTTTTAGAGTGAGTTCCTGGCTTATAAGTTCTCATTGTTTATTGATCTTAGTTTTTTTTATATATTAATTTAGCGTACCGAATTATAAGTTATAAAATCTTGATCCTTACAATTACAAGCTTAATACATCACTACTTAAACAAAATTAGCTACATCATTTCTAAATAAAATATAACAAATATCTAAAACTCTATTCTTGTTCATCAGGTATAAACTCCTGCGTAGTATTTGGAGAGCAAGAAAAATAGTAAGAAAGTGAGCCAAGTGTGCAACATGACACATAACAATCAAGGACACGCATTTTTAATCGAAAATATATTATAAAGAAGAATACGAGTTGTGATGCACGCAAAAGTACAGATATACTTTCAAAAATATTTTCATAATGCATTTAACATTTCTTTTTCTTGTACATTTTACTTTTACTTGCCAGCACATTAATATTTTCATAACCTAAAGAACGAGGATTAGTAAGTATTACCAGTTAATAGAGCAGTCGATTGAGAAAATAATTGTATTCAATCCACATAATTTAAAGCCGTAACCTTCTTATTACATCCCACGGTGGGTGGTACATACCTATTATATCTCAGTTGACGGGGCCTAGCAGCCGCCTTTATTTTCCCGTGGTGCTAAAGACAATTCCTTGATTTTCACTGGAATATTTTAAAATATGTCAAGGAATACTACTCTCTGAAATAAATTCTTAGTTCAGTTTTCTTACTTCTTAAAATTTTCTAATGGAAGTTTCTATACTTATTCTTGCTTCTTCTTGATTTTCATATCTCAGAGAAAATACTTATTTTCATAATATCATATTAGCTTCCACTCATGTATAAACTTAATATATATACTTAAAAAACCATATTAATTCATAATCATAAAAATAAAGTCATATAAATTTTTACATGTGTTAGAATAATTTTTAGGCAACATATTATTCGGTTTTCAATCCATCAACCCTATAAATTTACCAGTTTGGTTACAATTCAATTTTCTCAATCGGTTTGATCATATAGTCAGTTCATGGACTAGTTTGACCTCTTCAAAGAATTCTACCAATTTTACCATGTGAACTGGTTCATTATGTGTGTAAAATTGGTTGGCCGGTTCATCATTTTATAGAGCATGTGTGAACCGGTTCGTTTTCTTCATTCATATACTAAATTCAGAGCCAGTTTGCTCAAATTTGTTCTATACCATTTTCAACAACTGGTTCACATAATGGTCAACCAGTTCACTTGATATTTAATCAGTTTGCTATCTTAACAGACTATATATGATCGGTTCATCAACATATTCCCGTCCGATTCACCAAGAATTAGCAAAAATGCCAAATTGGTGCAGTAGCCGGTTCATGTATAACATCCGATTTTTTTTTTTAGTAAGTAATTAAATGTATTAAAGTTTTAAAAAAAATGTATAAAAAACTATGTTCTTAACCAAGTGTTTTTCCGACTTGGGAAAAGAAACATTGTAACAGGGGGAGGCCCCCAAACAAATGACAACAGACATTAAAAAATAAGATTACAATAATATTCGATCATTGTAAGAAAAAAAAAGCCCGATTGGCCAAAGTGAATGAAGAATCACCTTGCCACTGCAGGTATTCCACATCAGCATCGACAGACCTCTCCAGATTCACTCCGGCTTTAAAAGAATAAAGGCGCTCTGGCTCAGAATGCACTCCGGCTTCAAAAAACCACACTGCCTCTGAAGGCACTCCGGTATTGCAATGCCACTCCGTCCTCAGCAGACGCAGCCCACGAAATCCACTCCGGCCTATTAGAGAGCAAATGGCGCTCCGACCTATTAGAGAGAAAAAGGCACTCCAGTTTCAAAAGCCATTCCGGTCTCAAGAGGCACTCCGGCATTAAAATGCCACTCACTCCTGATTCACTCCGGCTTTAAAAGCACAAAGGCCCTCCCGCTTCAAAAAAGGCACTCCGCCTCAAAATGCACTCCGTGTTCAAAAAAACCACTCCGTCCACTGAAGGCGCTCCGGCATTGAAATGCCACTCCGTCCTCAGCACACGTAAACCACTCCGGCCTTTTAGCAAGCAAAAGGCACTCCGGCTTCAAAAATAAAGAGGCTCCGAAAACAAAAAAGAGGCTCCGGAAAGGAACAGCACTCCGGAAACAAAAATAAGGAGGCTTCGACCAAACGATGGTCACAATAATAATTTAATTAATTAATTTTTTTTTAATTTTTTAATTTTAATTTTTTTTTATTTTTAATTTTAATTTTTTTAAACACTCCGGATAAGAAATACAAAAGAATCAAGAAACCAAGGAGCTTCGCCAAATAGGCGAAACCTCACTCTGGCAAAACCATTCCGCCCAAAGTAAGTGCACTCCGGAAAGAGCGGAAAATCTCTATGATCAGGCAGAGAAAAGCACTCCGCCCAAAAAGAAAAAACCACTCCAGCCAAAAAGACACAGCATTTTTTTTTTTTTTCTCAGAGGGACCAAGGCCACTCCAACCTAATAGAGAGAGCACACCGCTCAATGAGGGCAAAAACGAAAAAGGCACTCCGGAAGGCTGCACATATCACTCCGTCCGAAAAAAACCATGAAGCAATCTGGCCATTTATAGTCCAATCTGCAATGAAGGCACCGTCTAATTCGCACTCCGGAAAAGAAAGGCGAAAAGACATTCTGTCATTAAGGCAAAGGCACTCCAGCACTCCGTCCAAAGAGGGCAGGGAAGAAGCACTCCGGAAAGCTGCACACTTTCACTCCGTCCAAAAAGATCCTGAAACAAACCGCCCAGCTAGAACCCAACCTTCAAAGAAGCAAACCACTCCATCCAATGAAAAGCCGGGAGGGCACTCCGGAAAAGGAGCATCAGAAAAAGGAAAAGGAGCCACTCTGTCCAAGGAAACCTGCGTACTCTGTCCCAAAAAAACGCACCGACCATCAAAGGCTAAGCCGATTTTTTTTTTTGAGATGTGAAAACACCAACTTCAGCCGCTCAAGGACCACAAGAGAGACACCCCAGCACACCCTCCAGTTGTCAGCCGGAAATCCAGTCCTCCGAATGAGAGTTAGAGCTAGAAATGTTCCATCTTTCCAAAATCTGCCTGTCCTGCACCGTAACGGCGCAGTGGGAAGCCTCAATCTTCCCCCGGATTGCCGCATAAATCTGGGTAACCATTTAGGTTACATCAAGATTCCTCGAACCCCTAAACATACGATGATTTCTTTCCTTCCAGATAAAGTAGACGGAAGCAGCAAGGGTGAGGCGGAATGAAATAACCTTGAGATTTTTGCCCTTCCAACGTTTGGTAGCCCACAGGATGTTTGAATTCCAATTAGGGTGGGGCCATTTACACCCCGCTTTGTGGCGCATTTGCTGCCAGACGGACGAGGAAAAAGGGCAGTTGAAGAAAAGGTGGTCATGACACTCCCTTCCAGAGGAACAGAGTATACATAAATCAGGAATGTGAAGATAAGTGCCAATCCTATCGAGGATGCTAAGTCTCTGGCGGATCGCCAACCAGAGAATAAATGTGTGAGCCGAGATTGACATAGGGCCCCAGACAATGCTAGACCACTCCATAACACCTTTCGGAGTACGGAAAAGCTCATAGGCGGATTTTGAAGAGAAGATCCCACTGGAGTGGCTGTCCAAACTATCACATCGTTGCGATCAGGATCAGGGAGATATGAAGGCATGTTATTTAAAATCCTATCAACCTCCATATCAAAAGGGTTAGGCCAGTTCCATGTTCCGCTCCTAATACGGTGGACGTGACACCAAGAGACCCAAATGGAGTTCGGGTCCTTAGTGACAATCCCCCAGAAATGACGGGCCAGCAGAGCCTTATTAGACGCACTCAAATTTTTTATTCCTAATCCGCCCTCCTCTTTAGGGGAGCTTACATCAGCCCAGGCAACCTTTGCGGAAGAGAGACCAACAGAACATCCGTGCCATAGAAATGAGGGGATGGATTTTTCAATGCGCTTCAAAATGGCTTTTGGAAGGATGAAAAGGAAAGCCCAATAGTGATGGATGGTGGAAAGAATGGAGGAAATCAATTGGAGCCTACCCGCAAAGGAGAGCCAATGATTTTTCCAAGAAGAAATTCGTTGATCGACTCTATCAAGGAGTGGTTTACAGTCAGAGGCTGATAGCTTCGTGGTTATGAGGGGGACTTCGAGATATTTGACCAGGAGATTACCCAGTCTGAATCCGAGAATGCTGAGAATGCCCCTCCTAGTGGTCTCGCTTGCAGAACAACAAGACCGCACTTTTATCTGGGTTAGGAGTAAGCCCAGATAGAGAACTGAACATTTTGAGACACTCATGAAGTGCCTGGATGGACTTGCAATCAGCTTTAGCAAAGAGTAGTATGTCATCCGCAAAGCCAAGCATCACGGTTCTTGTAGCCGCACATTTCCAGTGAAATTGGTACTCCGGATTTGATTGAGTCATTCTATCAAGAATGCCATTAAGGACTTCCATCCCTAAGACGAACAGATATGGTGATAGCGGGTCCCCCTGTCTTAGTCCTTTGGCACCACGGAAGAAACCCACCGACTCACCATTGAGGCTTATAGAAAAAGATGTTGTGGAGATGCATTGACTAATCCATTTGATCATAAGAGGAGGGAAATTCATCAGCTCAAGAACCGCTAAGATGAAATCCCAATGAATGGAGTCATAAGCCTTCATCAAATCCACTTTAATAGCGCAACGGGGGACACCCTTATTCAGGTCGTATTTATGGAGAAGTTCCTGCGCAATAAGAATGTTATCTCCTATGCATCTGCCAGGAACAAAGGCAGTTTGCCCCTTTGCTACCAAGAAATGAAGAGAGGGTTTAAGGCGATTGACAATGACCTTGGAGATAATCTTATAAAGAACGTTGCAACAGGCGATGGGACGGAAATCTGTGACCTTTGAAGGGGATTTGATTTTCGGGATTAAACATAGCAAGGTCGCATTGATTTGTTTTAACATCTTCCCATGCTGAAAGAAGTCAATTATGGCTTCAGTGATAGAGGGGCCAATTACGTTCCAAGAAGCTTTGAAGAATTTGGCCGAAAAGCCGTCCGGCCCAGGTGCTTTGTTATCATCAATGGAGAAGAGTGCCATCCGGACTTCTTCATCAGATAAGGGCTTACAGAGCTCCTGGCGGATGCCAGCAGGGACGAAGTGAAGGATAAAAGGGCGAAGATGCTCCTTAGGGAACGGCCCACTACGGCCGGAGCCTAAAAGATGTGAGAAGTGATTGATGAAAAGTTGCTGAGCTTCCTCCATGCTACTTGTAGACGATCCATCATCTTTGGTTAGGGATAGAATCCGATTTTTATTGCGATTGGCAGCGACTGATTGGAAAAAGTATTTCGTGCATTGATCACCGTTCCTGATCCATCGGATTTTCGCCTTCTGTTGAAGGAGATCAAGTTCAAGTCTCAACGCTCTGCGATAATTAGCAATAAGAGTATCCTCAACATTAGTCCCGAGTTGAGGGACAATGGACGGGCCATTCTTCTGGAAGTCTACAAGGGCCTGTCGAGTACGAGAGACACCTTCCGAGACATTTCCCATGTTGCGATTGACTCTTTAAGTCTTTCTTTTAAAAGTCTCAGCTTAGAGACAACTTGGAACATGAGGACCCCCTGGATATTGCTAGTCCAACATTGTTGAACTATGGAGGAGAACCTAGGATGCTGAGTGAGAAAGTTGTTGAACCGAAAACAGCCTAGTTTTTTGGGCCGCGAGGAGATGGGGATCATTAAACATGGGGAGTGATCCGAAAGACGAGGCGGGGGGGAAAGAGGCAGAGTAGTGGAGCTCCGCCAACCAAGGACCATTAACAACAACTCTATCCAGCTTGCGGAAGATGCGGGATCCAGGATCACGGCTATCATTCCATGTGAAAAAAGCACCATCAAAGCACAGGTCTTGGAGACCACAATCAATGAGGCAATTATCAAGGTCCTTAGCGCTATTACCATGCCAGCAACCACCCAGGTTCTCGGAAGGCACTCTAATGGCATTAAAGTCGCCCAACACAACCCAAGGGTCACTAGATGAGCGGTGATGGATGACGCGCAGATTATCCCAGAGAGTCTCCGAGAGATCTCAGAGTTGGAGGCGTAAATGAAGGAAGTGAGAAAGGATGAGTTGTTGATTCTATTGAAAATCTTACAATGAATGAATTGGTCAGATTTAGATAAAATGCTTAAGTCAACATTGTTATCATCCCAACCAATCCAAATATGGCCAGAAGGGCATTCAGAGTAATTCATCACCCATTTCTAGGATGGCATCAGCATGTTTGAAATGTAAGATGCCTTATTCTCCTTGACCTGAGTCTCGACAAGGCCAAAAATGGAGCATCGGGAAGACCTAATGACGTTCTTGACTTCATGGGTTTTGAGCGCCCCATTAAGTCCACGGACATTCCAACATGCGATACTAATCATGGGAAAGGGGGGGAGTTTTTTTCCCTTTTGGGCCCCTTTACTTTTTTTGATGATAGAATCATCGAGGGGGGCTCAATCGCCTTATCAACCTGGGTGTGGGGGAGATTTACAGGGTGGCTGGGCGAATCAACCAGCACCCGCCTAGCCGTGCGAGAACTTCTAGGGGCTGCAGAAACGCTAGTTGAGGAGGGACCTATGGGGACCTCCTCCAGGTTGGTGACTATAGGCAAGGGAGGCTCACAAGAAGATGGTCTATGAATTCTACTCCCCCCTGCAAGTCCAGCAGATTCAATATCCAAAGGAAATTCATCCAGAGGCTCAACCTCTTTATTAGGAAGGGGCAGGCAGTCCGGATTAGCCAACTTATCTCCCAAGAAGGAGGTGGACTCAGGCTCGACAAGAAGGTTGGCATCCGAATTGCCAGACCCTTCATGAAGGGAATCTAGGAGGTCCGCCTCTTTATCAGGAAGGGGCAAACAGTCCGGATCAGTCGACTCGTCTCCCAATATGGAAGCAGACTCAGGCTCGACGAGAAGGTTGGCATCCGTTATGCCAGACTCTTCAGGAATATAATCTAGGAGGTCCGCCTCTGAGCTTTGTAAAGCTGCAAAGGGATTAGAATCCAGTGCAGCACCAGCATCCTTCATCAGCAAAGCAGAATTGCTTTTAGAGTTCCTAGGACTTTTTCCTCCATGGTCGTTGACCACAGATGTTTTAAAGAAAATACGCCCAGTTGGTTTATATTGTGGGGCTTTCTTGCTCAGGCTCTTTGGGGGCCCTCCCTTCTTACTAGAAACACTCTGGCCAGGTTTCCATGGATATTCAACCACAACATCAACACCCAAGGCATCCCCCAATTGACTCCCAGGGTTAATCCTGATTCTCTCAGGCAGTTCAGAAGTGGCCTTCACTTCAACACATATGCGCACAACCCGAAGTCGGTCCCTTTTGGCTGTGGCTGGATCCATATGAAGGGGAATGCCAATGGCACTGGAAATCCAGCTTAGACCTAGAGGGGTCCAAAATTGTATGACCCCCTTTAAGTGAATCCAAATAGGGAAGGTTTTGTGCTCCTCCTTGGAGGGAGCCTGGTCCGGATTCCATTCCTTCAAGAAGAACGGTCGTCCAGCTAAGGTCCAAGGGCCATGATTCAGGCATTCATGCATCTGATGCTCATTAGAGAAACTAAAAAGAAGGAAATCGTTTTCCAACTCGGCTACATGAGAGAGCCCATACTTAGCCCAGATCTTCCGAGTGATATGATTAACCACATAGAAATTTAGGGGAGAATCCAAGAAGTATCCCACAAGAGAGTTACTCCAGGTGATTTTACCCTGCTGAATAACTTCAGCAGGGGGAGAGAGTATAGTAACAGTACCATTCGGGGGAGGGGGAGGAAAAAACTTAAGCTGAGTACCTGCAATCAGAGAATCCTGGCATACGATAGAGGCCCACGACAGAGGAGGCAGCGCATCCGTCTTCGAGGCCACATCCAGCGAAGGAGGGATGATGCTCGACTTAGAGATAGAAACACCACGAGATTCAGCCGGGAGAGTCTCGACACCAGAAACAGAGGGGCACGGCGCACAACTGGAGATGCCAAGGTCAATAGACCTAGAGTCCACATGAATAGCACTAGAAGCCCTAGCAGGAGAGGGAAGAGGGGGGAAGGGTTGCGCAAGAGAAGAATGGAGAGGAGAGGGGGGGAAGAGCGAGTGGAAGGAGAACCAGGGGCGACGATTGGGGGCGAAAAGGAGGGCGGGTTGGAATCTGTTGGAGGAGGATCGGCGCACGGACGGTGGACCGGCGCCATGGGCTCCGGTGAGGAGAAGGGAGGCGAGAATCGACGAAAAACAGCAAGTTTGAAAAAAGACTAGTTCAAGTAAAATTTCTAATTTTATACTTACCCAATTCAATGTTATACACTAATTTTTTGATACTAAAATCTACCTTTGGCCGGTTTAGTAACACATGATTTTCTTTAGGCTAAACAGATCAAATTTTTCAAAAAGACTTTAGCACCAACTTTATGACATAATAGCCGATTCATTAAAGTATCAAGATTAATTTTTATAGGGCTTGAATTAGTCAAAATCCTTATGAAAATATCAGTATCAACATTGATCCATTTTGAACAAGGTTAAGGCTGCCAACTGACTCTATTTTCATCTAATCGGCTAATTTATGAGGAATAATTTTGCTACAAAAATATGATGATTTATCCAACTTCTTAAAGTATCTACAATAAAAATTTTATGAGATGAATCGATCAATATAGTATACAAAAAAAAATCAGCATAGTGCAAGAATAGATTCTTCATGGAACATGATTCTGATATTTGCCTATTCTAATATAATTGCAACATAATTCTAAAGTACTAGAATGGCAACACTTGAAGATAACAATAAGGAATTATCAACAAATGAAGGAGATAGTAGTGTTCTTGCCTGATTTAATGGGAAACTAAATCTGAACTTTCAAACTCTCACAACCGGTTCCACTTTCTCGGTTCTATTTTCTCCCTCTGTTTTATTTCGCTTTTCTTTTTGTTTTCTGCCAGTTCTCCTCTCCTCTCTCTATTTATTTACTTACTAATTTAGTTAAGTTAATCCTAGATTTAATTTGGGGCTGCCACCTACCCGATTTGTTGTCAAATTCTTAGTTTTCCTCTACACTGAATCAACTTCTTCTTGGCTAAGCTTAATAAATGTTTATCCCCCTATTGTGTCATGTGTCCTCTCCTCTCTTGGGGCCAAGTTTCACTTTTTAATTTATTAGTATAATGGTTAGTTAAATTAGGGAAAATTTGTTGTGGAGTGCCATGCCCCATCTTCCTTCTTTATTTTCCATACTTTAAAATTTTGACTAAGTGTTTGTATTGTTGTATATGTGTGCCGTGTGTCCCTTTTTTTATTCTCATTAATTTATTAGTTAGTGGATAGTAGAGGTTGGATAAAATTTTCTAAGTGTTGGTTGGCCCCCTTATTTCTCACTTTCCTTAATTTTCCTAAGTGTATAAGTCCCTCTAGGTTACAACCGGGACATCTTATATTCATATAACTTAGCTACTAATTTTGTTATGTTGCTAATGGGTTGATGCTGCAACTTTTGAGCTACTCTTGTATTGGTCGTACTACTAATTTTATCATCTGAAACAAAATCGATTACAAAATCGGATCTATCGATTAAATTCTATACTATTATGGCTTCTCGGATTGAATCTCAAATTTTTGAACTCATGGCATAATTATTGAAGTGTATTTCATAAAATTCAATCCTTACAATTCCACCCCCTTAAAAAAAATTTCGTCCTTCAAATTCAAAGAAACTACATATTCTAGGGGAATAGATGGGGATATTTATTGAGGATCTCATCTTCACATTCCTAGGTGACTTCTTCTTGTGAGTGATTACACCATAAGACCGTGACTAAGGAAATGGTTTTTGTTCGGAGCACCTAATCCCTTCATTCTAAATCTGTATCGGTTCTTCGACATTTGACAAATTTTCCTCAATTGCCAGGGGCTTGTAGGCAATAACATGAGTCAAGTCATTCACATATTTTTAGTACGTGGATACATGAAATACATTGTGTACTTCTAATAGATTCGGTGGCAATGCTAAATGGTAATCCACTTCTCCAACGTTCTCCAAGATTTCGAAAGGACCGATGAATCTTGGTTTCAGTTTACCTTTGAGTCCAAATCTAGTTATTCCCTTTGATGACAATACCTTCAGAAAAACGTAATCACCAACTGCAAAGTATAAGTCCAATTTCCTTGAATCTGCATAGCTCTTTTGCCTGCTCTAAGCGATCTTCAGCTTTTCATAGATCATTTTAATCTTATAAGACGTCTCTCCGATAATTTCAAGGACGAGAAGTTGTCTATCACTAGGTTCTTCCCAATGAATTGGGGATTGACATTTTCTTTCATATAAGGCTTCAAACGGTGCCATTTCAATGCTAGTCTGGTAACTGTTGTTATAAGAAAATTCTACCGAAGTTAGATGGTTATCCCAATTGCTCTTCATCTCTAACACCATGGCTCTCAACATATCCTCCAGAATTTGAATAACATGTTCTGATTACCTATACGTCTAGAGATGATATGTTGTACTAAATTTCAGATTTGTTCTCAACTCTTGATGCAAACTCTCGTAAAATTTGGAGACAAATCTAGTATCTCGATTAGACACAATTGATGCTGTCACTCCATGAGGTCAGACAATTTTATTAATGTACAGTTGTGGCCAACCAATCGCAGCGTATTGTTAGACATTGATGTGGCTCAAACAATCACTAAAGCGGAATTTAGAATCGACTTTATACCTCCAGCCATTTTACGTGCTCTGTTTTCGAACTTTAGATTCGGACGGCCTCCGTGCTTTTGGACACTCCTTCACTCCTTTAGATGGTGTAATGCTTGAGTTGGGTGCCAGGGACAAAGCCAGAAGGCTCAATTTATAGGCGAAACCATCACTCGCCTCAACCGAACGTTTTGTACTTAAACCGGCCAGAATTGATTAATTGACTTAATGGAAGAGTTATCATCACTTAATGGACCACTAATGCTTCAACAATTAACTGAGTAAAATGGCAAATGGTGATGAATCGATCGAGGAAGACGAAACGAGCATGAAACCCTAGCGGCTTGGAAACGGCTTTAGAGAAGCCGTTTGTAGCTCGGCTCGGCTCACGGCTCGATCGGCTCATGGGCCGGCTCAGCTAATTAATTTGGGATGAAGCCCATATTCTCCCACTTGGTCCATGTTAAACTTGATGTGATAACCAAACTGATCAATTCTCAAGCTTAAGAAATAAATATACGAATCATGGCGATAAGTCCTCTAATAATGAGTAACATCTTCCATGTATTACAATATATTATATTTCCAAAGTCATCTGGTAACTTTACTTTATGAATAAACCCTATGTTTATTCTTTGTCCAACTTAATGATATTCTCAATTCAATTAATGTGCACACAATTTTGAGACATATCACAATAATAAAATAGGAATTTACAACATCATTGTCCATACAATGAAAATTATAAAATGGAACTCAATTCCATTTCAGTTACAAGATCCTTGAACCTTAATGGTGGCATGCCTTTTGTCAAAGGATCAGCGATCATCAATTCAGTGCTGATATATTCAATAGCAATTTCCTTTCCTTTAATGCGCTCCTTTATGGCTAAAAACTGAATGTCAATGTGTTTACTTCGACTGCTACTCTTGTTATTTTTAGCCAGAAAAATAGCAGCTGAATTATCGCAAAATATCTTTAATGGCCTTGAGATGGAATCAACCACTCTAAGCCTAGACATGAAATTCCTCATCCATACACCATGCTTTGTAGCCTCGAAACAAGCAACAAACTTGGCCTCCATAGTGAAAGTACCAATTAAAGTTTGCTTTGCGCTCCGCCAGGATACAGCTCCACCGGCAAACAAAAAGATGTAACCGGATGTTGATTTACATGAATCAACGCATCCAGCGAAGTCTAAATCAGAGTACCCCAATACTTCCAAATTGTCGGTCCGTCTATATGTAAGCATGTAGTCTTTAGTACCTTGAAGATACCTCATGACTTTCTTGGCAGCTTTCCAGTATTCGATTCCTAGATTACTCTGAAATATTCCCAACATTTCAATTGCAAATTCTATGTCAGGTCTTGTACATACCTGAGCATACATCAAGCTTCCAACAACGGAAGCATACGGAATGTTCTTGATCTGTTCCCGTTCAAAATCGTTTTTCAGACATTTGCTCAAATTGAGCCTATCACCCTTCACAATGGGTGCTACACTTAGTGAACAATCTTTCACCCGAAATCTCTCTAAAATCTTATTGATATAGGTCTCTTGAGATAAACCCAGAACACAACACGGTCTGTCTCATGTATCTTTATACCAATGACATAAGATGCATCACCCATATCCTTCATTTCAAAATTTTTAGAGAGAAATTGTTTCACCTCATACAACAACCCTTTACCATTGGATGCAAGTAAAATATCATCCACATATATGACAAGAAAACAAGTCTTACTCCCACTGACCTTCTGGTATATACATTGATCCAAAATATTCTCTTCAAAAGCGAATGAAGAGATAATTTTATCAAATTTCAAATACCATTGACGGGATGCTTGTTTCAATCCATATATGGATTTCTTTAATTTGCATACTAATTGCCTACCATCACTAGAGGAGAATCCTTCTGGTTGTTTCATGAAAACCTCTTCCTCTAGATCACCATTTAAAAATGCTATTTTCACATCCATTTGTTGTAATTCCATATCAAAATGAGCAACCAATGCCAAAATTATGCGAAGAGAGTCCTTTTTAGATACAGGAGAAAAAGTCTCCTTGTAATCAATTCCTTCTTTTTGAGTATAACCCTTAGCAACGAGTTTTACCTTATATCTTTCGATATTGCCCAATGAGTCTTTCTTTATTTTAAAAACCCATTTACACCCAATGGCTCTCGCTCCTTTAGGTAATTCAACAAGATCCCAAACTCCATTGCTACTCATGGAACTCATCTCTTCTTTCATGGTATTGTACCATAATTGTAATTCATTACAACTCATGGCTTGTGAAAACGTTTTAGGATTATTTTCAGCTCTCACATTGTAGTCAAACTCTTCCAGATATACAATAATCACTAGGGATTGCTGACTTTCTCATTCTAGAAGACCTTCTTAATATTGTATCATCATCCTCAACAGGAGTATGTTGTACAACTACTTCAGACAAATCCTGAATTTCATTGTCAACTGGAATATAATCAGCGTTTTGTGGATGACATTGATTAGTTATTCAACACCAGATTGGATTTTGAGGGTGTTGTGTTCATCAATCAACCTATCATATGAAGTGGGGGTTGAGAAACTAAATGATCAATTCTTGATCGTTTTCTCTCACTCATTAAGTCATTCTCAATAAATTTTACATTTCTTGATTCCACAATCCTAGTAGTGTGAGATGGACAGTAAAATCTGTATCCCTTAGACCGTTCAGCATATCCAATGAAATGCCCACTTATAGTCCTTGGGTCCAATTTCTTCTCTTGTGGTTATAAACTCTTACTTCGGATGGGCATCCCCATACGCGTACATGTTGCAAACTCGATTTCCAACCTTTCCATAACTCAAAAGGAGTTTTTAGGACAGTTTTTGTTGGGACCCGATTTAATATGTACATCACCGTTTTAAGAGCTTCACTCCACAAAGATTTTGGAAGTTCAGAGTTACTAAGCATACTCCTCACCATGTCCAATAATGTTCAGTTTCTTCTTTCTGTTACACCATTTTGGTCCGGAGAACCAGGCATAGTATATTAGGCAACAATCCCATATTCTTGAAGAAACCTTGCAAATGGACCAAACATTTGTCCATCTGTAGTATATCTATCATAATACTCTCCACCTCTATCTGATCTCACAATTTTGATATTTTTTTCAGATTGTTTCTCTACTTCTGCTTTAAATAATTTAAAAGCATCCAAGACTTCATATTTATTATGAAGCAAGTAAAGATACATATATCGTGAGAAATCATCAATAAAGGTGATGAAATATTTTGGGCCATATGAGTCTATATCAGGACTACAAATGTCAGTATGTATGATCTCTAATATGTCCGAACTCCTCTTGGAATTTTTCTTAGTTTTGTTGGTCTGCTTTTCTTTAATGCAGTCCACACAAATTTCAAAGTCAGTAAAATCTAGAGTACTAAGTACTCCATCATTTACCAATCTTTTGATTCTATCAATGGAGATATGTCCCAATCTCCTATGCCACAACATTGAGGAACATTCATTCATAACACATCTTTTAATTCAAGTATTAGCATGCACAATATTGAAAGAAGTATTGTTTTGTAAATTTAAACAATAAAGACCATCAGACAGTGTACCATTCCCAATAATATCAGACTTATAATATAAACTGAATAATGAGTCTGAAAATGTAAAGGAATATCCATAGGGCACAAGTCTTGAAATAGAAATCAAATTTCTAGAGAAATTTGAAATGTAAAAGGTCTTTTCCAATGTCAAAACAAAACTACTACTCAAAGTTAAACTGCATGTGCCAATGGCCTCCACATGTGAACGCATCTTGTTTCTAGAGAAGATGCATTGTTCACTGCCCACTGGTTTCCTTATGTTTTGCAAGCCCTATAAGGAATTAGAAATATGGATTGTAGAACTAGAGTCAATCCACCATGTGTTATGTGCAACATTAACCATATTAGATTCATAACATACAAAAGAGTATGGATTACCTTTCTTTTCAAGCCAATTCTGATACTTGATATAGTCCTTCTTTATATGTCCCTTCTTTTTACAGAAGAAGCACTTGGACTCCTTCTTGATATCAGATTGAGGAGATACTTTACATGTTCCCTTTGATTTGGCCTGCGTCTTGAATCTTCCTTCCTTTAACATGTAGACGCTTTCACTTTGCTCCATCATGAGCCTTCCTTCCTCTTGAACACACATGGTCATCAGTTCATTAATTTACCATTTATCCTTATGTGAGTTATAAGAGATTTTAAAAGGCCCATATTGTGGTGGAAGTGAATTCAAAATGTAATGCACAATGAAAGGTTCATACATTTTCACCTCTAGATTTTTTAATTGAGCTGCAATATCCCTCATTTGCATTATGTGCTCACGCACACCCTTAACACTGGTGAGCCTAATAGATGAGAACTTCATTATTAAGGTGCTTGCAAGTGCCTTATCTGAAGTCACAAATTATTCATCAATTGCCTTTAGTAAATCTTGCACCTTAATATGCTGGTCGATAGAACCACAAATATCTGCAGAAATTTTTGTCTTTATGAACATTAAACTGAGGCGATTAGATCGTTCCCAACGTTCATAAAGAGTTAACTCATCCAGAGTGCTGGTAATGGTAAGAGCCGGTGGTTCATCTTTTCGGATAGCATAATCGATATCCAGCCACCCTAAGTGAAGAAGAATTCTCTCCTTCCACACTTTATAGCTGTCACCTTTTAGTTTGGGAATTTTATATCTAATATCGGAAAGATTTACAGATTGAATAGCTACATAAAAAAAATACATGCTTAACATCCAATAAATGAGGCTAACAAATTACAGAATTATGTTTTACCAATATAAAGCATACATCATGAATCAATAGACAAAAAAATTACCTGTGGGCTAAATTTTAATTACAATAGATTCATGTCCAACTTTATGATAAAACTATCAAATTATATTCCATTCTTAATTCCTGTGGATAAATTAAGAAAAATATTTTGATATTTTATCCTAATTAATTAATTTTAATAAAATAAAATTTTATGTGGGATAAATTTTATTATATCAAAATAATTATCCACAATTTATGTCTTTATACCACACGTGATAATAAAAAATAATTTTATTAATTAAGGGTGCTGTGGCTAATCCCTAATTAATTAAATTATTTTAATCACAAGACATTATTTATACATATATATAATTATATTCTCGATATTATATTTTATTCTTTATATATAATAATATAATTATATATATATAAATATATACGTATATATATAATATATATATATAAACTATATAAACGTATAAAATACATTTAATGGCGAAAAAGAACGCAAGGAGCTCAGCAGCGCAGCGGCAGAAGCTGCTCCTTTTCCCACGCGTCCCGAGTTTGAATCCCGGCCGCGTTCGCATTTTCAATTTCGCGTACTGCTACAGTAATAGGGCTAGAATCCCTTGGGCCGCGTTCGAAACAATATTGGGCCGAGAACAAAATCGGCCTAAAAATCGATATATAAATTTTTTTATTATTATAAGCACTGTAGCAGAACGACGTCGTTTTATAACCGAATACGTTCCAACGAAACGACGTCGTTCTGAAACTCAAAATCGAAGCCAGAAACAACGACGTTTATTACTGCGGAAACAGAAAACGACGCCGTTCAAGTCGTCGTCTACCTTCGTCGGTTTCGCCCGAACTCGACAACGATCGACTCGACCCGAATTCTAAACCCAATTCAAACAACACCATACGAACACCATAAATGATGAAAAATATATGAAAATTTTGGAAATTAAATTTCCTATCAATTTCCAGTGCTCGTTTGAACCGAATCTTTAAAAAAACAAGGACTTTAGATTTTTTCAATTTCTGGAAAAACCGAAAATATACAGAACAGTAATGGCAGAGTTGAAGCCTTTCTCTAATACCAAATGTTAGACATTGATGTTGCTAAAACAACCACTAAAGCGGAATTTAGAATCGATTTTATACCTCCAGCCATTTTACGTGCTCTGTTTTCAAACTTTGGATTCGGACAGGCTCCGTACTTCTGGACACTCCTTCACTCCTGTAGATGGTGTAATGCTTGAGTTGGGGTGCCAGGGACAAAGCCAGAAGGCTCAATTTATAGGCGAAACTATCACTCGCCTCAACCGAGCGTTTTGTACTCAAACCGACCAGAATTGATTAATTGACTTAATGGGAGAGTTATCATTACTTAATGGACCACTAATGCTTCAGCAATTAACTGAGTAAAACGGCAAATAGTGATGAATCGATCGAGGAAGACAAACGAGCATGAAACCCTAGCGGCTCGGAAACGGCATCAGAGAAGCAGTTCGTGGCTCGGCTCGACTCACGGCTTGGCGGTTTGATCGGCTCATGGGCCTGCTCAGCTAATTAATTTGGGCTGAAGCCCATACGTATGTCATTCGAATTGTCAAGAAATATGTTAATTTTGTCAGTTGATCAATAATAACCCAGATAATATCATGATTTCTGGGGATCCTTGGCAATCCCGTCACAAAATCTACGTGACCTCTTCCCATTTCCAGCAAGGAATAAATAGCAATTGCAGTAAGCGAGATGGCTTCTTTCACTCAGCCTTTAGTAGTTGACAAATGAGGCATCTTCCCACGAAAGCCATGATTTTCTTCTTCATGTTCCTCCACCAGAACATCTTCCTCAAGTCCTAATACATATTGTTGATTCCAAAATGAATAGTATACCTGAAACGATTAGCTTCTTTTAAAATTTCCTCCTTCAGCTCCCTATTATTTGGTATACACATTCTATCTTGGAATCTGATGACTCCATCGGTGCGAATGCTGAAATCAACTTTGGAGTCTCTATTCAAATTTGTGACAATACTCATCAACAGTGAATCATTCACTTGCTCCTCTTTTATCTTCTTCAATATCTCAAGCTATGTCAATATCATTTGATTGCCTTGCACATATCGTTAGATGTTGTATTACTTCATGCTATCTAGCATCTCCATTTCCTTTATCTGTAGTCTCACGATGAACTAGTTCGATGACTTAGGACATCTTCTATGATGTAAGCTTTTCTAAGTTGATACTGAATTTCATAATCATAATCCTTTAGAAAATCGATCGATCTCCACTGTCTCATATTAAGCTCCTTTTGAGAGAATAAGTATTTGAGATTCTTATGATCTGAGTATACTAGGAATTTTTCTCCATACAAATAATGCCGCCAGATTTTCAATGCAAAAACAACAATAGCCAATTTTAGATTATGCGTCGAATAGTTTCTTTCATGAACTTTCAGCTTTCTGGAACCATAAGTATGACGAAACGGGTATATTTTTTTTGATTCCGTCATTCATAACACAGGATCATAGATGCCATCGAGGACCCATATATTTTTAACCATAAGAATATAATGGAAGTTACTCTAACATCTTGCGGAAACATTCATATTCATTTCCAAGTATTCATTTCCGAATACACAATCAAAACACCTAGCTATGAGAGTTCTTTTTTTTGGTAAGTAAGATGAGAATAAATTAAATAAAATTTACAGAACGATATTCAACCTTCAAGTGTTTTGCCAACTTAGAGGTGGAACAACACGCTAGGGCATACCCCGAGCACTACCATAGACCAGTTAACTAGCTATGAGAGTTCATGAATCATAAACAAGTCATTACAATAATATTCTCCAAAATAAGCTTCCGAGTCTTTAATAATTCTTCAGACAAGCTCTAATCACTTCAACTCGTCAGGCACAAGCTCTAAGATCTCATCTGAAGGGGAAAAAATATAAAACAGTGAGCCGAGGCCTAGCAAGGTACATGCATATATATAGTAAAACATGTATGCAGAACATATCTCAGCAAAACAGATACTATTGCACATAAAGTTACAAGCGCCATAAGAAAGTGATTTATGACGGGAACAGGATGCAGACGTATACAGAACTATCAGAAAACAGAAACGGTCTTCGAAAATCAAAATCAATGTATTCATTTTTCAGAAAGTAGAAGTCGGTCTTACTTCCATATTTTACATAATTCTCATCTTTATCAGAAAAGGACCCTACCAGTAGACCCTACTAGCGAAGGGGGCGAACAATCGAAGATAGATTGTGTACATCTCCCCACAATCAACGGCAATAAACAGAACAGAACGGATGATCCCACCTCACGAGATCCTTCCCCAATCCAAGGGGGTGCCGGCTAGAACAGAATAGAATCTACCCTCCATATTTAACGCCTCGATAAGAAGCGGACCACAAATAACTCCATGGACAGAGTTATCCTCGATTACATCCATAACGTTCTAAGGCATGCCGGAGAACCTAACCTGACTACATATCAGTCTGGGTCCAAAATAACAGAAACAGAATCCAATAACATAACAGAACATTTTCTTCTTATTGCTTACTAAAAGCCATTCCAGTATCAGTCAGAAACATCACAATTCACCCTTCAGAAATTGTGCACAGAATATTACAGTTTGGGTCTTAAGGAGGCCGGTTCAAACTCCCTTTTGTAAGGACTTTATTTTCTTCACACAAAAGTCGGAGCTCAAATGCCGGAGTGCTCAAAGCCGGAGTAATCAAAGCCGGAGTGCTCAAGGCTGGAGTGTTCAAAAGCCGAAGTGCTCAAAGCCGGAGTGCTCAAAAAGCCGGAGTTCATTTTAACAAAAGTAGGAATTTATTTCACATTAGGGCCGGAGTTCTTTTTAAAAGAGGCCGGAGTGCTTTTTGGACGGAGTGCTTGTTACTCAAAGGACGAAGTACTTTTAAAAGCCGAAGTTTCATAAATCTGGAGTGCTTTCTCTCAAAAAGCCGGAGTGCTCAAAAGAAGGAGTTCTTTTCATCAAAATCCGGAGTTCAAAAGCAAGAGTTCTTTTCATCAAAATCCGGAGTTCAAAAGCCAGAGTTCTTTTCATCAAAATTCGGAGTTCAAAAGCCGAAGTTGTTTTTCATCCAAATCCGGAATTCAAAAGCCGAAGTTGTTTTTCATCCAAATCTGGAGTTCTTTTTATCAACAGAAATTGGTGTTCAAAAGCCGGAGTTCTTTTAAAAGCTGAAGTTTCATAAATTCGGAGTGCTTTTTCTCAGAGGACGGAGCTTATTTTCTCATAGGCCGGAGTGCTTTTTCAAAAAAAGGACGGAGTACTTTTAAAAGCCGAAGTTTCATAAATTCGGAGTGCTTTTTACTGAAAGTCGGAGTGCTTTTTCATAAAAAGGACGAAGTACTTTTAAAAGCCAAAGTTTCATAAATCCGGAGTGCTTTTTACTGAAAGACGGAGCTCATTTTCTCAAATGCTGGAGTTCATTTCTTTTAACAAAAAGCCGGAGTTCAAGAAAAGCCAAAGTTCTTTTTCTTCAAAATTCCGGAGTACAGAAAGCCGGGGTTTCTTTTTCTCAAAATGCCGGAGTTCAAAAAGCCGGAGTTCAAGAAAAGCCAAAGTTCTTTTTCTTCAAAATGCCGGACTTCAGAAAGCTTGGACGGAGTACCTTTAAAAAGGATGGAGCTCTTTTTGGACGGAGTACTTTTATAAAGGACGGAGCTCTTTTTGGACGGAGTACTTTCAAAAAATCAAAATTTCATAAATCTGGAGTTCTTTCTCTCAAAAAGCCGGAGTGCTCAAAAGCCGGAGTTCTTTTCATCAAAATCCGGAGTTCAAATGCCGGAGTTCTTTTCATCAAAATTCGGAGTTCAAAAGCCGAAGTTGTTTTTCATCAAAATCGGGAGTTCAAAAGCCGAAGTTGTTTTTCATCAAAATCCGGAGTTCAAAAGCCGAAGTTGTTTTTCAATAAAAAGGCCGGAGTTCATATAGAAGGTTGTGTTCAATTTCAAGCAAATGTCGTTTTCATGCCAAATGCCGGTTTCATTTTACATGCCAAATGCCGTTTTCATGCCAAATGCCGGTTCATTTTACATACCAAATGCCGATTTCATTTTACATGCCAAATGCCGGTTTCATATTACATGCCAAATGCCAGTTTCGTTTTACATGCCAAATGCCGGTTTCGTTTTACATGTCAAATGCCGGTTTCATATTACATGCCAAATGCTGGTTTTGTTTTACATGTCAAATGCCGGTTGTAACCTTTGGTCCAGATTTCACATAAGTTTAGAAAGTAGGAAAACAGGCGTCATGAACTTCAGAATAGATTCAATCGAAAACTAAAAACGTGTTAACGTCCGAATACTTGCAGCAAAACAGAGTGCAGTATATTTACAAATGAACTAAAAACTGAACTTAAAAATAGCGTCTGAGGTAACTTGCCTGACTGTCCACTCCAGCTGCCTCAAAGTTCTTCCCTCCTTCTTCGCTCCTTATTCTTCCTTGGCGCCAGAAACTCACACTACCCCTCAACTAGAGTCCGATATATAAAGAGGAGGGAGTAGGTGGGTAAGTGGAGGTAGGTTACCTGCTCGGTAATTCTTTTCAGGGTTAGGTAATTCTTTTCAGGGGGTAGGTGGAGTAATCAGGTTGGTTTACCTACTCTATTTGGTTGCCGCTTAGTTGCCGCCTAATTGGATTCTAACTAAATAATAAAGTTTGCCTTTTTCTTTAGTTGCCATTAATTTATTTCGGTCAACATTCCTAAGTCCGGTCAATATAATATCCTCAAATCCGGTCAACTTTTTTTTATTATTCACTCCGTCCATTACCTTCTCATCAACTTCGGATTTTATTCTCCTTGCACCCATAATTCTACTCCGGCTTTACCAACACACAAAGCCACTCCGGTCTTCAAGGCCACTTCAGCCTCACTCACACAATGCACTCCGGCCTTAAATTTTTTTGATTTCAGAACATGCTCTAAGGCCGGTTTGGAACTTCTTATTACATTTTCCGATCAACGCAATTGACCGGATAACCTTTAGTTTTCCTCGATCCTTTGATTATTTTGACTCGATGATTGGGACTTTCTATGCTTCAGAAGCTGGGTCGTTACAATAAGCTACTACCTTCCCATGCTGTATCAGAACACATCCTAGTCCAATTTTGGATGCATCGCAATAGACTACAAATCCTCCAGATCTTTTAGGAATGGTCAAGATTAGAGCAATAATTAATCGTATCTTCAACTCCTAAAAACTCCACTCACATTCATCGAACAATTTAAATCTGGCTTCCTTCTTTATAAGCTGGGTCAAGGGCATAGCAATCCTGAAAAATTTTTTCATAAATCGCTGATAATATTCTTCCATGCCAAAGATGTTACGAACTTCGGTCACAATTGTAGATCGACTCCAACTAGTAACGGCTTTGACCTTTTTCAAGTCAACTGAAATGCCTCCATTAGAAATCACATAGCCCAAAAATACCACTTTTTCAAGCCAAAATTCGCATTTCTTCAATTTTGTAAATAGCTTCTTTTCTCTCAAAGTTTGCAGCACAATTCTCAGATGCACTTTGTGCTCTTATAACTCTTGAAATAAATTAAAATATTATTAATAAATATAACTACAAACTTGTCCAAGTATAGTCGGAAGATCCTGTTCATCAAGCCCATAAAAGCTACGGGAGTATTGGTTAGTTCGAATGGCATGACTAGAAATTCATAATTGCCATATCTTGTTCGGAAGGCAGTCTTAGGCACATCTTCCTGCTTAATCTGCAACTGATGATATCCCAATTAAAGATCGATCTTAGAAAATAGCCAGGTCTTTGTAGCTGATCAAATAAATCATCAATACGAGGCAATAGATATTTATTGTTAATCATGATTTTATTAAGCTCATGATAATCAATATATAGCTGTAAAGTCCCATGCTTCTTCTTCACAAATAGAACAGGTGTACCCCAAGGAGACACATTGGGTCGAATAAAACCCTTCTCCAATAATTCCTACAACCTCTACTTAAGCTCTTTAAGTTCAGCAGGCACCATTCTATATGGTGCCTTTAAAATAGGACCAGAGCCAGGGATGAGCTCAATCTCAAATTTAATTTCCCAGTATAGTGGTAAGCCAGACAAATCTTCTTGAAAAACATCTTCAAAATCATACACTACCAATGTATCTTTTGCCCTAGATGATCGATTTCTTCATCTCTGGTTTAGGAAGAAGGCAATTCTTGGTTATATACCCCTTCTGCCACAATTAAAACAAACCCCCGTTAACTTATAATAGGGTTTTCCAAAGTGCCATTTTTCGCATTGAGGGCATATGGGTTTAGTTGGTTGCGACTGTGGCACTGGCTGCACGGCCATGTTGCTCTTTCCTTTGTTAGTGACTTTAGCCTTCTTTGCAAGTCCTCCCATTCGTGTGCTTGGCCATGCACTTGAACCTCCTCGATTGGACCTCTTTTTGAAAAATTCTTCTTTCTCTAACTCTTTCTCGAAGATGAGTGCTCGATCCAACACTTCTCCATAAATTTATAGTTTCAACATTTATATTTACTTCCTAATATTATCCCGTAATCCATTTTAAAATTTTCATACTTTTCTTATTTCTTCATTTACCATATAAGGAGTATAATGGGATAATTCAGTAAATTTGACATCGTATTCCACCACAGTATGGTTTTCTTATCTCAACCACGTAAACTCTTCCTCCTTTTGCTTGCGGAGGCTGGTAGGAAAGTACTTCTCTATAAAGGCTTCCTCAAACATGCCCCACATAATTTCATGCTCGGGCACATCCAAGACTCCCTTCTCCATTTCCCACTAGTAGTCAGCTTCACATTCTAGCCGATAAGAAGCGAATAGAACCTTATCTTTCTCAGGACATCGTATTAGAGAATATACGTTCTTGACTCTGCGGATCTAGATGTCTTATTTAATAGGGTCCGGCTCTCCCATGAAATTCGGGCATTTGTTCATTGATGAAGTGATCATAGGCTGACACCCTCAGATTTGTTGGTGCGATAGTTGGAACAATGATTTGCTCTACATGATGTTGCACCACGGTTTCCAGTACCTCCGTCATGCGTCTTATCAAGTTAAAATATTCAGCCACTTGGTCCGATTGTTCATTAGGTCGAGAATTTATTCTGTAACTAGACATTTTCGGTTCCTATTATTCAAGTACTAATAAATAGGTTAGTACCTAAAATCTCAACCAAAAAAATAATATCAATGATCCTTAATATACTAATCTTTAAACTTCTGCATCAAAATTGATCAACCTAAGGCATCTCTTGAAAATTTTCTCTAATACCACCTGTCACGTTCCACATTCTTATTTTCTTAATTAATTATCATTATCATGTTAATATATGATACTTTTAATCTAACATACATAGGATCCTTAACAATACTATATTATAGCTGGTCCAACATTGTACTATCGAATACATTGTCAGGTCTTGATCAGGAAATATGTCTCTAAAATTCCAAACACAGCTTATAAAAATATTGTGGAAGCATACAAGATAACCATAAATAATTACGGAAACTCTAACATTCCATAACATACTATATTTTTTAAAATTCTTACAAAATTACAAGCTTAATACATCACTACTTAAACCAAATTAGATACATTATTTCTAAATATAGTATAACAAATATCTAAAGCTCTATTTTTGTTCATCAAGTATAAACTCCTACGTAACATTTGGACGGTAAGAACAATAGTAAGAGAGTAAGCCAAGTACTCAACAAGACACATAATAATCAAGAACATGCATCTTTTGACTAAAAATATATCATAAAGAGGAATAGAAGTCATGATGCATACAAAAATACATATATACTTTTAGAAATATTTTCATAATGCATTTAACATTTTTTTTCTTGTACATTTTACTTTTACTTGCCAACGCATTAATATTTTCATAACTTGAGAAATCAAGGCTAGTAGGCTTAATAGCTAATAGAGCGGTCAATAAAAAAAGATTATATTCAGTCTACATAATCTAAGGATGTAATCTCCTTATTACACCTCGAGGTGGGTGGTACATACCTATTATATCCTGATAGATAGGGCCTAGTAACCGTCTTTACTGCCCCGTGGTGCTAGGGGCAATTCCTCGATTTCCATTACAAAATTTTAAGGCATATAAGGAAATATTACTCTTTGAAATAAATCATTTATTCAGTTTTCTTACTTATTAACATTTCTTAGTGAAAGCTTCTATACTTGTTCTTACTTCTTCTTCTTGATTTTCTCATCTGAGAGAAAATACTTATTTTTATGGCATCATATTAGCTTCTACTTATATATAAACTTAACATATATATACATAATAAAACCATATTAATGTATAATCATAAAAATAAGGTCATATAACTTTTTACATGTGTTAGAATAATTTTTAGGCAACATATTACTTGGCTTCTAATCCATCAACCATATAAATTTATTGATTCACCAACTGGTTCGGTTATAATTCAATTTCCTCAACCGGTTTGGTCATATAGCGTGTTCACGGACCGGTCCAACCTCTTCAAGGAATTCTATCAATTTTACCAGGTGAACTGTTTCATTATATGTGTAAAATTGGTTGGCCAGTTCATCATTTTATAAAACATGTATGAATCAGTTCATTTTCTTCATTCATATACTAAATTCTGAGTTGGTTTGCTAAAACTGGTTCTCTATCATTTTCAACAGCCGGTTCATATAATGGTCAGCTGGTTCACTTGATATTTAGTCAATTTACTGTCTTAACATACCATATATGACTGGTTCATCAATATATTTTCGGCCAATTCACCCTAATTTAGCAAAAATACCAAACTGGTGTAGCGGCCGATTCATATACAACATCTGATTTTGGTATTAGTTCAGTGACCAGTTCACCATATAAAATTATTCTCATTATATTTCCAGAATCAACACATAATTTTGGACTGAATTGTGTAAATTTTCTAATTTTATACTTTCCTAGTTCAAAATTATAAGCTGATTTTTATAACAAAATCTGTTTCTGGCCGGTTCAATGACACATAATTTTATTTAGGCTGAATCGGTTAGATTTTTCAGAATGAAATTATCACCAACTTTATGACATAATAGCTGGTTCATTAAAGTTTCAAGATTAATTTTTTAAAGGTTTGGACAAGTCAAAATCTTAGTGAAAACATCAGTATCAGTAGCTCATCAGTTTTCAACCGGTTCAGGCTACCAACTGACTCTATTTTCATTGAATCAACCAATTTATGAGGAGTAATTTTGTTACAAAAATATGGTGATTTAGCCAACTTCATAAAGTATCTATACTAAAAATTTCATGAGATGAATCAATCAAATACGATATACAAAAATCAAAACATCAACATAGTGCAACAAATGATTCTTCACGGAACATGATTCTGATATTTGGCTATTCTAACATAATTGCAACAAGATTCTAAAGTATTGGAATGACAATACTTAAAGATAATAGTAAGGAATTATCAACAAATGAAAAAGATAGCAGTGTTCTTGCCTGATTTAAGGGGAAACTAAATTTGAACTCTCAAATTCTCACAACCAGTTCCACTTTTTCAGTTTTATTTTCGCCCTCTATTTTCTTTCGTTTTTCGTTCTGTTTTCTCCCACTTCTCCTCTCCTCTTTATATTTATTTACTTGATAATTTAGTTAAGTTAATTCTAGATTTAATTTGGGGCTCCCACCTACCTAATTTGTTGTCAAGTTCTCGGTTTCCCTCTATGCTGAATCAACTTCTCCTTGGCTGATTTGGGGCTTCTTTGTTTAGCAACCTGTTTGCATCTTATTGGGGCTAAGCTTAATACATGTTTATCCCCCTATTGTTCCGTGTGTCCTCTCCTCTTTTAGTGCCAAGTTTCACTTTTTAATTTGTTAGTATAATGGTTAGTAAAATAAGGAAAAATTGGTGGTGGAGTGCCATGCTCCATCTTCCTTCTTTATTTTAAATACTTTAAAATTTTGACTAAGTGTTTGAATTGTTGTATATGTGTGCCGTGTGTCCCTTGTGTGATTCTCATTAACTTATTAGTTAGTGGATAGTGGAGGTTAGCTAAAATTTACTAAATGTTGACCGGCCTCCTTATTTCTCACTTTCCTTAATTTGTCTAAGTGTATAAGTCGCTCTAAGTTGTAGCCGGGACCTCTTATATTCATATAACTTAGCTACTAATTTTGTTATGTTGCTAATTGGTTGATATGACAGCTTTCGGGTTACTCATGTATTGACCTTACAACTAATTTCATCTACCTTTTAAAACTAAGTCTATCGATTAAATTCTATACTATTATGGTATCCCTGATTAAACCTCAAAATTTTGAACTCATGGCATAATTATTGGAGTAAGTGTATTCATAAAACTCAATCCTTACACTTTCTTTCTCCCTTTCCCTTCTTTTTCTAGCTTTTCTTTCTTTTATTTCACCATATATTATTATTATTATTATTATTATTATTGTTGTTGTTGTTGTTGTTGTTGTTGTTGTTGTTGTTATTATTATTATTATTATTATTATTATTATTATTATTATTATTTGTTTGTTTGTTTGTTATTTTATATATATATATATATATATATATATACATTTATTCATTTATGTATTCCTGATTAAATAATGTTCTTTATTTATTTTATTTTATTATCCTTATAATAACACCTAAAATTTTAATCTCAATTTTAAATATTTTGATCCTTTTTTAAATTTAATTTATAATTATATTTTTAATTAACAAAATCTGATATACTGAAATCCACCTTGTTTAAATATATATATATATGGTTCCCTCAATTAGTTAGGCTTATAATTAAGTTAACTCAATCAAACATATTAATTACTCTAAACTAAATTGGCCAAAATACCTAAACTTAAACTATTAATTCAAATTAATGACCTAAGTATCTAAACCCAATTCAACGATCCAAATACTTTAAACTCATTAGGTCTCAATATTGAATGGCAATTTATTTTTCAAATAGTCGATATGCTAATTAATTTTTATTAATTTATTGAAAATTTATCACCAAATAGATTTCCCAATTTAATTTTAAAAATAAGCCTTACAATTAAAATTTCTCATGTGCGGCCCACAGAGTAATTTAAACCCTAATTTTAAACCCAATTACAAAATTTTATACCCAAAATAATCACTAAAATAGTCGAATAATTATCGTAACTAATTCGATAATTTAATCTCATAAAATAATAGAATTAGAAATATTCAAGATATCACATAAGACCTTTTTAAGCCTCTGGATCCATGTGTCTGCCTTCGTCGAATCAAGATCCCCCATAAATTTAGGTACCCGTTCATTTGTAAATAGATCATAGGCCATCGTCCTGGGATTTTGTAAGGCAGGAACTGGAGCTAGAATCGGCGCCAAATTATGCTATCTCATTGATTTCATAATATGAACCATTCTTTCTAACAGGTTCAAATATTCTTCCTCCCGGTCCGGACGTGCACCAGCGCGAATATTCATTCTTTTTCCGTTAACCATTTCTTATATCCTATAGGCAAAAACATTAACACTCAGATTAGGTCACCACATTACAGCTAATAAATCAACAGATAGTCAACAAAGCCTCACATGGAAATAATAATTTAAAACTCAAACTATAACTAACTAATCTTAACTTAAATCACTCTAAACCAAGCCTAAGCTTCCGCATCAAGATCAATCAACCATGTCCCTATGGCATCTCCTTAAACACTTCTCTAATATCACCTGTGATGAACCACGTCCTCTTGTCTGTCATTAACCGTTATCAAAATTAATTAATATGATACACATACACTAGATCCATATAGTCGCCTAATCATCAATGGTTCTAACATCATACTATACGAGTACGACGTCAAATCTTATTAAAGAAATATGCTTGCAAAAAAATCTAACAAAAAATAACTCCACAATATCATGTAGAAGCATAGATAATATCCTTAATAATCTATAAAAACAATACTAAACTAATATTACCAAAATAGAATCCATCATTTCATACTTTCAAAGTTTTAGATAATTTCAGTATATCAAATCAAAAATAGACATTCTAAGCATCAAAATCCATCTTCCTAAGCATAAGAAACTCTCATTTTCATTCCTAATTATTTGGTATTAGCTCGTGCAACTCATTTGAAGGTTAATAAAATAGTAAGGGAGTGAGTTAAATACTCAGTAAGGAACCACAAATAGCAATAAATATACATATTATACTTAAAATATATTATTGGAAGGAATAGGAGTTATAATACATATATAACTATAAAACATGAACATAAAACACTTTCATGATGCATTTAGCCTTTTTTGTCTTGCTCTTTATTATTTTAGCTGTTAAATACATTAAAAACTTACTTATTTTAAGAATTATGGCTATTAGGCCTTACCAACTAACAAAGCGGACAGTCGAATAAAGGATTATATATATTTCTACGCAATCTAAGGCTGTAAGATCCTATTCAACACCCGGATGTGAGCGGTACATACCCATAACCTAGTAAACGGGGCTATAATCCGCTTTTATAACCGCCTGTGGGTTAGGGGCAATCATCGATTACCACTATAATATTCTAAGGTATATTAATGAATATTACCTGCTGAATGATCCTTTGTATAATGTTTTAACTCTTTTTAAAATTCTTGTAGAAACTCTACTCTTTTTCTTGATTCTTCTTAATTTTTTCCGCTCTAGAAAAAATAATCATAATTCATAACTTATTATAGAGTTTTCAAGCATCTTTCATAGATTGATTTTTCTTCCATAAGAATTAGAATCATAACAATTTTCAAAGCTTAAAAATAAAAATCAGCAAAAATCAGTGTTTGGAATTTCAGATTTGCAATATGCAGCATAGAAATTCAGTTATTCAGTAACACATTTCCAAATTTAAAAATTAGTTAGATATAATACAGCAACAGGCTTTAGCTTTGAAAAATAGTATTTAAAATCAGAAAAAATATTTAGATTTAAAATCAACCAAGTATAATATAGCAACAGACTTCAGCTTAATCAGCAAAACATAATACAACAACATACTACTAAAATCAACAAGGCATGACATAGCAACGTATAAATCCGGAAAGCATATCACACAGCTTCAAGGATCGGTTTAAAATTTTAGATTACGATACACTGCTTTAATATTTCAGCTTTAAAAATCAGTAAAGCATGAGGCAATAACATATTCAGTAAAAGAAATCGGTAAACATGGTACAACAACATATTAAAATCCGCAAGTATATTACAACAATAATAACATGTATAGATATGAAATTCTTTAAATAAAATAATAGATAAATGATTTTTGTGCCATATTAACCTTAGAATCTTAACGGAGATGAGCATTAAAATGATAATACTCGAAGGAATTAGGAAAAAATTAAAGTAAGAGAAATAGAAAATTTATGGTACACTTGTCTTAACCTGATTTACTATTGTCTTCACTTCAATTGGCTCAATTAGAATTCATGAAACCCTTTGGAACCCTCTTCTTCTTTGCCTCTCTTTTCTTCTCCACAGTTTGCTAGAAGTTGAAAATTAGATAAATTTCTGAAATCTCTTTCTTTCTCTACACTGCAGAACTTATCCTAAAACAAATTAGAATTTTATCCCCAAAGTCAGCAGAAATCTTATCCTAACATATTGTTGGAAATCATACAAGTTGTCTGACAGATGGCAGATTATAAACACAGTGCGGATTTTAGTTTCGTGGGTTCAGCACCTTAAGCTAATTGAAATTTTTAGGTCTACAAATTGTAGATTTTTTTTTCTTTTTTTTCCATATTTTGCAGATTCCAATTTTAGCCCCTTAATCCAATTTTTTCCGCATCATTTTGACTTTGATTCCACTTATATTGACTTAGTTAATTATGATTGACATAACTGTGAAACTCAATCCTTACATGCAAAACTTAGGGAACTGTGACGGCCCGTACTTAATTCCAACATAAACCGCCGTCAGGTCTTAAAAAGATAATTAATAAATATTAATGGACATAAAAATTTTACTTTTCTTTCTTACACAGGATTAACTGAGGCCGAACTGCACGAGCTGGCCTTCTGATTTAAAATTCCACACCAAGCCAGCCAATATTAAGGTTAGCTGGACCTGAACGTCTAAGATGCTTACTAAACTTTTCAATATCATTATCCCAAAAAGAAATCATAGAAACATTCTAACAACATCCATGGAGTCTTAAACAGCGGAAACATAATACAAGTCTTCACAAAACATCAAAAGGAAAATAAAATTAAGTTCTTCATTGATCAGCTCCGGTCATCTACACCATCTAGCTACTTCATAAGGTCTTACTCAACTTCGTCCTCCATAAGCCCTTCATCATCTGAAAAATGACAAGAATGAGCTACAAAGCTCAGCAAAATACTCACATGCAGAAAACAAAAAACATATATACATAAGAGGATCAAAATAGATATTCATAACATAACTTAGCAAACGAAAATCATCATGTCTTTTCTTCTTTATTTCTTTTTATTATTATCTTGTCTTCAGAAAATCCATAAAACCATTCGTAATTCTTATCATCTTTAGGGACCGGACAGGAGCGGACAACATCGAGGAGGGTTGTGTGTAACCCCACAACCTAAAGCCGTATCTCCTCATTATGCTCCCCGGGGCGGGAGGCAGTGCCTTTAACCCGGCATACGGGGCTGTAGTTCATAAGTCTTATGCCACCAAAAAGTCTCCTCCCGTGGCCTAGGAGGCAATCCTTGAGTGTCACTCCAATATCCTTCATCCATCTTTAATAGCAAGTTTAATGGTGACTCGGTTCATAGTTCATATCTTTTAATGGCCATACATCATAGTTCGGAAGTCGAAAGTCGTAGAGTTCCACTTACTGTCCGGATTACATGCATTGTTCCATGTTCATATAAATAGGCCGGAGTTCTTTTTCAAACAAAAGGCCAGAGTTCCAAAAGCTGAAGTTCTTTTGTCAAAGCCGGAGTTCTTAAAATTCGGAGTTCTAAAAAAAACGGAGTTCATTTCCATTTAAAGTCCGTAGTTCTAAAAGTCGGAGTTCTTCAAAGTCCGAAGCTCTTCTTCTTAAAAGTTAGAAGTCTCTTCTTTAAATACTAATTATCAAAGTTCGTATAGATCGATAATCAAACATATATTTCAAACAGAATAAAATCTAACACCATGAATACCAGAGTTTCTTTTAAACATGTGATTAAGAACGATAATTCACAGAAACAGAACAAACATCATACATAATTTCATAAGAATACCACATACTTACGTAGCAAACATGCATAAACATGAACTTTAAAAACAGGGGTGAGTATCTTGCCTGGGTTTCTTCTACTTTGCCTTAATTTTTGGCCTCCCTTTACTAGAATTTCTATTACATACATTTTTCTTACTCCTCTGGTTTTTATTTATAGGTCTTAAGTCTGATAACTATCATTAATGATTGGCACTACAGGGGGAATGTTTCATCATTAATGATTGGCAAATCCAAGGGGAATGTTTCTTATTTATGGCGTTTACATTCCCACGAGTTTATTAATTCCCCAGTTAACTGAACTTAACTGGATTTCGGTTAAACACTATTAATTCCTGGTTATCTGAACTTAGTAGGATTTAACTTTCTTATGTAAACACATTAAATTCCAGGTTAATTAAACTTAGCAGGACTTAACTGTCTCATGTAAACACATTAAATTCCTGGTTAATTGAACTTAGCAGGACTTATCTTTCTCATGTAATCATATTCCGATCAACTATCAGCGTTGACCGGATTATTCTTACATGATTTTCGGTCAACGCTTGTTGACCGGAGCTTCAACTTTGGCTTTCTTCCCACAATTCTACTCCGGCCTTACTAATCAAAAAGCCACTCCATCCTTACATGGCTGGACTTGATTCTTATCAAGGAATATTCCAGACTTCTTTTCATCAAGGAATATTTCAGACTTATTTTTATCGAGGAAATTTGGACTAGATTTTAATCAAGGAAAATTCGGACTTCTTTTCCTCAAGGAATATTCCGAACCTCTTTTTATCAAGGAAATTCGGACTAGATTTTCATTATGTAAGGTCAAACTTGATTTCATCTTAAGGCCGATTTACTTTTCTTATTACATTTTTTCTTATAAGGACTTGATGACTGGAATTTCTAATGTTTAAAAATCTGGGTCGTTACAATCTCCCCCACTTACAGAAATTTCGTCCTTGAAATTTTAAATAAGATACTAACCTCGAGAAAACAAATCGGGGTATTTGTTCCGAATCTCTTCCTCTCGTTCCCAAGTTGCTTCTTCGGGAGTGTGATTCTTCCAGAGCACCTTTACTCGAGCGATTGATTTGGTGAGTAGTCTTTGTTCCCTTCGATCCAAGATTTTCACTGGCTCCTCTACATAGGACAAGTCCTTGTCGATTGTCAAAGATTTATACTCAATTACATGAGTAGGATCATGGACATATATCCGAAGCATTGATATATGAAACACGTCATGTACTTCTGCCAAGTTCGGAGGTAGTACAAGTCTGTAAGCTACTTCTCCGATCCTTTCTAGAATTTCAAAAGGGCCAATAAATCGGGGCTTCAGCTTTCCTTTTACCCCGAACCTATACTTTCCCTTGGATGGCGATACCTTTAGGAATACAAAATCACCTTTTTTAAATTCTAATGCAGATCTCCTCCGGTCTGCATAGCTCTTTTGTCTGCTCCGGGCTACTCTGAGATTCTCGTGTATTAACTTTATCTTTTCTGCCGTTTCTTTAATAATATCTGGACCCAAAATCCTTTTATCTCCATGCTCTTCCCAGTGGATCGACGATCTACATTTCCTTCCATACAGGGCCTCAAAAGGGGCCATGCCTATGCTGGCCTGGTAGCTATTATTATAAGCAAACTCCACTAAGGGTAAGAAATTATCCCAAGTCCCTTTCATCTCTAAGACTGAGGCCCTTAACATATCCTCGAGAATCTTGATAGTCCGTTCTGACTGGCCGTCAATTTACGGATGAAAAGCGGTACTAAATTTTAATTCGGTACCCAATTCTTTATGTAAACTTTTCCAGAACCATGAAACAAAGCGAGGGTCTCTATCTAATATAATGGAGGCAGGCACATCATAAAGCCTGACAACATCGTTTACATACAGCTGGGCTAATTTATCACGAGAATATATCGTCTGGATTGCCAGAAAATGGGCTGACTTTGTTAGCCGGTCAACAATAACCCAAATAGCATCGTGTTTCCTTGGCATCCTTGGTAGTCCGGTCACAAAGTCCATGGCAATATCTTCCCATTTCCAGCCTGGAAACAGTATTGGTTTTAATAACCCAGACGGCTGCTTTCTTTCGGCCTTTACTTGTTGGCATACAAGGTATTTTTTCACGTAGGCTGCAATGTCCCTCTTCATATTCCTCCACTAGAATGTTTTCTTCAAATCCTAGTACATGTTATTGGCTCCTGGGTGAATCGTATAACGGGATCGATGGGCTTCCTTAAAAATTTTCTCCTTTAATTCTTTATTGTCCGGCACACATAGCCGATTCCTAAACCTTAATGCTCCATCCAACGTAACATGAAAATCACTTCGGGATTCTTTGTCCAGATCACTCATGATCTTTACAAGGAAAGAATCATTCGCTTGACATTCCTTTACCTCACGTATCACCTCTGGCTGGACTTAAAGGTACGCCAAAATCATCCGCTTTCCTTGCGCATAACGCTGGACATCATAGTACATGAGACAGCCTAGCGTCTCCATTTGCTTGACTTGCATTCTAGCCAAAATGCCAGGTTGTCGACTTAGTGCATCGGCGACAACATTGGCCTTTCTTGGTTCGTACCGGATTTCACAATCATAGTCCTTCAGGATTTCAATCCGCCTTCTCTGCCTCACGTTCAGTTCCTTCTGGGAGAATAAATACTTTAGACTCTTATGATCGGAGTAGACCAAGAATCTCTCACCATACAGGTCATGCTTCCAGATTTTCAATGCAAACACTACTGCAGCTAATTTCAGATAGTGAGTTGGGTAATTTCTTTCATGATCCTTCAACTGTCGCAACCCATAGGCAATTACCCTTCCGTGTTGCATTAAAACACAGCCCAACCTAATTTTTGTGGCATCGGAATAAATAGTCAGTCCTCCTGATCCATTTGGAATGGTCACGACCGGAGCAGAAGTTAACCGGTCTTTAAGTGTTTGGAAACTCCCTTCACAATCCTTGGTCCACTCAAACTTGGCATCCTTCTTTGTTAAATGTGTGAGTGGCAAAGCGATTTGGGAGAAATTTTTTACAAATCGTCTATAATATCCAACCAAGCCTAAGAAGCTTCACACTTCGGTCACAGAAGTTTGCCGGTTCCACTTTACCACTGCTTCCACTTTCATAGGATCGACGAAAATCCCTTTTTTGGAGATGACGTGACCAAGGAATCCCACTTCTTCTAACCAAAATTTACACTTTTTCAATTTGGCAAACAGCTGGTGCTCCCTAAGGATTTGGAGTGTAGTCCGAAAATGCTCCTCATGTTCCTCATAGCTTTTCGAGTACACAAGGATGTCGTCAATAAAGACGATCACAAACTTGTCCAGGTATGATTGAAAAATTCGGTTCATCAAGTCCATAAAGACGGCCGGAGCATTAGTCAACCCAAAAGGCATCACTACAAATTCATGGTGCCCATATCTAGTCTGGAACGCCATCTTTGCTATATCTTCCTTTTTAATCTGAAGCTGATAATATCCGGATCTAAGGTCGATTTTTAAAAATACGCAAGCTCCTTGTAATTGGTCAAGGAGGTCATCAATTCTTGGCAGAGGATATTTGTTCTTGGTGGTAATTTTATTTAGTTCACGATAATCCACGCATAATCTCATGGTTCCGTCCTTCTTTCTGACAAAGAGAACCGGTGCTCCCCATGGTAACACACTTGGTTGAATGAAACATTTATCTAACAATTCCTGCAGTTGCTATTTCAATTCTTTGAGTTCGGCCGATGCCATCCGATATGGTGCTTTGGATATTGGTGCTGATCCTGGCATCAATTCTACTCCAAATTCCAACTCTCACTGGGGTGGTAGTCCAGGCAATTCATCAGGGAATATGTTTTCGAATTCCCGTACCACAGGAATCTCTTTAGCCCGAGATTCTTGACCTTCAGTAGTCACATTAGCGAAGGCTAGATAAGCTTGACACCCATCACCAATCAAGTGTCTGGCATGAAGAGCCGAAATGAAGCATGATGCTTCTTTCGCTGACTCCTTGAATGTAGAAAGGCTTGTTTCCAGGAATGACGAATTCTACTCTTTTTCGGAAACAATCAATCTTGACATGATATCTGGCTAACTAATCCATTCCCAAGATTGCATCGAAGTTTTTCATTTCCAGTAAAACCAGGTTAACAGGCAACATGTATTCATTTAATTCTATCGGACATTCTGAATATACTACATTTAAAATTACGGACGACCCTGTGGGTGAGGCGACCATCAATGGGCAGCCAAGAACTTGAGGAAGGGTCGTAAGATACTTCGAAAATTCATGGGAAACAAATGAGTGAGTATATCCAGAGTCAAAGAGCACATGACTAGTAGTGCCACAGATAAAAAATGTACCTTCTACAACCTCCGTAGACGTTTCGGCCTCCTTTGCAGAAACAATAAACACCTTAGCTGGAATAGGAGACTTAAATCCTGGGGCTTGTTTGGCGAGTGGACAATCTCTGATCATGTGTCCAGCCTGACCACAGTTATAACAAACCCCCAGCTTCTTATAGCAAGGCTTCCCTTCATGTGATCTCCCGCAATGATTGCATGCATTATTAGCCGGAGTTCGAGAGGTCTGTATAGATCGGTTCCGCTCCCCACTGGACCTCGATGGTCTTGCTTTCTTAGAAGGGCCTCCACTAGCACTAGCCCTTGAAGTCTAACAAAACATCCTTTGTTTGAGTAATGCTCCTCTCTCCAGTTCCTTCTCATAGATAACAGCCTTCTCGAGCACCTCTCCGTACTTGGCCAACGCCAGAGTTGAGAAATGCCTCCTAATATCATCCCTTAGTCCTTGAAAGAACCTCCTAGCCTTCCTCTCCTGGTCTTCCACCATATAAGGAGCATAGCGAGATAACTCTGTAAATTTTACATCGTACTCTGCCACAGAGCGAGTACCCTATCTTAGGCTAAGGAATTCATCCTCCTTCTATCCACAGAGATTAGCAGGGAAATATTTCTCCAGAAACGCTACTTCAAATATTTCCCAACTAATATCCCGATCTGGTACATTGAAAACTCTCTTCTGTATTTTCCACTAGTGGTGGGCCTCACCCGTCAGTTATGGGTGGCATAGAGAACCATGTCTTCAGCAGGACACTTAATTACCACAAACACCTTCTTCAATCGTTGGATCCAAGTGTCTGCCTTCAACGGGTCGGGTTCCCCTGAGAATTCAGGAACGCGCTCGTTGGTAAAACGGTCATCGATCGACCTCTCTTGATGAACCGGAATTGGGGTGGTCACTGGAGTTGGTGGAGCCAAAGCTTCTATGACTTCAGCCATCCGGTCTAGCAGGTTCAACTATCTTGCCTCCATTTTCGGAGTGTTGTTAGCCCATCCGGTTCACCTTCCTCTGTTAGACATGACTTCAGTGATGACCTTGATTTCTAAAAGAACATTTTCGTCAGTTAATTAGTCAAAAGATGGCTATCACAAATGTCTCTGTCCAAAGCATAAGGCTAACCCTTGTCTTGCCTTAACTAATCCTATCTTAAGTTTCCGCGTTGATTCAAATTGACCTAAAGCATCTCAGTTCATTCTCTGATACCAACCGTGACGGCCCATACTTAATTCCAACATAAACCGTCGTCAGGTCTTAAAAAGATAATTAATAAATATTAATGGACATAAAAATTTTACTTGTCTTTCTTACACAGGATTGACTGAGGCCGAACTGCCCGATCTGACCTTCTGATTTAAAATTCCACACCAAGCCAGCCAACATTAAGGTTAGCTGGACCTGAACGTCTGAGATACTTACTAAACTTTTCAATATCATTATCCCAAAAAGAAATCACGGAAACATTCTAACAACATCCATGGAGTCTTAAACAGCGGAAACATAATACAAGTCTTCACAAAATATCAAAAGGAAAATAAAATTAAGTTCTTCATTGATCAGCTCCGGTCATCTACACCGTCTAGCTACTTCATAAGGTCTTACTCAACTTCGTCCTCCATAAGCCCTTCATCATCTGAAAAGTGACAAGAATGAGCTACAAAGCCCAGCAAAATACTCACATGCAGAAAACAGAAAACATATATACATAAGCGGATCAAAACAGAGATTCATAACATAACTTAGCAAACGAAAATCATCATGTCTTTTCTTCTTTATTTCTTTTTATTATTATCTTGTCTTCAGAAAATCCATAAAACCATTCGTAATTCTTATCATCTTTAGGGATCGGACGGGAGTGGACAACATCGAGGACGGGTTGTGTGTAACCCCACAACCTAAAGCCGTATCCCCTCATTATGCTCCCCGGGGCGGGAGGTAGTGCCTTTAACCCAGCATACGGGGCCGTAGTCCATAAGTCTTATGCCACCAAAAAGTCTCCTCCCGTGGCCCAAGAGGCAATCCTCGAGTGTCACTCCAATATCCTTCATCCATCTTTAACAGCAAGTTTAATGGAGACTCGGTTCATAGTTCATATCTTTTAATGGCCATACATCATAGTGCGGAAGTCGAAAGTTGTAGAGTTCCACTTGCTGTCCAGATTATACGCATTGTTCCATGTTCATATAAATAGGCCGGAGTTCCAAAAGCCGAAGTTCTTTTGTCAAAGCCGGAGTTCTTAAAATCCGGAGTTCTAAAAAACGGAGTTCATTTCCATTTAAAGTCCGTAGTTCTAAAAGTCGGAGTTCTTCAAAGTCCGAAGCTCTTCTTCTTAAAAGTTAGAAGCCTCTTCTTTAAACACTAATTATCAGAGTTTGCATAGATCAATAATCAAACATATATTTCAAACAGAATAAAATCTAAAACCGTGAATACCAGAGTTTCTTTTAAACATGCGATTAAGAACGATAATTCACAAAAACAGAACAAACATCATACATAATTTCATAAGAATACCATATACTTACATAGCAAACATGCATAAAAATGAACTTTAAAAACAGGGGTGAGTATCTTGCCTGGGTTTCTTCTACTTTGCCTTGATTTTTGGCCTCCATTTACTAGAATTTCTATTACATGCCTTTTTCTTACTCCTCTGGTTCTTATTTATGGGTCTTAAGTCTGATGACTATCATTAATGATTGGTACTACAGGGGAAATGTTTCATCATTAATGATTGGCAAATCCAAAGGGAATGTTTCATCATTTGGCAAATCCAAGGGGAATGTTTCATCATTAATGATTGGCAAATCCAAGGGGAATGTTTCTTATTTATGGCTTTACATTCCCACAGAGTTTATTAATTCCCAGTTAACTGAACTTAACTGGATTTAGATTAAACACTATTAATTCCTGGTTATCTTAACTTAGCAGGATTTAACTTTCCAATGTAAACACATTAAATTCCAGGTTAATTGAACTTAGCAGGACTTAACTTTCTCATGTAAACACATTAAATTCCTGGTTAATTGAACTTAGCAGGACTTATCTTTTTCATGTAATCACATTCCAGTCAACTATCAGCGTTGACTGGATTATTCTTACACGATTTTCTGTCAATGCTTATTGACCGGATCTTCAACTTTGTCTTTCTTCCCAATATTCTACTCTGGCCTTACTAATCACAAAGCCACTCCATCCTTACATGGCTGGACTTGATTCTTATCAAGGAATATTTCGGACTTCTTTTCATCAAAGAATATTCCAGACTTCTTTTTATCAAGGAAATCCGGACTAAATTTTCATCAAGGAAAATCCGGACTTCTTTTCCTCAAGAAATATTCCGGACCTCTTTTTATCAAGGAAATCCGGACTAGATTTTAATCAAGGAAAATCCGGACTTCTTTTCCTCAAGGAATATTCCGGACTTCTTTTTATCAAGGAAATCCGGACTAGATTTTCATTATGTAAGGCCAAACTTGATTTCATCTTAAGGCCGATTTATTTTCTTTATAACATTTTTTCTTATAAGGACTTGATGACTGAAATTTCCTATGTTTAAAAATCTGGGTCGTTACAGGAACCCTGGGCAAAGAAACAAATCGGGGCACCCACTCTGGCAGAGGTGTCCCATCACAAATGGGAGAGGTCCTGGTGCTTGAATGCGATGGAGGAGCCACCGGGCCCTCTAGAGCCTCAAATTCTCGAACTTCCAAACAAGTCACCTCCGCCAGCACCACTACTTATGCATCATTCCTTGCCTGATCCTCTGTTGATTTGTAACGACCCAACTTCTGAAGTATAGAAAGTCCCAGTCATCGAGTCAAAATAATCAAAGGATCGAGGAAAACTAAAGGTTATCTGGTCAATTGCGTTGACCGGAAAATATAATAAAATGTTCCAAACCGGCCTTAGAGTATGTTCTGAAATCAAAAAAATTTAAGGCCGGAGTGCATTGTGTGAAGTGAGGCCGAAGTGGCCTTGAAGACCGGAGTGGCTTTGTGTGTTGGTAAAGCCGGAGTAGAATTATGGGTGTAAGGAGAATAAAATCCGAAGTTGATGAGAAGGTAATGGACAGAGTGAATAATAAAAAAAAGTTGACCGGATTTGAGGATATTATATTGACTGGACTTAGGAATGTTGACCGAAATAAATTAATGGCAACTAAAGAAAAAGGCAAACTTTATTATTTAGTTAGAATCCAATTAGGCGGCAACTAAGCGGCGACCAAATAGAGTAGGTAAACCAACCTGATTACTCCACCTATCCCCTGAAAAGAATTACCTAACCCTGAAAAGAATTACCGAGCAGGTAACCTACCTCCACTTACCCACCTACTCCCTCCTCTTTATATATCGGACTCTAGTTAAGGGGTAGTGTGAGTTTCTGGCGCTAAGGAAGAATAAGGAGCGAAGAAGGAGGGAAGAACTTTGAGGCAGCCTGGGTGGACAGTCAGGCAAGTTACCTTGGACGCTGTTTTTAAGTTCAGTTTTTAGTTCATTTGCAAATATACTGCACTCTGTTTTGCTGCAAGTATTCGGACGTTAACACGTTTTTAGTTTTCGTTTGAATCTGTTCTGAAATTCATGATGCCTGTTTTCCTACTTTCTGAACTTACATGAAATCCGGACCAAAGGTTACAACCGGCATTTGACATGTAAAACGAAACCGGCATTTGGCATGTAATATGAAACCGGCATTTGACATGTAAAACGAAACCGGCATTTGGCATGTAAAACGAAACCGGCATTTGGCATGTAATATGAAACCGGCATTTGGCATGTAAAATGAAATCGGCATTTGGTATGTAAAATGAACCTGCATTTGGCATGAAAACGGCATTTGGCATGTAAAATGAAACCGGCATTTGGCATGAAAGCGGCATTTGCTTGAAATTGAACACGGCCTTCTATATGGACTCCGGCCTTTAAGTTGAAAAACAACTTCGGCTTTTGAACTCCGGATTTTGATGAAAAGAACTCCGGCTTTTGAACCCTAATTTTTGTTGATAAAAAAGAACTCCGGATTTGGATGAAAAAAATAACTTCGGCTTTTGAACTCCGGATTTGGATGAAAAACAACTTCGGCTTTTGAACTCCGGATTTTGATGAAAAGAACTCCGGCATTTGACCTCTGGATTTTGATGAAAAGAACTTCGGCTTTTGAGCACTCCGGATTTATGAAACCTCGGCTTTTAAAAGTACTTCGTCTTTTGAGTAAAAAGCACTCCGTCTAAAAAGCACTCCGGCCTCTTTTAAAAAAAAAGAACTCCGGCCCTCATGTGAAATAAACTCCGGGTTTTGTTAAAGAACTCTGGCCTCTGTCTAAAAGAACTTCGGCATTTTAAGTACTCCGGCTTTTGAGCACTCCGACTTTTTTGAGCACTCCGGCTTTTTGAGAAAAAAAGCACTCCGGATTTATGAAAATTCTGCTTTGAAAAGTAGTCCGCCCTTTAAAAAGCAATCCGTCCCTTTGAGTAAAAAGCACTCCGGCTTTCAGTAAAAAGCACTCCGTCCTTCAGTAAATAGCACTCCGAATTTATGAAACTTTGGCTTTTTAAAAGTACTCCGTCCAAAAAGAGCTCCGTCCTTTTGAAAGTACTCCGTACAAAAAGAGTTCCGTCCTTTTTAAAAGTACTCCGTCCAAGCTTTCTGAAGTCCGGCATTTTGAAGAAAAAGAACTTCGGCTTTTCTTGAACTTCAGCTTTTTGAGAAAAAGAGAACTCTTGCATTTGAGCTCCGACTTTTGTATAAGATCCAAACAAAAATAAACTCTAAATTGGCTTTAAGCATATGATTTTCGAAATAAGTTCTATGATTTGAAATCGGTTTGAAGTATATGATTTTTGAACTGGCCTTAAGATATTCTGTGCACAATTTCTGAAGGGTAAATGGTGATATTTCTGACTGAAAATGATTTTCCATAAGCAATAAGAAGATAAGAAGAAAGTGTGACTGATGCTTTCAGTAAGCAATAAGAAGTATTTTGTTCTGTTATAAGACTGATATCCAGTCAGGTAATGTTCTCCGGCATGCGCCTTAGAACGTTATGGTGGTAATTGAGGATAACTCTGTCCGTGGAGTTATTTGTGGTCCGCCCTGTCCTTGGGGCGTTATGGTCAGGAGGAAAGCGAACTTTGTCCATGGAGTTATTGTGGTCCGCCCTGTCCTCGGGCATTACGGTCAGGAGGAAAGCGAACTCTGTCCATGGAGTTATTTGTAGTCCGCCCTTCCTCGGGGCGTTACGGTCAGGAGGAAAGTTCTGTTTCTGGCCTACCTTCGGGTGGCATACCGATCCCACGAGATGGGATACTTCTGTTCAGTTATCGGCCTTGGATTTTGTGGACTGAATACAATCTATCCTCGATTATTCGCCCCCTTCGCTAGTAGGGCCTACTAGTGGGTTTCGATAAAGATGAGTTTTCTGTAAAAGTAAGATCGACTTCTAGAATGTAAGTACATTGATTTCTGATTTTTGAAGACTGTTTCTATTTTCTCACAGTTCTGCATACGTCTACGTCATGTTTCTATTATGAATTACTTTCTTATGGCATTTGTAACTTTATGTGTGATAGTATCTGTTTTAATGAGTTATGTTCCGCACACATGTTTTACTATATACTTGCATGTATCTTGCTGGGCCTCGGCTCACTGTGTTATGATTTTTTCCCCTCAGATGAGATTTTAGAGCTTGTGCCTGACGAGTTGGAGTGATTAGAGCTTGTCTGAAGAATTATTAAAGACTCGGAAGCTTATTTTGGAGAATATCATTGTAATGACTTGATTATGATTCATAGACTTTCATGATTAGACATTTGATTTATGTACTCAGAAATAAATATTTTGGAATGAAGATGAATGCTTCCGCAGGATGTTAGACTAACTTCCGCTATACTTCTTATGGTTAAAAGTATATGGGTCCTAGATGGCATCCAGATCCTGTGTTACAAAAAAAAATCCCGTTCCGTCACACGATTGCTCATCACTGGGACTCTCCTCAACCAAAACTATAGAAGGGCCTTGCGCAGGCTCCTCAGGCAATGCGGTGGCATGGTGGGGACCCCATATTGGGCCAGAGTCTATGCGCAAATCGACTCGGTTAACTCGCCAGCCTCAAGCTCACTTGAGGTTCTGGCAGGAAGAACAGGGGATTCAGCACCCGTATCAGTGCCCTCCTCTAAGACATGGCCAACTGAAGAAGATGGGATAGAAGCCGACCCCCTAGATGACTTCCGATCCCCCACATCGCTCCGCCATGATTAGGCCGGGGTTTGTAGAAGAAGAAGAATAAGAGCCTAATGAAGCTGCCCACCTCTGGGATGCGATCTCAGGAGAATCCCGAATGTATAGTGATCCAAGCTTCTCTTAGACTGGGTGTACAACAAAGTGGTCACGCCCCCTTGGAGTCAGGCATCAACTTAGCTAGCGCGAGAGCCTCAGCGAATAGCCAATGGTCCCTTTCATGGAACGAGACAACATTCGCTTGGATGAGCTCCATCAGTGGCCAAGTCAAGTCCTCCTCTTAGCACAAAACTTTGCCACCAAAGGATGCCGACACGTTGCCCCACTTGTTGGAAGAGGCCCAGTCGGAGAGAACCTCCGAATAGAAGAACCAGTCTTTTTAGCCCTTCATGGAATCAAGATTCCCCTCACTTATCTAGAAACCTAAGCGAGAGGACAGCGAAATCCAGTCTGCTCCCTGGCAAAACCAGAAGATCACCTTCACGGTCACAACGTCTAGGGACCACCCATGGTGATAGAGAAAGATACACAAAGAACATAGATATCGCACAATGTTGACATAAAATTGCACGATTGGAATGTCCAATGACACAAGAACCTTCTACAATTCCTGCATGAAATAGATGAGAAGGCCACTCCTCAGGTGGGTCTCATAGATGGTGATGAACCCATGGCAAGGAGAGAAGGCTCTATGGTCCTCAACCAGCACCTCAAACGGAATCGCGCTTAGAATGCTATAGTGCATTTACAAAGCTGCAATGTTAGCTGCAGTAAGTACCGGCCATATCACGTCAACTTTAATGAGATCAATGAGGAATCAAAAGCAAATTAGGGAGAAAGCAATTTGAATCGAGAGGGAGAATGCAAAAAAAGGGGCAAAGGTTCAAAGCTTATATAGCAAGCGCCCCTAACCCTAAAACGATGTCGCTGGGAAAATACCAAGAAGACAAGCTCCATAGTGATAGTGATACATGCCCACGATGCAAGATGTCGCAGCACGTCAATCGACCAATGTCAATAATGATGAACTGACGCTCTGCACCTTCCTGCACGAACGGTAGACCTCTGACAGATTTGGATGGGCCTAGCGGTGAAGCAACACATGTTCCAAGACTAGGACGCTTCATTTCCCAAAATGACTAAACTAGTAGTGCACAACCCAGATGGCCTCAAGGCCAAACCGACCAGCTCATGTCCCAACCAAGCACCCGATATGGACTACAGTGGGTCAAAATTGCCAGAAAATCAAGCCGCCAGTAGCTCGAGTAGTCTGTTTAACAGTCATTGAGCAACAAAGAGGCCGACAATTGAATGCTCTACTTACTCACATCGTGAAATGTAAAAAAAAGAGGAGCCAAGTGATAAAGTCAAAAGTGCTTGGTAGTTTCATTTACTAATTATTTTTACAAAGTATAAAGCCCCCAACACCGAACGTACAACAAAAAAAGAGAGAGAAAGATACACAGAACGATGATCCAACTACTAATGCCTTGCATTACTGGAACAAACACCTAAAGGTCAAGCAAGCGCTTGACCCTAAAAAGGAGGCTCAAACGAGAGGCTGGTGCACCCTTGGTAGCCAGTGAGGTGTGGATCCTGTGCACTACAGCTCTTGAGGAGTTAGAATAGAAGACCGACTGTTCTAAGGATAGGCCATCACCCAGGGGGTAGGTCACAATGAAAGAAAAGCCTTATCCCACCATAGCCATGTGATGAGCTCGGCTCCAGAATGGACATAAAAAGGGGTAACCAAAGTGGTTCCTTATGGGAAAAAAAGTAACCAAAGCAAACTCCCTATGTGACTTAGGGTCGCACCTACAAACCGCAAAGACGAACTCCCTTCAATTCGGGCTAATGATAGCACAAGCTCCATGCCAGCTCCAAACCCTCACGCCACTTAATTAGTGAAGATGGATCATAATGCAAGGCAGAGCAAGTCCCTCCATTTATAGTGAGGGAAGGGGGCGACAAGCTATTAAATGCCAAAGATTTCCTATGATAGTATAATCTGCAAAGAATCGTTGAGAATAGGGGACCAAATCCTGAGCAACGAATCAGCAGGCCATCTGGGGAAGGGGCTAAGGACGAAAGTAATAAACAGAGTCCCATCAATGAATATGTTAGGAGTTAAAAATTCAAACTTCCTGACATAGGAGACTAGTGATGGAAACGGTTTTAAATGGGCCGGCCTAGGGGCCAAGCCCATGGATGGAGGAAGGGCTCAAAGGGGTAGCCGCACATGGCATGACCCTACAAAGGCTCGGGACTAAGTAGTGGAGTGGACAACCCGAGTGGGTTAACCCAAGATTGATTGGTCAAAAACACGCGATGAAGGGCCACCCTGAAGCCCCACGCACGTGGGAAAAGCTTACCATAATCACCCCAAATAGCTTAGCAGCTATCCCCTAAATATTGCCCACAATCGCATGATCTCTCCCAAAATGACAACATCGATTTAGTGGATCTCTTCCAATGGTAGTTGCCGTAAATGCCGCCTCCAGCATCACCACAAAGAATGAAGGGATCCACCCGGCTAGCAACAGGTGCCGTAATCGACATCGTAGTCCTCGGGGCAGCTCACCGAATTTACGTAGATAGCCATCAGGAAGCCTTAGCGCCCAAGTATAGTAGAGTTGGCTCAAACGCTATAAATACCCTTTGCTCCCACAAGCAAGGGGGACATGTACTTCTAAGCCTATAGAAGAACCACTCTCTGCCCAAAAAGCATCAGATAAGCCTCTCGCAACTCTCTCTCCCTTCCTCTCTCAAGCTACTCAACTTGCAAGTGCACCTCCTCAAAACTACCCCTAACAAACGCATCACCTCCTCAAAGTCGCTCCCATCGAGCATATCCTCTAGACCAGACTCAATCCCCACACCAATGCATCATCACGCACACCTCTCACATCCACACATCTTTCTATGTATTTAAGAAAATTTCTAACTTAAGTGTTAGAGAATATATCAGAAAGCAAGTCCTACCAATCCTCTAACTTCTTATTTGTTTGTTATGGTGTGTAGGGTTTAGGCTATCAGGAATAGAGATTAAACCCGCTTCAATTCGACCTGTCAAGGAAGATCAAGTGTCTCCCTAATCTATACAATAACCCAAATTTAGGATGCATCAAATTTACTAAGGCATAAAACATTAATTTGTGCCTCGAATGTAAATTAGGTTTAGGAAAAATCAATTAGAACTTTTGAACTCCTTGATTAACATCTTATACCCTATAATAAGAATAAGAATTTTAAATGAGATGAGAATCACTCTTTAGAATATTCTTCAATATTTAAGTTAATTTCTTAAATCCAACAATCACTGTTATGAAGGATGAAAGAAAGAGAGAATGTAAAAGACTTAAAAAATAAGAAAGTGTGTGTTGAAAAACTAGGTTGCAAAACATTGGTTCCTTTTTCCAGAAATCAACTTATTTTCTCTATTTTCTCTTGAATCAGAAAGAGAGAATCACTATTTATAATTGTAATATCCAAAATATTTATATTTGATTTAATTTGGGTTTATTTATTTATGGATAATTTGGATAAAAAAAAATTAATTAAAGATTATGAAAATTTTGGAGAAGTATTTGGAATTGTTGGGCCGGCACCCGGAGTGCACCCATTCGATCACCTAGTAACGATTTAAATTTCGTGATTAAAAAAACGTATATATATATATATATATATATATAATAATAATAATAATAACAACGTAATATATAATAATAATAATAATAATAATAACAAAAATAAAAAAAAAAAAAAAGAGGGAGCAGAAGGATCGAGAGTGAGAGAGAGCGTCGGGCGAGGATTTTGGCGGAGGAAGAAAGAGAGAGAGAGGAGAAGAGCAGCGCCGGCGGGGGCGGCGCACAGGCCGGCGGTGCCAGCGACGGCTATGGGTGCTGGTGGCCAGTTAGCTACAGCATGGAGTAGCGCGGGAGACCAGCGGCAAGAAGAGAGAGCCACACGAAGGAGAAGTAGCCAAACGAAGCTCTCTGGGTCCGATTCCGACTTCGAGCTAGTTGGAAAAGTTGTAGAACGGGTCGAGGCAAGTAACCACATGCCCTCCTTTTTCATTTTCATGCACTTTTACTTTATTTTCTTTGGGTATCCTCGTTCCGATACCCGATTAAATTTATATTTATTGCTTCCTATAATCTAAGCATGAATATATGTCAATTTGGAGACCTAATTTATAGTTTAAGTTTGGTTTTAGATGACGCAAACCCTAACCTACGCACCGGGCATGGATTTCCATGGGATTTTTGGGGCTTTTGATTATTTTAAGACTAGGATATGATTATGAATAATATGGGTAAGTTAATTTGTTGGTTAGGTATCAAAAATTATGGTTATTTATGGTTGTTCGTTCGCAAAGGCTGTGACCCGTGCCCGAACACTGTTTAGGCTCCGATTTGAGGATTAGTGTATAAATTGACTTGGGATTTTAGTTACCTATGCCTTGGTTTCGATAAATTACCCGTTGGATGTTCTTAATTTCGGAAATTAAGCGATTTGTGCATAGAGCACTATTCACCCGTGCACTGGTCACCCGAGCATTTCTGATGATATTTTGTGTAATTCTTCCATGTTCTGATGCTGACCAAGTGATATGAATATTTATGCAAGTTCAATTATTTAATTTGAAAATTTTGGTGTATTCGATGGTAAGGAAATTCACATTCGAACGTTTCCAAGTCAAATGCTTCTCTCTGGTAAAAAATTCGAATCTCTGCTATGTCTATGATCCTTGTATATAAGTTAAGCTATGGATGTTATGAAAAGACCAAAGCTATGAAAAGACGTAAATTCGCAATCAAGATAATAAGATACGAATATCTGAAGGGAAATTCCACATTATGGAATATGATGAATTTTATCTCACAGATGGAAAAATATTGTGAAAGAAGTTTGGTGGAACCATCCCTTAAAAGAATAAGAAATCATAAAACTAGAACCACGAATTCATGTTATGAAAGATTACATTCTTTGGCTCGTCATGAATATTGCGATGGAGACCCAAGGATACCCTGGCCTGGTATCTTGGCCGTTTGTTTGAAGCGGCCGGTATTCCTAGCAAGCCTTAGGAAGTTACAGTGATAATTGAGGATAACTCCATCCATGGACTGATACGTGGTCCACCGTCCTCGAGGCATTGTACAAGGAGAAAAAAGAACCAAGATTGCCGTCCTGGGGCATTGTACATGGAGGAAAAAGAACCAAGAATTATGAATATGCAATAATGCATGCATGAATAAGATCAAAGGCCTTTGATTGTGTGGACCGAATACAATCTATCCTTAATTATTCGCTCCCTTTGCTGAAGGGCCTACTAGCCCGTGGTCCACAAAAATAAATAAATAAGTTAATCCATGATCATAGGAAAATAAGAATAAAAAAGGAAGTCAATTACACTCCAAATATGCCTACCCAAGTTTTGCTATGCTTCCTTTTCTTGTTCATGTATTTTTTTTTCTTTGATTTCACTATTATTAGTATTGCTTTGATATGAGGTGCTTGTTCGGTTATTAGCTTACTCTTGTTTCTTCATCCTTTCAGATGAGAGTTATGAGCCAGCGCCCGATTAGTTAGAGCGAGGCGAGAGGACTCGCATATGGAGAATTATTGGTCTGCGAGGATCCAGAGCCAAAAATATAAACTTATGATATGTTATGTAAATAGTTAAGTTGTTGTTATTATGCATTAAAGTGTGGGATGTTTATTATTGTGTTTATGATGGGCAAGTGTATATGCTTCCGCAGGTTTATCTCGTGGATTAGATTATTGCTTCCGCTACTTGTTTTGGTTATGTGCAGGTTTGGAAGGCATCTCTCTTTTGATTATAATATAGTGGATAGGAATTTCGATGATGAAGCCATGGATGTTTTGGCCTCCGATGATCCTGTGATTATGTGAGGAATGAACTGGAGGAATATTTTTGTATATGATTACCCAAGAATTGTATTATAACAAGTTGTATTTTTAGTTTTCATCCAATTACTGAGAAGATTCTATCAAAATTTCTGCAGAATCATTAAGTAATTACTATGTATTAATTACCAAGTCATTAGAGTTTATATGTCATTAACGGAGGGTCTTAAAGGATATGACCTGTTCCGTTACAAATGGTATCAGAGAGAAAAGAGATGCCTTAGGTTGTGATTTGAATCCTGTGCGGAAGCTTAGGTATGATTGCGATTGCCCGAATAAGTAACTGAAGATGTAGGATAATTAAGTAAGATTGAAATGTCTTGGGTATCTTGGTTTACATAAGTTAGGCGAGAATTTCATTGGGAAACTAGTGTCTAAGTTAATTGACATCGAATGCAGGCCTAGACTGATTAATTTGGGTATAAGGTTTAGGTTAAGCTTCTCTAAACTGAGGCAAGATAAGGATCGGTGGGATTGAATGAGATGTTGAAGTTTCAGCCCTAAGATCATCGTGATGAATGCATTAATTAATTTTGACCACTGTCTAATCTAATTATCTGAGGTTAATTAATATTGTGATATAGCATGGCTGTTAGGTAGGGATCTGCCTCGGAACGTTGGTTGACCACGAGGATAAAGAGATATGTCAAGATAGGCTGTGAATGCTTGTAGTTGAATGTTTTGAAAGAAATTCTGGGTGCATAGTTTGATTGAGGATGATCCTTAAGGAGAGAGTTCAGCTAACTTCTTTTCTATTACCTGGTGATTTGAGGCTGTATCGAGGGTTACCTCCGATAGTTGAAATTGGTGTAGAATCGAAGGCATACCAATTAATGCTCGATATGAGCTGCCTTAGGATTTTTGGGGTAAGTATAATGATGAATAAAGATTACATGAGAATGATTAAGGACGTGGTTGCTGAGAGGGTGAGTTCGATTATGAAAATGTTAGATCAGGCACGTGATTCTTTAAGAGTTTGAAGGTGGTTTGGTTATGAAGAAACGATTGGTGTTGTCATGGTATATGGCTTTTTTGGGTTTAACTGAATCAAATAAGCAGTTCGACAAGTATTTCTTTAAGATAGTAAAGTCAAGAGACATTTGGTTTCAGGATGATTAATATTCACAAGGATGAGATAGATGAAGGTAATCTTCAAGGACTTAAGGGTACATCGATTGGCTTTTTTGTTTGGGTTGATCCCCGAAGGGCCTGATAAATTATGATAGCATGTAATATTTTGAGAAAGGATGAAATTATGTGAATTTTGCACTGCAATAGGATCCTACCCTCGACCTAAGTGGGGGAGGAGCTTGGGATTTGGAATTGTTTCGCCCATACCTAAAATTAGTCGCTGAGGTCTTCACCTTGAGGAATTGTAGGAGTTGTTCCATGAATTTGAGAATTAAAGAAATATGACACAAAGAAGAAATGAGATGTGAAATGAGGCATTTTGAGGAAACTCTAGAAGCATATCGTGTGGATGGTTGACCTTGTAGTAAGTAAAAGTGGAAGTTCATAGTTAGCGTTACCCCCACCGTAGGTCAAAGAAGTAATTGAGGTTTCCATTTGATGAAATTGTGAATAGTACTTTCAAAGATAGTTTTTGTCTAATACTTTTAAGAAACAAATAGTTGCACCACTAAGAAAAGGTAATCATGTAAGATTGTAAATCGACAAACTAGTCTAAGGATCTCAAGGATGAATCTTGATGTATGTAAGAATCATGAACCCTGGTGCTGGCAAATAATGTTGGGATAATAAGATGTTGTATTCTTGACTTGAGAGACAAAACTATATTCGAAATATTAGAGTCATAAATTGTTGAAAAAAAAAGCGGTCTTTATGATTGTATTTTAGGACAATTAAAATGACCCACTTGTTGTAAATTATAAAAGATATTTTCAGATTTAATCAGTAGACTCATCAATATGTCATCAAGATCTTGTGGGCACTAATATTTGGATTTGAGATTTAAGTGATAAGACTATACCAAGTTTTTGGGAAATGTCGGTTTGAGGACATACTAACGAAAGGGTGAGAATGTAAGGTGCTCCATCTTCGAGGTTTACTTGTGAATAGAGGCTTATGTCAAAATCTTAGCCATGTTCAGAAAAATATTGGGTATTAGGCTAGATCAAATATGATGATAACGTGTAACTGTATGGGTTATAGTTAGATGAAATAATCAAAGTTGCGCAACGAAGGTGTGGCGAGCCCATGTATCTTAAGGATAAATTCGAGGTTCTTAAAGCTTAACGTGAATGAAGATAAGAGATTCGTTAGAGGTTTTGAAGAAATCAATGAAATTAAGTTGCTTTTGGGATTTGATGAATTTAGATTCTAATAGAACAATTGGATTATTGGAACAAGACAGTTGGGGGATGCTTAAAAGTTCATTAGGATAATCATTTAATTGAGGAAATGACTTGGGGAAAAACTAGAAAGATTTACTTCAATTAAGGAAAGGTTGAAGTACGTTACATTTCAAGGACGAAATTTTTATAAATAGGGAAGAATATAATATCTCAAATATTTATATTCAATTTAATTTGGGTTTATTTATTTATAGATAATTTGGGGTGATAAAAATTAATTAAATATTATGAAAATTTTGGAGAAGTAATTGGAATTGTTGGGTCGGTGCCTGGAGTGCGCCCATTCGATCGCCCTAGTATCGATTTAAATTTTGAAATTAAAAGAAAACATATATAAATATATAATATACATAATAATAATAACGTAATATATAATAATAATAATAACAATGATAAAAAAAGAAAAAAGAGGAAGCAGAAGAATCGAGAGTGAGAGAGAGCGTCGGGCAAGGGTTTTGGCAGAGAAAGAAAGAGAGAGAGAGGAGGAGGAGAGCGGTGCCGGCAGAGGCGGCGCACAGGCCGACGGTGCCGACGACGACCATGAGTGCTGGTGGCTGGCTAGCTATAGCATGGAGCAACGGCAGCAGCGCAGGAGACCAACGGCGAGAAGAGAGAGCCACGCAAAGGAGAAGCGGCCAAACGAAGCTCTTCAGGTTCGATTCTGGCTTCGAGCTAGTTGGGAAAGTTGTAGAACGGGTTGAGGCAAGTAACCTCATACTCTCCTTTTTCATTTTCGTGCACTTTTGCTTTATTTTCTTCGGGTATTCTCTTTCTAATACCCGATTAAATTTATATTTATTACTTCCTATAATCTAAGCATGAATATATGTTAATTTGGAGACCTAATTTATAGTCTAAGTTCGGTTTCAGACGACGCAAGCCCTACCCTACACCCCGAGCATGCATTTCCATGGGATTTTTGGGGCTTTTGATTATTTTGAGACTAGGATATGATTATGAATAATACGGGTAAGTTAATTTGTTGGTTGGGTATCCAAAATTATGGTTATTTATGGATGTTCGTTCGTGAAGGCCATGACTCACGCCTGGACACTGTTTCGGCTCCGATTTGAGGAATAGCGTATAAATTGACTTGAGATTCTAGTTACCTATGTCTTGGGTTCGATAAATTACCCGTTGAATGTTCTTAATTTCGGGAATTAAGCGATTTGTGCATAGGAGCACTATTCAACCGAGCACTTCTGATGATATTTTGTGTAATTCTTCCACGTTCTGATGCTGACCAAATGATATGAATATTTATGCAAGTTCAATTATTTAATTTGGAAGTTTTGGTGTATCCGATGGTAAGGAAATTCACATTCGAACGTTTCCAAGTCAAATGCTTCTCTCTGGTGAGAAATCCAAATCTCTGCTTATGTCTCGATCCTTGTATATAAGTTAAGCTATGGATGTTATGAAAAGACTTAAGCTACGAAAAGACATAAATTCGCAAGCAAGATAATAAGATACGAAGATTTAAAGGGAAATTCCACATTATGGAATATGATGAATTTGATCTCACAGATGGAGAAATATTGTGAAAGAAGTTTGATGGAACCCTCCCTCAAAAGAATAAGAAATCATGAAATTAGAACCACGAATTCATGTTATGAAGGGTAACATTCTTTAGCTCACCATGAATATTGTGATGGAGACCCAAGGATACCCTAGCCCAGTATCCTGGCCATTTGTATAAACGGGTGGTATTCCTGACAAGCCTTAGGAAGTTACAGTAGTAATCGAGGATAACTCCGTCCATAGAATGATATGTGGTCCACCGTCCCGGGGCATTGTACAAGGTGGAAAAAGAATCAAGATCGCCGTCCTCGGGCCATTGTACAAGGAGGAAAAAAATCATGAATTATGAATATGAAATAATGCATGCATGAATAAGATCCAAGGCCTTTGATTTTATTGACCAAATACAATCTATCCTTGATTATTCGCTCCCTTGGCTAAAGGGCCTACTAGCCCGTGGTTCGCAAAGATAAATAAATAAGTTAATCCATGATCATAGGAAAATAAGAATAAAAAAGGAAGTCAATTGCACTCTGAATATGCCTACCCAAGTTCTGCTATGCTTCCTTTTCTTATTCATGTATTTTTTTCTTCTTTGATTTCAATATTATTATTATTGCTTTGATATGAGGTGCTTGCTGGGCTATTAGCTCACTCTTGTTTCTTCATCCTTTCAGATGAGAGTTACGAGCTGGCGTCCGATTAGTTAGAGCAAGGCGAGAGGACTCACTTATGGAGAATTGCTGGTCTACAAAGATCTAGAGCCAAAAATATAAACTTATGATATGCTATGTAAATAGTTAAGTTATTGTTATTATGCATTAAATTGTGGGATGTTTATTATTGTGTTTATGATGGGCAAGTGTATATGCTTCCACAGGTTTATCTCGTGGATTAGATTATTGCTTTCGCTACTTATTTTGGTTATGTGCAGGTTTAGAAGGCATCTCTCTTTTGATTATAATGTAGTGGATAGGAATTTCGATGATGGAGCTATGGATTTTATGGCCTCCAATGATCTTGTGATTATGTGTAGAATGAACTGGAGGAATATTTTTGTATATGATTACGTAGGAATTGTATTATAACATGTTGTATTTTTGGTTTTTCATGCAATTACACATGAGATTTTGTCAAAATTTCTGTAGAATCATTAAGTAATTATTATGTATTAATTACCAAGTCATTAGAGTTTCTATGTCTTTAACAGAGGGTTTTAAAGGATAGGACTCATTCCGTTACAATAATAGTCGTTAGGGTCTATATACATTTTCGTTAGTACTTGGACCTTCATCCTCCTCTTGAGCTGCTGATTATACTTGGATCTACTTTAAATTTCAACCATACCTAATAAATATGTAAGACATTTTGAATTTATATATTTATATATATTGAAATTTATTATTTTGCTAATATATTTTTAATTTTGGGAAAATATTAAATAAAAGGGGTAGGTAGAGATGGAAGAAAATTTACTATTTTTTTGGTAAGTAATGTGTATATTGAGATAAAAGAATTCACGCAATCTATATTCTAAATTCAGGTATTACAGCCTTGGAATTAGAGTATATAAGTTAGAGCATACCCCGAGCTTCACATTACATGCCATACAAACAAAATAAAAAATAAATTTAATTAAATTTAATTTCAACTAATAAATATTAAAGGCAGACTCCATCTTGTTATAATGGATACGATTGCACTAATTTGCCCAATGGAAGTGGTTTCTATCTTATGTCTAACTATGACTTTAATCAGATTGACTAGCTGTGTCTCATTTCTCGGTGAAGAGTCTTAAAAAGTACGTTGATTGCGCTCTCGTCAAATAAAATATACTGTAACTACTAGTGTAAGTCGAATGGAGTATACTTTGATATTCTTTCCCTTCCATTTAAGAGCTTCCTATATTATACTTGAGTTGTAGTCATTGTATGGGCAATTAGTTCCCACATTACGACACATCATCCTCCACACGCCATTTAAAAATGGGCATCTGAAAAATAGGTGATTATGGCTTTTAATCCATTCCTACAAAGTATACACGCATTAGGTTGTTAAATGAAGGTGCTAATACGGTCCAAAGTGATTAATCTCTTTCGAATAGCGAACCACGGAATAAAGGCATGTGCTAAGATATGTTGAAGGCTCTAAATAAGAGAGCCCCATACCACTGTCTTTGGAGCCCTGGAATATCTTGTAGGCTGATTTCACTATAAAAATACCAGTTTGACTATCACACCATTTGGTTTCATCTTTTCTGGATGCATTCGAATAGTAATTTGGCATGTTGTCTGAATTCGGATAGGAAGAAAAATTACTATTTCTTCCTTACGAAAATGATATGCATCAATTTATGCATATAATGAGTTGGTCACAATCCAACTCTACCCAACCACAGTACAGTAGATGAACGTGTGGCACTGGAGCATGCCATATACGCATAACTTAAAAGTTGACTTACCTGGCTGAACCAAGGGCCCGGCTACTTGGTAGGGCCGTATTTTTTTATAATTTTAATCATTTATTTAAACAAATAGATAGGTTTAATTTCAATAATTCATAAAATTTGTTAATAACTTAATAAGATTGCTCCCTTACTATTACTAAGCAATGTCATTATTGGAAGTAATTAAATTTTATTGGGCATAGTCTATTGTAAAATCGATCCAACCTGTTGATATATGGGACCCGTAAATAAAAACAGAAAAAGACAAAGGGGGAAGTAAACAACAATCAAGAAAAAAGAAGAAGAAGAATGAGCAGAAGGAAAATGGATGCAGAGAAGTAGGGGAGAAGGCTGCAGAGGAGTGGCAAAAATCTCTGCAAAGGAGCAACAGAAGACAAAACGAGAGAGAGAAAAGAAGATAACTCACCGCCACCCCTCCTCTATAAATAGGGCGGGGGAAGACAGGAAAAATGGAGGGAGCCGAGAGCTGGGTTTGGCGAGTAGATAGGGGAGGAGAGAGAAAAAAACAGAGGGGGTTTGGTAGAACCCGCGCCTTTGCTTGAGAATAGAGGAAAGTTTGAGAGGAGAGCAGGGAAGCGTGAGATAGAGGAAGAAAGGAGAATAGGGGGAGAGCGAGCGGATCTGCCTAAAGGCGAAGCTAATTTAGGGGAGGGGATGGTGGTCCTGTCAAAAGACAGGAGGAAAGAAAAAGAGGGCAGAGAAAGAGAGGAAGGAGAGAGAGAGAAGGGGGAGAAGCGAAGCGAAGAAAGGAGAAAGAAAGAGGAAGGAGAAAAGAAAAAAGAAAGGAGAGAGAGAGAGAAGAAAGAGAGAGAAAGAAGGAAAAACAGAGGGAGCGATACAAGTTAGAAGCAGGGGAGGAGAGAGAAAAAAATAAAGAGGGGGAAGAAGTTTGGTAAAAATTGAGTGTATTAGTTTTTTTCACAAATTTAATATTTTAGTGTAGTGAGTTTTATTTAAATTTATCCATTTGTACCAGCAAATCTCAACTTAATATAAAATTTATTTTTAGATTAGTTTAATTCTCTCAGTTTCGTACCGTTCATCTTTTATTTTCTTTGATTGGTTTAGTTTCAAGTTGATATCAGAATCTTGTAATTTTACATTATATTTGTTGCAGCTACGAATCCGGATTGAATTGGGGCAGACTTGTTCTCCGTTCTTCTAATCCAAAACCTGCACAACACAAAAAAACAAGAGAATCAAAGGGTCAAAAGGGGAGAATTTTCCGGCAGGCTCTCTGACCCTCAAATCATTAATGTCCTTTTCTAAATAGAAAGGAAACCTTTTTATTTGACTAGGCTGAAGATATTGTTAAGTGGAAATATTTGAAATTATTCTCGATATCATTTGGAATGAAAGCCTCGCTTTCTCTCTCAAATTATCAATTCAGCCTTAATGAGACCGGTTCTTTTGAGTCGCAAGTATTCCAATTTTTCATTGTCCAAAAAACCTTCCTTAAACTGAAAGGTTGCCTCTTACTTATAAGGGGCCATTTTTCAGGTTTCATAACCACCTTAGATAAGGATGGTTGGTTGGCTTAAGTGGTTATGCTGGTTTCATTCAAAGTGAAACATGGAAAGTTATCCGGAAAGCTTCTTGCTAACCTCTTGGGCTGCAACTCTTGGGCTTATTTAATCCACATTGGACTTCATTTAATGGGGTCCTTGTCATGGATTGTCTCATCTATAGTACCCATTACTAGCCCCCCATATCAGAAGATTAAAATTTTAGCTTTTGGCATGTGTTTCTAATGGGACATAGTTTAAAGCTATCCGGTCTTAATTTTGTCAATATGAAATTGCTTCAGCTTTTACTACTTTGGTTTTTTTTGTGACTCCGGATTTTTGTGACTCTGGATTTTCATAATTTTGAACTTTTGTGACTCTAGATTTTTTTTGTCACTCCGGATTTGAATTACTCTGGATTTTTATGACTCCGGATTTTAGTAACTCCAATTTTTCGTCACTTTGGACTTTTGTCACTCCAGATTCACTTACTCTAAATTTTCATCATTTCGAATTTTTCGTCACTTCGGACTTTTGTCACTCTAGATTTCAATTACTTTGGATTTTTGTGATCCCGGATTTCTGATCAGCTTGGGAGTTGTCAAATGTCAGAGTGAATTTATCACCATGTCCAAGAAATCATTTGTTCTGACATGGATCTCGTATGGTTTGCCACGTGCCAATCATCGAGCGGTGTCTTTTTGTCACTACCATTTGAGCAACCAATGTCTGATTGACAAGCGTCCCTTAATTATTTTTGAATTCAAAAGGACGCACCCCTTTGAATTTATGTCAGGGTTTACCTTCTTCATTCCTCTCGCACCGCTTTCTTCTTCCCATTCTTGGTTTTGTTTCTTTACTTTAATGGCGCCTAAAGTCAAGCCGACGAAATCTGTTCTTACGGCTAAAGAAGTGGAGAACATTATTTCCCATTACAAGATTCCAATAAATTATTTGTTCTCGATTCCATCTGGAAACGACAGAGCATGTTCTCCTCCGAATGGTTTCATCATCGTGTACAAAGCCCATCTGAAAAGTGGTCTTCGTTAACCTGTGACGCCTAAACTATGCACCATTTTTGCTGATCTCAATATATTTATCGCTCATTATCATGCAAATGCAGTGAGGTATTTCTGCAAACTCTGCATATTTTTTTGTCTCCGTGGTATGACTATGAATTCCACGACTGTTAAATTCTTGTTCAAATTTTGCCAAAATGGGGACTGGATTTCCTTATCTCCCCGCGAATTGAACATAAGTGGGGTCATTTGTGAAATGATAAAAAAGTGGAAAGATCGATTTTTCTTTTAGCCATTCCACAATTAGGTATTCCCAACGTATGGGATAAAATACCCAAATCCTTTTAAGGCAAAATTTCTCTGGAAGAAGAAGAGTCGGCAAAGCCTCTGATTGAAATGGTAAAAATGAATATGGATTTGTTTAGTGATAAAGAGCGTTTATTTTCTCCTAAAATTTTTGCACTTGCTAAATGAGAGCCCCAAATTGAGAGAACTGGGCCGTGTGATCCATCACCTAAACATAGCAAAAGGAAAACGGAAAAGACTTTAACAAAAGAGCGCAAACGTCGGGCTGCATCACCAAGCCCATCATCTTCTTCTGTGGAAGTCGGTCTTCCCGTGTCTGAAAGATTAAAGGGAATAGGCAGTTTGCCCCTTGTTCTTTCGGACCAGTCTCAGGAAGAAAATCATATTATTGAGCCAACAATCTTACATGCTGAAGCCTCTTTAGGACTGGAGTCCCTCAATATTGTTGGCGTTATTGAGGTTCATGGCAAGTCCAGAGCAGTTGAAGAGTTAATTTTGGATCAGTCAGGTACTACTGTTGTTGAGAGGAGCCATATTGAAAAGAGGTCAGTTCACCCTTTAATTGACTTGTCTCTGGCTCCAAAAGAGTCTTTTACCAGTCCGAAAATTTTTTATGTTAGTTATTTAATGACAAGAGTGGGAGAGGCTAGTTTGAAAATTACTACATCGGCCGCAATTGTTCCTCATTCCCCTCAAAGTCCAAGAGCCGATTTGTAAATCAGGGAGCTTGCTCCCTCAATTGATCGGGTGGCTTCACCTCGTTAGAGTCCATTAATCCTAAGACCGGAGCGTGCATCCACTCTTGCTTCCTCATCTGGGTTGTCATTGAAGGTTGCAACTCGGAGAACACATTACATTACAGTAATTTTCTAGATTGAACTTTACCTTTTGTTGATTACAGAGTTTCTAATTCTTCATCATATATTTCTTGGCAGATTGAGAAGAAGACTGAATTTTTAAATATTTGTCTACTCCAATGTGATATGAAGATTGAACAATTTGAGAAAGAAATCCAAGAATTGGAGCAAACATGTGTTGATCCCTCTATTCTTGAGGAGATGAAGAATCAGGCTAGTGCTTCTGCCACACAAGTAGAGTCATTTCAAGAATGTGTTTCTAGTCTTGAGTTGGAGTTGCAAAAAAAATAAAGATGCTTTGAAGTTGACCGAGCAGCATATATCTAATCTCAAAGGTGACAATGCTATGCTAGGAGCAGAAATGATGGTCCAACTTAAACCAGAGGAAGTCTGTATGATCCTGATCCCGAAATATGATAAATATAAAGTAATTAAGTTGATGATAAATATGATTAGGTTTAAGAGTAAGGAAAAAATAGGTACTAGAAAAAAAGAGTAAAACAGCAAAAGGGGGGACCGACGCTCGCCGTGCGCTCGAGCGCCAGAGAGGCTGCCCGAGGCAAGGCGGGGGCGAGAAAGTTAAGACAGGCGGTGCTCTAGGACCGCTCGAGTGCCACCTGGGTGCAAATTTGAGCGCCCAGCGCTTATGCTCGAGCGCCCCGACGGTATATAAAATGCGCACTGCGCATTTTCCTTCGCCATTTTTGGTGTTCAGCAAGGAGAGTTGCAGGAGAGAAGAGGAAAAGGAAAGGAAAGTGAAGAAATCGCCACTTTCGATCTGATCTGGGTAAAAATAACAGTAGAGCGGGTTAGGGCAAGTGCACCCCAGACGTTACCCTCTGTTTTTTCTGCTTTTCTGTATCCTTAAAAATGTGTTTATGCCCTAAATTACTGTTTTTCTTTGTTTAATGCATACGAAACATGTTTTTGTAAATTAATCTAATAGATTTTAAGTTTATCTGTATGTATTGAAATATGGGGCTTCAGTTTCATGACTGTACATGCATAGGGTGTCCGATTATGGTCTGATAGTTCCGTGCAAAACCCTAGGTCGAAATTTGGGGGTTTTATGTATAAGTTCCCTAAATTTTAAAATGTAACATTGATTCTGAAATATGAGGTAATTTTAATCTAAAAAGTCTCACAAAAATATATTCTAAAACTTCTAAGATATTCTGAAGCTATCTGAAGGATCCCTTATTAAGGTTTAGTTTGAAAAGTCCCATAGGAATATATTGTAGAACTTCAAAGATATTCTGAAGCTATCTGAAGGATCCTCGTTTAAGGTTTAGTCTGAAAAGTCCCATAGGAATGCACTGTTAATCTTCTAGGGTATTTTAAAGTTATCTGAAGAATTACCGAATAAGGTTTAACTAGCCGACTGAAATACGATAAGTTAAGGGTTAAAGAATAAGAAGAAATGTATGATCCTGATATGAAAGTGCTAATTGGAGGTTTGATGAAGTTTATCTGACAAATTACACTTGAGGGATTAATTTAAAACTGTTTCGTTAAGTCATAGAGAAGCTCTGAAACTGATTGAAGGCTTAATCGTATGAATTGGAAAGGTTTTAGTGGTCAAGAGAATTATGGTTAAGGAAATAATGATAAGAATGTCATCTGTTAAGTAAATCAGTAGGATTCTGGTATAGTTAGTCCATGACCTCGTCCTTAGGTTACTGCATCAAAATACTGAATAATAGGCATCGGAACTGTACTGAATAATAACTAATTGAACTAAAGAAATCATCCTGCCCTCGGGATGTAAGGTATAGAGAGTATGTAAGGAATTAAATTGAATAAAGAAATCATCCTACGCTCGGGATGTAAAGTATGGAGGGTATGTAAAGATTAAAGTGAATAGAAATTATCCTACCCTCAGGATGTAAAGTATGGAGGGTATGTAAAGATTAAAGTGAATAGAAACCATCCTGTCTGTGAGACGTAAAGTATGGAGGGTTTGTAAATGATTAAACTGAATAAAAACCATCCTTCTCTTGGGATAAAGTATGGAGGATAATAAATTTAAAAGGAAACTATATGTTATGAAATATGAACTCTAAATCGAGAATTAGGTTAATATTTTGATAAATGGATTCTGAATTGAGAACTAGGTTAAGGTTCTAAAATATAGACTCTGAACCGAATTCTGAATCAGGAACTAAGGATCTGAAATCATAGATTTTTTGGTATTCTGCACCGCAATAGATTTTCTAGTATTCTGCATTATATTTATGCTTCTGTTCTCTCACCTATATGTATGAATTTCCCGCATCCCTTTTTAAATTCTCATCTGAAAGTACGTATATATTCTGTATATATGTAAAACTGCATGTTTTCACTGTTTATGGTACATTTGTTGAGCTGTTAAGCTCACTCCTTACTTTATGTTCTCCCCTCCAGATAAGCAAAAGACTGAAAAGAATCGAAATCATATCTAACTAGAAGAAGGGAAAGCTCGTAAGTTTTGAACATTGTATATTACGATAATGTGAAAATTATTATATCATCATGTATGTTCTGTTATTGCTTCCACAGGGTTTTGTTAAGGATATAGATACTTCCGCTATCTTATTTCTTTGAATTTTATACAGGTCCTAGATAGAATTTCTCGTATGGATTCTGGTAGAGTAGATTAGAATAGCTGAATTAAAGCCATGGATGGCATTTGAAATCCTGTGAATGTATGTTGTAGGAAAATTTGTAGTACCTAATTAGATGTGTGCTTGTACAGGTTATTTAATACAGGTTGTGTTTTTGGTTTTAGTCTAGGTGCAAAGGACACTCTGCTGAAATTTCTGCAGAAGTTAAATGATCTAAATTTATGGACTTTGTTCTATATGTGATTGATGGAGGGTCCTATAAAGATTAGGATCCGTTCCGTCACTAAGTTTGTCCGGCTCTGAATGCTAGATTATTGGATGGCATCCTTTTATGCCGGCAAATTGCCCTCATTCTAGATCCTCAATTCCCGACCGGCTTTTTTGATCTTAGGAATATCGATGCTCGGCTTCGATCAGACTTAAAGGATTTTTTGGAATCTAGTGGACCTTCAATACCGCCTCCATCAAGCCCTCTCTTTTCCATGTATTGATCACTGAAAAAATATATTACATATTGACTCAATGCAATCACTGGTTTTTACTGAAAAAACTTCTTTAAATGCATTGCATTCCATGTTCTTCGTACCAATTTTCCATTTGAATTGCGTAACTTATCGGCACCATTTCTGAGTACAGCAGAAACAATAAATGGGCCTTCCCAATTAGCAGAGAGCTTATTCCTATTGGCAATTTTACTAGTAGCTAGCATGTTTCTTAGGGCTAAGTCTCCCACATCAAATTGTCGTGCCCTTATCCTCTTGTTGTAATATAGTGCAACCCGTTGCTGATAAGTAACTATCCGCACTCTTGCTGCTTTCCAAGATTCTTCTAATAGATCAAGATTCTCTCTACGTCGTTGTGAATTGCTTTGTGGATCGAAATTTTCTATCCAGAGGCTCGATAATCCAACTTCCACTGGAATTACAGCTTTGGTTCCATAGCATAAGTTGAATGGCGTTTCTCGCATTGACTCTTTAGGAGTCGTCCGGTAGGACCATAATACTGAGGGTAGTTTATTTGCCCAAGAGCCTCCAACATCTTTTAATTTCATTTTCAGCCCATATAGTAAAGTCTGGTTGGTTACCTCTACTTAGCTATTTGATTATGGATAGGCAACTGAGGTATGTGCCAATCGGATCTACAAATTCGTACAATCTTTGGTGAAGCACTTTCCAGTGAGTTGAGTCCCATTATTAGTGACTATTATTTCTGGAATCCCAAATTGGCATACAATATTTTGTCACACAAACTCTGTTGCATTATGCTCGATTATCTTTGCCAAAGGGGAAGCTTCAACCCATTTGGTAAAATAATCAAATTTCTACGATGATAAATTTTTTTTTGTCCAGTAGCTACTGGGAAAGGTCCAAGTATGTCTAGCCCCCATTGTGCAAACGGCCATGGAGCTTGTATCGATTTCAGCTCCGTCGAAGGTGCATGATGCATGCTACCATGTATTTGACAGTTTTCACACCTTTTGACAAAGTCAGCAGCATCTTTCTTCATGGTTGGCCAATAGTAATCCTGCTGCATTAATTTGAAAGCCAGTTCTTACTTCCAATGTGTGATCCACATATTCCAAGGTGGACTTCGCTTAATGGTAGTCTGCTTCCTTTGGTGTGAGATATCTCAAATACGGGATGGAGTATCCACGGTGATACATTTTCCTATCTATGATTGTATACCAACCAAACGTTTTCTTTACATGCTTAGCTTCGTCCGAGTTTTCTAGAATGGTTCCATCAGAGATATATTTATAATAAGAAGTCATCTAGTTCTCACTGTCGTTGACTTGTAAGACCTCCTGATCAACTTCCTCAATACTTAGAGCATCAAGACTTCTCGCATACTCCAAGAATATTACTCTGGATTTTCCATGGTTGCTCAGCATTCTTTGGCTAACCATAATCCAGCTAATAAAGCCTCATATTCAGCACATTATTGGTTGCTGGGAATGAAAGTCTCAACAAGTATGGTATTTCCATACCCTCCAGAGTTTTTAATACTACTCCAGCTCCACTGCCTGATTGTGTGGATGATTCGTCAACATGCATTGTCCATACAACAGATGATTCAATCTAGTCAGTATCTTGATCGTCCATTTCATTATTTTGGGCTAAAACCGAAGTTTCAACTAGAAAATCAGCCAAAGCTTGTCCTTTCATTAACGATCTTAGCTTCTACTCTATGTCGAATTCTCCAAGTTCAATTGCCCATTTGATCAATCGCTTAGAAGCATCAAGATTTTGTAATATTCCCTTGAGGGGTTGATCGGTGAGAACGATTACTTTATGAGCTTGGAAATACGGCCTCAATTTTCTTGCAGAGTATGTAAGTGCAAATATTATCTTTTCAGCATGTGTGTAACGACTTTCTACGTTGGATAAAGTTTTACTAATATAGTAAACCGGCCGTTGTGCATATACCTGATGCCAAATCAAGATCAAACTTAATGCCACATCAGAAACTGCCAGATATAAAAATAAATCTTCTCCTTCTTGTGATGACGTCAGAAGATGAGGGTTGGCTAGGTACTCTTCTAATTCTTGAAAGGTAGTCTGGCATTGTTTTGTCCATTGAAAACCATTGGTATTTGTTCCCTTTAAGGCTCTGAAAAATAAAAGGTACTTTTCTGCCGATTTTGATAAGAAACAAGAAAGTGCAGCGAGTTTTTCGGTGAGCCATTGAACTTCTTTAATAGTCCTGGGTGGGTTCATGCCTGCAATTGCCTTTATTTTTTCAAGATTAGCCTCAATTCCTCGCCTTAAAACTATAAATACTAAGAACTTGCTCGAAAATACTCCGAAAATGCACTTGCTCGGATTTAACTTCATGAGGTGTTTTCGGAGTACTTTGAAGGCCTCTTCTAAATCCGTGATATGATTGCCAATGACTTTACTCTTAACAAGCATATCATCCACGTATACTTTCATGTTCCGGCCTATTTGAGCCTCGAACATTTTGTTCACCAACCGTTAATATGTGGCACTCACATTCTTTAGACCAAATGGTATTATTTTGTAGCAATATGTTCCTTGGTTGGTCATGAAAGAGGTATGTTCTTCATCCTCCAGAGACAAACTTATCTGGTTGTAACCAGAGTAGGCATCTATGAAGCTGAGTAATTCACGGCCGGATGTGGAATCTACCAATAAATCAATCTTTGGTGAAGGAAAACTGTCCTTTGGACAAGCCTTATTTACGTTGGTGAAATCGACACGCATCCTTTATTTTTCGTTGCTTTTCTTTACCATAACTATATTTGAGAGCCAGTCTGGATATTGGACTTCTCTAATAAAGTCGGTATCCAATAATTTTTTCACTTCCTCCCTTATTATAATAAGCTTCTCAACCGACTGGTTCCTTCATTTTTGTCTAATGGGCTTGTGATTAGGATCCAGACCCAATCTGTGAACTATTACTTTGGTCGGAATTCCAAGCATATTAGATGATGTCCAGGCAATAACATCTTGATTCTATCGGAGGAAATCAATTAACCAACTTTGAACTAGTTTCGTTAATGAACTTCCTATTTGTGTGTACTTTTTCAGTCTGCCAGGATCTAATAGAATTAAATTCGTTGTCTCTCCAAATTGGGCTTATTGTAGGGTGGTTTTGTCACAATAATCAAAATCTTCTACTGGCCGATCTTGAACGGTTTGCGTGACTTGAGACAAGTAATAGGTTTGGCCGGTCACTTGATCTCCTAAGATTTTCCCTACACCAAATGGTGTTGGGAACTTCATTTTTAAGTGAGGGATGGATGTCACTACCTCGAACGTTGTCAGGTAAGGTCGATCAAGAATTACATTGTAAACAGAAGGTAGATCGACCACCAAGAAGGTAAGTTTGTGAGATACCATTCTGAGATAAGTTCCCAAAGTGACCTCCAATTAATGGTTCCTTGAATAGTAACCGGTTCATTACCTACTCCATACAGTGGTCCACTAGCCGACTGAGTTGATTAATTTTCAAACCCAACTTTAAAAAGGCATTGAGATAAAGCAAATTACTGGAGCTTCCATTATCTATAAATATCCGTTTCATCTAGTAATCTATATTACCATATAAAACTAAAGCTAACACAACCAATTGATCATAGTGCAGTGATTGGACATGATCCATATTTTCTTTACTAAAGCTAATTACATTCTCATTCTCAAGTTTTTGTTTTTTACTACTCTTGACAGCATTTGACGGATCAAAGTGGTGAGTCTTGATCGATGTAGTAGTTATCATATTCACCACTCTGGCTGCAACACGATTTTTTGGTTGCAGTTGCTCTCTTTCTTCTTCTTCCATCCTACTAGAGGCATGCTTTGGGTTTTTCAAGAACTTTGTGAGATGTCCCTTTCGAATAAGATTTTCTATTTTCCTCTGCAGAGTCCAACACTCTTCAGTTACATGTCCAGGGGAACGATGGTAGTGACAGAACTTACTTTGATCTCCACTTTTAGGGTTCTTTGGGGCCCTTGACCACTTAAAGAATTTTTCCTCCCGTATTTGTATAAAAATGTTCGTTCTAGAATTGTTCAGTGGAGTCAGGTTGAAAGGTCTGGATTCCCTTTGTGCCCCGTACTTGGGCTTCTTTCTAGACTCCTTTGGATGAGACCTTTCATCATCTCTTTTTCTTTTATATGGTGACCCGTGACGGGAAGAGTCTATCCTAAAGGGCTTCATGGACTTCTTCTGCTACCACGTATGATCGTACAGTGACTTCTACTTCTCTAAAAGTCTGCGGATTTTTATGGGTCAAATATTTAAAAAAATTTGCTTAGTTTTAAATTTGATATGAAGGTATTCAATTTAACCTTATCAGTGAGGCATGGAATCCGGCGAGCTTCAGAGGTAAACCTCGCTAAGTAACTCTTCAAACTTTCGTTTGGCCCTTACTTGATCCGAGCCAGGTGCCAGGGTTGTTTTTCTATCCTCCGACTGGAGGCGAATTGAAAAAGAAAACTTTCAGCTAAGTCTTGGAATGACCGAATGGAATTGGAAGACATTTGGTAGAACCAAATTCTTGCGTGTCTCTTTAGAGTTAAAGGGAAACATTGGCATATCATCATTTCATCTAAGCCTTGAAAGCTCACCAATGTTTGGAAGTGATTCATTGGATTGGTACTTCCATCATAGGTGTCTATAGTCAACATCATGAATTTTTGGGGAAGTAGACAGGTTCGTATCTCCATTGTAAACAGAGATCTCCTTAAATCATCAGTACTTCTGTGACAGAACGGATTTTTTTTTGTCTTTAGAAATTTCTGTCATTATAGAAAATAGAAACCAAAGCCCAATTAACAACCTAAAATTCTAAGGAAAAATAGATAGATTTTTTCCTAAAATTGAGCTAAATTGAAATACAAATCCTACTTATAACCTACAAATATACAAAATAACATCATAATATCCATCAACAGGTACTATCATTACAGACATAGGATCATAGACGCTATATAATTCCCTACGGCTTACATTTTATATTTCCTATCCACCATACTAACAGTTCGAAATAGAGATGCCATCTAGGGTCTATACAGAATCCAAAAAATATATAGCGGAAGTTGAATTATATACCTGCGGAAGCATAATTTCTTGTTTTATCATTTGCATAACATACGTTTCATATCCAAGATCCATATGCAAAAATCCATATATAAAATCAGGCAATTACGTTCAAACTAGTCTTCTTAAGATCCTTAGAATGGCTTCAATGTTTTCCAAAGTCTCCAGGCTAGACTTTACTATTCCTTCTCATCAAGCACTAACTCTACTATATCATCTAGAGGAGGAAAAAATAAAATAGTGAGTCAAAATCCAATAAGGTATTAAAACATGCAGAACATAGGTACAGATGAACATTAACATGAAAATATTCAGTCATGGCAGTAGCAGAAAGATGCATGAAAACAGAAAAACTATAAGTCAGTAAAATCAAGCTTCGGAAGCCATAAACCAATAGGACAAGTATCAAAAATTAAAGCTGTAATTAAACTTGTAATTTCTAGAAATTCCTTTTAGGCAAGACATGCAATTAGATAAACCAAAATCACAGAAATATGTAGGAACAGAGGGGTACATGGAACATGAGAAAACATAAATCAATATCATCACACTTCAGAAATCATAAAACAGTATAACGAGTCTCAGAAATTGAAAACGAAAATCAAGTCTATAAATTCTAGAAATCCCTTTTCTATTAGAAGGAAGACCGAACTAGTAGATCCTATTAGTCGATGGGGCAAGTTATCGATGATAGATTGTATTCACTTCACACAATCTAAGGCCAGCAATAGGTATCCCTTCTTGTGGGATTATATACTAATACTTCTCAAAGGACGGCGAATTATGTACTAATACCTCCTGAAAGATAGTGGATCAACTAAAACTCTGCCCTCTAGACTAACGCCTTGAGGAAGGGCGAATCAGATATAATTCCGTGGACAGAGTTATCCTCGACTACTACTATAACGTTCTAAGACATGCTGGCGAACCTAACCTGATTGTATTTCAATCCTGGGCTCTAATTTACAAAATCAGAAATACTTTTCTTCTTATTTCTCAACTTATAACTGATCGAACATTGGAAAGTCAGTCATAATTACACAAATATTCCTTCAGAATGCTTCAGAACTCCACATAAATTCAACAGTATAATTCCATGTAAATTTTTCAATTATGAATCATAACAAGGGCAATACTCTTTTACAAATCAACATTTACTAGTTAAATTTATGGATTAAAACCACCAAATCCCATCATTTTTGTGCTTAGGGTTTCACCAAACCTTCAGAACGAAAAATGAACACCAAACATATATTTATACATGAAATCGGAGGTATATCCAGCAGTACATATAAGTTAATACAAAATCTGTTCGATTAATCAGGAAAAATTGCTTTATTTACAGTAAACATGGAGAAACATGGATTTAGAGCAAAAAGATAAATTTAGAGATATTAAAATACTGTAAAAATGATAAATAACGTCCGAAGTACACTTGCCTGAGCTCAGTTTATAGTTATCCTTACTTTGATCGGAGTTGGACAAAAGATTTTTTCCCTTTCTTCCCTTTTCCCTCTCCTTCCTCTTCTCTTCCTCTCGTTCTATTGAGCCACTACAAGAATGAAACCCCAGAACCCAAATTTCCCACTTAAAAACACAAAAGGAAAAAAGTCACGTGCGAAACATATCCGCTCGAGCGCACTGTTCATAGTCGGGACCTGTCCCGCCTTGCCTCGGGCAACTTGCGAGCGAGTGCTTGTGCAAATTAGCACCTACCCAACACTCGAGCACCGCTCGAGCACCGATCCCATTTTCTTCCCATTTGCTCCCTTTTTACTTCGGTACCAAATTTATCACTTATTCTTAAGCCTACTCATAATCATCATCAACTTAATCACTCTATAATTTTCAGGTTTTGGGATGTCACAATGTCCTTCAGGTTTTTCCCTGAAAAGATAGTTCCACATCTTTTCCAACTTCTCCTCTTTTCGAGGATTCACAGCGGATCTTTTGGCATTGAGGTAAGTCCTCAATTCTTCTGGAGCTTCAAATCGGCATGGTTGGACGTTTTTGCCAACCGGCGGCAAGTTGGAAGAAGCTTCCTCTCGATCAAGAAGCCTTCTCTCACTTCAGGGATTCCACCATTCTTGGCTATCTTCAATGGACCTCGGGCCCAATCGACCCTCTAATCGAGATCAGCTCTCACTTCATTCTCTAGAAAGCATCCTTTCCTGGTCAGAAATCTGTTGCACTCGTCTGGCCATTCTCTTCTTTCGCTTATTCCTTATGGAGGTAGGGATTACTTACTAAAAAAAAAAAAAGCGTTGTCAAAGAATGGGCGTCAGGTTTTTAGCAACCCACTTGTTCACATAGGGTCTGAAGGGCTTTAGATATATGGTCAATTCTTGTGTTTAGTGCTTGCATGAGTTGAATCTACCGATTCTCTTCTTGACTATTCAAATGTGGGTTGTTACCAAGAGTGGCATTCTCTATTGCAGGAGCGTTTGTATGAGTCCCGGTGTTAACCATTTTTATATGTTTGGTGGTAAAGCAAGCTTTTCAATCAGTTCCCACAGACGGCGTCAATGTTACGACTATAGATCCGGATTGAACTAGGACAGACTTGTTCTCCATTATTCTAATCCAGAACCTACACAATACAAAAGAAAATAAGATAATCAAAGGGCCAAAATGGGAGAATTCCCCGGCAGGCCTTCCGATACTCAAGTCAGTAATGTCCTCCTTTGAATAGAAAAGAAATCTTTTCATTTGACTAGACTGAAGATATTTTTAAGTGGAAATATTTGAAATTATTCTTGATATTATTTGGAATGAAAGCCTTGCATTCTCTCTCAGATTATCAATTTAGCCTCAATGAGACCGGTTCTTTTGAGTCACAAGTATTCTAATTTTTCCTTGTCCAAAAACCTACCTTAAACTGAAAAGATTGCTACTTACTTATAAGGGACCGTTTTTCCAGTTTCATAACCATCTTAGATAAAGACGGTTGGTTGGCCTAGGCGGTTATGCCGGTTTCATTCAAAGTGAAACATGGGAAGCTATCCAGAAAGCTTCTTGCTAACCTCTTAGGCTGCAACTCTCGGGCTTCTTTAATCCGCATTGGGCTTCATTTAATGGGCCCTTGTCATGGATTGTCCCATTGATAGTACCCATCAATATTGTATTGTGAAAATTAATATGTTACGATTGACCATTATTAATATCTAACAATTAACACCTAATAATTTTATATTTACGTTATTTAATTATCTACATTTTATTTTATATATTTTTATTTTTTAAGCTTTGGATGGTTAAATCATCGCCACTCTTGTAATTTTATATTTATGTTATTCAATTTTTATATTTTATTTAATATCTTTTTATTTTCTGAGCTTTAAATAGTTAAACTACCGGCACCCTTTTAATTATATATTGCTATATTTTAATTTTCTACCTTTTAATTTCTATCGTTGCTAAACAGTACAGCCGTTATAAACATTTTAATTTCTAATAGTTTCTATTTTTGTTGTTTAATATTTTGTAACATTTAATAAATTATGGCCAAACCATAGTTGTTACGGCCATTTCAATTTTCACCAAATTAATATCTTAATTTTTTGTTAATAGTTTAGTAATATAAAATAGTTATAAAATTAGTTTCGCATAGAAAATCGACTCATTGTAGACACGATATCCGACTTACCGAAAAAATTATACCGAACCTTTATAAACTTACGAGGTTAAAAAGAACAATACATATTGTGGTTCGATTAGCTTGCCAACAGCTTACGGCACTCGGGCGCAATCTCAAGCGCGCCTCGGGCACTAGCCCATTGGAATTGACGCTCATGTGCCACACGGGTGTACTTTAGGTGCAAATTTGCAACCCAAAATTTTTTCAAATTTCACAAAATTTAATTAATTTTCAGTATATCCAAATATTCAAATAATAATTAATATCAAAATGAATTAAAGAGGACTCCAAATATTACAGATTACACCCTTATTAAGTAGTGTCTCTCGATATTTTAAAAAGCAATCACCCCAACAAACATCTTGAAAAATAAAATGAAAGGATTGTTTAACGGGCTGAGGAGCGCTGCATTGTATCAATGCAACACAGTGTGCTTGTGCAGCATAATGCTTGCAATTGAATTAAATCTAACAGTAGATCATCTTGTTTTTTATTTTTTTACTTTTAACGTTTACTTTTGTTGGATTTTTAAAGTTTTATTTTAAAATTATTATAAAATTGTTGTCTTATAATTTTATAAATATCTATTTATGTAATAATATTTTAACAATGTATGATTATAAAATTATTATCTTATAAATTTATAAAATATAATCATACTTAATAAATATTTCAAAATATATAATTATAAAATTAATATTTCATAAGTTCATAAAATATAAATATAAATATGTATATTTAATAAATAATAAAAATTTAATCTAATTTATAACTAAATTTATTTATATTTTTGATGCATCACTGGATTTAAATTATTATACGTATTAGGGAGTTGCTTAATCTCACCTAATAGGTTGAGTTGAAATGGATCCAATATCTATTCCTAATAGCCTAGATTCTGTACATCATAACAAATAAATGAGAAGTCAAAGGATGGCAGGACTCGCTTCCTAATATATTTTTCGATATTTAAATTAGAATATTTTTATAAGGAAGAGAAAAATGAAGGATGCGAAGAAATCTATAGATGCACATAGGTGGGGGATTAAATGTGGACTGAAAGGTTAGATTCCGAGGGATGCACTCAACTGAAAGTGGCTTGAGAAACGAAGAGAGTGTGCACTCGCAAAGTGAGTAGCTTGAGAGAAAGAGAGCTTTTCGATCCTTCAGGAGTGTTTGAGGGTTGAACTTGTTCAATTATTTTATTCACAAGGATAAAAAGATATTTATAAAATTGAAACCGACACAACATTTCTTGAATATCATAACTGAAGTTGGCTGCTTTGGTAGATCCACTGTGTTGTCTCAACGATTGTATGATGAATCTGGTGTGTTGAGACAATGTGTTGTCTTACGATCGTTGAAACATCACAGTGGATCTGCTAGGAGCACATATGGTAACCATGATTGTCCGGGGACATTCTTTCTTTTTTTAGGACGATCTAACAGGGTACTGCATAGTAATAATTGCCTTTTAGAGAGATTTGTTAAATTATAATTGTCATCTTGGGGTGATGCATAATTATAAATAATATTTTAAGAATATTCATTAAATTGTCAAGATAATTGTCATGGCCATGTTATGGCAAACCCTTATTGCTTGCCCGTGTTGTGCTGTCAAGTTTATTGGTGGCCATGCAAGAAGCACAACCATGGGCGCATCTTTGTGCATAATCCTAATTGTCCGCTCCCTATTAAATAATTTTGGGTCAACTCGCCTAGCCAACCGCACCACCGTTTAGGCTTTCAACTCTACATTTTGTGTGATGGGTCATCGTTTCAACTCCTAGGTCCTAGCTTTGAGAAAACATTTGTTGGGCTATTATTACTCATACGGGCTGGGCTTTAGATTGGCCCGTACTTTGTTGAATCTATTAGTTTTTTATTTTTATAAGTCAATATTTAATAAAAAGGGAGCGGGGGGCGTGCCGCATGCGTGCGGAGCAGCCCCTTGCGCCTTGTTTTGCAACATTTTATTGAAAAACTGGACGAGTAAAATTCAATTAATTTTTATAAGAATCATATTTTCCTCTTTCGTCTTCTCTCCCCTCTCCTCTCTCCCCTCTCTCGCTCCTTCCGTGCCCGAGCAAAGCGAAAGGATTTTTTACCTGTTTGCCTATTTCCCTCCGTTCGGCGGTTCCTTGTGTTAATAATCACAACCATTCCGCATTGCAAATCAATCGCCGGCGCTGGTTCGCTTCTCTCTCTCCATCTCCGAGCAATGAGGACACTCACATGGTGTCTATCTCTCCTGCTCGTTGTCGATCTTTTCTGCGTCGCTTCTCCTTCCCTCTCTGTCTTCATCTCCGACGAATTGAACCAGTTGGAGGACAGTAATGTCACTGAAACAAACGTCACGAGCTCCAAAGCCAAGGAGAATAGCTTCGCGGACATGTTCGATCGCGCTTTGCAGAAGGAGTTTCCCGAAAATGAACACAATGAAGGTTTTGCTAGATCTGATCTCTCTCTTTCTCTCTTCATTGGATAGTCGATTTATATATGTCGTTGCATTAAGCTAGGTCTTGGGTTTCTAGAATTTATATTCTTTATCTAATTTGATTTTATCTGAGAAATTAATGGGGAATTCGAGTTCACTGGCTACTTACTTTCGCTGCTTCAAATCTCTGAGTGACTTCTTTGATGGTTCTTCTATAGAATGTGAAATACTTGTGGAAGATTTATATTCGTACCGTTTTGGCCCACCCATTTCCTTATTCGAAGCGTATTGTAGTTCACATTTCCGTCTTCCACATTATGTGGGAAGCCCCATTGCGCAACAGTAAGAAAAAACAAAAACGTTTTATGTGGGAATTTATACTTACTGGATGTTGTATATTTTTCTTTACAGCAGCTGATTCTGGTAGCTTCAACAACAGTGTGGCTGAGCAGCAGGTTAGTAGTAGCTCATTCTAAATCTGTTTCACATTCGACCCTTAGTTCAACTAAAATGTTTTGATCTAGGGCAAATATTCAACTAAAAACTTACGATGACACCTTGATACATAATTGTGTATCTAGATGCGTGATTAGTATTTCAACTAAATTGGCTGAATCTGGGCAATGATTCAACTAAGCTAACAATGGAACCGTTCTTGCATAACAGTGTAACTTAAACTTATGATTAATTAAAATATAACTACTGCTGAAAATTGGGTATGCTTGATTTCTCCATGCATTAGATCCGTACTTATTCTCAGTGAGCTTCAGATTGAGATTGTTTTTCTCAGATTTCAGCAGCTAAAAAGGAAATAAGTGATACGTCAATGTAGCTGGTATGAGATTTTAGATATATGCATATGAAGTTTAAATGTATCTTCTTGAGCCTCTATGTTTTGGTAAAGTAATTTATGAAGAATAACATGTTCAACTTGCTAAATGAGAGATTGAAGAACGATACAGTTGATATTAGCAAATCAAACATGAAGAAAAATTAAGTGCTAGGGTCAGAGGCAGAAAGGCTGCAGATGGAGCTATGCCTATCAAGCTTGAAGTTACTTCCTCTTACATGAACATCTGAGATAGTACAGTAGGTTTTAATTTCTAAGGTCTTTATCCTAGAGGCTTACAACTTATCAGCTCTATAAAATTGAAAGGCCGCATCAATCTACTACAAAAAGTGGTTCACCTAGGGTGATGGCTTTTCAGACAAGAGCATAAATTGCTTTTGTTTTTTTTAAGTTGTTTAAGTTCTGGCAAGTCAGTGTTCTTGTACTATTTATATAAATTTGTATCTACAGCAACCGTTGTTTTTCTGGCATTGAAATTTGCACAGTTTTGTTTCATTCCTTATCCTGGCATCCTAAGCTTGTGGACATCATTACATAACTTTTGTCATTATATAAATGAATTACCGACTTACCAAAAAATAGTAATTATGATGTTTTTGTTGGATGAATGTGTCCTAGTTATTTTTTGACCTGGTTTGACATGTTCAGGAATCCATTGGTTAGACGTGTTCAAGAATCCATCGCTGACAGTGGAATTTGAAGCAGTTAGCAAGTAGAATTTGAGACAGTTAGGAATAATCACTGGTTAGACATGTTCAGGAATCCATTGCTGTCAGTAGAATTTGAAGCAGTTAGCAAGTTATGATGCTGAAAATCAGAGAAAATTGAAAATAAAATAAGCATGTGATATTCATCATAACCATATGTTGGTACTTTTGGCATCTATCTTTACATAGAGCAATCAAATAAAATCGTGTTTATTATGAGTTGCAAAAATAACTTGCAATGGTGAATTTGAATGGATAAAGGTGCAAGCAAGCCGATTCTATGGAATATGGCTCTTGGAAGGGAATTGGTCATCATTGGTTATGTTTTGTTTGTCTTAAGTCCAGTCAAATTATTGATGGCTTTAGGATTTTGGGTGGGGTTTGTTTGATAGGCTTGTGACCCAGTGAGGTTGGCATAGCTAAAGTGAAGTTTAGATATGGTGATAATTGCAACTGTAATCCTTTTATAGGAGTATTTTCAAACGCTAATGTTAATTTCTGAAAATTCACATTCGAATGGTGCAATCAGTGTCACATTCTTTCAATTCTTTTATAGCCAGACTGTTGTGGCATGTGAATCTAATGAGCCATAATGTAATCGCTCTTTTGACTTGTCACTGATATAAGGAAAAGACCAAGCTCTGAACATTTGCTTACTAAACAAACTCATAAAAGACTTTTGTCTGCTTGAGCTGGAGTGTTTCCAGCTGCTTGGTTCTGATATAGCTGCATGGCCTAGATGCTTCTAGTCCATTGCTTAAAGCTATCAATTATATGATTATTGATAGTTTTGTGCAATGGCCCAAAAAGAAATATATCATTTACGTGAAACTTGATAGAGTCTCTGACTTTATTATCTTGAGTGCCGTAACCTTTTACCCTGGCAGATATTTTTAAAATGTTTGGCCCTTATATCCTATTTTGCTATTTTCATTTTATCTTCTTCAACATTCTGTTGGTGTCCTAGTTCTAATCATCAATGTGCAATTTAGTCAAATTTCCTGTTATGACCTCGCAGAACTCAAATGAGTTTTTATACTAGAAAATTAAATTATTTATCCATTAGTTAAGTCAATATGCCAACGTTGTTTAAGATGACCAAATACCTAGATTTACTGGTATCTTTCTTTATTATGTGTATCCAACATGACTTTAAGTGGGATAGAGTGATTTGTACTACTACCTTTATTGATTATATTGATCCTTGCTAGAAGTATCTTATCTTGGTGAAATGACTCTTAGCATCCTATCAGTATCAGTATCTTCTTACTGAAAGTAATTTCACCTTAGCAAGTTATCATTGCATAAAAAATGTGAGTGCATTTGAGGGGAAAAAAATGATTGATTTCTACCATTAGACCCACTACCTCCCCCATAGATGTATTTGAAATGATCCCTTGGGATGGATGTAAAGCTAAGGAAATAGCTTTTGTTGCTCCAAGAACAAAGTACAAACTAATGAAGCAACCCTATCCTCACCGGTCAAAAGACGATTGTCTTTTCTATTCATTCCAATTAGGCTGCTAGGCTGTGACCAAACCTATTGGAATTTAATGCTTTGTTGGTGTCAATTATATAGGGCATGTGTTCTTAAGAATGATATATGTATTATTAGATGGATTAGAACTTGCCATGTTCATCTAAGATGGTTAAATTATGGGCAAACCTCTTCCTTCAATCATCTGAAGAGGTTTGTTATTACCAGTGTTAAAATCCCTTTTCCAACGTCCTTCTTTCGATATTTTGCTATCTTTGGTGATTGATGCTGTAATAAATAATTTTGACATAATTATTCTTTCTCAACTCAGAAAAAAGGTGTGCTGTTGGAATTGTTTATGAGCATAATCACCAATGCAAACTTCCTGCTTACGAGAAGTTGTGCTCTGAGTTGTGTTGGAATCCACCATTGCTACTTTCATCATTGGCTATTTCTACTGAGCGTTGCTTCAACTTTCATGTGGCTCTAGAGAGGGATCTTCAATTTTGTTGTTTGTAGTTCAGATTTCGAAGTTGTTTATTTTTTCATCTTCTGTTTTTTTGCTGTGGGCATAGCACTTGGATGGCATAGAGGGGGAGAGGGAGAGATTGGGAATGAGGTTAATGTTCTGCACAGCAATTTGTTTTTTTTTTTTTTTAATGAATTTTTGCATCAGTTGTGTGTTTTGGTCCCTTTGTGCTCTTATGCTTGTTGTTTAGGTGACTTCTGTCCATATATGCACTGAATTTCTTTCACACGTTTGTTCTGACAGGCAGTTTTAGAGACAGTTGCCAGAGTGAAGCCAAAGAAAAATGAAACAAAGGAGGACAAGTATGTGCACATGCTCTGATAAAATATCAGAATGTTGCTATTATTTTTATTTGCTACAATGAGTAGTTTGTTGTCTCAGGATGCTCACTTCATTGTCTCTATTTTCTGGAGTTCTATTATAGGTCCTTTCAACTTCATGATGTTTTCAGTTTGGATAATGAGAATGGAGCTGAGGATACACCAACATTGATAGATCGAAAGGTAAGATATGATGCAGATTTATGGAAATTTTACAGTCTATGTCAAATTACATCAGATGTTTCAGATTCAACTTACATAACAAAGCCAAATAAATTATGATCCAGCTGATACAATCTTTTCCACCAGGACAACGTCTTCATCATATCTAATCCCAAGTCAAAATATCCAGTGTTACAGCTAGACTTAAGGTGAGGTTGACAATTTGTCTGATTGCATCTAAAATTGCTAGTTTTAATTACTTAGTGAGGTTTATCATTGAAGCCACTGTTTCTGCAGACTGATATCTGATCTGGTTGTGGTCATTGTCTCTGCCACTTGTGGTGGTATTGCCTTTGCTTGTGCTGGACAGCTGGTATGATCTATATCCTGGAAGCTATTCTTTAGATCACATGCTAACACCATACCCAGACGTCCTCTATCAGATGAACCTTGGTGGGGCAGTTTTTGAATTGCCCCATGTTGAGTTCGTGGTCACTAGTTCAAATTGTGAAAGCAATATCTTTATGACATAGATTTAAGGCTGCATATTATCAAATTACTCTTCTTAAACTCTGCATTGTAGAGGCTTATTGCATTTGGGTTGCCTTTCTTCCTATTTCATTTGGGATGCATGGTGTGCATGATCCAATTACAGGGATAAATGATGTAATAGAAGTAAAATGTATGTCAAATTAAAAATATTCTAAAAAACTGACAAAACTGCATGAATTGTTGAACGACACTTCATCCAAAACAACGGTCTATTCAAACAATGGAAAGACTAGCTCACTTCAATTTTCCCACGTTTGGAACAAAAATTTTGCAGGTTATTAGTGGTTATCTGTTAGCGGGATCTCTTATTGGACCGGGGGGCTTCAGTTTTGTTAGTGAAATGGTGCAGGTATGTAACTTCTACATGTCTTCAGATATTGATTTTGTGCTCTTTGTCCATGTTACTCAGGCTGGGCCGGACATCAAAGTCTTAGTAGAAGTTATGCATAAGGTAGGATATGTCAATTCTTGTTGATGGATAGGTGTCCAGCTTGAGTTTTCTGCTCCTCTTTCAATTTACATGAGATTGGCTACTCTAGTCACTAGCAATTCCAGCTTGGGTAGGACTGATCCATTAATCCTCTGATTCTAGGTAGTGATAAGATTTATGACTCAAGAAATAGGGTTTAGAAGCTAGAAAGGTATTTTGAGCTGCGCATAGGTTCTCCACCGCTATGCTTACTGGGGAAAGCCTCCATGGAATTCTCTCTCTATCTCTGTCTATTTTCTTGCATGGAATATTCTTGAAACAGGTTTCCTGTCATGCTCCCATGCAATATTTTTAGCAAAAGATGACCATTAATGTAGATATATTTTATTTTATCAGAGGTGTTGTTTATTGCAGTTATAACTTGGATCTGGCAATGGATGTATTCAAACTGGCTTTGCTTAAAATTCTTCTCTTTTGGACGAAGGGTGAATATGCACATTAAGTAAAATCTTTTTCTTTTTATGATTTTGCATTCCTTGTGGCAATTCTTTCAAACTTATAAAAAAAGTGAAAGTGGGGGAACCTTTCTCCTTGGTAGAGGTATAAAATCATTTTTGGCCCTTTAATGAGTGTTATAAGCTTTTTTATGATAGCGGAGACTTGTTGATTAAGTGGTCATGGGTGTAATTCTTGTAGTCTCCTTTTTCTTAAACTTCTTTTTTAGCATAGGGTATGGATTATTTTTTACTTAATCCACACTTCAAGCTTAAAAGGACATTTGTGTGAGGGAATGTGTTGAGCCATTCTTGGGCCATGCCATTACAGCTTCTGTTTTTGGGTCCGTTAGTTTGTTCACATGCTTCTCGTCTGCCTTCCACATTGTCTCAATTTGGTCTGGATTCTTGCTGTCCAGTAGTCATAGCTTGTGATAATAAAATGCTTAACACATGGACTTGGATATTAAATTGATCTGGAATCTGGACAAAGAAACATGGATATGTGGATTCAGCTGCCAACGAGTAGTTGTTTGAATTGTTATCGCCATTTTTTCCACCTATCAGTCATAAAAGATCTTAGCTATTATTGTTTTTTGATTTCTTTTTGTATTGTGCACATTCACTTTCATATTGTCTTCTTATTGTTGTATTGATGTAGGTCGAGACTGTTGCCCAGTTTGGTGTAATTTTCCTTCTATTTGCCTTGGGGTTGGAGTTCTCCACAACAAAGGTTGGATTCACCTTTTACTAATATTGTTCTTGGCCTAGTTAATGGAAGTTATTAAACAATCTCTAGCAATGATAGGTGATTTTTGATAAATTGTTTACCAGAGATTGATATACTCTAGAATATTTATGATTGGTCTCAGTCAAATGATTGCAGCTTCGTGTTGTTCGATCAGTGGCTATTCTAGGAGGCTTACTCCAGATTTTCCTTTTTATGTGCTTATGTGGAATAACAGCTTTGGTACGTCCATTGTCTTTACCAGATTTGCTGGCCCCTATACTGTTTTAGACCCTTACTGCAGTGGCAACTAAGGTAGAACATTGCCTGAAATTTTCAGCGTAGCGCCTTGACTGATAACTTTATTGCTCTTGGAAAAGGACTTAACTATTCATCTTGGCTTCTATTTAGTATTTTATTTCATATTCCCTTGAGAAGAAAATAATACATCTATACATTATAATAGCTTAGATATCACGAAACCGGAAATCCATGGCATTATCAAGTAAAGCTTGAGGAAAGAGCCTCAGTGAAGCTTTTGGTAGCCACCAGTTTCTCTCTCTATGATTGGCCCATCAACCTCCGACCTTTTGGCAGGCCCTAGTTCACTCAAAGCCAGCGGTGGTGACCTGATTTGTTGTATTTCTTGTACCTCTAAGGACTGTACAGTGTGATACAAAATTTCCAACTGTACTATATAGCCTCTTTGGATCTTATTCATTTTATGCTCCATTCAAACAAAAAGGCCTGTCCAGGTATTGACCAGGCCAAGCTGTGAGAATGAGAAGTCTTTTCGTGTGAAATTAAACAAGTATTTTGATCTTTATTTCTCTTATATTTACTTTTGTATATCGAATCTTGACTACGTTAGCTAATTTATCGAATTGCAATTTATGAAAAAAACTTCCCTTACCAAAAGTCATGTTTTTTTGCAGTAGCACCATGATCTGAATTCCCTTTTGCTTACTTCTTGGAACTTTGGTTATAAGGGGTTGTCTTGTCTGGTTCTGCTCCCCCATCCCAAAGAAAAATGGAAAATCCCTGATATGCTGATATGTGCAATCTACATTCTTTCTAAAACTTTTGGCAGGAGTCAAAGAAAGGGAAAGGGTGGGGGAGTAGGGGGAGGAAGGGAGAAGAGAGGAGAATATATTTATTGTGATTCATGAACTTTTTCTTTGATCATAAATGCAACAAGCTCATGAGATGAACCAGCTGTTCATTTTTTTATTTCACTCTCTTGTGATGTAATTTCTTGATGTAGTTGCGCACCTCTACAGTGCACTCTAAATTTACATGCATTACTTTTGGTCCCCTAAATGAAAGGTGGAATATTCTAGCAGATTCAGCTTCAAACAGATTAATTTATCCTACTTTCTATAATCCCTGCCCTTGTTTATTGCTCTATGCATTTATGAATTAGGATCCAGTTGCCAGTTGCCAACATATTATGCCATACTATGTACCTGTTGTGTTGCTGTATTTCTGATGGAGCTGCTGTATAACTTTTGCAGGTATGTGGTGGTAAAGCCTCTGAAGGGCTTTTTGTTGGGCTGTTCTTGTCCATGTCTTCCACTGCAGTGGTATACATCTTTGCAGTTTATTTTACTATCCAAAATTTACAGATAATGTGCTTGCATACTGACATTTTGGTGAGAAAGATCAACTAGAGCTTAATATGTATATTTCATCAAATTTATATTGTCTTGCCATTTATATTTGGTGACTCGATTTGATGCATCAATATCCCAGTTCCATTCCTTTCATATTCCTTTTGTGAATCAATGTATATAGAACTCCGAGTGGTTATTTAATTGTTTGAATGTTTGACTATAAATATTTCACAGATAATATTTTGGGCTTTATACCTTTGGACTGAAATTTTGACAATTGATTGATGCTTGTTCAAAAAATGCTGGATGAAATACCAACAAAAGCAGTTAAAATTGTGAACATCTAAAATGATGGTAGTGACTAGAAACATATCTCTGCACTAGTTTTGGTATCTTTTCCACTTGTTGGTGGCAGCGGAACTGGTTCTCTCTTAAATGAAAAATGAATTGATTTGCTGTTGCTCACTTAATGCCTTCATGCTTTCTTTCCTTGGATTGTCTGTCTGTGATTTTTCACTTTTGGTAGAACTTGTTAGATCACCTTCTTGTTGAAAATGGTCAACAAACTAACTAAAATAATATCTATTTAGGTTCTAAAGTTTTTGATGGAAAGAAATAGCAGCAATTCTCTTTATGGTCAGGTCACTATTGGTACCCTAATTTTACAGGTATGTTACGTCTTCCTACATCTCTTTAACTTGATGCGGAAAAACTGCTCCTTTTATCTTTATATATTTGTAAAATAAAGGATAATAGCACAGCCAATTTTATGATTTGTTATGCTGTGTATCATATCTGATATTCAATCTTTATATGACACTAGGACTGTGCTGTGGGTTTGCTTTTCGCCCTGTTACCTGTTCTGGGTGGTACTTCAGGCATTCTTCAAGGAGTTGTCTCAATGAGTAAATCGTAAGGAGCCCCTGCTTTCTCATTCAGATGTCTCATGAACTTTTTTGCCTGATTAGGATTGGAAATAGGTTTGGAATGAAAAGAAAAAAAGAAAGGGAAATGAATGACTTTCCTTTCATTTGTTTGTTTATTGAGACAGGATTGATCTTCCCTTCTTTTGCTAGCCAGGACAAAAAGGAAAGTATACTTAATGCTAAAAATCTCGATTATTCATGTTTGTTATTTGGAGTGGCAGTTTCTTTTTCCATCCATCTAATTCCCCCGATTTAGGAGGGAAGCACTCGTGGGTTTTGAAATAAACTGACCCTTCCACTCATTCCAGTTGGTTCAATTTTGTGGATACTCATTCCTTTCCTTTCATTCCTTCAAATTTCTTCTATTCCTTCAATCCAAAGGAGTGTTGGAGAATGTTTGACTTATTGATCAGTTGAAGGTCCAGTGCATCTCACTGCTCAAAAACAAGTGTCTAAACTGTTCTTATGGATTTGCAAGTAGCTCAGTGGACTATGTGTTTGGCTTGCCAATTGACTGAATTACAGTTACCGTTCCACCCGTGCCATCGTATCAGTCAGGAGAAAAAGGGTGTCGGGCAGTGTCTCGATTGCTGCCTGCATGAAAGTACAGTAGAGCCCAAAATGAGGATGAAATATTTGATTTGAACCGTTCAAGATCAAAAGATCAATGTTCCTTTTGAATGTCATGATTTGCTGCTATGCCCTTAGACAGGATTATATTTTTTGATATTTATACTGAATTAACTGCAAAACTTAATGATGGTTGTGAGCTGGATACTGTAGGACTATGACTCAGCTTCATGACGTGGTTCATTAATTGCTTAACATGAATGCATTCAATAAGATATTTCAATCACATTCATCAGGGAGATTAGGAGAATATGTGCTGATTGTGTAGCCAAATTTTAGGGATGCAAAATAGATTTTGGATACACATGGAAATAGTCCCTGTGCTTGCCTGGCATAATTGTCCGTTAGGCTTATTGCAGGAGGAATGAATATATGGTACTGCTTGTGTGCAATGTCCAGTAAACAATGTCTGTTAAAAAATGGTAGCAAAACAGAAAAAGGAGATCATTAGGTGCCATGTGCATATTGCCAATCTCCAATTTTAAATAGCATAGCAAGTTTATTTTGTTTTAGTGTTGTGATTATGCATCTCTGTCTTCCAGGCTGGTGGTTTTGATTTCATTTTTAGCCATTCTTTCAATCGTGACACGTACATGCGTACCGTGGTTCCTTAAGCTGATGATAAGCTTGTCATCACAGGTACATAATCCCCTATCAAATAATAGCATGAATACTAGTTATTGAATTTGAATGTTTTGACATTCCTTTTTCTCTAATCTGATATGTGCAGACTAATGAACTTTATCAATTGGCATCAGTGGCTTTTTGCCTGCTTGTTGCTTGGGTTAGCCTCATTTGCTACTTTTGGATTATGCATTTTTGTTCATGGGTCAATCATTGGAATTTAATAAGTATGGCCGTGTCCTTTCAGTGTAGTGACAAGTTGGGACTGAGCCTTGAACTGGGTTCCTTTGCTGCTGGGGTGATGATATCAACCACTGATCTTGCTCAACATACACTTGAACAAGTAAGACGTGTTTTGTCATCTTTTATACGCAAGAAGTTGCTTGGTGTCATAATTTCTTCTATGAAGATTATGCTGTCCTCGCTCATCTTCATTTTATTCTTGGCTGCCAGTTTTGATATCTTCTGTTTGTATTACATTTTCTCCTGTCTTCTTTTCTGTCAGTTACACTGTTGAGTGGCTTTTTCTTTTATATTTTCTGTTGTGAGCTTCACAAATCTTCTTTGGAATTTCCCATTGCTTTCTCAAAAATGTTTCCTAGACTGGAAAAATACTCATGAAATCATGAGAGCTGTAATATTATTCTTCTCAACTTTCAAGAACTCAACTACATCTTTGACGTTCATCTCAGCATCACTTTGGTGCAGCACTAAAGAGGTGCATCACCTCTCTCTCTTGCACTGTGGCTCTTGCTGAGCATGCTCACCTATTTTGTCACCTTTTGCACGCAGCTATTTGGGAATTGACTTTCTATATCCAAGTAACTCTTCTATCTTTGGAAGTGAATCATGAGTAAGTTTAGGAAATTTATATCATACAACTTTATCTCTCTCTTTGAGGGCCTTTTCATCCTCTTTTCCACTTGCTTTCTTCCATTAATAAAGCTAGATTTTTCCCTTTCTAGAAACATCCAACTACTGTAGATTTTTTGGTTGCTTTCTTCCATTCACCTTATTTAGTTGTGAGTTTGATTTAAGCAATTGCTAGATGTTAATTGAGTATCCCTTTTTCAGCTGTCAAAAATTTTCTGGAATGATTACAGCTCCTAGACATTTTATGTTCTCTCTTTTTCTTATTTTTCCTTTTTTCTTTTTTGTTTTTGCACCTCTTCTTGCAGAATCAGACCTTGCATGTAAATGTTTCAGAATTTCTCTCATACAGGACACATGATTTTGCAGGTTGAACCAATACGGAACTTCTTTGCTGCTCTTTTTCTGGCCAGCATTGGGATGCTCATTCATGTTCATTTCCTTTGGAATCATGTTGATATTTTACTAGCAGCTGTCATACTTGTGATTATAATAAAAACTATATTGGTTTCCCTAGTTGTCAGAGCATTTCGCTACAGCACGAAAACTTCACTGCTGGTAAGATTTTCTTAATTGTGGTGCTGTATCATTTCAATCAACTGAAAATGCTATAGTTTTTCAAATGCAAGGGGCTAAGTTAATGAGTGTCTGTAGGTTGGAATGTCCTTGGCTCAAATTGGGGAATTTGCTTTTCTTCTTCTTAGCCGTGCATCTAATCTGCATCTGGTTGAGGTTGGTGCATCTATTGCTATGATTTTCATGGAGCTTTTATGGATCTTACAAAGTGATGCAATGTATTGGTTGACCAAAATTTTTCTGAATAAGATAACATGGATCTTGTAATATAAAATTGGATGGAAATCTTAGATTATGCTACTCAATCATTTTAGTGTTCTTGTTTATGATTAGTATCATGTGGATGTTTCCACTATAAAATTGGATGGATATCTTTAGATTATGCTATTGTATTATGTATTTTTAGATAAATCATTTTAGTGTTCTTGTCTATGATTAGTAAGTTTAAGTTTTTGCTTGCATGCAGTAAAATAGGAGCTCTTTCTTTCAGAACGTAATAAAGAGTTCGTCTCTATTGTAGGGAAAAGTTTATCAGCTGCTTCTCGGAACCACAGCTCTTAGTTTGGTAAGTAGCTTCTCTGACGCATATTTCAAAAGCTGCATGTGATTCAAATGAAAATTCAAATTTTTCATATCTGTTTCAGATCAGGATTTTCATGAGTTTGTGCATGCTGAGATGCACACATATAAATGGTGTGTGCTTCTATATTTGAATTTCATTTCTCTCCTTATTATGTGTAGTTTTTGAGGATCAACTTGGAGCAAGGTCTTACATCGTGTGTGCTGTCTGCATAGAATAGTCCTGGGTCTGAGATTGTGAAGGATATGACTGAAAATCAACTTGGATGGGACTTGAGAGCCTAATTTACCTGATGGATAGCTCAATATCTGAGCTGTGAACATTTACATTGCCTACCTTCTACCAGGGAATACTGTAGATGAATAGTGATACTGATGTAGATATTCATGCCTATTGTCAAGTACCATGATGTGTAGGCAGTGAAATGAAAACACAGCTTCCTGGTTACAAACGTATGTTTTGATTGCAAATTCTGTCTTTATTTCCTTAATTCAAGGAAGGATTGACCAATTGAGTTGAGGACTTTAGACCAATTAGATTGTGCATGACTACTTCTGAGATATACGCTTAGGTCTTCTTCAATGGATTATTTGTTCTGTTGGGGAATGCTATTTCTAGTTTTAAAAGTATGTTCATTGAGGTTAATATCCTGGATTCAGTCTTTATGGCAAATGTATTTGTGGATGGTTGAGGAGAAATAAGAAGGGTATATTAGTCTTAAGTTGGGTTTAGGGAGGTGCTTGGCAGGCTGAGTTAGAATGCAAGGATAAAGTTATGGATAAGGTGGGATTTCGTGGATCAAGAAGGTTAATGATATTTGGTTGTGTTCGGCCAGCTGGTGGTCTAGTGGAGGATGTGTTGTAAGTGATCCTTTCTCCATTGCATTTCACTTTTGTCATTGATGTTCTTAGTAGAATGAGTTTTCCTTTTGTGATGATATCAGTAGCTTCCCTAATGTTTTATTTTTGCCTACATTTTGAGAAAATCCCTGGTTTAAAGTATTCTGCATGAAAGTAATATTTTGGGTATCCATCTAGAACCTGAGTGGTTGTCAAATTTTGCTGCTTTAGTGAGTACAAATTATCTGATTGACCTTTGATCTATCTTTTTTCTTCGGGGCAATAAGTAGCTTATTTTGGATCTTCTGATTGAGAAGGTTGGTTGGAAGATCATTTTCTTTCCTTCACATGCTGTTACCGCTCCCATTCAGGCATATTTAGTGGGGATTCCTCAATATTATTTTCTTCTATTTAGGATCCCTGCTGGGCAGCTGAAAGAGCAAGGAAAGGATGGCCCTGGTTTGTCACGGCTGGAGTTCTGGAGAGGAGACCATTTAATTAGTTCATACAAAAATGATATGCCTATCTCTTATTGGGCCAGGATCTTCATAGTTGGTGTATGAATCTGATGCAGGGAAGGAGAAGTGATGCAGGGGAAGGGAGAAGAAGAAACTGAGAGGGGGCAAAACTGAAGGAGGACTAGAGAGAAGTAAAGATCAGGAGAGGGAGAAGGAAATTACAATACTCAATATTTCATTCAATTCATTAAGCATATTCAAACAATAGATTTATGGTCCTTATATAGAAAAATCCTAATCATAGGATAATTTGAAAGCAAATATAATTGCCTAACTAAATATGACACAATTTTCTAAAATAAAAATAAAATTTTACAAATAAAATAAAATAAAATCTTTTCTAATTGCTAATAAAATAGAATAGAACAAATCAAATTTTTTCTAATTAAATAAAATCAAATCTCTTTTAATTTGGAATATTTTTAATATTTGTATTAATTTTTTCGGATGGATGAGATTTGACCCCATCGAGTGAAACTTTTGTAGTAAATTCCCCATTACTAGCTGAGTGGCCGAGCGTAGTAGATGTGTGAGTGGGGCTGAAATTGGATTGAGCTACCAATGCCTTTGGAAGGAAAAGAACTTAGGCCTGAAGATAGGCAATCCTGTTGACTCGGATAGGATACTAAAATACCTGTGTTGAACTGTTGATGTGTCTCTTTAGAAATCCAACCAATCTCAGACTCTAGCCGGCCAATCCAATGGATAAGGAAATACTGAACTGCCCCATCCTTAGGAAACATAATTTGCTTATCTAGAATAATTATATTATTGTGTGTCGGGAGGGTGGAGAGTTGTGTAGGAATGGGTGGATATGCAATATGTGGCGCATCTAAGGGCACGTCAAAGGGGTCAACCGGTGGTTTAAAACTTCCTTTATAAAATCCAAAACAACATGAAATATCAATAATATATGCATTTGGTCCAAATTGTTGTAAAATTTTAAATGGACCAGCACTATAGGTCTACAATTTAGAAATAGGTTCATGTAGGCGCCACTCTGGTCTGATTCAAACCATAATAGAACTTCCAACATGAAATGCAAGATATCTTTTATGCATATCAGTTTGAAATTTATATGAGGTATTAATTATTCTTAATTGTTTATTGATCTTGATGTGTAAGTTATAAAAGTGTTGTGTAAAAGTTTCGACTGTCATGGACACATTAACATGTGGGGACATTGGATAAGATCTAATTGTTTTCAGGGGTTGTAACCATGTGCAACTAAGAATGTAAAGATATCATGAAAGTTTTGGAGAACTTGATGGGTTTCATTAGGAATCAATATAAAAGAAATCGGAACGGCTTTGAGAATGATAATAGCAGACACAATAGACTTGCCGATAGTTACAAGTTCAAATGTTGTGGGATTAATGATATGTAATCATTTTATCTCTATTACAGTCCTTTCTTTATTGAGAGTCATCAATTTTGGGGGTAAATGATAGATGTGAATTTTCTTTCCCTTGTGAATAAAAGAATAGGAATTAGCATAATTTTTGAATGTGACATCCAAGTCGTATAGTCAAGGACGCTCAAGAATGACATGGCCTACGTCCATTGGTATAACGTTACATAAAATACAATCTTTATACTCTAAAAATTAAATGAGTACAAGATAACGTTCTTTGATAGCTATAGAAGATGTGCCAATCCACCAGACGTTGCATGGATTAGGGTGTGGGATAATTTTTAACCTCAAACGAGAAATAGTGTTAGCTGAGATCGCGTTAATGCAATTGCCGCTATCCACGAGAATTTTGTATGTCTTCTTATTCACTTTGATACCAGTGTGAAAGATACCATGACAATATTAATCATCAGTCTCTTTAAATTGTGTCAAGGTATATCGTACAATACCCAGGAGTGACTTACCAAAAACGATCGAACGAGTCTAGGCTAGAGGAGTTAGTCTTGATGTAGTCCACAAATATGTCAATGTCATTACCATCTAATTCATCAAACTCTTCCAATTTGGGTTCATATATTTGTTCTTTAAGGGGGTTTCTCATTTATTCCATCTTACCTGTCAATTAATAAGGTTTTACTTAGACATTTGGAAGAAATATGTTTAAAATCTTTACAATTAAAGCATTGTAATTGAGAATTTCTACTCAGAGTTTCAACACCCTTTCCTCAGACTTCCCTTGCAGGGGAAATGGTGGACGTAAATGGTCCTAAAATAGACTTAGAATTTGCAGTAGAAGTATGACATATTGATTGACGATACAGTGTCCTAGTAACTGATTCAAAGTTTTGGACTAAATTATACGTACAGTCCAAAGTGGTAATTCCACAGAAGATAAGTTCTCTCCTGAGGTCTTCATGTAGTTCTTGTCGAAACCTACTTAACTTCATAGCCTCGTCTTCAATGGTGTGACATTTTATCCAAAAATTAGCGAATTGAGTCATATACTCAGTTATAGATCTATTATCCCGTTGAAGGGTATTCCATTGGTATAATAAGTTGCTACTGTAGGAGGGGGTAAATATTTCTCTTGAAGGCGTTTCATTTTGGCCCAACTCTTGACAAGGGCGGCCTGACACCTAACAAGGAGGTTCTCAACACTTTTTCAATATAATTGAGCATTTTCGGTCAATTTGAGGCTAACAAATTAAACTCTCCTATCTTTCGACATATTATACCATTCAAAGAAATGATCCATGTTGCGGACTCATTGAGTAAAAACTCAGGGGTCAACCAACTGTCAAAAGTAGGAGCATCTAATTTGATATTTTTAAAGAGGTGTCCATTTGGATCCCGATCTTGCTCATAGTGTTGGGGCTTGAAATCGTATATACGAGGTGTTTGACTGTCTTGTCTTCATCAATGAGTCCTATTACAGGATACATTAGAATTATCAGCATTTGATGAGGAAGGCCCTATTTCTGAAGTAGTAACTCGATTTGTTAGATCTAAATTTGTTTATCGAGTAGCTGCCAGATCAGCTTGAATGACAATCATGTGATCTTACGATTATTGATTGGAAGTTAGTTGGGCTAATTGTTGACTTTGAGTTTCAAACTGGTTAGAGTCTATGATTAGATTTGAAGTGTTATAGAAAATAATGTAACCATTTCACAAGTGTATGCAATACCAATATAACTAACGGAGTTGAGATTAATAAACTATTAAGACAATCCAAGCAATTTTTTTGTGAAATTTCGTGTAGTTTAGATCATGCAAACAAGTATTACTAATCTGTTAAAGTAATAAAACAGAAATCAATTGCAATATAATTGTATCTACTATAAAGGTAGGTATAGGATGTGAAAAGGATGAATGCCTTTTTTTTTTTTTTAACTGACACACATAGATAAAATTAAATACTATTAAAAAAAAGCAAATATGCTATCCAAAATAAAATAGAATGAATGCTCCTGAATATCAAGATAATCGAAACCGCCTGCAAGAGGGTCTTCTGCTTGCTGTCCTGATTTTGATGCAATGTTTTTTTTTTGCTCCTCTTTTTTGCCTTTTTTTGCTTTTTTTTTTCTGTTCTTTTTTTTTGCCCTTTTTTTTTTTTTTTTTTTTTTTTTTTTTTGTTAATGACAGAGACATTGCTCTTTACCAGAAAAAAAAATCTTTTTTTTTTTTTTGCAATATAAAGAGGAGATAGAATTAGCTGAGATTTTGCTTGCCGGATAGGGGCTAAAATGTTTGCTGCGGTGTGGCGGTGGACAGTCGCGATAACAAGACTGTTGCTGGAGGTGATGACGGGGTTGAAGGCCGTGGACTGGAGGAGTTGGCGATGACACTAATGGTGTTAATTGCACAAGCAGGTAGTATAGAAAAATAGAGGATTAGTTTTTGATACCAAATTTTATGTAGGGAGGAGGAAGCAGGGGAAGGGAAGGAGAAGTGATGCAGGAAAGGGGTAAAGCAGGGGAGGGAAGGAAAAGAAATTGAGAGGAGGGGGAAAAACAAAAGGAGGATTAGAGAGAAGAGAAGTAGAGATTAGGAGAGGGAGAAGGAAATCAAAATACTTAATATTTCATTTAATTCATCAAGTATCCTCAAATAATAGAGTTTAGGGTTTTTATATAGAGAAATCTTAGTTATAGGATAATTTGGAAATAAATATAATTGTCTAACTAAATGTGACATAATTTTCTAAAATAAAAATAAAATTTTACAAATAAAATAAAATAAAATGAAATAAAATCTTTTCTAATTACAACTATAATAAAATAAAAACAAATCAAATCTTTTTTAATCAAATAAAATCAAATCTCTTCTAATTTAGAATATTTTTGATGTCCGAATCATAATCTCATTGTGATTGTGGGAAAAGGTTATTGCAACTCTTTTAGAGCTAAATTTCCTTCAACTAGCACCATCTGCAGCATTGTCTGCTTATATGTGTGTTGTCTTAATGCTACTGAGACTACCCATCTCCTTTTGCATTGCTATATTTCCTGGTATATGCTAAATGACTTCTCTGAACTTTTATACAAAATTTGTTTGTCCAAAACCTTCCGAGAATTTGTTGCAAATTAGTTGCAAGGGTTGTGGAAGTCCTCATATTAAGATTACTAGGAATTGTGCCATTTTTTTGGTCATGTTGACATGGAATGGTATATCTTTTGAACAGCAGTGTCATCCGGTTTTGTTGGTGTGGTATATGTTTGGAGCTTTTGAAGGTGTTCCATATGAGTATATTTAGCAGGATTGTTGAGTTGGTCTTGTGTTGTCTTCTAGTTCTTCTATTTTGCTTTGGTTGATAAAAGTTGTTCTGTTATGGAAAAGATACGACAACAATGGTTGAGCTTTTTCACTTGCATTTCTTTTCAGGAGGTGGGGTGATGAACCAACTGGGAAAAAGTAGGCTTTCTATGTGAGCTGCCTTTGGCATGCTCAGAGAACCTGGAAAGGGTGTCTGGTTCTTCTCCTTGAACAACGTCTTTTTATATAATACGATGGCATCAACTGATTGAGAATTCTTTCAATGATTTAAATTGCTTCTACTATTAGATGATATTGTAGTAAATCGAGTATGTTGAAAACAGGTTTATATGACTTCTCCTAATTTGTGGAACTTAAAACAATTTTTTTTTTTTTTTTTGGTATCAATTGATTGAGAGAAGGAAGAAAACATGGTTTTCTCGTTAGCCACCTTGGCTGGATTTTCTCAGTATGCTTATGAAGCTTAATTATGCAGGTGACAACACCATTGCTTTTTAAGTTAATTCCCGCTGTCATACATCTGGGAGTGTTGTTGCAGTTGTTCCCTCCTGATGGTCCAAGTGAGGTAATCCCATGTTCAAGTAATTTTAATTCTACTGACTCTCTAGTAGGCAATGAGGATGCATTGTTTTTTGAGACGTTGCTTTGCCCTTTCTCTTGAGTTTTAAGAGTCTTTTGAGGAATTGAATATGGTTTATCCTCCCAGATTGGATATAAAGGAGATAGCTTTCGCGGAGACAGTGTTAAGTGTATTGCTGTGATTGTCCAAGGCTCTCACGATTCATGATATTAAATAAAAACATGAACCACAAATGCAAATTTCCAGCTTTACCTGATGGGCTTCTTATACTCTGGGGGACAGGTTCCTAAGAGTGCAAAGGCAGTTGACTGAATGAATTTTGTGACATCCATCGTCATCGCACAGAAGTCCCCAGAGAAGCAATCAAAATATTCAATACCCGAGAAACCGCAGATTTGTGCTACATGATATATGTATATACATATTATACATATACAAGTGCACATAGCCGTTGTAGCATTTTACTTCAGGTGATCTGCTCGTTATCACATGTGCTTCTTTTTGTGCATTGTAGTGTTAATTTTTTAATGTAATTCGTTACACTGTTCTGGTTGTTTCCTTCAATTTTTTGATGGGTTCTTTTGAATCTAAAGAAGCTTCTGGTGCGGTAAATAGAAGCTTCTGTTCATTCAATGGTTACCTTGTTTTGGTAGGCAATTTGGTTGGCAGTAGAGTATGCACCCCCTTCCCCTTTGTAATGAACATTCATGCCATCTTAAGACATGCAGCCGGAAATTGTTGCTGGTGTTAGGGTTGGTTTATTTCATGGTTGATAGGGCAGCCTTGTGGCCATGCTTTTTAGAACAAGTCATGATGCCTACTGGCATCACATCAGCACGTCAATATCCCATAAAAATAGCCAAGATAATTAGTGATAGCGTGTTTGGAACTGTGGATATGTTGTATTTTTCTTGTGCTGCTGTCGTTCTTCCATAAATTGATACTCGAAAGAGCCCGTCTGATTTTTGTTGTTACGTCTTACTTTTTGTGCAATGGGAAGAAAAATGTTTGAATAAGTTGAATTAAGTATTGGGCGATGCTATTTTTAGTTGCTCATTAATGGCTTCTGAAAATCAGTCATGTGAAGTTGTTTTCTATAAATGGTTTTCTATTTCATAATTGATTTTCTATTTATTCATATTTTTTTCAAAAAAAAAAAATAAAATGACGATGAATGGTTGCCTATTTAAAATTAAAAAAAAAGGGGGGGAGGGGTAGGTCATCTCGGCCGAGGGTCGAGGTCCACTAGCAGTATTGCCCGTACATCTGGAAGTCAAAGAAAGCTGATAAGGTATGACCAGTTTATGATATAATATGTACCATATTAATAATGTTGTGTGTCATTTTATGGTATCACCAACTGTTCAAGTGTATATATATTTTTAACTTTAAAATAAAAAAAATGTTTAAATATATATATGATTGTTTAAACCGATATAATTGCTTGAATACACAGGATTATTCTCTCTATCTCTCTATTATTTAAACATATATGATTATATTATTCAAACTAATATAAATACATGCAGTTATTTAAACAAAGTATTAGATAATCCGGTATACCGTTGTAGGCTGTGGATTTAGTTTTGTTTGTAAGGATTGAATTTTATAAATGTATTTATTTTAATAATTATGTCTTGAGTTTAAAAATTTAAGATTTAATTTGAGATGTCATAATAGTATAGAATTTAATCGATAGATATGATTTTGTAATCGATTTGGTTTTGGTAGGTATGTTGGGATAGTATAGATAATACAGAAGTAGTCCAAAAGTTGTCATAACATTTGATTGGTAGTATACTAAAACTTGTAGTTAAATTATATGAGCACAGGAGGTCTCAACTACAACCTGAAAAATTAATACACTTACAAAATTTTGAAGCATGGTGGAAAATAAAAAGCCTGGTCAACACTTAACCAATTTTATATATTAGCTATACACTTAACCAAAATTACGAAATGAAAATAAGGAAAGGAGGAGGACGCACAGTACTCTTATGCACAACACCAACACTAGGTCAAAATTTTCAAAATTGGAAAGTAAAGAAGGGAAGAGAAGCACAACACCTACACTACAATTTTTCATAATTTTACTAATCAATTAAACTAACTTATTAAAATGTGAAAATTGACACTAAAAGAGGATAGGACACATGGCTTATTAGCACATTAAATACATTAAAATTAGCCCCAATGAGATGAAATCAAGTATTAAAACTTAGAGGCCACAAATTAACCAGGGAGAAGATGATTCATTATAAGGAGTAACCAAGAGTTTGCCACCAAAACAAATAGGTGACAGCTCCAAATTAATTCTAAGATTATTTTAACTAAATTAGCAAGTAAATAAATAGAGGAAAAAGAAGAAAACCGGGGGAAAATAGAAAGAAAAGTTAAAGAAAATAGAAAGAAAAATAGAGTCGAGAGGAGTGGAACCAATTGAGTGAATTAGGAGTCCAGATTTAATTTCTCCTTAAATTAGGCAAGAACACTACTATCTCTTTTATTTGTTAATAATTTTTTACTGTTATTTTCAAATATTATCGGTCCAATATTCTAAATTCATGTTGCAATTATGTTAAATTAGGCAAAAATTAGAATCATGTCATATGAAGAATTGGTTGATGAACTTTATTGATATTTGATTTATGCATATCATATTTGATCGATTTATTCCATAAAATTTTTAGTATAAGTATTTTAAAATACTAGATAAATTACCATATTTTTGTAGCAAAATTATTCCTCATAAAACTAATCGGTTCAATAGCAATAAAGTCGGCTAACAGAATGAATCGGTTGAAAACAGATTAGTTACTGATGCTGATGTTCAGCTGATGTTTTCACCAAGAATTCGACCAATTGAAGCCCTATAAAAATTAACTATGAAACTTTAATGAATTGGTTACATGTCATAAAATTGGTGTCAAAATTTCTTTTAAAAATCTGATTGGTTCAGCTCAAAGAAAGGTATGTATCATTGAACTGGCCAGAAGTAGATTTTGGCATAAAAAAGTAGTGTACAACTTTGAACCATGCAAGTATAAAATTAAAAAATTTATATGAACTGGTCCAAAATTATGTACTAATTTTAAAAATATAATGGAAATAATTTTATGTGGTGAATTAACTACTGAACCGGTGTCAAAACCAGTTGCTATCCTTGAACCGGCTACTGCACCAGTTTGGCAATTTTGTTAAATCCGAGTGAACCGGCTAGGAAATAATTGATGAATCGGATATATATATGACATGTTAAGATAATAAATCGATTAAATATTAAGTGAACCGGCTAATCATTATGTGAACTGGTTGTTGAAAGTGGTAACCAAACCGGTTTCAGGAAACTGACTAGAAATTAGTGTGTAAATTAAGTGAACCAATTTATATATGCTTCCTTAAAATGATAAACTAGCCATTTAATTTATGTATGATGATCAACCGAGTAATGTGATAAAATCAGTAAAATATTATGATAGGCTGAACTTCTCCACAAACTGAGTATGTGACCAAACCGGTTGGGAAGATGGAATTAAAATAAAATCGGTTGGTGAACCGGTAAATTTATGGGATCAATGGACCGGAAGTTGGATAATATGTTGCCTAAAAATTTATCCAGCACATATAAAAATTTATATGATCTTATTTTTATGATATGCATTATTATAATTTTAATATGTATATATATATGTTAAGTTTATGTATAAGTGGACGCTAATATGATACCATGAAAATAAGCATTTTCTCTAAGGTGAGAAAATCAAGAAGAAGCAAGATTAAGTATAAGAGCTTCCATTAAGAAATTTTAAGAAGGAAACCAAATCAAGAATTTATTTTAACGGATAGTATTCCCTGGCATGCCTTAGAAGATTGTAGTGAAAATCGAGGAATTGCCCTTAGCGTCATGAGAGAATAAAGGAGGCTGTTAGGCCCAATCTATCAGGATATAATAGGTATGTACAGCCCACCTGTGGGTGTTGAATAAAAGCTTATGGTCTTAGATTGTGTGAAAGTATATACAATTCTTTCCTCAATTGACCATTCCATTTATTGGTAAGGTCTACTAACTTTGGTTCCTCAAGTTATAAAAAGGTAAATGTACTGTGTGACGGAACAGATTATTTTTCTTTAATAATCTTCATCAATAAACGCATAAAACTAATTAATATAAATTTTTATAGGAAATCCGGTAGAATTTCGTCTAAAATTGAACAAAAACCAATACAAACAACCTAAATAAGGCATACAGATAAATAGACTTTAACATTCATTTATAACACAAATACATGATCAATTAAATGCCATAATTATCTATGGCTCCAACACAATAATCCTATCCACTATATCGGGTTCAAATGAAAGATACCATCTAGGAATCTGTGCAAATACAAAGTCAAAATGCGAAAGCAAAACTAAATCCATAACATGCCATGACTATCAAAAATATAATTTTCATCCACAAAATTAGTTGTTCACATTCACAATTTATCAAACTTTAAAGGTTCTTCAAAAGACTTTAGAGCTCCACAAAACTTCTTTAACTAAGTCCTTTATTCACTCCTACACATCAGGCATTAGCTCTACAGTTTCATCTGGAGGAGTGAATAAAAATAATAAGGGTGAGTCGAAGCTCAGCAAGGTATCATAAAAATAGAGAAATGCAGATTTTGTATAAAACATATATATAATAGAGGGAAAGAGGCATGAAATGATTAGAGAACAAGAATACAAGTCAAAATAGGAGAAAAGCATGAAACAATATAGAAACATGAGTTTAGAGACGAAAATCCTGTTCTTGTTTCCTATATCTTTCCTTTGGTTATTCCCTTTACTAATCTTAGTTAGTGAAATGTGTCAAAAATTAAAAATCAGTTCAAAACCTCACTCATCCTTTAAATCAACTTTTATTATCCGAAGGGCCCTGAGCTAGTAGACCTTACTAGTTGAGGGAGCGAATAATCGAAGATAGATTGTATTTACTCCACACAATTAAAGGCTAAAATTTAGAAGTTCTCATTCTCAAAATTTCCACCATGAGGGTAGAATCGTTCAAAATATCTAACTTCCAAAATTAACACCCCGAGGAAGGGTGGACCACGTATCACTTCAAGGACGGAGTTATCTATGATTACCATCGTAACGTTCTAAGGTATGTTGGAGAACCCTACCTGACTATAAAATAGTTCTAAGTCCAATTTTCTTTCTGACTTAAGGTATTCTTGTTCATAATTCTCAGTCTTAACTCATTATGCCTCAAAGGCCACTTTGAATTCACACATTCAAACTTTCAAATAATTTCTAAAACTCTCAGAAATTTGACAGTATAGCTGTTGCACAAATTCTCAGATAAAAATCATAAAACAAACTTAACTAATATGTCAAATAACATTTTCATCACATTTCTCAAAGTTTTACAGCTAACATACCTCCATTTTCGAGCTAGGATTTAGTGCAAATCTTTCAGACACAAATCAAACACGAAATGCATGCCAAATGACGAAATCGAAGCCATAAATCATAATTCTTATGTATTAATACAAAATCTAGTCGTGAAATCATGAGAAATATGCTTTATTCGTAGCAAATATTAGAAGAAGAGGGTTTTAGAGTATAAACGTCGAAGTGGGGATATTAAAAGGCAATAATAGGGGAAAATAAAGTTTAGGATACACTTGTCTCAACCTGATCTACCATTTTTCTTACTCTGATTGGATTGAAAGTGGCCGAAATCTCCTATTCTTGTCCTTTTTCCTTCTCCTTCATTCTCCTTTTTCTTCTTTTCCTTTATGTTCTGTCGCCTCTCTCTCTTCAAATCCCTTTTCCCTTCCTTTATATAAAATTTTCAAAATTAAGTCGATGGGGCAATTTGGGACCGGCACTCGAGTACTAGTCAGGCGTCCTTCAAGCGTTGGGCTTCTATTAAATCCGCCCGGGTGGCGCCTCGGGCACTGCTCAGGTGTTGAACTTGCCCTCCTCCCTTTTGCTTCTAGCAACAATTTTCCTATTTTTTAAGTCTAATTTTGATCATTATTAATTTAGTTATCTCCTAATTATCATATTTTAAAATCGGGACCTCACATGCTAGTAAGTAAAAAAAATGTACATGAAAAAGAAAGTTAAATGCATCATAAAAATATTTCGGAAGGTATATATATATATTTACATGTATCATGACTCCTATTCCTTTCTATGATATGTTTCGATAACAATATGCATATCATTGATTATTATGTATTTTGTTGAGTATTTGACTCACTCTTTTACTATTTTTCTTTCCTCTAGATGATACGTAGGATTTTATACCTGAAGAACAAGAATAGAGCTTTAGATATCTGTTATATTGCACTTTAAATGATGTATTTAGTTTAGTTTAAGTAATGATGTATTAAACTTGTAATTTTGTAATATGTTATGGAATATTAGAGCTTCTACAATTAGTTGTGGTTATCTTGTATACTTCCGCTATATTTGTATAAAATGTGTTTGAAATTTTAGTGGCATCTTTCCTGATCAAAACCTGACAGCGTACTCAACAGTACGAGAATATAGGAGAATTTATCACGTATTAATATGATAATATTAATAAATTGAATTAAATAATAAAAAAAATAAGAACATGGGACGTGACATGTGGTATTAGAGAAAAATTTTAGGAGATGCCTTGGGTTGATCAATTATGCAGAAGTTTAGGATTAGTACGCTAAGGATTACTGATATTACTATTTCTGAGTGAGATTTTAGGCACTAATCTATTTATTACTACTTGAACAATAGGGACTGAAATGTCTAGCCACAAAAAAATTCTTGACCGAGCAAACAGCTAGATCGGGTGGCTGAATATTTTAAGTTGATGGGATATATGACAGAAGTAATGGAAACGATGATATGACGTCACATACAGCAAATCCCTACTCTAACTCCCGCACAAGAAAATCTAAGGGTGTTGGCCTATTATCGCTTTATCAATGAACGAGTACCCAAGTTTATGGGAGAGCCAGACCCAATTAAAGTTGACATCTAGATCTGTAGACTCAAGAAGGTATTCTCAGTGATACGATGTCCCAAGAAGGATAATGTCTTATTCGCTTCCTATCGGTTAGAAGGTGAAACCGACAACTGGTGGGAAATAAAAAAGCGAGTCTTGGATGTGCCCAAGCATGAAATTATGTGGGGCATGTTTGATGAAGTTTTTATGCAGAAGTATTTTTTTACTAGCCTCCGTGAGCAAAAGGAGGAGGAATTTATACAGTTAAGGCAAGAAAACCATACTGTGGCTGAATATGACGCCAAATTTACTAAATTATCCCGTTATACTCCTTACATGGTGAATGAAGAAATAAGGCATGGAAATTCCAGCAAGGATTACGAGTTGATATTAGGAAGCAGCTGTTGACGTTAAAATTACAGACTTATGGAGAAGTGCTGGATTGAGTACTTATCTTTGAAAAGGAATTGGAAAAAGAAATTTTTTTTCAAAAGGAGGTCCAATTGAGGATTTTTGAGTGTGGGGCCAAGCGCAGGAATAGGAGGACCTGCGAAGAAAGCTAAAGTTGTTGGCCAAAGGAAAGAGCACTGTGGCCGTGCAACCAACGTCCCAGCCGCAGCCAGAGAAACCTGTATGTTCTCAGTGTGGGAAATGGCACTCTGGAAGGCCCTATTTTAAGTTGACGAGGGCTTGCTTCAATTGCGGACAGAAGGGGCATATAATCAAGAATTTACCTTAACTTAAACTAGAAATGAAGCAGCTGGTCATTCAAGGTAAAGTCTATGCAGTGACAACCTAGGAGGATGAAGCAGTTCTTCATGTGGTGGAAGGTGTTCTTCTTATTTGTGACATTCTAGCACACGTCTTATTTGATTTGGGATCCATGTATTCTTTTGTATCTTCTAAATTTGTATGCCATCTCAAATCATCTCCAAAGATTCTGAATTTTTCTCTACATATATCGACACCTATGGGCTCTTATATGAAAACTGATATTATATATTCGAAGTGTATTATCTGGGTAAATGAGCTTTAATTGCCCATAGATCTTATTTTGCTTGAGAAGGACGATTTTGACATAATTATAGGCATAGATTGATTGACGAACAATCATGCTAGTATTGATTGCTTCTATAAGCAAGTTTATTTTGCTATTCCAGGACATGACGCATTCCATATTCAAGTGGATAAGTGCGAGAAGATGCCTTACTTAATTTTGGCTCTTCATACTCAACATCTGATCCAAAGTAGGTGTTAAGCTTATTTGGCCTACGCTAGCACTATAGGGACCCATGAGATGCAGGCAAAGGATATACCGATAGAGCGTGAATTTGAAGATGTTTTTTTTGGAGGATTTTCCCAATTTACCACCACATCAGAAAATTGAATTTGAAATTGAGCTCATCCCTGGATTTGGTCCTATTTCAAAGACATTATATAGAAGGCACCTTCAAAATTAAAAGAGCTTAAACAACAGTTGTTGGAATTATTGAAGAAGGGTTTTATTAGACTCAGTGTGTTACCTTGGGTCGCACTTGTTTTGTTTGTAAAAAAGAAGGATAGGACCCTGCAGTTATGTGTTAATTATCGTGAGCTTAATAAAATCATGATCTATCCACTGTCACACATTGACAATCTATTTAATCAGCTGCAAGGGACTCGGGTATCCTCTAAAATTGATATTCGATCAGGATATCACCACTTGCAGATTAAGCCAGTAGATGTGCCCAAGAATACCTTTCGAACCAGGTATGACTATTATGAATTCCTGGTCATACCATTCGAACTGACCAACTCTCCCATAGCATTCATGGACTTAATGAATCAGATTTTTCGGCCTTATTTGGACAAATTTGTGGTTGTATTTATTGATGATATCTTAATTTATTCCAAGAGCTATGAAGAGCATGAGGTACATTTGAGAATCGTGCTATATACTCTGAGAGAATAGAGACTATTTACAAAAATGAAGAAATGTAAATTTTGGCTTGAGGAAGTAGTATTTCTAGGTGTTGTGATCTCTAAAGGAGGCATTTCAATTGATCCCAAAAAAGTCAAAGCTGTCACTAGCTGGAATTGACCTACAACTGTAATCGAAGTTTGTAGCATCTTTGGCATGGTAGGATACTACCGACGATTTGTGAAAATGTTTCCAGGATTGCAATGTCCTTGACCTAATTTACAAATAAAAAAGCCAAATTTAAATAGATCAAGGAATGTGAGTGGAGTTTCCAGGAGTTGAAGAAGTGATTAACCACCGCTCTTGTCTAGACCATTCCTGAAGGGTCTTGAGGATTTGTTATTTACTACGACGCATGTAAGATTGGATTGGAATGTGTCCTAATGCAACATGAGAATGTAGTAGACTATGAGTCTAAACAACTGAAAGTTCATAAAAGAAACTATTTGACCCATGATTTGGAACTGGATGCTATTGTATTTGCTTTAAAGATTTGACAGCATTATTTGTATTAAAAAAATTTCTAGTATACTCTGATCATAAGAGTCTCAAATATTTATTTTCTCAAATGGAATTGAATATGAGACAAAAGAGATGTATTGATTTTGTAAAGGATTATGATTGCAAAATTCAGTATCAACCTGGAAAGGCTAACATCGTAGCTCATGCCCTAAGTCGCCGAATGAGTTTCCTGGTGAGACTGCAGATAAAGGAGATGGAGATGTTGGAAAGCATGAAACAGTGCAACATCCAGTGTTATATGTAGGGCAACCAAATGATATTGTCATATTTTTAGATTCAGCTTGAAATACCGAAAAAGGAAAAAGAAGAGCAAGTAAATGATCCATTTTTGATGAATATTACCGAAAATTTGAATAGAGACTCCAGGGCTAATTTTTAACATTTACACTGATGGAGCATTAAGATTCCAAGATCGAATGTGTTTACCTGATAATAAGGAGTTGATAGAAGAAATCTTGAAAGAAGCTCATCGCTCGAGGTATACCATCCACCCTAAAATCAACAAAATGTACTAGGACCTGAAGAAGATGTTCTGGTGAAGAAATATGAAGAAGGAGATCATGGCTTTTATGAAAAAATGTCTCATATGCCAGTAGTTTAAGGCTGAGCAGAAGAAGCCATTTGGCTTACTGCAACCACTATCAATTCCTAGCAGGAAATGGGAAGAGATAACTATGGATTTTGTATCAGGATTGCCAAGGACTCCTAAAAATCATGATACTATCTGGGTCATTATTGATCGACTGACCAAATTAGCTCATTTCTTAGCAATTTGAATGACTTACTCCTGTAATTAGTTGACACAGTTGTACATCAATAATATTGTCAGATTCCATGTAATACCAGTATCAATTCTGTTTGATCGAGATCTCAGGTTCATTTCTAAATTTTAAAAATTTGTATCAAGAATTAGAAACGAATCTGAAATTTAGTACAACATATCATCCTAGACGGATAGGCAATTAGAACGTGCTATTCAAATTTTGGAGGATATACTAATGGCTGCGGTGTTAGAAATGAAAGGTACTTGAGATGATCATCTCATTTTGGCAGAATTCGCCTATAATAACAATTACCAGGTTAGCATTGGAATGGCACCGTTTGAAGCCTTATATCGGAGAAAATATTGATCCCCAATTAATTGGGAAAAACCTGGCGATAGATGACTTTTCGGTCTGGAAATTATCTGGGAGACAACTGATAAGATGAAAATAATCCATGAGAAGATAAAAATGACTCAGAGTAGACAAAAGCGCCTTTTTTTTGGTAAGTAAGTAAAATTAAATTAAAATAAAAAAAATACAAAAAGAATGTTCTACCTCCAAGTGTTTTGCCGACTTAATGGTAGAATATAGACGTTAGGGTAAATCCCGAGTATCACCATGACACATTCCATGAAATCGAAATAAACCATACAAACAAACTAGCCAAATCCAACGCCGGTCAAATCGTTAGCTGGAAAATAGACCCAAGGCCCGTCTGTTCCAGCAGCCGGAATCTAAGTTGATCCATGCCACTATGTCTGGTCAACTCTTTGACCGGACTTTTCCTTCTTTTCATGCAGCTATGCACCCCACAGCCTCCAAAGCCAGTCAAAACATTGACTGGAAATTGAGCCAAAAGCTAGCCATTCCATCATCTTGAGACTAACCTGAGCCATGCCACTATGTCTGGTCAAACTGTTGACCGAAAACTTGAGCCAAAAGCCATCCATTCCATCAGCGGGAGCCCAACCTAAGCCGTGCCACAAAGTGCGGTCAACCCATTGACGGGAAAAGCTATCCATTCCTTCCAAGCCACAAATTTTTATTTTTATTTTTATTTCTTTTTGGGCCGCTGAAAACCAAGAATGGCCAAGAACCACAGGAGCTGGTCAACAAGTTGACCGGCCAAAGAACTCAAATAATTTTTTTTTTGGGCCTCTGAAACCAAGAATGGCCAAGAACTACAGGAGCCGGTCAACAAGTTGACCTGCCAAAGAATTCTAATAATAATAAGTTTTTTCAGAAGACCCACGTGGGCATGGGTAAAAAACTCGCAGTCATCGTGGTGCAAACCGGTTTAGAAACAACCCAGCGATTGCTGCAAGGGGACCCACATGCCAAGCTGGCATTGCGCTGCTACAGTGCATATCGGGTGCATGCCATCCCAGAGAGGAAAAAAAAAAGAAAACCAACCCTCTTTTTGGCCCGTTATCTGAGGATGGCCAAGAACCATAAGGTTGGTCAACAAGTTGACTGGCCAAAAGACTCAACTAAAATTATATATATATATATATGTATTTGGACCTAAGAACTTTGTCATCCATTTGTCAACCCGGAATCAGCTAATATTAAATTCCATCATGCTATTACATATTTGGTGCAGCTATCGTGACCCTTAATACTGACTTCCAACTTCCTTCAAACCGCATATGTTATGAGATTGGTAATATAAGTAGAGGTCCTTCCACTAACACCATAAAAAATTCTCTGATTGCGTTACTGCCATATGAAATAAATTGCTGCAGCAAGAGTGAGCCTAAAGGAGAGCGACTTGGCATTTCTATCTTTCCAAATACAAAAAGCTCACTCGATATTCCTCTTCCATTCCCGATATGGCTAGTTGATCCCAGCTTGAAGACATAGTTGGCCCCAGACCTCAGACGAGAAGGAACACACAAAAAATAGATGATCGTGATTTTCTTCAGAATTCTTGCATAGCGTGCATGTGTTGGCTTGATTTACGAATCTTCCAGTTTTGTCTAGTGTGCTCAGTTTGCCTAAAATGGCAAGCCATAAAATAAAAGAATGTGATGGAATATGATATGGACCCCAGACGAGAGATGCCCATCTACAATTACCTGTTGTTCCTTGGAAAATACGGCAAGCTGATCGGGTGGTAAAGAGCCCGGTCAACTTGTTGACCGGGTCCTGTGGTTCTTGGCTGTGAGGTTTTGGATTTAGGAACTTGATAATAATGAGGTGATTAGTATGTTAATGATCAATACTAATCCTATGGATCGAATAAGGTTAAGTATCGGAAGAAAAATCAGAAAAGTGTTCTAGTTCGTGCAACGGAAGCACGGCCAGCAAGCGTGTGCCTGCTGGGCACTCGAGCTGTAGCTCGAGCACAGCTCCCAGATTTCCCCCTCGTCCTCTAGCCGCTCGAGCGGAGCTTGAGCGGAAAAACCAGAGTTGGCCCCGCTGGCTGGCCGCTCGAGTGCGCTCGAGCAGCAGGCGTAGTATAAATACGCGTCGTGCCTTCTCTCCTCTCATTTTGGCACGGGGCTAGGGTTTTAGAAAGAGAGAGGGCACCGGTTTTAGAGAGAGAAGAAGGTAGATCGAGGCCCGGGAGTCCAAATCCGTCCGAGAGCCAGGTATAAAGGTGAAAGCACGCGTCAAGGCAAGTGTTTTCATACCCACTTCTCGTTCTCTTTTGATGTTTTATGTGATTTCGTTGGGTATTTTGTGTCAATACCCACCGTGAATGTTAGGATCTTGAAACCCATGCCTAGAGGTTCAAGAATATGTGGTTATTCGTCCGAACCACGTCCGATTCGCCCGGTTTGGTTTCACCGAAACCCTAACCCACGAAAATTTGGCTATTTCCTGTTTCCCGTCCATGTATCATGAAATTGACCTCAAAATGTGAATCCCCACGTCCCAATGATGTATTTATGTCGGCCGCGGGTTCGATTTTACACGTTTCGACCCGTTCGCGGCGTTCGAGCCCTCTAAGTGGGCGCTGTTACTGTTCACCCGAGACTGGAGGTAGAAATTGTATGTTGTCACCTTCGTGAAATGTTGAAATGACCCTAGAATATGAATCCCTGTATCCCAATTGTACGTGTATATTGACCGGATGCCGGATCCCGCAAGATTTGACCTGTTCATGGTATCCGAGAGCCTGAAAAGTTCTCCGTTGCTGATAGTCCAAAAATAAATGGGAAGTTGTAAGCTTCCATCATCGTGTTAAGTTAAATCGAACCCAAATGTAAAATCTCGTGTATCAAGTGTGTGTACTAATCCACAAGACGTCCGATTTCCAAGTATTGAACCGTGTACGGCGTCCGGTATTCAAAAGGAGATCTTGTTATTGTTCACCGAAAATGAAATGAGAAATATAAATGTTATGCCTTCATGAATTGTTATTGAAATAACATTTAAATGTTTAAATGTAATGTAAGCTCCGAAAAGTGTATCCGTGTGCTGGAGGCAAGGGATGAGTCCCGGAGGTTCCAAAGTGATATGTGATCATCGGAGGTAAGAATCTAATCTCTCTCGTGAACTTGGATGACTTGTTGTGGATTAAGGGAATTGAGTCCCATTGGATATTGTGAACCGTGATGAGAACGAAAGGGAATCCACATTGAGCTTTGTGATGATGTAATCTCCTGGATAGAGATGTGTTTGATGATGTAATCTCCCGGTTGGAGATGATTGTGATGGGAATGAGATTTCCCTAGATTTGATCGTGTGTGGCAAATGTGGATTTGCCTCTCAAAGTGTTGAACCTAATCTTGAAACTAGGACCCTGATTCGTAGGGATAATATTCTTTAGCATACCATGTCTATCACGGTGTGAACCCGAGGAATACTTGGCTACGTATTCTGGCCGCTCGCGGGAGCCGGTGATGTGCGTGGTACGCTTTAGAAAATTACTGTGGAAGAACGAGAATTGCCCTGGTCCCCGGGGGATATGGGACGTGTTGGTTGAATGCTACATAGTGAGATGTAGTTGTTCGTGGATTGTTGCATGGATGCAACCAGTGGTCGAGTGCTACAGACCTAAAATGTAGTCGTGGCTTTAGAATGTGTAGCGAACACATTCCTTTCGTCGTTCTCTCGCATCGTTGGCTAGTACGGTCTACTAGCCCGGGTCTGCGAAGATGATATAATAATAATAATGGATAATATCCAACCGAAGTAACCGTAAGAACCATGTGAAACCAGTAATCCAAGATGTAATCATGAAAATCCCGTGAGAATCAAGTGATTCCGAATGATGACCAATTAATGTAATTGTGAGAACCGTGAGAATCAAGTGATCCCAGATGTTTCTTGTTTCCTCTCCTGTTTCTTGATTATGGAGAGTACATGCATCCTTCTCCCGTTCCAGTTCTTGTGAATGGCTAGGAGATGTGTTTATGAGTATACTTGTTGAGCTGTTAGCTCACTCTTACTGTTATTATTTTTCCTTTCAGATGAGAACACTTAGCTGACACAGATAGTTAGAGCAAGGAGAAGCTTGCTTGAAGAGACCGGCTGGACGTCGAGTGCGTGAAGGATTTGGACTCAGTGATGTATCGGATTGTAGACAGCCACTCAGAGTTGAGCGTGGCTCATTGTTGTTGTTGTTTTATGGATTTGTTATACTTCCGCAGTTTATGATAATAGTATGCTTCCGCGTCTGTATTGATGTTATGAATTTTGTTTTATATTAGATGGCATCTCTAGATCCAGTATAGTAGTTATGGGTACTATATTGGAGCCATGGATGATATGGCAGTGTGTGATCCTATGTGGTGTGTTGTAGGCTTGGTGTTAAGCCTTTTGATAGATGTGTGCCTGTACAGGACCTATTTGAGCAGGTTGTATTTCGATTTTTCATCCAGATGCAGAGGAAACTCCGCCGGAATTTCTGTAGAGTCCATAGGTTAATTATGGACTTTAGTTTGTGTTGCCATTGACAGAGGTTATTTATTGGAAAAATAATCCGGTCCGTCACATTGGCCGTTCTTGGTTTTAGAGGCCCAAAAAAAAAATTATCCCTTGTAGTTCTTGACCGTTCTTTATCTCATGCATTTGCATCGTCAGTAAGCATATTTGTTTCCTAAACTTATCGATGTTTCTTTATATAAATATTTATGTTTCACATGAAAGTTTGCATGATTTGTTTTAATGGTACATTGTTGAGCGTAGAGCTTACTCTAGCTATTTTTATCCCCTTTCAGATAGGGACTAATGAGTCGAAGCCTAATGAGAAGAACAGAGATAAATGATAGTTAAAAAACTAACTGGATCTTGGAGACTCAGAAGTTTTGGATGTCTTGATGAAATGTGAATGAAAATATTTAATATTTGGATGAATATTATGTATTAAATTATGTTGTATCATATTATGTCATAGAATGCTTCCGTAAGATTTTGTATGCATATAGTTTTGCTTCCACAAGTTGCTTTGGATTTGTTTAAACCTAGATGACCTCTCTATTTAGATCCAACGTAATAGTTGAGGAGTACAGTGTTAGAGTCATGGATGATATGACATTTGTTGGTCCTATGTGTATGTTGTAAAAATTTTAAAATTTGAATATTTATATGTTTGTACAGGTTTAATTAAGCAGGTTATATACATTATTTTCGTCCAATTACAGAGGGAACTCTGTCAAAAATTTCTACAAAATTCAATATCTTAAAATATTAGCTTATGGATTTTATTTGATTAAGGATGACAATTAATGGCAGGGCATAAAGATAGGACCCACTTTGTTACACTCCAACCCCATACAAATAGAACACGGCATCGGCTTTTTCAAAGATACTACTAGGTACCAAAATTATACCATAAAAAAATCTATGGAAGTATAAATAATGACCATACAATCTGCAAAAGCATAACTAATGATCAATACCCATAATGTATTTACCTCATCACAAGATAGAGTACATAATTTCTTGATCACAGATTATCCATTATGCTACAATACTTTTTTTTTGTTAAGTAAGTATTTTGGATTAAAGGGAGAAAAAAAATTATAAAATCTATGTTTTATCTCCAAGTATTTTGACTTGGAGTTAAAACATAAAACGCTAGGGCATACCCCGAGCAACTGGGTACATCAGAAATACATGAAACCTCTAGGAGGACAATGCTCAACAGAATCAACAGAATATGAAATCTGTTTAATATTACACAAGAACAGACTCATAATTAGCTACTCCCAAATCAGCTGGAGCAACTCAGCAAAACAAGTGGCAACCATGCCAACCATCGCTATACAGACCAGCAGGAGGTCTGCACATGATTTTTGATCTGAACCACAAAGAGGTTGAGACCCGCATCATCACCTACTCCTTCAATAGCAAGGTGGAGCAAAAACCCGATCCAGCTCCTAATAGCTGAGCCACAACTGTATCCATCCTGAAAGATGGTCTGAGACCACACAGCAGCAGCGCCAAAGCACATACCACTGATACACAGATTCAGCAGCTGCACCCAATATCAGCCAATGCCAAAACCACCCACTGCAACAGCTCTGGCAATGAACAACACCAAGATCCTATCGCCCAGGACCAGCATCTGCTCCCAGTAAAGCACTTTTTTTTTTGTAAGTAAGTTAAATGAATTAAATGAAATGAAAAATACAAAAACGATGTTCTAATTCCAAGTGTTTTGCCAACTTAGGCTTAGAACAATGAGCTGAGGCATACCCCGAGCATCATCAAATCCACAACTAGGTGTAATTTGTCGAACGCGACCGTATGCAACCCGGTCAGACAACACAAACAAACCAAAAAAAAAAAAGATTGAACAAGGAAATTACTAAGTGGAGCTACAGCATCATCTAGCCACCAGGTTCTAGAGACAGCAAGTCCAGAGCCTACACCCAATGCCACTCCGCCCCTCAGCGAAGGAAGTCCAATGTACTTCGTCCAATGCACATCATATTCAACATTGCACTCCCTCCTCCAGAAGAAGGGTAATCCGTCCAAAGCACTCTGAATTCCTTAGAGCACTTCGGCCTCCAAAAAAAAAGCACTCCGGAATCTACAGAATCACTTCGTCCAATGCACTCCGGATTAACAGACTGCCAAAAAAGGCGATCCGGATTCTGCAAAGCCACACTTACAACCGAGCCACTCCGTCCAAGGGGGCAAAAGCCACTCCAAAAACTAGAGTTCATACACGCTAGACGCATCTTTTTTTTTTTTTTACGTGGAGCTTCCTCCGGAAATCGGAGTTCTCACCACACACTCCGGATTCCGGAGCTCTTACACTCCGGAATCCGGACTTCACAGAAATTTAATTTTTTTTTCGCGTGGAGTTCACTCCGGATTTCGGAGTTCACACCACACACTCCGGATTCCGGAGCTCTCGCACTCCGGAATCCGACCTTCACAAAATTTTTTTTTTTGATGTGGAAACCACTCCGGAATCTGGAGTTCACATTTTTTTTTTTTGGGAAATAGAGTATGCACAAGCATGGCCCAAATTTCATCCTCCACGAAAGCAGATCAAGCATCATACGCAGTCCACTCCGAGCGATGGCACTAAATCGGCCTAGTTCCAGCAGCTACTTACCAATTCCAATTGACAGCAAAGACATGGCAAAAGCAATGAGCTCACAGCCACATGAGATCAGCAGCAGCATCATGTCCAATGGCCATTGTCAATAATTGTAAAACAGCAAGGCATTTCCATCACCACATCACAAACCCTCCAGAAGCCATACGACAGATTAAATGCATCAGCAAGAGTACACTAAAGATCAGCACATGCAAATGCGACTGATCTGTGAACCCTCGAGTTGCTGCAAATCAGCATCAGCAGCAGGTCATACAGCTTCATCATGGACCAAGGATCAGCATCCATTGGCAGGAAGGGGCAAAACCTCCCCAGCCAATGCAACACCAACCATTCAGTTTTACCAAATCATCAGCAATACAGTGCTCAGTAAAGCATTCCTTAAATATAGTGCTCGCAGTAAAGCACTATACTGCCCATCAGCAATAAACTGCTAGTGAACTAGCAACAACAAAATCTTCTCATAGCTTCCTGCGAATTCTTAAGCTATGCAGCAGTATAACCACGAGCAATCCACACACAGCAATTTGGAAATTGCTGGCCACCAGAGAAACAAATATGCCACGTCAGCAGGCCAGGCCAAAGCCAATCTTGCAACATCAACACGAATGGGAGCAACCCAGGTTGGAATCCTCCCGGCCATGAGCTTGACACAGCAGCAAAGGCCACGTCCTCTCAAACCTTACACCGGGCGAAAAGCCATCCTGTCAGTTGGAGCAGTCCGGGCAAAAGGCACACACAGCTACCATGAGGCAAATCAGGCGGGGAGCAAACCGGCATTCTACGACCAGGCAGAAACCACAGCTACACTCGATACCAACGACGAGGCCCCAAAGCAAGGCAGCACAATTCACAGCAAAGAAACCAACTTCATAAAGCATGAAGCAATTCAAAAACAGCAACTGGCAGACAGAGATGGAAGCCTCCATAATGCCAACACCAGCAACTCGTTGCATACAACAGCAACATTCGCATGACATAGCAGGAAGCCCACATTCCTCTAGTATCATCAGCATAGCTATGAAGCATCAACGGCATCCCCAAAGGCTGCCAGCATCAGAAGAGAGCAGTTCCGACCTTCTGGGCAAAGAAACCTTCCAATAACATAGACACCAAGGCACGACCAGAATAACATGGCCAGATGCGCAATACGAGTAACAACCTCATATAGCATCATTGTATCGAGAAAATAGCAGGAGAGCAAGCCACCTGCAACTAACCGGGCATGGAAAATCTACCCAAAATAGAGCCGAAGCTTTCACATCGGAACTAGAAATAGGGACAGTCAGCCCCAACAACCACATCATGGGGGCATGGAAGCCTAGCCCAAATCCATGGAGGCGAGAAACCCACAGAAAGACAAATTTCAGATTTGAATCGTGAAATTTGAAATTTGAAAATTGAAAATTGAAGATTTCAAAATTGAAAACCTAGAGAGAAATCCGAAGCTTCTCTCTGGAACAACCGCATTTGATGGGTGAGGACTACAGCAAACCCCCAAACAGATCCGTCCCGAGCGCCAGGCGCCAAGGCAGGAACCGCTACGACAGTTAAGGGCCAACATACAAGAGCCAACAGCCCAACCAGAGACACCAGGGAAGACCACAACAATGAGCGTGAGACATCCTTTACGGACACAAGGAGGGTGGGAGAAACCGACAGAACCGCAAGACAGCCGTCCAAGAGAGAATGGAGAGGCGGTAACACAAAATGAAACCGGACGGTTCGTTCAAAGGAGCGAGCCCAAGAAGAAGAAGAAAGAAGAGATCCAGAGAGAGCAAACGCTGGCCTCAGAGGATGAACATTGCCGGCTGCGACAGGAAACGAAGGCCTCAAATTTCAGGTTTGAAATTTGAAAGGCACTCTAGAGAGAAGCTAGAGCTTCTCTCTCCAGGCGAGGGTTACATTGCGCCCCATTATTCATCATCACTCGAACCTAAACAACTTCTAACTTCAATTCTGCTCACCAGATACCAACTCGAGCTTGCTATATGAAGGGTTAGAAAAAATAGTAAAAGAGTGAGCTAAGTGTTGAGCAAGATATAGTATAATTAAGAACATGTATATTTTATTTAAAAATACATTATAGAGAGGAATAAGAGTCTTGATGTATGTAAAAATACATATATACTTTTAGAATATTTTCGTGATGCAATAAGCTTTCTTTTTCTTATACTTATTTCTTTGTATTTGCCAATACTTCTTACCTTCCATAACTTGTGGAGTCAGGGCTATTAGGCCTTACTAGTTAATGAAGTTGTCAATCGAGAAAAGTATTATGTAAATTTACATAATCTAAAATCATATCCTCTATGATACACTTTAAGGATAAGGTGGTACATACCTATTATACCCCAATAGATGGGGGTCACATGCTACCATACTTCCTCCCGTAGCGCTAGGGGCAATTTATCGATTTTTACTATAATATTCTAAAGCATACCAGGGAATACTAGCCACTAAAATAAATCATTGATTTGATTTCCTTCTTAAAATTTCTTAGCGGAAACCCTTATTCTTATTCTTTTTCATAATTTTCTCATCGCAGAGAAAATATTTATTTTTATAGTATCATATTAGCTTCCATTTATACCTAAAAATTAGCATATACATGTATAAAAATATACATCGATACAAATCATGAAAAATAAAGTCTTAAAATTTTTATTTGTGTTGGCATAACATATCGTTCAATTTCTGGTCCATCAATTGGTTCACTAACCGATTCATCAACCGGTTTAGATGATTTGTAAATTCTTGGCGGTTTTTGCATCCGATTCATCATCCTAACCGATTTACCATCATATACAAAATTTATAACCGGTTCATAAATTTGTAAGGCACCCGAAATTAACTTATCTAGCCATTGGTTCTCTTACAAATCAGCCAGTTCATTAGAAATCGGTTCATTTTTAATTTTTAGTAACCAATTGTTATGATGGGCAACCGATTCACATGATGTATAGCTAGTTTATTAACTTAATATACCATATATGGTTGGTTTATCAAAAATTTCCTAGCTAATTCACACTAAATTAACAAAATAGGTAATTAAGCGCAAATCGTTGGTTCAGTGGTAATCTTCGGTTCTAGGGCCGGTTCAGTGGCCAATCAAGGTAGTTTTGAAAACCGTTTTACATGATGATATTTAGCCTTAATAATAAATACTTTGGTCTGGTCGACTACTGGTTCAACTGGTTCACAGCTGGTTCAATATATTTTTCTTGAATTGCCAGCTTCAGTATCAGCATGGATGCAGGAGCCGGTTTAGTTGTCATTTTGGGGTCCAATTTAGTGGTTAATTCATACCAAATTTTACAAGCTAACACTTCAACATCATCTTAACATATGTAAGCTACTTTTGCTGCCAGTTTAATTGGTTTGGGGCCTGGTTCATAGGCTACAATTTCAGATATTAGCAAGATTGCTGAAGTTAGTTTAGTAATTGATGTGAGACCCGATTCAGTGACTAATTTAGCCCAATTTTATGAGCCGTTTTGTCACAACATTAATAAGAGATTTATCTTATTGGTCACTAAATTTAAGTCAATTTGGAAATCATTTGGTTGTTGATTCAGTCAAATAATAGTAACTGATTCTGCTATTAACACTGGCTTCTTTTTTTTTGGGGTAAGTAATTAAATTTATAAATAAGAAGAAAAGGTACAAAATTAATGTTCTATCGCCAAGTGATTTTCTGACTTGGATTTAGAACACAGACGTGGGGCATCCCCGGGAACCGAGGAACATATCACTAACCCATATAACTAGTAAAAAACAAAAAAAACTTACTTGTACTAAAGGTCCTCTAAATCAGCGAGTCAGAGCAGCAGGCAAGATCGAATCCAAAACCCCGCCTGGCTATAAGCTAGAGATCGGCCCAAAGGAGATCCTCAAGCGTCTCGGCACTTGCAACACGGTCGTTTACATCTTGGTCGTTCGCCATACACAAGGCCAAATTCACCTCGGTTGATCTCAGAATTTAGCAAATACCTCGGTCAAAGTAGGTCAGATGTTAGCATCTCGAATCTTAGCAGAAAAGGTCGATCATTTACAATACCGCGGTTATTTTGAAGGGCGACAATACAGAACACGTCAATGTAGTTCTCAGGCAGTATGCATCACCTCGGTCTATTACCTGGTGATGGTAGACTTTGCTTTCCCAGTCCTGACTGCAATGAACTCACCATAAGCCATCTTTAATAGTCAATTGAGTGGTGAGCTTCAGCATTCCTCCAGCTCAATAGTGGGATACTCCATCTTGTTAGAATAGCTCTGTTGTTTTGCATCCTATCAAAGGGAATGATTTCCAGTTTACAATGAACTGCAGAAGTGATTAGATTTATCGCTTGGGATTCATTCCAAGGCACCGACTTATTGAAAATTTGTTGGTTTCTTTCTTTTTAGATAAAGTATACAGTTGCAGCAAGAGTGAGGCAAAAAGAGAGTGCTTTGAGGTTTTTTCCTTTCCATAGGTTTGCAGCCTAGATGATGTTGGTACACCATTCTGAATATGGCCAGCTAATTCCTGCCTTTCGGATATGTGCTAAATTTAGGCTTGGTTTAGTGGTTGGTTCACCATATAAAATTCTTCCATTTACATTTTCAGAATCAGCACATAATTTTGGACCGGTTGATATGAATATTCCAATCAAATTATACACTGATTTTGGTACTGAAATCTACATTCTTTGTATTTTGGCCAGTTCAGTAATATTCAATTTTCTAGAGGCTGAACCGGTTGATTGTGACAGACCAGATTATTCTCCATCGAATAACCTCCGTCAAAAAGATAAAGACAAGCAGGCAAAAAGACAATAATAAATTTCTACAGAGAATTGGGCAGAGTTCCGTCTGTAAATTGGACATTTTCAAAATATAAACACTTGAAATACAACCTTGCACAACAATTCAAAGGAATTCACAAGAAAATCCATAAAGTCCAATGACAAACCACACAGGATCTAAACATCACAACAAATTAGGTGGCTCCGGCGATGTGATCCAAATGACACCGGCAAAGAAGGATGCCAACTGGGAACCTCGAACTCACCACAAGGCAAGACCTGCGGAAGCATATAAAGACCGCAATACACAACGGACTAATACATATATAAGTCATCCATCATCCACTATCATAAGATATCGCCATACAAGTTTTAGTAGTTACAAAAGTCAAACCCAAAAAGATCCCTGTCATACATCTAATCAGTCTAAGTCCAAATCTTGAGCCCTACACGCAAGACAGCTATCAACTGAGATTCTATGATCTACTAGGCCTCGTCAGGCATCAAAGCATTCTCTTCTGAAAAAGATAGAGTAAGGGTGAGCTAAAGCCCAACAAATGAAATCATACACCACTAACTAACAACAGGTAAGATAAACAATAGCTGGAACGAAAGAGAACACAGGAACAATATAAGGGAACGCGAGAGGGAGAAGAACACTTGAGATTGTCCGATTCACTTACTTATGTCAGTTACATTTTATTCATTTTCATTTTAACATTTATCTTTATGGGACCCGGGAGCCGTGGGTCATCTTCAAGGCTAACGAGGCGAGAGAACGAGGAAAGGAATGTGTTCGGTACACATTCTAAAGCCACGGCTACATTTTAGGTCTGCAGCACTCGACCATTGGTTGCATCTCTACTATGCAACATCCAAACGGCTACATTTTAGGCCTGCAGCACTCGGCCAACAAGCCCCATTTCCCTCGAGGACCAGGGCAAACCTCGTTCTTCCACAGTAGTTTCCTAGAGCGTGCCATGAACATCACCCACCCCCAAGGGCGGCTAGAGTATTCCTTGGGTTCCCATCATGATGTACGTGGCAAGCTAGAGGACACCACCCCTGTCAACCATGGTCCTAGTTTTAAGGTTCAACTTTCCGGGAGGGAGGACCCACTACTTGGCATACTCATTCACAATCTGGAAAATTCCATTCCCATCACACGTCTCCATCGGGGAGATCACGTTCACCATGACATACCTAGTGGGTTTCCCTCCATTTACTTACTTAACTTTATTCATTCCTTGGAATTAGTTTTCATAACAATTTAATTCGAGTTCCCAAGGAGTTTAAAATTTCTTACCTCCGGTGGACAACCACCACCTTAGAAGCCTCTGGAACACATTCCCATGCTTCCGATGCACAATTACACATTTCAAAACTTACACTTTCACATCAACACATAACATGAGTCTCATCACAATTAGATAGAAGCAAAACGTGCAATTTCACATTTTAATAACTGATGAACAGTAACAGTGCATTTTTGGAGGACTCGGAGGTCGCGAACAGGTTATAACGTGCAAGATCACACGTGCGGCCAACATATATACACAATAGGGACGTGGGGATTCACATTTTGAAGTCAATTTAATGATTCACAGGCAGAAAAGGGGAAAACGCCAAAATTTCATGGCTTAGGGTTTCACAAAGCTCCACTGGACGAATCGGTGAGCAAATCAACAAACAAACCATACCATCCTTGGTCTCAAGATACGGGTACTACATTTTCTAGGTTACAGTTGGGTATCGAGACGAAAATACCAGATAATTAACAAAAACCAACAAAAGAGGAAAGTTAGTGGGTATGAGAACACTTGCTTCGACGCGAGCTTTCACTTTAATAACTGGTTCTTGGACGAATTTGGACTCCTGGGCTTCGTTCTCTCCTTTTCTCTCTCTAGGATTGCCCCTCTCTCTCTAAAAAACCCTAGGGCCGTGAGAAAATGAAGAGCAGAAGGCAGGGCATGAATTTATATCGTGCCACCACTCGAGCGCGGTTCGAGCGAGCATCAGGTGGCGCCTATTCTGGAATTTTCGCTCGAGCTCTGCTCGAGCGGCCAGCGGGCGGGCGCAAGCTGTTGGCCCCGCACCTCAGCCGAAGAAATTCTGAATTATTTTCTAATTTTTCACTAGGTACACATCCCCGTATTGATCAATAGATCTCTATTATTAATTACCAATACGACGATTACCTCTTAACTACCATACCCTTAAACTCGGAACCTCACAACTCTCCCCCACTTATAAAATTTCGTCCTCAAAATTTTTAACGAATCTAAAGGATAAATTAGCTCACTTACCGCAAAATAGATGAGGATGCCTTTCCCGCATTTCGTCCTCTCTTTCCCAAGTCGCTTCCTCGCTGGTGTGGTTCCTCCACAAGACCTTCACGAGAGGAATGACTTTTGATCGCAAGATTTGTTCCTTTCGATTGAAGATTTCCACGGGCTCCTCAAGATAACGTAAATCTTTATCGATAACCAAAGAGCCGAAATCGATCACATGAGATGGATCATAAACGTACTTCCTTAACATCGAGACATGGAAGACGTTATGCACCTCGGCCAAGCTCGGGGGTAAAGCTAGACGGTAGGCCACTTCACCAACCTGCTCAAGGATCTCAAATGGCCCAATAAAACGCGGCTTCAATTTCCTCTTAACACCAAACCTGAAAATTCCTTTCCATGGCGATACCTTGAGGAAGACAAAATCTCCAACCTCGAATCTAAACTCAGATTTTCTTTTATCAGCATAACTTTTCTGTCGGCTCTGGGCAACCTTCAACTTTTCAAAAACAACAGCGATCTTATCCGATGTCTCTCGAACAACATCTGGGCCCAATAACCATCCTGTCCCCGGTCTCTTCCCAATGAATGGGAGATCGGCACTTCCTACCACAAAGTGCCTCGAAGGGAGCCATACCGATACTCGCTTGGAAGCTATTGTTGTTGGCGAATTCGGCGAGCGCCAAGTGATCATCCCAATTCCCTTGGAACTCCAACACCGAAGCCTGAAGCATGTCCTCTAATATCTAAATCGTCCACTCAGACCGGCCATCGGTCTGAGGATGGTACGCCGTACTAAACTTCAGGCTCGTCCCTAATTTGCAATGCAAACTCTCCCAGAATTTAGAGACGAACCCAGGTCACGATCAGACACAATAGATGCTGGCACACCGTGCAACCTCACGATCTCGTTGATGTACAGCTGTGCCAGACGATCACCGGAAAATGTAGTCCGAATGGCTATAAAATGAGCAGATTTCGTCAATCGGTCCACAATGACCCAAATTGCATCATGATTTCTCGAAGTTCTAGGCAATCCAGATACAAAGTCCATTGAGATATCTTCTCACTTCCAACAGGGAATGGGCAAAAGTTGCAACAACCCGAAAGGCTTCCTCCTCTCGGCCTTCAGCTGCTGACAAACAATACAACGGTTAACAAAGGCTACAATCTCTCTCTGCATGTTCCTCCACCAGAACATTTTCCTCAAGTCTTGGTACATCTTATTTATGCCGGGATGAATTGTATACTGGGTTCTATGCGCTTCCTTCATAATCTCCTCCTTCAAATCCTCGACATCCGGCACGCATAAGCACTCCCGAAACCTCAATATCCCATTGAAACGCACATCGAAATCGGCTCGAGAGTCTCTATCAAGATCTTCCACAATATTCATCAAAAATGGGTCACACACCTGCCCTTCCTTGATCCTTTGAAGGATCTCGGGCTGCACCTGAAGAAAGGATAAAATCATTCGGTTACCCTTGACATAACGCTGGATATGACATGACTTTAAGCAGTCAAGCAACTCCATCTGCTTGATCTGAAGGGACGCCACCCAACAGGTTCGACGACTCAGCGCATCTGTGATCACGTTTGCTTTCCCCGATCGGTATTGTATCTCACAATCATAGTCCTTGAGGAACTCAATCCAACGCCGCTGCCTCATGTTCAACTCGTTCTACGAAAACAAATACTTGAGGCTTTTGTGGTCAGAGTACACAAGAAATTTCTCACCATAAAGATAATGCCTCTAGATCTTCAAGGCAAAAACCACAGTGGCTAGCTCCAAATCATGGGTCGGGTAGTTCTTCTCATGAGTCTTCAACTGCCGAGACCCATAAGCAACTATTCTCCCCCTCTGCATAAGAACACATTCGAGCCCCAACTTAGATGCATCACAGTACACCTCAAATTCGCCCGTACCATCGGGAAGGGTCAGAATTGGAGCTGATGTCAACCGATCTTTTAGCTCTTGGAAACTTCGATCACACTCCTTAGTCCAGATAAAGTCTACCTCCTTCTTCGTCAAAGGGTGAGAGGTAAGGCTACCCGAGAGAAATTTTCTACGAAACGACGATAATAGCCGGCCATCCCCAAGAAAATTCGAACTTCTATCACGGTCGTCGGTTGATCCCAATTAACTACCGCTTCAATTTTTTGTGGATCTACTGAGACGCCTCCTCCAGCAATTATGTGGCCTAAACACACCACTTCGTCTAGCCAAAACTCACATTTCTTTAATTTTGCAAACAACCAATGCTCCCAAAGGGTCTGCAGCACAAGCCTCAAGTGCTCCTCATGCTCGGAGTAATCCGTAGAATAAATTAGAATGTCATCAATGAAAACCACGACAAGCTTATCCAAGAACGGCTGAAAGACCCGGTTCATCAGGTCCATAAACACCGCTGGAGCATTAGTCAATCCGAACGACATCACCAAGAACTTATAGTGGCCATACCTTGTACGGAAGGCCGTCTTTGCAACATCCCCTTCATTAATGCGAAGCTGATGATACCCCGACTGAATATCAATCTTGGAATACACTAAGGATCCCTGCAACTGATCAAAGAGATCATCAATCCGCGGAAGAGGATACTTGTTCTTAATCGTGATCTTATTCAGCTCGCGGTAGTCTATACATAACCTTAAGGCCCCATCCTTCTTTTTAACAAAAAGAACCGCAGTGCCCCACGGCGAAACACTGGGTCTAATAAAACCGAAATTGACCAAATCCTGCAACTGCTGTTTCAACTCCTTCAGCTCAGCAGGAGCCATATGGTAGGGGGCCTTCGATATGGGTGCCGATCCCTGCTCAAGGTCAATCCAAAAATTAATCTCAGACATGGTGGTAGAGTGAACAACCTATCGGGGAACACATCCTCAAATTCACAAACCACCGGAATGTCTGCCATGGGCAACCCCCGACTCTCCACCACACTAACATAGGCCAAAAAGGCTTTATACCCACTACTTAACAAGTGGCGAATCTGTAGAGCAGAAATAAAATGAGACTGCTCCACCCTCCATACCCCCCCGAACATAAAAGGGGTCACAATCTGGAAGGGCGAAGTCCACCCTTTTGTGGAAGCAATTAATAGTCACGTGATACTTGGACAGCCAATCCATACCCAAAATAACATCAAAATCACACATATCTAGCAGAACCAAATCGGCCACTAAAGGAAACCCCTTCACCTCCACAATACACCCAAGATAGGCTACATCGGTCACAACAGAAGACCCCGTGGGCGTAGCCACGACCAAAGAAAAATCAAGGGACACGGGAGAGGGTGTAATACGGTAAGCCAATTGGGGAGAAATAAATGAATAGGTGGACCCGGAATCAAAGAACACTGAACAAGATATACCACAAACAGAAAGTATACCTTCCACCACCTCATCTGATGTTCTGGCCTCACTAGCAGAAGCTGCAAAAACTTTACCCTAAACCGCCGGCTTTGGAACTCGAACCTTCGAAGCCTGAGGGCACTCCCTTGCCCTATGCCCCACTTAACCGCAAGTGAAATAAGCACCCGTCAAGAGAGGACACGGTTTACCGTCATGCGCCATTCCACAGCGCCTACAAAAACCCACCGAAGCTTGAGAAGATGATGATGAAGTCTAGCCGCTCCTTTGGCTAGAAGCTAGCTGCTTCAGCTTCTTAAATGATCCTCCCGAACTAGCCCCAGAGCCAACACTTGCCCCACTTTTACTCGATGACCTCTTCTTGAAAAACTTCTCTTTGGCATGCTCTTGCTCATAAATCAAAGCCCGATCTAGTACCTCAGCATAAGTAGTCAACTTGTGGGTTGCCAATTGCTTACGGATATCATCCCGTAAGCCAGACAAGAACTTCCTAGCTCTTCTCTCCTCGTCCTCCACCAGGAATGAAGCAAATTGAGACAATTTCGAAAACTTAGCATCATATTCCGCCACAGATCAGTTGCCTTGCCTTAGCCTGAAGAACTCCTCCTCTTTTTGAACACGGAGGCTATGAGGAAAATACTTCTCGAGGAATGCATCCTCAAATATTTTCCAAGTAATTTCAGTCTCAGGTACCCCAAAAGCTCTTTTCTTCATTAGCCACCAGTGATGTGCCTCACCCTGCAGCTGGTAAGACGTGTACAATACTCGATCCTCCTCGGGGCATCTAATCACAACAAACACCCTCTTCAAGCTCTCAAGCCATGAATCAGCCTTGATCAGGTCAGGCTCCCCCAGTAACGCTGGCACTCGCTCCTGAACGAGGCGGTCATAAACAGATGGCCTCGGATTAACAGGAGCCGGGACAGGAGTCGGAACAGGGGTAAGGTTTTGCTGCTCCATTTCTCTATGGCATTTGTAAGACGCCCCAACAAATTAAGATACTCTGCCTCTCGATCTCAAGGTGGATCATCTCTTGACATACTTCGACATCTCGACGTCTCTTGACATACTTGTACGTGGCAAGCTAGAGGACACCACCCCTATCAACCATGGTCCTAGTTTCAAGGTTCAACTTTCCGGGAGGGAGGACCCACTACTTGGCATACTCATTCACAATCTGGAAAATTCCATTCCCATCACACGTCTCCATCGGGGTGATCACGTTCACCACGACATACCTAGTGGGTTTCCCTCCATTTACTTACTTAACTTTATTCATTCCTTGGAATTAGTTTTCATAACAATTTAATTCGAGTTCTCAAGGTGTTTGAAATTTCTTACCTCCGGTGGACAGCCACCACTTTAGAAGCCTTTGGAACACATTCCCATGCTTCCGATGCACAATTACACATTTCAAAACTTACACTTTCACATCAACACATAACATGAGTCTCATCACAATTAGATAGGAGCAAAACGTGCAATTTCACATTTTAATCACGGATGAACAAAAATAGTGTGTTTTTAGAGGACTCGGAGGCCGCGAATGGGTCATAACGTGCAAGATCACACGCGCGGCCAACATATATACACAATAGGGACGTGGGGATTCACATTTTGAAGTAAATTTAATGATTCACGGGCAGAAAAGGGGAAAACCCCAAAATTTCGTGGCTTAGGGTTTCACGAAGCTCTTTGCTGGAACCTGGTGTTCCTATATCAGCCGTTTAGGATTCTGATTGGGCTGTAGTGTTGGAATGTCGACCTGATGCATGAAGCTTGATGCATGTGCTGCTGGATCTGTTGCAGCAGTTGGTTCTTGGTATGCAGAGGACGTCCACTTGGTTGGACTGGTTTTGTCTGCTTTTGTCTGCTGGCCATATTTATCTATGGTTGTCAATTCGGAGAAGATTGCAGGGGAGGTTGGATGCTGCCACAAAGCCTTGGTTCTACCGTTCTGCTGTGGCTAGAAATGTGGATGCATGTTTTCTGTCGCCTTAGGATTAGTTGAATTCGATATTGTAAAATGACTGTATTTTCTAATACTGTTAGATCTCTCCTCTATGGAGTTATCATGGACCCTTATGTTGGGTGTTTTTTTGATGTAAAAACTGCTCGGGGAATGCCCTAGCATTTTATGCATAATTTCCAAGTCAAATTACTTGGAGTTAATGCATAAGTAGTGTAATTTTTTTCTCCCATAAATCCAAAATACTTACTTATCAAAAAAAAAAAAAGGGTTTCACGAAGCTTCACCGGACGAATCGGTGAGCAAATCAACAAACAAACCATACCATCCTTGGTCTCAAGACACGGGTACTACATTTTCTAGGTTACGGGTGAGTATCGTGACTAAAATACCCGATAATCAACAAAAACTAATGAAAGAGGAAAGTTAGTGGGTATGAGAACACTTGCCTCGATGCGTGCTTTTACTTTAATAACCGATTCTCGGATGAATTTGGACTCCCGGGCTTCGTTCTCCCCTTTTCTCTCTCTAGGATTGCCCCTCTTTCTCTCTCTAAAAAACCCTAGGGCTGTGAGAAAATGAAGAGGAGAAGGCAGGGCATGAATTTATATTGCGCCACCGCTCGAGTGCGGCTCGAGCGAGCATCAGGCGGCGCCTATTCTAGAATTTCCGCTCGAGCAGAGCTCGAGCGGCAAGCGGGCGGGCGAGGTTCTGGAATTTCGGCTCGAGCAGAGCTCAAGCGGCCAACGGGCGGGTGTGCTTCTAGAAAACACGCTCGAGCAGAGCTTGAGCGACCAGCGAGCGGGCGCAAGCTGCTAGCCCCGCACCTTAGCCGAAGAAATTCCGAATTATTTTCTAATTTTTCACCAGGTACACATCCCCGCATCGATCAATAGGTCTATTATTAATTACCAATACGACGATTACCTCTTAACTACCATACCCTTAAACCCGGAACCTCATAGATTTTCAAGAGGAATTTTAATAAAAACTTCATGGCATCTTAGCTAGTTCATTAGAGTTTTGATACTAATTTTTATAGAGCTTAAAGCGATTAAAATCTTGAAGAAAATTAGTAGCAACAGCAAGTCCCTGATTTCCTCGGTTCAAATTGTCAGCCGAAATTATACTCATTGAACTGGCCTAATTTATGGAGAATAATTTTGAAACAAAAACATGGTGAATTAGTCAACATATGAAAGTTTCTATATTAAAATTTTCATGGGATAAGTCTGCCATTAACACTATGGAAAATTAAGCATATCAGCAAATTGCAGAAATCAAACTTTATGGAGCATGATTCTGAACTTTTGCCATTCTATCATGATTACAGCAAGGATTTTAAGTATTGGAGTAATAATAATTGAAGATAACATCAATAATTAATCAACAAATCAAAAAAGCGAAGGTGTTCTTGCCTGAAATAATTTTAGATTCAATTTTGAACCTTAGGTTGCCAACTGAGCTTCTTTCCTAGTTCTGTTTTTCCTTTGTTTTTGTAAGATACCGGTTTCCAAAATAGAGTCATTGGGTACTAAGTTAATATAATCAAAATTAGGCTTAAAGTATGCAAAAAATTAAGTTCCGAAAGCAAAATTGAAAGTGGGAGGCCTGGTGGTGCCCGAGGTGTGCCCAGGGCATGTTTAACAGAATATTGTGCCTAAGGCACGCCTGAGGTGTGCCTGGGACACATTTTCCAAAATGGGCACACTGAGGCATGCCTGATGAGCACCCGAGGTGCGATTTCTAAGGCAATGGCACCCGAGTAGTGCTTGACTGGCACTCGAGCGCCAGTCTGGGTATAAATACCCGTTCTGTGATATTTCAGTCATTTTTTCAAAAGAGAAAGAGAGAGAGCAGAGAGAGAGGATGAAAGAGAAGAGAGAAAAGGAGGACATCGAGGCACTCTGGTTCGTCTTTGAGGTGGAACTAGTTGAGAAAGTTGCAGATCAGGTCGAGGTAAGTTCACCCATATGCTTTTCTTTCTCTTGTTACACTGTTCGTTTCATTTCTTTAGGATATTTTTATTCTCATACCCGTCCAAACTTGTATTTTATGATACCCATATATTATGCATGCATATATGTTGATTTTGTGTTAGATTTCAAAGTTTTTAGAGGTATTGTGTTCGTTGGAAACCCTAACCCCACACCCCACCATTTTCTCCCATTTATTTTAGGGTTTCTGCATGATTTGGCTTTCAAAAATTGGAACCCTAACTTTGTGAACGTTTAACCTTAATTATTTGATGTTCATTTACATTTATTTTGTATATGATATTTTGTATGTTTTGAAAATTATGTGGGGCACTTTTGTGAAGGAATTTGTGGTCCAGAAGCTATAATATTTGGTTTCGCTCAACATAGTAAGATTTGTTTAACTTTTCTAAACTTTAAGTTAATTTATGCATGGATTGAGGTCATGTGAAGATTTAAGTTCACAAGAATATGAAAATATGTATCCAAATAAGTTCATAAGGTTACTGAATATGTATCTGTATTTGTAAGAATATAAAATTATGTATATGTATTCCAAATAAATGAAATGTGTACATGTTTCCATAAGAATATGGAATTTGAATTTGCAACAAGAAATTGGGACTATGTAATTTGTTATTCATTGTTGGTACCACTATCTGTCATCAGTTTTCGTTATTTGTTATCCGTCATTAGTACCGGTACCTATCATTTGTATTCATTATTTGTTATCAGTTGTCAGTATTCATTATTTTCTAATTGTATCCGTTATCTGTCACCTTTCTTAGTATCCATGTGTTTGTATAGAGTTTTCTAATTTGAACAATGTAAAGTCATCATAAAATTGGACAAAGGATTTATATTTCAGATGGTAGTATTACCTAGCAAACCTTAGGATATTATAGTGGTATCGAGGAAAATGTCCTACCGTGAGGTTTATGTGACAAACTCTACATATTTTAGAACTAAAAGACTCAGAAGTAAAATAAGAAATTTAAATATAATATCTGTATCCAAAGGAAATTAGAAACAAGATATGAAAGTTAAATTATATTCTAGAAATATTTTCGATAATGTTTTATGTTTTTGCATCAACATTATGATTATATCCAATTCCCTCAATTTATTTTAAAGTATGATGCATTGTCTTTATTATATATTGTGCCTTACAGAGTATTCGGCTCACTCATTACTATTTTCTTGTCTTCAAATGAGTATGAACTTAAGCCCGATGAGGAGTAGAGTTCATGGATTAAGCTATGCTTGGAGGATGATTTTTGTGGTCTTGTGCATATATATGGAGGGCTTACGTATATGTTGGATGGATATGCGAATGTATTTTGATTTTGTGATGTACTGGTTGCCGAACGTAATAATTTTGAATAATTAAATTAATATAATCAAGATTAGGCATAATATACGTGGGAAAATATATTTAGGAGTGGGGTTCAGCAGCCGCCTGCTCGGCGCTCGAGCGCTGCGGCAGGAGCCACGCCCAAGGAGCCAGCGCCCATCAGGCGTTGATTCTAGTTTGCTCCAGGCACGCAGCGCTTGCTACATGTTGGGTTGGCGCTCGAGCGCCAGCCAATCATTTATACGGCTCCCTCAACCATTTTTCGGCCATTTCTAGAGAGAGGGAGGAGGAGAAGAGAGAGAAGGGGAGATCGAAGCCCTCTGAGTCCAAATTTGAGCTTGAGCTAATTTGAAAAGTGGTAAATCGAGTCGAGGCAAATGCACTCATACCCTTTTCTTTAGTTTTCTTGTACTTTTGTCTGATTTTCTTCTGTTATCCTCATTTTGATACCCATTTAAGTTTGTATTTTGTAATTCACAATACTCAAGCATGCATATATATAAATTTTGTACCAAAATTTTGTCTGGTCTCAAAACTCAAAAAGATGAAGCATGCATTGAAAACTCTAAATTTTCACGAAGGTGATGTTCATGACGAAGTCTTGCGTACCAGGAAAAAATTGGAGGAAATTCAAGGCCAACCCCCTTCCCTAATTGGATGTTCCCATGCAGAATCTTCATGTAGGGCGGCTTATCTAAGTGCCGTGGCAAAGGAAGCTGAACTCTTTCAACAAAAAGTTAAGACCAGATGGCTTAAAGAGGGAGACCGGTGCACAAAATTCTTTTTCAAGACCATAAACGGTAACAATAACAGGAAACAGATTATTTCCCTTCTAGATGAGTCTGGGAACCCGACTGTTGGGACTGAGGCTGTCCATAAATTGGTTGTTGATCACTTCAGGAAGGCACTTGGGTCGGGATGCACCGGTGGATTGATTGATGCATCATGGATTCGGCCTTACATCCATCACACTGTTCCGGATTGTCTAATTGGCACACTCATTGGTCCAGTAACTGAGGAGGAGATTCGAAAAGCGATGTTCTCGATTGGTGATGACAGAGCCCCAGGCCCGGATGGATTCTCTTCAAAATTTTTTAAGGCTTCATGGGAGATTGTAGGTCAGTCTGTTTGCGAAGCCATCTGTGATTTCTTCAATCACGAAAAACTTCTTAAAGAACTGAATACAACTATTATCAGTCTTATCCCGAAGGTGCCATCTCCGCGAACAGTTTCTGACTACCGACCAGTATCATGTTGTAATGTCATCGACAAAACCATCTCAAAGATCATTGCAAATCGATTAAAGATGACATTACCCTCTCTTGTTGGTAAGTGCCAAACAGTCTTTGTTGCTGGACACCAAATCAGTGACAATATTCTTCTGGCTCAGGAGCTCCTACATAGGTATTACCTTGGCCATGATCCTCCCAGATGTACTATGAAGATTGATCTGATGAAAGCTTATGATTCAGTTCACTGGGACTTCATTATTACTATGCTGACTCTTATGAAGTTTCCTCCTCAAATGGTTGAATGGATTAGACAATGCGTTACCACTCCTTCGTACACTATGAATATCAATGGAGAAGTAATTGGTTTTTTTAAGGGGGCAAAGGCTTGCGCCAAGGTGATCCTATCTCTCCATATTTATTTGTGCTTGTTATGGAGGTACTAAATGGTATCATTGAGGTAAAGGCCAGGAGGAACGATCAATTCAAATTTCATCTGAAATGCAAAGAGACTCAAACCATCATGCTTGCATTTGCAGATGACCTTCTTCTTTTTTCTCATGCTGATATTACCTCTATTCGGATTCTTAAGGAATGTCTTGAGGAGTTTCAATGGCTCTCGGGACTCTCTGCAAATAGAAATAAAAGTGAGGTATTTATCTGTGCAAAGGACTCTTCTATCCATCATGACATTGTCGGTCTTTTGGGCCTCTTTTTTTTTTTGGTAAGTAAGTATTTTGGATTAACGGGAGAAAAATACAAAAACCTATGTTTTATCTCCAAGTATTTTGACTTGAAAATAAAACATAAACTACTAGGGCATACCCTGAGCATCCGGTACATCAGATAATACCAAAAAAGCCTCTAAGAGGACAGCGTTCAACAGAAGAAACAAAATATGTAATATGAAGTTACATATTAAATCAACAGATACTAAAGCATCAAAAGCGACACAAAGGAAGACACTATAGCATCCACAGTGCAAGATCGAGCTATTTAGCCACGTAACAAATCCAGCCCGAGAACACTTGCGGTGCCAAAGAATTCAACCGGCAGCTTTCCGCAGCTGCAAAGACAACATCCCTGCATTTTTGGAAGGCTCAAGGGAAGTAGCCCAGCTTCATGAGCAGCGGGCACACAGCCCGCCCCTAGTTTACACTACACCGGCTCTGCTAGCGGGTTATGTAATGAGCATCCAAATGCACAAACCGGCAGCAACAAAGCTCAACATCATCAGGAGCATAAAACCATCATAAAATTGGCAACGTGGCACATCGGACAGCCCACCCCCACACAATCTCGCGAGACAAAATAGCTAATCAAACGTTAAGGATCAACAAAACGTTGCCCAAGACCAAAGCCCACCTCCTGTGTACCTAGCACAACACAAAGCAAATCAGAAGAATATCTAGTTTCAAGCAAGCCCTCCCTCAAGGCAATATCACCTGCTGATGCTACAGGAGGTGACACAACAATGGGAAGTGCAACACAAGAAGGAATCAATGGAAATAGCATGAATGGAAGCGCCGGCCAAAGACAATTCTCAACCAAAGAACACTCCATCTACATCCCCACTAATTCACTCCCAAATAAGCATAACCATCCGCAATCCCAAATCTAGGGACAGCATTACGTAGCCAACCCACCATCACAGGTACGGCCACCATCCGCATGAAATCAAAAGCTGAAAACCAATCCAAGCTCCATCAAAGTACTATAGACGAAAAGAGTTCCCCAGCAAAGATAAGGAGCGAAAGAAACCACACAGCTAGGGGTCAGCACTTCAAAAAGGCCAAAACCCAAGCATAGGTGGCCCCCATCCCTTCCCACACCCTGGCTAAGGCTCATCACATCACAGCACCAGACCATTGACTAAACAGCCCCACAAAACAGCATTCAGCAACACAAAGGATAGCACCTTACAAGCAGCCATTCACGGCACTGCAGACCATAAAATGCTCCATCAGAAAGGAAAAGAAATAGCTGCCAACCAAACAACGCTCCACATCCCGGCAAAAATCAGTAGACTCTCCAACTCTACCGAGGATCCCACCCTACCAAACCGGGCCTCAGCCAGCTCTTCAGACCAAAGCCAGGAAGTCCCTAATCCAGGACACGGGCACCCCCCAACCCATCCAACTAGAGGGGTCACAATGGCTGAGAATCACTAAAGCCAACAGCAAGACCAGTTCTCCGAGCCAGATCCATAGAACAGAGAGAGAGCTGCCAAGATGCCAGAGGAGATGGAACCGAATTAAGGGACGAAACCCACCCAGATTCATTGCCATTTGCAATAGCAAAGCAGAACGAGCATTGCATCGAACCGCACACTCAATAATCTGCCAGCAAGGAATTTCAGCGTCCAAACAAAGCCAATCCCATTTCTTAGACACTCCAGCCTAAAAATCCAGTTCAAAACAAACCAGACTCCCCCCAACCCATCTTACAGGAAGGAGCTTCAGGCAGAGAGGCTTCAGAAACCGGGCTTAGAGCGTTCGTAAGCGTCAATCCCAGCGAGCAGCACTTAAGCTTTGGCCATCTGCTCCCGAAATCAAGGGACGCAGCATAACCAGAAGCACCAAAGCCGAAGCTTATTGAAGAACGAAGGACCCAAACGGAAACAGAGAAGATACCCAAAGCCTGAGAAGATACCCAGATATAGACAGAGACCCAAACGGAAAAAGACGCTTCAGATGCAATATTGGCTTCAGCAGAAACCCCAGACGAATCTTGGCCGAACGAGCTTCGCCAGGGAATCTAAATCAGCAAAAGTCAAGGGTTCAAACCAAAAAACGGAACCTCAGAGAACGGCGGCGAAGCCAGGGCTGAGGTTTGGAAGGAATAGGGCAAGGGTCGAAAAGCAGTCGGGCCGAGCACCCAGAAGACTGGCCGAGGCCGGCACCGGCGCCGCCCGGCCAGAGGGGGAACGTCGCAGGAAGACACAGGCGACGGCAGAGGACAGATTCAAAATTCAAAAAGAATTTTGAAAAGTGGAAGAGAGAAGCGAGAGCTTCTCTCTCTGCGGGGATTGGATTTTTGGGCCTCAAGATGGGTAGTCTTCCAATTTATTATTTGGGGGTGCCTTTGATCACCAGTAGGCTCTCTTCCAAGGATTGTACTTCTCTTATAGATCGCATTACTCATCGGATTCAATCCTGGAAGAATAGGTGGCTATCATTTGGGGGTCGTTTGCAACTTGTCGCATCTATTCTATCCTCCATTCATCTCTACTGGGCCTCAATTTTCATCCTGCGCAAATCCATTCTCAAATCGATAGAATGTATCATTCGTCGGTTCCTCTGGTCTAGATCTTCCGAAGGAAAGTTTACTGCAAAGGTCGCATGGGATGAACTGTGCTACCCTAAGAGTGAGGGTGGGTTGGGACTTAGAAACCTGCAGGATCTGAATAAAGCTCTCATATGTAAGCTCCTGTGGAGGCTCATCTCTAAAGATCCTGAGTCGGTCTGATCCTCTTGGATTCATAAAAATAGGATAAGAGACAGCTGTATTTGGACTATTAAAGTCCCGGAGTCAACACCGTGGAGTTGGAGGAAGATTATGAAACTTCGCCCATTCATGTGCTCTCACTCCATCCATACCATTGGTGACGGGTCTGATACTTTTCTGTGGCATGATAATTGGCACCCAATGGGGCCACTGAGTATGGTAAGTTTTGATCGTACTCGTTTGGTCTCGGGGCTGCCATGGGCTGCTAAAGTTCATACGATTATCAGAAACAACCAATGGGTATGGCCAAATCCATATGATCACGAAATCTCTTGTCTTGTGAAAAAAATGCCCACTTATTCTCCCAACGCCAATAGATCTGACTCAGTGAGATGGGATGACAATGCTGATAGTAAATTTTCATCTAAATCTGCTTACTTTCTTATCCATCCTCACAAGCCGACTTTGACATGGACTAATCTAGTTTGGGGTCCCTTCTATATTCCTGCTCATGCCTTCACACTCTGGTTGGCCATTAAAGGTAGGTTAAGTACTAATGATCGCATCTATGGGGTTCCCAATCTCTCTTCTACATGCATCATTTGTGACTCGGCTGATAAAAATCACGAACATCTCTTCTTTTCCTGTTCATTCTCTAAAGATCTTTGGTCCCGGATCCAAAGGAAAGCGGGCATTCAGTGGCCCTACCCTGATTGGAAACAAAACATTGATTGGGCGGCCCAGGAATGGAAAGGAAAGAATTTTATGGCTCGGTCTAAAAGGATTACTCTTGCAGCCACAGTTTATTTCATCTGGAAGAAACGTAACAAACGGATTTTTCAAGAATCCGCCCCACAAGATATTCCACAGATTTTTTCGACGATTATCAATGCAGCTCGAGATAAATTGAAGACAACATTGAAAAATGATAAACACACCCCGAGAATGTATCTGATGCGTTGGAATATATAAAAAAAATCCTTGTATCGGGATTGGTTATTTTCATTTTGATACTTTCCCGTATTCCAGTCCTCAAAAAAAAAACTTATTGTGTCGGGATTGGCTGTTCTCATTTTGATACTTTCCCGTGTTCTAGTTCTCAAAAAAAAAAAGAGAGTAGCCTTCGGGATTGACTGTTCTCATTTTGATACTTTCCCATATCCCTTAGATATGGTATGTGTGTACTGGGCTAAATCCAGGCTGAATTTGTCTCGTTGCCCAAGGTTTGCATCGTGTACTTGTAAAAAAAAAAGGAGAGAGAGAGGAGCTTTCGGGATTGGCCATTCTCACCTTGTTATTTCCCATTATTCAATCTTGTATGGTCTCGATTTCAAGATTTTTCCAAAAAAAAGAAAATTTCTTCTTTTTTCGTTCTTGCAGGACACGTTTTCATGGAAGTGGACAACTCCAGGCGCTGGCTAATGATGCTTCCTTACACAGGCGTTCCCATGGGTTCTAAGAGATGTCAAATGAAGACATTGGGTGTTTATGAAGCAGATTGATGCACCATTGAAGATTGCCCATCCATTATACACAATGATGGATGATGGTCAAGTGATGTTGATTCCTTTAGTTCCACATTTGCTAAATATCTCCGGTTCCCTTTTCTTTGTGGATGCGGTTTTCTGATTGACAAGATGAGTTCCTTCAACCAAAGAGATTTGCGACGGATTAGTTTTTTCGTAATCTAGATGAGAATTACTATTCTGTTTTTTTTTTGTATGTTTTCATAAACTGATTTATGGTAGTGCTCAGGGTATGCCCTAGTGTGTTGTTTCTCCTCTAAGTTGGCAAAACACTTGGAGGTTGAACATTTTTCTGTAAATTTTATTTAATTTAATCTCATCTTACTTACCAAAAAAAAAAAAAATTCTCAATTAGGAGTTCAACCATCTGCCGTCAACAATCCACAGAATTTACAAAATCCACAAAAGAATTTATAAGTATAGTTATTGAACAATTCGAAAATTCTTAAAGTGATTCGCGGCATATCATGCAATTCATAAGGAATTTAAAGAACACATAATTCCCAGATCAATTAAAATACAAATCCAAATTTCATAATTAAGAAAATACCTCCACCACCTTTTCAGGTGTTTCAGTGTCTTGAACTGTCACCGCGAAAACCTTAGCCAAAATAGTGGGTTTCTCTATTCCTAGCCTCCAAGGATATGGGTAGTCTTTAATCTGGTGACCCTACTGTCCACATTTAAAACAGGCTCCCGTCGCCATGCAACAGGAATGTCCCATATGCTTCTTCCAATAGAAAGTACAGTCGACTGAGATCCAGTCGCTGACTGAACCAAAGTGATGCTCTTCCCTGCATCTACCGTTCTTGCTTTCTTAGATGGCCCAGATGGTTCTGCATTTGAGCCCACACTGAAACTCGCCTGGCTTGCTGCCCTTTTTGTAAAAAATCTCGGAGTCTCCATCTCCTTTTCATAAATCATTGCCCTATCCAGAATATCGGCATAGTTTTGGAGCTTGTGGGTTGATAATTATTTTCTAATATCATCTCTCAATCATTGTTGAAATTTATTTACTTTCCTTCATTTTCTATGAAATAGGGTAAAAATCGAGATAGCTCCGTAAATTTTGCATCGTATTCAGTCACAGTCATACTCCTTTTTATCTTGGAGACTGGACAAAAAATATTTCTTCATAAAGGCGTCCTCCAACATTTCCTATGTAATTGCATCCTCAGGCACACCTAACACCCTCTTTTTCATACTCTACTAGCTGTTGGCCTCACACTTCAGCTTGTACACTGCAAAAGTAACTTTCTCCTAATCAATGCACTGAATCATAGCAAAAATCTTCTTCATCCATTTAAGCCAAATGTCTACTTCTGCCAGATCAAGCTTACCCAAAAATCTAGGTGCTCTTTCCGTTGTGAATTTGTCATAAGTCGTCGGAGCAGGGTTTACTGGAACTAGCACAGGTGTTGGAACTGGGGCCATATAACGCTGCTCCTCCGATTCCACAATATTTGTCATCCTCTCCAACAAATCCTCATAGGTAGCCTCTTGATCGTGGGGAGCACTAGCACCACCACGATTATTTCTTCGATTCCTCCTACTGGCCATATTAGATCCTATAACCATAAAACTTATAATGTTAATAAACCTCAAGATGTCAAATCACAAGGAGAGCTAAAATTAATTAAGGTACTTTAACAAAATCCTAAGATCAGCCCTTAAACATTTTATTTGATCTTATCAAATCCTTATCCTTCCTTAATCCTTAGACAAAGTATAACTAGAACCTAGAACCCAAGTCGATCAGCTTAGGCCTAAGATCAATATCAATCTACAAATTAATACATCCTAGTCTAGGTTAATACTAACTTATGCAAGCTAGAACACCTAGGATTTCTTAACATAGCTTGATCAGTCTAAGTCTCTCCCTACCAATTCGATCAGTCAGGATCATTTCCTAAGCTTTTGCATACGATTCAGATCATTCATAAGGCATCTTGTTCTCTGATACCAATTATGACGGAATGAATCCTAATTCCGATAGGACCCTCCGTCAGATAGATTCAAAACAAAATTCATAAATTTAAATTAGTAAATTCTGTAAAAATTTTGGCAGGGTTCTATTTAAAATTCGACAAAAACCAAAATATATTCTATAATAAATATCCTGTACAGAGTATACTCGATATCCAAACCTCAGACTTATGATCACAATACAATCACAAGACCAGTACAAGCATACAACTAACCAAATATCATAATTCATGTCCTACAACACACATACATAGGATTACAAATACCATCCATGGCTTTTATTTAACAACCCTATCCACTAACAATTCAGAATAAAAGATGCTACCTAGGACCTGTATAAAAGCAGAAAACATATAGTGGAAGTAACTATGTCTAAGATATATTCTGTGGAAGCATAAATACAGTTTTAACAGTTTACAGAACATGCTACAATTATTTATGTATAATTTTCTTTATAAAACTCTATGAAACATGCAGAATTATTAGATTTTTCAAAATCTTCTAGAAGACTTCGAGGCTCCAAATCTTCCTTGCTAGCTCTAGCTATGCCTGATCATCTGATATCGTCTCTATAACCTGTCTGGAGGGAAAACATAGTAAAACAGTTAGTCAAAACCCAACAAATATTAAAACATACAGAATATAATGTTCTCATATAAAACATAATTATAGAAGATTCTAGAGACTATCAAAGAATAAGAAATATACAAAAATCATGAGAAAAGTATAATTTAACATGAACAGGTCTCGGTAATCATTACTTATGCTTTCATGCAAAATACATATTAATTAGGATAGAAAACTACGATAACATTAGGAAAACAGAAGCATTCAAGGAATAAGGATAAAGTCTAATGCCATTTAAACATGCATTGGAAATCATAAATTGGTATAATCATACTTCAATAATCATAAATCGGTAAACATACATTAGAAATTGGAAAAAGTATCAATTCTATAAATTCTAGAAAATCCCTTTTTACTATCAGGAGGGCCAAACTAGTAGACCTCACTAGCTGAGGGGGTAAGTAATCAAGGATAGATTGTATTTACTATATACAATCCAAGGCCAGCAAGTATCCCGTCTCGTGGGATTATCCCTTCTCATGTGATTATATACTAATACTTCCCGAAGAATGGTGAATCATCTGAATTCTACCGTCTGAAACTAACAATCTGAATAAAGATGGACTACATGTAACTCTATGGATAGAGTTATCCTCGATTACTATCATAACATTCTAAGACAAGTTAGAGAACTTAACCAAACTGTATTTCAGTCCTGGGTTAAAATTTACAAAATTAGGAAACTTATAATCTATCGTTCTTTAGAAAATCAGTCAAAGTCTCATGGTTAACTCTTCAGTATGCTTCAAAAATTCTCAATAAATCAACAGTGCAGTTCCATATAAAATTTCCAGTTACAAATCATAATATGGGCATTATCACGTGACAAATCAATATTTACCGGTCAAAATTTATGGATTAAAACCACCAAATTCTTTCATTTTCATGCTTTGGGTTTTGCCAAACCTTCCAGACCAGAAATGAACACCAAACATATATTTATACAAGAAATTGGAGGTATATTCAGTAGTACATACAAGTAAATACGAAATATGTCCGATTAATTAGGAGAAATATACTTTATTTATAGTAAACACGGAGAAACATGGATTTAACGTATAAACATGATATCTAATATATTAAAACGCTGTAAAAATAGTAAATAACGTCCGAAGTACACTTACTTGAGCTCGATCTACAGTTATCCTTATTCTGATCGAAGCGGGACGAAAGATTTTTCCCTTCCTTTTCACTTCCCTCTCCTTTCCCTTCTCTTCCTCTCGCTGCTCTGCCTCCGTTCTGCCTTCCCAAAACCCCAACATCCCTTTAAAATATGAAGGGAAAAGGAATCACATGCGGTCACATGACTGGTGCTCGAGCGCCAGTCGAACAGTGACTTTTGCAAAATCGCGCTCGATAGGGTGCTCGAGCGCCCTCCTTGTACCATACTCCATTCTTGCCTTCCCTCGGGCGCACCCTCGAGTGCCACTTGTGCATTTTTGTGCTTGATGGCTACTCGAGCGGCCATCAGGCATGGGGACACTTTTGCCCATTTTGCTTTATTTTATTTCGGTATTAATTTTTCTACTATACTTAACCCCGAACATGACTTTTGCCACTATGATTATTCCATAATAATCATATTCTGAGATAGGATCTCACAAATATGAAACGAATTATGAAAGTTTTCCTTCATAAAATCATGGATTAAATCTCATTTGCACCTTTGTCTTTCATATATGCATCAATATGTTTTAAATATGAGATTATGTACTTATCAAAAAAAAAAATGAGATTATGCATGTCTTTGATAAACATAATGCACTTGCTGGGCTTTTAACTCACGCTTACTTCTTCCTGTCTCTAGAGTAGCACAGGTCTACATCTAATAGAGCCGAGTAGATGATTATTAGTCAAAAACTCAAAGATGTCATAGGATAACTTAAAGTCTTTGTTTATGAAATTATACCTTTTGAAGTATATTTATTTCTTTGATGGTCATGTATATTGGCAAGGATGATATATTTTTTTTTAACTTAACTTCTGCTATATTCGATGAGTATAGTTATTTTCATAAGTTTACATGGTTTGATAATGTACCTAGTGGCATATTGTCTGAACCGACGTCATACTAGAGTTATGACGTTGGTGCCACATGTTAATTGTGGTGGATTTTGGATCCCGTGTGGTTGTTATGGTAGTCTCAATGTTAGACTTTGTATAGGTTGGGTTTTCTGGTTTTGTCGGAGCTGTTTATGTTGGATTTTGCAGTGTGGAGATTGTATATTATTATACAGGTTTATTTCACAGGTTTTGTATTTTGGCCGACATCCGTATTGTAGAGGAAACTCTACTTGATTTTCGGTGGAAAGTATGGTACGTCACAGATTTTATTAATGATATTCGGATGAGTTTAGTTTTTGCTGTGTATGGATGATTTTATATGCTTCCATGGGTTATTATGGTTTGCATTCAGGTACCTAGTAGCATCTCTCTGTGCCGACATTGTGTCCGAAGATTCGATGTTGGAGCCACAAATATATTTTGGCACTTTTGGATCTTGTGTTTGTCTAGATGTTCATATTTTTGATGGATCTCATATTTATATGGATGGATTTTATTTTGGGATTTGTATTTAGGCGATTTTGATGGTTGTTCGGAGGGGAGGCTTTTCGTTGCACTGAATTCAAGACGGGTTCGTCATAGGTGGTATTAGAGGAGATGCCTAAAGTTTCATTTGAATCTTATGTGAAAATTTAGGATAGGATAAGTTAAATCGGATAGTTCTAATTATCCAAGTTAGTGTCTTAATTAAGTTAATTCACTTAGACTTGGATTAAGTTAGAATCAGTTAGTTATATTTGACCGCATAGTGTATAGTATTTTGATTAGTATTCAAGTTGAATTGTGATCTAACCCGAATTGTTCTTATTTTAGAGAGAGTATTAGCAATGGCACCTAGATGAAGAACTACGTGTTGTGGTGGCCAATCGCAGGATTGACAGGCAGAGAATTTGAATATTCTTGGAAGGATAGGAAATTTTATAGAGGCTATGGGGCAGTGGAACTTAGCTCCAGTTCCGACTCCAGTTCAAGCTATGGGGCAGTGGGATTTTCAAGCACCTGAAAATCCCAGAGTGATAGCTTATGACCATTTCACAAATGAACATGTGTCTAAGTTTTTGGAAGAGTCGGATCCACTAAAAGTAGAAAGTTGAATTCGGAGGGTCAAAAAGGTATTTTTAGTCATTCAATGTCTCGAAGGAGATAAAGTATTATTCGAATAGGCCTTTATTGATAAATATTTTTTTGACAGTTTTCAAGAACAAAAGGAGGAAGAGTTTATTCGACTAAGGCAGGAGGATCGTTCAGTGGCAGAGTACAACGTAAAATTTTACTGAGTTGTCACATTATATACTTTATATGGTGGATGAGGAAGTGAGAAAGACAAGCAGATTTCAGTGGGGTTTGAGGTGTGAGATTAAAAAGCAACTATCAACATTAAAGTTATAGACCTATAAAGAGGTATTAGATCAGGCACTGATATTTGAGAAGGAGCTTAAATATGAGAAATATTTTAAGAAGAGGTCAGCAAATTGAGGAGAGTTGGGGACAAGCTCTAGTTCAAGAGCAGAAGGACCCGCTAAGAAAGTTAAGTTGGCGGATAAGGGAAAGGATAACATTGAAATTCATATAGTACCAAGTCTATAGGCAATAGCACCCGCTTGTTCTTATTGCGGAAAATTGCATCCAGGAAGGCCTTGTTATAAATCAACTAGAGCTTGTTTAAAATGTGGTCAATAGGATCATGTGATCAAAGATTACCCCAATTCTAAGAAGCTGATGGCCCCAAAGTCTATAGTTTCAGGCAATGCATTTGCAGTTAAGGTGCAGAATTTAGAGACAGCAGCAAATGTGGTGAAAGGTAAATTTAATCTTTAACTTTGGGATGCTTTAATTTATGTATTATATTTTGAATTTAGAGTTTATGTTTCCAATTGTGTTTTCAAGTTATGTGTAATTTGAGGATCATAAATTTTGCTTTAGCTATATCAATATCCTTGGGATTTTTCTTCGGTCAATGAATATTATATTGAAAATATATGATTAATTAGAGTAGCATCGTGAAAGTGTATGTGGGCCTATAACTTCCATAGATCTCAGGATATGATTGAGGCTTAAAGAGAATAAACATATTTACGATATGGGTATTATGAATTAGCTGATAAGGTTGTCCATTTCTTGTTGAATTGGATCATGTGTTCAAGGAATAAGTTAGCTCGTTAGTATGCCAATAAGATGATAAGTCTGTTGAGTATTCGAGTCTTAAGACTTTGGTGATGATCTAAAACTATGCCGAAAATTTTTGAGGTAATTGTTTCAATTGTGTCTCCTAAGTTGATTGTAATACGAGGATTATGGGATTTGCCTTAGATGTATCGATATTTTTAGAATTTTTTTTAGGTTTATAACTGCTATGGAACTTAAGTGTCCAACATGAATCAATGAATATGAGTTGCAAGAAAATTTTTATTGTGTTAATAAACAGTTAATCAGAGTTGTGCAATAGAGCGTGTGGGTCCATAAATCTTAAGGTTCAGTTTGAAATTCAAAGTTAATGATCATTTTTTATGCTTAGGATGAATTGAATTAGGAGTTCATTAGTCCATTTGAGGTTTTAAATTAAGTCGGAGAGGTAGTCAATAAATTGGTTTACCTTTGAATTTGGTGAATTATCGTGAAGTCTCCCATGTATCGATAATTGAGGAAGTACATTCATGATTCAACGCAACTCATCGATTATGGTCCCTTAGCTATCATTGAGGACTTATCTTATTCGGAGGAGCTAGTATAGTTTTGAATCGGAGAGACCAAATTTTATACTCAAAGATCATTTCTCTTGTGAAAGTATTATGGAGGAACCATTCTCACAAGGAAGTGATGTGGGAGAGGAAGGATGAGATTTGGGAAAAATATCCCCATTTATTTCGAGGTATGTAGGTCCTTTTCTAGTTTTGTGGGTTTATTAAATTTCGAGAATGAAATTTTTATAAGTAGGGAAGAGTTATAAGGTATCGATTTTCAAGATATAGTAATTAGGAGTAATTAAATTAATATAATCAAAATTAGGCTTAAGGTATGCGAAAAATTAAGTTCCGAAAGCAAAATTGAAAATGGGAGGCCCGACGCTTGAGTGGCGCTCGAGGCACTCCCAGGGTGCGTTTAACAGAATGTTGCGCCCGATGCACGCCTAAGGTGCACCCAGGGCTTGTTTTCCAATATGGGTGCGCTCAAGGAATGCCCGATGAGAACCTAAGGTGCACTTTCTAATACAGTGGCGCCTGCAGCAGCGCCTGAATGGCGCTTGAGTGCCAGCCTCGGTTTAAATACCCACACTATGATATTTCGGTCATTTTTTTGGAAGAGAAAGAGAAAGAGGAGAGAGAGAGAGAGAACGCAAAGGAGAAGAGAGAGGAGGAGATCGAGGCACTCGCGTCCATTTCCAACATGGAGTTAGTTGAGAAAGTTGTAGATTAGATCGAGGCAAGTGCACCCATATGCTTTTCTTTCTCTTATTGCACTTTTTGTTCCATTTTCTACAAGTATCTTTGTTCTGATACCTGTCCAAGCATGTATTTTATGATACCCATGTATTGAGTATGCGTATATGTAGTTTTTTGTCCATTTTGAAGTTTCGAGCAGTATTGTGTTCATTGGAAACCCTAACCCCACGCCCCACTGTTTTCTCCCGTTTATTTTGAGGTTTATACATAATTTGGCTTTAGAAAATTGGAGCCCTAACTTTGTGAATGTTTTTGTCACGGACCGCATTCTCATTTCTATAATTAACCATTTCTTATGATAATAATTAAATGTAATATATCCATAATCGTACACAGGATTCATATACCCTACCACATTATAAGTGGCACCAAGACTGTATTTTAGGAATATGGCGTCCGATCTTGTTAAGGAAAGATGCCGACTAAAAACCAAATTCGGTCCCATAAAAACCTGCGAAAGTATACATAATATCCATAATAATCTGTGAAAGCATACTAATTTAATAATTTCAAAGATAAGATACATTATATCATACCTTTAGAATTTTTATACATATTTCAACTTAAATTAAGCTACATCAAATCCTAAACATCTTTAAATACATCCCATAAAAGCATAATTTAAATCTTCCATCTTCGCTCTTGCATGTCAGTCATTGACATGTGTAAGGTATCTGAAGGACAAAAAACAGTAAGAGAGTGAGTTAAATGCTCAACAATATACAATATATCAAGGATATGCATTTTTATACTTAAAATAACTTGTTAAAAAGGATATGAGTCATAATGTATATATATATGCGCAAATCATGAACAGAAGCACAAATAGAAAACATAAAAAGAACAATACTTTCACATTATTTCTTTTATCTTGTTCTTATATTTTCTAAGCTGCCAATACCTGAAAACTTATTTAACTTGAGAGATTAGGGCTAGTAAGCCTTACCAGTTAACGGAGCGGATAGTCGAAGAAAGGATTGTGTATGCTTCCACACAATTTAATGCGCAAACCCACGCAATTCAACACCCCATGGTGAGCGGTATACTTTTAACCCAGTATACAGGGCCAAATAACAGAAATGTCACCAAACATACCCCCACGGCTGAGAGGCAGTTCTCGAATCACCACTGTAATATCTTAAGGCATGCCAGAGATTATTACCCTCTGTAATAAATCCTTGGTCTAATTTCTTAGTCCTTTTAAATCATTATGGAAACTCTACGCTTATTCTTAGTACTTTTTCTTAATTTTCTCCGGTGAGAAAATAATTATAATTCATAATATTTTGTAGAGTTTCCAATCATATTTTCATAATTTTATATTTATATTTTTGCAGAAACTTATGTATATTATAATGAAAAGACATGGTCAATTCTGAAAAATTTATATCTTTGCCGAAATATAATGCAAAATTTCAATAAGAGATGCAATTTTAGCATCTATCTTAAATTCTAAGCTTGACTGTCATCGTGTATGCATTTCCAGATTTCACTAAAAACCTATACTTGATGAATGAGAATCTATTTATAGCATAAATTTCAGACCATAAATTGCAGTAAAAATGCAGAAAGTGCGGCAAGCTTCAAATTCAAATTAGCAGCACAATATGATGCAACAATATGAGGTGGCACTGTGATGTGTTTAAAATTTCAGTAAACATATTTCAGCAATCTGTTTGCTGAAATCAATGCTTTAAATTCAGTATATTTTTCAACAACTATGAAGCAGCCTCGGTATAAAATTGTAGCAACACAAGTTTCATTAATTTAAATTAGGTATCATCACATGGAAATTTAGCAAAATAAACTTAGCAAAATGTGTTCCAAATTCAGTAGATGTTTTACAACCAATTATAGAAATTGGTAAGCATAAAAATGGTTTTCTGTATCAGTAATTTACAGCAATACAATGGCATAAGTTCAAGGCCTAAATCAATTAGCAAAGTTGGATACCAGCAAAGGGAAATGCAGCAGCAAAATCAGCCATGTAGAAAATTAGTTTAGTAATTATGATGCAAATGCAATGCATTTGCTGTGGTTGGTTGATTGGCTGAGATTCAGTGGGCCGATTTGCTGTTGCCGTGATGACATGGATGAGCCCGAGATCCCGTTGCACATGGACGAGTTGCAGCTCTCTCGCCGAGGTGTTATCTTCTTTTCCCTACGAGACCCAGTTTGGCCAAGCTAGTGGTTTGGCCCTTGATTCAGAGGGCCGAAGTGCATTGTGACGGGTCGATGAGCAAGTCTACAGCCGTATTCCTATCTTCCTCTGATTGTTCTGGTTGATGGCTTTTGCGGATGTAGTTCTGTTTACTCTGTTATTTTATTTTTTTTAGTTTCGTGAAATGTTTCACGGTACTTGGGGTATGCCCTAGCGTCTTTGATCTAAATCCAAGTCGGCAAAACACTTAGAAATAGATCATTACTTCTGTTTCTTTTTTCTACTTTTATTTATAAAATTTACTTACTTACCCAAAAAAAAAGCAAATGCAATGCATCATCAGTATTTGGATTCCAGCACTACAACGTTATACTTTCAAAATCAAGCTAACATCAGGTTTATGACAATAAAATTCAGCTATTTGAAGTATACTACAAATTTATTAACACAATATGCTGAAATCTAAAGTTACTGCAGTGCAATGTCACATTAAGATTTGGAAAAACATTGGGACAGAAAGACATTAAATAATAGTGGCAATCTAGATTCAAAAGGGGCAACTATATCAAAGGTTTTGCTGAATCTGAATTCATAATTCAGCAATTCAGTAGGTTGACAGCACAGAAAATTAGCAGCATATGCTAGGTTGAAATTCAGCATCTGTAAATTAGATTTCAGCATCAACTACTTGAAATTTAACAATACAACATTATGCTTCTAATTTAAAAACAGCTGCAGCTTAATTAACATGACTCCTAATTCAGCAAAGCATCATCTAATTCAGCAATCTGGTGGAAAATCAAACGTGAGACAAGCAAAACAATAATTCAGCAAAGAAACAATTCAGTAAATGATGCTTCAGTAAAACAGAAAACTAATAACATACATGCCTCAACATAATTCAGATTTTTAAGAAACTAGACTACATATTCAAATTCAGCAAAACAGAATCAAAATTCAGCACTACATATCCGAAATTCAGCAGATGCAGATGCTGAAACATGATATAGCAGTATTACAGCAAGGAGAATGAGTATTGGACCAACAATACTCCAAAGATGACAGCAAAAATTTGTAACAACGGAAAGGAAAGCCAAAGAGCACCTGCCTTAAACTGAATTACCCAAAATTCTTTACTCAATTCAGCTATTGAAACCATGGAACACTTCCTTTACCTCTTCTTCCTTTCGGTTTTCCCTTCTTTGCTTTCTCTTCTCTCCAGGTTTTGCTGGATGCGGGAGGCTGAAAACCAGAGCTTCCATCAGCCGGCTGAAAGGAAATCAGATAAGTTCCTGGAGTCATATGCTGAACTTATCTGAAGCTGATGAATTTTCAGCTTCCTCTCCTTTCTCTCTTTTCCCCTTTTGTAAGTGCTGAACTCCCCTGAATTTGTCAGCTAATCTCTTGTAAAATTTGCTGAATCATCCCCCTGATTTTGCATCCTCATCATCGTGCTGCTGCCCCGTGTTACTGCTGCTTCAATGTGGCTGCTGTATATCAGATTAAAGTTGCTGAATCATCTCCATATTTTTGCTGAATCAGCTCCCTGTTCTGCTGCCCGGTGTTGTTGTTCTGTTGGCCCTTTAATTTTGTCAAATTATCCTCCTGATTTTGCTAAATCATCAGCAAGCTGCTGTTTTATTTTGTTTCTGTTTTGTCTTGTTGTTTGCTGCCTCAACGTGTTGCTGCCCCACCATTTTGCTGTGCTGCTGCCATATGCCTTTGGTTTTGCCGTGTGCTGCTGCCATATGCCTTTGGTTTTGCCGTGTGCTGCTGCCGTGATTTATCTCCCTTACTGAATGACGTGGCCTCCTTTTATAATTTGCAGCCTTCGTAACGTGGCCGCCTCTGCTGCTTTTGCATGCTGAATTTCCTAATATTTTGATGTCATCTAATAATGTGTTGCAACTTAGTCTAATAATGTGGCCTCCTAATAGCATGTCTAAGTTTCAATTAATTCTCAAATCTTAAAGTCCGCTCCTAACCTGTCTTAAGTCCTGAATTTTCAGATTGCACTTGAGATTCAAAGTTTGCTTATTTTAGTTCAACGGTTAGTGGTTTTGGGATCTTTGACCCTTTTTTTTTTTTTTTTTTTTAAGTAAGTAAAATTGAATTAAAATAACAGAAGGTACAGAAACTATGTTCTAACTCCAAGTGTTTTGCTGACTTAGAGGTATCTTTGACCCTTCAATTTAAAATTTTTTCGTATCCCTTAACGTCGATTCCACTTATATTACTTAATTAATTATGATTCATATGATCAGAAAATTCCAAACCTTATGGTTTTTACCTTAATTATTTGATGTTCATTTACATGTATTTTGTATATGATATTTTGTATGTTCTGAAAATTATGTGGGATACTTTTATGAAGGAATTTGTGGTTCGGAAGCTATAATATTCAGTTTGACTCAACATGGTAAAAATTTTCTAATTTTCCTAAGCTTTAAGTTAATTTATGTATGGATTTGAAGTCATATGAAGATTTAAATTTACAAGAATATGAAAATATATATCAAATAAGTTCACAAGATTATCAAATATGTATATGTATTTGTAAGAATATGAAATTATGTACCTGTATTCCAAATATATGAAATGTGTACCTATTTCTGCAAGAATATGAAATTGAAATCTACAATAAGAAATTTAGACTTTGTAATTTGTTATCCGTTGTCAATATTAGTATCTGTCATCAATTTTTGTTATTTGTTATCTGTCGTCAATACCGGTATCCATTATCTGTAATCGTTATTTGTTATCCGTTGTCAGTATCAGTTATTTTCTAACCGTATCTGTTATCTGTCACCCATTCTCAGTATCCGTATGTTTGTATAGAATTTTCAATTTGAAATATGTAAAGTAATCATGAAATTCGACCAAGAATTTGTATTTTAAATGGTAGTATTCTCTGGTATGCTTTAAGATATTACAGTGATATTCAGAAAAATGCATTGTCGTGGGAGATTATGTTACAGACTCTGTATGTTCTAGCCTCTAATAAGAGGCATAAGGCCTTTCAATTGTGTGGAGTGAATACAATTCATTTCGATGTCTACTCCGTTAGCTGGTAAGGCCTACTAGTCTTATCCCTAAATATGAATGAAGTTTCTGTATGTTTTAAAACTAAATGACTCAAAAGTAAAATAAGAAATTTAAATACAATATCTATATCCTAAGGAAATTAGAAATAAGATATGAAAGTTAAATATATTCCAGAAATGTTTTTGATCATGTTTTACGTTTTTTCATCAACATTATGATCATATCCTTTTCCCTCGATTTATGCTAAAGTATAATGCATTGTCTTTATTATATATTGTGCCTTGCTGAATATTCGGCTTACTTCTTAATGTTTTCTTGCCTTCAGATGAGCACGAGTTTAAACCCGATAAAGAGCAGTAGAGTTCGTGTATTAAGATAGGCTTAGAGGATGATTTTTGTGGTCTTGTTCATATTTAAGGAGAGCTTATGTATATGTTCGATGGATATATGGATATATTTTGATTTTATTGATGATATTCAAATGAGTTTAGTTTTCGCTGTGTATGGATAATTTTATATACTTCCATAGATTATTATGGTTTGCATTCAGGTATCTAGTGACATCTCTCTGTGTCGACGTTGTATCTGGAGATACGATGTTGGAGCCATGAATATATTGTGATACTTTTGGATTATGTGTTTCTCTAGATGTTCTTATTTTTGATGGATTTCATATTTATATGGATGGCTTTTATTTTGGGATTTGTATTTAGGTGATTTTGACGGCCGTCCGGAGGGGAGGCTTTTCGTTGCTTCAAAATTGGGACGGTTTCATCACAGTTTTGTTCTGTGTTTTCCCATTTTCTCTCTCCGTTTCTCCCTTCTTTCTTTCACTTTCACCCTATATATAAAGGTGGTAAAATGGATGAGTTATCCCCTAGTTAAATATATGGTTGCCACCTCTCATTTTTCCTGAATCTTCCTTTAGTTGAGCTGTCCTGATTTTGCTCCTTTTATTTTGCTGAATCATCTAAATCTTAGGCCACATTTTCTTGGTAAATTTTTTGGATTCGTAAGGTTATTTGGTGGCTTTGAAAGGCTGTCGTGTGGCATTAAAATTGCTGGAATTATATTCCACTTTTACTTGGTCATTGGTGAGGTGGCATGAAATCAACACTTTGCTGATTTTTCTTGGCTGTAGCCGTGTGTGGGAGTTTTCCACTTGGTTTCATTCGAATATTTGATTGAATATGATGTTGCCATGTGTGTAGGGGATTCTCATGCCATGTATAAGTTAAATTTCTTACGGAATTATTGGAAATTTGGATAGAAACTTGAAGTCTCATGCAGCTGCTGATGCTGGGTCCTTCTCTTGTTGAATTCTTGAGAATTCAGCTAAGTGTGTGTGTGTGTGTTGGAATATATATAATTTTACTTAATTAATTTAATTTACACTATATTTGATTAATCGGGCTAAATTTAGTTATTAATCGGGTACAAATTTGGTTACCGAGCTATCTTGTTATCAACTGAAATTAATTTGATTGTTAATCGATTGAGAATTTTATAACCGAATTATTTCTCAAATATTTGTTTTATCTTTTATTAATCGGAATTGAAGTCGATTTCATTAATTAATTTTTTATTATATCTCATAGTGAGTTCCTAACTTCTGGGTTTCCATCGTTCATTGATATTAATTTTTCATATATTAGTTTAGCTCACTTAATCATAATTCATGAAATATTGATCCTTATAGAATTTCTACCTTTCGGGTTTATAACATAATTAGCATAATGAATCTTAATTCTTACCGAAATTCTTAGATTTGCGGAAGTCTCCACGTCCATAATTTTAATTTCAATGTTTAGTTGTTTCGAGATATCAGACTCTTCAATCTAAATTTTTTTATGTCCTTTGACCATAATTTTACTTTTATTTAATTAATTATAATTTGTTTGATCAAAAAATCTTAGGTCTTACAAAGATGATGATCAAGGTAATGCCAAAAAGGAAGAAGACCGTAGGACTCCTATACTCGATGGAGTGGTCAATATAAATGAGGATGACGTTGTTCCTTATGATGATTCTGGACCAGCTGAGATCATCCCACTCCGACAATTTACTAGAGATCAAAGACCCTCTATTCGCCTATTAGTTCATGAGTATCTATTACATACAGATGGCGGAGAACCTGAAAGCTTTGATGATGTTGTGGAAGATGAGTATAAATCAAAGTAGATAGAGGCAATGCAAGAAGAAATGAAATTGTCGCAAGGGAACTAATGTTTGAGCTGACCAAATTACCTAAGGGCAAACGAGCCTTGAAGAATAAGTAGGTTTTTCACTTGAAAATTGATAAGAACAATCCATAGCCTAGATATAAAGTAAGGTTGGTTGTGAAAGGGTTCAATTAGAGAAAGGGCATCGAATTTGAGGAGATTTTTTCCCTGTTGTGAAGATGCCTTCAATTAGGGTGGTTCTCAAATTGTCGCAATTATTGATTTAAAAGTTGAGTAATTAGATAAGCGGACGATATTTCTTCATGGTAACCTTGAGGAAGAGATCTATCTTGAGCAATCAGAGGGATTCCGCGTTGAGGAGAAGGAGTGCCTTGTATGTCATATAAAGAAAAGACTCTACGGGTTAAAACAAGCCCTGAGATACTGGTACAAAAAATTTGAGTCTATTATAACGGATCAAGGCTATCAAAACACTACTTTTGACCATTGTATCTTCATTCATAGGTATTAAAAAAATGACTTTATTATTTTCCTATTCTATGTAGATGATAAACTTATAGTGGGTTGAAATACCTCTAAGAACATCGATTTGAAGCAGCAGCTTGGGAAATCTTTTACTATGAAAGATTTAGGGCTAGTGAATCAAATTCATAGTATAAGAATAGTTTGCGACCAAAAAGTAAAAAAATGATGATGTCCTAAGAAAACTACATTGAGAAGGTGCTTCAACATTTAAATATGAAGAAGTCCAAACTGGTGAGCATACCATTGGCATTGTCTCTCTATGGATGATGAAAAGGCAAGTATGCAAAGTGTTTCAATTGTGGGCAGTTTAATGTATACAATGGCGTGTATAAGACTGGATATTGCTTATGCTATTGAAATGGTTAGTTGTTTTCTTTTAAATCTCGGAAAGGAGCTTTGGTCCATGGTAAAGTGAATATTGAAGCATCTCTGAGGAATTTCTAAGATATACTTGTGTTTCAAAAGTGACAAGCCACTTCTGGTTGGATACACCGATACAGACATAGCAGGTGATGTCGACTCTCAAAAGTCAACCTCGGAGTGTCTAGTTATATTCGAGGGATGAGCTATTTCTTGGTAATATAAGTTGCAAAAGTATGTTACTCTCTTTATTACAAAGGCAGAGTTCATTGCAGTAATGGAAGCAAGTAAAGAGATATTGTGGATGAATAAGTTCATTAGGGAACAGGGCTTCAAGTAATAGTGATATGTACTACTTTGTGATAATCAAAACGCTATTAACCTTTGTAAAAATTTGTTATTTTATTCCCAATCAAAATATATTGATGTGAGATATCATTGGATGAGGAATGTTATTACATCAGAGTTGCTAACACTTAATAAGGTTAGTACCAATGAGAATTGATCAGACATGATGACCAAAGTGATACAAAGGGGGAAGTTAAAATTTGCTGAATGAAAGCCAGGATAATGATAGTCCTCATAAGGTTATAAAAGAAAATTTATTAGGTTATAGGTCACTCCCATGTAGATCTATACCCATTTGATATATCATTCAATAGCAAGTATGAGAATGATCATGCCTCGAACTGATCTAAGAAAAATGCCAAATGGCATACGAAAAGTGCTTGTCAAACACATGTGTGTTGATTCTAGAATGGGGTAGCTTGAGGAGCATGTGAGGGGTGCACAAGTGAGATTTTCAGATTGCTCAGCGCCCAATGTACGCCCAAGGGGCGCTCATGTGCCGATTACAGTGGGCTCGCGTGCAATGCTCATCCAATGAGCGCTCGAGTACCGTTCCTGATCTAAATGCACTTGATATGATTTTATAGTTACCACTTTTATAAATATGAGATTTTGAGCGCCGTCACTATGAGAAAAGGAAGAAGAAAAAGAGAAAAAATGTAGAAGAAAAAGGTTCCTGCATCTGATTGAGTTTTCAATCATATTTCATTTTCCACCGACCTTGGGTATATTGTCTTGAAGATGGTTTATTCATTATAAGGTATCGTTTTCTTGTATTATTGATGTTTTTGTACCCTAATAGATTACATAGTAGATATCTTTTTTTTTTTACTTACCAAAAAAAAAGATATATTTTGAACGTATAATCTCATAATTTTTTTTTCTCTTATTTAAAAGAGGGCTTTTCAAATAAAATCGTATACTCTTTATTATTTGTGATTGTAATTGATTTATCATAAGCCATCGATTATTTTTTCACGATTCAAACAAGAAGTCCAGTTTCCAATGACTATTACATGACTTGGTGGATTTATTTATTTATTTTGATAAGTAGGATGCATTTATATAATAAAATGCCAACATAAATAATTAGAATGGCACACAAAAAAAAAAACGCCTTGAGGCCGGTCACCATGTATCCCGGCTATCTAGATTTCTTGGCCAGTTTTCCATGGCTTCTTCTGCAACACGGCTCAGTGGTTCATTGTGGTTTTTGTTTGGTATCTTGCTGATGTGGTCCAGTCTCTATTTGCCCAGATTGGATGTTCTTCGTGTTCTTTGTTCTTGGCTTCCTCTACATCACGAATCAGTGGTTCATTGAGTTTATTGATTTGGTATCATGCTGCTGTGGTCCAGTGGTCCAATTGCCCTGATTGGATGATCTCCGTGTTCGGTATGCTATTTGCCGAAAATCCTATGCTATTCCCGTATTGCTGCTGTTGCTGATTTGGCAAACATACCGCTAAAAGTCGTTCTATCGTGCTAATGTGCTCTTCTGATTATGCGGCTAGCTCGTGGCCGACTTGGTAGTTGGCTCTTCGGTCAGCATTTGTTTTCCTTCTTTGTATATTTTCTTTGCTTTCACAGATTATTTTTTCGTATATTTGTGCTCGGGGTATACCCTAGCGGTTTTATTCTACCTTTAAGTCGGCAAAACATTTGGAGTTGGAACTTAGTTTATGTACCTTTTGTTATTTTAATTCAACTTCACTTACCAAAAAAAAAAAAAAATGGCACAAAATTCCTACACTAGATCGAATAAAGTCAGATAGTAATTTCAATGCTAGAATACAATGCCATAATACATGACAAATTCGCTATTAATTCATTCATTTACAATTTTTTGTACAAACTTGATACACAAAATCAATAGATAAAGCAAATTACACATTAATGGGTTCGTCACCCATGGACCGACCCAAATGCCGAGTGCGATGGAACCGGTCATAATCCACCAATGACCTCCGTCAATAATCATATATTTAACCTGAATAATAAACTTTATACAAAAGACATATGGATAGGTGGACTTAAAATTTCATTCGTTCGCATGCACAAGATCTCAATAGGCCGGTTATCAAGTCGGCCAAAAAGTAGGTCGGTCAAAATTAGGTCGGCACATCTTGACCGGCCAAGAAACTAGGTCGGACGGCCAAAGATGCATGAAATGCCACTAGGAAACCAAATTTCTTAACCATAAAATTCAACGGGAGTATCTAAGTATCCTTTTTATTTACATAGCAAAATCATTATACAAAAGTTTCCAAAATCTCCCAAAAATACATCAAAGTCGGTCAAGTACTGCTATGAAAATCTTAATCGGCCTTCTTACCTAGCTAGACCGTCCGACTTTACTCTTTCTCGTCGGCATAAGTTCTTGGTTATCTGAGGGTAGGAAAACAACAAGGAGTGAGCGACAACTCAACAAGGTACCAATGCAGAAAACATGTATAATTATAGCATTTAATGAAAAGAAGGCATTTTGCATATAGAAGAAGAAGACATGGGACAAATAGATTTTTCATGAGTACTGGTTTCCGAAACGAGTTCAAATCTAAAACCAAATTTCTGTTCAAAATGATGTCTACATTTAATGTCTGCAGCTACTTAACCATCAGAACTGGCTATATTTTTGGCCTGCACCTACTCGGCCATCATATACCAAACTGGCTATATTTAAGGTTTGTAACTATTCGATCATCATAGCTAGTTACATTTTAGGCTTACAGCTACTCGGCCATCATATACCAAACTAGCTACATTTAAGGCCTGTAACTTTTCGACCATTATAACTGGCTATATTTTAGGCCTGCAGCTACTTAGCCATCATATATAAACTGGTTACATTTTTTTTGGTAAGTAAAATTGGTTACATTTAAGGTCTGCAACTACTCGACCATCATAATTGGCTATATTTTAGACCAGCAACCTACTCGCCATCAAAACTGTCTTAAGCTTCAAATGGCTGAAGTCATTAAAACATGCAATCTTACTTTTACAAGCAATGATCAACATACAATCAGGTGAGATCTTAAACATGCAAACTGATTCGTTAATAGTAATTAAACATGCAAGATAACATTTCTATGCACAATTTTAACCAAATGTTATTATAAAACAGGGCTTAATAATAGAAGGAATTCCAACAGAATTTCAGGCATAATCCGTAGAACAAAATCTCATATATAGAGCATAACTTATGCATTGAATCATAAAATTCTTTATAACGTGAGTAAGCAATCACATTGAATCATGGTGATGAAGAGCATAATGATCTATGAACTCCATTACTTAACTCTGGCTGAATTTCTTCCTCTCCTTCTTCTCCTTTGCAACTTCTTTCAGATTTCCTAGCTTCTTCCCCTAACCTCTAACTCGAATATTTATAAGCAACAGGGAAGGTGAGAGTAGGTGGGGTGTGTTACCTACTTGGTATTTCTTTTCTTTCCCCGTTTCTCCTTCTAGAAGGTCATCGAATTAGGTGGAAGCAGGGTATGGGCTTGCACGGATTCTGATAATCATCTTACTAACTCTCGTTCACACCGAGAGTCCTCAATTTCCTTCTAGTTTCCCAAAAGACCTTGGTCTCTGTCTAATTTCCTAAACAACCTCGATTGTTATTGTTTGCTTATAGACTGTGATTTCAAGATTATTTTGGCTATCTCATTATTTTCGGTCAACTACATTATTCTGGTCAACAATATTAATTTCGGTTAACTCTCTTTAGCTGGTCAACTATAGTTAGCCGGTCGATTTGCTACCTAGGCGGTTTCCCATGAAGACAGTCAATGATGCTAACCGATTAACTACTCGCTAAATCCGGTCAACTCTTTTAGTAGGTCAACAATTTTGTCCAGTCGGTCAACAATTCTTGTTCGACTATCTTACTAGTCTGGTCATTATATAATAACTTCCTCGACCATTTCCATTAACACTGGTCAACAAGCCAATTCGGGCAACATGCTATCTAGGATGCTTTTCCCATTAAGGTTGAGGGACTAAACCCTAAAAAACCTGATCCTTACACCAAGACCCACAGTGAAAAGGCCGTTTGAAAAGTTGTCACCGAAAAGAAGGCCCCCGCAGCTCAAGGTTCAAGATCGCACAGCCCAAAATTGCCTACCGAGACATGGGCCAGCCCAAGAGCCCACGATGAATGACCCCATCAAGACAGCCCATGATCCTTTTTGCATGCACTAAGGAAACTTGCCATAACTGGTTAGTACAAGCTTGTAGATATTTTAAAAATATTCAACCAGGATTTGCACGATCTCTCTCAAAGTGACAACTGCCATACTAGGCGCTTCTTATAATCACGTTGAAGAAGGAAGGAAACAACCAACCAATTGCGATTTCCTTATCCACCCAGACAGTTCAACGAGCAGTATAACTAGTAAGGAAAGGTCAAATTACCCGCCAACACTATAAATACCCCTTTACTATAGCAAGGGAAGGGGAGAACCCTAAATACAGAGAATAGAGCTCTGAGCAAGCAGATAGAAAATGAAAGGGAGAAAAAGAGGAGAAAGAGAGACCCAGCCTCTAAGAAGGGGAAGCAACAAAGGAGCCCTTCTCGTTCGTCTCTTATAGCCATTAGCCAATGAGCACAACCTTGATCTGTCGCTAGTCACTTTCCTATGAGTGCAGGCCCTCCTTCTAGGGGCCATCCTTCCCTCTAGGAGGTCCTCCATCCAAGTGCCAGGCCCTCCACCCAGGTGCATCTCAGTGATACTCCGATGATCGCACAACCAGTATGGTGCTCACTCTTCAGCGCATCTCCATCTCTGAGCCACCCCTCAGTTGGGCCCACCTAAACACTCAATCCTACTACATACATCCACGCATCTTCTTACATCATGGCATCTTTCTATTCTCTTGAAAAGATATCTGACTTGAGTATTGGAGAATATATTGAAGAACAGATCCCACCAATTCTCTGACATTTTATTTTTAATTGTATTGCGCAGGGGTCCAAGTTCAAAAAGATGGTGACTGGATCGGCTCCAATTTGACCTAACATGAAAGATCGAGCAGCTACTTAACCCATACAACAACATAGATCAAGTGATGCATCATTGGCGTTTTCTGTGGGAACGATTGAAATGTCTTCTGCCTCAATTGCAAGAACAAACACGATCAGCATTCCTGGTATGAGTTAGCCCACCAACCGGGCACGTCATCACCCATGTGGATGAGCCCTCGTTGGGTAGCCATGTGGACAGACGATCAACCGCAAGCATACAAGCACTCGCTGCTCAATTGGGTGTCTAGACCGTATCGTCCTTGGACCGTTTACACCCATCTGAAGGTGCAACGCTGGAGGCTTGCCATTCAGCTTCCAACCATTTGAAGGGAATCAGCTATTAGGGGTTTTGCTGCTGGCTTGGATGAACCGAGAGGAAAAAACTGCGGGACAATCTCTGACTAACTTTACTATGTAAAAATCGGTTACACAAACCCCTCGAAACAAAGTAGAAGCAACCGACCTGAGATAAAGCAAGAGACGAGGGAGTAAATTATAACCGATAGAGTATTCTTTGCCTTTGAGAACAACACACACGGGTTCCCATGCTGAAGAGCTCTAGGACCAGTAGCCAGACGTCCTTCGGCCTCAACAGTTCGGTCACCCTTCGGACTCGACAGTTTGGTCATCCTTCGACTATTTTGGTCACCCTAACTCGGCAATCTGATTGCCCTTCAGAATTAGCGGTCCAATCGTCATTCGGAGTTGACAATTCAGTCGCCTATTAGATTTAGCAGTCCAATCGCCATGACTCAACAGTCCAGTTGCCCTGACTATTCTGGTTGCCCTTCGAATTTCGCAATCTGGTCACCATTTGGACTTGACAGTCTAATCACCCTAATTCGGTAGTCTGGTGGCCCTCAGCCTCGGCACCCTAGTTGCTCCTCGAACTTCACTCTGGCTGATTGCCCCTCAGACTCGGCTCCCGGTCAACCTTTAAAATGGCTGCCTGATAGCTCGTTGCGCACATGAAGCACACACAAACACCACAATACTCCATATCGGCATTAAACCCACTCGACCATTCCATCAATTGTGTATGAATCCCCACATGAGTAACCTATAATCCAACATCAACATCATGTCGACCCCAAACCATCTGCACTCATCCGAAGGTGTGACGTTGTGGTCTCCATCCTCCGACCTCCAGATGATCAAAGAGAGCTAACATCCTCAAAGGATCCAAAGACCTGATGACCTTGAGGCCCCGGTGACCCCGTGCAATAGGGCCTAATAGTAGCCAGACAACCGAATGAGTTGCTAGAGACTAGTAGAAGACTGAGACGCCCTCAAGTGCAAGGAGGTCAACCCCTTGTACACGACCTCCCATGCCAAAAGACACTGCCTATTGTGGGCCAAAGTCCTCTCCCTTCGACACCCAGAAGGTTACACGTCAGTAAATAAGTGTAATTAGCACTCATGCTCCAACCAGCATTGCCGGCCGAAACATCACCTCAATGGCGACAACCCTATGAGTAGCCATAGCAATATTCGGTCTTTCCTTGCATAACACGCTTAAGCGGCTACAGGTCTCATGTGTCTGCCTTGATGGTCGGCAGCTGGGAGCTCCCTCTTCCCATGCACAAATCTCAACACTCCCTAAAGGAGGAGCCAGAAGAAGAGACCACTCACTAAGAAAAATCTTATATGCCTAAAGACCTCGATATTCGAGAGGATCTGAGCAATTAGGCCAACTCATAGTGGAAAGATTGACCAGGTTTCAAAATATAGGACAAAAGCCTAGAACGGTGACACCCTCTCTATTCTTAAGATGACTGGCAACATTATGCCTGTAAAAAAGATTCCTGTAGAGCCGACAAGCATCCAACCATCCCCTCATGGGGGCAAGAGGATCGACCCTGAGAAGCCTCCAGAGTATTCGACCTTTTGCTTACAAGTGACCTCGTTGGAGCAAGAGGCCTAACCCGATGGCTTGGCGAGGTTGATCCCATGAGAGTGCCCCACATTATCCACATGCAGAGTAGCAAATCCTCTAGAACCGTCACTATACTTACAATGGGACTCGACGTGCTAAGAAAATTACCAATCGCTCCAGCTAGAAACGTCCCAATGGCGATGACCCTGCATTAAGTAGCTATGCTAACAACTAGCCCCAGGGTGTGTAGACACTCGTAGTACAGATTAGCACCCTTTTCTGGACTGCATGTGTTCGTCCGAAGATACTATGCTGCGGGCTCTGCCCTCTGGCACCCCATCAAATTAGTGTAGACTAGCATCTACAAAAGGGTCAATCGCCTGTTGACCTCGTGGCTTGGGTGGCCATAGGTGATGGGCCTAGCACCGACTAGAAGACTAACAAGTCATAAGGTGTGAAATGAAAGCCTAGAGCTGCATGGCGCACACTGTTCCAGCAATGGCAGGGGACCCCCTACTCATGAAGGAACTCCAAGGCCTTAAAAGGAACTTTGCCGACCTAGCCAGGCAACCGTTCAGGATGAGGACTCGGCCATCTCCATCTCTTTGTAGCATCCAGGAACAACACCTGGAGTCCCTTAATCAAAGTTCTGATCCAGCATTTTGCCTAGATCACTTTTGCACATCGTCGGACTCCTCAGGTATCATAAGTTTCCAGTGTGGTGTCAGAGGCTATCTCGAATGCCCACAAGGAGGGCCGAGCCCTCGACCGCCCTTTGCCTGTGGCATTCCATGTCGGAAGACACTTCACTCTTGACATTTGAAGTCCACCCCTGCTCGGATGCCTGCATACGCTGCTCTTCCAGTTTGTGCTGCATAAGTTGATGGTGGTGCTGGGTGTGGCTGGCCATGTTTCGCTACAAGCTGCGGAGGCATTTTTGAAGTGGGTGACTGCTTCTCTTGGCCCCCCCGGAGCGATTTGAAGATCTGGATGGAGCTTTTGATGCTTCTATGGTGGTTTTCCTATTTTTTTAGTTGGGAGCTGGATCTTGCTGCAGCTTTGTATTATGTTGCTCCTCATCAATGCGGCCTGCTTTTGCCAAAGCCAATGCTGTGTTGGTTGGCTGGAGGATCAACAACATTGATTCTGATCAGGCTCTGCTGTTGGCAGGGCGCTGGATCTTGCTGGAGCTTCTACTGGCTGTCTTCCTCGGGCAACTGCTATGGGTGATACTTCTGCACTAGGATATTTTGCTGATGCAGTTTTCTTGGTTGCTGCATCCTCTTCTGATGCTGCTGAAGCCGGCCACAATGTGGAGCTGAACATTACCGCCTAAGAAATGGAGGTCTCGTTGCCTATGGTGCTGCTGAACTGCAGGAATGAATGGAGTTTCCTGCTACATTGGTTGGTTACGGATTATGTTGGAGGTGGCTGAGCTGATTTGCTACTCGGAAGTGCCATGTCCCTTGCTGCGTCCGGCTAAGTCGGGTGCTGCTGGTACTGGAATTTGATGTTGTTGGATGCTGCGCGTGGCCCAAGTTTTGGTTCATCAAATGGAGCAGGGAAGGCCCTTGGCTGGTTTGGAGCTTCTATTTGGTTTCATGCTGAAACAGTGGGTGAATAGACATTTTCTATTGCCATTTTTCGGAAATGCTTTGACTGGCATGTCTTGTCTAGGAACTGCTCTACTGATGGTAGAGTGGTCTGCTTGTATTGCATGAATTCCAGCATTTTTGTTTTTCTGTTGGTTTCATTCGATGTATCAAGGTACTCGGGGCATGCCCTAGCGGTTATGATTTATCCCCAAGTCGAAAAAACACTTGGAGATAAATCATTACTTGTAAAATTTTTTCTCCCATTAATCCAAATCACTTACTTACCAAAAAAAAAAAAAAGAAGTCCACCCCTGGTACCTGCAGGTTGCATGTTGGCAATGATGGCTACCCAATCCTAAAGGCATAGTGCACCATCCACCGCAAGTACCAACAACAATTACATGCCGAATCTAGGTAAGTCTTGCATACATCATGATGAATGTTTGAATCATACTCTAATTAATAAAATAATTGTTTGTTTATTGTCTATATAGTCATACAAATGCTTACAAAACATTGCATAAAATCATATGATCTAGACTGCCCCTTAGTCGGGTGAATTCCAACTTACTTTTTATCAGACCTCAGTCTTGAACCGAGTGACGAAGAGACGGTCAAATTTAAACATCGATCACTAACCAAATGGTCCAAATACGGTCAAATTTGAACCTCGGTCTTGTATCAAGTAGCCCATACATGGTCAAATTTGAACCTTAGTCCCGTATCGAGCGGCCTATACATGGTCGAATTTGAGCCTTTGTTCCATCACCATGCGGCCCATATGCGATTGAACTCAAATCCTAAGGGGGCTTTTCAGCATGTGTGCAACAACTCCCTTCTAAAGGGATGAGCTCCTGTGACGGACTAGATTTCTGATAGGCTATTATTCACGTCCGTCAATATCAAAATACAAATAGAGTAATAAGGCAAATGTAAATAACCATACAAAATATTACAATAACACACAGGATTCAAACTGGCCAATCCTCAAGTCGGCCTCGCGTAGGCCGACCACATATCTAGGTCAACCTTATCTAGGTTGGCCTCATCTAAGTCAACCATATCTAAGTCGGCTAGCTCTGAGGCAAAACCATTGCCATGAGAGATGCCACTAGGAATGAAAATAATTAAACCATAGTACATTGGCGGAGGCATACAAAATACCCATTAACATTTACAGTGGATTCATTTATACAAAAGTATCTCCAAAATGACCAAAAATACATCAAAAATCGATCCATAAATTGCTACGTGAATCCAGATCGGTCTCCCAAACCTTGATAGTCTGTCTGACTCTACTCTTTCTCGTTCAACATGAACTCTTGCTCATCTAAAGGAAAAATAGTAAAAGGTGAGCTGATTGCTCAACAAGTTACAATAAGCAAAGACATGCATAATTATTACTTCAAAACAAAATAAAAAAAATGGGATAGGAGTATAATGCATATAGGAACATAAAACATGGGCCAAAGACATTTTCATGAGTACCGATCCACTTTAAATCCGAATGTCATTTGTTTTATTCTTAATTACTTTACTTTCGAAATTATACTGAAAACTCAATCATCTTTAGGAACCGGATGGGAGCAAACAAAGAGAGGAAGGATTGTGTATTCTCCACACAAACTATGGTCGATCCTCTTATTCTGCTCTCAAAGCCGGGCAGCAATGCTTTTAAATTGGCATATGGGGCCATAGTCCAAAGATGCTACCAAAAGTTCTCCCGTGGCCCAGGGGCGATCCTCTGGTTATCACTCCAATATCCTTGATCTAGTTTCTCAATTCTTAACCGCATTTTGGATGGAAACTCTACACAAAGTTCTTTCATCCGATAGTCATATATCAGATAACAAATAACAAATATTAAATATCAAATTGCAGAGTTCCACTTGTGGTATTTCAGATACAAATTTCTTTCGTCCTGTGGATTGCATCTTAATTTCCAATCATAAAGTTTTCAAATAAGCAAACTAATATTTACAGATAGTCTAAATAAACATGCAAGGTAACTTTTTTAATGTACCAAAGTTTGAACTTTACCAAATCTTACTAATTTTAAAATTAGTGAGGTGGCTAGAATGTTTTATCTCTTTTTGGATGGAGCTTCTTTGTTAGTGATTCCGGAGTGCTCTTGTCCTCTTCCCGGAGTGCTCTATTTGTCCCCTTGGACGGAGTGTTATTATCAATCTGGACGGAGTATTTTATCACCTTGGACGGAGTGATTTTGTTTGTACACCCGGAGTGCATGTGTTTTCTTTTTCCGGAGTGCTGTCTTGTCTCCTTGGACGGAGTAGCTTTGCCGGCGTGTTTATCCCTCTCTTTGGACGGAGTGCTTTCCTTCGTACTCCTGAAGTGCATTTGTCGTTTTGCTGGAGTGCCTTCTTGGCTCCTTGGACGGAGTGGATTGACTGCAAGAGTTGGCTATGCAGTGGGCTAGCTGGACGGAGTGTTTTATCACTTTGGACGGTGTGATTTTGCTCGTGCGTCCGGAGTGCATGTGCTTCATTTATCCGGAGTGCTGTCTTGTCTTCTTGGACGGAGTGGATTTGCCGGAGTGTTATTCCTCTCTTTGGACGGAGTGATTTTCTTCGTACTCCCGGAGTGCATTTGTCTTTTCGATGGAGTGACTTCTTGGCTCCTTGGACGGAGTGGATTGACTGCAAGATTCGGATGGGTTTATTTCCTTTACAGTAATCGAATATTTTTGTAATCTTATTTCTTAATGACTTTTGTCATGGGTTTAGGGGTCCTCCCTTATATCTATGTTCCGTTTCCCAAGTCGGTAAAACACTTGGTAAAACACATAGTTCTCTGTACACTTTACTTTAAATTAATACAATTAATTACTTACAAAAAAAAAAAATTTAAACTTAAACAAAAGAGAGAAATTCTAGCAACATTTGAACATGAATCATGGAACAAAATCCAGCATATAAAACCTAGTACATGCACTGAAATATGAAGTTTCTTCATAAAATATGAGAAAGCAATTATCATGATATGTAATCTGTAGAAACATAGCAGAGAATGGTGTGACAGACCGGCCTTATTCCACCGCATAAAGCCACCGTCATGCCTAAATCCTTGCATCAAGATAGATAATAAATAACAGCTAGGTGGACATAAAAAAATTTTTCTTTTCTTTCATATGAATAAACCTTTCTTTTATATACAGGATTGCTTGAGGCCGAACTACATGAGCTGTCCTTCCGGTTTTAATTTCATACTTGGCCGGCCAACACTAAGGCTAGTCGGACATGAATGCCTTGATATGACCTGAGATGCTACTAGAAATATGGATTTCATTTATCAATAAAGTAATCACGAAAACATACTAACATTCATAAACTCTTATACAGCGTAACTGTTCTACAAGTCCTTCTCAAAACATCAAAAGACATAAATCAAGTTCTTTATTAATCAGCTCCGGCCAGCTATGCCGTCTTGTTACTTCATATGGTTCTACTCAATTTCGTCCTCTATAAGCCTCTCGTTATCTGAAAATTGGCAAGAGTGAGCTACAAAGCCCAACAAAATACTCACATGCAGAAAACATAAACATATATATAATCAGATCAAAATAAAGATTTATATCATAACTTTAACAAATAAAATCACCATATAATTTCTTCTTTAGTTCAGAATTTCTTTATTCTTATTCTTATTATCTTGTCTTCAGAAGATTCATACAAACCATTTGAAATTCTTATCATCTTTAGGGACCGGACGGGAGCGGATAACATCGAAGAAGGGTTGTGTGTTACCCCATAACCTAAAGCCGTATCCTCTCATTATACTCCCGAGGCAGGAGGTAATGCCTTTAACTCGGCATACGGGGCCGTAGTCCAAAAGTCTTATGCCACCAAAAGTCTCCCCCGTGGCCCAAGAGGCAGTGCTCTAGTGTCACTCCAATATCCTTCATCCATCTTTAACAGCAAGTTTAATGGAAACTCGGTTCTTAGTTCATGTCTTTTGATGGCCATCCGTCATAGTTTGAAAGTCGAAAGTTATAGAGTTCCACTTACTGTCCAGATTACATAAATTTTCCTTGTTCTTATAGCCTTTGTTCTTTAACTTCAACTATTGAAGTCCGTATAACCTTTTAATCATCTTAAAGTCAAAAATTCTTTGATCAAAGTCAGAGGTCTTTTTTTTGGTCAAAGTAGGAAATATTTTTCTTAAAAACCGGAGTGCTTTTCTAGCAAGGGTGGAGTTCTTCTTCTAAAAATGCCGGAGTTCTTTTTCTAAAAAGGCCAAAGTTCTTTTCTCAAAAGCCGAAGCTCTTTTCTCAAGAAGGCGGAGTTCTTTTTCCCAAAAGGCCGGAGTTTTTTTTCAAAAAGGCCGGAGCTCTTTTCTCAAGAAAGCATAGTTCTTTTCTCAAAAGCTGAAGCTCTTTTCTCAAGAAGGCGGAGTTCTTTTTCCCAAAAGGCCGGAGTTCTTTTCTAAAATGCCGGAACTCTTTTCTCAAGAAGGCGGAGTTCTTTTCTCAAAAGGCCGGAGTTCTTTTCTAAAAAGACGGAGTGCTTTTTCTTGAAAAGGACGGAGTGTTTGTTCTCAACGGCCGAAGTTCTTTTTCATGGGACAAGTTTCGATTTCGAAACATATGTTCTTAAAGCCGATTTCAATTTTCATGGGACAATTACCGAATACCTTTCTTTTAACAAAATCGGAAGTCTTTTCTAAAGGGTTGGAAGTCTTTTCTTTAAACATGCAATTATCAAAGTTCATATAAATTGACAAATAAGCATACTTCAAGCAGAACAAAACCGAACATCATGAATAGCAGGGTTTCTTTTTCTAAAATGCGATTAAGAACGATTCTTCCTTAAATCAAAGGAGTAGAACAAACATCATAAATACTGAAACATAAGTTCATAAAAATATCAGATATACTAGCGTTGTAAACATGCATAATTATGAACTTAAAACAGGGGTGAGTACTCTTGCTTGGATTTCTTTTACTTCGCCTTGAACTTTTGGTCTCCCTTTATTAGAAAACTCCATTGCGTGCCTCTTTCTCACGCCCTCTAGTTCTTATTTATAGGCCTTGGGTCTGGCGGCCGTCGTTAGGGTTTGGCCACACTACGGGGAATGTTTCGGAGTATGTTATTTATGGCTTTACATTCCCAAAGAGTTTCCTTATTAAATTTCTAGGTTATTTATGGTTCTACATTTCCAAAGAGTTTCCTTATCAATTTCCAGGTTATTTATGGTTCTACATTTTCAAAGAGTTTAATTTTATGGTTCTATATTTCCAAAGAGTTTTCTTATTAATTTTCCGTCAACTAACCTTGACCGAATTTATGTTTCTCATTTAAATACATTCCGGTCAACTAATTGGCGTTGACCTGATTACTTTCCTCTTTCCCGTCCTTCCTTCCATTCACGTTTTCCGATCAACATTTTATGTTGACCGGATTACTCCTTCATCACGCCTTCCGGTCAACATGACTGGATTACTCATTCACGCCTTCCAGTCAACACTCGTTGACCGAATTACTATCTTTAACTCATTTTCCTAGGTAATTTTAACTTGACATCGGGAATTTTCTATATTTTAGGATCTGGGCCATTACAAATGGTATTAGAACAATAATACTCGAAAGAATCGGACAAAAATCAGCATCAGCCAAAGACAAAGCATAGGGCACACTTGCCTGATCCTATTATACAAATTTCCTTACTCGAATCTGGCTTGAAGATTCTTCCTCTCCTTCTTCCCTCTTGTGCCCCTTTTTTTTCTTTTCCAAACTTTCTTCCCTAACCCCCAAATCCTATATTTAAAGACAACGGGATAGGAGAGATCAGGTGGGGGGAGGTTACCTACTCTAGTACTTATCCTTTTCCCCCTCAGTTCCCCTACCTTAAAAAGTTAATGGAGTAGGTGGGAGCCGGTGGGAGCGGGTTACCCACTCCGGCCTCTATTCCCATCGTACGAATAGGCCAATCCAAACTGGCTGACATGTCAATCTGGTCAGCTAGCTAATCTGGTCAACAAGTCAATTCGGTCAACTTTCTACTTTAGTCAACTATCCAATCCAGTCAACTTCTCTAACTGGTCAACTATCCAATCTAGTCAACTTCTCTAACCGGCCAACTATCCAATCCGATCAACTTCTCTAACCAGCCGACTTGCTTTTTAGGCCGATTTTCCATTAAGGTCATGTGGCTAAGTCCAAGGAACGTGATTCTTACAGCACCATTAGTCTACAATGGTCAGCAGGCTAGGACCAGACGCACGAAAACCACAATGTCCTCTGATAGGACTGAGCGCCGATGGGTACATACGGGCAATGGCCTTAGGTAGCCATCTTGGGGTCACGGGGACCATACAATCCTATCTAATAAGTGGAACGTATTAGCTGTCCATTCTTAGGTTGGACAGTAAAGGTCGGAGAAAGGCAATCACTCATTCTTAAAACCAACATTCTTAAAATGAAAGAGTCAGGCGGAAAATGGGAAAAGCTCTCTGTTCTTGGTTCTCCTATAACTGGATCTTCCGAAACCATAAGAATCCTTAGTTAGAATTGGATTCCAACTCAAAACATTTACCAATTTTGAGAAGAGTTGTTCTTTAGAGAGTACAGTACGATAAAAGTTGTAAACTATGTTATGGGGAAGTTATTATCTATCCTTGGCCTCAAGGTAGAATTAGTTGGGGGACCTGGCAACAATAGCCTAAAAGCTTAGCTAGCAACCACATTTTCTCAATGCCATGACCTCCACCTGGCAAGGGAGAGTGCAACCAGGTAGATGCATTCGTTAAAGCCCAGAAACTATAGACACAAGGCTTAGATGGCAACGCATCGCCTTAGTGCCATGACTTCTCTTCATAGGAATGAGCACAACTTGACTCGGGTGACCAACCAAACTAGGTGATGGTAGCGCCCTTGCTTAGCCGGCTAAGTAGATCATCCTAGTGCCACGACCTCCTCCTGACAGGAGCTAGCGCCACCAAGGCAACAATGGCGCTGGCCAACAGAGAAGACAAGCATTGGACAAAGGAACTCAGTGCACAAGGAAAGCACCACAACAATGATCAACATAGTCTGATTAAAAGTCACGGCATACATCATAGGTGTCCAGTGGCCTCAAAACAAAACAATAATTCAAATGAGTTATGTACGCCTACAAGCTAGCCAGAACGAATGCCCTATGTCTAGGGACCCCCTGAAGAGTGCGGTCCTTCTGCTGGGAGGCTAATGAGGTTCATTCGGCGCCTGGCACCAACATTTCTTGGATCAAGATAACCAATGGGGAAATCCAAAGCCATCAGAGAGACTATCCATCTGTAGAAATGGATGCCCTCCTAAAATCTCCCACTAGCAGTGTGGCCAGTGGTTTGGCCCGTGATTCAGAGGGCAGAGGTGCATTGACACGGGTTGATATGCAAGTCTACAGTCGTGTTTCCTATCTTCCTTTGACTGTTCTAGTTGATGGCCTATGTGGATGTAATTTTGTTTACTCCGGTGTTTTATTTTTTTTAGTTTCGTGAAATATTTCACGGTGCTCGGGGTATGTCCCAACGTCATTATTCTTAATCCAAGTCGGTAAAACACTTGGAGATAGATCATTGCTTCTGTATCTTTTCTCCATTTTCATTTATAAAATTTACTTACCCAAAAAAAAAGTGTGGCCACCTCCTCTGGACGAAGCCTGGACATTAGTTCCCTCTCCCACTTGACACTCACGCCCATCAGGTTGGTGAGTCACTGCCGACTCTCCCAGAGCTCATCCTCGTGTGAGGAAATTCAAGCTAGAGCCCGGACATGGGCATCAGAGAGTCTTTGTGCTCTTGTCTTGGACTTAGATGAAACTCGTTTGAGGTAGATGGCCCGCTCTTGACTCTAAAGTACATCACCGGCAGCAACATTGACCATCCACTCCATCTCCTCTCTGTCAACGTGCTTCTGTATGAGGTGAGCGAGCTTGTGCTCTAGGAAGTACATGTCTTCCTCCAACTTGCGGAGTGCTCCCTACAACAACCAAGAGAAGGGAAAGGAATAGTCAGGCCAAAAGAGTCACCAAAAGCATGACCGCAAAGGATAAGAGTTTGCAAAATCCTACCTTGCGGCTTAAGAGACAAGAAGATCCGATAAAATCGAGGCTAGGAGGCCCCCTCAGAACCTCCCAACACTCTAAAGTGGGAGCACCAAGGTGGTGCTCTCTACTGCCCGCAACGGTGCTCTCTAAGGTGGCTACTCCTGTAGTGTATTCGTCGCCACTACTCTCTTCATCAAAGGCACGGAGACAAAAAAGGATGGCGCCTCCGACGTGGAGGCAACCAGAATGGGAACACCGATAGCATTATGTTGGGCCATTTAAAAAAGCACCGGAAAAAATGGTTGAGTGAAGCACAGAAAGCGTACACATCAAGTGCAAAAACGGTAGGAGACACCGCACTTAAATGGATGGAGCTACAACCTGGAATGACATTGTAGCAAAGTTAAAAGATCGGGTCACCATAATGGTGAACAATGCGTGTCCTCACCCAAGTGCTCCTCGACAAATCTTCCTGCAAGCACCATTATGACGGATGTTGCCTCACATCCTCGCGTAGCCCGCCATTAGTCACCACACTCTGCCACTCTGGCTAACGTGACGGCTGTCTAATGCTGGTCTCCAGAAGCATCCATTCGCAATTATGCCCAGTGCATCACTCTCTAGAACTTGCAAAGTGATAGCATACGACATTGATAGACTCAAGGTGAAGACGTCCGGCCCCCGCCCAGTCTGAGCATTGGGTCAAGAGGCCGAACATAGACTTGCTAAGATGTCAGTAAGCCAAACTGCAAGAACATCGAAGATCTATGTTGCAAGAACATGGGAGGCAACCTTGACATGCTCGACATCGAGTCACCAACCACCTCCTTGGGCTGAGCATTGGGTTGAGTAGCCCCATGTTGACTTAGAAGATTGAGTCGTCTATCGGTCAGCTAACCAGTAAGCAACAATGCTCAGAGGCATTTCCCAGAAGAATCGCAAGTCGACGGCACAAGACCTAGACAACCTCGAGGCCTGGTCTGCCGGCCCCTCCCTAGTCGAGTGCCGGTTCAAGTGGTCATGCGCCAACTTGCCAGAAGACTGAAACGTTCGAGGGCTAGTTCATCAAAATGTCAAAGATTCAAACAATAGAGAATGAAAAATCAAAGTACTCTAATCATTCTCATCATGCAAAAATATTGGGGACACACTATGAAGTCAAAGAATACTCGGTAGTTCCATTCATCGATATCCTTACAAAGTATAAGCTCTTGACAGTGAACATACAACATCATAAAGGAATAAAAGTATATGGAATGATGATTTGACTATTAAAGCTCTGATCCACAGGCACACAACCCTGGAACAAAATCTCAGTGACAAGAGCACTACATTTCAGACAGTTGAAAAGATCATCCTCCTACACACTAAGCAGGAAGTGCATACCAAAGCCCTCACTAACAAGAGTGAGGCACAAAGCACCTGTGGCATCCTGAGAAGCATCCACTAAAACCTGCCGTAGTTATGCAAATCCGTGCATTAACATTGGACCAGTGCTATGATAACGGCCTAAGTTTTAGTGTGAACTCAGGGAATATACCCCCACCAGTAGCTTTTGGGTTGAATCCCTGTGGGCTACCTGGGGTTGAGTCACTTGGCCAGAGGGAATTGGGTGTCAACCTCTCCCACCAAAAGGGCCGACCAGCCACTCCTCTGGGGCTACCGTGGTAAGAGCTTTCTGTGATGGACCATGTCATCTTTTCCGTCATTAACCATTATCAAAACTAATTAATGTGATACACCTACATTGGATCCATAGAGTCACCATATCATCAATGGCACCAATACCTTACTATAGGAGTAAGACGTTGGATCTTGTTAAGGAAAGATATTTGTAAAAAATCTAACAAAAATAACTTTACAAGATCCTATGTAAGTATACATAATATCCATAACAGTCTATAGAAGAAATACTAAACTAATATTACCAAAATAGAATATATCGTTTCATACTTCCAAAATTTTACATAATTTCAGTACAACAAAATTGAAAACAGACATTCTAAACATCAAAATCTATCTTCCGAAGTATAAAAAAACTCTTATCTTTATTCCTATTCATCTAGTATCAGCTCATACGACTCATCTAAAGGTTAATAAAATAGTAAATGAGTGAGCCAAATACTTAGTAAGGCACCACATATAGTAATTAACATGCACATTATACTTAAAATATATCATTAAAAAGAATAGGAGTCATAACACATAAATAAGTAAAAAAACATGAACATAAAACACTTTCATGATGCATTTAGCCTTCTTTATCTTATTTTTTATTATCTTAGCCATTAAATATGTTGAAAATTTACTTATCTTTAAGGATTAGGGCTAATAGGCCTTACCTGCTCAAGGAGTGGACAATTGATGAAAGGATTGTGTATATTCCCACATAATCTACGGTCGCACGATCCTATTCGATACTCAGATGTGGACGGTGCATACCTATGCCCCAGTAGATGGGACTATAATCCACTTTTATAACCCCTCGCGAGCTAAGGGAAATCCTCAATTACTACTACAATATCATAAGATATGTTAGGAAATATTACCTGCTGAATGATCCTTAGTCCAATTTTTTAACTCTTTTTAAAATTATTGAGAAAACTCTACACTTTTTCTTAATTTTTCTTAATTTTCTCAATTCTAGAAAAAAATAGTTATAATTCATAACATATTATAGAGTTTTCAACCATCTTTCATAGACTGATTTTTCTTCCATAGGAATTGGAATTATAACAATTTTCAAAGATTAAAAACAAAATTCTAGCAAAAATTAGTATCTGAAATTTCAAATTTGCAATATACAGCATAGAAATTTAGTTATTTGGTAACAAATTTTCAGATTTAAAAATCAGCCAGGTATTGTGACGTCCCATATTTCCTGCCGAAAATTCGGCAAAGTTTTCTCTACAATACGGATATCGACCAAAATACGAAACCTATTAAATATCCTGAACAACATATAATCCAACACTGCACAAGAAAAATTCAACAAAACAGCTCTGACACAACCAGAAAACCCAATTGATATAAACTCTAACATCCAGCCAACCTCAACAACTACATAGGATCCAAAACAGCAACAATTAATAACACGTGGTATCGACATCATGACGCCTAGTATGACGTCAGATCAGACAAGATGCCACTAGGTACATTAATAACCATATAATATGCGGAAGCAACTATACTCATCAAAACTGTAAAAGCTAAATTACATAAACTACATCATCATTGTCAAAATACGTGACCATCAAAATAATAAAAATACTCCAAAAGGGAATAAAAAAAACAAAACTGAGTCTTCAAGCTATCCTTCAATACTTCGAGCCTCTCCGACTTCTAATCCTTCACCTTTCCTAATCAGGTATAAGACTGTGCTAATCTGGAGATAAGAAGAAGTAAGGGTGAGCTAAAAGCCCAACAAGTGCAATATATACATCAAGGACATGTATACTTTTATTTTCAAAACAGAATATTGCATATTTGAAAGACAAAGGTGCATATGAGATTTACTTCATGATTTTCAGAGGGAATGCTTTCATGATTCGTTCCATATTTTGTTGGTTCGTTTCCTTGTCATTTTCTCAATTATCAATTCATCGTTGAAAACTTATTTCGTTGAGGAACCAAGGTCAGTAGACCTCACTGACAAAGAAGTGGTCGGTCGTAACCTGAATTATATATGCTCCTACATAATCAAAAGCCATTCCCTCCTATTCATGACCCAGCGGTGGGCCATCTACATACAATCCCTATAGATTGGGCTAATCAGCTGCAACGCGAACCAAAATAGACAACAACGTCCCCATAATAGACTAAGGCATGCTAAGTGTGATGGAACGGATTTTTTTTTTTTGATTCCGTCATTCATAACACAATTGAAAACCCAAATTAAATCAATTAGGTGTAACACAGGATCACAGATGCCATCTAGGACCCATATACTTTTAATCATAATAAGTATAGCGCAAGTTATTCTAACACTTGCGGAAGCATTCATATTCATTCCAAAATATTCATTTTCGAGTACATAGACAAAAATGTTTAACCATAGAAGTCCATCAAGTCATTACAATAATATTTCTCCAAAATAAACTTCTGAAGTCTTTAATAATCCTTCAGACAAGCTCTAATCACTCCAACTCGTCAAGCACAAGCTCTAAAGCTTCATCTATAGGGGAAAAATATAAAACAGTGAGCCAAGGCCTAGCAAGGTACATGCACATGAGTAGTAAAACGATGATGTAGAAAGGTCATATAACTATGCATAAATAGAATATTTAATCAAATTGCAGTCCAACAAATAGAGAAAACATACCTCGACAGTACTATACTTCAGAATCGGTAATCGGTACAGTAAACGGTAAACAGTAACATAACATATCGATAAAATAGTAAACGGTACTTCATATTCGGTAATCGATACTTCATATTCGGTAATCGGTACGGTAACATAACATATCAGTAAAACAGTAAACGGTACTTCATATCATATAGGTACGGACCCTGCCAGTATACCCTACTAGCTGAGGGGGAGAATAATTGAGAAAAGATTGTGTTCGCTCCACACAATCTAAGGCTGGTAACTGTCATATGGGTATCCCATCTCACGGGATCGGTATGGTATGCCACCCGAAGGTAGGCCGGTAACGGTAATTCCCCCTGTCCGTAACGCCCCGAGGGCAGGGCGGACCACAAATAACTCCATGGACAGAGTTATCCTCGATTACCACCGAAAAGTCCTAAGGCATGCCGAAGAACCTATCCGGACTGTAGTCAGTCCCGGGTCCAAAACAACAGAAACAGAAACACTTCCTTCTTAACCGGAGTTCGTTTTAAATACAATGCCGGAGTTCATTTCCAATAAAAAGCCGGAGTTCATTTTCAACACAAAGTTGGAGTTCATTTTAAAGCCGGAGTTCATTTTCTTAAAATGCCAGAGTTCAGAAGCCGGAGTACTTTATCGACAAAAGCCGGAGTTCTTTTTGACAGAGGCCGGAGTTCATTTAACAAATGCCGGAGCACTTTTAAAAGCCGAAGTTCATAAATTCGGAGTACTTTTTACTGAAAGCTGGAGTACTTTTAAAAGCCAAAGTTTCATAAATTCAGAGTAGTTTTTACTGAAAAGACGGAGTACTTTTAAAAGCCGAAGTTTCATAAATCCGGAGTGCTTTTTACTAAAATGACGGAGTACTTTTAAAAGCCGAAGTCTCATAAATCCAGAGTGCTTTTTACTAAAAGCCGGAGTGCCTTTCAGACGGAGTGCTCAAAAAGCCGAAGTGCTCAAAAAGCCGGAGTGCTCAAAAAGCGAGTTCATTTAATATGTAGGAAACCGAGCTCATTTTTCATATAGGAAACCAAGTTTAATTTTCATGTGGCCAAGTTCATTTTACAATGCAGAAAGTCGATATTCAATGCAGAAAGCAGGAACTTTAAAATAGAGTACACGTGCAATAAAGCATGAACTTAAAAACAGCTTCAGAAGTAACTTGCAATATTCTTAAAGCATGAGCTTAAAAACAGCATCCGAGGTACACTTGCCTGAGAGTTGATCGCCTAAGTTTTACCGTCGTGAAGCTTTTTCCCCTTCACTCTCTTCCTTCTGCTAGCATTTGTATTTTTGCTTCAACCAACCGACGCTGGGTTTTTATAGATGAGGGGTTTGGTGGGGTAAGTGTGTAAGTTACTTACTCTCGTACTTGTTCGCAGACGGTAAGTGGGAGTAACTAGATTAGTTTACCTACTCCATTTGGTCGCCGCTAGTTGGATTCTAACTAAGTAATAAAGTTTACTTTTGTCTTTAGTTACCATTAGTTTATCCGGTCAACTTCTTGGTCAATATTTCTAATTAAGCCGAGTTCAAATACATGCAGTGCTGGTTTCAATTTTTGTAAACCTTTCAAGAAATCCGATCAACTCTTCAATTCCGATCAACATCTTCAAATCCGGTTAACTCTTCCAATCCGGTCAATATCTTCGAATCCGATCAACTCTTCAATTCCGGTCAACATCTTCAAATCTGGTCAACTCTTCCAATTCGGTCAATATATTCGAATCCGGTCAACTCTCCAAATCCGGTCAACATCTTCAAATCCGGTCAACTCTTTAATTCCGGTCATTATCTTCAAATCCGGTCAACTCTTCAATTCTGGTCAACATCTTCAAATCCGGTCAACTCTTTCAATCCGGTCAATATCTTCAAATCCGGTCAATTCTTCCAATCCGGTCAATTCTTCAAATCCGGTCAAATTTTACTTCGGCCTCTTGCACTTCCATGAAGTGGTTCGGCCTTCTAGTGTCACAAGGCCACTCCGATTTTCAGTAGCAGTATTTTATTCCGAATCTAAGCCTTCTTGATTTCGGGATCTCACACCAAGAATATCACCCACTAAAAGACGAGACTAGGACACCCGGCCAGAGTAATTCTTGAGTTTCTATCATAATATTTTGGCATGTCAATGTTTATTATCTGTAATTCTTAGTTCAAATTCTTAGTTCCTTATTTCATTAGGGAAATTCTGTTCTAAAGCGCCAAAGCAAATTCCTTCATTCTCACCCTACTGGAGAACGTTTCATAAATCAAATAGATCATCATTCCGTAGAATAGTTTAGAAGTCCATCACTTAATTATAAAATTTCCTCCATCATCAGATTTTTTTTATAAGCATATTTTCATATTCTTCATGAACTTAAATCCTCACGTGTTCATAATTCATACCATGTGAGTTTAGATCCCCACGTGTTCATAATTCATACATATTATTTCTTGAAGTTCAAGAGGATTAAGAAATCCCTTTTTTATTATGCCAGACAGAGTTATTAAAACTTCTTATCATTAATTCTTTCGTAAATGATTCATAACATGATTTTTGGGATATTCGAATCATTGTGTTCATAAGATGTGCACAATACATCATATAAATAGAACAATTAGGAAATTCTTACCATAAGGAGCCTATCATGTCTCGGGAGCTTTCAGGTGAAAGATTTCCTTGTGCTTTCATGCAGCATCATTCTCGGGGTTAGAATCATGTATAATTATAATTATTTTGGACAAGATTTCAAGAGAGGCATGGGTTAGATTTTCGAAGACCATAAAGCCCTATAAAACTTTTTTTTTTTTTTTTTTGGTAAGCAAGTTAAATGAATTAAATGAAATGAAAGATACAAAAACAATGTTCTAACTCCAAGTGTTTTGCCAACTTAGAATTAGAACAAAGAGCTAGGGCATACCCCGAGCATCACCATGAACAAAATCATGAACCCATTAAAAGAAAATAAAAAACCTCACCTAGGTGGGTTTCATCAAAATAGACTGAACGGAACCCGGCCCAACAAGCAGAAGCAAGCCAAAATACAACAAAATCAACAAAAAACTATTGGGAAACAGACAAAACCAAGACCACACACATCAACAGCATTAACTATCAAGAGTAGCAAGGTTCTATTCCCAGGATCAGCAGCTGCATCCAGAGGCCGTCATCCACATCCTTCAGCATATGTACCAGAACCCAGCAAAACAGCACCTTCTTTAGCGACTTATCCACCATCGACAGTATCAGCAGCACTCCAGCATGTAGAGGCTAAATGGCCATCAGTATTCACTCTACAGCACGGCTGCAAAGCCCTTCAGCGTAGCAAGAAAAAAATCATAGCACAATGGCACCAAACATGGAAAGCCAAATGCCAATAGCAGCAGACAGCAAAGAGAAGATTAGGAACAAATCATCTGCAGCAGCACAACAGATCAGCAAAGATGCAGCAGGGACTCAAGGCAACAGCACAGCAACAAAACAGAACAGCCACACCATGTTGGTATTCAAATCCACCCACAACCAAAAGCGACAGGAGAATCAAAAATTAATTCATCCCACTATGAAAACACACAACAGATTGCATTTTCGCTGCAGCACCTCAAAACCGGCGATCATCAATGTTGCGGAAAAAACCAAGAGTCAAAACTGCTGTCTTCCACTGCAACAAACCTCTTACACCGCTGCAACAGCTAAGAGCTTTAGAGTAGATATGTGCATGTTGGCAGCATTGACAACCCTTTGTGGACACGACCAAAATTAACACTCAGCAAACCAATTAAACAAGCATCTTCCACTCCAAAAAAAGGTATTAGCCAGCAAGCTTCACAACCACCTGCTGCATCTCAATAAACACAGTGCGCATCCACCAGCAAACCGAACAACAGCAGAGCAGCATACTAATACACCCCAGTACAACTGGTTCCCAGGCAATTCCCCTCAGATGCAATACAGACAGACAGTACCAACCACAACATGCAGCCATGGGCCTACAACAGCTTCCAAATCGAAGACCTGCAGTTGTAGATTAAGAGGGAACCAGAAACCAGCTCAAAAGACATGTCACCCAGATGCCTGCAGTAAATGAGACACCAGACAGCGTGCAATCAGCCAGCAACGAACTCATAGCATCAGTTCCACCATTGCAAGATGGCCAATGGCGCAAAACCACCATGCTTCATCATCTTCAGAATGAGCATCAATAGATACTCCGCAGGTAGCCACCACCGGATAGATGAACTACATCAAGCCACAAGAGGAACAGGAGAAACCGATCAAATTTTTTTTTTTTTTTTTTGGGGATAACCACAGCCTATATCGAGAAGGGTGGAATCCAAACTTTTTTTTTTTTTTTGGGGAGAACACTTAAAGAAAGGAAAAAAAAACGGAAGAGACCCCAAAAATAACTCCAAATAAAGCCCCCCGAAAGGGCCGCCAAAGAAGGACAGAAATTGAAAAAAAACAACAGGGACGCGGATACAAAAAAAAACAAAAGCATGACAAAAGGCAGGGAGAAAAAGACCCCTGAAAAAGAAAAAGGCCAAGCCATCAACGGGAGAGACCAACTAAAAAGGAATCCCCACAAACTTACTTCTTTTTTTTTTTATAGATTCCAGCGCCTAACAAGTGGAATGGAAAACCCGCCAGCACAAGGCAAGGAGGCTTTCAACTTGTCCCGTACAACATTTATAATTAGAGAGCAAATGTGGGCCACATCCATAGGGGAGGATTTCTCGAAAGTCCGATTATTTCGTTCACGCCAAATAAAATAAACAGTGGCTGCGAGGGAAAGGCGTTTGGAAAGGGCAAGAAGATTCTTACCTTTCCATTGTTGAGCTGCCCAGTTTATGTTCTGGGGCCAATCGGGATACGACCATTGAAAACCAGCTTTCCTCTGGATAGTGTTCCATAAAGAATGGGAGAAAGTACAAGAGAAGAAAAGAGGTTCATGGTTTTCATCATCCAAGTCACAAAGAGTACAGGTTTTAGGGAGGATAGGGATACTGTGAATCCGATCCGTGGTGTTTAGCTTGCCCCTGATAGCCAGCCAAAGGGTAAAAGCGTGGGCAGGGATGTGGGAGGGGCCCTAGACTAAGTTTGTCCAGCTTAGTTTGGGCTTGGGAGGGTGAAGAAGAAAGTAGGCAGACTTAGTAGAAAAAATACCATTTGGGCTCCCATCCCATCTCAAGGAGTCTTTACGCTCAGAACTGGGTAGGTAATGGGGCATATTTTCTACAAGGCGAGAGACTTCCTGATCAAAAGGATTAGGCCAAAACCATTGGTCATCTCTAATTATTTGAGCTACCTTTGCATCCCAAAATAAACCCGTGACCAGACGAATACGGTCCGTGCACACATTGGTGAGCAGGCCCATAGGGAGCCAGTGGTCATGCCAGATAAAAGTGTCAGCGCCATCACCAATGATCTTAATGGTGTGGGAGCACATGAAGGGACGGAGTTTCATGATCTTTTTCCAACTCCACGGAGCTGATTCAGGGACTTTTAGGGTCCAGATACACCGATCCTTTATTCTAGTCTTGTGGACCCATGATGACCAAGCCGAATCGGGATCTTTTGTCAAAATACGCCATAAAAGTTTGCATATGAGGGCTTTATTTTGTGCCTGCAGATTCTTAAGCCCCAATCCGCCTTCACTCCTTGGGTAGCAGATATCAGCCCAGGCAACCTTTGCATTAGCCTTTCCTTCAGTATAGCCGTTCCACAGGAAACGCCTAAACAAGGATTCAATTTGATTAAGAATGGATTTAGGAAGGAGGAAAATAGATGCCCAGTACATGTGGATGGACGAGAGAATGGAAGCTACGAGTTGTAGACGTCCCCCGAATGAGAGCCACCTGTTTTTCCATGATTTAATCCGACGAGTAATTTTCTCAGTGAGGGCATTGCAATCCCGGACCGACAGCCTGGTGGTAATCAAAGGGACACCCAGGTATCTAATGGGAAGCGAGCCCAACTTGAACCCCAAAATATTGGCAATAATCTGAGGAAGCGAGGGGTCTTTCGAGCATATGAAAATTTCGCTCTTATTTACATTCGCCGAAAGGCCAGAGAGCCAATGGAATTCCTCAAGGCAGTCCTTTAGAATACGAATCGAGTCGGCTTCGACGCGAGAGAATAGGAGAAGGTCATCTGCAAAGGCAAGCATTACAGTATGAGATGCCTCACAGTTCCAGTGAAATTTAAATTTTTCATTCCTACATGCCTTGGCATTAATAATCCCATTCAAAACCTCCATAACCAGGACAAAAAGGTATGGGGACATGGGATCGCCTTGCCGAAGGCCCTAAAGCCCTATAAAACTACCAACTCGAACACCCAATTAATAATTTAACTTATTGGGTAATAACATCCTAGACCCAATTCATCCATAAATTCCAATTTAATTGGTTAATTCCTCCGAGCCGTGGGTTTAGAGTTTCTTATCTGGAAACAAGTCTAAACTACACATTCGGGCATAAAATTCACACAATCACTTGCCCATGTCATGGATAACAATTACCTAAGGCCAATTCATGCATTAAACCCAATATAATTGATCAAACATGTTCCGGACACACCTTAGGGCTCCAATGAATGGGTTTTTACCTAAAATCACCCAATCAGATATCTAATCGATAAATTAACTTATACTAGATATGGGTAATGATATTCTAATCGCAAATTAAGCAAAAACTCTAAAGTTTTGTGGGTATAGAGGTCCCGGGCACAGGTGAATAGTACCCGCGCGAGAGCTAGGGTTTTTGGATTGCAATACTTTTTTTTGGGGTAAGTTTTTGGATTGCAATACACTACTCTAAACTTGATATTTGGACATAATTTTGATGTATTATCATGTTTAGGTTATGGATAACACAATATATAAATTTATTCGGGTATCAGAACGATGATACCCGAAGAAAATGGAATAAAAGTGTATAAAAATGAAAAAGGAGAGTATTAGTGCATTTGCCTCGACCCGATCTATCACTTTTTTAACTGGCTCTCGGACAGATTCAGACTCATGGGCCTCCATCTCCCCTTTCTCTTTCCTCCTCTTCCCTCTCCCTCTCTCTCTCTCTAGAACCATCGAAAATGCTCAAGAAAATCACGCGCGGCGAGCACCGATGGAGCTAGGCAACACTTCTACAAACAGCAGCTCAATTTCCTCGATTTTACTTCCGATACATATACTTCCACATACAATAAGCCTAATCTTGATTATTATAATTTTATTTACCTCCTAATTACTATGTTTCAAAACTCGGGTCGTCACAAGTATAATACTGCAACAGGCTTTAGCTTTGAAAATTAGTATTTAAAATCGACAAAACATTCATATTTAAAATCAACCAAGTATAACACAGCAACAGATTTTGGCTTAATCAGCAGAACATAATATAGCAGCATACTATTAAAATCATCAATGCATGAGATAGCAACGTATAAATTTGCAAAGCATATCACACAACTTCAAGGATCGATTTAAAATTTCAGACTACGATAGTTTGGTTTAATATTTCAGCTTTAAAGATCAGTAAAGCATGAGGCAATAATATATATGTGATAAAAGAAATAGATAAACATGTTACAGTAACATATAAAAATCTGAAAGTATATTACGGCAGCAATAGCACGTATGGATATGAAATTCCATCAATAAAATCATGGAGGAATGATTTTCGTGCCATATTAGCTTTAGAATCTTAACGGAGATGAGTATTAGAATAATAATACTTGAAAAAATTAACAAAAATTGACAGTAAGAGAAAGAGAAAACTTAGGGTACACTTATCTTAGTCGGATTTACTACTGTTTTCACTTAAATTGGCTCAGTTAGAGTTCTTAGAAACCTTTGGAACCCTCTTCTTCTTCACCTCTCTCTTCTCTCTCCATCATTTGCTGGAAGCTCGAAATCAAATAAGTTCCTAAAGTCTCTTTCTTTCTCTCCACAGCTGAACTTATCCTGGAACAAATTAGGATTTTATCCCCAAATTGGATGACATCTTATTGTAACGTATTGCTAGAAATCCGAAAAGTTAGCTAACAGATGGAAAATTATAAACATGGTGCAGATTTCAATTTTGTGGGCTTAACACCTTAATCTAATGGAAATTTTTAGGTCTACAGATTGTAGATTTTTTTGTCTTTTCTCTTTTCCACATTTTGCGGGTTCCAGATTTTAGCCCCTTAATCCAAATTTTCCTGCATCCTTTTGACCTTGATTCAACTTATATTAACTTAATTAATTATGATTGGCGTAATTAGGAAACTTAATCCTTATAATCCTCCCATCCTTATAAAATTTTATCCTCAAAATTTGACAAGGATTACATATCTCAAGAAAACAGATGAGGATACTTGTTCCAAATCTTATCTTCTCATTCCCTCATTCCCACATGACCTCCTCGTGTGAGTAATTTCTCCATAAATCCTTAACTAATGGGATGGTCTTCGTGCAAAGTACTTGATCCCTTCGTCCCAAAATTTTCACTGGTTTTGCCACATACAATAAATCCTCACTGATGGCCAATGGCTCACAATCAATGACATGTGTTGGGTCATATACATTGTTTCAAAGTATTGATACATGTAAAATATTATGCACTTCAGCCAAACTCGGTGATAATACTAATAGATAAGCCACTTCCCTGACCTTCTTCAAAATCTTAAAGGGACCAATAAACCTAGATTTTAGTTTCCCTTTCACCCCAAATCTGGTTGTTCCCTTGGATGGTGATATCTTCAAAAAAACATAATCACCAACCTCAAATTGCTGGTCCAATCTCCTCTGACCGGCGTGGCTCTTTTGTCGGCTTTGAGCTACCTTCAAATTCTCATGGATCAACTTGACTTTTTCAGACTTCTCTCTACTAATGTCTAGTCCCAAAAGTTATCTATCACCCATTTCTTTATAAAGGATCAGAAATCAATATTTCCTCCCATATAGAGCTTTAAATGGATCTATACCGATACTCCCTTGATAACTATTATTATAAGTGAACTCTGCCAACGTCAAATGATCATTCCAATGGCCCTTTATCTCTAACACTAAAACTCTTAACATATCTTCTAAAATTAGGATAGTTCGCTCTGACTATCCATCGGTTTGTGGATGGTAAGTGTGAGATCCAAAAATTAATAGGGCCTCCTCTCACGAAAATCCAGTCCGGCCTTAAGCACTCCAGCCTTGGTCACTCCGGCCCTGTAATCAAGGCCGGCTGTGATTCAAAATTTGGCCCTTCCTGATGAAAAATAGACCGGGCTTCTCCAAAATCGGCCCGTTTAATGAAATACACAATCCGCCCAAAAAGGTTGACTGGCAAAGAGTGGGCCGCAGGCATGAAACTGAAACAGTTGGCTTAAATTAAATTAATGGTAACAAAAAAGTACACTTTATTATCGAGTTAGAATCCAACTAGACGGTGATCTAATGAAGTAAGTAGACCAACCTAATTACTCCACCTACCCTCTGAAATGAAGTACGAGGGTAAGTAACTTACCCCACTTTCTCCACAAAATCCCTCATCTATATAAACCAGGCGCTGGTTTATGCACAGGCAAGCAAAAGGAAGGGAGTAAAGAGGAGAAAGCTTCAAGACGGTAAAATTTAGGCGATCAACTCTCACGCAAGTGTACCTCGGACAGTGATTTTTAAGTTATGCTTTAAGAATATTGCAAGTATATTCTGCTCTGTTTTGAAGTTCATGCTTTACTACACGTGTACTCTATTTTAAAGTTCCTGTGTTCTGCATTAAATATCGACCTTCTGCATTGTAAAATGAACTTGGCTACAAGAAAATTGAACTCGGATTCCTATATATATAAAATGAACTCGATTTCCAACATATAAAAAGAACTCCGGCCTTAAATGAACTCAGGCCTTAACGTGAAATGAATTTGGCTCATGATAAAATGAGCTCCGGCCTTTGAAGAAAATAAGCTCCGTCCTCTAGCACTCTATCCTTTTTGTTGGAAAAAGAACTCCGGCCTTAAATGAACTCAGGCCTTAACGTGAAATGAATCCGGCTTTTCATAAAATGAGCTCCGACCTTTGACGAAAATAAGCTCCGTCCTATAGCACTCCGTCCTTTTTGTTGGAAAAAGAACTCCGGCCTTAAATGAACTCGGGCCTTAACGTGAAATGAATCCGGCTTTTGATAAAATGAACTCCGGCCTTTGAAGAAAATAAGCTCCATCCTCTAGCACTCCGTCCTTTTTGTTGGAAAAAGAACTCCGGCCTTAAATGAACTCAGGCCTTAACGTGAAATGAATCCGGCTTTTGATAAAATGAGCTCCGGCCTTTGAAGAAAATAAGCTCCGTCCTCTAGCACTCCGTCCTTTTTGTTGGAAAAAGAACTCCGGCCTTAAATGAACTCTTAAATGAACTTTTGATAAAATGAGCTCTTAGCACTCCGTCCTTTTTGTTGGAAATGAACTCCGGCCTTAAATGAACTCAGGCCTTAACGTGAAATGAAATTTTGATAAAATGAGCTCCGGCCTTTGAAGAAAATAAGCTCCGTCCTCTAGCACTCCGTCCTTTTTGTTGGAAAAAGAACTCCGGCCTTAAATGAACTCTGGCCTTAACATGAAATGAATCCGGCTTTTGATAAAATGAACTCCGGCCTTTGAAGAAAATAAGCTCCATCCTCTAGCACTCAGTCCTTTTTGTTGGAAAAAGAACTCTGTCCTTAAAATGAACTCCGGCCTTAATGTGAAATGAACTCTGGCTTTTAATGAACTCCGTCCTTAAAATGAACTCCGGCCTTAATGTGAAATGAACTCTGGCTTTTAGTGAAATCCGTCCTTAAAATGAACTCCGACTTTTAATGAACTGCGTCCTTAAAATGAACTCCAGCCTTAATGTGAAATGAATTCCGGCTTTTAATGAACTCCGTCCTTAAAATGAACTCCGGCTTAATGTGAAATGAACTCCAGCTTATAAGTTAGTTCACTCCGGCCTTTATGAAAGAAAGAACTCCGGTTTTAAAGGAAATGCACTTCCGGTTTTAAAGGAATGTCACTCCGGTTTTTAAGAAGGAATTTGCACCCCGGTTTTTAAGAAGAAATTTGCACCCCGGTTTTAAAGGAAAAGCACTCCGTCCCTTTGAGAGAAAGGCGCTCCGTCCTGTTAGTTAAAAGTAGTCCGTCCCGTAGTGAAAAGCACTCCGTCCTGATAGTGAAAAGTACTTCGTCCCTTTAATGAAAAACACTCCGGCTTTTTAAGCACTCCGGCTTCTGAGCACTCCGGCTTTTGAACACTTCGGCTTTTGAGCACTCCGGCTTTTTGCACTGAAAATGAAACCAACTCCCTTAAAAGAGCTCCGCCCTTCCTTGATAAAAATGTAACCGGCCCAAAGTATCTTGTATGCCATGAAAAAACGAAACTGGCCTCACACGTATTTTGAAATCAGCTCTAAGTCTATTTTTGTTTCTGTTATTTTGGACCAAGACTGATATGCAGTCAGGTTAGGTTCTCCGGCATGCCTTAGGACTTTCCGGTGGTAATCGAGGATAACTCTGTTCATGGAGTTATTTGTGGTCCGCCCTATCCTCGGGGCGTTACGGTCAGGAGGAAATTTCTGTTACCGACCTACCTTCGGGTGGCACACTGTTCTGATCCCTCGAGATGTGATACTTCTGTTTCTGGCCTTGGATTGTGTGGAGTGAACACAATCTATTCTCGATCACTCGCCTCCACTGCAAGTAGGGTACGCTAGCAAGATCTGTACTGTTCTGCTATGTTAACCGCTTCCGATTTCTGATTTCTTATTTTCGTTATTGGCTACTGTACTGACTTCTGTTACCGGTTACCGTAGTGATTACAGTTTACTGTTACTGATTTTTGCCTACCGATTTCTGTTTACCGAGTACTGATTTTCGATCTTAAGGGATGATTTCTGTTTTCTGATTTTCGATTTATGAAGTACATTACTGTCAAGTATGATTTTTCTGCTTTCTGAATTGCTTTCTGTCTGAACTGTTCTGTTCTGCACCGTTACATGACTGTTCTGCATCATGGTTTTACTGCTCATGTGCATGTACCTTGCTGAGCCTCGGCTCACTATTTTAGTATTTTTCCCCCTCCAGATAAGACAGTAGAGCTGTTACCTGATGAAAAGGAGTAGAGTAAGAGGAGCTTTTGAAGGTTTTTGAGGACTTAGAGCATTGTGGAGCCGCTTTTTTGAAGAGCTTGTGGATGCAAACACCTAGCTAGAAATGTGATTTTTGCATACCGATTTCCATGTCTATTGATATTGTAGAATATGTAGATTTTGTATGAAAAGCTTATGATATATATGTCGGTAAAAGAAAAAGCTATGCTTCTGTAGGTTTTTAGTTTAGTTCCGCTATATATATATACTACTGGATTTACTGTGCAGGTCCTAGATGGCATCTCATTATTATACTGTTAGAATAGTAAATGTTTTTTTTATGGATTTGTGCCATGAATGGCACAAGTGATCCTGTGAATGTTTGTTGTAGAAATTGTTAATGACGGATAATTGTGTTTCTGTTTAACGGAAGCTTTTGCCTGTTTGACGGAAGCTTTTGAGGACAAAAAAAAAATTCATTCCGTCACAATTGCTATCAGAGAATTGAGATGCCTTAGAAATTGATCGACCGAAAGGCGGAAGCATAGGTTTGAATCTTTAAATAGAATTCCTGTAGGAATAAGTAAAGGAAGCTAGGACAGTTAAGACCCTTAAGAGATTGGTTCTTAGGCTTGGTTAGAAATTCCTTAGATATTTCTTGTTCCATTGAATCATTGTCCTTATAATCATGTATTTGCCTTGATTATAGGATGGCAAGTAGAAGAGGTGGGAGGAATGGCCGTGGTGGTGTTGGCACGCCGTATGACAAGGAGGCGGCCTATATCAATCTACTGGAGAGGATGACCAATGTAGTAGAGTCTGTTGAGCAAAAGCACATGGCTCCAAATCCTGCCCCCGAGCCAGCTCCGGCACCTCCTGGTCCAACAACTTATGATAGATTCACAGCTAAGCGAGCACCGGGCTTCCTAGGAAAGCCTGATCCGGCTAAGGTGGACGTATGGATGAAAAGAATAAAGAAGATATTTGATGTGCTTGGCTGTACTGACCGAGAAAAGGTCAAATTTGCTGCATATAAATTGGAGGGTGAAGCGGATAGTTGGTGGGACAGGCAGAAACGGGCGATGGGAGTGCCTAATGAAGCTATCACCTGGGAGATGTTTGAGGAGGCATTTTTGGAAAAGTATTTTCCATCCAGCCTTCGAGATCAGAAAGAGCAATAGTTCATGAGGCTGAGACAAGGGAGCATGACCGTCAAGGAATATGATGCCAAGTTCACAGAGTTGTCTCGCTTTGCACCATTTTATGTGGAGGATGAACAGAGGAAAGCTAAAAAGTTCCTCCAAGGGCTACGAGATGATACTAGAAAGTTGTTGTCTATTTTGAAGTTCAAGACTTACCCGAGATCTTGGACAGAGCAACGATCTACGAGAAGGAGCCGAGATAGAAAGATTTTATACAAAAAGAACCGCCAGCCGAGCGGGAGTAAGTACCGGATCAGCTGCGGGGTCTTCTGGACCGTTGAAGAGGACTAAAGCAGCTGACAAAGGAAAAAGTATTATGCCGACTCAGTTAGTGACCAGTACTAGAGCGTCGGCTGAAGACTGTGCTTTCTGTGGGAGGAAGCATCCGGGACGAGAATGCCGCAGAATGTCGGGAGCGTGTTTTAGATGTGGGCAGCAAGGCCACCTTCTCAGGAACTGCCCACTACCCCCAAGGATGGAAGGAAAGAAGCCTACTGTCTCGGCAAGGGCCTTCGCAGTGACTGTTCAAGATCCAGAGGCATCTCCGAACGTAGTGGAAGGTACCCTTTCTGTTTGTAGAGTTTCTGTATCCATATTATTTGACTCGGGGTCTACCCATTCCTTTATTTCCCCGCGATTTGCATGTTGTATCGTATCTGCCCCATGTGTTTTGGATTGTGGATTATCTGTATGTACTCCTACTGGATCATCTGTGGTTACTAATGTGATGTATCCGAAATGTATGGTTGAGGTGAGTGGGAACCATCTAGTTGTGGATTTAGTGTTGTTGGACATGGGTGATTTTGATGTGATCCTTGGGATGGATTGGCTGGCCAAGTACCATGCCAGTATCGATTGTTTCCTGAAGCAGGTTTGTTTTAACATTCCTGGGATGGAACCCTTTTCTTTCAGGGCATTAGGAGAAAGGGGGTACCTATGTTGATCTTTGCTCTTCATGCCAAGCATTTGATGAGTAGTGGATGTAGAGCTTATTTGGCATATGCCTGCACTACTAGGAGCCATAGTGTGCCGGCTAAGGATATCCTTGTTGTTCGTGACTTTGAGGATGTATTTCTAGAGGAGTTACCTGGATTGCCTCCACACCGGGAAATTGAATTTGAGATTGTTGTTGTTCCTGGTGCTAGTCCGGTTTCTAAATCCCCTTATCGTATGGCTCCGGCTGAACTGAAGCAGTTGAAGTTGTAATTACAGGAGCTGTTAGACAAAGATTTTATCAGACCAAGTGTATCTCCCTGGGGTGCACCGGTGTTGTTCGTAAGGAAGGACGGGTCTTTGCGCTTGTGTGTTGACTATCGTGAATTGAATAAGGTCACGATTAAAAACAAATACCCTCTGCCGCGCATTAATGATTTATTTGATCAGTTGCAAGGGTCACGAGTGTTTTCAAAGATTGATTTGAGGTCCGGTTATTACCAACTAAGAATTAAACCGGAGGATGTAGCTTAAACAGCTTTTCGAACACGTTATGGCCATTATGAGTTTCTTGTCATGCCCTTTGGCCTTACAAATGCCCCAGTTGCTTTTATGGATTTGATGAATAGGATTTTCAGGCCATACTTGGACAAATTTATGGTGGTATTCATTGATGACATCTTGATCTACTCAAAGGATCACGAGGAGCACGAAATTCATTTGAGGAAGGTACTTCAGGTGCTCCGCGATGAGAAACTGTATGCCAAGTTGAGTAAGTGTGAGTTCTGGCTCGAAAGGGTGATGTTCTTGGGACATGTGATTTCTGATAGTAGCATTTCTGTAGATCCCAAGAAAATAGAGGTTGTTACAAGTTAGAGCAGACCAACTTCTGTGACTGAGGTTAGGAGCTTTCTAGGTATGGCGGGATATTACAGGCACTTTGTAGAGAATTTCTCTCAGATTGCTATGCCTCTGACTCGGTTGCTGAAGAAAGATGCTAAGTTTGTGTGGACAGAAGGGTGTGATTTGAGCTTCCAGGAGTTAAAGGATCGTTTGACCACCGCTCCAGTGCTAATTATTCCAGAGGGTTCTAGAGGCTTTGAAGTGTACTGTGACGCTTCTAAGGCGGGTCTAGGATGTGTGTTGATGCAACACGGAAAAGTCATGGCATACGGATCTAGACAATTGAAAGTGCACGAGAAAAATTTTCCTACCCATGATCTAGAGCTTGCTGCTGTGGTGTTTGCCTTGAAAATTTGGAGACATTATCTATATGGCGAGAAGTTCCTTGTGTATTCTGATCATAAGAGTTTGAATCACTTATTCTTACAAAAGGAACTCAACATGAGGCAAAGGAGATAGTTTGATTTCCTGAAGGATTATGATTGTGAAATCCAGTACAAGCCAGAAAAGGCCAACGTGGTAGCAGATGCCTTGAGTCGCTGATCGGGCTATGTGGCGCACCTACAGGTCAAACAGATAGAGATGTTAGATTATTTGAAGTAGTGCGATATCCAACGCTATGCCAAGGGTGATAGGATGCTCCTGTCGTATTTCCAAATTCAATCTGAGGTAGTTGGTGAAGTCAAGGAGAAACAGGTGAATGATTTGTTCCTCATGGATATTGTTAATGATTTGAGTAAGGAGTCTCGGGCTGATTTCAACATCCGGGCTGATGGTGTGTTGAGATTTAGAGATCGATTATGTGTACCGGATGATAAAGGATTGAAGGAGAAAATCTTGAAGGAGGCTCACCAGTCTCAGTATACAATCCACCCGGGAACGAATAAAATGTATCAGGATCTGAAAAAGACTTTTTGGTGGAGAAACATGAAGAGGGATATCATGGGCCATGTGGAGAAATGCCTAGTGTGTCAGCAACTGAAGGCCGAAAGGAAGAAACCTTCTTGACTGTTACAGCCAATGCCCATCCCGAGCTGGAAATGGGAGGACATTACTATGGATTTTGTATCAGGGTTGCCGAGGACTCCTAGGAATCATGACGCCATGTGGGTTATAGTTAATCGGCTGACGAAATTAGCCCACTTTTTGGCGATCAGGACAACCTACTCGCGTGATAGATTGGCTCAGTTGTACGTGAATGAGATCGTGAGGCTTCATGGAGTTTCTGCCTCCATAGTATCTGATAGAGATCCACGTTTTTTCTCGAGGTTCTGGGAGAGCTTGCATAAAGAGTTGGGGACAGAATTAAAGTTCAGTACCGCGTATCACCCCCAGACCGATGGCCAATCTGAATGTACAATTCAGATTCTCGAGGACATGTTGAGGGCTTCTGTTTTGGAGATGGGAGAAACTTGGGATACTCATCTGGCACTAGCTGAATTTGTTTATAATAACAATTATCAAGCTAGTATCGGCATGGCACCGCTTGAGGCGTTCTATGGGAGAAAGTGTAGGTCTCCTATTCATTGAGAGGAAACTGGAGACAAGAATTTTGGGCCCTGAAATTGTGAAAGAAACATCGGAGAAGATTAAGGTGATTCACGATAATTTGAGGGTTGCTCAGAGCCGACAGAAGAGTTATGCGGACAAGCGGAGGATAGAGCTGAGTTTTGAGATAGGAGATCTTGTGTTTCTAAAGGTCTCGCCGTCAAAGGGCACCTTTTGGTTTGGAGTAAAGGAAAAGTTGAAACCTCGGTTCATTAGCCCTTTTGAGATTCTGGAAAGGGTCGGGGAGGTAGCCTACAGGTTGGCATTACCACTGACTCTTGCAGGCGTACACGATGTATTTCATGTCTTGATGCTTCGAAAGTACATCCATGATCCAGCGCATGTGATTGACTACGGGATTTTGTCCATCGACAAGGACTTGTCCTACATTGAAGAGCCGCTGCAAATCCTAGACCGAAAGGATCAAAGGTTACAAACGAAATCCATCCTCTTGGTGAAAGTGCTTTGGAGGAATCATTCACCGGAGGAGGCCACTTGGGAGCGCGAAGAGGAGATCCATGACAAGTACCCTCTCTTGTTCCCTTGAGGTATGTACTTTACTCAATTTCGAGGATGAAATTTCATTAAGTAGGGGAGAATTGTGAGATCCAAAAATTAATAGGGCCTCCTCCCACGAAAATCCAGTCCGGCCTTAAGCACTCCGGCCTTGGTCACTCCGGCCCTGTAATCAAGGCCGGCTGTGATTCAAAATTTGGCCCTTCCTGATGAAAAATGGATCGGCCTACTCCAAAATCGGCCCGTTTAGTGAAATACACAATCCGTCCAAAAAGGTTGACCGGCAAAGAGTGGGCCGCAGGCATGAAACTGGAACAGTTGGCTTGAATTAAATTAATGGTAACAAAAAAGTACACTTTATTGTCGAGTTAGAATCCAACTAGACGGTGACCTAATGAAGTAAGTAAACCAACCTAGTTACTCCACCTACCCTCTGAAATGAAGTACGAGGGTAAGTAACTTACCCCACTTACTCCACCAAATCCCTCCTCTATATAAACCTGGCACTGGTTGATACACAGGCAAGCGAAAGGAAGGGAGTAAAGAGGAGAAAGCTTCAAGAAGGTAAAATTTAGGCGATCAACTCTCAGGCAAGTGTACCTCGGACGATGATTTTTAAGTTATGCTTTAAGAATATTGCAAGTATACTCTGCTCTGTTTTAAAGTTCATGCTTTACTGCATGTGTACTCTGTTTTAAAGTTCCTGCGTTCTGCATTAAATATCGATCTTCGGTATTGTAAAATAAACTTGGCTACATGAAAATTGAACTCGGATTCCTATATATGTAAAATGAACTCGGTTTCCAACATATAAAAAGAACTCTGGCCTTAAATGAACTCAGGCCTTAACGTGAAATGAATTCGGCTCTTGATAAAATGAGCTCCGGCCTTTAAAGAAAATAAGCTCCGTCCTCTAGCACTCCATCCTTTTTGTTGGAAAAAGAACTCCGGCCTTAAATGAACTCAGACCTTAACGTGAAATGAATCCGGCTTTTGATAAAATGAGTTCCGGCCTTTGACGAAAATAAGCTCCGTCCTCTAGCACTCCGTCCTTTTTGTTGGAAAAAGAACTCCGGCCTTAAATGAACACAGGCCTTAACGTGAAATGAATCCGGCTTTTGATAAAATGAGCTCCGGCCTTTGAAGAAAATAAGCTCCATCCTCTAGCACTCAGTCCTTTTTGTTGGAAAAAGAACTCCGTCCTTAAAATGAACTCAGGCCTTAACGTGAAATGAATTCGGCTTTTGATAAAATGAACTTCGGCCTTTGAAGAAAATAAGCTCCGTCCTCTAGCACTCCGTCCTTTTTGTTGGAAAAAGAACTCCGGCCTTAAATGAACTCAGGCCTTAACGTGAAATGAATCCGGCTTTTGATAAAATGAGCTCCGGCCTTTGACGAAAATAAGCTCCGTCCTCTAGCACTCCATCCTTTTTGTTGGAAAAAGAACTCCGGCCTTAAATGAACTCAGGCCTTAAAGTGAAATGAATCCGGCTTTTGATAAAATGAGCTCGGGCCTTTGAAGAAAATAAGCTCCATCCTCTAGCACTCCATCCTTTTTGTTGGAAAAAAAACTCCAGCCTTAAATGAACTCAGGCCTTAACGTGAAATGAATCCGGCTTTTGATAAAATGAACTCCGGCCTTTGAAGAAAATAAGCTCCGTCCTCTAGCACTCAGTCCTTTTTGTTGGAAAAAGAACTCCGTCCTTAAAATGAACTCCGGCCTTAATGTGAAATGAACTCCGGCTTTTAATGAACTCCGTCCTTAAAATGATCTCCGGCTTAATGTGAAATGAACTCTGGCTTTTAATGAACTGCGTCCTTAAAATGAACATCGGCCTTAATGTGAAATGAACTCCGGCTTTTAATGAACTCCGTCCTTAAAATGAACTCCGGCTTAATGTGAAATGAACTTCGGCTTTTAATGAACTCCGTCATTAAAATGAACTCCGGCTTAATGTGAAATGAACTCCAGCTTTTAATGAACTCCGTCCTTAAAATGAACTCCGGTCTTAATGTAAAATGAACTCCTGCTTTTAATGAACTCCGTCCTTAAAATGAACTCCGGCCTTAATTTGAAATGAACTCCAGCTTCTATGTTAGTTCACTCCGGCCTTTATGGAAGAAAGAACTCCGGTTTTAAAGGAAATGCACTTCCGGTTTTAAAGGAATGTCACTCCGATTTTTAAGAAGGAATTTGCACCCCGGTTTTTAAGAAGGAATTTGCACCCCGGTTTTAAAGGAAAAGCACTCCGTCCCTTTCAGAGAAAGGCGCTCCGTCCTGTTAGTTAAAAGTAGTCCGTCCCGTAGTGAAAAGCACTCCGTCCCTTTAGTGAAAAACACTCCGGCTTTTTAAGCACTCCGGCTTCTGAGCACTCCGGCTTTTGAACACTCCGGCTTTTGAGCACTCCGGCTTTTTGCACTGAAAATGAAACCGACTCCCTTAAAAGAGCTCCACCCTTCCTTGATAAAAATGTAACCGGCCCAAAGTATCTTGTATGCCACGAAAAATCGAAACTGGCCTCATGCGTATTTCGAAATCGGCTCTAAGTCTATTTTTGTTTCTGTTATTTTGGACCAAGACTGATATGCAGTCAGGTTAGGTTCTCCGGCATGCCTTAGGACTTTCGGTGGTAATCGAGGATAACTCTGTCCATGGAGTTATTTATGGTCCGCCCTATCCTCGGGGGTTACGGTCCGGGAGGAAATTTTTGTTATCGGCCTACCTTCGGGTGGCACACTATTCTGATCCCTCGAGATGTGATACTTCTGTTTCTGGCCTTGGATTGTGTGGAGTGAACACAATCTATCCTCGATCACTCGCCCCCACTGCAAGTAGGGTACACTAGCAAGATCTATACTGTTCTGCTATGTTAACCGCTTCCGATTTCTGATTTCTTATTTTCGATCTTATTGGCTCCCATTTCACTTTTTCCTTTTGACTACATTACCGGTTACCATACCGATTACGATTTAAGGGATGATTCATTAGATTTACATCGATTTGTCACTTTTTACCGATTTTTGTTTATCGAGATATCGATCTTGGTTTTATTGATCTTAAGGGATGATTTTTGTTTTTCTCTCCCTCAAATTTCCGATTTATGAAGTACATTACTGTCAAGTATGATTTTTTAGCTTTCTTAATTGTTTTTAGTCCGAATATATGTCGCTATGCTTGCGCACTCCGTTATATGATATATACTGACCTTCGCATCATGGTTTTACTATCAACTCATGTGCATGTAAATGTTTTTATGGATTGATGCATGATGGCACATGTGATCCTTGTTAATGATGGATAACTTGTTTAGTTTGATTTGTTTTTCTCCCTCCGTGTTCAAATTTAGCTTCTTGTCCCCATGAGACAAGAGAGCTGTTACCTCATTAATTTATATCCAAGATGAAAAGGAGTAGACTAAGAGGAGCTTTTGAAGGTTTTTGAGGACTTAGAGCATTGGGGAGCCGCTTTTTTGAAGTGCTTGTGGATGCAAACACCTAGCTAGAAATGTGATTTTTGCATACCGATTTCCATGTCTATTGATGTTGTAGAATATGTAGATTTTGTATGAAAAGCTTATGAGATATATGTCGGTAAAAGAAAAAGCTATGCTTCTGCAGGTTCTTAGTTTACTTCCGCTATATATATATATATACTCTGGATTTACTGTGCAGGTCCTAGATGACATCTCGTTATTATACTGTTAGAATAGTAAATGTTTTTTTTATGGATTTGTGCCATGGATGGCACATGTGATCCTGTGAATGTTTGTTGTAGAAATTGTTAATGATGGATAACAATTGTGTTTTGAATGCTTGACTTGCTCAAGCTTTTGAGGGCAAAAAAAAAAAAAAACTGCTATAATAGCTAACCATGTCACAAAGAAGTGACTCAATGTGTTAAATTTCAATCTTGTCCCCAATTCACAGTGCAAGCTTTCCTAAAATTTAGAAACAAACCATGAATCTCGATTTAATACGATAGATGTTAGCACACCGTGCAATCTAACTACCTCATTAATTTATATCCAAGCTAATCGATCCCTTAGATAAGTCATTCGGATAGCTAGAAAGTGTGCCGATTTCGTGAACCGATCTATAATCACCAAAATAGCATTATGATTCTTCGGTGTTCTCGACAAACCCACCAAGAAATCCATCATTATGTCTTCCCACTTCTAGCTAGGGATAGGCAACAACTATAATAGACCAGATGACTTCTTATGTTCGGCCTTTAATTGTTGACAAACTAAACATCCTCCTACATACGCCACGATTTCCTTCCTCATATTTCTCCACCAAAACATCTTCTTCAAGTCATAGTACATCTTGTTAATTTCAAGATGGATGGTATATCTCGACCAATGAGCCTCTTTCATGATTTCCTCCTTCAACTTCTTATCATCCGGTACATATAGTTTATCCTGAAACCTCAAGAATTTGTTTGCACGAACATTAAAATCACCCTGGTGTCCTGATTTTGATCTTCAACAATATTCACCAGAAATGGATCATTCATCTGACCATCCTTAATTTTCTTCAGTATCTCCGGTTGGATTTGAAGATATGATAAAATAATCTGATTGCCTTAAGCATATCTTTGAATATTGCATTGCTTCATGCGTCCGAGTATCTCCATCTCTTTAATCCTCAATCTCGTTACAAAATATGTTTGACGACTCAAGGCATCAGCTACTACATTGGCTTTTTTTTTATTGATACTGAATTTTACAGTCATAATCCTTCAAAAAATCTATTGATCCCTTCTACCTCATATTCAGTTCTTTCTGAAAAAATAGGTACTTCAAACTCTTATGGTCAAAATATACCAGAAATTTTTCGCCATACTAATAATGCTTTCAAATTTTCAGCACAAAAACTACGGCTGCTTACTCCAAATCATAGGTCGGATAATTCTTCTCATGAACTTTTAGTTGCCTCAACCCATAAGCAATAACTTTTCCATGATGCATCAAAACACTGCCTAACCCAGTCTTGGAAGTATCTCAATAAACCACAAATTCACCAGTTCCATCTGGAATTGCCATAATTTGAGCAATTGTTAGCCAATTCTTCAATGCTTGAAAACTTGCTCACATTCATCCGTCCAATCAAATTTAGCTTCCTGCTTTGTCAACTAAGTAAGAGGCATAACAATTTTTAAAAAATTCTCTACAAACTTTTTATAATAGCTAACCATGCCTAAGAAACTCCAAACTATGGTCATCGTTGTAGGGTGACTCCAACTGGTAATAGCTTTGACCTTCTTTGGATCAACTGAAATACCTCCATTTGAAATAATATGTCCCAAAAATATCACTTCTTCGAGCCAAAATTCACATTTCTTCAGTTTAACAAATAATTTCTTCTCTTAAAGAGTCTGGAGCACAACCCTCACATGCATCTCGTGCTCGGCATAGCTCTTCAAATAAATTAGTATATTATCAGTAAATATCACTACAAATTTATCCAAATAAGGTTGGAATATCAGATTCATCAAGTCAATAAAGTTTGCAGGGGCATTAGTTAATCTAAATTGCATAACTAAAAATTTATAATACCCATGCCTTATTCAGAACGCCGTTTTCACCACATCCTCCTTCTTAATCCTTAATTAGTGGTATCCCAAACGAAGATCAATTTTTGTAAATACTTAGGTCCTGTGCAACTGATCGAATAAATTATCAATCCTTGGAAACAAATATTTATTCTTAATTATAATCTTATTCGATTCATGGTAGTCAATATATAACCGTAAAGATTCATCTTTCTTTTTCACAAATAACATCAGAGCGCCCCGCGGAGATAAGCTCGGTCTAATAATTCCCTTCTCCAAAATCCTTTAATTGCTATTTTATTTCTTTTAATTCTGCTTGTGCCATTCTATATGGTGTCTTTGAAATTGGTGCCAACCCTAGTACAATTTCAATTTCAAATTCAATTTATCAGTGCAGCGGCAAACTAGGTTATTCATCTAGAAGAAATATCTTCAAATTTACACACTATCGATATATTCTTTGCTAGCACATTATGGCTCCAAATTATGCTGGTATATGCTAAATAAGCTTGGCATCCATTCTTTATTAGATGTCGAGCTTGCAATGCTGAAATTAAACAAGGCATCTCCTTCTGCCTTAATCCTTGAATGTGAAATGGCTCACATCTCATAATAGCAAAATAAACCTTTTTATGAAAGCAATCATTGCTGGCAAGGTAATTTGCTAACCAATCTATACCCAAAATCACATCAAAATCACACATATCAAACAAAATCAAATCTACGGCCAACTATAACCCATTCACCCGAACTACACATCTTGGCTATATAATATCCGTGATCACCAACGATCACATAGGTGTTGATACTATCAAACAAAAATCTAGGATCCTCAAGGGTGGTGCTGGATGACACACAAATTTTGGAGAAACAAACGAATATGTGGACCCCAAGTCAAATAGAACAAGAGTTAGAATATCATAAATAGAAATAGTACCTTCCACAATATTTGGTAATACTTCTGCCTCTTGCACCATAACTACAAAAGCCTTGCCATGAATAGTGGGCTTCTTTGTCACCTGCTTCACAAGATGGGGGTAGTCTTTAATCCTGTGGTTTGGTTGATTATAATTGAAGCATGCTCTCGACAATTTGAAATAATGCCACCCTGGATGGAATTTTTCGCAGCAAGAACAAGTGGGTGCTACTGCCTACGGGCTTGGTACTATATGAATTGCAGCACCACTCTTCCCTTTATCCGCCACCTTAGCTTTCTTAGCGAGTCCTCCTGTTCCTGCACTCGGGCCTTCCCAATTGGACACCCTTTTCACAAATAATCTTCTTTCTCGAGCTCTTTTTCAAACAAAAGTGCCCGGTCTAGCACATCTCCATACGTTTATTGTGACGAAACGGCCATATTCTACTATATATGACCTCTGTCAAATTGTCAGACACGAACAAAAAATACATAAATTCCAAAAATAATGATGACATGAAAGGGGTGGACTTCAGAATTTTTTTTATTTTCTTTTACTGCACATAGGATCGCATATAAGGCCAAACTTCTTGAGTCGGCCACCCAAGTCCTAGGTCAACCTTATCTTAACCGGCCAGAAAACTGAGTCAGTCGATTACAACGCAAAACAAAAGACGAGTGAGATGCCACTAAAGACCAAAATTCCACCAACTATAAAATTTTTACAAAAGTGTCTAAATACTTGTTTTATTTACATAGCAAGTCCACAATACAAAATTTTCCAAAACGTCCCAAAAGACATTGAGGTCAATATTCCACTGTTGCAGGCATTCGGGTCAACTTTTCTCCTTCCTAGTTAGACGGTTTGGCCCTATTCTTTCTCATCCAACATAATCTCATCATCATTTGGAGGAAAACAGATGAGGAGTGAGCACAGAAGCCTAACATGGTACCCATATGCATAAATATATGGCCACAAACAATTTTCATTCATGATAACAAGATGCATATAAAGCATAAAGTATAAAGCATGGGTTAACGTCCTTTTCATAATTCATGGGTCAAAGTCATTTGCAGGAAATCTCAAAACAGGAGCCGAATTCATTTTCATGCGAATGCATTCCAAAATATATGTCGATTCAAAAGCCAATGCTAAAAACCTGCTACATTTAAGGCCCGCAATTCTCGGCCGTCCATAACCGCTACATTTAAGGCCTACAGCTCTCGGCCATTCATAAGTGCTATATTTAATGCCTGCAAACTATCGGCTGTCGAATTCCATATCAAATCTCATCAAACACTACACTTAAGTTCCGTAGTATTGACCATCCAAAACAACTACATTTAAGGCCTGCAACTCTCAGCCGTTAAATTCCATTTCTGTAAATTATAATCTTCCAAAAATTTGAAGTCTAAAGAGCATCGTCCAAGTTCACCATGTACCAGAGATAAAAGTTCTTAATCATGCGAAGGGCCACAGTTCTTTTTATGATGCATATAACCAGACATCACGCAAATAAATAAATAACCGGAGTTCTTAAAATATGCAAACACCGAACTATTTTTCCATGCAGTTTACCGGACTTTCTTAAACATGCTTTCATTCATAAACAGCATCAATTTACAAGTGCACATAATTTCTACTTCAAACCGATCATAATAATAGAAGGAGTTCTAAAACAATAATACTTATCAGACTTAATTCATACATTTTAATAAAACATTGGGTACACTTGCTTGAAATCTGATTTATGAACTTTCTCTTACTTGGGTCTGGCCTGAAGCTCCTCTTTTCCTCATGCTTCACTTACGAATCACTTCCATCCTAATTTCCTAATTCAGTATTTAAAGACATTGGGGTTGGTGAGTGTAGGTGGGGTAAGTTAACTACTTTGTATCTCTTTTCTTGCTCCTCCTTTTCATTCTAGAAGATCAACGGAGTGGGGTATGGGCTTGCACTAAACTGATTCTGATGATCGTCTACTCAAAGTCCCTAATCTAATAGACTTACCAACTCTGTCCTTTAGCATTACACCTGCAACACGCTTGCAAAAGTACTCTAACAATCCTTTCTGAATTTCTCTCCAGAATTCCTCTCCGAAAATCACCCAATTCTCTCCGGAATCATCTCCAGAATCATTGTCTTTGAAATTTATGGTCACCAGAAATCTTGTCATCTAGGAAAAATATCTCCGGATCTTTATCTCCGGAAAACATTTTCGGAAATCTCTCATGGTCTCAGGATTATTTTTTATGGTCTCCGAAAACCTCTCATAATTTTCAGACACTTTCTCATGGTCTTCGGAGGCTTACTATGGTCTCCAGACATTACCATGTTCTCCAAAGGTTTCCATCCAAGGTCTCTGGAAAATTGTTCATGGTCTCTGCAAAGCTGCCCGTCAATTTGTTTCAAAAGCAGGCCGGCAATTATCACCTCAAAATTGCCCAGCAATTTGTCCTCAAAAGCAGGTCAGCAAAAGCTGTCCGGCAATTTGGCTTGAAGATGCAGCCTAGCATTTACTTCCGCAAAGCTACCCGGCAAATTGGCTTCAAAAGCAGGCCGGTAATTATCACCAAAAAGCTGTCTGGCAATTTTCCTCATAAGCAGTCCGTCATTTTTGTCTCACCAAAAGCAGGCCAGCATTTGTCTCCTCAATGCTGCCCGGTAATTTGTTTCACAAAGCAGGCCAGCATTTTCCTTACAAAATCAGCCTGGCATTTTTGTCTCACTAAAACCAGGCCAGCATTTGTCTCCTCAATGCTGCCCGATAATTTGTTTCACAAAGCAGGCCGGCATTTTCCTCGCAAAAACAGCCCGGCATTTTGATGCCCGACAGCCGGTTCCTCATAAGAGCAGGCCAGCATTTGTCTTGCTCAACAACTGGTCAACTCTCTCATATTCCGGTCAACTCATGGTCTCTGAAAATCATCACCATCTCCAGATATTATCTTGGTCTCCAGAAATTTATGGTCTCCAAAAATTTATGGTCTCTGAAAATTTATCATCTGGATGGTCAACAAAGCCAATTTTGATCAACATCTCAATATTTTTGGCCAATAATTTATCACCAAATTTTGATTATATGACCTTAATTACGATTTTTAAAAATTGGGACATTATATTTATAACTTTAAAGTCACCAGTTGCTTTCTGATCTCATCTTTTAGTCCCTGCTGAAATTTTATGGCCTTCTTAACTTCATCCTCAAGCAGATAAGGAGCATAGTGAAACAATTCTATAAACTTCGTACCATACTCCACTTCCGACTGATTTCCTTGTCTTAATTGTGCAAATTCTTCTTCTTTATGGTCCCGAAAACTAGTGAAAAAATATTTATCCATAAAGACTTCTCCGAATATCTTTCAAGTAATCTCATTTTCTGGCACTCCCATAACTCTTTTTCTCATAGCCCACCAGTGATCAATTTCTCCTTCCAGTTTGTAGGAAGCAAAGGTTACCTTGTCCTCCTTGGGACAATGAATGACGATAAAGACCTTTTTAAGCCTCCGAATCCATATGTTCACCTTCGTCGGATCTGGATCCCTTATAAATTTGGGTACCCGTTCATTCATAAATCGATCATAGGCCATCGTCCTTTGATTTGCTTGGACAGAAACTGGAGTTGGAGTCGACACCAAATTACACTGTCCCATTGATTCCATAATATTAGCCATTCTTCCCAACAGGTTCAAATACTCTCCCTCCTGATCCAAACGTGCACCAGTGGGAGTATTCCTTCTTCTTCGATCAGCCATTTTTTAGATCCTATTGGCAAAAATATTAATACTCATATTAGGTCGCCACATTGCAACTAATAAATTAACAAATAGTAAACCTAAGCCTCACATGGATACAATAACTTAAAACTCAAACTAAAACTAACTAATCCTAACTTAAAATAACTCTAAACCAAGCTTAAGCTTCCTCACCAAGATCAATCAACTAAGTCCCTACGGTATTTCCTTAAATACTTCTGTAATACCAACTATGAAGGATCATATCCTCTTTTTTGCCATTAACCGTTATCAAAACTTATTAATGTGATACATATACACCAGATCCATACAGTCACCACGTTATCAGTGGCTCCAACACTATACTATAGGAATATAATGTCAGATTTTATTAAGAAAAGATACTTGCAAATAATCCAACAAAAATAACTCCACAATATCCTACGGAAGTATACATGATATTCATAATAGTTTACGGAAGTAATACTAAACTAATATTATTAAAATAGAACACATCATTTTATACTTCCAAAGTTTTGCACAATTTTAGTATATAAAAATAAAAAATAGACATTCTAAGCATCAAAATTCATCTTCCTAAGTATAAGAAACTCCCATCTTTATTCCTATTCATCTGGCATTAACTGGTGTGACTCATCTGAAGGTTAATAAAATATTAAGAGAGTGAGCCAAATGTACAATAATGTACCATGTATAACAATAAACATGCACATTGCATTTAAAACATATCATTGGAAGGAATATGAGTCATAATACATATATAAAACATAAAACATGAATATAAAACACTTTCGTGATATATTTAGCCTTCTTTATCTTGTTCTTTATCATCTTAGCCATTAAATACGTTGAAAACTTATTTATCTTTAGGGATCAGGGCTAGTAGATCTTACCAACTTATAGAGTGGACAGTCGAAAAAAGGATTGTATATATTTCCACACAATCTAAGGTCATACGATTCTATTCGATACCTGAATGTGGGCGGTACATATCTATAACCGGGTAGACGAGGTCATAATACGCTTTTGTAACCTCCCGTAGGCTAGGGGCAATCATCGATTACTACTACAACATCCTAAGGCATGTAGGGAATATTACTCGCCGAATAATCCTTAGTCCAATTTAACTCTTTTTTAAAATCCTTGTGAAAACTCTATACTTTTTTCTTGATTCTTCTTAATTTTATCAATTCTAGGAGAAAATAGTCATATTTCATAACATATTGCAAAGTTTTCAACCATATTTCATAGACTGATTTTTCTTCCGTAAGAATTGAAATCATAACAATTTTCAAAGCTTAAAAATAAAAATTCAGCAAAAATCAATACCTAAAATTTCATATTTGTAACATATAGCATAGAAATTCAATTATTCAGTAACATATTTTCAAATTTAAAAATCATCTAGGTCTAATACAGCAACAGGCTTCATCTCTGAAAATCAATATTTAAAATCAGCAAAATTTAAAATTTTAAATCAGCTAAGTATAATACAACAATAGACTTCAACTTAATTAGCAAAACATAATACAGCAACATACTACTAAAATTAAGAAGGCATAAGATAGTAATGTATAAATCCGCAAAGCGTATCACACAGCTTCAAGGATCGGTTTAAAATTTTAGATTGCGACATATTGCTTTAATATTTCATCTTTAAAGATCAGTAAAGCATGAGACAGTAATATATTTAGTAAAAGAAATCAGTAAACATTGTACAATAACATATAAAAGTCCGCAAGTCTATTATAGTAGCAATAACACGTATGGAAATGAAATTCCTTCAATAAAATCGTGGAGGAATTATTTTCGTGCTATATTAACTTTAGAATTTTAATAGAGATGAGTATTAGAACGATAATACTCGAAGGAATTAGCAAAAATTGACAGCAAGCTCAAAGCACTCTCCTTCCGCCTCACTATTGCTGCAACTGTTTACTTTATTTGGAAAGAAAGAAACCAACGAATTTTTAAAAAGTCGATGCCCCAGAATAAATCCCAAGTGATTAATCTAATCACTACTACGGTTCGTTGTAAACTGGAAAACACTCTCTTTGACAGGACGCAAAGCAACAGATCTATTCTGACCTGCGGTTCGTTGTAAACTGAAAAACACTCCCTTTGACAGGATGCAAAGCAACAGATCTATTCTAACAAGATGGAATATCCCACTATCGAACTAAAGGTTTGCTGAAGATCAACGCTCAATTGACTGTTAAAGAGGGATTACGGGTGAGTTCATTGCAGTCTGGAATGGATAACAAAGTCTACCACCGCCAGGTAATAGACCGAGGTGATGCTTACTGCCCGAGATCTACGTTGACATGTTTCTGGTTTATCCCCCTTCAAAACAACTGCGGTACTAGTAAATGGCCAACCACTTTTTCTACTAAGTTCTGAGATACGAAATCTGAGATGCTAAATTCCAAACTAGTTGGACCGAGGTTTTTTGTTGAATTCTGAGATGCCACCAACTGACGTGATTATGACATTGTGTGTGACAATTGACCGAGATGTAAACGGCCGGGTTGTAAGTGACGAGATGCTTTAGGATCTCCTTAGGGCAGATCTCTGGCTTATAGCTGGGCGGGATTGGTTTTGAGCTTACCTGCTACCCTGACTTGCTGATGTAGAGGACCTTAGCACATGTAATTTTTTTAAGTTTCGTTACCGGTTATCTAGGTTAGTGATATGATTCTCGGTTCCTGGGGGATGCCCGGCGTCAGTATTCTAAATCCAAATCAGAAAATCACTTGGCGATAGAACATTGATTTTGAACATTTTCTTCTTATTTATAAATTTAAATACCTACCAAAAAAAATTGACAGCAAGAGAAGGAGAAAACTTATGATGCACTTACCTTAACCTGATTTACTACTATTTTCACTTAAATTGGCTCGGTTAGAATTCTTGGAACCCTCTTCTTCTTCACCTCTCTCTGCTCTCTCCACCGTTTGTTGGAAGCTAGAAATCAGATAAGTTCCCATAGTCTCTTTGTGAGATCCAAAAATTTATGTGTTGACCAGCCTGCATACATGGAAATCCAAGCCAGCCTCCTCCCATGAAAATCCAACCCAGCCTTGTAATCAAGCCCGGCTTCCCTTCTGTGAATCAGGATCGACCCTCCCCTAATGAAAAATGGACCGGCCTCCTCCATAGAATCCAAAATCGGCTCGTTTGATGAAAACACAACCGGCCCAAAAAGGTTGACCAGCAAAGAGTGGGCCGCTGGCATAATAATAGAGCAGTTGGCCTGAATTAAATTAATGGTAACTAAAGACAAAAGTAAACTTTATTGTTCAGTTAGAATCCAACTAGGTGGCGACTAAATGAAGTAAACCAACCTAGTTACTCCACTTACCCCCTGAAAAGAAGTACGGGAGTAAGTGACTTACCCCACTTACTCCACCAAACTCCTCCTCTATATAAACCCAACGTTGGTTGATGCACAGGCAAGCAGAAGGAAGAGAGTGAAGGGGAAAAGCTTCAAGACGATAAAATTTAGGCGATTAACTCTCAAGTAAGTGTACCTCGAACGCTACTCTTTTAAGTCTGTTTTTAAGAATATTGTTAAGTGTACTCCAATTTTAAAAGTTCATGTTTTAAGAACTCCCGTTTCTAAGTTCAGTTTTAAGAAAAACTGTTAGTGTTTCTCCTTCCAATTTAGAATGCTTACCGTTTTAAAGTCATTGCTTAAGCTGTATTTACAGTATGATAAATTTCATGGTTAGTTCATGTTTTCTACCTTCTGTATCCTGCTTAAACTAAAAATTTGTATAATCCGGACTAAAAATGAAATCGGCATTGCAAGCATCAAAATCGGCCCTTAGCATGTTGAAATCATAATCGGCCTTTTTTTGCATGATAACAACAAAATCGGTTCCCTTTGCATGAAATTAAGTTCGGTTTTGCTTGCCTGAAATTAAGTTTGGTTTTGCTTGCCTGAAATTAAGTTCGGATTTGCTTGCCTAAAATCAAGTTTGATTTTTGCTTGCCTGAAATCAAGTTCGGTTTTGTTTGCAATCAAGTTCGGTTTTGCTTACTAGAAATCCAGTTCGGTTTTGCTTGCCTGAAATTAAGTTCAGTTTTGCTTGCCTGAAATTAAGTTCGGATTTGCTTGCCTGAAATCCAGTTCGGTTTTGCTTACCTGAAATCTAGTTCGGTTTTGCTTGCCTGAAATTAAGTTCGGTTTTGCTTGCTTGAAATTAAGTTCAGATTTGCTTGCCTGAAATCAAGTTCGGTTTTTGCTTGCCTGAAATCAAGTTCGGTTTTTGCTTGCCTGAAATCAAGTTCTGTTTTGCTTACCTAAAATCCAGTTTGGTTTTGCTTGCCTGAAATCAAGTTTGGTTTTGCTTAAGTTCGAATTTGCTTGCCTGAAATTAAGTTCGGTTTTTTTGCTTGCCTGAAATCAAGTTCGGTTTTTGCTTGCCTGAAATCGAGTTCGGTCTTGCTTGAAAAATCAAGTCCGGTGTTTGTTGAAAACGAACTCCGGCTCCTTGAGAAGAAGAACTCCGGCCTCTTAAAAAAAAAAAAATAGAACTCCGGCTTTTGAGGAAATGAACTCCGACTTTTGTTGAAAACAAACTCCGGCTTTTTGAGCACTCTGGCTTTTTGAGCACTCCGACTCCGGCCTTTTGAACACTCCGACTTTTTGAGAAAAAGCACTCCGACTTTTTGAACACTCCGGCTTTTTGAGAAAAAAAAAAGCACTCCGGCTTTCCTTAAGAGAAAATCAAGTCCGGCCTCTCTTGTGTAAAGAAAATCACAATCGGCTTGTGTGTGAAGAAAATGAAGTCCGGCCTCCCTCCTCATAAGATAAAATCTGAACCAGCTTTATGATAAGACGAAGAAGTTCTGATTTTAGCTTTGGGAAATAAGGTTCTCCGGCATGCCTTAGAACTTTATGGTGGTAATCGTGGATAACTCTATCCATGGAGTTAATTATGGTCCGCCCTGTCCTCGGGGCGTTATGGTCAGGAGGAAAGTGAACTCTGTCCATGGAGCTATTGTAGTCCGCCCTGTCCTCGGGACGTTACGATCAGGAGGAAAGCTTAGTTCTGGCCTACCTTCGGGTGGCACACCGATTCCACGAGATGGGATACTTCTGTTCAGTTATCGACCTTGGATTATGTGGACTGAACACAATCTGTCCTCGATTAATGCCTCCTCCGAAGAATAAGAAAAGACTTCTATGACGAAATCGACTCTGTTTTATGCTCTCACTTTCTATTCGACCTTCATCCGGCTAAGTATTGATTATAGCATGACAAATGATTATGTTCTGATCCTTCCTGCATTGATTACTTCAGTTTTCTGATCTATTACTGTTATTAATAACTATGCATCCACCTGACAACACAATTATTTTACGAAAATCGGCACATACCTTGTTGAGCTCCAGCTCACTATTTTCTGTTTTTCCCTCCTACAGATAAAACTTTAGAGCTTGTGCCTGACGAGTTGGAGTGATTAGAGCTTGTTTGAAGGATCATTAAAGACTCGGAAGCTTATTTTGGAGGATATCATTGTAATGATTTGACATTGATTCATGAACTTTATAGTTAGACATTTTCGATTATGTACTCGGAAATGAACATTTTGGAATGAATATGAATTCTTCCGCAAGTGTTAGAATAACTTCCGCTATACTTCTTATGGTTAAAAGTAAATGGGTCCTAGATGGCATCCAGATCCTGTGTTGTAAAAATAAAATCCCGTTCCATCACATTTGGTATCAGAGAAGTGGGATGCCTTAGGAATTGATCGATCAAAAAAGCGAAAGTATAGGCTTAAAATCTTGGTACTAAATCTTTCTAAGATATAGGTAGAGTGACTTAGTCAACTAGAACCCCTAGGATGCTGACCTCTAAGGATCAGTTCAATTTCATTAAACTAACCACTGTTGTGAAATTATGATTTTTAGGATGGCTAGTGGAAGGACAGGGAGAAACGACCGAAACACTCCCTATGATCGGGAGGCGGCCTACATAGACTTACTAGAAAGGATGACCAACGTGGTGAAATCTGTTGAGTATAGACACATGGCCCCAGTCCCTGCGGTTGAACCAACTTCGGCCGTCCTAACTCCATCCATGTACAACCGGTTTACGGCGGAGCGTGCCCCAGGCTTCTTGGGAAAGCCTGATCCGGCAGAAGCCGATATATGACTTAAAAGGATGAAGAAAATATTCACGGTGATCGGGTGTACGGACCAGGAGAATGTCACCTTTGCCATCTATAAATTAGAGGGCAAGGCGGATAGCTGGTGGAGCATGAAGAGGAGGGCACTAGGGGTGCCCAATGAACTAATCACCTGGGAGATGTTTGAGGAAGTGTTTCTAGAGAAATATTTTTCACCTAGTCTCCGGGATCAAAAGGAGATGGAGTTCATGAGACTAAGGCAAGGGAGTATGTCTGTAACGGAATACGACGCTAAATTTACTGAGCTGTCCCAGTTTTTGCCTTATTATGTAGAAGATGAACTAAGAAAGGTGAAGAAATTTCAGCAAGGGCTATGAGATGACATTCGAAGCAGGTTGTCCACTCTGAAACTTGAGACATATGCCGACATACTGGACCGAGCATCATCTACGAGAAAGAAGTAGAGATGGAAAGATTCTTCGCAAAGAGAGCAGCCAGTCGGGCAAGTGTTAGTATCAGATCTGTCGGAGGATCTTCTAGATCATCAAAGAGGACAAAGATGGTGGAAAAAGGGAAGAGCGTGGGGACAACTCAGTCAAGGTCTAATTCTAAAACTTCGGCTGCACACCGCACGTCCTGCGAAAAAATGCATCCAGGGCAGGAGTGCCACCGAATGACGGGAGCTTATTACAAATGCGGACAAAAAGGCCATCTGATCAAGGACTGCCCAAGTATGGAGGGAGGAAAGCCTATTGTTCTAGCTAAAGCTTTCACAGTAGCTATCCAAGAGCCTAAAGCATCACCTAACGTCGTGGAAGGTACCCTCTCTATTTGTGGCATTCCTGCATCCATCTTATTTGATTCAGGGTCTACTCATTCTTTCGTTTCTCCACGGTTTGCACGCCATATTGATACTGCTCCATGTTTATTGAATTATAAATTATCGGTGTGTACCCCTACTAGATTTCCCGTAGTTACTGATGTTGCATACCCTAAATGCGTGATGGAAGTAGACGGGAAGCATTTAATCGTGGATTTGGTACTATTAAACATGAAAGGTTTTGATGTGATTCTAGGGATGGATTGGTTGGCTGAAAACCATGCCACCATTGATTGCTTTACGAAGAAGGTTTATTTTAACATCCCCGGGATGGAAACCTTCTTCTTTCAAGGCATTAAGAAAAAGGAGGTGCCCGTAATGATCTCAGCCTTGCATGCTAAACATCTAGTGAGAAGCGGATGTAAGGCTTACTTTGCTTATGCATGCACCACTGGGAGTCATAAGGTGCTGGCTAAGGACATCCACATCATCTGTGAATTTGAGGATATATTTCTTGAGGAGCTACCTGGATTGCCCCCACATTGGGAAATTGAATTTGAGATTTCTATTATTTCTGATGCCAGCCTAGTTTCTAAAACCCCTTATAGAATGGCTCCAACTGAGTTGAAGGAGTTAAGGTTGCAACTATAAGAGCTGTTGGACAAAGGTTTCATTAGGCCAAGTGTGTCTCCCTGGGGAGCACCCGTTTTATTCGTAAGGAAGAAAGATGGATCCTTGCGGCTATGTGTCGATTATCGTGAGCTGAATAAAATCACGATAAAAAACAATTATCCTCTGCCACGAATTGATGATCTGTTTGATCAATTGTAAGGATCTCGGGTATTCTTAAAAATCAATTTGAGGTCCAGATATCATCAATTGAGGATTAAGCCTGAGGATGTGGCCAAGACCACTTTCCAGACAAGGTATGGCCACTACGAGTTCCTTGTTATGCCCTTTGGGCTTGCAAACGCCCCTGCTGCCTTCATGGATCTAATGAACAGGGTGTTCCGGTAGTACCTTGATAAATTTATGATGGTTTTTATTGATGATATTCTGATCTATTCCAAAAATTATGAGGAACATAAGACCCATTTGAGGATAGTACTTCAAGTACTTCACATGGAGAAGCTGTATGCTAAATTGAAAAAATGTGAATTTTGGCTGGAAAAGGTGATGTTCTTGGGTCATGTGATCTATGATGGCGGTATTTCGGTGGATCCTAAGAAAATTGAGGCCGTTACTGACTGGAGTAGGCCAACTTCAGTAACTGAGGTTAGAAGTTTCCTTGGCATGGCAGGCTACTATCGGCGATTTGTGGAAAATTTTTCCCAAATTGCTATGCCTCTGACTAGACTACTGCTGAAGGATTGAGGAATGTGATTGGAGTTTTCAAGAGCTGAAGGATCGCTTGACTACTGCTGCAGTGTTGGTGATTCCAGAAGGCTCAGGAGGATACGAGGTATACTGTGACGCCTCTAAGGCAGGATTGGGATGCGTGTTGATGCAGCACGGTAAGGTAGTAGCTTATGGGTCTAGGCAGCTGAAGGTTCACAAAAAAAACTACCCCACCCATGATCTGGAGCTTGCAGCTGTGGTATTTTCCTTGAAAATTTGGAGACACTACCTATACGGTAAAAAGTTTCTGGGGTAATCTGATCACAAAAGCTTGAAGTATTTGTTTTTCCAAAAGGAGCTTAGCATGAGGCAGAGGAGGTGGCTTGATTTCCTAAAGCACTATGACTGTGAAATACAGTATAAGCCTGGGAAGGCTAATGTGGTGGCAGACGCTTTAAGTCAACGGTCTGGGTTGGTAGCTCAATTGTAAGTTAAGCAAATGTAGATATTAGAATATCTAGAGCAATGGGATGTCCGGCGATATGCTAAGGGAAATAGGATGCTCCTGTCCTATCTTCAAATTCAACCGGAGATCGTTAGTAAAGTTAAGGAGATGCAAGTCAACGATCCATTCTTTGTAGAAATTGCAAGCGACTTGAGTAAGGAATCCCAAGCTAAATACAACGTCCGAGCAGACGGAGCATTGAGGTTCAGAGATCGATTGTGCGTACCTGATGATAAAGAGTTGAAAGAGAAAATTTTAAAGGAAGCCCATCGGTCTAAGTATACCATCCACCCTGGAACAAACAAAATGTACCAAGACTTAAAGAAAACGTTCTGGTAGAGGAACACGAATAGAGACATTATGGCTTATTCGGAGAAATTCCTCCTATGCCAGCAACTGAAGGCTGAAAGGAGAAAACCATCCAGATTGTGGCAACCAATGCCGATCCCAAGCTGGAAATGGGATGACATTGCTATGTACTTTGTGTCAGATTTGCCAAGGACCCCCAGGAATCACGATACCATCTGGGTTATAATTGACCGATTGACAAAGTCTGACTATTTCCTGGCGATCAGGATGACCTACTCACGTGACAGGCTGGCGCAACTTTATGTGAACGAAATTGTGAGACTTCACGGAATTCCTGCCTCCATCGTGTCAGAATAGGGACCCCGTTTTGTCTCAAGGTTTTGGGAGAGTTTACATAAGGAACTGGGGACTGAGTTAAAATTCAGTATTGCTTATCACCCCCAGACTGATGGCTAGTCTGAGCGGACTATTCAAATTCTTGAGGATATGCTGAGGGCTTTGGTGTTGGAAATTAAGGGGAATTAAGATGCTTACTTGGTATTGGCAGAATTCGCCTACAATAACAGCCATCAGGCTAGTATCGGCATGGCCCCTTTTGAAACCTTGTATAGAAGGAAGTGCAGATCAACAATTCATTTGGAGGAAACTGGAGATAAGAGAATCTTGGGTCCAGAAATAGTTAAAGAAATGGCGGAGAAAATCAGACTAATTCGTGATAACTTAAAAGTCGCTCAAAGCAGATAGAAGAGCTATGCGGACAAAAGAAGGAAAGGCTTACGTTTTGAAGTAGGAGATTTCGTCTTTCTGAAAGTCTCGCCATCTAAAGGAACGTCACAATTTGGAGTAAAAGGAAAACTAAAGCCACGATTCATTGATCCTTTTGAAATTTTAGAAAGGATCGGAGAAGTGGCGTACCGATTAGCACTACCGCCGAGTTTAACTGAAGTGCATGATGTGTTCCATGCATCCATGCTCCGAAGATACGTTTATGACCCTACTCATGTGATTGAGTTTGAACGCCTGGAAGTCAACAAGGATCTATCATATGTCGAGGAGCCACTACAAATCCTCGATCGGAAAGAGCAAAAGTTGCGGACAAAGGCGATCTCTCTGGTAAAGGTGCTGTGGAGGAATAACTCACCTGAGGAAACCACCTGGGAGCAAGAAGAAGAAATTCGGAGCAAGTATCCTTACTTGTTTAATTAAGGTATGTAACTTTACTCAAATTTTGAGGACGAAATTTCTTTAAGTAAGGGAGAATTGTGAGATCCAAAAATTTATGTGTTGACCAGCCTGCATACATGGAAATCCAAGCCAGCCTCCTCCCATGAAAATCCAACCCAGCCTTGTAATCAAGCCCGGCTTCCCTTCTGTGAATCAGGATCGACCCTCCCCTAATGAAAAATGGACCGACCTCCTCCATAGAATCCAAAATCAGCTCGTTTGATGAAAACACAATCGGCCCAAAAAGGTTGACCAGCAAAGAGTGGGCCACTGGCATAATAATGGAGCAGTTGGCCTAAATTAAATTAATGGTAACTAAAGACAAAAGTAAACTTTATTGTTTAGTTCGAATCCAACTTGGCGGTGACTAAATGAAGTAAGTAAACTAACCGAGTTACTCCACCTACCCCCTGAAAAGAAGTATGGGAGTAAGTGACTTACCCCACTTACTCCACCAAACTCCTCTTCTATATAAACCCGGCGTTGGTTGATGCACAGGCAAGCAGAAGGAAGAGAGTGAGGGGGAAAAGCTTCAAGACAATAAAATTTAGGCTATTAACTCTCAGGCAAGTATACCTCGGACGCTACTCTTTTAAGTCTATTTTTAAGAATATTGTTAAGTGTACTCCAATTTTAAAAGTTCATGTTTTAAGAACTTCCCATTTCTAAGTTCAGTTTTAAGAAAAACTGTTAGTGTTTCTCCTTCCAATTTAGAATGCTTACCGTTTTAAAGTCACTGCTTAAGTTGTATTTACAGTATGATGAATTTCATGGTTAGTTCATGTTTTCTACCTTCTGTTTCCCGCTTAAACCGAAAATTTGCATAATTCGGACTAAAAATGAAATCGGCATTGCAAGCATCAAAATCGGCCCTTTGTATTTTGAAATCATAATCGGCCCCTTTTTGCATGATAACAATGAAATCGGTTCCCTTTGCATGAAATTAAGTTCGGTTTTGCTTGCTTGAAATTAAGTTCGGATTTGCTTGCCTGAAATCAAGTTCGGTTTTTGCTTGCCTGAAATCAAGTTTGGTTTTGTTTGCAATCAAGTTCGGTTTTGCTTACCTGAAATCCAGTTCGGTTTTGCTTGCCTGAAATTAAGTTCGATTTTGCTTCCTGGTACTGCTTCTGATAATAAGCCGTTAGAACAAAAGGTTACAAATTCCAAAGTTGAAATGCTTGTGAATCTGGAACCTGGTGATGATGTTCATGCTGTCCCCCCTGCTGATGATGCTGATGAAAATTGGGTCACTGGCAGTGATTCGGATGATGATTCTTCTCTGGTTGCCGAGGAATGGAATTCTGAGGAGGTTGTCAAGAATCCAATGCTTTATGCCATCCAGTGCTTACTTGGAGAGAATGAATCTCAGACTTTCTTGAAATCAATAGTCAAGGACCAGCGCGATTTCTTGCAGGATTTCATTGGATTATGTTGGAATGATGTGTCTAAAAACACAAAGGATAAGTTCAGATCTTTCTTCCCGATGGCGGAGGATTATCTGAGGAGCCTCTCGGGTACTTATTTTGTTGCCCTCTGTATGCTGATGACTGCCACTTCCACTAAGACTCTCATTGTCCCATTACCTCCGGAGAGGAAGATACTTTTATTTGATTTCGTTATTATCCTGCTGAAATGGAATAAGGATTTTCCGTTAGATCAATATTTCGATTTGGATGGTTTAGTGGCGGGCCTCCAAAGCTTTCGATAGCTCCCGCATCTGTTGAATGTTGGTTGGCTTCCTCCGGTTTGACAAGAGGCCGGAGTGGCGGAGTGGCTTTTTGAAGCCGGAGTGCCGTTTTGATGCCGGAGTGACATTTTGCTGCCGGAGTGCCCCTTGTGGACATAGTGGATTTAGAAACCGGAGTTCCTTTTGCACTCTGGTTTGGAATTCCTTGGCTGGGTTGCTGAAGAGCTGGAAGAGGCCTGTTTTGGTCGCTGGTGCTCCTTCTGATATGGCGTTCCCTGATCTACTGTTTGAGAAGGGTCCTGTGCTGCTGGCTCAATGATCCTCTGTCTTTGGGTCCCTTCCAGTTGGACGGTTTGGGGGGTACCCGTGCACTTTGGCTTGGGACTTTTTGCAAGTGATCTTTCGGGAAAGGTGGCGCCCCTTCAATTTGTGGCTATCAGTGGAGCATTTTATTTTGGTGTGGGTTCCTGCTTTGAGGAGCTTTCCTCTATTCTGCTAAATGCTGGGGCAGCTCCCTGCTATTTGCTCCTCTTATTTATTTTTGGCTGTTGTTGGAATTGGCCATGCCCTGCAGGATGTTTTTGCTGTTGGCATGGCTGTGTTCTGTGCTGGTGTGCTGCATCGAAGGCCATTCTGATGCTGGTCCGCTAATTGGCCGGAGTGCCTTTTCTCCAAAAGGCCGGAGTGCCTTAAACTAAAAGGCCGGAGTACATTTTCGCATAAAGGCCGGAGTGGCCTTTGCAAGATTTCGGAGTGAGTTTTATACGCTCTTTGGCTGGAGTGGCCAGGCGTGAGTTGTGGCCGGAGTGGCCATGTTCCGGTGTGCTGTTTTTGATAACAGGCCGGAGTGGCCTTGAGTAAGAGGTCTCCGGAGTGCCTTTTTTCGCTAAAAGGCCGGAGTGGCTTGCATGTTTTGGGGCAGGAGTGACATTGTGTATGTCGTAGCCGGAGTACATTTTGCACTCTTAAAGCCGGAGTGGTGTGCGTTGCGGATCTTGTGATACGAAGTGGTGTTGATCCGAAGTGGCCAGATGATGCTGATGTGGCGAGTTATTCATTCAGCCTGGCCGGTGGATGTTATCTTTACAATGATCGAATATTATTGTATCCTTATTTTTTTAATGACTTTGGGCATAGGTTTAGGGGTCCCCCTGTTTCTATGTCTCTTACTCCAAGTCGGCAAAACACTTGGTTAAGAATATAGTTTTTTTATACATCTTCTTTAAATTTTAATGCAATTAATTACTTACCAAAAAAAAAAAATTAAGTTCGGATTTGCTTGCCTGAAATCAAGTTCGGTTTTTGCTTGCCTAAAATCAAGTTTGGTTTTGTTTGCAATCAAGTTCGGTTTTGCTTACCTGAAATCCAGTTCGGTTTTGCTTGCCTGAAATTAAGTTCGATTTTGCTTTCCTGAAATTAAGTTCGGATTCGCTTGTGAAATCAAGTTCGGTTTTTGCTTGCCTGAAATCAAGTTCGGTTTTGTTTGCAATCAAGTTCGGTTTTGCTTACCTGAAATCCAGTTCGGTTTTGCTTGCCTGAAATTAAGTTCGGTTTTGCTTAAGTTCGGATTTGCTTGCCTGAAATCAAGTTTGGTTTTTTTGCTTGCCTGAAATCAAGTTCGGTTTTTGCTTGCCTGAAATCGAGTTCAATCTTGCTTGAAAAATCAAGTCCGGCTTTTGTTGAAAAAGAACTCCGGTTCCTTGAGAAGAAGAACTCCGGCCTCTGTAAAAAAAAAAATGAACTCTAGCTTTTGAGGAAATGAACTCCGACTTTTGTTGAAAACAAACTCTGGCTTTTTGAGAAAAAGCACTCCGACTTTTTGAGCACTCCGACTTTTTGAGAAAAAGCACTCCGACCTTTTGAACACTCCGACTTTTTGAACACTCCGGCTTTTTGAGGAAAAAAAAAGCACTCTGGCTTTCCTTAAGCGAAAATCAAGTCCGGCCTCTCTTGTGTAAAGAAAATCACAATCGGCTTGTGTGTGAATAAAATGAAGTCCAGCCTCCCTCCTCATAAGATAAAATCTGAACCGGCTTTATGATAAGATGAAGAAGTTCTAATTTTAGCTTTGGAAGATAAGGTTCTCCGGCATGCCTTAGAACTTTATGGTGGTAATCGATGATAACTCTGTCCATGGAGTTAATTATGGTCCCCCCTGTCCTCGGGGTGTTACGGTCAGGAGGAAAGTGAACTCTGTCCATGGAGCTATTGTAGTCCGCCCTGTCCTCGGGGCGTTACGGTCAGGAGAAAAGCTTAGTTTTGGCCTATCTTCGGGTGGCACACCGATCCCACGAGACGGGATACTTCTGTTCAGTTATCGGCCTTGGATTATGTGGACTGAATACAATCTATCCTCGATTAATACCTCCTCCGAAGAATAAGAAAAGACTTCTATGACGAAATCGACTCTGTTTTATGCTCTCACTTTCTGTTCGACCTTGACATATGATTATGTTCTGATCTTTCCTGCATTGATTACTTCAGTTTTCTGATCTGTTACTGTTATTAATAACTATGCATCCACCTGACAACACAATTATTTTACGATAATTGACATGTACCTTGTTGAGCTCCACTCACTTTTTTTTATTTTTTTTCCCCTTATAGATGAAACTTTAGAGCTTGTGCCTGACGAGTTGGAGTGATTAGAACTTGTCTGAATTATCATTAAAGACTCGGAAGCTTATTTTGGAGGATATCATTGTAATGATTTGACTTTGATTCATGAACTTTATAATTAGACATTTTCGATTATGTGCTCGGAAATGAACATTTTGGAATGAATACGAACGTTTCCGCAAGTGTTAGAATAACTTCCGCTAGTGTTAGAATAACTTCCGCTATATTTCTTATGGCTAAAAGTAAATGGGTCCTAGATGGCATCCAGATCTTATGTTGCAAAAAAAAAAAATCCCGTTCCATCACACTCTTTCTTTCTCTCTACCGTTGAACTTATCCTAAAACAAATCAGAATTTTATTACAACAGTTGGTTGACATCTTATCCTAACGTATTGCTGGAAATCAAACAAGTTCGCTGATAGATGACAGATTATAAACACTGTACAAATTTTAGTTTCGTGGATTCAGCACCTTAAGCTAATGGAAATTTCCAGCTATGCAGATTGTAGATTTTTTTCTTTTTTTTTCCCCACATATTACAGATTCCAGTTTTCGCCCCTTAATCCAAATTTTTCTACATCCTTTTGACCTTTTTTCACTTATATTAACTTTTTCTTTAGAAAAGTAGGATTCCCCACTCATGGCTAATATAAGGTGCACGCTCGCTCTCTCTCTCTCTCTCTTTCTCTCTCTCGAATGTTTAAAATTTAATTTTTAGTACTTTTTATTATCAGTTTTTCTCATTGTTGGGCTTTTTATGGATTACAATTATATCAATCAATATATTTTAATTGATCACTAAAAAAAGAGATCAATTATAAAATTTACTTATACATAGTTAATATTTTTTCTATCATTTTACCGTACTATATTTCACATGGGTCAACCAAATGGGAAAAAGATCATCGATTGAATCCTTGACTCAAATTATTTTTTAATCTGTATTTTAATTGCACTCTAAATTATTTCTAAAACAATTTTACAAATAAGTATATTTAATGATAATGGTCTTAGCATAAATATTGGTAGTTAGATTTACTTTTTGAGTTAGACTATCTCAACCAGAGAATGGTGGAGTCTTTTTTGAAATTTTAATGAAATTAATTTATTATGTGTAAGACTCAATATTATCTGTATATTTAATCTTAATAATTATTAATAATTGACTCAATAAAATATAAATATAATATATATATATATAATTCCATCAAGTTAAAAGATGTCTAAGTTATTTGTACTTAATAACATTCTCAACATTGGTTATTAATTTCAGAAAATATTTACACATGCACTTATCTCTTCGAGATTCCTTTGGCCGTGCTAGTTGATTGGCCCGTGTCTCTGTGGGCCGAGCTACTTTTTGCCAAGTTGAGGTGGATGAGTCTGACATCCCTCTGCAACTAAACAAGATGCAGGGCATCAGCCGTGATTTTTTTCCGAGGTGATTTTGATGATCCGAGATGCTGCCTGCTGTCGAGGTGGTTATTTGCTCGTGATGATGTGGATACACTTATCTCTTCGTGACTACTTTGGCCGAACTAGTCATTGGCCCGTGTCTCTGTGGGCTGAGCTGCTTTTTCCCGAGTTGAGGTGGATTAGTCCGATATCCTTTTGCAACTAGACAAGATGCGGGCCATCAGCTGTGGTTTTTGGTGATGTTGATGATCCGAGGTGCTGCCTATTGCCGAGGTGGTTATTTGCTCGTGATGATGTGGTATGCAGTTCCTGTATAATGGCAGGTACACTCTAGCCTAAAAAATCTAATAGGTGCCTGAAAAAACTTTCTCCTTTTCTGTGTTTTTTTTGAGCTGATGCTTTGTTATTCTGCTATTAACGATTAGTATCACGTCGTGTTCATGATCTGTGAAGTGTAATTCTTAATTTTTCATGACATGTTCATGAGGCTCGGGCTATACCCCAATGTTTTTGTTCTTGCTTCCAATCAGAAAAATACTTGGAGTCAAAACATTAATTTTGTATTTTCCTTTATTTTAATACACATTCTTACTAACCAAAAAAAAAAAGATTTTGTTCAATATAGGTACTCTATGTACCAATTCATTTGTTTGAGGTTGCCACTTCAATGACGGACTTTGTCGTCTATCTTATAGTGACAATATGTCCTGAAAAAAAAAGAGTAAACAAATAGTTCATAAACAAAATGAGTAAACAAGGGAACAAAAAAAATCATAATCCTCTAATATGTCCTGAATCCAAATTTGAACCGATTCAGATCAAATAGTTCATCAGATTTTGGTCTCTATTTACTTAGCTCTGGGTCCTACACACCACAACTTCAAACAAGAAGTCAAGTGACGACAGGATTCGATCCCACAAAAAATATTCTGATACTCAAGTCAGTAATCGCCCTTCTGAAATGAGAAGGTGGAGGCAATGGATGCAGTATGAATACTGATGAGTATTTGTGTAGGTGAGAATGCACTCGTAGGATGAGTGGCTTATGTGGTTGCTCGTGAGGAGTAGACCTCTCTGTACAGAGTTCGCTGGGAACTGGTAGTTGAGAGAGAGTGTGTTTGAGTGCTTGAGAGAGTTAGAGAACTTCTAAAAGTTTGAGATTACTTGAGGGCTTTTAGTGGGCATTTAGAGCGTATTCAAGAGCGTGCCTTTGAAATAAACTTCTACGGCCTTTTATAGCCATGGCCCTGAGTTGCTTTCCTTACGAAGAAGAGCTGGATGCCCGTGAGATCCCAAAATCAAAAAGCCTAAAAATCGGAAGAAAATATCCCAACTTAATACGAGAGTATTTTGATAAGGATGAAATCTGGAGTGATTTCATGAGGCCGGAGTGATTCATGAAAGGAGGAATGATTTTGTGTCCCATGATGCCGGAGTGATTTAAGGACCGGAAGTGGTTTGCGCCACTTGGAGACCGGAGTTGCCTTTTTGGTCTCTTGAAGCGACTGAAGGCCGGAGCACTTCATGAAATGATCGGAGTGAATTGTGTGAAGAGAGGCCGAAGTGGCCTTGAAGTCCGGAGTGGTTTTGAGTGTTAGTGAGGCTGGAGTAGAATTGTGGAAAAGAAATCCAAAGTTTATAAAAAGGTGATGGACGGAGTGAATAATAAGAAGTTGACCAGATTCAAAGATATTGACCGGATTGGAAGAGTTGACCGGATTTGGAGATGTTGACCGAAATTAAAGAGTTGACCGGATTTCTTGAAGGATTTACAAAAATTGAAACTGGCAGCATTGGCAATAAATAAGGAACAGTTGGCCGGAATAAATTAATACAACTAAAGATAAAAATAAAACTTTAGGGTTTAGTCAGAATTCAATTAGGCGGCGACCAAATGGAGTGGGTAAACTAATCTAGTTACCCCACCTACCCTCTGAGAAAAAGTACCGAAGTAAGTTACCTGCACCACTTACTCCACCGAACCCCTCCTCTATAAATACCGGCAACGAGGTTGAAGTTGGGGCAAAATACAAGCCGAGAGAAGGGAGTGAATGAGAGAGCTTCAAGACGGTAAAAACCGACTGTCATGCAAGGAGGGAAGAAATTTGAGTCAGCCCGTTAGGCAAGTGTACTTGGGACGCTGCTTTTAAATTCATGCTTTAAGAATATTGCAAGTACTTCGGACGCTGATTTTTAAGTCATATTTTAAAGATATTGTAAGTATACGAAAGAATCAATTCTGGATATCTGATTTTAAGATCATGATTTAATACAAGTATATGCATGTTTCATTGCAAGTATATCTGATTTTGGATAAGTATATGTTATATGCATGATGTTTGTCCTGATCATTGAGTAAAGAAGAATTTATGTTAACCGCATGTTTAAAAGAAGTTTAGTTTTCCATTAATGAAAATTAAGTTCGATTTTTCCTTGATAAAGAATCAGTTAGGTTTTCCCATAATGAAAAAGCACTCTGTCCTTCAGTAAAAAGTACTCCGGATTTATAAGCTCCGACTTTGTATCAGAAAATGAGTTCCGGCTTTAATGTGAAATGAACTCCGGCTTTAAAAGGGAATGAACTCCGGCTTAAAGGGAAATAAACTCTGGCTTTAAAAGGAAATGAACTCCGGCTGTTGAACTCCGCCTTTTGTCAAAAAGAACTCCGTCCTTTAGTGAGAAAAAGAACTCTGGCTTTAAAATGAACTCCGGCCTTAATAAAGAAAAAGAACTCCAGCTTTGTATTAAAAAAAAGAACTCCGGCTTTTAATGAACTCCGTCCTTTGAGAGAAATGAACTCCGACTTTAATGAACTCCGGCCTTAGAGCACTCCATCCTTCAGTAACAAGCATTCCGAATTTATGAGCTCTGACTTTTAAAAGTACTTCGTCCTCTGAAGCAGTACAGATTTATGAAACTTCGACTTTTAAAAGAACTTCGGCTTTGATCACTCCGGTTTTGAGCACTCCGGCTTCCAATAAAAAGCTCTCCGTCCTGTTAGTAAAAAGCACTCCGTCCAGTTGTGAAAAGCACTCCATCCCTTTTTATGAAAAGCACTCCGTCCTTTGAGTGAAGAACACTCCGGCTTTGAGCAATCCGGCTTTTTAAGCACTCCGACTTTTTGAGGAAATGCACTCTGGCTTTTGTTAAAAGAGAACTCCGGCTTGTATTGAAAATGAATTCCAACTCCGAACTGAAAATGAATCCCAGCTTTGTACTGTAAATGAAACTGACTCCCCTAACGAGAAAAGAGCTCCGGCCTTTCCTTGATAAAAATCTAACCGTCCCCAAGTATAATTATTTCCAAAAATATGTACCGGTACCGAGAAAATTTTCATGTATACTTAAGGATAGCTGAAGATATATTATGAAAGTTTGATTTCGAAAATGGGATTTTCGATAAAGAGATGATTTCCGTTATAGTTATTTTTGGACCCGAGACTGACTATAGTCCGGGTAAGTTCTTGGGTGAGGCCTTAGAACTTACAGTGGTAATCGAGGATAGCTCTGTCCATGGAGTTATTTTTGGTCCGCCCTGCCCTCGGGGCCTTACGGACAGAAGGGATACCGTTACCGGCCTACCTTCGGGAGGCACTCTGTACTGATCCCTCGAGATGGGATACTTCTATTACGAGGATAACTCTGTCCATGGAGTTATTTGTGGACCGCCCTACCTCGGGGCGTTACGGTTAGGAGGATTCTGTTACCGGCCTACCTTCGGGAGGCACCCTATTCTGATCCCTCGAGATGGGATACTTCTGTTACCGGCCTGCCTTCGGGAGGCACCCTGTTCTGATCCCTCGAGATGGGATACTTCTGTTACCGGCTTGTCTTCGGGAGGTACCCTGTTCTGATCCCTCGAGATGGGATACTTCTGTTACTGGCCTTAGATTGTGTGGAGTGAACACAATCTATCCTCGATTATTCGCCCCCTCAGTTATTAGAGGATACTGGCAGGGTCTATACAATTCTGTTCAGATACCATTCTGTTCTGATTCTGTTCTGTTCTATACCGTGATCTGTACCATTATTATTGTACTGATTTCTGTTCCGTACCGATTACTGTACTGTTTTGAATAAAAGAGAAGTTTCTGATTCTGCTTTCTGAATTATAATGATTACTAATCACCGATTTCTGACTATTGATTTCTGATTTCAAAGTATAATATGGTCAAAGCATGATTTCTCTATTTGATGGAGTACATTCTGATAACCGTTCAGTTCATGCATAGTTACATGACCGTTCTGCATCATCGTTTTACTACTCATGTGCATGTACCTTGCTGGGTCACGGCTCACTGTTTTATGTTTTTCTCCCCTACAGATGAAGCTTTAGAGCTTGTGCCTGACAAGTTGGAGTGATTAAAGCTTATCTGAAGGATTATTAAAGACCTTGGATGCTTATTTTGGAGAAATATTATTGTAATGACTTGATGGACTTCTATGGTTAAATATTTTTGGCTATGTACTTGGAAATGAATATTTTGGAATGAATATGAATGCTTCCGCAAGTGTTAGAATAACTTCCGCTATACTTATTATGGTTAAAAGTATATAGGCCCTAGATGGCATCTGAGATCCTGTGTTGCACCTAATTGGTTTAGTTTGGATTTTCAATTGTTTTTTTGGTAAGTAAGATGAGATTAAATTAAATAAAATTTACAGAAAGATGTTCAACTTCCAAGTGTTTTGCCAACTTAGTGGGGGAACAACACGCTAGGGCATACCCCGAGCACTACCATAGACCAGTTTATGAAAACGTACAAAAAAAAAAGAAAATAGCAATTCTTATATAGATTACGAAAAAACTAATCCGTCGCAAATCTCTTTGGTTGAAGGAACTCATCTTGTCAATCAGAAAACTACATCCACAAAGAAAAGGGAACCAGAGATATTTAGCAAATGTGGAACTAAAGGAATCAACATCACTTGACCATCATCCATCATTGTGTATAATGGATGGGCAATCTTCAATGGTGCATCAATCTGCTTCATAAACACCCAATGTCTTCATTTGACATCTCTTAGAACCCATGTTTTCACTTCCATGAAAACGTGTCCTACAAGAACGAAAAAAAAAAAAATTTTCTTTTTTTTTCCTTTTTTTTAGAAAGATCTTGAAATCGAGACCATACAAGATTGAATAATGGGAAATAACAAGGTGAGAACAGCCAATCCCAAAAGCTCCTCTCTCTCTCTCTCTCTTTTTTTCCAAGTACATGATGCAAACCTTGGGCAACGAGACAAATTCAGCCTAGATTTAACCCAGTACACACATACCATATCTAAGGGATATGGGAAAGTATCAAAATGAGAACAGTCAATCCCAAAAGCTACTCTTTTTTTTTTCGAGGACTGAACACCGGAAAGTATCAAAATGAGAATAGCCAATCCCGACACAATGATTTTTTTTTGAGGACTGAAATACGAAAAAGTATCAAAATAAGAACAACCAATCCCGATACAAGGATTTTTTTTTATATATTCCAACGCATCAGATACATTCTCGGGGTACGTTTGTCATTTTCCAATGTTGTCTTCAATTTATCTCAAACTGCATTGATAATCGTCGAAAAAATCTGTGGAATATCTTGCGGGACAGATTCTTGAAAAATCTGCTTGTTACGTTCCTTGCAGATGAAATAAACTGTGGCTGCAAGAGTAATCCTTTTTAGACCGAGCCATAAAATTCTTTCCTTTCCATTTCTGGGCCGCCCAATCAATGTTTTGTTTCCAATCAGGGTAGGGCCACTGAATGCCCACTTTCCTTTGGATCCGGGACCAAAGATCTTTAGAAAATGAACAGGAAAAGAAGAGATGTTGGTGATTTTCATCAGCCGAGCCACAAAGGATACATTTAGAAGAGAGATTGGGAACCCCATGGATGCGATCATTGGTACTTAGCCTACCTTTAATGGCCAACCAGAGTGTGAAGGCATTAGCAGGAATATGGAAGGGACCCCAAAGTAGATTAGTCCATGTCAAAGTCGACTTGTGAGGATGAATAAGAAAGTAAGCAGATTTAGATGAAAATTTACCATCAGCATTGTCATCCCATCTCACTGAGTCAGATCTATTGGCGTTGGGAGAATAAGTGGGCATTTTCTCCATAAGACAAGAGATTTCGTGATCATATGGATTTGGCCATACCCATTGGTTGTTTCTGATAATCGTATGAACTTTAGCATCCCATGGCAGCCCCGAGACCAAACGAGTACGATTAGAGCTTACCATAATCAGTGGCCCCTTCGGGTGCCAATTATCACGCCACAGAAAAGTATCAGACCCATCACCAATGATATGGATGGAGTGAGAGCGGATGAATGGGCAAAGTTTCATAATCTTCCTCCAACTCCACGGTGTTGACTCCGGGACTTTAATAGTCCAAATACAGCGGTCTCTTATCCTATTTTTATGAACCCAAGAGGACCAGACCGACTCAGGATCTTTAGAGATGAGCCTCCACAGGAGCTTACATATGAGAGCTTTATTCAAATCTTGCAGGTTTCTAAGTCCCAACCCACCCTCACTCTTAGGGTAGCACACTTCATCCTATGCGACCTTTGCAGTAAACTTTCCTTCGGAAGATCCAGACCAGAGGAACCGACGAATGATATATTCTATCGATTTGAGAATGGATTTGGACAGGATGAAAATTGAGGCCCAGTAGAGATGGATGGAGGATAGAATAGATGCGACAAGTTGCAAACGACCCCCAAATGATAGCCACCTATTCTTCCAGGATTGAATCCGACGAGTAATGCGATCTATAAGAGAAGTACAATCCCTGGAAGAAAGCCTAGTGGTGATCAAAGGCACCCCCAAATAACGAATTGGAAGACTACCCATCTTGAAGCCCAAAAGACCAACAATGTCATGATGAATAGAAGAGTCCTTTGCACAGATAAATACCTCACTTTTATTTCTATTTGTAGAGAGTCCCGAGAGCCATTGGAACTCCTCAAGACATTCCTTAAGAATCTGAATAGAGGTAATATTAGCATGAAAAAAAAGAAGAAGGTCATCTGCAAATGAAAGCATGATGGTTTGAGTCTCTTTGCATTTCAGATAAAATTTGAATTGATCGTTCTTCCTGGCCTTTACTTCAATGATACCATTTAGTACCTCCATAACAAGCACAAATAAATATGGAGAGATAGGATCACCTTGGCGCAGGCCTTTGCCTCCCTTAAAAAAACCAATTGCTTCTCCATTGATATTCATAGTGTACGAAGGAGTGGTAATGCATTGTCTAATCCATTCAATCATTTGAGGAGGAAACTTCATAAGAGTCAGCATAGTAATAATGAAGTCCCAGTGAACGGAATCATAAGCTTTCATCAGATCAATCTTCATAGTACATCAAGAGGATCATGGCCAAGGTGATACTTATGTAGGAGCTCCTGAGCCAGAAGAATATTGTCACTGATTTGGCATCCAGCAACAAAGGCTGTTTGGCACTTACCAACAAGAGAGGGTAATGTCATCTTTAATCGATTTGCAATGATCTTTGAGATGGTTTTGTAGATGACATTACAACATGATATTGGTCGGTAGTCAGAAACTGTTCACGGAGATGGCACCTTCAGGATAAGACTGATAATAGTTGTATTCAGTTGTTTAAGAAGTTTTCCATGATTGAAGAAATCACAGATGGCTTCGCAAACAGACTGACCTACAATCTCCCATGAAGCCTTAAAAAATTTTGAAGAGAATCCATCCGGGCCTGGGGCTTTGTCATCACCAATAGAGAATAGCGCTTTTTGAATCTCCTCCTCAGTTACTGGACCAATGAGTGTGCCAATTAGACAATCCGAAACAGTGTGATGGATGTAAGGTCGAATCCATGATGCATCAATCAATCCACCGGTGCGTCCCGACCCAAGTGCCTTCCTGAAGTGATTAACAACTAGTTTATAGACAGCCTCAGTCCTAATAGTCGAGTTCCCAGACTCATCTAGAAGGGAAATAATCCGTTTCCTATTATTGTTACCGTTTATGGTCTTAAAAAAAATTTTGTGCACCGGTCTCCCTCTTTAAGCCATCTGATCTTAGCTTTTGGTTGAAAGAATTCAGCTTCCTTTGCCACGGCACTTAGATAAGCCGCCCTACATGAAGATTCTGCATGGGAACCTCCAATTAGGGAAGGGGATTGGCCTTGAATTTCCTCCAATTTTTTCCTGGTACGCAGGACTTCGTCATGAACATCACCTTCGTGAAAATTTAGAGTTTTCAAAGCATGCTTCATCTTTTTGAGTTTTGAGACCAAACAAAACATAGGGGTACCTCTCACATCATCATACCAGGTATCTTTTACCACTTGGTGGAATCTAGAGGACTTGGTGAGAAAATTATTAAATCGAAACATCCCATGATTTCGATTTCATTCATCCGACGGGAAAAGAATGCAAGGAGAATGATCAGATAGTCTAGGAGGTGGGAAAGTTGCTTTAGCCCTTCTGAAATGATTCATACAATGCCCATTTTCCACCACTCGATCTAGCTTCCTAAATATTCGGTTTGGAGGATCACGCCCATCATTCCATGTATAATGCATACCATCATGGCACACATCCTCAAGATCACACTCACGGAGGCATTTGTCAAGGTCTAATGAACTTTTGTGGTGCCAAACACCACCAAGTGCCTCAGACGGAGACCGAATAGCATTGAAATCCCCCAGCGCAGCCCAGGGAAGATCATCAGGGAGGGAAGCCACTTGTCTAAGGCTCTCCCAAAGACACCTGCAGAGGCTTTCTGAGTTTGCACCATAAATGAATGATATAATACAACAAAAATTTTCCTCCAGAGCCAGGACTTCAGTGTGAATAACCTGATCTTCTGAAGAAATAATTTTCATACCTACCTTGGTAGGATCCCAACCAACCCAAATACGCCCAAAAGAGGCTGCAGAGTAGTTCATGTGCCAATCCCAATGAGGACTAATCCTAGTTGATATGGACACAGAGTTCTTCTCAGCAACTTTTGTTTCAACCAAACCCACAATACTACAGCCGTGGGAGCTGATGAGGTTCCGGACTTCATGGGCTTTTATCAACCCATTTAGCCCCCTCACATTCCAACAGGCTATATTAATCATGAGTTGAAGGCGAAAGCGGGGAAGATCTTTTAGACCCCGAGGATTTTTTCTTTTTTGACGCTTTTTTCCCCCGCTTATTAACAGAGCCATTGGAAATATGAGGAGTCATGGAAGCTTGGCTTTGCTTATTCAATAGTAACTCTGGAGTACCCACTAATTCAGGATCAGAAGATTCTCGAGATAACTCCACATCCACATGCCCACCAGAATCAGATGTTGGGGATGGTGATGTAGAGTCCGGATGGCAGCTATGACTCAACTGCTCCTCATGAAGTCCACATTGCAATTTCAGGGCATTATTAATCTCATCGGACCTCATGGGAGATTCTAAGCCAGTATCGATCGAATTTATTGGGGTAAAAGTGGGGACCTCCTCCAGATAAACTGGAGGGCAGTTGTCACCATGAAGAGATTCAACCTGAGCTAACCCCTGAAGGACTGTAAAGGAATTGGAAGTATCCAAAGTCTTATGGTCTGACTCTCCAGAAGAAAAAGGGCCATTAACAGTACCATCCTAGTTGCTAAGGAAAGTATTCGGACCTGGGGTAGTCCGAACCGTGTTATGGTTATTTCCCACGACCTTGGGGACCCACTTTCTTTTGGAAGATGGAGCCTTAGACCCAACATCACCTGACTTGGTATTCTTTAGATGTCTCCATTGGTAATCGAACTTAATCTCAACGAATGGATTGTCCGAGTGCTCATCAGGGCATCCAGAACGGACTTTCACAGAGTCAGGTAAGTGAGCATCAACCCCTACTTCTACACATACCCTAGCAAAACCCATTCTTTCAAGCCGCTCAGTGACAGGATCAAATCGAATGGGCTTCCCTACAGCGCTGGCAAGCCAGCTCAATCCAAGAGGAATCCATAGTTCAACAGGGACCCCAGTCAGTGTCACCCAGTTGGGGAAGGATTTGTGCTCCTCTTTGGACAACAACATCCCCGGTATCCATTTCTTTAGAAAGAAAGGATGACCAGCGATAGACCAAGGGCCACTATTAAGACATTTTTCCATCATTTGGGTAGAAGAGAAACGAAAAAAGAAAAACCCCAAATCATTCCCGGCCACATGTTGCAGTTCAAAGCGAGCCCAAATTTTCCTAGTGATATTATTAACGGCATTGTAATAAATGGGATTGCCAACACAATATCCAACCAAAGTGGATCCCCATATCTCCTCACCTTGGTGTCTAACATCATCCGGGGGTGACAAAATAGTATTCTCTACAACGGAAAAATTTGGAGGATAATATTTTAGTTGAGACTTACCTCCAAGAGTGTTCTTTGTCACCACCGATGACCACGTGAGACCCTGATGTTGGTCAACATGCTCCACGGATAACCCCAATTGAGCATCAGATCTGGGAACATTAATCACATTCCTGTGAGGAGATTGATGGTTCATCCCTACTTGAGTACCCATGGAAGTACATTCCACAACTGAGGCCAAGGCAGTCACTGCACATTCACCGTACACATCATGCTGGCTAAAACTATCAAATTGGATTCCTTGCCTGTTAACACAGACACGATCTGCTGGCACCACGTCTGCCCCCAAGTCCTTCGCATCCAAATTGTGAGCTTGAACCAAAGCAACAGGGTCATAATCAGCCGAATCCCGATGGCACCCAATGGCGGCAGAATTCAATCCTTCACAGCACATATGAGAGGAGGCCGAAATCCCTGTAGCAGTTGTCATATAATTCTGCTCTGAATCCAATTTTGGAATTATAATAGCACCAGATGAATCAAGCGATGAAACTGGCATCTCATGGTTTACATAATGGTGCGTTTCCACCAATCCCTTGCAATAATCAGATTGAAAAACAGGGGTAACAGGGGAAACAGAGATACCAGTGGATACCCTAGAATCTCGAACTCCGGAATTAACCTTAAAAGACACCTTCTTGGAGGTTTGTAAACATGGAAAATCACGCTCCGGAAGATTTGGACCCATCGTAGCCAACACTTCTGAACCCATTAAAGCAGACGAGTTCATCAGGAGGAAGCCATACAGCAGGCTACGATGGCGACGAACATAGATTTTGAAAAAAGAAAAATTTTTAAACAGAACAAAAACGAGCAAGGAGATTTGAGGGGAGAGCGAGTGCGAATGGATCTAAAAGATGGAGATATCAAAAGAAAAGGGTGGGCTTAACGGCGCTCGCCGCTGGAATTCAGGCAAGAAAGATTGAAAGAAAAAACAGGGGTGAGATTCAGATGAAGGACAAAGTGGACGATTTCAAGAAAGAGCGACGAATTTGAAGATGTGGGAGGAAGAAAGAGACCCAGTTCCGAACGATAGAAGAAGGACGGGAAGAGAGGGGTGAGAGATCACAGCGCTGCAGCAGTGGAGGACGAAGCGGCCAACAGTAGAGGATTTGGGTTTTCAATTGTGTTTCTGTTTGACGGAAGCTTTGAGGACAAAAAAAAATCTGTTCCGTCACAATTGGTATCAGAGAGTTAAGATGCCTTAGGAATTGATCGATCAAAAAGCAGAAGCATAGGCTTGAATCTTTAGAATGGGTTCCTGTTGGAATAGGTCGGATAGCTAAGGTAAGGTGAAGTAATTAAGATTAGAGGAGAATGTTTAAGTTTTAGCTTTAGGGAATTGATTTTGAAATGCATCAATCCTAACCGATCTATTCTAATTATTTAATAATCTTGTGATGTTGTGGTTATAGGAAGTAATATGAGTTCTGGATAAGTGCTTCCCACAGAGTGCTGGTTAACCATGAGAATGTGGACAAGAAATTGAAGGTACATTAAGGATCTGAATCAATGACGTGCCCATGTTAAACATAATAGTGTCCAATTGAGATTCAATCAGTCAGACTTGTTTAAACGAAAGTTTGATCAATCTTGGAATGAAATTCTTAGGTTAGTATGTTATCAGTATTAAGAAAAATGTTAAGGTTGATGACCGAATGTAATGGATAAGTTAGTATTAATAGCTTGAGGTTAAGGTATAGATCTTGAAGACTCCGGAGGTGTAGGTAGTATTTGTAGTAATCTAAGGTATGAAGGAAGCAAGCTGATGTTATCTCGTAAGAGATTAAAAAGGGGGAGTTCGGTTGTGGTTGTGAATAAATTAATCTTGATGGAGTACTAAACTGATCCTAATGGCAAATTGCCACACTAGAACTGATAAAAAGAATAATATGAATTACGAGTTGTGAGGAATTTAGACGGCGTATTATGCCATGCCTGGGGAGTTATTTAAGTAGATTTAAGGAAACTGCTAAAAAAAGGATTTTCCAATACAATTGAAGAATAAAGTTGCTATTTGTGCATAGATAGAAGATAATCTTGAGGATATTTGGCAAACTCCGAAGTTAATGGGGAGTCTATTGAAATAGGTGAAAGATTGCTGCGAACCAGTATAGTTATGAAACCCTAAAATAAAAACCCTTGTAATTTTTTATTATAGTTGACAGAACGTGGAATGGTCTAATTTTGAAAAAATGAAATTACTTGACACTGAAATATTAAATTACTAAATGTGAAGGTTTTAGTGATAATTAGAGACTGTGCCTACATTTTGGAATTTAGTAGTGCTCTTGTTTATAAATTTCATCTTTATGATTATTCGGGGTTATGCAGATCCTTTTAAAAAAAAAAATTGAGATGGCACCCGAGGATACTTGTGAAAATTGTATCAAGAGAATAAGATATCCAGTAATGGAGTTGAAAACTCTGAGTAAGAAGCAAGGTTAAGTTAAGAATAAACGGTAAGCCTAGAATTGCTCTTTTGAAGTCAATAGATAACCATTCAAGAATTTGGATATGAAGGTATCTGTTTTAATGAGTGATTTCAAGGAAGCTGAATTTGACATTCAACTCTAAGAATTTGTGTGGAATTGAAAGAGCATCGGCTAAGACACTATTACTGAAGTCGTAGAGCCTTCTGATAGTAGGACTTGTAAATAATTAGGTAAGTTAGCATAGGTGATATGCTTATGAGAAAGATTGGGGGTTTTGTCAATAGATAAACACTCACAGACAAAATGGGGGAGGCGTCCATGGGATGAAATTGCTCCACCTAGAAAAAAAAATGTTGTGATAAGATCTTTGAGGATTTAGGAATAATCCCTTGAAGGAAATTAAAGTCTTATGAACTTAAAAGTTAGAGGTGGATCTCGATATGTTCAACAGAAATGAATACTAAGATCAACAATCAATGATTGGAAGTCCCTATTTGAAAGTATGTAGAATTACTCTGGGGACAAATCGGATCTGATAATTTTACGAATTATGAAGATGAACCTTCCTGTATCATTGCGGATCGATACTCTTGGGATAAAAAGGAAGAAAATCAGGGTTACCTTTCAAACAAAATCGACTGTCTCCACTTAAATGATGATAAAATAATTCACTATTGTGACTTCAAATGATGTGTTTGGGTTGAATTAGTTGATTTATTAATATACCAACGAGGTCTTTAAGTTGCTAAGTAAAGAGATATTAAAATAAACGATGGATTAGGAGCCACCTAGAACCCGTGGTAACCATATAATTGCAGTCCAAATCTTGCTAACAGTGGGGAGTTTGTGAAAAGTTATTTCCCTCATAATATGGACTTGTGATTTTGAGGCTGTTAAGTGTTAGGGTCTCGAGATATTAAGCAACGGGGTGAGACTAAACCGAATCCGTAGAGAATATTATAATTCAAACTTCTTATACTGTTGTAAATTGAGGATCTGTGAGAAATAATTTTTGTGGTTTGGATAAATTTAGAGCAAGACTAACGCATTAGGTTGAATGTTTGGAAGGGAATATGACAAAAAAAATGGAAAAAAATGTAAAGTATCCTACTTTTAAAATCTAATTGTACCTTGAATTTCGTATTGAAAATTGGGCTAAAAGGACCAAAATGCCAGGTTGTGATAGTGGCAGTAAAGTGGAACTGATCAAAATAGAGATAACCGATTGATCAGAGCACGCAGCGAAAGGATGATGAACCTGTGAATATATAAAGATGCTCAATATTGAGGTTCGGTGTGCCGATGTGAAATGAAATGAGGCATTTTTCTAATTTTGAGGACAAAATTTCTTTAAGTGGGGGAGAATTGTGAGATCCCAAAATCAAAAAGCCTAAAAATCGGAAGAAAATATCCCAACTTAACACTAAAATCTTTTGATAAGGATGAAATCTGGAGTGATTTCATAAGGTCGGAGTGATTCATGAAAGGAGGAATGATTTTGTGTCCCATGATGCCGGAGTGATTTAAGGACCGGAAGTGGTTTGCGCCACTTGGAGACCGGAGTTGCCTTTTTGGTCTCTTGAAGCGACTGAAGGCCGGAGCACTTCATGAAATGACCGGAGTGAATTGTGTGAAAAGAGGCCGAAGTGGCCTTGAAGTCCGGAGTGGTTTTGTGTGTTAGTGAGGCCGGAGTAGAATTGTGGAAAAGAAATCCAAAGTTTATAAAAAGGTGATGGACGGAGTGAATAATAAGAAGTTGACCGGATTCAAAGATATTGACCGGATTGGAAGAGTTGACCGGATTTAGAGATGTTGACCGGAATCGAAGAGTTGACCGGATTTGTTGAAGGGTTTACAAAAATTAAAACTGGCAGCATTGGCAATAAATAAGGAGCAGTTGGCCGGAATAAATTAATACAACTAAAGACAAAAATAAAACTTTAGGGTTTAGTCAGAATTCAACTAGGCGGTGACCAAATGGAGTGGGTAAACTAATCTAGTTACCCCACCTACCCTCTGAGAAAAAGTATCGAAGTAAGTTACCTGCCCCACTTACTCCTCCGAACCCCTCCTCTATAAATACCGGCAACGAGGTTGAAGCTGGGGCAAAATACAAGCCGAGAGGAGGGAGTGAAGGAGAGAGCTCCAAGATGGTAAAAACCAACTGTCAGGCAAGGAGGGAAGAAATTTGAGTCAGCCCGTCAGGCAAGTGTATTTCGGACGCTGCTTTTAAATTCATGCTTTAAGAATATTGTAAGTACCTCGGACGCTGATTTTTAAGTCATGTTTTAAAGATATTGCAAGTATATGAAAGAATCAATTCTGGATATCTGATTTTAAGATCATGATTTAATGCAAGTATATGCATGTTTCATTGCAAGTATATCTGATTTTGAATAAGTATATGTTATATGCACGATGTTTGTCCTGATCATTAAGTAAAGAAGAATTTCTGTTAACCGCATGTTTAAAAGAAGTTCAGTTTTCCATTAATGAAAATTAAGTTCGGTTTTTCCTTGATAAAGAATCAGTTAGGTTTTCCCATAATGAAAAAGCACTCTGTCCTTTAGTAAAAAGTACTCCGGATTTATGAGCTCCAGCTTTGTATCAGAAAATGAGCTCTAACTTTAATGTGAAATGAACTCCGGCTTTAAAGGGGAATGAACTCCGGCTTAAAGGGAAATAAACTCCGACTTTAAAAGGAAACGAACTCCGGCTGTTGAACTCCGCCTTTTCTCAAAAAGAACTCCGTCCTATAGTGAGAAAAAGAACTCTGGCTTTAAAATAAACTCCGGCCTTAATAAAAAAAAAGAACTCCGGCTTTGTATTAAAAAAAGAACTTCGGCTTTTAATGAACTCCGTCCTTTGAGAGAAATGAACTCCGACTTTAATGAACTCCGGCCTTAGAGCACTCCGTCCTTCAATAACAAGCATTCCGAATTTATGAGCTCTGACTTTTAAAAGTACTCCGTCCTCTGAAGCAATACAGATTTATGAAACTTCGGCTTTTAAAAGAACTCCGACTTAGATCACTCCGGTTTTGAGCACTCCAGCTTTCAGTAAAAAGCTGTCCGTCCTGTTAGTAAAAAGTACTCCGTCCAGTTGTGAAAAGCACTCCATCCCTTTTTATGAAAAGCACTCCGTCCTTTGAGTGAAGAACACTCCGGCTTTGAGCACTCTGGCTTTTTAAGCACTCCGGCTTTTTGAGAAAATGCACTCCGGCTTTTGTTAAAAGAGAACTCCGGCTTGTATTGAAAATGAATTCCGACTCCGAACTGAAAATGAATCACAACTTTGTACTGAAAATAAAATCGGCTCCCCTAACGAGAAAAGAGCTCCGGCCCTTCCTTGATAAAAATCTAAACCGGCCCCAAGTATAATTTTTTTTGAAAAATATGTACCGGTACCGAGGAAATTTTCATGTATACTTAAAGATAGATGAAGATATATTATGAAAGTTTGATTTCGAAAATGGGATTTTTGATAAAGAGATGATTTCCGTTATAGTTATTTTAGGACCCGAGACTGACTATAGTCCAGGTAAGTTCTTGGGTGAGGCATTAGAACTTACGGTGGTAATCAATGATAGCTCTGTCCATGGAGTTATTTGTGGTCCGCCCTACCCTCGGGGCGTTGCGGACAGGAGGGATACCGTTACCGGCCTACCTTCGGAAGGCACTCTGTACTGATCCCTCGAGATGGGATACTTCTGTTACGAGGATAACTCTGTCCATGGAGTTATTTGTGGACTGCCCTGCCTTGGGGCGTTACGGTTAGGAGGATTCTGTTACCGACCTGTCTTCGGGAGGCACCCTGTTCTGATCCCTCGAGATGGGATACTTCTGTTACCGGCCTGCCTTCGGGAGGCACCCTATCCTGATCCCTCGAGATGGGATACTGCTTCCGGCCCGCCTTCGGAGGCACCCCGTTCCGATCCTCGAGATGGAATACTGCTACCGACCTGCCTTTGGGAGGCACTCGTTCGATCCTCGAGATGGGATACTACATTCGGCCCCCTTCGGAGGCACCTGTTCGATCCCTCGAGATGGGATACTTCTGTTACTGGCCTTAGATTGTGTGGAGTGAACACAATCTATCCTCGATTATTCGCCCCCTCAGCTAGTAGGGGATACTGGTAGGGTCTATACTGATTTTGTTCGAGACCGTCTGCCTTTGATTACGTTACATTACGTACCATTATTATTATATTGATTTACATTTAAAATGCACATTCATCGTACTATTTTGAATAAAAGAGAAGTTTCTGATTCTGCTTTCTGGATTATAATGATTACTGATAACCGATTTCTGACTATTGATTTCTGATTCTGAAGTATAATATGGTCAAAGCATGATTTCTCTATTTGATGGAGTACATTCTAATAACCATTCTGTTCATGCATAGTTACATAACCATTCTGTATCATCGTTTTACTATTCATGTGTATGTACCTTGCTGGGCCTCGGCTCACTGTTTTATATTTTTTCTCCCTATAGATGAAGCTTTAGAACTTGTGCCTAACGAGTTGGAGTGATTAGAGCTTGTCTGAAGGATTATTAAAGACCTTGGAAGCTTATTTTGGAGAAATATTATTGTAATGATTTGATGGACTTCTATGGTTAAACATTTTTGGCTATGTACTTGGAAATGAATATTTTGGAATGAATATGAATGCTTCCGCAAGTGTTAGAATAACTTTCGCTATACTTATTATGGTTAAAAGTATATGGGCCCTAGATGGCATCTGAGATCCTGTGTTACACCTAATTGGTTTAGTTTGGGTTTTCAATTGTGTTTCTATTTGACGGAAGCTTTAAGAACAAAAAAAAAATCCGTTCTGTCACAATGCCTGTGTGTTGGTAATGATTATTGCCTTTCTTGATGCAGGCGTAAGAGCTTCTCTGGATGTAACGGTCCAAGAGATTAATCTCCTTCCTTTTGTATTTTATAATTGCTAGAGTTTCTAGCAGACAGCTCACAGATTCTGGTTCTTTTCTTCCAAGTTGCGTACTAATTCTAGATGTGACCGTTACAATAGAACTTTCCTTCTTGGAGATGTGAAAAATTAAGACAGATGGCCATTGTGGCTCTGAAATTGACATGTGGACCAATTAAAGCTTGGGCCGCATGCATCCTGGGCTCCAGCCGATCTATTGGTCGACTCTCTGGTCAACGGAAGGATTGACCGTTCTAGACTTTAATGGGTCGTCCTACTCTTGGGCTTCTGCCGGCCCACTTGCACTTCATCCAATCAATGGTAGCGTTGACCGTCCAGACAGACTTGGACCGCTGTAGATTTGGGCCATTTCTTTTTTCGTAGGTTAGCCCGTTACTTGCATCCCCATCATCCTCCTTTTTAATTCATTAATTTTTTGCATACGTTTTTTATAATATACTCATTCTTATTTTTATATTTCCTCATATATCACAATTAAATCAGTATTAGGTAAACTATAGAAAATTATTGAATAAATAAATGGTTATTGAATAAATTTTTCATAAAATAATTTTTGAGGACAAACATTCAACAGCCATATTGTTGAGTAGACTAGAGTAGAACATACATTAAGCTCGTCTCCGATAACGTTGGAGCCATCAATTTTTTAGGTTTGAAAAATAATATTTATATATTTAATCACATAATTATTTATATTGGTATAAAGAGAGATGGGAAAAATAATTTTTTTTTAAAGTAGAATTTATATATATCGTTAACAATTTTGATACAAGTGTATGAGTTAATATATAAATAATATTTCTCCAAATCATTTAACTTTTCCTACCCCAAACTACAAAAATAATAAATAAATAATAAACAGATAAAATTACTGAATCAACCGTTCATTCACAGTTTAGTCACATAATAACACTTGTATTTATTGCTAGCCATCAAACAAGGGGCAAACAAAAGAAATAAAAAAAAAAACACTGGTGAAAATCTAAAATCTACTTGCTAGTAATTCAAGTTATAATATTTTCTTGAAACTATGCAAATAATAATAATAAATCTATTGATATATATTCTAACACAACTCTTACCCAATCGGTTATGGAATAAACTCCAAACTGATAAATTAAAAATTTTACAACTCATAGATACAAATAAATAGTCGTAGAGTTTGGCTTTCTCCCAAGGATACCATCAAATCCTCAAGGCAGTGATAAACTAGACATCAGTAAGGCAGTGTCTGCAAACCCATGTTACTATAGGCATGACCCTGGCTCTGCTCCAGGGCTGCCCTCAACTAGTGGCAAACAGGAAGGCCAAGCCCAGTCAGTGGTTGTTGTGCTTTCGTGCGGAAATCATCATCTTGAAGATAACCACAAAGAATGGCACTATGATTCATATGCTGAGGTATTGAAGCGTGGAATTACAGCAGCTGGTGTTGGATCCCCTGGCGCAGGTGCTGCCCTTATACCCCTTAAACCTATAACAGATGCGGATCGGTTTGACGCTCTTGGAATTTCAAATTGTCCTGAAGAGGTTGTAGGTTCACTTGTCTTAAGCTCTTCAGTCCACATTGCCCCTTCACATCCTCAAGGAGGGGACCCAAGACAGTGCACCAATACTGAGCAACTGAGAAGGAACCTTGCAGATATGAGACAGCAGTTTGCTGCTCCTGGAGCTCAAGTCGTTGACGCCGCTTTCTCTTCTCTTGTTAGTCGCCGGGACACTTCCGCTAAGGGCTTTAGGCTGAAATCTATTATCAAAAAACCGAAATGGCCTAAGCAGAAGCGGTCCCCTCCTTCCAATCATCATGTCTATCGCAACATGTTTGGATGCCCGTGCATTCTTGCCCCGCTGAAGCAATTGGCAGGATTCCCTTTTGGCCGATTACTCTGGCAACTTGCCGAGTTGGGGTCTTCGGGATTGGAGTGGTTTTTATGTTTTTTTTTGGTGTCTTTGACTGTGTTGCAACCAATGTCCCTGTTGGCGACATTCCTCTGATGTTGCTATTATGGTCATATAACTTATGACCCGGCGTTTCTTTCTTTTGTATTTTTACTTTCATGACTAGTGTCATGGTTCTTAAGAAATGCCCTTACTGTTATGTTCTATCAAGTTGACAAAATACTTGGACTCAAACATAGGTGTTGTAATTTTTTTTTCTTTCCTTTTTTCTAATGCAATTTAATTACTTACCAAAAAAAAAAAAGATAAACTAGACATACTAAAAAACATAAAGGATCAATGAATACTCTTCCTTGATCGAAATTATTATTATTGAAAAAGAAAAATCAAAATTCTCGTTAGGTAGAAGTAAATAGCGTCTTATTAATAACTAATTTTGTGATCCGAAAAGTTCTTAATAAAATATGTGATATATAAAAACTACAAAAATTCTTTCAGATATGGGAAATTTGATCTCCCTGTAAAGTTTCTCAAAATTGATTGTTAGCATTTTCTAAGCAAGATTATTTTTCTTTCTATATATGACAAGGAAATTAGATTTATAGTGGTATTAAATTTATCTTAGGAGTTTTAATATAGGCGTATCAATGTGAGATTGGTAAGGATAATGACAGTTGCAATTGTTCTGTAATCCCTACATTTTGGCCAATGAATTGTCTCCTTGGTTACGTACATTAATTATTTTTTTACTGATTACAATTTTCAGACCAACGTACAACCTGAGCAAACAATTAGTTTAGTAATCAACTATAATTTGCAGATCTTTAGCTGATGGGACTTTGGGCGAGCAATATTACAGAATCCACGAGACAGATGACACAACTGAGAATGTGGGCCCATACTTGCATATTTGCCTGAAGTGTTTGTCAATAATGCTCCATTTTCCTCAATACCTTAGCTAAGGGTGCCTTGCTCAACTAATTTCCTTTGCCTTGGTGCATTGGTCCCGGGTGAATGACTAGACTCTCTTCTCGGGCTTCCTTTATCTTAGTGCCTCGGACTTGGACAACAGACTAGTACCTCTTTGACTCAGACCATCCCAACCATACAGGTGCGGACCACCCATCTTATCACCGACCCATCACTAGTAATGGAGCATATAGACAATACATAAACAAGGTGGTGAACAAGTCAGATTTATGCAAAACCTTCATGGCTATTTTAAATGCTATTAATCTTTTTTTTTCCATTTTCCAGTTGTGTTGGACTTGTCTAAACAATATGGACCAAGTCTATGACCCATCATTTTAGCTGTCCACACTAGCATGCCTTGCACTACCAGAGTCAAGAGGAATAACTTCATTACAATACGGAATTATACTATTATTCTTTAGTTGGTAACGCCCTGCAGAATATTTTCTTCTTATGGAATGATATAAAGTTTCATGACTGGCCAAAAGTTTAGAAGACTTTTTTTATATTTGTTTAGTATTATAGAGATGTAATTTCAGTGCTAGAAGTGCTTGAGGAAGGGAGAAAATTATCAAATTGCGCAGGTCAATTTGATTGATTCTTAACTTAGTCATAACATTAACTAAAAACTTCATATCAATATAATTCTTGCTATAATAATTTGAAAGCTCCTGAAACATACTTGTGACTATGTGGGGTAACCAATAAAAAGATAATTTTTCCCCTCATGCATTTAAGGAAAGTAATTGAAAAACAATAATATGGATAGAAAATGAGGGATGAACTGGTAGTTAATTGGGTTGCAATGACACTAGGATGTGCTCACGGGCAACGAATAGCTCCTTTACTAGTTTCAGATTTCTGAGGCCAAGTTTAGCAAAGTACATGGCTGACCAAAGTATAATGATATACACACCAAAACAAAGAAAGCCACCTTGTTCTAGCCTGATATCCATCCATCCATTCATCTATTTTTATATAAATATGTTATTATAGATTAATAGATGGAATGCCATATTATTAATGGATATTCAATGGTGTTTCCCCAAACATTTTCTCTAAAAAGGTTATTCTTCCCGAGAAAAATACTTCAGTGAAGTTGCAGAACTATCCCATTCTTCACATAGCAAGAGAGAGAGAGAGAGATGCATCTTCAATCTCAACCCTCCGTTTGCACATGCCCAATAAAAGCAAATTCAATCATGGTTAAAAATGGTACATTCCGAAGAGTAAAGCCTCCTCTAAGCAAAGTGACGGTATTACGAGATTGAAGTTTCGGGTAACCTGGTACTCCTCTTCAGGCGCGATAATGTTTCTCCTGCAGTTCTTCCGAATTAGTCAAACCGTATACTTTTCCGTTACTCGAAGATCTTCGGAATCTGACAGGAGTAATACAGCTACCATATGAGCACTGCTAAGGGACCCAAAAAAGAATAGACTCAGCCAAGAAAATGAAGTGTCATGTCACTCTGTAATACCCGTGTTTTGATTCAGGTATATTAGATTATCAATTTAATGTTATTGAATGATAAAATAATAATTAATAATAATAAATGATAATAATGTTAATAAAGATAAAAATAACAATATAATAATAATAATAATATAATAACAATAAATATAATAATATTATTAAGTTAATGGCTCTCTCTCTTCCCATCTCTGGAAGCTTTCCTTCCCCTTTCGTTTCATCTCTTTCTCCCTCATCAATTCATCTTCTCTTCCTTGAAACACCGCCGCCGCCACTCAGCCACCTCACCATTTGTTTGTCTAATCTGAATGCGTTTTTTGAATCATATTCCTCCCCGATAATGTTAAATTCGTGATGCATGTCGATATTTCTATGGAAATCATTATAAAGCGGAATCAAGAAATAGAGTTGCATACTCTGTCCAGCTTTCGGCTATTAGCACGGTGAGGATTGGATTTGGGAACTGGATGTGTGAATAGAAGGTGTGGTGACCTGGGGCATATATATATGTGTCTATATTCGGTGCATATAAATATAAATATAGGTGCATTTATGTATATAAAATGGTTTATATGTATATAATAGTATGTGGTGTTTCAAACGGATGATGTATGTATAAAATGTATGTGGGTGTGTGTATATGCCGGCTGTGAGCGTGTATGCATATACATTCATATATGTGCGTATGTGTGTGTGTGTTTGGTAGGGTTAACATGTAAAACTACTCAAATATTTGACTGAAAGAATGATGTTGAATGTATATTATAATTTTGTTAGGACTTTAGAGATTAACTGAAGACTAGATTGATTTTCGTGGGGCTTTATATGGGTGTGACAAGTGAGGCTCTTGTCCAAGTATGACAAGCGAGAGTTAAATGATGGCCTTAGTAATAGAATTTATATATTAGAATAAGCCGATGAATTAAGTAAATCTTTAAATTTTGTTAGTTTTTTTTTGGGTAAGTAAGAATTTTGGATTCATGGGAGGAAAAAATTACAAACTAAATGTTTTAACTCCAAGTATTGAACTTAGAGGTAAAACATAAAGTGCTAGGGCATGCCCCGAGCAACAAATACATCAAGAAAACAATAAGAACTACCGCAAGGTCCAAAAATGAAAACTACCATCAATTTCACACAAGTAAAATCAATGTAAACAACATCAACAATGTCAACATTACTACCCATCTTGGATCTTCATCGAACAAGATTGTAACCCACTGACCCATAGCTTTGACGCGTCACAAGAGAGCATGCATAACATCACCTACATTTGCTTGAAGCAAATCGGAACGGCCGCACCCACCTGGAGCATGGTCGGCGCAACGGCCTTGTTCAAGGCTAATCGGGAGTTCAAAACTTCCCGACCTCACCACCCGAACCACAATCCGATTCCAGCAAAGAAGAAATGCATTACAGGACAGCCGCGGAGAATTGTGCAACGCAGAAACAAGCGGATCAGCAACCTAGTGCATCACAAAGAACACAAAGCGGCAAAGTGCACCCGTCGATGCTCGGCAACACGGCACAAGCATCATATTTAACAACCTAACAGCAACAGATCCGGATAACAACAACGGGCCAACATGGGCATGAGCAACAATCCTGCTGGCACCCATGGGCAACACAAACCATTCTACATCTTAAGGAAGCATTTGCCGATTCACTATGATCCCGCTTCACACCCCACACCACATCGAGAACTAACAACCCAAAGACAAAGAATAACCCCTCGGCCAACAATAAATATCCGGTCTTATTCTCCTGCTGCAACATTCCTCGGTCATTTAATCATTATCAGCCCAATAATCAGCAAAATAACACCAAAGAAAGGAGATCCGTAAGTCAACAAATAAGATTTTAATCCAAAGAGTCCTAAGAAAATTAACCGGAAAATCTGCATTGAAATGGCCTTATCTACTACCCCTATTTGCTACAAAACCCGAGCAATGGCGAAGTATCATTATTGTATCAAACCCCAAAGATGAACAAAGGCTCCCAAGTAATTCCGGCAATGACAGGACTGAATTATAAGATACATCGATACATTCCCGCCAAACCCATCATCCCGACACATGCCAGCTATTCTTCCTCTTCAAAATGTCCATCTGCAAAGTTCACAAGATGAAACGAAGCACCCAAAAAGTCCTCCTCACAGCAGAGACTACGAACACGAGGAACCCTCTGCATATCTACTTGAACCGCCAATCATCAAAACCGGAAGGCTCTGAAGTGGCCATTAGCACTCAAAGATTACTTCAAATCTTCATAAGACACAGGGGCCGAGAGACATCAAGAATGCTTGGAGACCGAGAGACATCATAATCCTGCGATGGCCGGGAGAGCACATGGACCTCGAAATCCAACCCCACACCACACCTCCAACATCAATCTGCCTCAAGAACACCAACATAATCCCCGAATCGGCTTCAAAGATAAATCAGCCAACAACTTGGATCATGCCACAATGCAAACACAGCATTTGCAAAGGATCAAAAAGGAACCAAACTCATCGGCCCCAGTCCACACTCGTGCAGAACAAACTCAACAACTTGCAAAGATATCAACAACTGGGAACCTACACATTCCTTCCAACATCCATTTATCCGTCAAACAGATACGAGAAATGAGCCAGAGCGTCCAAATTGACAGGAAACACCAAGGATATATCACACACGCACCCCCTTTTTTTTTTTTTTTATATTTTTTATTTTTTATTTTATTTTTTTTATTTATTTTTTTTTATTCCCAATTTTGTTAGTTAATTATTCATGGATTTCCTTACTAAATTCGTATAATCTATTCTTTGGTATTAACTTTGTTAGCGTGTGTGGATTTTCTTGACAATTTGTAGCTAGGTTGAGAAGAGCATATAAAAACATTAAAGTATCTAGTCAAATGAGAGACTACGACACCTTAGTGTAATATACACTTTTTCGATATTGAATCTATATTCCGAATATTGAGACCATTTGGAGAGATACTTATAATCCTATAAACATTATGCATAGAATATCAGTGGATATCATACCGATAAGGTGCTGAGTGAAAAAGGCTAGGAAGTTCCTAATTTTAACTCATTTCGGCCATTTTCAATTGGCGAAATAAAAATATACATGAATATATAATACACATAAAATATATCTAGATTTAGATGTACTTAATTATTAAAAGTATAAAAACAATAAGCACAATAGTAAAGATGAAATTTTTTTGTGACAAAGAAAAATCTAGATAACTACAGTTATAAAGTAAATCCCTCCAAACTTCTATGACCAATAAAAACAATACAATAAGAAAGTTAATTTAGAAATCATATGGTATAGACGTGCTAACTTAGTAGATTTACTCTTAACTTGTGACCTCTACTAAAGAATTTCTTGAATTTTCCTTTAATAACAGAGTCAGATACCTTCCGGTCTTCTTCTCAATCTTTTTCACAAGTCGTAGAATTTTTACATATTACTGGATCTTAATTTTCACCCTACCCATGTCTCTTACGAAGGTCAGCACACATAAAAAGTGTTTATGACAATATATGAGTGAGAAAAACATTAGTAATAATACTCAATGATAGAGGGAGCCTTTTACAAGCTTGAAAGAGAATTTTTAGAGAGTTGCCATAAGCAATATATCATCAAGAGTTTATCCATAAAATGGAGAAGGTAAGTATACATATAGAAGGTTTGAAATTAGGTCAAAAAATGTGACAATTAAAGATGCACGCACTATCAGTCAAGTGTGCCTTAGACGCATGTCAAGCCTGCATTTGGTTCGTGTCCTAGAGCTTGAGCGCCGATCGAGAATTCAGCAAGCGTGCATTAGGATCACATTAGGTCTGCGCCCCAACGCTCAATGGTCGATTGAGCTCGAACGTAATCTGGAAAGGGAGCTCATACTTGCCTCGGGCGCACCTCAAGCGCAGGCATTTTAGAAAGGGCACTCCTATGCGGCTCGAGCGCACCTCAAGTATGGACATACGGTGTAATATTCAGATCCCTATTTTATTTATTTTGATATTAATTGTGATTTTAGGTTAATTAAATGTGTTGAAATTGATTATATCTTGTGAAAATTTGAAGTCGGATCAGCAAGGTTGACACTTGAAGAATGCCTGAGTGGCGCCTGAGCTCCGAAAACTGTGGGCCAGTGCTCGAGGCGCACCGAAGACCACACATGAGCGCCGATTCGAGATTGGTGGCGTTCGAGGCGTGTCTATGTTGGTACTCGAGCGCCGTTTTGGTTGGCTATTTAAGCAAGCGCAGGGCACTATATGCTCATTTCATGCGGGAGAAGGAAGAGAGGAGAGAGAGAGCGGGAGAAAGAAGAGAGAGACGGTAAAGTTTTGGTATTTTGGTACATCTTTTTATCAGATCTGCTTGATATAATATCGATACAAGTATCTATAAGCTCTATCCTTACTATATTTTCGTGTTTGATAATATTTGCTTATGTTTTGAAGGTTTTATGTACAAGTATGTTATTTTTGTTTACTCTATTTGTTTTCTGTGAACATACATACCATATTTACCGATCGTTCTGGGGTTTTATTTGGGTTTTGTAATTTTTGAGGGTTTTATGATTTTATGAAAACCTGTGTAAAAATCTAAGACTATATATATTCTGTATCAGTATATTTGTATGAAAATGAATATAAAACTTACATGGACATGCATTAGTCTACATGCATGCTGCCTGGGGATGAGGTCGTTACCTTTGTAATTCGATATGTGATATGTGACGCCTCTTTTAATAGGGAGACTTTGCTCCCAATGGGGAAATTATATGACTCCCTTTTCCACCAATAGGAAAAGACTTTGTTTGTAGTTAACTTACCCCATATATGTTTTTAATGAGAACTATCATAAAGAAATTAAATAATAAATAAATATATTCGAAAATCTTAATATATGCACTAAATTTGAGAGTTGCACCCAATACCGCGGGTGGCAAAATATAGTGAGCTTGTTCTGTATCTATGGGAGACAGTGTTCATAGATAACCAAACATGCTGGCCTAAACGGAAATTGATATCACTTAAAGTTACCAAGAGTATATGTAACCTTTTCTCAAATTCGGTCTATTGGATTTTAGTTTTCCGATTTCGTGCATACTTTGTACTTCTATATGGATTTGTATTCAAAATCTAATTTAATATTAGCATGTTTGCCCATTGATGGAAATTTGGTCAGTCTCGTACCTATGAATATGTGATATGTCCCAGAACATGTTTTAATTTATATGATTTCGTTCTGACCTTTGATTCGTATGTGATTTGGATTTGGACTTCATTTCATTCAGTATACGTTTCATATGAATATGATATCGAATCACGATTTATTATATGATATGATTCGAATTATAAGACTTGACTCCCGATTACGATTTGTTATGAGTATGTCCCGATAAAACCATATTTGATACAAACTATGATTTGAGTACGAGACTACCATCAAATTTTCTATTGATTTTCAAACCCCACGATTTATTTTATGTGATTTGTTTATATTACTTGACCCCCTCACTGATTGTGGACATATATATATTATTTTCTATATACGCTGATACCTGTTGAGTTTTAAGCTTATGTCTTCATTTTCATCCCTTTATACTAGTAGGATTGAATATGCTTGCAGGAGTTCGGACATGATATGGCATAGTATTATTCGTTTGGTGAGTATGGATGTTTTATTTTGATTTGTATCCGGATCTCGGGGATGTGTTTTGAATATTTATAATGGCACGGTGCAAGCCTTTGGACCGTGTGTAAAGAATTATTAGATTTATTATATTATATAGATAAGTCATCATTATTTGGTTATCCTCCTCACAATATTTGAATAGTGGGTTGCCTCTATATTGTTAAGATTTATATCCAATAAGATCCTCCGTGAGTTATGATTTAGTGGGTCTTATATATGTCTGATTTGTTACACCCGGATTTAAGATTTGTCATTTATTATTACATTTATTATTGATTTTATTTTTGAGAAGATATTATTATTAGACTTACTTTAGGTCGAATTTGTAATAGCTGAGGTATTAGAAAAAAGTTGTGATAGAAAATTTTTGGGTTTATTTGAGTCATTGGAGGGAGATGATTTATTTAAATATTTTACATGATAGGTATTATCGATAGCAGATAACATAGATTCTGGTGTTGCAGACTCGGGTTCCAATTTAGAGGACCATTACTTAGCTATGATAGATCGCATGAGCAACATTATGGATAGGATGATCCAACGACAAGATCATGATATGACCACGATGAGGAGGATGACCGAACAAGTCCAAGGTAGGATGCCATTCAACAGGTTTGAGAGAGAGTATGTTCCCAAATTTTTGGGTGAATTTGATCTAAGAAAGGCCGAGAACTGGATTCAGAATATAGAAATGGTATTTGAAGTTATTAACTGCCTAGAAGAAGATAAAGTTAAGTTTGCTCCGTATAAATTGAAAGGCGAGGCTAGCAAATGGTGGGACATTCCACATCATATTTTGGGTCAGGAGAATGAGGAGATTTCTTAGGATGCATTTCAGACGGTATTTTTGGAGAAGTTCTTCCCTTCTAATATCCGGGATATCAATAGAGATAAATTCAGTCAATTGCGGCAATGGAACAAGACAGTCACCGAGTATGATATGAAATTTACTAAGTTGTCATAGTTTGCTCTACATATTGTTGGGGACGAGGCCTTGAGAGCTCGAAAATTTTCACAAGGGATAAATGATTCAATTAGGAAATAGTTGGTGCTCCTCCGTTTGAGAACATACAGTGAGGTGCTTGATTGAGCCTTACTGATCCAGCAGGAACAGCTTCAAGAGAAATATTTTGAGAGGTCGGAGCATTGAGGCCAGAGTTCGTGGAGTGGAAGCTCTCATTCGAAGTTTAGAGGCCAGGATAAATGGAAGTCAAATGGAGTGAAGTCTTCTCCTCCAAAGCCCCAATTTGTGAGATTTGTATGCAAGTTTTGCGAGAGGAACCATGCTAGGTGAGTTTGCTTCTGTCAAAGTGGAGCATGTTTTAATTGTAGCCAGATGGGCCACCAGGCAAAAGATATCCACCTCAAAGGCGCGGATGTTCGAATAAGAGGCCAGCGGCTTTTGGTAGAGCTAATGCAGCGACAGCCCGTGATGCTAGAGTGAATCCATCAATGGTAGAAGGTACTTTGTAAATTTTTGATTCTATGATTCACATTTTGATTGATCCCGGGGCTACCATTCTTTTACGGCCCTTAGATTTGTATATAATTTGTGTACCTCCCTAATTTTTGGAAAGTGCTTTGATGGTGTCTACCCTGATGGGTGAATTGTTGATGGCTGACATTGTGTATCTCCAATGCTCGGTTTGGGTTAGTGGTTATGAATTGTTGGACGATTTGATATTGCTCGATATGGCAGACTTTGATATTATTTTGTGGATGGATTGATTAACATATTATTATGCTATGGTGGATTGCTTTCGTAAAACTATTTTGTTTTACACTCTGGAGTATGAATCCTTTGAGTTCCAATGTAGAGTCAGAAATGGAGCTACGAGATTAATATTTACCCTACATGCAAGCCACCTGGTGCAAGAAGGGTGCCAAACTTATCTGGCATATATGATCATATTAGGAAGTCATTCTGTGGCTATTAAGGCTATTTCAATTGTTTGTGAATTTGAAGATGTCTTTCCAAAAACTTCTGCTCAAATTATCTCCCAATAGAGAGATTGAATTTACTATTTATGTGGTGCCACGATTTACAACAATTTTAAGGGCTCCGTATAGAATGATTCTGTTTGAGTTGAAAGAGTTGAAGTAGCAGTTATAAAATTTGCTAAAGAAAGGATTTATCCGGCCTAGTATATTGCCTTAGGGTGCTCCTGTATTGTTTGTAAAAAAGAAGGATGGATCTATGAGACTGTGTGTAGATTACAAGGCTTTGAACAATATCACAATCAAGAACAAGCATCCCCTCCAGAGAATAAATGGTTTGTTTGACCTGCTGCAAGGAGCTCGGGTGTTTTCTAAGATTAATTTGCAATTCGGGTATCATCAGTTAAGGATTAAGCAAGAGGATGTGCTCAAGACAACTTTCAAGACGAAATACAACCATTACAAATTTTCGGTGATGCCTTTTGGGTTAACAAAAACACCGATATCATTTATAGATTTGATAAATCGGGTCTTTCAACCATACTTAGATCAATTTGTAATGATTTTTATCGATGGCTTTCTAATTTATTCAATGAGTTTTCAAGAGTATGAGACCCATTTGAGAACTGCACTGTAAATTTTGAGAGATAGGTAGCTATTTGTTAAGTTGAATAAATGCGAATTCTGATTGGAAGAAGTGTCAATTCTAGGGCACATAATTTCAAAAGGAGGCATATTTGTGGATCAAAGAATATAGAAGCAGTGGCAAAATAGGAGCGACCGACAAATGTTGCAAAGGTACAGAGTTTCTTGAGTCTACCCAGATAATATAGGTGGGTTGTGAAAACGTTTTCGAGGATTACAGTGCCCCTATCTCGATTGACGCAGAAATAAATGATATTTAATTGGGACGATGATTGTGAGAATAGTTTCTAGGAATTGAAGAAGGGATAAACCATGGTGCAGATATTGTCAATCCCTGATGGATTAGAAGGATTTATGGCATAGTGCAATACTTCCAAGAAAAGTTTGGGCCGTGTTTTATACGTGGCAGGATGGTTGCATATCAGCAAGACAGGTTAAAAGTTAATGAATAGAATTATCCCATCCACAATTTGGAATTGGGAACCATGGTCTTCACTTTGAAAATTTAGAGGCATGACTTATACGGAGAGAAGTTAATTGTTTATTCAGACCATAAGAGTTTGAAATATCTGTTTTCATATAAAAAGCTGAACATGCAGCAACAGAGGTGGATATATTTGTTGAAAGATTATAAATATGAAAATCAGTATCAGTTGGGAAAAGCTAATATAGTTACCGATACTTTAAGTCAAAAGTCTTTGAGTTTGGGGGCTCAATTGATGATCAAGGAGTAGGAGATGTTGGATGAAATTAATAACTGTATTATTCAATTGCACTCCCAAGGGTCAGGATGATGTTATCGTATCTCCAAATACAATCGTTGATTTTGGAGAAAATTAAGGAGAACTAGATGAGCACCCCGTATTTGATAAAGATTGCTAGGGATTTGAATAGTGAAGTACAGGTGGATTTTAATATGCGGGTCGATGAAATTCTTTGTTTTTGGGATAAGATTTGTGTTTCAAACATTGATGAGCTAAAAGAAGAAATTTTAAATGAGGTCCATAGATCAAGGTATACAATTCATCCCGAAATGAACAAAATGTATCAGGATATGAAGAATTTCTGGTGGACGAATATGAGGTAAGAAATTGCAGCATTTGTAGCGAGGTGTATTGTGTACCAACAAGTGAATGCTGAGCATAAAAAGCCCTCAAGATTTTTGTGTCCTTTGCCGATTCCCAATTGGAAGTGAAAATATATTACGATGGATTTTGTTTCAGATTCGCCGAGAATGGTGAGGAATCTGGATACTATTTGGGTGATTGTCAATCACTGATAAAATTAGCTTATTTCTTACAGATCAGAACGATATATTCTAGAGATGAATTGGCTCGTCCATCTATTAATGAGATTGTGATGTTGCAAAGTATTCCAACTTCAATGATTTCTAATCGTAATCCAAGGTTTGTATTGAAATTTCGTAAAAGCTTGCATAAGGAGTTTGGTACCAGGTTAAAATTCAGTATGACATTCCATTTGCAAATGAATGATCAATCTAGGAGAACTATTTAGATTTTGGAAAATATGTTGAAGGCATCAATTTTGAAAATGAAAGAAAATTGGGATAATTACTTGTCACTAGCTGAGTTTGCCTATAACAGTTACTAGTCGAGTATCGGAATAGCCCCTTTAGAGGCTCTATATGGACGAAGATGTAGGTTTCTTATCAATTGGGAGAAGATTGGTGATTTTAGACTTTTGGGCCGTGGTATCATTCAACATACATCGGAGAAGTTTAAGATTATTTTGTAATATCCCGGATTTTATTTGGACCAATTTAATATCAATTGTGATTTTAGGTATTTTGGGCATGACAAAAATTAATTAGATATTATGAAAATTGAATTGACATTTGGATCAGCGGGATGGCACCTGAGGTGCGCCTGCATTATCACTGGATATCGATTTAGATTTTAGAATAAAAGAAAACTAAAATGGACTATATATATATAATATATATATAATAATATTATTATTATATTGTATTATATATATATATAATTAAAAACAAAAAAAAAGAAAAAGAAAACAGGAGATAAGGATGGATCGGGGAGAGGGGGAAAGAGGAGAGAGAGAGTGGAAAATCGGGGCACCATTTTCGCTCTGTGCAAGGAAGAAGAAGGGGAATCGAAGGTCGACGACGGCAGCGTGCGGCGTAATCGACGCAGTGATGGTGGTCGTCGGCAGCTAGGAGTGGTCGGTGGTTGTGCGACAGAACCGTGTAGTGCTAGAAAGTTCGCGAATGAGATGCGGGTCTGCGTAGGGTAGTAGAAGAAGCGGCCGTGATTGGCGGAGTAGCTGGGGTGGTCGACGGCGGCCGATGGTGGCACACCGGTGACCGGCGTCGGTTGTGGGGAGCATGGTTGTGGGCAGAGCTGCGCAAGGGAAGAGAGGGGAGCTCGGTAGGCAAGGCGCAGCATGCGACGGCGAGAAGTCACACGAGGAGAGGAAGGAAGACGGTGGCACAGTGACGCCGGTGCCGGTGGGGTGAGGCCAGGGAGGCCGGTGACAGCCACATGAGGCGGCACAATTGTGGAGCAGTAGCGCGCGACAGTGGCCCGCGCGGTGAGGAGAGAGGAGGCGGCAGTGGAGAGAGAAAGGCTCGATTGGAATACTTCGGGACATCTTTTCTTCAAATCTACAAAGTATGAGGTCCAGGCAAGTATCTGTAAACCCCATCTTTGGTCTAATTTAATTTCTAATATATTTTAAATACTATTTGGAATTTTTACCAAGATGCATGAATTTTTGGTACACCCATTTATTTAATCTAGACATGTATGTGTAGTTCATTGGATGTTTTGAGGGTTGTTGGACTGGGTTTTATGATTTCGGAGAATTTAATATTTTTCTGAATGTATGAATAATTTATTGCACATTGTATATTTTTATATTAATATATTTGTAAAAAAAAATGAGCATGAAATTTTGCATTGGCCGTGCAGTCACATGCACATGCCGGGTTATGGTTACTACATTTGGATTTGAAAATTGGACACTCTGGCTAGCTCCCGAGGGGGAGATTTATTTGGAAATCCCTTTCCACCGGCAGGAAAGGCTTGGAGTAGTGACCCTTCCCATTTGAACAATTTGACTTGACCTTAGAATATATTCGGACGTCCTAATATAACTGACAAGCTTAAGGAATGCACCCAAAGCCGCGGGTGGCAAAACATAATGAGCAACCTTATCTATCGGTATACAGTACATGGATTTTGGCCTAAGGTTACCGGGATTATGTGTAACCCTTCCTCAAGCTAGTATTTAAATAATGAGAACCAAAATTTGGTGCATAATTTGTATTTTTGCATTAATTGGTATTAGACTTTGATTTGGATATGGATTTTTGGACTTGGATTTGAGATTCGCCGATTTTTGCCTATAATTGGGCTTGATATGTCTCGTACAAACGATTTTGATTATATGTTTTGATCCAGACCTTTGGAATATCTGTCGCGGTGCTGCTTCGATCTCTACGTATGCTATTAGATCATCCGGCTATCGGATTCTGCCTCAGATCACAAGCCGATCGGGCATTGGATTTGGACTTGGACTTGGCTTGGACTCGGATTTGGACTCGGATCGACATCGGTTTTGAAATTGATTCGGATCACCTCTATTTTGGTTATATATATATTTATATATATATACGTCCCAACGATGACTATTTTTAAAATTTGGACGTTTGTTTGGATTTAGATATTTGATTTGAATACGAGACTACCATTGGATTTTGAAATTTGAATCTTAGATTTCGGTTGAATTTGTGTTATTGGCGATTTGGATTTATTCTGAAATTTGATTGGATTTTCATCCATTGACCTCTCATCTGATTTATTGGATTTCTTTTGACTAAATATGATACTTGCTGGGCATTAGGCTCATTTTTCTGTTTTATCCATTCAGAGTAGAAGGTTCAGATGCAGTACAGGAGTAAAGACGTGATCGGTCAGATATTCGTCCGTTTTGGTGAGTTTCAATTTTATTATGGTTTATATTGATATTTGATATATTTGGATTATGGAATTGGTCGGGTACAAGCCTATGATTATATTTCAAGAATAGTTGAATATTATGTTATGTTTGATTATGATTTTTGGGTCGGATTATTACCTCCCTTACGATGATTGTGGAGCAGGTCATATTAATATTGTTCAGACGGTTATTCGATGAGGTCCTGTGAGGATTTTAATTTTGTTAAGTGTATATTTGGGTTCATTACACCCGGATTTTGGGACTTAGTATTATCTCTTTAAAATTATTTGGGATTTTAGATTTTAGAAATTATAATTAATTATTTAAATTGACCTGCTTAGTTCGGGTTCGTGACAGAAGTGGTATCAGAGAAAAGTCATAAGGAGAGGTACTTTGGATTATTTTGGATAAATAATTGATTGAATATTTATATATAATAAGTATTACCTTTGGTTAATAATGGAAAAATTGAGTTATAGAGATTTGGGTTTGAATCAGAAAGTTGAGTCGTATGAGCTTGAGTATGGATTGGAAGAATGATCACTTGATAATGATGAGTCGCACAAGTGACATAATGTATGGTTTGATATAGCGGTTGAATTAGTATTTTGTTTGGTTTCTACAAATATGTAGAGATTTTGTTGAAATGTGCAATTTTGGAAGACTAGTGGTCTGAAATTGGAGCTAGTCTGAAATCTCGCGGAGTAGAAGGAGATTTTGGTCGGCAGAGGGGTAGGTGATAAAGTTGGTCTACTCGAAATCTCGCCGGGTAGAAGGAGATTTTTGGCCAACAGAAAGGTTAGCAGTGAAAGTGGAGATGAATGAAGATTTTTCAAGATTGGATGCCGCAGATAAAGATGAAGAAGTTCAAGTCAAATCAACTCGTTTATCCTTACTAGAAGACAGGACAATGAAGTGCAAGTCTGATTTCGTTGGCAACGATGATGCTGATCATGTAGAAGTCTGAAGTTATAGTTGGAGTAAGAGAAAGACTGAAGATTGTCCATTCCCACTCGTCGCTATGATCGGGTGGATAATCGTCCCTGCAAATCTTTCATCGTTAAAGAATTAAAAGACAAAGAGTTCGTAGTTCGATTTCCTAAAGCAATGCTCAGGGAGAGGTTGAATAATTTGAAAGATTGGTTGAAGTATGATAGTAGTTGAGGACTTCAAGATTCAATCTGAAAGTAGTTGGTGTCATTCGGACGCTAAACTTATGACGAGGAGTTGGATCATACCCTGTTGATCAAGCAAGAGTAGCTTCAGGAGAAGCGTTTCCAGAAAAAATCAGAGTATTGGAGTCAAAAACTCGAAAGATGGATTTGTTTATCATTCAGAAGACAAGCTAAAAGAAACTCAGGGGAAATAAAGTCTTCTTCCTTGAAATTTCAGTTTGTGAAGTCACTTTGTGAGTTTAGCGAGAAGCAGTTCACGAGACGAGTTTGCTTCGTCGGAAATGAAGTCTGCTCCAATGGCGACCAGTAGGACATTTGTCAAGAGATCATTCGAATTTTTGGTGTCCGGATTCCAGATATCCTGATAGAAGACGGATGGTTCTAGGCGAAACATTTGCAGTTATTGTGAGGATCCGGAACCGAAAACGTGATAACTAGATGTGATTAAGGTGATTAATATCAATAAGAGGCTATGCATGTAGTGAAAAAGTGGTAGTTGAAAGTGAAAAGTTGGAAAACACCCGAATTCAACAAGCAGCCAAGTGGCGCTTGCTGTGGGCTCGAGCCCTCCTCGCCGGAAAAACCAGGCGCAGTATAAAAAAGCGATTTGACTTCTCTCCTCTCATTTTCGCACGGGTTTAGGGTTTTTGAGAGAGAGGGAACGCCGATCTTAGAGAGAGAAGAAGGGAGAACGAGGCCCGGGAGCCCGAATCCATCCATGAGATAGTTATAAAGGTGAAAGCCCGCGACAAGGCAAGTGTACCTCAAACGTTATTTTTCATTTTTACCGTTTATTTTGCTTTAAAGTGGACGAAAATGATATTGATGCATGTTTAAAGTACATGAAGCATGTTTCCTTCAATTAATCGGTTAGATTTTATATTTATCCATATTTATTGAAAGATTTAGCTTCGATTTCGTGAATAAGTACGAAAATAGTGTTCGATTTGTCTCGGAAAGCATGTGACGAAACCCTAGCTCGAAAATGTTGTGAAGATTGAGTAAATTGCATGATTTAATGTAGATGCATGACATCTATGACATTAATTTCATGAAAAATGTACATGTAAGAGACCGATTTGAGTCCGACGGTTTTGGCGAAGCCTTTGTATGAAAATGAAGAGGTTTTGATGAGTTTTAACCGTAGCTTCTGTTATATGAAAGTTAATTGACATCGAAATGAAGCTTCCCGTATAGTTTGTTTTCAAAAATATGTACAAACTTATACCGATAAAATTTCCATGTAAATTTAAAGAAGTGCTGAAATTGTGTTGTGAAAGTTTAATTTCAAAAATAAAATTTTTGATAAAGAGATGATTTTCGTTACAATTACTTTGGGACCCGAGACTGACTACAATCCAGGTAAGTTCTTGGGTGAGGCCTTAGAACTTACGGTGGTAATCGAGGATAGCTCTGTCCATGGAGCGATTCATGATCTGGCCTGTCCTCAAGGGCGTTAAGCCAGGAGGGACATAGGCCGACCTTCGGGTGGCACACAGTACAGATATCCCTCAGGATGGGATATATATGACATGATAGGCCTTGGATTGTGTGGACTGAATATAATCTATCATCGATCATTCGCCCCTTCTGCTAGTAGGGTACACTGGCAGGATCTGAAATTGTTAAGATATGTCACAATAAAAGATAAAAATGTATTGTACAGTGAAAAGATGATAGATTATCATCTAATGAAAAGATGATAATGAGTCGTATACAGTGGAAAGATGATAGTGAACAGTATAGAGTATTATTTTCAGTTTTACCATGCATCAGTAAAGTTTATAGTTATTGTTTTACCATCTATAGTGTAATGATTTATGAAGTATGAGATTTAATATCGTTATAGTATATCTTTACTGTTTTTTTAGATGATGTTTGATTAAACATTCTGGTTCTGCATGGTTATATGATCGTTTTACAATTCATATGCATGTACCTTGCTGGACTTTGGCTCACTGTTTTAGTATTTTTCCCCCCTCCAGATGAGACAGTAGAGCTTTTATCTGACAAAAAAGAGTAATCAGAGAGAGAAGCTTCTTGAAAACTTTTGAGGACCATAGCACCTTGGAGCTATTTTGGAGGAGCCTGTCGACGTAAAGGCCTAGCTGCATATGATTTTTGTATACTGATCTTGTGATTATTGATGTCTTAGAACATGTCGATTTTTGTATATAAAGCTCATAATGTGTATGATAGTAGAAGAGAAAATGCTATGCTTCTGTAGGTTCTTAGTTTACTTCCGCTATATACTATGGATTTACTGTGCAGGTCCCAAATGGTATCTCATTATTAAACTGTTAGAGTAGTAAATGTTTTTATGGATTTGTGCCATGGATGGCACATGTGATCCTGTGAATGTTTGTTATAGGAATTGTGAATGATGGATAGTTGTGTGCTTATTATGGATGATTATACAGTGTTGTATTTTTTGGGTTTTTCATTCTATTACAAAGGAGACTCTGTCAAAATTTCTGCCAGAGTCTTGCCTTATGTTTTAGACCGTTAAGGGTATTGCTATTTTGACGGAAGCTTTTGAGGACAAAAAAAAAAATTTTGTTCCGTCACGTTATGGCCCATAAAGTTAGAGCTGGATCCCTTGTTATGGAAGATTGTTTCGGTAAGTCAGTCCCATTTTGCATTTTGGGTTATGAATCCTCAAAATTCCAAGGAAGAATCAATATGAAGGTTCCAGGGTTAATTTTGGTGTAACGAGTTATCTGTTAAGAGATAGGTGTTGAGTTCATTTAGTATGTATGGTCACATTTGGGAGTCATTATGTAATCATTGAAGATATTTTGATCATCTGCGAACTTGAAGATGTTCTTCCAGAGAATTCGACTAGATTGTTCCTAGATTAGAAGATCAAGTTTATTATCGATGTTCTACATGGATTTAAATCTATTTCGAAGGCTCTGTATGGAGTAGTCTTATTTGAGTTGAAGAAATTAAGACAGCTATTGTAGAATCTGTTGAGAAAGGTTTTTGTTCGGCCAAGTGTTCTGGCATAGAGTGCTTCAGTGTTTTCAGGTGAAGGAATTTGGATAGATAGATTTATTTTGGATTATTTGGGAATTGGATATGTATCAGTTTTCGTGGATCGAGAATTTATTGGATCCATTTTTAAAAAAATTTGGGTTTTCTCTAAGATCAAATTATGTTTGAGATATTCTTAATTGAGGATTTAGTCAGAGGATGTGCATCAGATAGCTTTCAGGTCAATGTGTGGCCATTACAAATTTTGATGGTGCTTTTGGGCTGTCAAATATTTTAATGTCTTTTATGGATTTGGTTGATTGGAATTTTGATCGTGTTTAGATTAGTTATGATGGCTGTGTTAATGATTTTCTAATTTATTTGAAAAATATTGAGAAATATGAGATCCGATTGGAAAGTTTGCTATAGATTTCGAGAATGTGTCATTTTGGTTCATATATGTAACGACCCAGATTTTTGAACATAGAAAATTTTAAGTCATCAAACCCTTATAATTCGGTCAACGCGAGTTGACCGAAAATGTAATAGGAAAAGTAAAATCGGCCTTAAGATGAAATCAACTTCGGCCCTTATTTAATGAAAACCCACTCCGGACTCCTATTTAAAATCTAGTCCGGATTCCCTTGAAAAAGGAGTTCGGAATATCCCTTGAAAGGAAGTCCGGATTTCCGTGATCAAGTCCAGCCATGTAAGGCCGAAGTACCCTTGAAGGCCGGAGTTATTTGTGGCCGAAGTTGTTGATCCGGTCAATGCCAGTTAGTTGACCGGATGCGTAAATAAGGAAACCAAATACGGGGGAATAATAATTAATAAGGAAATCCTTAAAGAAGGAAACGGAGCAAAAAGAAATAACCAGTAAGGAAACTTTGTAATAAGGAAACCGCGTGTATAAGGAAATGATAAATAATAAGGAAACTTTAAAATTTGAAAACCCTGCGAATTTTCCCGAAGGTTGCCAAACCCTAATGACGGTTACCAGGCTCAAAGGCTTATAAATAAGACTTTAGAGAGCGGAAAAAAGGGGGCATTCGATAGGGCTTGACCAAAAGTTCAAGACGAAATAAAGAAATTCAGGCAAGATACTCACCCCTGTTTTCAAGTTCATGATTATGCATGATTTTTAGTATATTTGATATTATATGAACTTATATGATGTTTGCTTTGTTCTTTTCATATCTGACGCTTAAAGTATGATTAATTGTCGATAATTGCATGTTTAAGGAAAAGACTTCATGATGCTTGATTTTGTTCTGCTGGAAGTATGATTACCTGTTGATTTATATGAATTTTGATAATTGTATGTTTAAAGAAAAGAGCTCCGCCTTAATAAGAAAATGACTCCGGCCTTTTGAGATAAAAGCACTCCGTCTTCTTAAGAAAATGCACTCCGTCCAAAGAACTTCGGTCATTTTAGGAACAAAGTACTCCGTCCTCTTTTGAAAAAGTACTGCGGTTTTTAAGAAGAGAAACTCCAGCCTTTACATTTTGAGAAGCACTCCGTCCGTTGTTTTGAAAAAGAACTCCGTCTTTTGTTAAAGAAAAATCACTCCGGATTTTAGAGCGTCTTATTTTAAGGACAGAAGCACTCTGGTTTTAGAGCTCCGGATTTTAAAGAAAGAATCACTCCGGATTTTAAAGAAAGAAACACTCTGGTTTTAGAGCTCCGGATTTTAAAGAAAGAATCACTCCGACTTTTAAAGAAAGAAACACTCCGGTTTTAGAGCTCCGAATTTTAAAGAAAGAATCACTCCGAATTTTAAAGAAAGAATCACTCCAGATTTTAAAGAAAGAAGCACTCCGGTTTTAGAGCTCTGGATTTTAAAGAAAGAATTACTCCGGATTTTAAAGAAAGAATCATTCGGTTTTAGAGCTTTTTAAAGAAAGAATCACTCCGAAAAGAAAGAATCATTCGGTTTTAAAGAAAGCACTCCGTTTTAGAGCTCCTGTTTCAAAGAAAGAATCAGTCCGGTTTTATAGCTAAGCCCTTCTGAGAAAGAACTCCGCCTTTGAAGAAGAACTCCGCCTTTTGAGCAAATTACGCAGCCAAGAGCTCCGGTGTTCGAACTCCGTCTTTTTAAGAAAACGACTTCGGCTTTAAGACGATTAAAGAAAAAAGTACTCCGTCCTCTTTAGAAAAAGAGCTCCGGACTTTGATGAAAAAGTACTCCGTCTATTTAAGAAAAAGTACCCCATCCTTTTAAGAAAGAACTTCGGCCTTTATGAATGAAGAACTCCGGCTTTTAAGGACTTCGGATTTCAGAAAAGAACTCCGCCCTTTTAAAGAACTTCGGCTTTTGGAACTCCAGTCTTTTTAGGAAAGAACTCCGCAAAGAACTTCGGCTTATGAACTTCCGTTTTTATGAATAAGGAACTCCGGCTTTTATTTCATAAAGAACTCCGGCTATTCTAGCTTCGATTTTTAATGGAATTAGAACTCCGGCTTCTGAACTACGGCTTTCGTTGAAGAAAGAGCTCCGGCTTTTGAACTCCGGTTTTAAAGACCTTCGGTTTTAAGGAAAAATGGACTCCGGCTTCTAAGAAAAGAACTTCGGCTATAAGATGATATGAACTTCAATTAATGAAGTAAAGAACAAGGCTATATGAAAACACGTGTTACGGACAGCAAGTGGAACTCTTCCGACTTTTGATCTATGACGGATGGCCATTAAAGAACACGAACCAAGAACCGAGTTTCCAATAAACTTGCTGTTAAAGATGGATGAAGGATATTGGAGTGACACTCGAGGATTGCCTCCTGGGCCACGGGAGGGGACTTTCTGGTGGCATAAGAACTATGGACTACGGCCACGTATGCCGGGTTAAAGGCATTACCTCCCGCCCCGGAGAGCATAATGAGGGGATACGGCTTTAGGTTGTGGGGTTACACACAATCCGTCCTCGATGTTGTCCGCTCCCGTCCGGTCCCTAAAGATGATAAGAATTTTAAATGGTTTTATGAGTTTTAAAGAAGACAAGATAATAAGAAAAATACTAAGGAAATTCCGAACTAAAGACGTGATGATTTTCGTATGGTACGTTATGTTCACTTATATATATGTTTGTGTTCTCTGTTTTCTGCATGTGAGTATTTTGTTGGGTTTTGTAGCTCATTCTTGCCACTTTTCAGATGATAAAAGACTTATGGAAGATGAAGTCGAGTAGAACCATATGATATAGCTAGCAGGCCGGAGCTGATCAATGAAGAGCTTGTTTAATTATTTTGATGTTTTGTAGAGACTTGTAAAACTGTTCCGCTGTTTTAACTTATCAATGTTAGTATGTTTCCGTGTTATCAATAAAAGTTATAATTCTTAGTAAGCATCTCAGGGCAATTAGGTTCGGCTAACTTTAGAATTGGCCGAACAAGTTTGAAATCAAACCGGTGGGCCAGCTTTATACAGTCCAGCCTCGTGAGATCCTGTGTGATTGAAAAGAAAAATTTTTACGTCCAGTAATATTATTTACCTTTTAGACCTGACGGCGACTGTATTGTGTAATTAAGTACGGGCCGTCACAATATATTTCTTAAAGTGATATTTGAAAATCCGAAGAAGATGGCAGCATTGTCAATTAAAAAAGACCGTCTGAGGTCTCAGGAGTGTGGAGTTTTTTAGATCTAGTTGATTGTGATGGGAGATTTGTTAAAAGTTCGTTGCGGATTTCAGTATCGTTGGCGCCCTTGGAATAGAAGTGATCAGTATTCAATTAAAGTAATGCTTGTGAGGAAGTTTTCGATAATTGAAGAATATATTATTATCGATATCAGTTTTGTTGATTCCTGATGGATCAGAAGGATTGGTAGGGCTCAGTGATGCTTCTGAGAAATATGTAGATATGTTTGGATTCTGTAATGGTCGGTGCTTTATCCAAGGAAAAGTTTGGGGATGCGACACAATCTAGAGGATTTTGCATGAAGGTGCCGTGGCAAGAATGCTAGCATGAGGATTGGGCCAGATGGATTTTCTCTCTTTATTGTCAGGATTGGATTTTGAACTAAGCTTCTATTTGTGGGAGATGTTCTTATGAAGATCAATGGTGATGTTCTTTTTGGACGAACCGTCTTGAAGTTGATCGAGCAGACAATCTCAAACATTCTACAAAGTGTTTTTCATTGCACGTTCGAGAAGAGGCATATTTTCAAGAATTCTTTCGTTTGAGTATTGCTGATTAGATGAAAACTTGGAAGCTGATTGGATGGAAGCTCGAAAGCAAAGGAGGTTGTTAACAGCTATATTGAGTTTGGATTTGTTCAGGTTCAAAGGGAACATCGAAGATTCTCCACCTTGCGAAATGGAGGGAGAATTTGATGGCAAGTTGATCATGCATCGAGGTAAGCAGGCAAAATATAAGGGTGAGGTTGTGGCCTGTGTGGCAAGGTATTTCCGTGCCTAAAGATGAAGTCGAGCAGAAGAAGAAACCTCAGGATTTGTGTTTCAGGTCTGCCTCGGATGACTAGAAGATTGGTAGCAATTTGGACGATGATAGATGAGTTGATGGAGTTAGCTTTTTTCTTGCCGATCAGGATGTTGTTCCTGAGATTCACCGTTGGCATGTTATCGAGATAAGAAGATTGTTAAATATTTTGATTATGAGGCCTCTAATTTTAATTGGAGGCAGATAATCAATCAGAGTAGCGCAGCGGAAGTGTGTAGACTTTTCGCTATTTGTCACAAGATATAATTTGACGCTTCAAGTAGGAGATTGGATTTGCAGTCCGATTTGAAGTTCGATGTGGATGATTAGATGTTTATGGAAGTACCTTGAAGAGAAGAATTTTGAGTTGAAGGTCGTCGGGCAATTTGAACATAAGGTTCGTCGGAATCTTCCAAGTGTTCGGTAGGTCGGAGAGGCGGTCTGCATATTGGCCTTATCTCTGAATTTGATGTATGGATATGATATGTCTTATGCGATTTGTATAATAAATATGTGAATGATCATTCGAATGTGCTTGGATCAGAATCGTCATCCATCGACGGGAATTTGTATTGTGTTAAAGTTTCAATTTGAATTTTTGGAATAGAAAGGATCTTCTATTGAGGATCAGATTTTTGATGAATCACTCAATCGAGGAAGTGGTTTGAGGAGAGCGAAGATGACATTGAAAGAATATCCTCATTATATGATATTTGAGGTTAAGATTGAGATACGTAAATTTCGAGACCGAAATTTTTATAAGGAGGGGAGAATATAATATCCCGGATTTTATTTGGACCAATTTAATATTAATTGTGATTTTAGGTATTTTGGGCATGACAAAAATTAATTAGATATTATGAAAATTGAATTGACATTTGGATCAGCGGGATGGCACCCGAGGTGCGCCTGCATTATCACCCGGATATCAATTTGGATTTTAGAATAAAAGAAAACTAAAATAGAATATATATATACATAATATATATAATAATATTATTATTATATTGTATTATATATATGTATAATTAAAAACAAAAAAAAGGAAAAAGAAAATAGGAGATAAGGATGGCTTGGGGAGAGAGGGGGAAAGAGAGAGAGAGAGTGGGAAATCGGGGCACCATTTTCGCTCTGTGCAAGGAAGAAGGGAAATCGGAGGTCAACGACGGCAGCGTGCGGTGTAATCGGCGCAGTGATGGTGGTTGTCAGCAGCTAGGAGTGGTCGGTGGTTGTGCGGCAGAACCGTGTAGTGCGAGAAAGTTCGCGGATGAGATGCGGGTCTGCGCAGGGCAGTAGAAGAAGCGGCCATGATTGGCGGAGTAGCTGGGGTGGTCGACGGCGGCCGATGGTGGCAACCGGTGACCAGCGTCGGTTGTGGGGAGCATGGTTGTGAGCAGAGCTGCGCAAGGGAAGAGAGGGGAGCTCTGGTAGGCAGGCGCAACGTGCGACGGCGAGAAGTCGCACGAGGAGAGGGAGGACGGCAGCATAGTGACGCCGGTGCCGGTGGGGTGATGCCAGGGAGGCCAGTGACAGCCCCGTGAGGCGGCACAGTGATGGAGCAGCAGCGCCCGGCAGTGGTCCGCGCGCTGAGGAGAGAGAGAGGACGCGGCAGTGGAGAGAGAAAGGCTCGATTGGAATACTTCGGGACATCTTTTCTTCAGATCTGCAAAGTATGAGGTCCAGGCAAGTATCTATAAACCCCCTCTTTGGTCTAATTTAATTTCTGATATATTTTAGATACTATTTGAAATTTTTACTAACATGCATGAATTTTTGGTACACCCATTTATTTATTTTGGACATGCATATGTAGTTCATTGGATATTTTGGGGGTTGTTGGATTGGGTTTTATGATTTTGGAGAATTTAATATTTTTCTGAAAGTATGAATAATTTATTGGACATTGTATATTTTTATATTAATATATTTGTATAAAAAAATGAACATGAAATTTTGCATTGGCCGTGCAGTCACATGCACGTGCCGGGTTGTGATTACCACATTTGGATTTGGAAATTGGACACTCTGGCCAGCTCCCGACGGGGAGATTTATTTGGAAATCCCTTTCCGCCGGCAGGAAAGACTTGGAGTAGTGACCCTTCCCATTTGGACAATTTGAGTTGATCTTAGAATATATTCGGACATCCTAATATATCTGACAAGCTTGAGGAATGCACCCAAAGTCGCGGATGGCAAAACATAATGAGCAACCTTATCTATGGGTACACAGTACATGAATTTTGGCCTAAGGTTACCGGGATTATGTGTAACCCTTCCTCAAGCTAGTATTTAAATAATGAGAACCCAAATTTGTTGTATAATTTATATTTTTGCATTAATTGGTATTGGACTTTGATTTGGATATGGATTTTTGGACTTGGATTTGAGATTCGCCGATTTTTGCCTATAATTGGGTTTGGTATGTCTCGTACAAATGATTTTGATTATATGTTTTGATCCGGACCTTTGGAATATCTATCGCGGTGCTACTTCGGTCTCTACGCACGCTATTGGATCATCCGACTATCGGATTCTGCCCCAGATCACAAGCTGATCGAGCATTGGATTTGGATTTGAACTTTGGCTTGGACTCGGATTTGGACTAGGATCGACATCGGTTTTGGAATTGGTTTGGATCACCTCTGTTTTGGTTATATATATATATTTATATATATATACGTTCCAACGATGACTATTTTTGAAATTTGGACATTTGTTTGGATTTGGATATTTGATTTGAGTATGAGACTACCATTGGATTTTAAAATTTGAATCTTGGATTTCGGTTGAATTTGTCTTATTAGCAATTTGGATTTATTCTGAAATTTGATTGAATTTTCATCCATTGACCTCTCATCTGATTTATTGGACTCCTTTTGATTAAATATGATACTTGCCAGGCATTAGACTCATTTTTCTGTTTTATCCATTCAGAGTAGAAGGTTCAGATGCAGTATAGGAGTAAAGACGTGATCGGTCAGATATTCATCCGTTTTGGTGAGTTTCAATTTTATTATGGTTTATATTGATTTTTAATGTATTTGGATTATGGAATTGGTCAGGTACAAGCCTATGATTATATTTCAAGAATAGTTGAATATTATGTTATGTTTGATTATGATTTTTGGTTCGGATTATTACCTCCCTTATAATGATTGTGGAGCAGGTCATATTAATATTGTTCGAACGATTGTTCGATGAGGTCCTGTGAGGATTTTAATTTTGTTAAGTGTATATTTTGGTTCGTCATACCCGGATTTTGGGACTTAGTATTGTCTCTTTAAAATTATTTGGGATTTTAGATTTTAGAAATTATAATTAATTATTTAAATTAACCTGCTTGGTTCGTGTTCGTGACATATTAGAGATCGGCCAATGGTTACCCAGAGTCACTAGAAGAATTATACTGACCGAAAGTGATTTGATTTGAAGTTTGATGTGGGCGACCATGTGTTTTTGAAAGTGTCTATGAGAAAAGGAATCTCGAGATTAGGAATGAAAGATAAATTGAAGTCGAGATTTATTGGACCATTTGAGGTGTTACAGCGAGTCAGAGAGGTAGCCAATGGATTGGCTTTACCTCCGAGTTTGGCAGATTGTCACAATGTGTTCCATGTTTCTATGTTGAGAAAATATGTATATGATCCTTCACGTATAATTGAATTTGAGTCGCTACAGATTGATAATGATCAAATGTTGTGAAACAAGACGATTCCGTTGGTCAATATCCTATGGAGAAACCATTCGGTCGACGAAATAACCTAGGAGCACAAGGATGAGGTTCGGAAGAAATCCCCCATTTGTTTGAATATTGAGTTACGTAAATTTCGAGGATGAAATTTTTATATGAAGGGGAGAGTTATAATATCTGGATCCTCATTTGGTTTATTTTGATATTAATTATAATTTTAGATTAATTGGATGTGTTGGAATTGATTATATCTTGTGAAATTTTGAAGGAAGTTGGATCAATAGAGCTGACACCTGAAGCATGCTCGAGTAGTGCCTGAGTACCGAAAGCCGTGGGCCAATGCTCAAGGTGTGCCCAAGGCCACACTCAAGCACCATTTTGGCTGGCTATTTAAGGGAAGAGAGAGGGGGAGAAAGAAGAGAGAGAAGATAGAATTCGGATATTTTGGTACATCTTTTATCAAATCTGATTAATATAAGTTCAATACAAATATCTATAAGCTCTATCCTTTATTTTCATATTTGATAATATTTGCTTATGTTTCGGAGGTTATATATATATATGCATGTTATTTTTGTTTACTCTGTTTGTTTCCTGTAAACATGCATACCATATTTACCGGTTGTTCTGGGGTTTTGTTTGGGTTTTGTAATTTTTGAGGGTTTTATGATTTTATTAAAACTTGTATAAATATCTAAAACGGTATATATTCTGTATTAGTATATTTGTATGGAAAAAAATATGAAACATATATGGACCGTGCATTAGTCCACATGCATGTTGCCTGAGGATAAAGTCGTTACCTTTGTGATTCAATATGTGATCCGATTTGATACGTGATATGTGGCACCTCTCTAGACGAGGAAATTATGTGGCTCCCTTTTCGACCGACAGGAAAAAGTTTTGTTTGTAGTTGACCTATCTCATATGTGTTTTAATGAGAATCATCGCAAGATAATTGAACGAAAAACTAAAATATTCGGACGTTCTAATATATGTACTAAACTTGAGGTTATACACAAAGCCGCAAGTAATAAAATAAATTTGTTCTGTACCTATGAGAGACAGTGTTCATAGATGGCCTAGCCTACTGGCCTAAACTGTAGTTGATGTGACTTAAAGTTATTAAATGTATATGTAACCCTTCATCAAATTGGTTTCTTGGTTTTTAGTTCTCCGATTTCATGTATGCTTTGTACTTCTACATTGATTTGTATTCGGACTCTGATTTGAAATTCGCAAATTTGCTCAAGGATAAAAATTTGGTCAGTCTTGTACATAAGTCTCAAAACATATTTTGATTTATATAATTTCGTTCTGACCTTTGTTTATTTGTATATGATTTGGATCTAGATTTCGTTTCGTTCAGTATAGGTTTTATATGAATATGATATCAGATCACGATTTGTTATATGATATGATTTAGATTGTAAGATTTGACTCTAAATCACAATTTGTTATGAGTATGTCCCAATGGACCATATTTTGTTTATGTTATTTGACTACCCACTTTAATTGTGGACATATATATATTATTTTCTATATACGCTAATACTTGTTAAGTTTTAGAGTCACGCATTCATTTTTATCCCTTCAGACTATGGACTTAGATGCACTTGTAGAAGTCCGGACAACATCTGACACAGTATTATTCGTTTGTTGAGTATGGATGTTTTATTTTGATTTGTGTCTGGATCTCGGGGGTATATTTTGGATATTGGTAACAACAGAGTGTAGGTCTTTGGATCGTGTATTGAAAATTGTTTGATTTATTATATTATGTAAATAAGTTGTTGTCATTGTTTAGTTATTTCCCTCATGATATTCAAAAAGTAGGTCACCTTTATGTTATCCAAATTTATATTCGATGACATCCTGTATCGGTTATGATTTGTTGGGTCCTATGTATGTTTGATTTGTCACATCTAGGTTTGGAATTCATCGTTTACTATTGCATTTATTTGGAATTTTATTTTTCAGAAGATATTATTAGTAGACCTGCTTCGGGTCAAATTCATCGCATACTATAAAAAGCGCTCCTGCGCAGATCAGACACAAGACATGCATGGATATGGAGAGTTGCACATTTATAAATATGAGGCGTGAATTTGATGCAAATTTTCGTGATACTTGTAAGGTACCAGCTTCCAAAATATCGTAATTAGCAGTAATTAAGATAGTATAATCAATATTATGCCTTATGTATGTCGAGATTTAATTTTAGGACGTGGAATAGGATATCGGTGGAGGAGGCTCGCCGGGCGCCCAAGGCAGTGCCGAGGCGCCAAAATTAGTAGATGGCGCTTGTCTGCCGCTCGAGTGTCGACAGGAGGTGCCAATTCTAGAACATGTACGCTCGATCACACTAGAGGCGCGCTCAAGCGCATGCGCACTTGGTGCTCACCTTGACTAGCGCTCGAGCACCAGTCACCTATTTAAGCGCGTGAGGGTTTTTCTTTTGTCATTTTTATGCTGATATGTGTGAGAGAGGAGAGAGAGCATGAAGGAGAAGAGAAAGGAGGAGATCAAGGCTCATGAGTCTGATTTTGACTTAGAGTTAGTTAGAAAAGTTGTAGATCGGGTTGAGACAAGTGAATGCAAGTGAAGCAAAGGCATCTGATACTATAGTGGAAGGTATTCTTTTTATTTGTGGGACCTCTACTACTATACTTTTTGATCCTGGATCCACCCATTTCTTTATTTCGCCTCAAGTTGCTTGTCATTTTGTATCCTCTTCTATAATCCTTGATTATTTTTTGATTATTTTGATGCCTACGGGATCTTCCATTATTAAAGATATTTCGTACCCTGGGTATGTGGTTGAGGTGAACGGATTATCTTTAGCCGCTGATTTGATTTTATTGGAGATGCATGATTTTTTTTGGTAAGTAAATTACATTAAAATAAAAAAATTTACAAAAATCTATATTCTATCTCTAAATGTTTTGCCGACTTGAAATTAAAATATAGACGTTCGGACATCCCCTGAGCAACTTTCATACAAGAAACATTAGTAAACAGACCAAGCTTTGCATACAATTGTGCACCAAAAATTAAACGAACATATGCGGAAGAAAACTAAGACTTCCACCAGAAAAACACCAAAACTAAGATGTGCGGAGACTGGGGCATACCCCGAGGAACATCCGTTCAACACAACAGCATTTTACTATCAATTCCAAGACTGACCGAACATTAACTATCAAAACCAAACATTTGCATACTGGTATATACGCCATTCCGGCACTTTGCAACATTTTCAGATCGGGAATTCTGGTGCCTACCAATCCAGCTCGGCTGTTTCCAAACCGCTTGATTTCTAATCCAACCGAGAATTTCAAAAATACCATCCACTCCAAGAGATCTAGAAAGAGACAGACGCTTCTAGCCTACTGGCATTATTGCAGCATACCGATCATTTGCATACCAGTAAATTCCCCCATTCCAGCAGATTGTTATATTCCAACAGAGCAACGCCAAACCAAACAACTTGTTGAAGGCACCAAACCGACAATATACACCATACCGGACAAAAAGCACGAAGCTTCCAACATTTTTTTTTAGAGCATACTGGTAGAGCGCAACCATAATGGGGGCATGTGCACCATACCGAGTAAATTTTTTTTTGAAAAGCATACTAATAAAGTGCAACCATACCGGGCAAAATCCCCATACCGGAAGAAGACACCATAATGGGCAAAAGGCACAAACTATCCACATTTTTTTTGTCTTCAAAAGCATACCGGTAAAGTGCAACCCTACCAGGCATTTGCACTATATTGAGGAAATGCCCCATACCGGTAATGTGACGGAACGGATTTTTTTTTATTCTATCATTCATAACATAATTGCAAACCCAAACTAAACCAATTAGATGTAACATAGGATTACAGATGCCATCTAGGACCCATATACTTTTAACCATAATAAGTATAGAGGAAATTATTCTAACACTTGTGGAAGCATTCATATTCATTCCAAAATATTCATTTCCGAGTACATAGCCAAAAATGTTTAACCATAGAAGTTCATCAAGTCGTTACAATAATATTTCTCCAAAATAAGCTTCCGAGGTCTTTAATAATCCTTCAGACAGCTCTAATCATTCCAACTCGTCAGGCACAAGCTCTAAAGCTTCATCTGTAGGGGAAAAAATATAAAACAGTGAGCCGAGACCCAGCAAGATACATGCATATGAACTGTAAAACGGTTATGCCAAAACGATCATATAACCATGCAGAACCAGAACGTTTAATCAAAATATCATCTGAAAAAACAGTAAAGACATACTATAACAATATTAAATCTCATACTTCATAAATTATTATACTATAGACTGTAAAACAATAATTATAAACTTTACTGATGCATGGTAAAACTGAAAACAATACTCTATACTATTCACTGTTATCTTTTCACTGTATACGATTCATTATCATCTTTTCTTCAAATGATATTCTCTCATCTTTTCACTGTACAATACATTTTCATCTTTTACTGTGACATATCTTAACAATTTCAGACCCTGCCAGTGTACCCTACTAGATGAGGGGGCGAATGATCGAGGATAGATTGTGTTCAGTCCACACAATCCAAAGCCTATCATGTCATATATATCCCATCCCGAGGGATATCTGTGCTGTGTGCCACCCGAAGGTCGGCCTATGTTCCTCCTGGCTTAATGCCCTTGAGGACAGGGCGGACCATGAATCGCTCCATGGACAGAGCTATCCTCGATTACCACTGAAAAGTTCTAAGGCATGCTGGAGAACCTATCCGGACTGTAGTCAGTCCAGGGTCCTAAAATAACTGTAACGAAAATCATTTCTTTATCGAAAACCCCTTTTTGAACTCAAACTTTCATAATATATCTTCAGCTATTTTTAAGTATACATGAAAATTTTCTCGATACCGGTACATATTTTCGGAAACAATTATACTTGGGGCCGGTTTAGATTTTTATCAAGGAAGGGCCGGAGCTCTTTTCTCGTTAGGAGAGCCGATTTTATTTTCAGTACAAAGTTGGGATTCATTTTCAGTACAAAAAGCCGAAGTTCTTTTTCTCAAAATGCCGGAGTGCTCAAAAAGCCGGAGTGTCCAAAAGCCGGAGTGCCCAGAAGCCGGGTGCTTTTTCTCAAAAAGCCGGAGTTCTTTTTTTTTCTCAAAGGACGGAGTGCTTTTCTTTTAAAACCGGGGTGCAAATTCCTTCTTAAAAACAAAGTGAAATTCCTTTAAAACCGGAGTGCAATTCCTTCTTAAAAGCCGGAAGTGAAATTCCTTTAAAACCGGAGTTCGTTTTCTTCTTAAGGCCGGAGTTCTTTCTTTCATAAGGGCGGAGTGCGTAAACTCAAAAGCCGGAGTTCTTTCTTTTATAAATACGGAGTGCGTAAACTCAAAAGTCGGAGTTCTTTCTTTCATAAAGACGGAGTGCATAAACTCAAAAGCTGGAGTTCTTTCTTTCATAAAGACCGGAGTTCATTTTAAAGCCAGAGTTCATTTCTCTTAAATGACGGAATTCATTAAAAATCGGAGTTCATTTTTCTTAAAGGACGGAGTTCATTAAAGCCGGAGTTCTTTTTCCTCAAGGGCGGACTTCATTAAAGCTGGAGTTCTTTTTCCTCAATGGGCGGAGTTCATTAAAGGCTGGAGTGCTTTTTGAACAGAGTGCCTTTTGGATAGAGTGCCTTTCGCCAAAAGGGACGGAGTGCTTTTTACTAAAAGGACGGAGTACTTTTAAAAGCCGAAGCTCATAAATCCGGAGTACTTTTCACTGAAGGACAGAGTGCTTTTAAAAAGTCGAAGCTCATAAATCTGGAGTACTTTTTACTGAAGGACAGGGTTCTTTTTCATTATGGGAAAACCGAACTGATTCTTTATCAAAGAAAAATCGAACTTAATTTTCATTAATGGAAAACTGAACTTCTTTTAAGCATGCGGTTAACAGAAATTCTTCTTTACTCAATGATCAGGACAAATATCGTACATATAACATATACTTATCCAGAATCAGATATACTTGCAATGAAACATGCATATACTTGCATTAAATCATGATCTTAAAATCAGATATCCAGAACTGATTCTTTCGTTTACTTGCAATATTCTTAAAACATGACTTTAAAGCAACGTCCGAAGTACACTTGCCTAACGGGCTGACTCAAATTTCTTCCCTCCTTGCCTGACAGTCGGTTTTTACCGTCTTGGAGCTATCTCCTTCACTCTCTTCTCTCGGCTTGTATTTTGCCCCATCTTCAACCTCGTTGCCGGTATTTATAGAGGAGGGGTTCGGTAGAGTAAGTGGGGCAGGTAACTTACTTCGGTACTTTTTTCAGAGGGTAGGTGGGGTAACTAGATTAGTTTACCTACTCCATTTGGTCGCTGCCTAGTTAAATTCTGACTAAACCCTAAAGTTTTATTTTTGTCTTTAGTTATATTAATTTATTCCGGCCAACTGCTCCTTATTTATTGCCAATGCTGCCGGTTTTAATTTTTGTAAACCCTTCAAGAAATCCGGTCAACTCTTCAATTCCGGTCAACATCTCCAAATCCGGTCAACTCTTCCAATCCGGTTAATATCTTTGAATCCGGTCAACTTCTTATTATTCACTCCGTCCATCACCTTTTTATAAACTTCGGATTTCTTCTCCACAATTCTACTCTGGCCTCACCAACACACAAAACCACTCTGGACTTCAAGGCCACTTCGGCCTCTCTTCACACAATTCACTCCGGTCATTTCATGAAGTGGTTCGGCCTTCAGTGGCTTCAAGAGACCAAAAAGGCAACTACGGTCTCCAAGTGGCGCAAACCACTTTCGGTCCTTAAATCACTCCGGCATCATGGGACACAAAATCATTCCTCCTTTCATGAATCACTCCGGCCTCATGAAATCACTCCAGATTTCATCCTTATCAAAATACGATAGTATTAAGTTGGGATATTTTCTTCCGATTTTTAGGCTTTTTGATTTTGGGATCTCACAGGCAAAGAACACCATATCGGGCATTTGCACCAAACCGGGCTCCAGCAAAATTACCCATTCCCAAAAAGACACCATACCGGGCAATAAGTACAAACTGCCCACATTTTTTTCATGTACCATCCATAAACACCATACCAGCAAGTTGCATCATACCGGTAGGAAGCAGATAGTGGCAAAGGCTCCCCCCCAGCAAATGCACCATACTGGACAATTTGCACCAAACCGACAAATTACCCACATTGGCAATATCACCATACTAGGCAAAGAACAAACCTGCCCACAGTTTTTTTTTTCAAAGGCAAACCGCAATGTGCGCCATACCAACAAGTGGCTTCATTCCGAAAGAAAGACACATACCAGCAATCCAGACAGGAATACGACATTCTGTCTGGAATGCTCTTTTTTTTTGTAAAGTACTCCATATCGGCATAATACAAAAAAGCACAGCACTCTGGGCAAAAAGATCCAAACTGGAAGAGAACTTCATACCGGACAGAAAGCGCAATACCAACTAAAGGCACCCATACCGACTAATAGACCCATTTCGGCACAAATGTCATTCCGAGCATAATGCACAAAACCAACTAAAAGCACCCATTGGAGATGCATGATTTTGATGTGATTTTGGGTATGAATTCGTTATCGAAGCATCATGTGAATATTGATTGTTTCCAAAAGAGAGTAGATTTCACAATTTTGGATTGTGAGCCCTTTCACTTTTTTTTTGGTAAGTAAATTGTATTGGAAAAAAATAAAAGTTTACAAATCCGATATTCTATCTCTAAGTGTTTTATCGACTTGAAAATAGAACAAAAATACTAGAGCATACCACGAGCACAAGAGAACATGTCTCCTAAGAAAAAAACGAAGAATTACAAATCGGATGTTCAGCAGCACAAAAGGCACCAAATTTGATTCTATGCTTCAGCATCTTCACGACAGCAGCCAACAACACCCAAAGAATGCCAACAACTTCACACTAAAGTAGTGCACGACTGCTTACTTCATCAGCTCACAGCACACAACTCAGAAAGAGAGGAGAGCAGCTACAACATGTTTGTTGCAGCTGCTCCATGACATCAGCTCCAAACTTCAGCAACCTAGCCTTACACCTCAACAAGCATTAGCGACTTTGCATCACCTTGGTCAATTGCATGTATCGTAGACCAAAGCAATAACCTCGGTAGTTTCAGCAACAGTAGCAATTTCCTTGGGCATCACTGTTGGCAACTACAAACTTCAGCTTCATGATCCCTTTCACATTCAAGGAATTCAGCAAGTGGAGTCGTCTAATTTTATTTCGACTTTACAAACTCGTCATTTGTTGAGAAGTGGATATGAAGCTTATTTGGCTTATACCAGTATAGTAGAATAGCCGTGAATTATCAGTGAAGTATTTCCGGTAGTGTACAAGTTTCAGGATATATTTATTGATAGGTTGTCTGCTCTACCGCCACACCGGAGATCGAGTTTGGGATTGATCTTGTGTCTGGGTCAGCACCTATTTCGAAAACACCCTACCATATGACTCCTGCTGAGTTAAAGGAATTAAAACGTCAATTGCAAGACTTGTTAGATTTGGGTTTTATTAAACCCAGTGTATCGCCTTAGGGTACTCCAATCTTATTTGTGAAGAAAAAGGATGGGACTTTATGGCTATGTGTGGACTATCGTGAATTAAATAAAATCACAATCAAGAATAAGTACTTATTGTCGCAGATTGATGATCCGTTTGATCAATTGTAAGGGACCCGTGTGTTCTCAAATATTGATCTTCAATTGGGATGCCATCAGCTTCAGATCAAGCAAGAAGATATGGCAAAAACAGCATTTTGAATGAGATATGGTTATTATAAATTTCTTGTTATGCCATTCGGATTAACGAATACTCCTACTGTATTTATCGATTTGATAAATCGGGTCTTCCAACCTTATTTAGATAAATTTGTTGTAGTTTTCATTGATGACAACTTAATTTATTCAAAGGATTGTGTACACCACGAGAAGCATTGGATCACCATGCTCCAGACCCTTAGGGAGTATAAATTATTTGCGAAGCTGAAGTGTGAGTTTTGACTCGATAATATATTTTGGGCCACGTCATTTTTAATGGAGGTATCTCGGTAGATCCGAAGAAGATCGAAACTGTGATCAATTGGAGTCAATCGATGATGGTGATAGAGGTCCGTAGTTTCTTGGGTATGGCCAGATAGTATCGCTGATTTGTAGAGAATTTCTCTCGTATTGCATTGCCACTTACCTAATTGACGAAGAAGAAAGTGAGATTTGAATGGACTAAAATGTGTGATCGAAGCTTTGAAGAATTAAAGGATCGATTGATTTCGGCATCGATTCTGACTATTCTTGATGGTTCTAGTAGCTTTGAGGTGTATTGTGATGCCTCTAAGGTTGGTCTTGGAAGTGTTTTGATGCAAAATAGGAAGGTGGTAACTTATAGGTCTCAGCAGTTAAAGATTTATTAGAAGAATTATCTGACTCATGATTTAGAGTTAACCACCGTAGTGTTTGTGTTGAAGATTTAGAAGCATTATCTGTACGGCAAGAAATTTTTGGTGTATTCCGGTCATAAAAGCCTCAAATATCTATTCTCGCAGAAAAAATTGAATATGAGATAGAGGAGATGGATTGAGTTCTTTAAGAACTATGATTGTGAAATCCATTATCAACCTGGGAAAGTTAATATGGTCGCAGATGCTCTTAGTCGCCAAACTAGTTTTGTAGCGAAATTACAGATTAAGCAAATGGAGATGCAGGATTGTCTAAAGTTGCATAATATCCAGTGGTATATCAAAGGAAACAGGATGATGTTGTCTTTCCTACAAGTGCAACATGAAATTCTCCAGAAGATTAAGGAACGGCAAGCGAATGATCTATTCTTGGTGGACATTGTTGGAGATCTTGGTCGAGACTCTCGAACTGATTTAAATGTTCGTGCCAATGAAGTTTTGCAATTCCAAGATCGTTTATGTATGCCTGATGATAAGGAGCTGAAGGAAAAGATTATGAAAGAGTCTCATCGAACCAGGTATACTATTTACCCTAGAATTACTAAGATATACCAGGATTTGAAGAAGACGTTCTGGTGGAGGAATATGAGAAGGGAGATTGTTACTTTTGTTGGTAGATGCCTTGTTTGTCAGCAGTTGAATACTGAGAGGATGAAGCCCTTAGATTTGTTGTAGCCCTTACCCATTCCAAGTTGGAAGTGGAAGGATATTTCTACAAACTTTGTTGTGGGCTTGCCTAGGACCCCAAAGAATCATGACGCGATTTGAGTCATTGTGATCGGTTAACAAAATCGACTCATTTCTTAGCCATTCGGATAACGTATTCTCATAATCGCTTGGCGTAGTTGTATATCAATGAGATTATTAGACTGCAATGGAGTGCTAGCATCTATTGTGTCCGATCATGATTCACATTTCATTTCTAAATATTAGGAGAGTTTACATTAAGAATTAGGGATGAACTTGAAGTTCAGTATGGCAAATCATCAGACCGATGGTTAGTCAGAATAGACCATCCAGAATTTAGAAGATATGCTTAAAGTTTCAATAATAGAGTTGAAGGGAAATTTGGATGATCACCTGGTGCTAGCGAAATTGCATACAATAATAGTTTTTAGGTGAGTATTGATATGACTCCATTTGAGGCATTGTATGGTAAGAAGTGCGGATCTCCTATCCATTAGGAAGAGACAGGAGATAGACAATTTTTGGGGCTTCATGTGATTAGGGAGACATCGTAGAAGATTACGGAGATTTTTGAGAAGTTGAAGATAGCCCAGAGTCGGCAGAAAAGTTACGCTAACTAGAAGAGATCCAAGCTTAGATTTGACGTTGGCGATTTTGTTTTCCTTAAAGTGTCACCGTGGAAGGGGACCTTCAGATTTGGTACGAAAGGAAAATTGAAGCCGCAATTCATTGGACCTTTCGAGATAGTGGAAAAAGTTGGAGAAGTGGCCTATCAATTGGCGCTGCTGCCGAATTTGGCCGATGTACATAATGTTTTTCACGTCTCGATGTTGAGGAAGTATGTTCACGATCTGACGCACGTTATAGATTATGGTCTTTTGGTTATCGATGAGGATTTATATTATTCAGAGGAGCCAATTCAGATTTTGGATTGAAGAGATCAGATTTTGCGCTCAAACTCCATCCCTCTTGTGAAGATTTTATAGAGGAATTGCTCCTGCGAGGAAGCGACGTGGGAAAGGGAGGATGAGATTCTGGAAAAGTATCCCCATTTATTTCGAGGTATGTGTATTTGTTTAATTTCTATAATTCGTAAATTTCAAGGATAAAATTTTTTAAGTGGAGGAGAATTGTAAGGTACCAGTTTCCAAAATATCGTAATTAAGAATAATTAAGATAATACAATCAAGATTATGCCTTATGTATGTCGGGATTTAAGTTTAGGAAGCAGAATAGGATATCGGTGGAGGAGGCTCATCGGGCGCCCAAGGCAGCGCCGAGGCACCAAAATTAGTAGCATGGTGCCTGCCAACTGCTCGAGCGCTGGCAGGAGGCGCCAATTCTAGAACCTGTGTGCCCGATGCATGTCGGAGGCGCGCTCAAGCATTGGATCCAATGCATGCGCACCTGATGCTCACCCCAACTGGCGCTCGAGCGCCAGTCACCTATTTAAGTGTGCAAGGGTTTTTCTTTCGTCATTTTTACGTTGATCTACAAGAGAGAAGAGAGAGAGAGAGCGTGGAGGAGAAGAAAGAGAAGAAGGAGATCAAGGCCCCTGGTCCGATTTCGGCTTAGAGCTAGTTAGAGAAGTTATAGATCGGGTCAAGCCAAGTGCATTCATATACTTTTCTTTCTCTTATTGTACTTTTTATTTTGTTCTCTTCGGGTATTTTTATTTCGATACCTGTCTAAACTTATATTTTATAAAACTCATATCTTGAGCATGTATATATATTGATTTCATGTCTGACGTTTATGTTCTGTGCTGTATTTGTTCTAACAAAATCCTAACTCAGCTCGACATTTTTACTGATTTATTTTAGAGTTTATGCATATTTTAGCCTTAGATAATTAAAACCCTAACTTTGTGAACGTTTTTACCTTGATTATGTGATGTTTATTTACATGTAAATTGTATATGACATTTTGTGTGCTCCGAAAATTATATTGTGAGCTGTTTATAAAAGGATTTGTTGTCCGAAAACTTTAAAGTTATGTTTGGCTCAACATGATAAGGATTTTCTAATGTTCTTCAAGCTTTATGTTGATTTGCAAATGTATTTAAATCATGTAAAGATTTAAGCTCATAAGGATATGATTATTTGTATTTGTATCTAATAATTATCCAAGATATGAAAAGTTTAAGAAGGGAATTCCATGATATGCTAAGTTGTGATGAATTGTTATCCAGGGGTGAGAACAAATTTTTAAGAATAAGTATATAATTTTCCTAAGAATAAGTAATTATGAAATTGGATTAATGAATTATATTTCAGATGATAATATTTCCTAACATACCTTAGAATATTATTGTAGTAGATCGAGGACTACCTTTGGGCCATAGGGGATATGGTTGCAGAAGCTTTATGGCGCCGTATACCGGGTGAAAGGTATACCGCTAGGCATAGAGTGATGAATTGCGTGGATAGTGCCTTGAAATGTGTAAAAATATATACATTCCTTTCCTCATTCAGTCACACCGTTCGCTGGTAAGGCCTACTAGTCCTAGTCCACAAAGATAAAAATATTCCTACATGATTTAGAATCTAAAGGAATAAGAAATAAAATGTGGAAGAAAAATGAGTTCCAAAAAGTGTAATTTATCATGTTTTATGCTGATGCATCAATATTATGCTCTTACTTCCCTTTCTTGATTTATTTTGAATATATTGCTTAATATTCTTGATTATAATATGCCTTACTGAGTATCTGGCTCACTCCTTACTATTGTTTTTGCTTTTAGATGAGCACAAACTTATATCTAATGAGGCAGAGTAGAAATAAGCTATTGGCTAGGCTGTGGATTTAGAGGATAATTTTGTGAACTTAAATTTTATGATTTTATACTTTATAGAGTACTTTTGAATATTTTGAGATGGTTATATACTTATATATTGACGATATACAGATAGTTTAATTTTCACTGTATATATAATGGATGTATATACTTCCGCAGGTTATTATGGCTTGATTTAGATATGTAGTGGCATCTCTTTATTCTGATGTTGTGCCCGAAGATGTAACGTTGGAGCCACAAAAATATTGTAGCAATGTGGATCCTATGTGTGTAATATTTGTGGTGATATGTATATTGTACAGAGTTTTGTACATGTTTGTATATGGTTTAATGGCCATTTTATAGGCGGAACCTTACTGATTTTTGGTTAGGATATATTGGGGTCGTCACAATACTAGAAAATATGCCAACGAACAATCAGATGTAATCACGAAATATACTAACACATAATATGCCTAACACTGGGTTTGACTAATTGTGGATACGAGTATTCTGTACCGATGGGATGTGTATCACAATGCATCACAAAAATACATACGAGTCATATTTTGGGTTACTTAACGGGGTAACAAAAAAATTATTTATGTGAATTGAGTTTGGTACTTATACACTACAACTGGCAAGTATAATGAAACTATAGAGTTAGTCGCTTATCAAACTTGCGAGTACTAATATCTCGAGAACTTACCAAGCTGTTGGAGGCGACCATGTAGATGTTAGGTTACAGTGACGTACAAGATCTGATTGATTTTGTAACGTCTTATATAGTTGGGATTTCTATTGTGATAGGTTCAATGGAATATATACCGTTATTGGTACTCAAATTCGATGGAATCTAATTTGCATTTCTAATGATTTGTTGTCATGTGGCATGAGTTGTGGATACAATAGATTGTTGAATATTGAATAATTATTGATTTATTTTATATAATTATTTATGTTGATATTATTATCTAAAACATTATATTACATTCTATTATTTTATTAATTTATTTATTTATTAGATATTTGGCTCACCTATACGTTTTAATAACTCTAATATAGAGAGTTTATAACAAATTACAAGAGATCATATCATTATTGAGGAGACTTAAGATAAAGACGATTTTAGAAATAGAAACTCGTGACAAGAACTTTTAGAGTTAGTTTCATTGGTTGTGGTTTTATTTGGATATGTTATCAAGATTGCATTCCCAAAATATTAATATTGTTGATATATATTATCTTAAAATAATTTATTTTGAGTATTATAATTATTATATTTTATTTAATAATATATTTATGATGTTATTTATGATTTGAGTTTTTATATAGTCGGTTTGGATCAGGTCAAGTGACTCGGTTCAAAGCACCACACACACTCTCTTATTTTTCATCATTCCTAAGATTTGTAATAGTGAACGGCTAGGATTATCACAACACATAATATATTGGACGTATCTTATAATTAATCTTAGCCGTTTAAACTTTTAGAATAAGATCCTCATCACTTAAAATGCAGAAGAACTCTAACATGACAGACAAGTGATCAGCCCTTTAACTGAAAACCAGATAAGGAAAAGTGAAAAGAGAAAACGAAGAAGAATACATCCTAGTCAGCCGTGAAATGCATTCATGACCGGCTCACTCCAATGTCTGAACTTGCATATTCCACGGCGATTTTCTCCAAAGGAATCACGAATAGATAGGACCATGGAGCAAACGTAAGGTACTCGAGCCAATTCTTCATGCTGCTCCTGATCAACAAATTTGATGTCACAGTGAATTTAGTTCATCAAAAAGAAGGTAGAAAGCATGGGAAGATGTAATACCACTTCGGCAAGACGGCTTTCAATGCCCCCAGAATCAGCATTACTGGTCATGAAAATGAGACGGTAGGCTTCTCGTAAGCTTTTAATCTAGATCCTTGCCAATTAATACGAGAATCCATATTAGCGCTTGCTTCTCAGACATCCAGATCAAAGATATCAATATAATAGATGCTAGATAGACTCACCTTACTAGTGGGCGTTATTAGGGGTGGAGGAAGGTGTTTTAAATCGTCAATGACAAATCATTAAGACCTCAACCTTAATACTGTCAGTCAACCTAGAGACTCCAAAACAGTCTGCCTTAGATGTATGGTACATAACAAAAATTGGACCTAACATGATCTCCATATATGGGAACTCAATCAGTGGAAGGTTCTTGAGGCAGCTATATTGATGATATCCAGCCAAAAAACTGAGGGAAAAAGGGAAACGATTGGGAGTTCTGCATTACTGTTAGTATGGACTGCTAATACAAGCCTTCTACTAACAAAACATGCAATTTTATTGGACAGTGAAGAGCAAATGTGTCAAGTTTTAAAAAGCCAAAGGAGATCCGATGCAAGGAAGGATAGAGAAAGGTAAGAAGAAGGGACACAAGAGATGAGGGAGAAGAGACAGACAATAGGTAAGAAGAGACAGAAAATAGGGGAAAAGAAGAAGCAGGGGAAGGAAGAAACAATTAGATGACAGCCAAAACATGAAAATAACAGAATGAAATTCTAGCATTTTCTAGATATCGTAAAAACATTAAAATTATAAAACGGTCAAAATCCCTGGAATAACCAAATTATGAAAATATATTTAATAAATAAACTCATTTATTATCATATATTAGACTAATTGACGACATTTTCCCCTCCAAATATGCCGGAGGCAATTGATAGTTCTCATCCAATGCCAGGGCCAAATAGTCTAGAAAAATGTCAATATTCACCCAAATTTACTCTTTCACAACATAGATGAGAGCGAGTTCGAAGAGAGTGAGTGTCAGCTAATTGTTCTCAGAGACCTACAGTTGAATCTTGCCTACGCAGCCATGACATTCCAAGTTAATGAAACCACCCCTCTTGCACACAAACAAAACAGAAAAAAAAAAAATTATAGAAAAAACTCACTATTCCCAACACAGCAGTTAGTCAAATTATACCAAATGGCATATCACACGCAGTTTATATGATAACTATAATTTGGTTAAAAGCCTCCAAATGCTAATAAAGGACAATTTATGGAATAGCTAAGGTTTTTTTCTCCACATGCGCCTGGATACATGCAAACTCTGTACCTGAGGTCCTAACTTCAATAATTAATAATTACTACATAATACAAATTCAATTAAATTTAGAGAAAAACATAAGATGACAACTTTTGATCTTCACCACAACCTCTTCACATCCAACATCAGCACCCACTTGATTTCAAAACGCTACCATCTTCGACTTTGAGAGTGACAAATCTATTGGTCAATGTGATTATCGTGAAGTTTTGTTCAAATGTGGAAGCAACATTGGAGCTCATAATAGCAGTGGATGAGAGTGCGTGGTGACAATACAGGAGAAAAACCACAGATGACAGTGCTATTTCTGTTCAATTATATAGATCTTACCTTCTTCCTTTTATACAAGAATGAGCAACAAGCTTGGACCTTTATTGTTTTTTTTTTTTTCTTGGTGGTGCGGGTGGGGGGTGGGTGGAGGAATTGAGCTTAGACCAAGTTATCACAGCCAAAATTCAGCTAAATATAAGCTTGATGACAACCTCTGAGACAGAGAATCCACGACGTCTGAGTCCCACCAAATTCAGACCACGAAGCTCAGCTCTTTCACCAGAAACCATCATGAACTTTGGAACATCTTGAGAAACCTTTCAAGGATAAACACATTCAAAATGCATGCCACAGGAGTATCATTTTTTACTGGGAGATATATAACTACTTAATACAAGGACAAATAAATCCGTTGAGAAAGAGCTCACTAGACACAAGGTCAACCTAATTCCAACATTTTTGCAACTGTAGATCAAAATGAAGCTGTAGATCATACCACAGAACCACCACCAATGAAACAAAAAGAGCCAAGATGGCAATGTTGGTGAATGACAGTTGCTCCAGCAGTGTGAACATAGTCCTAAAGTCCAAACAACATAAAGAAGTTCAAATGAGAAGCCTGGTCCTAAAAACAACATTGAATGACATCTTTCATAGTACTACTTACTTCCACCACAACATGACCTGCCAAGAGGGTGTTATTCGCAAAAATGTTACTGTCACCAACTTTGCAATCATGGGCAACATGACACGACCCCATGATAAGATTGTTACACCCAATGACCTAGCCAAATAAAGAGCTATAGAATATGAATATAGGAATTTGACAGACAAGTTTCTCAAGGGAAAATAAAAGACTAATTAAATGTTCTGCACCGTTCTATCATGTGGCTTTGATGATCTATGGATTGAGCTATATTCTCTTATTTCATTGTTGTCACCAATGTCAATGAAGCATTCATCCTTGTTCTGAAACCACAAGCAAATATGAGTGAGGTCCACACATTGTCCCCCTTTTTCTTTCCCTTTTGCAAAAATAATGGTACACTATGACCAATGAGAAGTGTATGAGATATAAGATTTAAAAGCAGCAAAACAAGTCTAATTATACTGCAGTGTGAGTGACATTTAATGTGGTGACTAGGACCCAACAACCACAAGTCATCCAGATCACAACATGGAAAACCCAAATGCTCTGATTATAATAAATGTCACAAACCTGGGCCAGTCCAACTATTGCCCGGTCATGATGCGAAAACATCTCTCTTAAAATCAATATATAATCATAAATTCCATAATAAATTACCCAACCACAAGACTCTAAAATCCAGTATATCGAAATGATGGGGAAATACAATCCCCAAGCCAAAATACCCATGACCCACTGGCCTTAATACAACAATAAAATAACTAGTCCAACGAGTAAACAAATGCATAAAGCAAAACATATGCTAGGCATTCATGAGACCTCCATATCCATGCAACGAGCCGCTAATCATGGCTCAAAAAATACAACTACCTGCACTATACTCAGAAAGGGGGGAAAAATACGAAGAGTGAGCCGAATGTCTAACAAGTAATTCATGACAAAAGTTAACAACGAAAGCCAACGAATAATCTAAAAAACTCATTTGTCACAAAGATGATTAAAAGCACAATATGATAGGATATTATATATAAAACAAAAATATCTCAAACTAATCATCAATATGATCCCAATAAATCAACACAAAATTTTAATAAATTGGATTCCTCAAAATCCTAATACGAACTAGACTTCAACATATCACAAGATATCAATGAACCTCAAATTTCCTAAGGAATCCCTACCACCTCAAGGTCTAAACAAAACGATGTGAGATGTCAACAAATCTCCTCAAATTTTATTTTCACCACAGTGAGTCAAAAGCCAACGTATTTAGCCCCTATCAACAAGGTAACTACACAAGCATCCTTTCTACCAAAAAGATTTCTAGCATTATTGGTTTGACATGCCTCCACACCTACTAGTCCCAATATCGTTAATATCTTCATTTGGGAATCCACTCTACCATACACAATAGTACTAAAAGGATCCCCTAGTACCTTTGGTCTGACAGTGACAACCCATTGCCCTTGCCCAATATTTAGTATATTTTGACAATTATAATTTGTAAAGCGGTAAAGTGAAAATGTAGGTTTAATGGTAAAAGAAAAGAAATTTTTGCTATATTAAATTTTGCCTCAATTTTTCATGTTATATGGTTATCATTATTCTATTATAATAGCTTGTTGAAGGTGTTATAGCATGATTTATTTATTTTTGTTAGATAGCATGTAGCTTTTCCTATGAGTTTTTTTACATGGGAAAACAAAAAATATATATTTTTATTACTAGCTTAGTATAAAATAATATTGTTTATCAACGAGAAAAATAATAAACTATAATTTAGTTAAATTATGCATATTGTGTCCTCAACTTAAAAAAATAGCATATTAGTATGTTGGCGTCATGCCCAAGTCTTGTGCCAGCGTACATGCTTCTCATTCCACAACTATGCATCTACCTAGCTCTCACCTGCTGTAATGCGTGAACACAGTATGAGAATACATCATCAGGCACCACAAACTCTAAACATCTCTAGCATACTGAGGCATAAGTGGCTATCTAGCGTACAACTGGCGGCAACATAAAAATGTAAGGTCAAAATGTAGCGCTCCAGCAAGGAAACGTTGGCACGAGCAGCCAACCAAAAATTTGTGAAAAATTGCATTCATTTTAATTGCCAACATGAGATTTCATCCAAAAAGAGGAATTGTACGAAAAAATCAAGACCGCAGAACCAACAATTTCTTATGCTATGAACAGATGCATAAATAATTGTATATTAACATCTAAAGACACTACTATCACCATGATCAGTGTTTTGAAATCCAAATGAAGTAACTGATCCAAACATGCACACTGCAGCACGTAAATGAAGGATTATGATCATATTTTCATAACAAAACAAAAAAAAAAAAAAAAAAACATTTGATGCCCACAATTAAACTGGTTACAAGAAGTACCAATTCGGAAGCAAACCTTATATTTCAAATCTTGGCACTTAACACCCACAACTGCATGATGCCCAATAATGTTATTTGACCCAATAACAGTATGCCCAGGAAGGTCGTCACCAACCACTGCTCCACTGCCAAAACAAATTAGTTGAAAATCATAACTAACGCCATTGACAGATGACAATGCTATAATAAACCAATTCATGGGCCTTCACCTTGTAACTTACTCCTTTGGGTTATGTTGTTTCTTTAACACGGAAACATAACGCTTTTGACCAAGTGGCTACAAGTTCAACTCTTGGGAGGTCCAAATTGTACAACAATGAAGCATATGGTAAAGCCTTGACCTATGCTATGCTTATTTCAAGCTTTAAATCGAAAAGGGCATTGACATAAGTGGGCATACTATAATGTAAGGCCCTTTTTGGCCCTTGAACAGGCCTTTTAGAATAAACGGATTCCATGAAAAACAACATAATCAACGTAATATTATATAACGAAGATTTAAAATGAGTTGATAAATACTGGAACTCACGCCATCAAAATGCAGTTGTCACCTAATTGAGTATTCCCAAAAACATGGCTTCCTGGATACAATTTGCAGGCGTTGCCAAGCTTCGCAGATGAGCCAACAGTACAAAATGGACCGATTGACACACCCTGCAACACACAGATCATCAATCTGCAGCTAATAAACAAAATGGAATCAAAGAATTCAACAAAAATTAAGCAAAGGGGAATGAAGGGTGAAAATAAGGAGCACACATGACCGACAATTGCACTGGGGTGAATGATGGCAGTTGGATGAATACAGTTAGGGCTTGGAGCATCCTTTTCGGTCTCTTCTGCTACATCTAATCAAAGAATGAACAGAGATCAGTGCGAAGCTTCTACTGTCAGCAGGTATTCTATATAGAGAGGGCTGAGGAGAGAATGAGAGACAAGAGAATGTTCTGCGTAAGCGGAGGAGAGAGTGTGGCCCGAGGGATGACAAGAGCGGTTGCCGGACTCTGTTGAGTGAATACATCAGGCCAATCTGTCTTGCCTGTCGTAATACCCGCTCGGAGACGGGGAACGCAAGATTCAATTTTTTATTGCTGCGTTATTTCCAAAGTAAATAAATAAAAAATATATTATAAATATTTCCAAAATTTAAGGTTTTTTTTTAATCTTAATTAATTATGAAAAAGTCGATTTGTCTAAATTATTACAGAAAGGAAAAAAAAAAGATTCCTTCATAACCTGAAATAATTTTTTGTGTTAGAATTTCTTTAACCGCATGCAATTTCTATTAGCATATGAATTATCATCAATTTAAATTTTTAAAATAAAATTGATGAGTCTGATGATCAATGAACCGGTCCTGAATCCGACATGCAAGAGATCAACGGCCTGATGGAGCTTCCTCCAAACCCAAGGCCCAGCAAACACCACGGATGACCAAAGCCAGTTGACCTAGAGCTATTTAGTAAAAAGCGGATGATTTAGATTGCGTATCGCCGTACCCATTGTTGCCCTTCCTACACGACTGCCAATATCCTAACAACGCAGTGCATGTAGAACTTGCAATAATACAGCCACAACTGTGACGGAATGGACTCCTTTTTTTTTTTTTTTGTATTCCACCAGCGACCTCCCAGAACTGACACCAAAGTTTCGGTGATCTGGTTTGCGCCGGTCGTGCCTACCAATCACAGGATCACAGATGCCATCTAAGACCCATACATAATATCCATAACATATATAACGGAAGCCAATCTATTAACCCGCCGAAATATTTACATTCATAACCACAAAACTCATTTATGCATATATCTCAACAGAATCATATATATCAACAGAATCATTACAATAAAATTGCTTCTTTCGAGTAACTCTAAAATATGCCTCCAAATCCTTAGAATCATTCAGATAGAGCTCTAGTCACTCCATCTCATCAGGCACGAGCTCTATAGTTTCATCTGGAGGAAAAAAACAGAAAACAATGAGCCGAAGCTCAACAAGGTACATACAAATCTTCCGTAAATTGTTTATGCTGTAAGACGGATACAGATACATATGCAGTATGAATATTATAAAACAATAGTTGATCGAATCATGGCAAATGCATAATGCACAGAAGTCAAAAAAGCCGAAACAGTCAAATTCTGAAAATCGGGACAGAAAACAGAGTCAGTCTTATTATAAATATTTCTCTTCTCTTTTATTTTTTATTGATACAGGACATCGCTAACGGAGGGGGCAATAATCGAGAATAGATTGTGCATATCTTCTCACAATCACGTCAATACCTCCTTGTACAAAGTCCCGATGACGGCTCTCTCACTTCTTCCTTGTACAAAGCCCCAATGACGGCTCTTATTTCCTCGTACAAAGCCCTGGGAACGGCTCCCTTTTGTTATCCTCGATTACCACCACAATGTTTTAGGGCATATCGAAGAACATTATCTCCCAGTGCTAAAATTCGATCTTATTTATCTTGTCATAAGGCCAGTTCATTTTTCTTTAGTACACATCCCGGACGGGTACAAAACTTTCGGTTGTCATAATACAAAGCCGATTTCAAATTTATTTTTCTTATTCCAATCAAGTAAAAAGACTTTCAGTTGACATGAAGCCAGTTTCAAATCCATAAATCTCATTCTGGTCAATAATTCTTTATTATAACTCATGTAAGGCCCTGGGACTAAAAACATAATAATTGGGAATAATTAAAATGATGATAATCATTTAGATATCATCATTTAGAGACCAAGCATACAATGAAAAATGAGGGTTGAAAGTAAAAAGGTTGGAAAATACCCGAGTTTAGCAAGCAGTAGGGTTGCGCATGCCGTGCGCTCGAGGCACGGCAGCGAGCACAAAATCCAGTGCCTAGTCGCACGCCGTGCGCCAGGCGCGCTCGAGCGAGCCCCTAGTAGAAACTCCATGCTTGCCACACGCTCGGTAGCCGCCCGAGGCGAGCGCTGGTAGAATGTAGCACACTCGTCACGCGCTCGAGCGCAATCTCGATTTTTTCCCGCATCTTGATTCCGTTTTTGTTATAAATAGAAGGAGAAAAAGGTGAATGAGAGAGGAGCTGAGTCACAAATGAAGAGGAGGAAGAAGAGAAGAGGAAAAAGAGGAAATCACTTGTTCCGATCCACTTCGAGTAAAAATAATGGTAGATCGGGCTCAAGCAAGTGTACTTCGGATGTTATTTTTCGTTTTTACCGTTTTCTCTTGCTTCAAAATCAATGAAAATGCTCTAAATCTTTATTGTTGTATGTTTAAAGTAAACAAAGCATGTTTCCCTCGATTGTTCTGTTAGATTTTGTATTTACTCATATTTATTGCAAGATTTGACTTCGATTTCATGAACAAGCATGTAATTAGTATTCGATTTGGTTCTGGAAGCATGTGATGAAACCCTAACTCAAAAATATTAGGGATTTTTGGTTAAATTGCATGATTTAGTACAAGTGTTTGGATTTATGGCGCTGATTTCATGAATAAACATATGTTTGGTGTTCGTTTTGAGTCTGAAAGTTTTAGCGAAGCCCTAGGTATGAAAATGAAGGGGTTTTAATGATTTTTAACCGTAACTCCTGTTTTATAAAAGTTAATTAGCACTGAAATGAAGCTCCTGGTATAATTTTTTTTGAAAATTTTACACGAATTTATACCGATAAATTTTCATACACTTCTGAAGTAAAACTGAAGGGTTTTTAGACCGTTACTGTATGTTCTGAACATTCTGAAGTTAACTGAAAGAAAATTGTGAAACTCTGATTACGAAAGAAGGTTTTCAGTTAAGAATTTATTCTTGATACTGTTATTTAGGACCCAAGACTGATTACAGTCAGGCTAGATTCTTCGGCATGCCTTAGAACTTTACGGTGGTGATCAAAGATAACTCTATCCATAGAGTTATATGTGGTCCGCCCTTCCTCGAGGCATTACGGTCAGGAGGAAAGTTTCTCTTTCTGGCCTACCTTCGGGAGGCACACCTGTACTGATTCCATGGGATGGGATCTTCTGTTAATATTTATAGCCTTGGATTGTGAGGAGATGTACACAATCTATCCTCAATCGTTCGCCCCTTAGCTAGTAGGGTATACTTGCAGGGTTGTTACTTTCTGTTCTATTACTGCTCTGTTCTGTACCGTCGTTACTGTTCTGTACTAATATAAAAGAGAAGTTTCTGACTCTACTTTCTGATTCTGCTATCTGAATTATACTAATTATTGATTTTTGATTTCTATGTTTAATATCGTCAAATTATGCTTTCTCTGTTTTCTAGGTTATATTCCGTTTAACCATTCTGTTTCTGTATAATTTCACGACTGTTCTGCATAACTGCTTTACTGCATAATTGCATGTACTTTGTTGGGCCCTGGTTCACTGTTTTATTATTTTTTTCCCCTCCAAATCTACTTTGAGCGATCCTCAAATTACTATGGATTAGTTTTATTTTCTCAGTCGTTTCCTTTACGATTTTCAGACACAAAATCCTTCTATCTCCGATTTCTTCCCGGTGAATCGGTGACCTGCATTTTCTTCTATATAGAGTCTCAATAGGCGTCATACTGATACTAGTATGATAACTGTTATTATAAGTAAATTCTGCCAGTGCCAGGTAATTATCCCAAGTGCCTTTCATTTCTAATACAGAAGCCCTCAACATATCCTCAAAAATCTATATAGTTCACTCAGACTTGCCATCCGTCTGAGGTTGATAAGCAGTACTAAATTTTAATTCAGTCCCCAATTCTTTATGCAAACTTTTTCAAAACCTTAAGACAAAACGGGAATCCCTATCAGATACAATGGAGGCAGGAATTCCATGTATAGCTGAGCTAGCTTATCACATGAATAGGTCATCCTGATTGCTAAGAAATGGGCTGATTTTGTCAACTGGTCAACTATAACCCAAATGACATCGTGATTTCTAGGGGTTCTTAACAAACCAGATACAAAATCCATAGTAATGTCTTCCCATTTTCAACTCGAGTCTACATTGGCTATAACAACCCAGAAGGTTTTCTCCTTTCTGCCTTCAATTGTTGACACATGAGGTATTTTTTCACATAGGCCATGATGTCCCTCTTTATGTTCCTCCACCAGAAAGTTTTTTTCAAGTCTTGATACATTTTATCTGTTCCGGGGTGGATGGTATATCTAGACCGATAGGCTTACTTTATAATCTTTTCTTTTAACTACTTATCATCTGGCATACATAATGGACTCTAAACCTCAATGCTCCGTCCGTTCGGATACTGAATTTTACTCAGGACTCCTTACTCAAGTTACTTGCAGTTTCTACAAGGAATAGATCATTAACTTGCTTTCCCCTAATTTCACTAATAATCTCAAGTTGGATCTGAATATAAGATATGAGCATCTATTGCCTTTAGCATATCTTCAGACATCACATTGCTTCAGATAGTCTAACAATTCTATTTGCTTGATTTACAATCGAGCCACCATTCCTGACCGTCGATTTAATGCATCCGCAACTATATTAGCTTTTTTAGGCTTATACTATATCTCACAATCGTAATCCTTTAATAAATCAAGCCACCTCCTTTCCCTCATATTAAGCTCCTTTTGGAAAAACAGATGTTTCAGGCTTTTGTGATAAGAATACACAAGAAATTTTTCACCATATAGGTAATGCCTCCAAATTTTCAAGGCAAACACCACAGCAGCCAGCTCTAGATCATGAGTAGGGTAGTTCTTCTTATGTATTTTTAGTTGCCTAAACCCGTAAGTTACCACCCTACCGTGCTGCATCAGTACACATTCCAAGCCTGTCTTAGAGGCGTCACAGTATACCTCATAGCCCCCGATCCTTCTGGAATCACCATTATTGGAGTAGTAGTCAGGTGCTTCTTTAGCTCCTGAAAATTCTAATCACACTCCTCAGTCTATTTAAATTTAACTTCCTTCTTCAGTAATCGAGTCAGGGGCATAGCAATTTGTGAAAAGTTTTTTACAAATTACCTGTAGTAGCCCGCCATACCAAAAAAGCTTCTAACCTCGGTTACAGAAGTCGGCTTACTCTAGTTAGTAACAGTCTCTACTTTATTTGGATCTATAGAAATACCACTATCGAAAATTATATATCCTAAGAACATCATCTTCGCTAACCGGAATTCACATTTTTCCAACTTAGCATACAACTTTTTCTCATAGAGCCCTTGAAGTGCTATCTTTAGATGAGTCTCATGCTCCTCATAGTCCCTTAAATAGATTAGAATATCATCAATAAAAACTACCATAAATTTATCCAGATACTGCCTGAATACTCTATTCATTAGATCCATAAAGGTAGCAGGGGCATTTGTAAGCCGAAAGGGCATAACGAGAAACTCATAGTGGCCGTATTTCGTCCGAAAAGTAGTTTTGGCCTCATCCTCCGGCTTAATCCTCAACTAATGATAACCGAACCTTAAATCAATCTTTGAGAACAACCAAGATCCTTATAATTGATCAAACAAGTCATCAATATGTGGCAGAGGATATTTGTTTTTAATCATGACTTTGTTCAATTCACAATAATTAACACAAAGCCGTAATGACCTATCTTTCTTACTTACAAATAACACCGGTACTCCCCAAGGAGACACACTCGACCTGATAAAATCCTTATCTAAAGCTCCTATAATTGTAATCTTAGCTCATTTAACTCAGTAGGAGCCATTATCTAAGGGGCCTTAGAAACTGGACTGACACCGGAAACAATAGAGATTTCAAACTTAATCTCTCGATGTAGAGGCAATCTAGGCAACTCTTCAGAAAATACATCATCAAAATCACGGACAACTAGGATGTCCTTAGCCAGCACCTTATGACTCCCAGTGGTGCAGGCATACGCCAAGTAAGCTTTACATCCTCTTCTCACTAGATGTTTGGCATGCAAGGCCGAGATCAATACGGGCATTTCTTTCTTTCTGATGCCTTGGAAGAAAAAGGTATCTATCCTAGGGATATTAAAATAAACCCTCTTCATAAAGCAATCAATGGTGGCATGGTTTTTAGCAAACCAATTCATCCCCAGAATCATGTCAAAACCTCTCATATTTAGTAACACCAAATCCACAATTAAACGTTTCCTATCTACTTCTATTACTCATCTAGGATATACAATGTCAGTAATTACAGGGAATCCAGTAGGGGTACACACTGACAATTATAATCCAATATGTAAGGGATAGTGGTAATAAGGTACGCAAATCGTGGAGAAATAAAAGAATGGGTAGATCTTGAGTCAAATAAGATAGATACAAGGACTCTCCAAACAGAAAGAGTACCTTCCGCGACATTTGACGTTGCCTCCGGTTCCTGAATAGTCAATGCGAAAGCCTTAGCCGAAATTGTAGGCTTTTTTCCCTCTAGTCTCGGGCAATCCTTGATCAGGTGGCCTTATTGTCCGCATTTGAAACAAGCTCCTGTCATCCGACGGCATGCCTGCCCCAGATGCATCTTCCCACAGGTGGTGCAGTGCGTAGCCGATATAATTGAATCGGCCATCGACTGAGCCAGCACAATGCCCTTTCCTTTATTAGTCGTCCTTGTCTTCTTGGACAATCCAAAAGATCCCCCAACAGATCCGCCACTCACGCCTGCATGGCTAGCTGCCCTCTTTGTGTAGAATTTCTCTATCTCCACTTCTTTTTCATAAATGATTGCCCTGTCCAGTATATCGACATACGTCTCAAACTTTAATGTGGACAGTTTTTTCCGGATATCATCCTGCAGTCCTTGCTGAAGCTTCTTTGCCTTTCTTAATTCATCTTCTACATACTAAGGCGAGAATAGGGATAGCTCGGTAAATTTAGCATCGTACTCAGTCACCGACATACTCCCTTACCTTAATCTCATGAACTCCATCTCCTTTTGATCCCGGAGATTGGATGGAAAGTATTTCTCCAGAAAAGCTTCCTCGAATATATCCCAAGTGATCATCTTATCGGGCACTCCTAACGGTCTCTTCCTCATGCCCCACCAACTGTCCGCTTCGCCCTTCAACTTATATACGGCGAAGGTAACCTTCTCCAGAAAAGCTCGGTGCTCTTTCCGTCGTGAACCGATCATACGTGCTTGGAGCCAGGATGGCTAGAGCTGGCTCAGTCGCAGGGACCGGACCCATATGTCTATGCTCAACAGACTCCACGACATTGGTCATTCTTTTCAATAAATCTATATAGGTGGCCTCCCGATCATAGGGTGTATTACGGCCATTCCTTCTTCTTCTTCCACTAGCCATCCTAAAATCAAGACAGGCACGATATTATAATCCTAGGAAAAGAAAAATATCCATCAGTTTATTAAAATTGAATTTAGGCTGGGTTCCAAGCTTCTTTAGGACTCTAGTCGCCTAAGTTACCCTGGCCTACTTCTTACGAAAATTCAGTATGAAGATTCAAACCTATACTTCCGCACTTTCGATTGATCAATTCCTAAGGTATCGCATATCTCTGATACCATTTGTAACGAAACTGGATCCCTTTTTTTTGGATTCTATCAGTGACCTCCAGGAACTGACACCAAGGTTTCGGTGATCTGGTTTGGGCCGGTCGTGCCTACTAATCACAGGATCACATATGTCATCTAGGACCCATACATGATATCCATAACATATGTAACGGAAGCTAATCTATTAACCCGCCAAAGTATTTAGATTCATAACCACAAAACTCATTTATGCATACATAGTCATAAAAGCCTGATTATAAAAATGCATATATCTCAACAGAATCATTAAAATAAAACTGCTTCTTCCAGGTTACTCCAAAATATACCTCCGAGTCCTTAGAATCATTCAGATGGAGCTCTAGTCACTCCATCTCATCAGGCACGAGTTCTATAATTTCATCTGGATGGGGAAAAAAACAGAAAACAGTGAGCCGGAGCTCAACAAGGTACATGTAGATCTTTCGTAAAGCGTTTATGTTGTAAGACGGATACAGATACATATGCAGTGTAAATATTATAAAACAATAGTTGACCGGATCATGGCAAATACATAATGCAAAAGAAGTTAGGAAGGCTGGAGCAGTCAATTTTTGAAAATTGGGACAGAAAATAGAGTCGGTCTTATTATAAATATTTCTCTTCTCTTTTATTTTTTATCAGTACAGGACATTGCTAGTAGAGGGGGCAATAATGGAGGATAAATTGTGCACATCTCTTCACAATCACGGCAATACCTCCTTGTACAAAGCCCCGAGGACGGCTCTCTCACTTCCTCCTTGTACAAAGCCTCGAGGACAGCTCTCATTTCCTCCTTGTACAAAGCCCCAAGGACGGCTCCCTTTCGTTATCCTTGATTACCGCCATGATATTCTAGGGCATGTTGGAGAACTTTATCTTCCAATGCTAAAGTCCGATCTTATTTATCTTGTCATAAGGCCGATTCACTTTTACTTTAGTTCACATTCCGGATGAGTATAAAACTTTCGGTCGTCATAATACAAAGCCGATTTCAAATTTATTTTTCTTATTCTCGATCAAGTAAAAAGACATTCAGTTGACATGGAGCCGGTTTCAAATCCACAAATCTCATTCCGATCAATAATTATTTATTATGATTCAAAGCTGGTTTACTTCTTCATTTTTAAACAATTCAAGTTCAATCATAAGTTGAGCAGAAAACGAAAAGTAGAAAGCAGCAAGCATAATTAACCATGAAATCAAAATTATATTTTCAGTCCATTCGTAAAGCAAGCATGGCGTCAGAGATGCAGCTTATCAAGCAGTAATTAAAAATGGCAAGTCTGATATACTATGTGCTGAAGCATTTAAATCTGAAGAGAACACTTGTAATTTTTCTTAAACCCGGGATTTGAAAACAGAAGTAAAATTTGAGTTTAAAAAGGAAGGGTTGCTTACATATAGACGGATCGATGATTTGGAAGTATTGGGATACTCCGATTCAGATTTTACGGATATGTTGATTTGCGTAAATCAATATCTGGTTATATATTTATATTTGCCGGTGGAGCTGTATCTTAGCAGAGTGCAAAGTAGACCTTGATTGCTACTTCCACTATGGAAGTTGAGTTCGTTGCTTGTTTTGAGACTACAAAGTATGGTGTATGGATGAGAAATTTCATGTCTCGGCTTAGAGTGATTGATTTCATCTCAAGTCTTTTAAAGATATATTGCGATAATTTAGCTGCTGTTTTCCTAACTAAAAATAATAAAAGCAGCAGTCAAAATAAATATATCGATATTCAATTTTTAGCCATAAAGGAGCGCATTAAAGGAAAGAAAATTATTATTGAGCATATTAGCACTAAATTGATGATCGCTGATCCTTTGATAAAAGGCATGCCACTATTGAAGTTCAAGGATCTTGTAACAATAATGGGATTGAATTCCATTTTGTGATTTTTATTATATGGACAATGATATTTAATAAAATTCCTATTTAATTGTTGTAATATTTCTCAAAATTTTGTGTACACATTAGTTGATTTAAGAATGTCATTAATTGTTGGATAAAGAATAAATATAAGGTTTATTCATAAAGTAACGTTACCGAATACGGGTACATCTTAAGAAATGTAATATATTGTAATACATGAAGGATAACTTATCGCCATGATTCATATATTTATTTCTTACGTTTAAGAATTAATGGGTTTGGTTATCACATCAAGTAAAATATAGAACAAGTGGGAGAATGTAGAAACACTTCAGCAGCTTCATCCATAACAACGACCGCTGAATTCTTTCACCCGTTCCTTCAGTTCATCTAGTTAATTGCTAAAGTATTAGTAGTCCATTTAAATATTGATAATTCTCCCATTATTGTACCCCATTATTCTCCTTCGAAGCCGTTTCGTTCGCGCGTATTCGGTGAAGGCAATTGATGGTTTTGCCTTATAAATAATGTAAATTGGTTTTGTCCCTGGCTCAAATTCTCTACAATTCATCATCTTGAAGAAGAAAGGAGTGTCCAGAAGCTCAAAATCATCCAAACTCCATAACCCGAAAACAGAGCAGCTTAATGGCGGGAGGTTAGTACGCGATCCTTTATTTCGCTTTCGTAGTTATTTATGCCACATAAAATGCTAACACTATCATCTCATAACATAAAGAAATTCCATATCTCCATGATTGTATTGATGAATCGCAAGAGGAAACATGAGAAGGCATGCGTACTAAAAATACTCTCTTGAGCCATCAGAAGGTGGGCACCGACAGAAATGTAGGAGAAATAAGAGGGCAACAATTACATAGGCATGCCCCCTCTGCCTCTCAAGAATCGTTGCTCGTTGTCAAGCACCACAATTGACCTTGGGTCAGTTTCCAACCAGCCTCATAGCCAACCTAAGGTCAGCCACCTAGGCCGACTCCTAGCCAACCTCTAATAGTTGTCAAACTATGTGGGTCTTAGTCCCATGACTCATTCTGATAAACAAAGAGTTCAGTTGAACTAAGTATTTAAATGAATTATAATAATGATCAGTTTGTATGAATGAAGAGTTTAGTTGAACTAAGTATTCGAATGAACTATAATAATAAACTATTTAGATGAATGAAAAATTCAAATAAATTAGACATTATTATAATAACGGATAATTATAATGAAAGTGTTCCTTTAGATGAAGCCTTTAGCCGATCTCAGACAGTTGCCTAAGTCAGCCTCTAGCTGACGTCAACAAACAGCTGACCCAGGGTCACTCGTTGGCCAACTCGAGCCGGTAGTCAACCTATTTTCTAAGACCTAATAAGTAGAAATTCTGGTAAACTAGGGGCTCAAGTCAATGGACAAACTAAAAATCTTCATAATAATCAATAGTTTCTCTGGTCAGAGTTTGGACTCAGAAGTTAGAGGACTAGTATTAGGAACTTATACAACATGTCAACATAAATTAACAAAAAACCTCAATCCACTCTAAAATAATATGACCGAGCCCAAGGTTTGCCTCTATTATATTGGATCTATTCATTATAAATAAATGATTAATTTGATTATCATGATATATTAGAGTGGTAGACTGAAACTGTACCACACCAATTAAAAACTATGGCCAAGATCTAAAAAGTGAATTTGAGAGTGGCTAGCCCTGAAAAGGCTTGAAAATACCGATGAAGCAAGTACTGGATTTGATGATCAAAAGAGGTGCCATTAGGGATAATGATTAGAATGCCACCGACTTGGATGTTGGTTTAGAGTATCAGATAGGCGTGTTAAGTATTGAATTTTCAATACTTCAAGATCGATTAGGGCCTTTGCCAATAAAAGGAAATGAGCTCATGAGTTAGGTAAGTAGAGAAACAAAAAAGAACTAAGCCAAACAATGAGAAAAGTCTTTTTTCCTAACACTCTACCAATTACCTACACATAGTAATCATCTTTAATCTCCAATATGGATCATTACTAGGAATATTATTTTATTTTTCCTACAATTATTCAAGGTTAGTGTTGCGTCTCGGGCCCACAGTTGTCGTACGGATTAGGGAGCCTTCGGATTCCTAAGCGTGCGGCTGCTTCGGAAGAAGGGTCTGGTCTCCGTCCCTGTGAACCTGGACCTACACAACACAAACAACAAACAAGAGGTCAGGGGTCCGGCAGGATTTCCCCCACCGAGGCCGCTCCGACGCTCAAGTCAGCAAATTCCCGCAATAAACGGAAATGGCGCACGCTAAAGGGGTGCGCGGAGAAATGCTGTGAAGCGAAAGAGGTGCTTGTGCGGTGATGTGGATAAATGCAATGAGCAGGTGGTGGAAGGCCTGGCTTCCTTGATGCACCGCAATGGGTGGCTGACTTTCCCGTTATCTCAGAGGTTGCTGGGGTGGTGAGCGAGTTAGCTATAGCAGATGAGACGGTGCTCCGTCTTTACTCATCTCCCTTATGTTCTTGATTAGAGAAGAGGGAAGCAAATGATCAATGATACTTGAAGCAATGTTCAGAAAAGATCCAAGGTTGATCGAAAAGGTCCCTTTCTCTGTGGGGTGTGAGGGTTCTTATACGCCTCACCCCATTGGACTCTTGGGCGCCAAAACTCCCGTTGCTTGGGCCATCGCGCCGCTGGTCGCTGTCATAGACCGCCGGTCACGCCGGCTGTCCTATTGCCGTGCTTGGCACGCTACTGAGCGTTGTTGACCACGCCCAATTTTTTCTGAGCGGGGATTGGTTGGCCACCTGCAGACGGCAGCGGGTGGCGTTGGCGCTGCGCCAGGCACGCCTCTATTGGCTAGCCTTTCCGCCTTTTCCGCCTGTGCCCGGCGACGCATTTAATGCGCTACAGGTTTCCGTTGCCTTCTTCCATCGTGGACTCGCGTCTCAGAATTCTTGGGCTGGGCTGATTACTTCACGTGGGCTTCTGGTCCCCTTATGGGCCGCGACCTGCTTCGTGGGCCTGGGCCTGTCTCATGGGCCAGGACATGGGACCCAACACTAGCCCCCCATGCCTGGGCCAGCCAGTGGTCGGGCCTGGCATGTCCTCTAGGCCCATTTCCGCAGCCTCATACCATTCCTCGTGCCGCGCCATTCTTGTCGTCTTCCAAGTTCGCGCCTTTCCCGAGGAGCCAGGGCAGGCTTTTCAGGCACTGCCATGACCCATCACTTCACCAGGCGATATTCGCGCGCCTTGGGTTGCGTCTGACCAGTGGTTGCTGCTGTTGCCCGAAAGACGTTTGCTGGATGCCGTGTTGTGCTGGGTCAGGGGATAGCCTGCGTCCTGCCCATAAATAGGAGGGCACTTGAGCGAGTTAAGTCCATCCCTTACCAGCAAATCGAAAAGGCAATGAGAAGATTCTGGCTTTCCCCGCCCTTGGTGGGCACTGGAGAAGGAGTTAGATGGACCACTTGCATGCATGAGATCCGTGGTGGAGACCGTTGTAGCCCATGCCTTATGGCTTGCCTTCTTTGCTAACGAGAGTGGCTTGGCCATTCCGCCGTCGTCGCGTGCTTCCTTCCGGGTTGTGGCCATGGCTAGGTTGAGCAGATTCTTGGACGATCCCTGCGGCTGCCATCGCCTGTTAGGCGACGGCTTTCGCAGGTGTCCACTTCCCGAGCCGCGCCAGGGCACTAACCGCGGAAGGAGTACGAGGTCAGTAGCCCTCCGTGGAGGCTGAACTTATTGCCTGTCTCTCCCGGAGTGCCTGACTTCAGTGCTTCCTGGACCCCGGTGGATTGAATGCTTGAGACGTCCACCGGGGGATGCTCCTTGCTTCCCGCCCAGTTCGCCCAGTGAAATACCGACTGCTTCAGCCGTCGGGATCTGGTGCAGATCATGTTCGTCGGGCTCTCTTGGGACGAGGTACGGGAGCATACCGGGCTTCGCACCGCAGTCTTCTTTCGTCTTTCTCGCAGCTTCACGGCTGTAGACCTTGTACTTTGTAAGAAAGCATTGATTAATAAAAGAAGTAGCCTCTTTTATCTTCAATTTTTGTCTTGTCTTCGTAAATGCTTTTCTGTTGCCGGGCGTTTTGCCCTGAGGATCCACGCGTCATCCTTTGGGAGCTTGTGGGGTCCCTGTCAAACGTCACGTCTCCTGGGACAGCCAACGCATTTAATTTTTGCGCGGCCAGGAGGCGTCGTTCCGTCTTGGAAACGCGCAAGTGTTCAGGGGCCTCCCACGTGGAGAACCCTCATTGGGCCTTCCTTAAATGCTTTCCACCTTTTGGAGTTGCCGCCATTTCAGGAGAAGACTTGCCTATTTAAATACGCCACTTTCTCCCAAAATCTGGCACATCTCTGTACTTGCGCATCCACTGGCAGTTCGATCTTCCTCTGCGTGTTTTCTAGTTGCGAAATCGATGGGAGACTCCTCTAGTGACACGGAGCACACCTCTTACGGGTCCGAGTTCGGCTCTCACGCCCCCGTGTCTTCAGGAGAGGTCCGCTCTGAGGCCACGGTTGCTGGCCCTTCACGGAGTCGGGGACCGCCTCAAGGTTTCGAGGGAGTCCAACCGCGTCGAGGGGCTGCTGCGATTCAGGTGGAATGGCTGAGGGCCCGTGTCGTGCATTTAGAGAGCGCTCTGGCCGAGTCGGAGGCCAGGGCCACACGGCTGGTGGGTGCCAATGTGGGGGCGCAGGACCGCATATTGGCACTTGAAGAAGAAATGGAGCAACTTGGGCGGCGACACAAGGCCGAAGTTGCTGCGCTGCGGACGGAGCTGAGGTCAAGGCTTCGGCCGGAAGGAGTGAACCCGGCCTTGGAGTGGAGTTATTTTGATGCCGTTAGGCTTTGCCGAAGGCTAGCTTCACTGGAGGATCCAGGTTTCTGCGTGGGGGTCCTAGATCCTCGTAACTCGTCCGCCAAGACCCGTGATCAGTTGGTGGATTATCACGTTCAAAGTTCCTCCACCGGCCACCGGGACCATTAGCCGTTTTCGTCGTTGTGCTTTTCTCCTTTTGTTGTGATTGTTGTAACAAAAGTCAGTTTGACGTAATGAAAATTGCCAGTTCTTTGTTCCACTTTGTCTGTCGAAGGAGTTTTTCTTCCCCCTTTTTTTTATTATCTTGCGCTTTCCGTGTGCATCTTCAGGGGGTCTGCTATCGTGAGCCCCCATTTAATGCGGCGGTGCCAGCGTGGACCCTAGCCAGGCTGCTGAACGGTCACGCCCGTTAGCATGGCGCCTAGCCATCATTGCAATCGATTGAGATTCTGCGGTGCGCCTTGATGCCACCACGTGTCTCAATCTCCGGAGGCGGTGGCGTTTTGGTTTCCCGCCTCTTGGCTTGGCATCGTCTATTTAAACCAAACGACGATCGCTTCCTTCCTTCCGCTGATTTCTTCCCCTTTTTACTCTTGCGGTTTTCGAGAGACGAATGGCAGCGAAAGTAGAGGGTTCTTCTTCTTCTCATGTTTCCAGGACTGTGCGCCATGGTGTCTGCAACACCAGGTCGGTTTTGACTGAGGGGTACATAGCCTCTTTTAGGGTAGACTATGCGATTCCCAGTGACCTGAGTTTCCGTGTTCCCGACGCACAGGACAGAGCCAATGCCCCCCCAGAGGGCTTTATCACGGTGTACGAGCATCATCTGAGGGGGGGGCTTCGTTTTTCGCTGAACTGCTCGTTGCACGCAGTGGTCGAAGCGCTGGGAGTCCCAATGGCAAGGCTACATCCCAATGCCTTGCGCTATCTGGTATCTCTGTGCGTCTTCGCTCTTATGCACCAGTGCGCCTTCAATGCGAAGGCGACAAGGATAATTTTTCAGGCCACGGAGTCGGAGGACTGGGTATCGCTTTCCCCCAAGCCGGGGTTCAACTTTCGCGGCACCAATCCTGACTCCGTGAAGGGCTGGAAGGAGCGCTTCTTCTTCCTGCAGGAGCCTTCTGACTGTGAGCTTCCGAGGGCGTGGGGCCCGATCTCGGAGTACTTCCGGGACAAGCCCACTGACGAGGACTTTGCAGAATCCTTGAAGCTGCTATCCACCATCAAGTCGGAGGAAAAAAGGTTCTCGGTCCAGGGTTATTTCCTCACATCTGTCACGTTTGAGATCGGCAGATGGGGTCCTCCTGCTGGTTGGGTGATAGCCGGTCCTGGCAAGGAGCTCCCTGGAGAGACAGCCACCTCCCTACCGCCCGGGGGGAACGAGGAGGGAAGCTGCTCATTGCTGGTGTCGTCGAGCGACGATGAGGACGCGGCTGCCCTTAAACGGCTAAGGGAAGCCGAAGGGACCCCTTTGAGGAGGTCCCGGAGATGAGTCGCCGGTCCTTACATTGCGGGAAGTTCGGCTCCAAAGAGACCTGCCAGCGCGGGTCGCCAGAGGGAAACTGCCGCACCCTCGTCGACTTCGACCGCGGAACTAGCCGCTCGCGAAGTCTGCGAGGTCGAGTCTCTACCTGCTGGGGATCCATCCGCTGGCGGTGCTGTTGAGGCGACGGACGATGTCGTCATATTGGAGCACCCGGAGGAGCCATTCGCCGCTACTTCTGTGCTGGCGACGGGGATCAGGGAGCCTGAGGAGCCTGCTGTGATCTTTGCGGAGCCCCTCTCTGCATTTAGGCCTCCGGGAGGTTCAATCCCATCTTCAGAGCAAGGCGTCGCGTTCGCCGCCGATCCGGTCGGGGCCAGCGAAGGGGCAGCCGGGACGTCCTCGAGGCAGGAGCCTTCGAGCGCTCCTACGGCCGCCACGCTTCCAGCCAGCCCACCTCCAGCAGGCGAAAGAGCGGAGACCCAGGGAGATGCTCTCCCGATAATCTCGCACGCTCCCCGCGCGTCACCCCTTCTCCGGTACGGTTGCTTCTTTCTGGACTTCTTCCTTTGTTGTTTATTTTGGGAATGCCTCTGATCTTTTCTTCTATGCAGGCTCCTGGTGGTGTGGTCCCCTTCGATGTGCAAGCTAACTTTTTTCTCGGGGACCTGCAGCGGACCATCCTCTGTGGGCAGCAACTCGTCCACAGCGGCCAGGCCCAGATCGCATCTCTCACAGAGGATAACGGGCAGCTGCGACAGAGAGTTGAGCAGTTGGAGGGCCTTCTCACCGCCGCAGAGGAAAGAATCGCCAGGTTGGTCGGAGATATGGTTGGTCGGCATTCTCCATCAGAGGTGCAGCTGGTGATGGATACTCGTTATTGGGACGGCATCCGCTTGTGTCGTAGGATCGTTTCCCTGGCGGCTCCTCACATCCCAGTTGGCGTCCTCCATCCAGGGAACGCCGGGGTAGGAGAGGCGTCCCGCCTGAAGACTTTTACTGAGGAAGCGGGTCTATCAAATCTTCCTGATTAGCCTTTGTTGACATTGAGTTTTGAGACTGGCTTTGTCTTTGTACCATGTCTGTTTTTTGCATGAATGAGAAGCATCTTTTTACACTTCGTGTCCATGCTTTTTCTATCGTAGAGTGTTGCTTGCTTTTCGCTTTTGTTTTCGTTCGTTGGATCGTGCTCCATGTTTAAGCATTGGGCTTTTCGGAGCCGCTGTTGTTAAGGCCCTATCCAGGCGCCTTCTTGCGTGGTGCTCATCCTTCGTAAGAGGATGTCATCACAGCTCACACGTTTGGGGGGCTCGATCCGGTGGAGCGGATGTCGTCGCCAAGCCCCTGGAGCCTCAACGAGGGTCAGCGCAGTGGTCAGGCTGCGGTAACCGGACTCCTGGGTCTAGGACTCGGTCGCGTATGATTGCGGGAGGTGTGTCGCTCCTACTCAAAGCGTTATAATCACCAAGTTGAGGTCCTAGCCCACGACCATTGTAGACTGAGGGTGCTCTCTTCTGTTGGAGAAGGTCGCCGCACGCCTGCGATTCCTTGCCCCCTAAGGTTTCGTTGGCCGTAGAGTGGGGACTCAAGGAGCCCCCAGGCCTAATGTTTTGACCGCACGGGTCGTTGGCGTGTAGCCTTTGGAATGGATCGCCTGGATCCTTTGTCCCAGCCTACGACTGAGTGCCTCTGGGCTGCCTAGCACGGGGCTTAGTCTCTGGGTGGCCGCTGGGGCCTTTTTGGCGCGGAGCCATAATGAGTAAAGCCGTCCCCAGGCCACCTGGCGTGAGGACGGAGTCCTGGGATGGTCTGCTTTGGATCGCCTGGCACTGGGCCAAGGACTGGTTTTACGGACGGACGCTTGTCCTCCCGACTTAGGGGCAGTCTAGGTCGTTTGATTTAAGAATGCGATGCATGTCATTAACTCACACAAATGAATATGCAGGATGATAGAGCAATTATGATAATCAAAGATAAAACTCATGTTCAAGCACTCATTATGATGCATGCGTGTGCGACTTACCCGAGTCGGAGTTGCATCACTGATAGTATTTTCTTAAGTTGGCGGCGTTCCAGGTCCGCGGGACCAGTTTGCCGTTCTAGGCGCGTAGCTTGTACGCTCCGCTCCGGAGGATTGCGGAGACGAGGAACGGCCCCTCCCACCTGGGGGAGAGTTTGTTCCTATTTGCGATCTTTCCCGCCGCCTCTACGCTCCGGAGGACCAGATCTCCAACTTCCAGTGGGCGCGCCTTTACTCGCTTGTTGTAATACCGTGCGACTCGCTGTTGGTAGGCCGCGGTTCTGAGTCGTGCGGCGTCCCGAACTTCTGAGAGCAAGTCCAGACTTTCCCGAAGCCTTCGTTCATTGGTGGCTGGGTCGAAGCATTCGATCTGCAGGCTTGGCATTCCCATTTCCACGGGTACCACAGCCTCAGCCCCAAAGCAAAGGTTGAAGGGCGTCTCCCTTGTTGGTTCTCTCGCAGTTGTTCGGTACAACCATAGCACTGACGGTAGCTCCTCAGTCCAGGAGCCCCCTGCGTCTTCCAACCTGGTTTTCAACCCGTGCAGTAGTGTGCGGTTGGTGACTTCGACCTGTCCGTTTGCTTGAGGGTGCACCACGGACGTGTGCACCAGCTTAATGCGAAGGTCGCGGCAGTACTTCGTGAAGCGTTTGCCGGTGAACTGGGTTCCGTTGTCTGTTACTACAACCTCAGGAATCCCGAAGCGGCAAACAATGCCCTGACGGAGGAACTCCATCGCGTTTTGTTCCGTGATCTTTGCGAGTGGGACGGCTTCCACCCATTTTGTGCAGTAGTCGATGCCAACGATCAAGAATTTTCTCTGTCCGGCAGCCATTGGAAGGGGTCCAAGTATGTCGAGCCCCCATTGTGCGAACGGCCATGGGGATTGGAGATAGTGCAATTCGGTGTGCGGCTGGTGCGTCATGTTGCCATGGACCTGGCAACTTTCACACTTGCGGACGAATTCCATAGCGTCTCGTTTCATGGTGGGCCAGTAGAACCCTTGCCGCATGACGTTGAACGCTAGGTTCTTCCCGCCAATGTGTGATCCGCACAGCCCCAGGTGTACTTCTGCCAACGCGTAGTCGGCTTCCTCCGGAGTAAGGCACTTCAGGAGAGGGGTGGAGTATCCTGCCTGTATAGTCTCCCATTTAAGACCGTGTACCACCCTGCTGTCTTCTTGATTCGCTTGGCTTCGTTGATGTCTTCTGGCAAGGCTTCTTTAGTCAGGAACTTTATGTATGGCGTCATCCAATTGTCCCTTGTGTTGACATGAAGGACTTCTTTGTCTTCGGCGTCGATGCTGGGTACGTTCAGGACTTTCCTGGGCTCCCTCGCGTACTGCTCTACTATTCTGGCGGCCGCGTCCTGGGCCAGTCGATCAGCGCGTTCATTATCCGATCTCAGGATATGCTCGATCTCAAATCGACCGAACTCAGGGATCAGGGCCCTTACTTTCGCCAGGTACCTCACAGGTTGTGGGTTCGAGGCTTCGAAGTTCCCCTTCACCTGATTGACCACGAGCTCGGAGTCACTACGCACGACCAACGATTGCGCGGAACACTCCCTCGCCAGCCGTAGGCCCACGAGAAGGGCCTCGTACTCCGCGACGTTGTTCGTGGCCGGAAAGGCCAGAGTAACGGAGTATACGATTTCCACGCCCTCGGGCGTCCTTAGCACGATACCAGCTCCGCTGCCTGTCTGGGTAGACGATCCGTCTACGTTTAGGGTCCACACAGGTGAATTGTCGTGCTCCATATCTCCTGGATTGCCGTCCTCGTCCTGCACTGGCGTCACTGCCTCGACGATAAAGTCCGCCCGAGCCTGTCCTTTCACGGCTGGCCGGGGCCGGAATTCTAAGTCGAACTCTCCTAGCTCGACGGCCCACTTAACCAGCCGGCCTGACGTCTCTGGTTTCTGCAAGATCGACTTCAGCGGCTGGTCCGTCAGCACAACGATCCGGTGAGACTAGAAGTAGGGTTGCAGCTTCCGCGCCGCATAGACAAGCACGAGCACCATCTTTTCAGCGTGCGGATAGCGGGCCTCTACGTCAGTCAGCACCCGACTTACGTAATACACCGGCTGTTGCTTGCCTTCGTGCTCCGCAACTAGCACGGAGCTGAGGGTTGACGCCGATGTGGCCAGGCAGAGGTAGAGGTCTTCCCCTTCGCACGGCGAGCTTAAAAGCGGCGCGCTGGAGAGGTAAGTCTTCAGTTCCCTGAAGACTTCATCGCATTCTTCATTCCATTTGAACCCGTGCGATTTGGTGCCCCTTAACGCCTTGAAGAAGGGCAAATATTTCTCGGCTGACTTGGCTAGGAACCATTAGAGGGCGGCTATCCGCCCGTCCGCTTCCTGAACCTCCTTTATTGTTCGCGGAGGTTTAAGTCGAGTATGGCGTTGATCTTTTCTGGATTGGCTTCTATTCCGCATTGGGATACAATGAAGCCCAAGAACTTTTCGGAGGTCACCCCGAATGCGCATTTGACAGGATTGAGCTTCATCCCATGCCGTCGGAGGATCTGAAAGGTCTCCTCTAGGTCATTGACATGGTGGCTCGCGACTTTGCTTTTTACAAGCATGTCGTCGACGTACACCTCAACGTTCCGTCCGATTTGAGTTTCGAACATTTTGTTTACAAGGCGCTGGTACGTTGCGCCAGCATTCTTGAGACCGAAGGGCATCATTTTATAACAATATGTCCCTTGATCTGTCATGAACGAGGTGTGCTCCTCGTCTTCTGGGTCCATCCGGATCTGGTTGTATCCAAAGTATGCGTCCATGAAACTCAGTAGTTCGTGCCCGGATGTGGAATCCACGAGCTGGTTGATCCTAGGGAGCGGAAAGCTATCTTTGGGGCAGGCCTTATTCACGTCCGTGAAGTCGACGCACATCCGCCACTTGCCGCTGCTCTTTTTCACCAGCACGACGTTAGACAGCCACTCCGGGTACTGGACTTCTCTGATGAATCCGGCGTCCAGGAGCCTCTTCATTTCTTCCCTGATGGCGACCAACTTCTCGACAGAGTGGTTCCTCCGCTTCTGCCGAACGGGTTTTCGGCTCGCGTCAAGGCCCAGCTTGTGGACTATGACCTCGGCCGATATCCCGGGCATGTCAGCGGGGACCCAGGCGAATACGTTGGAGTTAGCCCTAAGGAAGGTAATCAGCCTGTCGCGATCTGCAGGTTGAAGGGATCTCCCCACGTTGATGCACCGTTCTGGATCGGAAGGATTGAGCGGGATCGCCTCAGTCTCCTCCCCTGACTGGGCCTGTTGAAGCGACGTCTCGTCGCGGAGGTCTAGGTCTTCGCTTGGTTTGCATGGTGCCACGGGGTTGATTTTGGATAGGTAGTAGGTCCGTCCCATTTCTTGGTCTCCAAGAACTTCTCCCATGCCCCAGGGGGTGGGAAATTTCACCTTTAGGTGCGGGATGGACGTCACGGCTTCGAAGGCAGTCAAGAAAGGTCTGCCGAATATGGCGTTGTAGACGGATGGAAGGTCGACAACAAGGAACGCCAACTCGCACGTCATGGAGCGCGGGTGGGTTCCCACCGTGACTTCCAGTCGCACTATTCCTTGCACAGGGACCGGCTCGTTGTCCAAGCCGTACATGGTCCACTTGCAGCCTTCATTTGGTTCCGTTTTAGTCCAAGTTTAAGGAATGCAGTGAGATACAACAAATTTTGTGAACTTCCATTATCAATGAAGACCCGTTTCAGTTGGTAGTCATCACCACCAGCTGAAACAAGGGCTGATACAATAAGGGGGTCAGTGTGGGGAGAGGTTACATGAGCCATGTCGTCGCTACTAAAGCTGATGACATCATTCCTACTCCCTATCTTCGCCCGCTTGTTGCTGGAAGTCGTCTCCGGCTGTTCGCGCCTGGCGCTCGTGGTGTCGGCGGCAGAAATCATGTGGACTACGCCGGCAGCCATGCGGGCTCTTGGAGGCTCGCTGGCTTCACCATCGGAGGGGGCAGGTTCCTGCCCCTGACTCTTCACGAACCGCTTCAAGTGTCCGCCCCGGATCAGATCTTCAATTTCCTGCTGCAGGGTGCGGCAGTTCTCGGTTGAGTGCCCCAGACAGCGGTGGTACTGGCAATACTTCGTCTGGTCGCTGCCGCTGGGACCCTTGGGCGTGTTTGGCCACTTGAAGAATTTTTCGTCCTGAATCTGCATCAGGATGTTTGCGCGGCTGTCATTTAGCGGGGTCAGAGAGGTCCTGCTGTAATCCCTTTTGGGCCCCGGTGGGGGCCGCTGCTGCTTTCGGTGCTCCGAGAAGCGCTGGCTGTCGCTGTCCCTCTTTCTCCTTCCAGAGGCTCTGGGGGCTTCCGGGGGCCAGTCCACTCGCTCGGGACGCTTCGCCTCGTTGGCCTCTTCGGCCGTGATGTACGCCCGGGCAATGGTCTCAGCCTCCTGGAAGGTCTGAGGGCGCTGGTGCGACAGGTGTTTAAAGAAGTCCCCCGCCGCCAGTGTGGCGACAAAGGCGTTGAGTTTCAGCTCGTCGGAGAGGTGGGGGATCCGCCGTGCCTCAGTAATGAAACGGTCCAGAAACCGTTTTAGGCTTTCATCTTGCCTTTGTCGGAGGCGGACTAGGTGCCAGGGTTGTCTCTCCTCCCTTCTGCTGGAGGCAAACTGGCTCAAGAAGCTATCAGCAAGCTCGTCAAACGAGCGTATGGAGTTTGGGGGGAGGCCGTGGAACCAGAGCAGCACGTCACCCCTAAGGGTGACGGGGAAGCACTGGCACATCAGGGCCTCGCTTGCCCCTTGTAGAGAGAGGTGGGTGCGGAAGCAGTTGAGATGGTCCATTGGGTCCTTGCTTCCGTCGTATCCCTCCAGGACCGGCATTTTGAACTTGCTCGGCAACGGCTGCGTCCGCAAGTCCATGGTGAAGGGCGATCTACGGAGGTCGGCGGAGGAGGGCGTGGGTTTCTCCTTATGCAGGGTGTCCCACAACACCTTGACTTTCTCCTCCATCGAGGGGTCCGTAGAGCCTCTCTGCCGTATTGCCCTGGAGGTGTGTCTGGGCTCGTCGAGGGTGGCGACTCTCCGCCTGGGAGGCGCGTTCGCCGTTGGAGCCTGCGGCGGGTGGCCTCCTATTGCCACGCGAGTTACGGGGGTTACGCCCTTCGGGGCTGTCCTCCCTGTCGTCGTTGGCGGGATGGCTTTCTGCCTCGTTCTGGCCATCCTCACTTGGTGCGCTGCTGCCGCCAGCGTCGAGTCGGTTAGCTCGCCTCCTGTGAGCGGCCTCTCGACGCCTTTCTCTCTTGGAGGTGGAGGCCTGGGCTGCTGGAGGAGCGGTCCCTGGCCAGGGTGTCCCGGTGTTCGCGCATACGGCGAGGAGGATCTCCTTCAGATTATCTATGTCCGCAGCCAGGCGGCGGACGTCAGGCTCCGGTTGATTGTTTGTTTGGTTCCCCGCGGGGGGAACTTCGTCTTGGGCGGTGACTTCCACCGCAGGAGCACTAGCTTGTGCTCGGGCGTTCACCATTCTCTGCTGTTCAGTAGCTTGATGGGAAAGAGACACTTGGCTTTTTGTCAGTTTCCCACATACGGCGCCAATGTTGCGTCCCGGGCCCACGGTTGTCATACGGATTAGGGAGCCTTCGGATTCCTAAGCGTGCGGCTGCTTCGGAAGAAGGGTCCGGTCTCCGTCCCTATGAACCTGGACCTGCACAACACAAACAACAAACAAGAGGTCAGGGGTCCGGCAAGATTTCTCCCTCCGAGGCCGCTCCGACGCTCAAGTCAGCAAATTCCCGCAATAAACGGAAATGGCGCACGCTAAAGGGGTGCGCGGAGAAATGCTGTGAAGCGAAAGAGGTGCTTGTGCGGTGATGTGGAGAAATGCAATGAGCAGGTGGTGGAAGGCCTGGCTTCCTTGAAGCACCGCAATGGGTGGCTGACTTTCCCGTTATCTCAGAGGATGCTGGGGTGGTGAGCGAGTTAGCTATAGCAGATGAGACGGTGCTCCATCTTTACTCGTCTCCCTTATGTTCTCGATTAGAGAAGAGGGAAGCAAATGATCAAGGATACTTGAAGCAATGTTCAGAAAAGATCCAAGGTTGATCGAAAAGGTCCCTTTCTCTGTGGGGTGTGAGGGTTCTTATACGCCTCACCCCATTGGACTCTTGGGCGCCAAAACGCCCGTTGCTTGGGCCATCGCACCGCTGGTCGCTGTCATGGACCGCCGGTCACCCCGGCTGTCTGTTGCTGCTGCACGCACGCTGAGCGAGCGTTGACCACGCCCGATTTTCCCCGAGCGGGGATTGGTTGGCCACTGCGCAGACGGTGAGTGGCATTAGCTGCGCGCAAATAAGCCTCTATTGGCTAGCCTTTCCGCCTTTTTCGCCTGTGCCCGGCGACGCATTTAATGCGCTGCAGGTTTCCGTTGCCTTCTTCCATCGTGGACTCGCGTCTCAGAATTCTTGGGCTGGGCTGATTACTTCACGTGGGCTTCTGGTCCCCTTATGGGCTGCGACCTGCTTCGTGGGCCTGGGCCTGTCTCATGGGCCAGGACATGGGACCCAACAGTTAATCACTCTGTTAACTTTATTTTAACAAGTTAAACATATTCTAACTTAAATATTGGAGAGATTTCTAAAAAATAAACCCAATTCCCTTAACCGAACTTTATTTTATTTGTGATGTGTAAAAAATTTATTTAATACTTTAGATCACGCTATGAGCAAGTTATTAAAGAGTTCAAGTCAAATCGATTTTTTATGGTACTCATCACTAAACTACATTATAAGAGATACCAGGCCTAGGTGATGAGCAATTGCCATATTATATCAGTGCTTTTCATCGAATGCAATATTTGATTTAATTAAATAATTACTCAAATTAATAACTAGTAGGAGAAAATTATTAGAAATAAATAATCCCGGAAAATATTGTGTGTGTGGTAAAATTTTAAATTTATCATCACTTTTTACTGAAAAAATATCAAATGCATAAATATGATTCTTGCTCCATTGCAAATTTTCCAAACGATGTAGTGTAAATGTATATACTGCCAAGGACATAAATATCCAGAAGATTTAACTATTTTATTTTTGAAAATATTTAAAAAATAGAATTCTTTTGGGAACATCTAATGGATAATCATGGGATATAATCATGATTTTTTATTGATCAATCTTTTTAATAGAGGCTCATTAATATATATATATATGGATGAATAAAATATAATATTTTTAATAATATTTAAAAAATATCTTTTAGAACCCTCCATGCTTGAAAAACTGCCTCAATAGTCAATCCCAATTAAAAAGAGGGCCCAGGCAAGCTCCTAATCTTAAGGAAAATTTTCATCAAACATGAACATATTTTTTAGTTGGTACATCCAAAATATAAGAAAAATAAGCTTATATTAGATCTCGGCTCGTGTCTTCAGCAAGAACAAAAACATCGTTCATAAAGGGGCAAAGTTTTTGTGGTAGAGAGCTCCATTTTTGTTTGAGTGCTCTCAGGTCTATTTAAATTTTGTAGGTGTATCAGTCGCTTGGTTGTCATTGTAGGAAATGTCTCACGACCTATTTCCACTCTCTTTTTTTGATAGACTTATCGCATGCAATTAGACTTCTATTCAGATCCATGTTTTCGTATGGTTGCTAAGTTTCTAAACCGCAAAAGCCAAGCCTTACTAAATAATTAGCTTAAATGAAAATATAAATATTTGATACATATTTTTTATCTTATATTTTTTTTTATGACGTCTCATATAATTGAAATATTAAAAAAATACACTTTTGTGTTTTCTTTTGCTTCAAACGTTGTTAAAATTAACTGATCTGCAATTAAACAAATAATCTCAACAAATATCATCACTTTTAGGAAGTGAGGCGAAATTCCTACATTTGAATTATTTTTTCAGTTCGACTGTTAAGTGGCACACGTGGAATAACTTCCATATGTTGTAGCTAAGGGGATATTTATTATACACATTGAAACTGATTTTTCTAGAAAAATATTATGAATTATAATTTTTAAAAATATTACTTTGGATATTGAATTAGAATATTATATATATACATATATGTATATATATATATATAGAAGAAATTTTAATTTAATTTTTTTAAAAAAAATATTTTAAAAGTTATGTCAAATAGATAATAAGTCTACTTTTTTTGTTCTACATAAAGATATCTTCTTTTGTTTTTTCTTGTGCTAGAAGTACATTAATATTTATATAAGGAAAAAAGTATATTTTTTTTTCAATTATGTTTGCTATTTTTTTTAATTATCAAGTTTTATTTTAGTTTAAATTTATTTATGATGTGTATTTAGATCCGAATTGTTGAACAAGATAGAGAGCCACTTGATCTTCTTGAATGGTCAAGTTGAAGCGAGTTCGGTCCTCGTTACTACGAATTCATATCCTGCACATCACAACTAACGAATAAGAAGTCAAAGGATGACAAGTTGTACTTCTCGGTATATCTTATAACGTTTAAATCAGAAATTTTTCTTAAGAAAATAGAAAGATATGATGAGTAAATGATATACATATGCATGTTTCGAAAAATCGAATATTAGGAGAGGGTTAAGCATTGATAGGTGTGCCTAGTTGGAGGGCGGTTTGGAGACGGAAGATTGAGTTTTAATAAGTGCGCTTAGCTAAGGAGCGGCTTTGAAACGGATGACCAAGCTCCAAAAGTGTGTTCAGTTCGGGTGTGACGGACCACTTCTTAAAACCTATCATTAACTATAATCATACTTTGTTGTCTTTTATTTGCCAATTTTACTAATAATAATTCAATTTACAGATTGGACGTGAGTTTTCTTTGTCGATACTCTAATTGACTATACATAAACAATACAATAATGTACACAGGATCCAATTACAATACCACCTCATTTGTGACTCTGACGCCATACCAAAACAACATGATGTCAGTCTTTTTAAGGAAAGATAGCTATTCATTACTAAAATCAAACATGTACCAACCAATGAAAGCAATAAACATCTATAAAATTATCCATCCAAAATTAAAATCATTTACTAAAATGCATTATTTCTTACACATATCAATGACCATTCATATTTAACATTACAACTGATGTTGAATTATACAACATCATCCTAGGCATCAAAACTGTCTAAAACTCTACATCAATTTCACCATAGCCTACAATCGAAATTAAATTAGAAACTAACAACTAAGTACAATATATGCTATCTAAAACATAGGTTAGCAAAAATATCTCTAAAAATATAAACTAAATTTTTCGATCTTCACTCCTATTCATCAAGTAGAAACTCATGCAGGTTATTTGAAAGGTTAGTAAAATAGTAAGAGAGTGAGTTAAATATTTCATAATATACAATATATAACAAAGAATATGTAATCTTTATACTTAAAATATAACAATAAGAATAGATATTATAATAAAATATAATAGTATAAGACATAAACCGAATACTTATCCAAAGCCTTTTCGAATTTTTTATCTTATTCTTTCTTAGTCTTATTCATCAAATATGCTAAAAACATATTTTATTAGGAATCAGAGCCAGTAAGTCTTACCAATTAAATGAGCGATCGATTAAAACTCGGATTGTGTTTGTTTCTATACAATTAAAAGTCTTAGAGCTCTTATTTAAGGCTCGGAGATGGGCCATCTACATATAATCCTATAGATGAGATCAGACATTGCTTTTATCAACCCTGCAAATAATATGATTAGATAACGATCTTTCACTGTAATATATTAAGGCATGCTAGAATATACTACCCTTGAATTATAATCTTTGGTCCAATTTTCTTACTTTCTTAACTTAAGGAAAACTCTATACTTTACTTTTCAATTTTTAATTATCACTTTTTTAGAGAACGGTTCATACTTTTCTTAATATAATTATAGAGTTTCCTTTTCCTTTTAATAATGTCATATACAATTTTATCATAACAATTTCATAAATATGAAATTTTGATAGAAATACATAAAACAAAAATTTAGGAACTTCCATACAAATTTAATAAGTATGCTGTGGATGACTGTGTTCGGAAATATGATAATTGGGAGGTAATTAAGTTAAAATAGGTGAATTGTATTCAAAAGGTACGGGAGGAATTGATTGAAAAGCTCAAGAACCGGAATTAGTACATAGGGAATCGAAATTGCAAGCTATGAAATGTTAATTCATAGACAAAATTTCAAATGGTCAAAACGGATCTCGAACGGCAAAAACTCTAAGTAGGCTTGCTGCGGGCCTAACCCGTGCCCTCCGTGGGCTCGCACCCATGGAGAGCACAAAATCCAGATTTGGTTGTACTCGCCACGTGCTCGAGCCAGCCTGGGTAGTAAAGCTGCGCTCGCGCGCACTCGAGCACCAGGCCATTTTAAAGCCCCGTGTTATTTCACAATTTTCATTTTTCCACGCAACCAAATCCTTTTAGAGAGAGAGAGGGTGATGAATAAGAGAGAGAAAGGAGGAGATCGAGGCCGTGGAATCCGAATCCGGCTTCGAGCTAGTTAGAGAAATTGTAGAGCACGTCGGGGCAAGTATATTTATACCATTTTTCTTCCGTTTCTGCTGATTTTTTTCTGATCCCCTTCGGAGATTTTGTCCCGATACCCGACCCTATGTATATCATTGTAATTTCCATAGTTGAATTATGTATATATGTGAAATTCATTGTCCGATTCATTGTTTTCGCACCGTTATGTGCACCAAAACCCTCACCCACGCCCGTGTACTATTGATGCTCGATCGGGTGGATTTCGGCCTTTGATTTTTGGGACTTTTGCATGAATTAGGACTAGAATATGATTACCTATAACCCTCATAAGTTAATTCATCGGTTGGGTACCCGATTTGGCGAAATTATGTGACATTCCATTCGTGAAACCCTAATACTACGCCTGGGTGGTTTCGGGCTTCGATTTTTGGGGCTTCTGATTTATTTTGGATTAGATTATGATTATACATGACTTGGGTAAGTTGATTTACCGATTGGGTATCCAAAATTGTGAAATTTGGTGGAAATTCGTTCGCAAAGCCCTTGACCCGCGCCCGGACACTGTTTGAGCTTCTATTTAGAGTTAAATGTATAAATTGACTTGGGATTATAGTTACCCATGCCTTGGGTTTGATAAATTACCTGTTGGATGTCCGAAATTTTGAGAATTAATTGATTGTGTATATGTGCACTATTCACATGTACTGTTCACCCGAAAATTTCGAACGATATTTTATGTATTGTTTCCATGTTTAAATGCCAATTAAGTGATATGTATTTATGTAAATTCAATTGTTCAATTTGAAAGTTTCGGCATGCCTAATTTCGAAGGAATTCGTATTCGAAAGCTCTTCAAGTTAATCTGCTCCTTCCGGAGAGAAAGGAAGCGAGGTACGACAGTAAGCACGAAAAGGAAGAAAAGGGGAGAAACCACTCGTTCCGATCCTTTTCGGGTAAAAACAACAGTAGATCGGGTTCAGGCAAGTGTATTTTGGACGTTATTTTTTGTTTTTACCGATTTCACTTCCTTTAAAGTTGATGAAAATGCTCTAAAATATTGTTATTGCATGTTTAAAGTAAACGAAGCATGTTTCCCTCGATTGTTCGGTTACATTTTGTGTTTACCCATGTTTATTGCAAATTTTGGCTTCGATTTCGTGAACAAGCGTGTAAATAGTGGTCGATTTGGTCCCGGAAGCTTGCGATGAAACCCTAACTCGAAAATATTGGGAATTTTTGGTTAAATTGCATGATTTAGTATAGGTGTATGGATTTATGGCATTAATTTCAAGAATAAACATATGTTTAGTGTTCATTTTGAGTCCAAAAGTTTTGGCAAAGCCCTAGGTATGAAAATGGAGGGGTTTTAATGATTTTTAACCATAGCTCCAGTTGTATAAAAGTTAATTGGCACTAAAATAAAGCTCCTGATGTAATTAGTCTCTGAAAATTTTATATAGACTTATACTGATAAATCACTGTGGATTTCTGAAGCAAAACTAGAGGGTTTTTAGATCGTTATTGTATGTTCTGAACGTTCTGAAGTTAACTGAAAGGAAATTGTGAAACTCTAATTATGAAAGAAGGTTTTCAATAAAGAAGTTATTTCTGATACTGTGATTTAGGATCCAGACTGATTACAGTCAGGTTAGGTTCTTCGGCATGCCTTAGAACTTTACGGTGGTGATCGAGGATAACTCTATCCATGGAGTTATATGTGGTCCGCCCTTCCTCAGGGCGTTACGGTTAGGAGGAAAGTTCTTTTTCTGGCCTACCTTCGGGAGGCACACCATACTGTTCCCGTGAGATGGGATCTTCTGTTAATGTTTCTAGCCTTTGATTGTATGGAGTGAACACAATCTATCTTCAATCATTCGCCTCCTCAACTAGTAGGGTATATTAGTAGGGTCTGTTACCGCTCTGTTTAGTTACTGCTCAGTTCTGTACCACTGTTACTGTACTGATTTCTATTCCGCACCGATTACTGTTCTGTTCTGATATAAGAGAGAAGCTTCTGACTCTATTTTCCGATTCTGCTTTCTGGATTATACCAACTACTGATTACTTATTACTGATTACCGATTTCTGATTTCTAATTTCTGAGTTTAATATCGTCAAAGTATGCTTTCTCTGTTTTCTAGGTTATATTCTATTTAACCATTCTGTTTCTGTATAGATTTATGACTGTTCTACATCACTGCTTTACTACATATCTGCATGTATCTTGTTAGGCCCCGGCTCACTGTTTTATTATTTTTCCCCTCCAGATGAGACAGTAGAGTTAGTGCCCGACGAAAAAGAGTGACTGAAAGAAATTCTTGAAGACTTTTGAGGACCTGAAGCATTTTGGAGCTATTTTGGGAGTACCAGTTCATGTAGAGACTTGACTCGATATGTAATTTTGTATATGGATCTTGTATCTATGGATATTCATACACATGTAGATTTTGTATAGAATGCATATGATGTATGTGATGGTAAAAAGGAAAACTATGCTTCTACAAGTTAATAGTTTAGCTTCCGCTCTAAACTTTTGGATATACTGTACAGGTTCTAGATGACATCTCGTTACTGAACTGTTAGTATAGTTAATGATTTTTTAGAGTTATGCCATGGATGGCACATGTGATCCTGTTATGCATATTGTAGGAAGAATTACGGTATAATTGACAGTTGTGTGCTTGTAATGGTTGATCATACAGGTTGTATTTTTTAGGTTTTCATCCAATTACAAAGGAGACTCGGCCAAAATTTCTACAGAAATATTACCTTATATTTCAGTCTGTTAATCCTATTCTGTCTTGACAGAAGCTTTGAAGAAAAAAAATATATGTTCCGTCACATATGCAGCATATAATTAAATATATAATATATTTTTAGTATATATAAATAGCATGTAATACTTTAAAATTAATAATTATGAAATACAAACATGTAATTATTTTGATACCTTTAAACATAAAAAAAATTCTAAAATAATACACATAATTATAATACAGATAATTAAATATGAGCTCTTGATAATTTTCATTATAAATCATGGTAGACCAATAAATATATATATATATTTTTTATAGTTTTACTTCAAAATCTTAGTTTAGACGAGTATTAGAACAATAATAGTCGAAAAGAATGAGAATAAATAGCAACAAAGGAAAGATGAAGGTTAATGTACACTTATCTCAACCTGATTTATCGAAATTCTTACTCTGATCATTCTAACTTGCCACCAGAAGTTGTGTCCTCTCTTCTCTTTCCCTTCGGCCTTTCTCTCTCTCTATTGTCTCTCTCTCTCTTTGTTCCATTGTTTGAATTATAGTGAATGGCAATTCTTTGAGGTGATTTATAACAAGCCGGTGTTGAAACAATGCTTGGGCATGACTCGAGCACAGGCCATTCTATTTTCTAGGCAAGGGCGTACTTCGGGCACACTCGGTACTATTTTTTGCACATAGGGCATGCCAAGGCGTGCCTTGGACTGTCTACGGTTGTGAGGTTTCGGATTTAGAAACTTGATAATAATGAGGTGATTAGTATGTTAATGATCAATACTAATCTTATAGAAAGATTAAGGTTGGTGTTGGAAGAAAAATAGAGAAAATTAGTTGGGTCCGGGCTGCTGAAGCCCTACCAGTAGGCTTGTGCCTGCTGGGCGCTCGAGCCGTCGCTCGAGCGGAAAAACCAGAAACGACGCCGCTCACTGGCCGCTCGAGCGCTCGAGCGGTGGACAGCCCGTGGCACGGCCACCCGTTGCTCGAGCGGCAGGCGCAGTATAAATACGCGCCGAGTTTCCTTCTCCCTCATTTTTCAGATCGACTGAGGGTTTTAGAGAGAGAGAGAGGGGCACGTCTAGAGAGAGAAGAAGGGAGATGGAGCCCGGGAGTCCGATTTCGTCCGAGAGCCAGGTATAAAGGTGAAAGCACGCGTCGAGGCAGGTGTTCTCATACTCACTTCTCGTTCTCTTTCGATGTTTTATGTATTTTCGTTGGGAATTTTGTGTCGATACCCACCGTGAATGGTAGAATCTTGAAACCCATGCCTAGAGGTCCAAGAAAATATAGTTAGTTGCGCGGATCGTGTTCGACCCACCCGGTTTGGTTTCACCGAAATCCTAACCCACAAAAAATTGGGAATTTCCCGTTTCCCGCCCGTGTATCATGAAATTGACCCCAAAATGTGAATCCCCACGTCCCATTGATGAATATATGTCAGCTGCGGGTTCGATTTTGCACGTTTTGACCCGTTCGCGGCGTCCGAGCCCTCTAAACGAGCGCTGTTACTATTCACCTGAGACCGGAGGTGATAATTGCACGTTGTCACCGTCGTGGAATGATGGAATGACCCTAGAATATGAATCCTCGTGTTCCAATTGTGTGTATATATCGACTAGGTGCTGAATCCCGCAAGATTTGACCCGTTCGTGGCATCCGGGAGCCTTAAAAGTTCCCCGTTGTGGATAATCCGAAAATGAATGGGAAGTTGCATACTTCCACCCTCGTGATAAGTTAAATCGAACCCAAATGTGAAATCTCGTGTACAAAGAGTGTGTACGAATCCACCGGACGTCCGATTTCCAAGTATCGAACCGTGTACGGCGTCCGGGTTTTCAAAATGAGATCCGATCATGATCACCCAAAACGAAATGAGAAATGTAAAGTGATATGCCTTCAAAATCGTTGTGAAAGTAACATTTAACTGATTAAACGTAAATGCAAGCCCCGAATGTGAATCCGTGTGCTGGAGGCAAGGGAATGAGTCTCAGAGGTTCCAAAGTGACTTGTGATCGTCTGAGGTATGAAATCTAATCTCTGTTGTGAACTTGGAATGATTTGTTGTGGATTTAGGGAACTGAGTCCCACCGATTGTGATTAAGGGAATTGAGTCCCACCGCTTGTGAATAAGGAAATTGAGTCTCATTGGATGTTGAGAATCGTGACGTGAATGGAAGGGAGTCCACATTGTGCTTGTGATGATATAATCTCCTGGATGGAGATGTGTGTGATGAGATGATCTCCCGGTTGGAGATCTTGTGATGGGAATGAGATTTCCCGAGATGTGATTGTGTGTGGCAAATGTGGGTTTCCTTCTCCAAGTGTTGAACCTAATCTTGAAACTAGGACCCTGAGTCGTATGGGTAGTATTATTTAGTATACCATGTCCATCGCAGTGTGAACCCGAGGTATACTTGGCCACGTATTTCGGCCGCTCGTGGGAGCGGGTGATATCTATGGTACGCTTTAGGAAACTATTGTGAAAGAACGAGGATTGCCTTGGACCCCGGGGGTGTGGGGTGTGTCTGTTGACGCTACATGTTGAGATGTAGTCGTCTGTGATGATTGTTGCATGGATGCAACCGAGGGTCGTGTGCTACCGACCTAAAATAGTAGTCGTGGCTTTAGAATGTGTAGCGAACACATTCTTATCCTCGTTCTCTCGCATCGTTGGCTAGTACGGTCTACTAGCCGGGGTCTGCAAAGATGATGTAATAACGAAAATGAATAATGTTCAAGATATGAACCGTGAGAAACCGTGTGAACCCAGTTATTCAAGATGAACCATGTGAATTCCGTGATCCAAGATATAATCATGAAAACCGTGAGAATCAAATGAATCTGAATGGTGACCAATCAGTGTAATTGTGAGAACGGTAGGAATCAAGTAATCCCAGTTGTTCCTATTCCCTCTCCTATTTCTTGATTATGGAGAGTGCATGTATTCCCTCTCGCTTCAGTTCTTGTTCATGTCTTGGAGGGGTATTTATGATTATATTTGCTGAGCTGTTAGCTCACTCTTGTTGTTGTTGTTTTCCTTTCAGATGAGAACACTTAGCCGGCGCCGGATTGGTTAGAGCAAGGAGAGGCCTACTTGTTGAGGCTGGCAGGACGGCGAGTGCAGAAGGATTTGGACTTAGAGTTGGATCGGATTGCGGACAACCACTCGTGGTTGAGCGTGGCTTGCTGTTGTTATTTTTATGGTTTTGTTATGTTTCCGCATTCGTGATGATTTAGTTATGCTTTCGCGTCTGTATATATATATGTTTTGAGTTTGGTTTCATTAGATGGCATCTCTCTAGATCAGTATAGTAGGTTGTATACTGTATTGGAGCCATGGATGATATGGCAGTGTGTGATCCTGTGTGGCGTGTTGTAGGCTTTGAGTTAAGCCTTTGATAGATGTGTGCTTGTTGCAGGGGATATTTAAACAGGTTGTATTTTTGGTTTTCGTCCAGTTGCAGAGGAAACACTGCCGGATTTTGTATAGAATCCCTAAGCATTAATTATGGACTATAGTTGTGTTGCCAATGACGGAGGTTATTCAATAGAGAATAATTCGGTCCGTCACAACGGTACTAGCCTGGGGCCAAGAGCCCAATTCATCTGGTTCGTAATTTTTTTCCTTTTTAACCCTAGTTTTCACATCCTTTGACTACAATTTTAATTATATTAGATCAATTTGTCATGATAAACATAAGTTGAAAGCTGGATTCTTACAATTCTCCTCTCCTTATAAAATTTCGTCCTCGAAATTTGCATAAGAGTAATATACCTTAATAAAGAAAAAGATAATGGTACTTGTCATGAATTTCATCATTTCATTCCCATGTAGCCTCTTCTTGTGATTGATTTCTTCATAAAACTTTGACCAACAGAATGGCCTTTGTCTAGTGTACTTGATCTCTATGACCCAAAATCTACACTAGTTTCTCAACTTACATTAGATCTTCATTAATCGCCAAAGACCCATAATTAATAATGTGAGCCAGATTATAGACATATTTTGAAATATCGACACATGAAAAACATTGTGCACTTTTTCAAAATTCAGTGGTAACACCAACCGATTGGCTATTTTACCAAATCTCTCTGAAATTTCCAAAGGGCTAATAAACCTCAGTTTTAATTTTTCCTTTACCCTAAATTTGGTCATTCCTTTGGATGGTGATAATGTAAGGAACCAATTTTTAAATATCGTAACTATGAACCGTTTATGAAGTAATTTGTTGTCCGGAAGCTCTAAAGTCATGTTTGGTTCATTGTGGTAAGAATTTCTAATTCTTTGAAGCTTTATATTGATCGTGCATGTATTTAAATCATGTGAAGACTTAAACTCACAAGAATTATGCAAGTTATGAAAAATATAATAAGGAAATTCCATAATATGTTAAGTTTGATGAACTGTTCTCCCAGAGTGAGAACAAAGTGTTAAGAATGAGTATGAAATTTTTTTTAAGAATAAGTAATCATAAAACTAGACCAAAGATTTATATTTCAGATGGAAGTATTGTGACGACCCAGATTCTAAAATATAGAAAATCCCAGTGAAGAGAATTTGAAGACCGGAGTGAATTGTGTGAAGAGAGGCCGAAGTGGCCTTGAAGTCCGGAGTGGCTCTTTGTGTTGGTAAGGCCGGAGTAGAATTGTGAATGCAAGGAGAAGAAATCCGAAGTTTATGAAAAGGTGATGGACGGAGTGTATAATAAGAACGAGTTGACCGGCTTCAAAGATATTGACCGGATTGGAAGAGTTGACCGGATTGAAAGAATTGACCGGATGGGAAGAGTTGACCGGATGGGAAGAGTTGACCGGATTTGAAGATGTTGACCGGAATTGAAGAGTTGACCGGATTCGAAGATATTGACCGGAATGGAAGAAGTTAACCGGAATTGGAGGTGTTGACCAGATTTAAAGGAGTTGGCTGGATTTAAGGGTATTATGTTGACCGGCTTTAAGTAAGAAAGTTGACCGGAATAAATTAATGGCAACTAAAGAAAAAAGACAAACTTTATTATTTAGTTAGAATCCAACTAGGCCTCGACCAAATGGGATAGGTAAAAACTACCTCATTACACCCTAAGAAAAAGTACCATAGTAAGTAGCCTAACCCACTTGCTCCCACCTTCCCTCTGAAAAGAGATACCGAAGTGGGTGACTTACCCCACTTACCTCACCCAACCCCTCCTCTATAAAAACCCAGCGTCGGTTGGCTGATGAAGTCAGCCAATATAAGCAGAAAGGAGGGAGTGAAGGAGAAAATTCAAAACGGTGATATTGGGCAACTCTCAGGCAAGTGTACCTCGGACGCTGATTTTTAAGTCATGTTTTAAGAATATTGCAAGTATACGAAAGAATCAGTTCTAGATATCTGATTTTAAGATCATGATTTAATGCAAGTATATGCATGTTTCATTGCAAGTATATCTGATTCTGGATAAGTATATGTTATATGTACGATGTTTATCCTGATCATTGAGTAAAGAAGAATTTCTGTTAACCGCATGCTTAAAAGAAGTTCAGTTTTCCATTAATGAAAATTAAGTTCGGTTTTTCCTTGATAAAGAATCAGTTCGGTTTTCCCATAATGAAAAAGCACTCCGTCCGAAAAACACTCCGTCCAAAATGAACTCCGGCCCTAATAAAAAAAAAGAACTCCAGCTTTTGAACGCCGCCTTTTGTCAAAAAGAACTTCGTCCTTTTGTTGAAAAAAGAACTCTGGCTTTGAAATGAACTCCGGCCTTAATATGAAAATGAGCTCCGACTTTGTATAAGAAAATGAGCTCCGGCCTTAATAAGAAATGAACTCCGGCTTCAAACGGAAATGAACTCCGGCTTTTGAACTCCACCTTTTGTCAAAAAGAACTCTGTCCTTTTGTTGGAAAAAGAACTCTGACTTTAAAATGAACTCCGGCCTTAATAAAAAAATGAGCTCCGGCCTTAATAAGAAATGAACTCCGGCTTTGTGTTGGAAATGAACTCCGGCTTTAAAATGAACTCCGGCCTTAATGTAAAATGAACTCCGGCCTTTGAGAAAATAAACTCCGTCCTTTGAGAAAAAAAAAGTCTGGATTTATGAAACTTCGGCTTTTAAAAGTACTCCGTCCTTTGAGTAAAAAGTACTCTGACTTCTGAGCACTCCGGCTTTTGAGCACTCCGAAACTCCTGCTTTTTGAGCACTCCGGAACTCCTGCTTTTTATACTGAAAATGAAATCGGCTCCCTTAAACAAGAAAAGATCTCCGGCCCTTCCTTGATAAAATCCAAACCGGCCCCAAGTATATTTTATGCCATGAAATCGAAACCGGCCTCAAGCGTATTTTGAAATTGGCTTCAAGTATATGATTTTTGAAATAATTTCTATGATTTGAAATCGGCTTTGAAGTATATGATTTTTAAACAGGCCTTAATATATGCTGTACATAATTTCTGAAGGGTAAATTGTGATGTTTTTGACTAAAAATGGCTTTCAGTAAGTAAGAAGGAAGTATTTCTGTTTCTGTTATTTTAAGACCCGGGACTGACTACAGTCCGGATAGGTTCTCCGGCATGCCTTAGAACTTTTCGGTGGTAATCAAGGATAACTCTGTCCATAGAGTTATTTGTGGTCCGCCCTACCCTCAGGGCGTTATAGACAGAGGGAACTACCGTTACCGGCCTACCTTCTGGTGGCATACTGTACCGATCCCGCCAGATGGGATACCCATATAACAGTTGCCGGCCTTAGATTGTGTGCAGTGAACACAATCTATCATCGATTATTCACTCCCTCAGCTAGTAGGGTATACTGGCAGGGTCTGTACTGATATGATATGAAGTACCGTTTACTGTTTTACTAATATGTTATGTTACCGTACCGATTTTTGAATATGAAGTACCGATTATCAAATATGAAATACTGTTTACCGATATGATATGTACTGTTTACCGTTTATCATACCGATTACCGATATGTTATGTTACTGTTTACCGTTTACTGTATCGATTATCGATTCTGAAGTATAGTACTGTCAAGGTATGTTTTCTTTATTTCTTGGACTGTGTTTCTGATTAACCGTTCTGTTTATGTATAGTTACATGACTGTTTTGCATCATCGTTTTACTACTCATGTGCATGTACATTGTTGGGTCTCGGCTCACTGTTTTATATTTTCCCCCTACAGATGAAGCTTTAGAGTTTGTGTCTGACGAGTTGGAGTGATTAGAGTTTGTCTGAAGGACTATTAAAGACCTCGGAAGCTTATTTTGGAGAAATATTATTGTAATGACTTGATAGACTTCTATGGTTAAACATTTTTGGCTTTGTAATCGGAAATGAATATTTTGGAATGAATATAAATGCTTCCACAAGTGTTAGAATAACTTCCGCTATACTTATGGTGAAAAGTATATGGGTCCTAGATGGCATCTGTAATCCTGTGTTGCACCTAATTGGTTTAGGTTTTCAATTATGTTATGAATGACGGAATCAAAAAAAAAATCCGTTCCGTCACAAGTATTCCCTAATATACATTAGGATATTACTGTGGTAGCATGAGAATTGCCTCTAGGCCACAGGGGTTATGGTGGCATAAGCTTCATGGCCCCATATAGCGAATGAAATGTATACCGCTCACCATGGGGTGTTAAATTGTATGGGTAATGCCTTTAAATGTGTGGAAGTATACATATTTTTTCCTTGTTTGACTATATTGTTAGCTACTAATTCCTATTGGCTTTGGTCTGTAAAGATAAAGATAATTTTGCATGTTTTATAACCTAAAAGAATCAAAAATAAAATGTGAAAAGGCAAAAGGTGTTTGAAAACACATTTGTTCATATTTCGAAAAGGCAAAATAAAATGAACAAATGTTCCTTTGTTCATATGAACGTTTGTTCATATTTCATGTTTATGCATTTATATTATGCTCCGATATCCCTTCTCTTCTTTATTTTGAGTATATTACTTACTGTTCTTAATTATATTGTACATTACTGAGTATTTACTCACTTCTTACTATGTTTTACCTTCAGATGAGTATGAGCTTATGTCCAATGAGACGGGGTAGAGGATTAGAGTTGGCTAGACTACTGACTTTGGAAAATAATTTTGTGGACTTAGATTTTATAATTTTACACCTAATAGAGTTATTTTGTATATATTGAGATGGAGATGTACTTATATATTGATGATGTACAAACAGTTTAATTTTCACTGTGTATAATGGATGTATGTACTTCTACAGGTAATTATGATTTATATTTTGGTACCTATAGGCATATCTTATGAACCAACGTTGTACCTGAAGTTATGATGTTGAAGTCATAAATATATTGTGGCATTTGGATTCTGTGATTTTTATCGTTGTATTATATATATATTGTACAGGGATATTATATAAGTTTGTATGCAGTCTGACGGCCATTTTACAGTCAAAACCTCGCCGGTTTTTTGTTAGAATTTTCGGGGTCAGCACAGTTGGTATCAGAAAAAAGAGATACCTTAGATTTGATCTGAATTTTATGGGAAAGTTTAGGATAGGCTAGACTTAATAAATAAATGAAGGCATATCATGATTAAATTAGACCGGATAATTCTAGTTATCCTAGTTTAAATGACTTGGGTTAAAACTTAGTCAAGATCAGTAGTTAAGTTTGATTGTCTAGTTGCGGTACCCTAGTTTTTGTCTTGATCAATATAAGTTAGTTCACTTAGGTTAGGACTAAGTTAGGATCAGTTAGTTATATTTGACCACATAATGTATTATGTCCTGGTTAATATTTGAGTTAAATTGCAATCTAACCCATATTGTTCTTATTTCAGAGGGAATATTAGCAGCTGACTCATCACGCCTAGACGAAAAACTACATGTGGAGTGTGATGGAACATATTTTTTTTATCCTCAGTTAATTTCGTCATTCAGAATAGGAACAGAAGCCCAAATCTCACTTAAGGTTCTAGAAAAAAATGGACAGAGTTTTTCCTAAAATTGCACCAAATAGAAATATCAACCTATACAATACTTATATAACAAACTAGTACATGCACACAACTATCCCTTTATACTACAATTTTCCTGCATCACACATTTACAGGACCACAGATACTATCCATGGCTTTAATTTAACAATTCTATCTATTATATTAGAATTCAAACGAGAGATGCCATCTAGGATCTGTACATATTCAATAATTAGACTAGCGGAAGCAACTATATCCATAACATAATCCTGTGAAAGTATAAATATAAATCCAATGGAATACAAAACGCATAACAGTTCTCAATACATAAATCCATCCTTTACTTAGACATTGACATGCAAAACTATAAAATCTTCCAAGATCTTTAGGATGACTTCAAGACTTCACCGAGGCTCTAGAATCTTCCTTGCTAATCTCTAGTTATGCGTGATCATCCAATATCTTCTTCATATCTTTATCTGGAGAGGAGAAAAATAGTAAAACAGTGAGCCGAAACCAAGCAAGGTACATCTAAACATGCAATAAAACGTTTATGCAAAACAGAATGTAATAAACAGATACAGATGCATGTTGAAGTATAAATGCTATAAAATAGTGATTTATAGAAATTATAGCAGAATATAATACAAAAGATTATAGAACTGTCAGGAAACAGAAATAATCAAGCTTCAAAAATTAAAAATCAGTATAGTCATGCTTCGCTAATAATAAATCAGTAAAATAGGCTCCAGAAAACAGAAATCGGTCTCAACTCTATAACTTATAAAAAATCTATTTTTTATCAGTAAAGGACCCAACCAATAGACCCTACTGACAAAGAGGGTAAATAATCGAGGAGAAATTGTGTTCAATCCACACAATCAAAAGCCGATGGCAGAAACAGGAGATCCCTTCTCACGGGATCTATATACAAATACCACCCGAAGGATGGTGGATTATATGCAAATACCTCCTGAAGGTCGGTGGATCATCAAAATTCTACCATCTGAAACCTAACGCCCGAGGAAGAGCGGACCACGTGTAACTCCCTGGACAGAGTTATCCTCAATTACTGCTATAACGTTCTAAGGCATACCGAATAACCTAATTAACAGTATCAGAAACATTTTTCCTTCTTATTTCATAACCGAAAATCCTTTCTAATTTCAGAAATCAATCAGAGTTTCACAATAACTCTTCAGTTAGTTCAGAACATACAGTTACAATTTATTATTATTTAATTTAGCTTCAGAATATACGGAAACAGTTAGAAATCCTTTAGATTTGTTTTAGAATATACAATAACGGTCTAAAACCCTTCAATTTTACTTCAAAAGTCCACAGAAATTTATCAGTATACATCCGTGTAAAATTTTCAGAAACAGATTACACCAGGAGCTTTATCTCAGTATAGATTAACTTTTATATAACAGAGATTTTGGACAAAACAGTTAAATCCCCTCAATTTCGTGCTTAGTGTTTTGCCAAAATTTTCAGATGATAAACAGACACCAAACACATGCATTTTCATGAAATCGAAGCCAAATATTGTAATATATATATATATATATATAAATGTGAAATCTGTCCGAACAATTTGAAAAAACAGACTTTATTTATACAGAATATGGTGAAACATGCTTTTAGAGCATAAATACTATTTTTGAGATATAGAAAAGCAGTAAAAACAGAAAATAGCGTTCGAGGTACACTTACTTGAGGTCGGTCTATAATTATTTTTACTTAGATCGGATCGGATTAGATTGATTTTCCTTTTTCTTTCTCTTCCCTTTCCTTCCTCTCTTCTCTCCTTCTCGTTTGGCTGTTGAGCTCCAGCCAAATGATCCCCAATCCCTTATAAAAATGAAAGGAAAGAGAGCATGTGAGGGGCCCATAACTGGCGCTCGAGCGGTCTCGAGCGCCAAGTAGGCGCCCGGTATAAATTGATGGCGGCGCTCGAGCGTCCGGTTCTGCTAAACCCGCTCGGGTGGTGCTTCAAGCGTCACTTCGAGTGGTGCATTCTGTTTTTCATGCCTTGTTTGCGCTCAAGCGCTATTCGGGCATGAGTTAGGCATGCATCAAGCCTGCAGCAAGCCTACTTCGCAATTTCATCATTCGAGACCCGTTTTGACCCTTCTAACCCAATGCTTCACATCCTTGGACCCTAATTTCAATTATATAACTTTAATTGAGTATAATTATCATAATTTAAAGCCTGAAATCATATTTATGAATTAACGTTTCTCGATTTACAGCTTTGGTTCCCGATTTACCAATTTCGGATCTTTGGGCTTTTCGATCTGATTCTTCCCATATCCCTTGAGCTTAATTCACCTATTTGAAGTTAATTACTCATCTTTTGTCATTTTTTGAGAGCTTAAACCCCTACGGAGCCTATCTTTCTCTTAATTATGATGTTTTCGGGATCGAGATCTCACATGGAGGTGGCCAACTACAAGATCATGAGGCAGAATATTTGAATTTGCTTAGAATGGTGGCAAAACTTAAAAGTCTTGGAGGATCTAGTCTGGGCAAAACCAAGAGAAAGAGAAGTTGAAGGGGGATACCTTTAGAATTAACTTAGGTTGATCTTGACTCGAGGACTAGGAACGGGGATGTTTGAATAGTATGGCAAGTGAGACGAATAAGGTAAAATCAATGACTCAAAGTCAGATAATTTGGAATCGATTTCATGTGTTAGCAAATCCAAAGATGTCGATTTATGACCGATTTAGTAATAATCAAGTGGTTGAATTTTTGAGAGGCACGGATCTTGCAGAAGTTGAAATCCAGATCTTGAGAATTAAAATATTGTTGATGGTGACCCAATGTTTGGGAAGAGATGAGGTAATATTTGCCTCATATAAGTTAGAAAGCGAAGCCAACTATTGGTGGTTGATGAGAAAAGAGTCCTAAGTCGGAAGGATAAAGAGATATCGTGGAATATGTTCATGAATACTTTTATGGATAAATATTTTTCAATGACCTTTTGGGAGCATGATTCTAATTGTGGAAAGTCGGCCGCATAATCAAAGATTGTCCTTATTCCATGGGTCAGATAGTGAAGAAGCCTAGTACCTTGGATCGGGATTTTGTGGTGATGGCACAAAGTGTAGAGGTGTCGTCTACCGTGGTAGAAGATAGGATCTTTAAATTTTAGCATTTCAGTATGTGTGTTATTTTTAATTTTGAATCTATATTTTTGTTTGTGTTTTCTAAGTTTATTTGTTTATTTGAGAAACATAGACTTGTACTACTTATATCAATGTTTACAACATCTTCTTGGGTCCGTCAATATAATTAGTTGGGCTGATTGGAATTATTTTGTGGTACCATACATTGATCTGATTTTGGTGGTGTTTTGATTGGTTAGTCGCCATGCTAGTATAAATTGTGTTGGTAAGGGTATTATACTTTACAATTGGGTTGTAAAATTTTAAGTATGAGGCAGAGTTGGTCAAGTGACGACGAAATTATTATTGTTTTTCTTACAGGTCATTTAATGAGGATGTGTATCTAATTCATGTAGCATATGAGACCACATTTGGAAGCCATCTTGTGGTCATTAAGAAGTGTTGGCTATGTAAGTATTTGAGGATGTTTCTTAGATAAAAAGAATAGGCTAATTTATTTTTTGATCAGTAATTCAAGGTTGTGTTGATATCAACACAGATTTTTAAGGATTTTGTATAGAATTGAAAAAGTATCAGTTGGATAACCACCATTGAATGCTTTAGAACCTTTGGGTTGAGTAAGATGAATCGATGAAGTTGCATATCGATGACTGAAAATATTGGGTTATTTAGGAGATGAATGGTTTGATAAGCGGCTCTGTAAATTAATAGGCGATTTACTTGATCTATTGCAAAGGCTTGTTAATTTTTAGGGTCGATCTATATCTAGAGTGTTGTCAAAATTGGATAATTGAGAGTTGTGCCCGTGGTAGTATTCAGGATAAAGATATGGCCGTTACAAGTTCCAATAATGTTATTTGGGTTTGTAGGTTCATTGATATTTCTGTGGATTTTTTGGATTAGATCTTCACGCCATACTTAGGTCAATTTTGTGATGGCCTCATCGATAAATTCAAAAAATCAAGGGGGGTGTATAAACTCTATTTGAGGACTGCATCATGGATTGTGAAAGGTAATTAACCATGTGCTCAATTGAGAAAAGAACATGAGTTTGGTTATTGGAAGTGTTCTTTTGGGCATGTAGTTTCTTCGATAGTATGAATGTCATTTCATAGAGATTTAAGCTATGGCTAATTTGAAAAAGACTGATTTATGTCGTGAAGGTGTACGGTTTTCTTTAATCTGTTGAATCCGGTAAGCTGTTCATTAAGTATTCCTCAAGGATTTGTAGTGTCTATGGGGTGTTTGGCTTGTAAACGATCGGTATTCGTCGGAATAAGATATATGAGAATAACATTCAAGGAATGAAGGGTAAGTTGTTGACCATATTATTTGGGTTGATCCCTAAAAGATCTAGTGAATTGTAGTAGGATGTGATACTTTTGAGGAAGATCTAGGATTGCGTTTCCCTACATCATATATGGGCTGTTAGGCTTTGGTTAAATGAGTGAGAAGTCCATGATTAGAGTTACTCCACCCATGATTTGTAGTTAGCAATCGATGTCTTTGCTTTGAGGATTTATAGGTGTTGCTTATGGAGATAATTATTATCTAATAATTCTAAGGGTCTAAGTAGTTGTGTCATAAAGGGGAGATAATTATGCGACAGTGCAAGCAGGTAAATCTGCTTAAGGATTGTGAAGATAAATCTCAGTGTCTCTTAAGGAAAGCGAACATTAGTGCTGATAATTTGATACTGCGAGTCTTTATATTTGATATATTTTTGATACTTCATAGGAGATATTGAAGGGTGAACCACGAGTAGCTCTTGATTTTTGAACAAAATGGGGTGCTTTGCTTTTAGTTTTGGGTGGAAGAGTTGTGTCCGAAATATTGGGGTTATAAAATTATAAGATGAGAAGCCCACATAGTTTTGTCTCGGAGTTGTTAGGACGACAAGGATTAAAGGTACTATTTGGATAATTGTGGATTGGCTGATGAGAACAGTCCATCTATCATGAATTTGGACGATACGATTGGATTGAATAAGTTGGCTTGTCGGTATGCCAATAAGATGATAAGTTGCTAAATATTCAAGTTTTGAGGTTTTGGTGGTAACTTGAGGCTGTGCTGAAATTTTTGGAAAATTACTTCAATTGTATTTCCTCAGTTGATTGTAATTTGAGGAGTTTGGGTTTTACCTTAGATGTATTGATTTCTGTAAGATTTTATTAAGGTTTATAGCTGCTATGTAACTTAGGTGTCTAATATAAATCAATGGATAAGAATTACAAGTTGATTTTAGTGTACAAATAAATAATCAATTACAGTAGCACAGTGGGAGTGTGTGGGCTTATGGCCCAAAGATTTTAAAATAAGATTCAGGTTCCAAGTGAACGATCATTTCGAGGCATGGGGTGAATTGAAGTAAGAGTTTATTGTCTATTTAGGATTTTAAATTAAGTTGAAAAAAATAGTCAATAAATTTGGGTTGCCTTCAAATTTGGTGGATTATCATGAAGTTTCCCATATATCGATAATTGAGGAAATAAATATGTGATCGAACTAAGCCATTGTTAGAGATTGAGAATTTTTTTTATGCTAAGGTTCCAACCAAAATCTAGATAGGAATCATAAGGTACTGAGAATCAAGATAATTAAGTTAATTGAGGTTTTCTAAGAAATATCATTTCATTAAGGATGTGACATAGGAATGTGAAGAATGAATCTGAAAGGATTTTCCCCAACTGTTAGATTTTAAGGTTCGTTAAATTTTGAGAACAATTTTTTTATAAGTGGGGGAGAGTTGTAGGATATCGATTTTTAAATATCGTAATTAGGAGTAATTAAGGTAATATAGTCAATATTAGACTTAATTAATATGAAAAAATAAGTTTCGGGAGCGGTAGGAGGAAGCGGCAGGGGATGCCTGCTGGGAGCCCAAGGCGGTGCCACATCGCCCTTGAAGTGTGCCGGGTTGGCACTTGAGCGCCAGCTTGTGATATAAAACACACATTAGGTTTTTTCCGCGTCATTTTTATGTGGATCTGGGAGAGAATAGAGAGAGAGAACGCAAAGGAGAAGAGAGAAAACAAGAAGATCGAGGCTCTTAGGTTCGATTCCAACTTGGAGCTAGTTAGAGAAGTTGTAGATCGGGTCATGGTAAGTGTACTCATGTGCTTTTCTTCCTCTTATTTCACTTTTTTTAATCCTTTTGAGTATTTTTGTCCCGATACCCGACCATACTTTTATTTTATAGTACCCATATCTTGAGCATGCACATATGTTGATTTTATATCCGATTTCTAAGATTCATGCAGTATATTGCTTCACGAACCCCTAACCCGCTCCCCCTTTGTATTTATTCGATTTATTTGAGATTTATGCATGATTTGGCTTTAGAAAATTTATACCCATGTCTTGAGCATGGCAATTTATCAATTGAGTGTCCAATTTAGTAGTTTTATGTAGTTTTGTACACGTGGAAAACCTTAACCTGCTCCCCGACATTTTTACTCGTGTAATTTAAGGTTTATGCATAATTTAACTTTAGATAATTGAAACCCTAGATTTATGAACGTTTTTATCATGATCATTTGATGTTTATTTACATGTGAATTGTATATGATATTTTATATGTTCCGAAAATTATGTTATGAACCGTTTATGAAGGAATTTATTATCCAAAAGCTCTAAAGTTATGTTTGACTCATTGTGGTGAGAATTTCTAATTCTCTCAAGCTTTATGTTAATCATACATGTATTTAAGTCATGTGAAGACTTAAACTCATAAGAATTATACAAGTTATGAAAAGTATAAGAAGAGAATTCAATGATATGTTAAGTTTGATGAACCGTTCTCCTAGAGTGAGAATGAAGTGTTAAGAATGAGTATGGAATTTTCCTTAAAAATAAGTAATCATAAAACTGGATCAAAGATTTATATTTCAGTTGGTAATATTTCTTAATATACCTTAGGATATTACTGTGATAGCACAAGGATTGCCTTTGGGCCACGGGGGTTGTGGTGGCATAAGCTTTATGGCCCCGTATGCCAAATGAAAGGTATGTCGCTCATCACAGGGTATTAAATTACATGGGTAGTGCCTTAAAATGTGTGAAAGCATACACATTCCTTTCCTCGTTCGACCACACTGTTAGCTGGTAAGGCTTACTAGCCCCGGAACATTCCTTTCCTCATATATCTCTCATCTACTTTATTTTGAGTATATTGCTTACTGTCATTAATTATATTGTGCCTTGCTAAGCATTTGGCTCACTCCTTACTATTTTCTTGATTTTAGATGAGTATGAACTTATGTCCAATGAGGTGGGGTAGAGGATTAGAAGTTGACTAGGCTACTGACCTTGGAAGATGACTTTATAGATTTAGATTTTGTAATTTTGTACCTTGTGGAGTTATTTTGTATATATTGAGATAGAAATGTATATGTATATTAATGATGTACAAATAGTTTAGTTTTCACTGTGTATGATGGATATATATACTTTCGCTGGTAATTATGATTTGTACTTTGGTACCTAGAGGCATCTCTTATGAACCAACATTGTATCCGAAGTTATGACATTGGGGCCACAAATATATTGTGGCATTTGGATCCTGTGATGGTTGTCATTGTATTATGTATATGTTGTATAGGGATATTGTACAGGTTTGTATGTATTCTAACGGCTGTTTTACAGCTGAAACCTTATCGATTTTCGGTTAGGATATTTGGGGTCATCATAGATACTTTTAGGAAAACATATTCCTCAACTTTGAATTTCGACTCTGATCTTTCTCGATCTACATAACTTTTCTCTCTACTTTGGGCTACCTTTAACTTCTCATAGATTAACTTGATTTTATCGGATGCTCCCTAATAATGTTCAATCTCGTAAGCCGTCTATCACCCGTTTCTCCCTTATGAATAGAAAAATGACATTTTCTCCCATATAGTGCTTCAAAAGGGACCATTCCAATATTTGCCTAGTAACTATTATTATAGTAAAATTTCACCAACGCTAAATGATCATCTAGTTACCTTTTATTTCAAACACTGAAGCCATTAATATATCCTCCAAAATCTGGATGGTTCACTTTGATTGCCCATGCGTTTGTGGATGATAAGTCATGCTAAATTTCAAGTCTATCCTTAATTCACGATGCAAGCTTTCCCAAAATTTTAAAACAAATCTCGAGTCTTAATCGTATACAATAAATGTTGGGATCCCACACAATTTAACTATCTTAATAATATATAATTGGGCTAACTGATCGCTTAAGGAAGTCACCGGATTGGTTAGAAAATGTGCTGATTTCGCAAGCCAATCAATAATTACCCAAATTGTATTATGATTCCTTGCAGTTTTCAGCAATCCTATCACAAAATCTATTGATACTGTGAGATTCCGATCCCAAAAATGTGATAATTATGTAGATAAAAATCATATTTTGGCTTGAGTATAGTAGAAAAATTGACATTGAAGCAAAATGAGGCGAAATGGGCCAAGTAGGACGGGCGCTCGATAGGCGCTATGAAAGGGTGCGCTCGCTGGCCACCTGAGGTGCGGTGGGAGCGAGGTTGGGCTACGAGGGTAGCGCTCGAGCATTGCTCAAGCACCAACCCAGGCGCCCATTTGTGAGAGCAATTGCTTGAGGGCCGCTCGACAGGCGCTTGAGTGTTGGCCCTCAGGTAAATCACATGCCTACTTTTTCTTGCATTTTAAGTGAGAATTGAGGAGAGAGAGGGTCAGCTCGACAAAACCATTAGCAAAATGAGGGGAAAGGAGGAAGGAGGAAGAGGAGAAGAGAAGGAAGAGGGAAAAATCCCTTGATCCACTTCTATCAGAGTAAGAATAACGGTAGATCGGGCTCAGGCAAGTGTACTTCAAATGTTATATACTATTTTTATAGTGTTTTAATATCTCTAAATTTGTGTTTATGCATAAAATCCGTGTTTCTCCATGTTTACTGTAAATAAAGCATGATTCTATAAACTGACCGGATAGATTTTATATTTATGCATGTATATTATAACTGAAAACTCCGATTTTGTGATTTGACTCACGTTTTGCCTTCATTTCGTGTCCAAAAATTTTGCTCGAAACCCTAGCTCAAAAATGAGATGAAATCATGAATTTAATCCATGCTATGTGTATGTTTTATGATTTATAGCTTCAATTTTATGATTAATAATATATTTGGTATCCGTTTTATGTTCGGAGTATTTATTAAAACTCTAGGTATGAAAATGAAAGGATTTAATGATTAAAATCCATAATTCTGATATGTGAAAGTTAATTTGTAAAAGAGTACTGCCCATGTTATGATTCGTAATTGAAAAATTTACATAGAACTTCACTGTTGAGTTTATGTAGATTTTGAAGTAGCCTGAAAGGTTACTTGCTTGATTCTGATCGATTTACTGATATACGATAAGTTATAAGCTAGAAAATAGGAAGAAAAATGTTTCTGCTTTTATCAATTAGGACCCAAGACTGATATACAGTCAGGTGAGGTTCTTCTACATACCTTAGGACTTTACAATGGTAAATAGGGATAACTCCGTCCATGGAGTTCTACGTGGTCTGCCCTTTCTTGGGGCGTTATTGAAACTGACTCTAGAGGTTATAAATCCTCTATTGGCTTTGAATTGTGTGCCCAAAAATACAATTGGTCCCTATTATCATCACAGTTTCTAGCCTTGGATTGCTTGGCAAAAATACAATCTATTCTCGATTATTTGCTCCCTCAGCTAGTAGGGTATGCTAGTTGGGTCCCTAGGATATTGAATTAGAATTTCTGAATAAACAAATAAGATTTAAAACTATTTTATGAACTCCGACGCATGTTTAAATAGTATTATACTTTATCTCTATTTCCATAAAAGTTTCTATTCTACTGATATCATCGTAATTTTCTATTTTAATGAATATATATTTTACTTGAAAGAATTAATTATGATTATCGAGACCTATTTGTGTAGAATTATACTTTTCTCATGATTTATGTATAAATTACTATTCATCTATACTTATGTTCCATATGGAAGTATTATATTATGCATATTTTGGTACCTGACTAGGTTTCGGCTCACGGTTTTATTTTTTTCCTACTAGATAAAGACATAGAGATGATACTAGATATATGAAATGATTAGAGCTTAGTAAGGAGCTGAATGGACTTTCAGAGCCTTTGAAGACTTGGGATTTTTTGATATTGTTAATGTAAATACCTAAATAGTGAAGGAAACTATGTATTAATAGTTATGATATGTTCTGCATACTGTTAAAATAGAAATTATGCTTCCGTAGGTTTATATTATGGATTTAGTTGTTTCCTCTATATGTATTCTGGTTTTGTACAAATCCTAATAAGCATCTCTTATATGACTTTAGTATAGTGGATAGGATTGATAAATTAAAGCCATGTATGAATATGGCCTTTGTGATCCTGTGAATGTGTGTTATAGGAGAATTCGTGATTTTTGGATAGTTTTGTGCATGTACTGATTATGTTATACAGGTTTATGTTTTAGTTTAGCCCAATTTTAGGAAAGACTATGTCCGTTTTTTCCTATAACCTTAAGTTGGAATTTGGGCTTCTATTCCTATATCTGTCATGATGGAATTATTTGAGGATAAAAAAATCTATTCTGTCATAATTAGTATCAGAGAAAATGAAATGTTTTAAGAATGATCTGAATTATAAGTGAAAATTTAGGAAACGATTCTGACTAACCGAATTAGTAGGTATAGATATATGATGATTAAGTTAGATTGAATAAATTCTAGGAAATCCTAGCTAGCATAAGTTAGGTTGGAAACAGACCAAGCCTTAGTGATTAAACAGGCCTTAGTGATTAAACGGATTAATACTAATTTTAGGCCTGGGATAACTGATTTGGGTTCTAGGTTTCGATTATAATCTATTCTAGGATTAAGGAAAGATAAAGGCTAGATAGGATTGAACCAAAATGTTTAAGGACTAGACTTAGGATTATTGTTGAAGTGTCCTAGTCGATGTTAGCAAGATTATTGACATTGCCGTGTTTTTGGTTACAGGTTATCAAATGGCAAGTAAAATGGGTGGAAGCGATGATAATGGAAGTGCTAATACTCCCCATGACCAAGAAGCTGAGTATGTGAATTTGTTGGAAAGGATAACAAATGTTATAGAAAAGATGCAGTAGCGTCATATGGCTTTGATTTTTGCACCAAATTTGATTTCAATGATGTACGAGAGGTTTAAAGCAGAGAAGGTGCCTGAATTTTTGGAAAAAATAAATCCGATGAAGGCGGAGAATCGGATTAGGAGATTAAAGAAAATATTTGTAGTTATTCAATGTTATGACAGCAAAATGGTTACTTTTGTTACTTATAAATTAAAAGAAGAAGCCGATAATTGGTGGGCAACGAAGAAAAGAGCAATGGGTTTGTTTGATGTGGAAATTTCTTAGGAATCGTTTGAGAAAGTTTTCGAGAAAAAGTATATTCCCTCTGGTCTTCAAGATTAGAGGGAAAGAGCTTTTATGGAGCTTAGGTAAGGGAGCCACACCGTAGAGGAGTATGGTACAACGTTCATTGAATTATCTCGTTATGCATCTTTTGTTGGGAAAGATGAATTGAGGATGAGCAAGAAGTTCCTGCAAGGGTTAAAGGATGAGATTAGGAGTCAGTTAGTAACTCAAGAGTTTCAAACTTATGCTGGGGTCCTAGATAAGGCCTTGATACTTGAGAAAGAGCTTGAGACTCAAAAGTCTTTGGGAAAAAGGGTGGCTAATCCAATAAGTTATGGATGATGATCGAATGTGGAGCCCTCAGGACTGTTTAAGAAGGCAAAAACAGCAAACAAGGGGAAGAGCGTTACTCAAGTTCAGTCAAAGACTAATTCTCAGGCATTAGCCGCTGGCTGTTCTTTCTATAGAGAGAAGCATGCAGGACATTTTTGTCGTAAGACGATGGGAACTTGTTTTAGATGTGGATAGCAGGGCCACTTGATTAAAGATTGTCCATATCCTTGGAGGTTAAAAGCAAAGGAGTCCACTGTCTCAGCTAAAGCACTCGCAGTGATGGTTCAAAATGCTGAAGTACCCCCAGAGGTGGATAGAGGTATTCCCTTAATTGTGGAATTTGATTTATGTTTTAATTGATTTGGGATTTACATATTCTTTTGTTTCTTCTATGATTTGCATATATATTTTTCCTCATCTTGAAGATTCTAGATTATTTTGTGATTATATTTATGTGTTCTTTTGTAAATTTTGTGGATTGGAGACAGTAGAAGACTGAACTCCTAATTGAGAAAGTGGTTGGTTATGTGTTATTGGAGAAATGAATGTCTAATTTGTTTGGTCGGTTTGGCGAAAAGTAGAACTAATGATTTGGAATCAATTTTCTGGTGATGCGAATCCTTTTAGAGTTGAAATGGTACTCAAGGATGTTGGCATAAATTGTAATCGAAAAAATGCAGTACCCTGTAACAAGGTTGTGAATTTTGAGTAAGAGGCAAAGGCCAATCGAATTAAGGATATGTGCTAAGTTTAATTAGAAAATGAGGCTGCCCTTTTGAAGTCGGTAGATGGTAGGTCGAGAATCTGACTATAAAAAGTTTGAGGAACAGATGTATCTGGAGGGAAAGACCAAGCCAATTGGTTTTAATGAGCGGTTTAGAGGAAACTAAAATTGGTATTAGTCTCTAAGAATTTGTATGAGATTGAAAAGGCATCGGTTAGGTATTGTTAAGGAAGCCTTAGAGCCTCTGGAAAGTAGGATTTAACTAATGAACTAAGTTAGTATAAGCAATAATACCATTATGAAGGACTGGGATTTTGTTATCTGCAACCAACAGTAATCACCCACAAGCAAAGTGGGAGAAGAGTCTGCGGGTTGAAAATTACTTCACCTGAAATTGAGACCTTATGATGAGGTTTTGCTTTGAGGATTTGTGGTTAATACTTTGGAAGAAACTAATGTCTTGTGAACCTAAAAGTTAAAGGTTGTAATAGGTGGATCTCGGTATGATTCGGAGAGAGTGAGTGTTGAGATCAATTGTTGATATCAAAAGCCTCCATTTGAAAAAAATTGTAGAATTGCCTCAGAGATAACTCTGATCTAATAATTTTGAGGATTAATGGGATTATGTTATGGCAGAACCTTAGGAGATCCCGAATGGATTAATCTATTTAAAGACTATAACGATAGACCCTGATATTGTTAAGGAAACTTTAGAATTATACTTTCTCGTGTCGCTTGTGAATCGATGTCCTTGGGTTAAGTGGGAAAAGAAATCCCTTGCTAGAGTTATCCTTCCATGGTTTGGATTAGCCATTGGAAGTTCTGTTTAGGAAATTGTGGATTTTGTTTCAGGAGATAGTTTGATCTGATAAATTAAGAGTCAAAATGGTTATGTTATGATGGAAGTTGAACTTGGGAATTGTAAATGGATAGGCTTGTCTAAGGAGTATATAGATGAATTTCGATATCTTGAGAGAAAATGAGCATTAATTTTGGTAATAGATGTTAAAGGTTTATAGATTTGATATACCTTGGGTGTTTCGTAGGAAACAGGAAAGGAAAATTATGGGTAGGCTCAATTGTTTGGAAAATAAAATGCCACATTCCTAAGTTGGGAAGTGGAGTTGGGTTTGGAATGTTGGGATTATGAAATTTCAAGATGAGAAAACCCTTACGTTTTCATACTACAACAACCCACTAATCATGATTATGGAGGACGTATTCAGGTTTAATCAACGGGTTTATCAGTATGCCAACAAGATCTGAAATTGCTCAGCGTGGGAGTTTTGAAATATTGAGGTTGCTAATTGTTAAAATCTTGAGATTTTAAGGTAATGATCTAAAACTGTATCGAAATTATGATTACTGTTATAATTAAAACTTTTATTTAGAGGTGAATTGAGAATCTGTGAGCATTATTTTCATGATATGGCTATCTTAAAATCAGTCTTAACCAAGGTTACCACATAAATTGGGTGTTTGGAGAGGAATATGTACTTCAAGAAAATGTCAATTTGATGACATACCAACAAATAGGTGAGAATGTAAAGTATCCTACTTTTGAAGTCTAATCGTACTTTGAATTTTATATTGGGATTTTAACTATGCATGGTAAAAGAATTGAAATACTAGGTTGTAATAATGGTAAATTGTAACCGAACAATTTGAAGCTAAATGATTGATCAGAGCGTGCAGCGGAAGAGTATGAACCTGTGCATATAATAAGATTTAAGGTAATGTTCAGACGAAATGTTCAATATTAAGGTTTAGTATGAAATGAAACGAGGCATTCTGCTTGTTTAAGATTTAGAACTAAGTTAGAAAAGTGGTTAATGAAATAGGATTGCCTTCGAACTTAGTAAATTTGGATCTAGAAAGGACGCGTCAAATAATCAGGATCAAGATAATTTAGATATTTAAGATTTTTTGGGATAATCATCCTGATTTAGAAATGAATCGAAGATAATAAGAAGGTTCTTTGATTTTGAAAATTTAAGGATTGTTAAATTTGGAAGATGAAATTTCTGTAAGTGGGGGAGATTATGAGATCCCGATTCCAAAAACATGATAATTATGTAGATAAAAATCATATTTGGGCTTAAGTATAGTAGAAAAATTAATATTGAATCAAAATAAGGCAAAATGGGCCAAGTAGGACAGGCACTCGATAGGCACTCGAGCACCACTCAAGCGCCATTTATGAAAGGGTGTGCTCGCTGACCGCCTGAAGAGGTGGGAGTGAGGTAGGGCAATGAGGGTAGTGCTCGAGCGGCGCTCGAGCACCAACCCAGGCGCCCATTTGCAAGAGCAAGCGCTCGAGAGCCGCTCGACGGGCGCTTGAGCGCTCGCCCTCGGGTGAGTCACGTGCCTACTTTTCCTTCGTTTCTAAGTGAGAATTAAGGAGACAGAGAGGGGCAGCTCGACAGTACCATCAGCAGAACGAGAGGAAAAGAGGAAGAAGGAAGAGGAGAAGAGAAGGTAGAGGGAAAATCCATTGATTTACTCCGATCAGAGTAAGAATAACAGTAGATTGGGCTAAAGCAAGTGTACTTCAGACATTTTATACCATTTTTATAGTGTTTTAATATCTCTCAATTTGTGTTTATGCGTTAAATCTATATTTCTCCATGTTTATTGTAAATAAAGCATGATTCTGTAAACTAACCGAATAGATTTTTTGTTTATGTATGTATATTGTAACTGATAACTCCAATTTCATGATTTGGCTCATGTTTTGCCTTCGTTTTATGTCCGAAAATTTCACCTGAAACCCTAGCTCAAAAATGAGATGAAATCTTGAATTTAAGCCATGTTATGTATATGTTTTATGAATTACGGCTTCAATTTTATGATTAATCATGTATTTGGTGTCCGTTTTATGTCTGAAATATTTATCGAAACTATAAGCAACAAAATGAAGGGATTTAATGTTTAAAATCCATAATTCTGATATTTCAAAGTTAATTTGTAAAAGAGTACTGTCTATGTTATGATTCGTAACTGAAAAATTTACATCAAACTGCACTATTGAGTTTATGTGGATTTTGAAGTAACCTGAAAGGTTACTTACCTGATTCTGACCGATTTATTGATATATGATAAGCTATAAGCTAGAAAATAGGAAGAAAAATGTTTCTGCTTTTATCAATTAGGATCAATGACTGCTATATGGTCAGGTAAGGTTCTCTGGCATGCCTTAGGATATTATGGTGGTAATCGGGGATAATGGTACCTTGGAGATACCTCATTACTTTCTTAGCAGCTTTTCAGTGTTCCATACCTTGATTACTTTGAAATCTTCCCAATATTTCAACTATAAATGCGATTTCAGGTCTTGTATATACCTGAGTATACATCAAACTTTCAACAGCGGAAGCATATGAAATACTTTTCATCTGTTCCCATTCAAAATTATTTTTTGGGCATTGGCTCAAATTGAATCTATCACCCTTCATAATGAGTGCTACACTTGGTGAATAATCTTTTATCTAAAATTTCTGTAAAATTTTATAGATATAGGTCTCTTGAGACAAACCTAGAATACATTGTGGTCTGTCTCGATATATTTTAATGCCAATGACATAAGATGTATTACCCATATCTTTTATTTTAAATTTATCAGAGAGAAATTATTTTATCTCATACAACAAGCCCTTATCATTGGATACAAGTAAAATATCATCCACATACAAAACAAGGCAACAAATCTTACTCCCACTAACCTTCTAGTATATACATTGATCCAAAATATTCTCTTCAAAACCAAATGAAGAGATAACATTATCAAATTTTAAATACCATTGACGAGAGGTTTGTTTCAATCCATATATGAACTTCTTGAGTTTACATACCAATTTCTCACCATCACTATAAGAGAATCCTTCTAGCTGTTTTATATAAACCTCTTTTTCTATATCATCATTTAGAAATACTATTTTCACATCCATTTGTGGTAATTTCATATCAAAATGAGTATCCAATGCCAAAATAATACGAATAGAATCCTTTTTAGATACAAGAGAAAAAGTTTCCGTGTAATCAATTTTCTCTTTTTGAGTATATTCTTTAGCAACGAGTCTTGCTTTATATCTTTCGATATTACCTAATGAGTCTTTCTTTATCTTAAAGACCCATTTACACCTTATGGCTTTCGCCCTTTTAGGCAACTGAATAAGATTCCAAATTCCATTGTAACTCATAGATTTTATCTCTTCCTTCATGGCATTGTATCATAATTGTAATTAATTATAACTCATAACTTGTGAAAACATTTTAGGATTATTTTTTACTCCAATATTATAGTCAGACTCCTATAGATATACAATAAAATCACTAGGTATTACTGAATTTTTTATTCTAGAAGACTTTCTCAATGTTATATTATCATTCTCAATAGAACTATGTTGTACAACTATTTTAGATAAATCCTGAATTTCATGGTCAACTGGAATAGGATCAGCATTTTATGGAATGATATTTATTGGTTGTTCAACACCAATTTGATCTTGAGGGATATTGTGTACAACAATCAACTTATCAATTAAAGTAGAAGGTTGAGAAAGCAAATGATCATTATCAGAAATCATATTTCTGGATCGCTTTCTCCCACTTATTAAGTCATTCTTAAGAAATTTTTTATTTCTCGATTCCACAATCCTAGTGTTGTGAGACGGGTAATAAAATCTATATCCTTTGGACCGTTCAGCATATCCAATGAAATATCCATTGATGGTCCTTGGATCCAATTTCTTTTCATGTGGATTATAAACTCTTACTTCAAATGGGCATCCCCATACGCGTACATGTCATAAACTCGATTTCCAATATTTCCATAACTCAAAAGGAGTTTTTAGGACATTTTTTATTGGGACCCGATTTAATATATACACCATCGTTTTAAGAGCTTTATTCCACAAAGATTTTGAAAGATCGGAGTTGTTAAGCATACTCCTCACCATATCCAATAACGTTCAATTTCTTCTTTCTACTACACCATTTTAGTCCGGAGAACCAGGCATAGAATATTGGGCAATAATCCCATATTCTTGAAGAAACCTAGCAAATGGACCAGGCATTTGTCCATCTTCAGTATATTTACTATAATATTCTCCACCTCTATCTAATCTCACAATCTTAATTTATTTTTCACATTATTTCTCTGCTTCTATTTTAAATAATTTAAAAACATTTAAGGTTTCATTCTTATTATGAAACAAGTAAAGATACATATATCATGAGAAATCGTCAATAAAGGTAATGAAATATTTTAGGCGTATGAGTAAATGTCAGGATTATAAATATTCGTATGTATGATTTCGAATATGTTTGAACTTCTCTTGGCATTTTTCTTAGTCTTGTTAGTCTATTTTCCTTTAGTGCAGTCTACACAAGTCTCAAAATTAGTAAAATCTAGAGTATTAAGTACTCCATTATTTACTAATATTTTAATTCGTTCAATGAAAATATGACCTAATATCCTATGCCACAATATAGATAAACATTCATCCACAACACATCGCTTAATACCAGCATCAACATGCATAGTATTGAAAGATGTATTATCTTATAAGTTCAAGCAATAAAGACCATTAGATAATATACCATTCCCAATAATATCAGACTTATAATATAAACTGAAAGATGAGTCTGAAAATATAATGAAATGTCCAAAAGGTACAAGTCTTGAAACTTATATCAAATTTTTGGAGAAATTTGGAATATAGAAAGTATTTTCCAAATTCAAAACAAAACTACTACTCAAAATTAAACTGCATGTTTCAATGGCCTCCACATGTGAACGCATCTTGTTTTCAGATAAGATACTTTGTTCACTGCCCACTGGCTTCCTTAGGTTTTGCAAGCCCTGTAAAAAATTTAAAATATAGATTATAGAATCAGAATCAATCCACCATGTGTTGTAAAAAATATTAACCATATTAGATTCATAACATACAAAAGAGAATGGATTACCTTTCTTCTAAAGCCAATTTTGGTATTTGACATCATCCTTCTTGATGTGTCCCTTCTTTTTACAGAAGAAGCACTTGGATTCCTTTTTGATGTCTGATTGAGGAGATATTTTACCTTTTTCTTTTTTTTGGCTTAAGTCTTAAACTTTCCTTCTTTGAATATAAATACGCTTTCATTTTGTTCCATCATGAGCCTTTTTTCCTTTTAAACACACATGGTCATAAATTCATTGATCGACCATTTATCTTTCTGTGTGTTATAAGAGATTTTGAAAGGTCCATATTGTGGTGGAAGCGTGTTCAAAATATAATGTACAAGAAAAGATTTAGACATTTTCACCTCCAAATTTTTTAATTGAGCCGCTACATCCCTCATCAGTATAATATTTTCACACAAACCCTTAATACTGGTGAGCCTTAAAAATGGAAACTTCATTATTAGAGTACTAGCAAGTGCTTTATTTGAAGTTTTAAACTGTTCATCAATAGCCTTTAGTAAATCCCACGCTTTGTTATGCTGATTGACAGAACCACGAATGTCAACAGAAATTTTAGTCTTTATGAACATTAAATTAAGGCCATTAGATCACTCCCATTGTTCATAAAGAGCTACATCAACTGGAGTGCTGGTTATAGTAAGAGCGCGTGGTTCGTCTTTCTTTATAGCATAATCTATATCCATCCACCCTAAATGAAGATGATTTCTCTCCTTCCATACTTTACAGTTATCACCTTTCAGTTCGAGAATTTCACATCTTATATCAGAAATATTAGTAGATTGAATAACTGTATAAAAATTAAATACATGCTTAACAAGTAATAAATAAGACTAACAAATAAATACAGAATTATGTTTTACCAATGTAAAGCATACATCATGAATCAATTGATATAAAAATTATCTGTGGGCTAAATTTTTAATTCAAGTAGATTCATGTCTAATTTTATGATAAAACAAATTATATTTCAATTTTAATCCCTTGTGGACAAATTAAGAAAAATAATTTGATATTTTATCTTAATTAATTAATTTAATATAATAAAATTTTCTGTGTGATAAATTTTATTATATTAAAAATAATTAGCCACAATTAATGTCATTATACCATATGTGATAATAAAATATAATTTTATTAATTAATGATGCTGTTGCCAATCTCTAATTAATTAAATTATATTAATTACTAGATATTATATATATATATATAATTATATTTTAAACATTATATTTTAATCTTTATATATAATAATAAATATAATTATATATAAATAAATATATGTTTATAAATATATACATATATTGATATCATTTAAAGGGAATTAAAACCCCTTATTTATTACAAGACACGCGCGTGGTCCAGTGGCGCAGCGGCTCCTTTCCATGCAAGCAGTCTCGGGTTTGAGTCCTGCTGCTGCGCACGCATGCAGAATTTTTCAGCCAATTTCCAATTCTGCTGTAGTATTTATTGCTATCATTTAAAAGGAATTAAAATCTTTTATAATTAACCAAACGCGTGGCAGTGCAGCGGTGAAGCGTTCCCCACTGCATGCCACGACGCGAGTTTGAATCCAGACTGCAACATGATTTTCCCATGTTTTGCTACAGTAATGGGCTAAGCGGTTGGGCCGCGCGCATGTAGGCCGGCACGCCAATGGCTCAGGGACAGATGCAGGTAACGCCAGCAAATGCGGGATTTGGGCTCACGCACGAAAATTGCCCAAATCCAATCCACCTTTTTTTTATTTTTAATATGAGCATTGTAGCAAAACGACGTTGTTTTGGTCATCTTCAACCTCTAGCCGGGTTCACCCAAACCCGAATTGACTCAATTTTTGACCCGGTTGAAACTCTTCCATTTTTACACCAAAATTGATGAAAAATATATGAAAATGTCAAAAATTAAATTTTCGAATGATTTCCAGCATTCGTTTTCACCGAATCACTATAAAAATGGAAACTTTAATAATTTTTAAAAATTGAGAAAATTAAAAAAAAATGCAGAACAACAAAGGCAGAGGCACGAAATCGCTCTGATACCAAATGTTAGCATTTTATGTGGCATAAACAACTACGAATGCGGAATAAAGGATCGCGTACTAACCTCTTGCCATTAAGCTGCTCTGTTTTCGGGTTCTGGAGTTTGGATGATTTTGAGCTTCTGGACACTCCTTTCTTCTTCAAGATGGTGTGTTGCAGAGAATTGGAGCCAGGGACAAAACCAATTTACATTATTTATAAGGCAAAACCATCAATTGCCTTCACCGAATACGCGCGAATGAAACGGCCTCGAAGGAGAATAATGGGGCACAATAATGGAAGAGTTATTAGCATTTAAATAGACCACTAATACTTTAGCAATTAACTGGATGAATTGAAGAACTGGTGAAGGAATTCAACGGTCGTTGTTATGGATGAAGCTGCTGAAGTGTTTCTGCAGATAGTACCCAATCCAGATAAAAGAGCCTCCTTGCTGCCAATGAATTCTATCACCATTTACGACGCCACTTTGTTGGCGGGTGTTCGTTTTCTGCTTGCTTCAGAGTTGATGGCTCTTTTTGACGCTAAGGGTATACCATCAACTCAATTCAAACCAAATGCTAGAACGTACATTGTGGCTCTGTGTATGCTTTTTCATCAACAAAAGCATTTAGTGTCCCCCTCAATCATCGAGGCCATGTTTAAGTTTGGGAGCAAAAACTCAGACTGGTTTTTATATCTCTCCTTGAGATGGGCTATTATTTATAGTCAAAAACCTCGACTTGGTAAAAAATTAGATATCTCACTTCCAGTTTTTTTAGATACGACTGTGGCTATCCCAGGCCTTCTAGATGGGGTATGCCAAACCCCAACTTTTGTGAGGATATGTCCAGCATAGACCTTCATTCCATCCAAGTGGACCTTGCCTTAATGCACTTGGACAAGTTAGGTGAAATGAGCTTTTATGTAAAAAAAAATACTACTAGAAATGAGATGAAGCCCTATTGTGGACGGGATAAGAATTGTCGTTGTTACAGAGGTGGCCATAAACCAAGTTTGTGAGCGAAATTTTTGTCTTGACAAGAAAAAAATGACTGGTAGTTGTTTTGGTTCTACCGCAAATTTGCCCATGGGTCATCAAAAATCAAAACAAGCTTGTGCGTCATCCCACACAATGAGGATGGGTTCGTATAGCATGTCCAACGAGGATTCTGAAGAAGTCAAAAAAGGAGAATGGATTGTCGTCCGGCCTAGAGGAGACGCCATCAGAGACTAGGACATAAATGTCAAGCAAGGCTCCATAGGAGGCGGTTGCCAGATGTAGTTTTTCTTCTAGTGTTTCTTGAGCATCCCCGCCATGTTGTTGGGATCTGCATCTTTGGTGACTCCTACTATGTGCTCCACTTTCGGATTCATTTCCCTTGTGACTCTCATGATGAGCTCCACTTTCAAATCCAGTAGCTAGATGAGATCCGCGCATTTTTCTTATCAACTTGTCTTGGCTATTGTCCAATCTATCGTGAAGGCTCTATGTTTGGTGTTAATACCTCAATAGGGGTGGATTAGTTCCAGGCAGCCATCCTTCCTAGGGATGCCGTTCAAGTAGAAAATTTGTCCCTCTAGTGGCATTATAAAAAAAATAATTCTTAGTGACAAAAAATTAGTGGCAAATATATTTTTGTTACTATTAATAATTAATAATTATAATTTGTAACAAAAATATAACTTTGTCACTAAAAGTTTAAAGTTAAATAAATACAAATTCATAAAAAATAAAATAATTAATTCTAAATAATAAAAATAAGAGTAATAAAAATATTGATGGGTACTGATACCGAAAACCTAGTTGGAAGACCCATTTTCATGAGTTGGTCCCTTATACCAAGGAGGCCCAACAGGCTCAGATGGCCGACTCGGCCTAAGGGGCATAAAAGGCCATGGAATCCATTGAGGCCTAAAGACTCATGGTAACGGTCGAGGACTCTGTTAAGTTTGCAAAGTCGGCATGCCAGAAGTTAGTGGCTGACTCTATCAGATTGTAGGAAGGGATGAAGGCGACCTCTCAAGGAAGGCATTAGCTTTTGGAAAGCGCGTGCACCCTAAGAGGAGCAGTTGACTTCAAGAATTGGCAGGCTTTGCAGGACAGTGCAATGGGTTTACAGAGTTGGTGGTAGGTATTCCCACGCACGCAAGCTCCATGCTAGGTAGGCGAAAGCCATCAAGTATATATACATAGTCCAAACTCTACGCAAGGACACGTAATAGTGCATGCAAGAAAAGAACCAAAAGCAGGATGCCATTTTGCTCTCTATAGTCACTCTCTATAAACTTAAGCTACTTATAATCAAAATCATCATAGTAAAATCATTTATGGAGCAAGAGTTCCGTAGTTTTTTCCTCTCATTCAAGAGAGGGTTTTTCACGTAAAAAATACTGTATTTTATTGCTTCCTTTCTCTCCCTAAGCTTAACACCTGCGTCCTTAAAATTACTTCCTCTAACTAAAGAGGGCCATCCGAGTACTTTGTGTTGCTCGGGTTCAGGTTCGTCTACACGGTGGAAAGGTCCGAGGACTCTTTAGATTTCTGTCCGTACTACAAATACGATCCGAGGACCCAATATCAGCGCCATCTGTGGGAACTAACTAAAACTTAGATTAATACATTTTTCAGAAACTAAAACATAGTGAAATACAAGAACACAAACCAGTGTCTCAGTTAGAGAAGTTGCTTCATGTGGCAATGGCCCCACTACGGGCATCAGGATAGATGACCATCCTGATCCATATGTCCGAGCATTGGCAATGAGAATGGACTACATTTCCAAAACCATCCAGACTCTTTGTTCAAAAATAAATGAGCGGCCAAAGGGGGCACCATCTAAGGCCTCCCAGATCACCACATCTCAGAGGAAGGGAAAGAGAAAGAAGAATCCCACTCAACAAGTTAATCAGCATGAGGGCCCTGGGACTCAAGTCGGCTTGAGCGGCAAAGTCCCGTTGCGACTTGATGGTCGCTTGGGTCCTCGGATCCAGGAGAAAAGCCTAAAGAGGTGAAATCCTCAATGTTCACGTAACAACCAAGAGCACGCCATTCAAGAGGTGTCCCCTCGTGACGAGATCCCTCCAAAGGCTAGGAGCCTTTCAGAGCCGCAAGCTGCCTAGGACCCTTACGAGTTGAGGAATTACCTTAACGAGAAGAAGGTGACAGCTCTACCCTAAGTGAAGGAGAGGCTTCAAAAAGTTTGGCAATGAGTTTTTTGAGATGATGCTGGGGCAGGAGTGATGGACTTGCGCAGATTGCTATGTCGAGAAATTCTCTACGAAGCTCTTATAATATCCTGCCATGTCGAGAAAACTCCTAATTTCAGTCACTGAGGTAGGTCTACTCTAGTTAATAATGACCTCTACCTTCTTTGGGTCTACAACAGTATCTATGTTGGAAATCACATGTCCCAAAAATATCACATCCACAAGCCAAAATTCGCATTTATTCAATTTAGCATACAGTTTCTCCTCACGAAACACTTAGAGAACAATCCTCAAATGAGTCTCATGCTCCTCATGACTCTCAAAATATATCAAAATATCATCAATAAATACCACTACAAATTTATCTAAATATGGTCTAAATACCTGATTCATCAGATCCATAAAAGAAATAGGAGCATTAGTAAGACCAAAAGGCATAATAAGAAATTCATAGTGGCCATACCATATTCGAAAAACTGTCTTGACCATATCCTCCTACTTAATCCTCAACTGGTGGTATCTCGATTACAATTCAATCTTAGAAAACACTCGAGATCCTTACAATTAGTCAAATAAATCATCAAAACGCGGCAATAGATATTTGTCTAACAATTCTTGCAATTGCACCTTCAACTCCTTCAATTCTATAGGCACCATACAATAAGGTGCCTTCGAAATCGAGCTAACACTAGGAATAACCTTAATTTCAAATTCAATCTCTTGGTGAGGGGGTAACCTAGGTAACTCCTATGGAAACACATCCTCAAAATTACATACAACCAAAATGTCTCTAACCTGCACACTATGACTCCCAATGGTGCTGGCATGTGCTCGATAAGCCTTGCATCCACTTTTCATCAAATGCTTAGTATAGCCAAAATCAATACAGTTATCTCCTTCTTCCTAATGTCATGAAAGAAGAAATGTTCGACTCCAAGAATATCAAAACACACCCTTTTAAGAAAACAATTAATACTGGCATGAAATTTAGCTAGCCAATCTATTCCCAAAATAACATCAAAATCACACATATTCAACAATACCAAATCTACGATCAAATGCATCTCATTCACCTCAATTATACACTTTGGATACATAATATTAGCAATTATCGACGATCTGGTAGGTGTCGATACCGCCAAGGAATAATCTAGAATTCTCGGAGTGGATACAATATAGCATGAAAATTGTGGGAAAACAAACGAGTTCGTAAATCTAGAATCAAATAAAATAGAAGCTGAAACTCTACAAATAAGAAGGGTACCTTCTACGACGTTCGGGGATGCCTCAGCATCTTGTACAGTCACCGCAAATGCTTTAGCCAAAACAGTAGGCTTCTTTGCTTCCAGCCTCTTTGGCAGTGGGCAATCCTTAATCCGGTGGCCCTACTGACAACAATTAAAAGAAGCCCCCATCGCTTTAAAACAGGGCTTCCCCATGTGCTTCTTCTCGTAATGAACACAGTCAGCTGTTAACATTGGAGAACTTGTCACCAACTGAACCTCGATAATACTCTTCCCCTTATCCGCAGTCTTTGCCCTTTTTGCAGGCTCAGAGGGTCCCAAATTTGATCCTGTGCTATAGCTTGCTCGACTGACTGCCCTCTTAGCGAAGAATTTCTAAGTCTTTAACTCCCTCTTAAATATCAAAGCTCGATCCAAAATCTCTGCGTAGGTCTGGAACTTTTGAGTTATCAATTGCCTCCTAATATCATCTCTCAAGCCTTGAGAGAATTTTTTTTGCCTTTTCCAATTCATCCTCTACAATATATGGTGCATACAGTAACCTTCATATCATATTCAGTTACTGTATGGTTCCTTGCCTAAGCCACATAAATTTCTACTCCTTTTTATCTTGCGGGCTAGAGGAGAAGTATTTTTCCATAAAAATTTCTTTAAATGCTTTCTAAATAATATCATCACCGGGCACTCCCAATGCCCTTTTCTTCATAGACCACCAACTATTTGCTTCACCCTTCAATTTGTACGCCATAAAAGTAACATTTTCTCGATCAAAGTATTGGATCACAGTAAAAATCTTCTTCATCCTCTAAATCCAAATATCCACCTTCACCGGCTTTGGTTCTCCCAAAAATTTAGGCGCCCTCTCCACCGTAAATTTATCATAAGTCATCGGGGCAAGTTTTACTGGGGCCGGCTTTGATGCAGGAACCGGAGCCATATGACATTACTCCATTGATTAGATAATATTTGTCATTCTTTCCAACAAATTTAGGTATTCAGCCTCTCAATCCTAGGGAGTGCTAGTACTTCTCTGGGTGTTTCTTCTACCACTTCTACTAGCCATAGTATATCCTATAACCAAAAACATTATAGTATTAATAGACCTCAAGAAATCAGGTTAGAGGGAGGGGTTAACAATAATTCAGTATAATTTAGGATTGACCTTGGGGCAAACACTTAAACATCCTTTCTACCCTCAACATACTCCTACTTAAACTAAAACCTAAGTTTCCACTTTAAGATCGATTAATCATAAGATATCTCCTTTCTCTGATATCAACTATTACGGAATTGGTCATTTTTCCTTAATGACCTCCGTCAATTCATACTTAAACAAATTAAACTAAAATACCATTAATTTAATTCATTAAATTCTAAAGAAAATTTGGTAGAGTTTCCTTTAAAATTGGACAAAACCAATACAAACAACTTAAATAAACATGGAAATAAATAGGATTTAACATTCAATTATTCATAATACAAACATAGGATCATCAAAATGCCTTATTTATTCGTGACTCCAACACAATAATCATATCGACTATGTCGATTCAAAAGGGAGATGGCCAATTAAGAACCTGTACAAATCCAACGTCAAAATGCAGAAGCAAAACTAAATCCATAAGATAATCCTGCGGAAGCAAAAGTAGTAACCTAACATAAAACATAACATGCTATGACTATCAATTATAAAGTTTCCATCCACAAAATTAGTTATTTACATTTACAATTTATCAAACTCCAAAGGTTCTTCAAAAGGCTTCAAGGCTCCACAAAACTTTCTTATCTAAGTCCTTCCTTTGCTCCCACTCTTTAGGCATCAACTCTACGGTTCATCTGGAGGGGGACCAAAATAATAAGAGCGAGTGAAACCCAGTAAGGTATCATTAAAACAGAGAAATATATATATATATATTTGTATAAACATATATATATAATAGAAGAAAATCGACATGACATGATTAAGGAACAAAAGACATGTAGAATCAGGAGAAACCATGGAACGATCTGGAAACATGAGTTTAGAGACAAAAATCCTATTTTGTTTCTTATATTTTTCCTTTGGTTGTTTCCTTTACTATTCTTAATCAGAAAATGTGCCGAAAATTAAATATCAGTTTAAAACCTCACTTATCCTTTAATTTAACTTTTACTATCCAAAGGGACCCAAACTAGTAGACCCTACTAGCCGAGAGAGCGAATAATCAATAATAGATCTTGTTTAATCCATATAATTCAAGGCCAAAATTTAAAAGTTCAAAGTTCTAAAGTTCTCATTCTCAAATTTCCACCCCGAGGGTCGAATAGTTCAAAATATCTATCCTCCAAAACTAACACCCCGAGGAAGGGTAGATCACATATCACTCTATGAATATAGTTATCCTCGATTATTACCGTAACGTTCTAAGATATGCCGGAGAATCCTACTTGAGTGTAAAACCGTCCTACGTCCAATTTTCTTACTGACTTAAAGTATTCTTGTTCTTAATTCTTAGTCTTAACTCATCATACCTCAAAGGCCACTTCAAATCCATACGAATTGAACATTCAGATAATTTCTAAAACTCTCAGAAATTGACAGAATAACCTTTGTACAAATTCTCAGACAAAAATCATCAAATAAACTTAACTAATGTGTCAAATAACATTTTCATCACATTTCTCAAAGCTCACAACAAATTTCCTACTTCCCTTTTCAAATTAGGGTTCTTGGTAAATCTTTTATACATAAATCGAATACAAAATCCATGCCAAATCACAAAATTAGAACCATACATTATCATATTTATGCTGAAACTTAAAACCTATCCAATGAATCATGAGAAATATACATTGTTCGGAGCAAATCTTAGAAAAAGACAATTTAGAGTATAAATGTGAAAATGGAGATATTAAAAGGCAATAATAGAGGAAAATAAAGTTTAGGGTACACTTGTCTCAACCTAATTTACTAATTTTCTTACTCTGTTCGGGCTGAAATCGATGGAGAAACCCTTCCCCTTCTCTTTTCCTCTCTTCTCCCCTTCGTGCTCTGCCCGTCGTGCTGCTTTTTTCTCTTCCCCTTCCCTATTTAAAATACAAAAAAGTAAGCAGGTCTTAGAATTTTTAACCGGCGCTCGAGCGCCAAGCAGGTGAGCGCGCGCACTCAAGCCCCCAGCAAGTGTGCAGTGGGCGTTCACATTCATAAAATGGCGCCTCATTGTGTGCTTGAGCCTAGTAGTGAGTGCAGCATTGTCATGATTTTGCGCTGCCATTTTTCTCGAGCCCACGACGAGCCTAGTAGCTACTGGAATCTATGCCTCCTTTTAGGTTCAAGCCCACAACAGGCTCAGCTTTAAAATTTTGCTGTACTAAGTTAACTTCCCATTTTTTTCAATTTCATTTATCCCAAAGTTAATTATATTAATTTAATTACTAGAATTTACTATATTTTAGATACCTGTATCTTACATTGCGCACCCATGAAGGCAGACTTGTCCTTCAAATATGGAACGTGTGACGGAACGGATTATTTTTCTCTAATTATTTCTGTCAATAAACAAACAAACTAATACCCAAAATTTTAAAATATTGAATTCTATAGAAATTTTGACAGAGTTTTCTTTATAATTGGACCAAAAACCATTTATACCACCTGCTTAATTATGACCTGTACTAGCATATAAATCTTCAGACTTCAGCATTTAATACAATACATACATAGGATCGACAAATGCTATATCATCCATAATTCAAATATAGCATTCACAACTACCAATATGGATCTAAATAGAGATGCTATCTAGGCCTAAATAAATTCAAAATCAAGCAATAGCGGAAGTAAAATTAGATACATCAACCACCTGTGGAAGCATAACAAAATCTACAATAATACATAACATGTCATGCCACATTCTATTATACAATATAAATCTAATTTAACTATTTTCATTATATTACATTGAACATATATAAAACTACAAGTCCTCAGAGTTCAGTCAATTTCTTTAGCTTATCTCCCACCTTGCTCTAACTAATCGGGTATTAGCTCATAGCTTTCAGCTGAAAGGAAGAAAAAATAAGAGCGAGGTAACAGCTCAACAAATACAATCATATTCAAAAGTAGTAAATAATATAAGCAAGTCAAACAGAAGTAGAAGGAGATGTATGAACATGAACTTGATTGGATCTGTTCAGAATAAAATTTACTTCTTTTCATTTGTCCTTATTTTCTTTAGAACGTAGATTGAGCATAATTATTCATCTTTGCGGACCAGAGCTAGCAGACCCCAGCAGCCAAAGGAGTGAAAAATTAAGGATAGATTGTATTCACTCTACACAATCAAAGACCAGACTCAGAATAAAAGTTGTGGCTTTCCCCCATAATCTTTCCAAATTCAGAAATAGAAATAGAATTATCCTTGATTACCATTGTAACGTCCTAAGACATGTCCATAGTATCACCCACTAAAATCATGTGGCCAGGATAAATCCTTGAGTTTCCACTGTCATACTAGTGACATATTTGGAGGCACTATCCATCAAAACATGAATCCGAATCCTACTTTTATGATTACTTATTCTTTTGAGAGAAGTTCTACCATATTCTTTTCACAGATATCTCCATCTAGGAGATCAGATACATCAAATTTCCAATGTGAAATTCCTCTACAGTTATTCATGTGCTTATTGTCTTGCTTGCGGATTTCAGCCTTTTCATAATTTAACTTATATACAAATATCGAAAGTGGAGAGAAGATTAGGAGTTCTTACTGTTAAAGAATGAATTGACTTCGAGAGCTTTCGGACGCAGATTTCTTTTATAAATACATATATCGAAGCTTCCAGATTATTCGTTAGGATTTATACAAACATACATATCATTTGATTTGTAATTAAATATGGAAAATTATACAAATTGTTGTTCAGAATCATCGGTGAACAGTGCACGCGTGAACAGTGTCCAGATTCTATTTCTCAAAACTTCGATCACCCAATGGACAAATTATCAAATCTAAGGTATAGGTAGCTATAATCCCAAATCAATTTATACATTAAACCCCAAACCGAAGCTTAAATGGTGTCCGGGTGTGGGTTAGGGGCTCTGCGAATGAATCTCTACCTTAAACCACAATTTCGGATACCCAATTGATAAAATCACATGCCCAAGTTATAGGTAACCATAATCTAGCCCCAAATTAAGCTAAAGCCCAAAAACTTCGTGGGTTTCATGCTCGAGCGTGGGGGTTAGCGTTTCCTTATCCGAAACCTTACATAAACTACAAATTTGGACTCCAAATTAATATATATGCATACTTAGATTATGAGAATTATAAAATATAAACCTAATCGGGTATCAAAATGAGGATACCCAAAGAAAACAAGACAAAAATGCAAGAAAATGAAAGACAAGAGTATGAGTGCATTTGTTTCGTCCCGATCTATCACCTTTTAAATGGGCTCTCGGATGGATTTGAACTCGTGGGCTTTGATCTCCTCCTTCTCTCTCTACTTTCGTCATCTCTCTCTCTCTAAAAATCCAAAAATAGTTGAAGAACAATGCGGGAGAAACCCTTGGCAATAAATACCCCGACTGGCGCTCGAGCACTAGTTGGGCGATCATTGGGTGGCCCATTCTGTTTTTCCCCTCCATGTGGCACTCAAGCATTACTCGGGCATGGGTCAAGCCCGTGTCAAACCTGCAGTAAGTCTACTTTGTGTTTTTATTATCCAAGACCCATTTTGACCATTCCAACCCAATTTTTTATATCATTGGACTCTAATTTTTATTATATAACCATAATAAGCCATTATTATCATAATTTAAAGCGTAGGATCTTATTTATGAATCAATGTTTCTCAGTTTCCAATTTACCAATTCCGGATCTTTAGACTTTTCAATTTGATTCTTTCCATACCTTTTGACCACAATTCACCTATTTTAACTTAATTACCTCCCAAATATCATATTTTGAAAATCTAAAATCACACCATTCATATTAACCATATCTTGAAAACTGATTACTTTACAGGCCCAACTTCCTCTTTCTACTTCCAAACTAAAATTTTCACATTCTAAACCTAATTGCTGATCATTATTAATTCGGTTACACCTTAATTATTGTATTCTGAAACTCTTGTAATCATAGAACGCCTCTCACCTCAAAAAAATACAATCAATGAATGTATAAGTGGCCAGGTAGGGTCAAATACATCATGTGAAGTGCTTGTACAATGTTTTATTAATACAATAAAATTCCTTTTGCTTATTTGCTGTTTTGCATTCAATTGAGTGTTTGTATATCATTTTATAAATCTATAAGACCTAGGCTACCCCTAAATCAAGTGAAAGGATCCTTTTAACTTGTCAAAAAACTCGACAAAATCCGAGCGGCTCATTAGAAGTCGTACTCAAAAAATTTGGCAAAGTCCAAGCGGCTCATTAGAAGTCGTACTGAGAAAACTCAATAAAGTCTGAGCGGCTCAATGAAGTCAGATTCAAAAACTTGGCAACGACGCAAAGCATCTCACAAGAGGTTGAACTTAAAAACTTAGGAAACTTAAAAATAGAAAGAATGTGAAGACCCTAGAGGTAGCTTCTTCAGACAATGATGGTCAAAAGGTTCAAACACTTGGCTCGTAAAGGATAAAATTTCCGAAGAGTCTAAGTCCAAAAAAGAACCATAAGCATAAGCAATCAGAGGAGACAGAAAAAGATTGCACCAAAAAGTTATTTTATTGATACATTCATATAAAATTTACAACAAAACAAAAAATACAAAACTATTCTGAAGGTAATGGCTACTCTGAGGATCATGGCTGCTCAGAGGATTCAGGCTAGCTAGAACGTTCTGGCTGAGAGGAGTCCGTGGTCCCACCTCTTCTTGGGAGACCAACCAGATCAACCCTGCATTGAGTGTTGGCATTCTTGGGATCAAATAGGCCCATGGGAAACCTTGGGAGCAATATCCTCATTACACAGCGGCATAATGCGATGTCGTCCCATTACTTGCAGTCCAACTACCTTGGACTAGAGATTCCTCTCTTGAAAGATGGCAAATAGCTGTTGCAAGGCCTTCAGTGAACCCTCAAGTGAAGCGATTTTACTTTTGGCCTTAGCAAGTTCAAGCTTCAGACACTTATTACGCTCTCCAACAGCCTTGAAGGACTCCAACTCGGCGCAAATTTGGGCGGCATCGCCAATGATAAGACCAAGACTATCAGCTAGCTCATGAAGCTGTAAAGGAAAAATTGGTCATTGAGGCACGGACGGAAGTGAACAAAGAGGCTGAGTAAGGGTAGAGAAGTACCTTAGTGACAAGAGAGCTCCTAGCTGAACTCTCCTCTCTGGGGGCTTCAGACTCGGCCAGCTCCATAGTAGCATCCTCCTTGGTGACAAAAGCCTCAACCCTTGCCTCGGACGTTGGGGCAACTTCACCAAAATCAAAGACTGAGGGCTCAGCTACTTCAAAATGATCTATAACCCTAGTCTCTACTTCAACAATGTGTGAAGTCCCCAGTGTCCTCAACTAGGACCTCCTCACAGGCCTCGAGCAAAATCCCTATCAGACTATAAATTTGGATTGCAAGGCAATGGAGGTCATTAGACTCAGCAGTGGGCAACTTTGTGGCCCAACATTCCTTGGCCTCAGCAGTCTTAGCAGTCGTCATCGTAGTCATCATTGTTGTTTCCTCGGCAAGAGTTGCCTCAGTCTCCCCCTTTGCCTGTCCCTCAGCAATGTCCTCGGATGGATTATCCATCCAATCTGAGGCCTCTCCAGTAAAAACAAAGGGATGTCCAGGCATGGGCACATAAAGAGGAGGAGGGGCAACAGGAGGCTCCACGGATGAGCCCACAGTCTTAGCAGGCTTAGCGATAACTGAAGGTCCGACGCCCTTAGCGCCTCAGATTGGCCCTTTCTTTCTTATCAGCCATTCGATAACGGCTTCGTCGTCATTGGACGAGGAGGAGTACTCAACCATCACCATCGGATGTTTGGAATTCTCAATTTGATGACTTTTCTTTGTCCGCTCAGATTGCTCCTCTGTCCTCAGAGTCTTCTGCCTCGTATTCAGCTTCTTCTTTGAAGGAACCAAAGGGACGCCAAATACCTCGGGCTGAGGCTCCCACTTGGCTTTCTTCAAGTACTTGGACCTCAACCATCAGTTATTCTTGTTCTCATTGAAGGAGCTTAGGTTGGATAGCAGTAGGTTCATAAAGTCCTTCACCGTTTCCTTATCACCAATCGTGGTGTCCTTACACAGATTGAGCTCCACATTCACCCACTCATTAGGGATGGCCCAATGAGGATGGACACTAAGGAAAAAGAACTCATCCTTCCACCATTTGGTGGAATCAGGATTACCCCCATTAATGGCAATGAATTTGGAGTGAGGAAAAATCATGATCCAGTCTTGCCTGTGACCAAACCTCAAGATAACCTTCAATGCCACAACATCAAAGATTTTCTTATGGCAGTGAGCAAAAACATAAAGAGAGACCAGATACCTGACGGCATTGGGCTGGAGCCTAGCCTCAGGGACTTTGAGATCCCTCATAATCTTGAAGAATTCCAGGGCCATAGGATATCGAAGACCACCTTTAAGATGGACTTTGTAAATGATGATGAAGCCATCTGGAGGTGAGCACGCCCTCTCGTGCACACTAGGAACTACCATGGCCACCGAACTCGAAATACTGTATATCGCTCGAATGGCCTCAAAGTCCTCAAGGAAAAATGTGGAAGCAATATCCTTTATGCTGGAAGCCATGGAAGGAGACTATGAGAAGAAGAAAAATGGAAGAGAAATGGGAGTTCAAAGCTTGAGGAAGGAAAGCCCATAGAGTTGGAAAACAAGACTTAGGATTGCAGATACGAAAAATGAAGGCATGGAAAGGCTTTTGAAATGGCTAGAAAGTTCAAAAGGCAGGCCTCATAATAATTAGGCCACGTGTTAGCCTCCCATTCGATACAGGTAATCATGATGACCCTTATATTTTCAAGGTGACGTCAATCGCATTTAATGCCTCAGTGGGCGACGTGTTGCAGGATTTCAGACTCAAAGGAAGTCCTTGGATGGATTTTGGTAAAGCTACTGGTCCTAATAATGCCCAAGGACATGATTGGTCTCGAACACATGTGACAATGACAACTAGTTGGCAGTGTGCACCAGCGTCCCGGACTCAAAGAAAGTCCTTGAACAATTTGGTCAGAATATTGGTCTCAAAAATGTCCCCAAAATTTTGTTCTCAACAACATCCTCGGACATTTGTGAGAAAAAAGGAAACATGTGCAAGTGTCAGACTACTAAACGGCGAACAAAGAACAAAGGCACAAGTAGATTTCTAGTGGAGGATACCCTCACATGACACTTGGGATATTTTCGCGGCCAATAAACATGCCAAAAGGTCAAAGTTCTCAAACCTCTTGGAATAGGGGGTTAGTGATGGGTACTGATACCAAAGGACAATTTGGGAGACTCGTTTTCATGAGGTAAGCCCTTATGCCATGGAGGCCCAAATGGCTGACTCGACTTAAGGGGCATAAAAGGCCATGGAGTCCATTGAGGCCTAAGGAATCATGGTAACGGCCGAGAACTCTTTTAAGCCTGCAAAGCAAGGGTGTCAGAAGTTGGTGGCTGACTCTGTCAGACTACAAGAAGTGATGAAGGCAACCTTTCAAGGAAGGTAATAGCTTTTGGAAAGCACATGCATCTTGAGAGGAGCAGTTGACTTCCAGAATTGGTAGGCTTTGTAGGACAGCGCAGTAGATTTTATAGAGTTGGTGACAAGTATTTCCACGCATGCAAGCTCCATGCTGGGTAGGTGGAAGCCGTAAAGTATATATACACAGTCCAAACTCCAAGAGAGGACACGCAACAGTGCACGAAAGAAAAGAACCAAAAGCAGGACGCCATTTGCTCACTATACTCACTCTCTGTAAATTTGAACTACTTATAACCAAAATCACCATAGTAAAATCATTCATAGACCAAGAATCTCATGATTTTTCCCTCTCATTCAAGAGAGGATTTTTCACATAAAAAATTCTGCGTGCTAATGCTTCCTTTCTCTCCTTAAGCTTAACACCCGTGTCCTTAAAATTACTTCCTCTAACTAAAGAGGGCCATCTGAGTACTTTGTGTTACACGGGTTTAGATTCGTCTATACGGTGGATAGGTCCGAGGACTCTTTGGATCTCCTTCCATACTACGAACAGGATCCGAGAACACAACAAATATATTGTCACTAATTATAAAAAATACATCTTAATACTTAAAAATATTTTAAAAAAAAGTTATAAATTATTTATTAAATTATTATTTTTAAAATTATAAAAATTTAGTAAATAAAATTTAAATTTTAATTATAAATGTAGCCGTATGCTTGAAAGTTTGATGTGGTGAAGTACTTGTTTCTGTGAAAATTTTCAACGCGTTGAAAATTATTAATTTAACATTTTAAATTAAAAATATATATAAATGTTTGCCCCATGATCTCATACTGGAAGCTTCTATCCAATCTTCCTCAACCACATGCACGTTGATTTATATATAAAAAAAGGTGACATGTAGCCGTTGGATGAAAAGGCATCCAACGGCTGTAGGCATCTGAAGAAAATTAAACCCTCGTCCCCATCTCCCTATTTTGCTGAGCGTCATACTTTCTCTTCCTCTCTGCCTCTTCTCCAATTCATTTTGCTGAGCAGCGCCATTGTTATTATCACTACTGCCGTTGTCATTACCATCGCCTGACAGAGAGATAGCCGTTATTTTATGTCTCCATTGTCCATCGTCACTGTTTGAAGCTGTCGTCACTGTTCATCGTCACAAATCAGGCAAGCAATCTCTTCTATTCCTTGAAATAACTATAAATCTACCTTATTAATGGTTAAATATAGTGATTTGTTGCTTAAATTTTTTATATTCATACTATTTTTTTAAATCTAAATTTATAATATCACTATCGTCGTCTTCTATTCAACTATTTTTCTTTAATTTTTTCTACTCTCTTTTTTCGAACATTTTCTTCAATCTTATAGTTAACGAAAAGCCTTAACTGAAATACAGTATTTGAGGTGACATCCTCTTTCGTTCAATGTCACTATTGGAGTTGCAGTTGTTCTCTATTCACTGTTCCAGGTATAATGTCAATTTTGAGAATGATGTAATCTGTACGTGGCCGTTGAGAATGATACTTTTCTCACCAAGTAACAAGTTGTAAAATTAGAAATTTGGACTTGATTCTTGATTTATATATGTGAGTTTGAATCAAATGATCAAATTATTGCCTGTGTCATAGTAAATAAATTATCATTATTTTGTTCTTGAATAAGCATTCTCCAAAAGAAATCATCTTTCATATGTAATCAACCTGTGCCTGGGAATTTTTAAGAAACTAAAGGGAGAAGCCATTTTATGGTCCACATCATAGAGTAATATAGATGGCTTGCTTATTGTGGCTGATACTACCAATGGAAGTGTTATTTGTCTGAATAAAACTCTTTTATGTGCTTTTCCAGTATGTGTCTCCTCTCAAGCTGCTTTCCAAGCCAATAAAAGGAGCATTGGGGATGACAATCAATCTCTTAGTTTCTAGGGGATTATCCCTTTATCGTTCTCACTCAGTACTATATATAGTAGGACCAAATAATGCAACTACCTTTAAGTAGATGATATTCTTCAGGCAACAAACACTTCATTTTGATGTCCCTTCATATGGCCATTTCTATACTTATATCTAACGATTTCATAAGCCACTTGCTTCTTTGCTGCATTTTTTCATTCTATTTTTTTTCCAATTGTATGTTAGTGTTGACAGTCTATTGAGGTAATCTAATCAATACAACATTTTCCTATAGTACAGATTAATTAGTCAAGAAGATATTTCCCTCTTGATCTTGTCAGGCAAATATATTGCAATTGCTATAGTGGATCAGTACAAATTAAGGTACATAGGTGGTTCTCATTCTTCCTCATCATTTATCTTTTGAGGTTCTTTTACTAGTCATGTACTTGACCAATGTCTTCATGCATTCAACTTTTTGTTTTGTCCTTGTTCCTATATTAATTGATCTTGCATCTTGAATGAGATGCTCATTTTCATTGAATTACTGTGGTTGCTACACAACCCTCACATCTTAGTTTACTTCCTAGTGTCTTCTTTATCATTATTGCTACCTTGAGTTTTCATTGGAACATGCCTACAAATTATGAATTAAATGAACATTTGCACAATAACCATGCTTGTTCTTATCATTATCTCAAAACATCTCATGCACAATAATTTGTTCTTATCATTATATTTACAAAGTCTTCATCAGTACCATGAGCACGTGAAAGAAGATGCTAAATAACTTGTTCATTGATATGTGAATTGTTTCCACAAACAGTAACCTCTATTACGGGCCTTATTGATGTAGCTACCACGCCTATCACAGGAAGAGTGTGACTTAAATTTTATTATATGTTTATTTACTTACGTTTTCATAACATGGTTCCATATATGATTGTTTTATTAAAACTAACTTTTTTCTTATTTATATTTAAGGATGGATAATAGTTGGATAAATTATAAGATTGTTAACGACAGGCAAAAGCCAAAGATAGAAAAGGAGTCGTCAAATTTCTTAATTTTGCATTTTTAAAAGTTGAAAATAGGGATTAGATACATTGTCTATACAATAATTGTAACAATCCTTTTTATCAAGATGGAAAAATGATCTTTCATCATTTAATCATATATGAAATATTAAGGGATTATAAATAATAAATTTTTCTTGAAGAAGAAGAAAATGACTATACTAGTGATGAGGGCTATGATGATGATGGGAAAGAAAGCAGAGATAATGATTTCGAATATGATGATACTATTTCTTTGATCCATGATGCCACAAATTTTAGAAGTTTAGATTTTAGTGAGGATATCGACCATGTAGGTGATAAAACTGATCAAAATGATGCAGTGCTTGAAAATTTTTATAGATAATGAAATATGCTGAATAAGAATTGTTTCCGGGTTGTGATCGTTTCACTAAATTGAAATTTATTTTACATCTTCATTTTGAAGTGTATTAATGGTTGGAGTGATAAATCTTTCTCAATACTACTGAATTTATAGAAACTAGTATTCTTCCATGACAGTAATTTTTCAAGTAACTCTTATGAAGTGAAAAAGTATACAAGAGAGTTAGGATTGGATTATGTTAAGTTTGATATTTGCAAGAAACATTGTATCCTTTATCGAAATGTATACGAAAAATATCAAAACTATCCAATTTGTGGGTGTTCAAGGTGAAAAATTGATAATGATGAAGGGAAAAAAGTTCTACATAAAATTCTTCGTCATTTTCTACTAATACATAGACTTCAAAGGTTTTACATGTCTTCAAAAATAAATAGCATCTCATATGCGATGGTAAAAGGAGAAACGCCCCGATGATGGAGTTTTGTGACATCTAGTTGACTCAAATGCTTGAAAATCTTTTGATGAAATATACCCGAACTTTGCACTAGATTACTAAAATGTGAGGCTTGGCTTAGCTTCCAATGGATTTAATCCTTTTGGTAACTTAATTACATCTTACAGCACATGGCCAGTGATATTAGCTCCATATAATCTTTTCCCCATTTGTTTTTGATATCATGTTACACTTACCTATTCCTTTGGCAAGTGAGGCAAAAGTTGTAGGATCAGTTCAATATCGGTGGATGTATCTCTTTCAAAGGTGAGATATCCCTAAAATTTATAGCATGTGTATTTTAAACATAATGATTATGATATTTGAACTAATAAAGTCTTGTTTAGAGGTACATACGTAAGTTAAAATAGTATGTACGTAATAAAATTTGCCTAAAAGGCTCTATAGCTGAATTTCATATTACAGAAGAATGTCTTGTATTTTGCTCTAGATATTTAGGTAGGATAGAAACAAGATTCAATCGTTAAAAAAAAAATTTTGACTGCGGTGAAGTACAACATGTGGGGTTATTTGCATTTTCTAAATTTGGAAGACCATAAAGTAAAAGAAGAATTAAAGAGTTGAGCTTTCAAGATTGGAGAAGAGCTCAACTATATATCTTGAAAAATTATAAGGAAGTGCAACCTTTTATAAAGTAAGATACTTTATTATTCCGGTATATAGCAATATTATTATTGTGGTATAAATGTGTTTCAATCCAACACCTATTAATATAAAGAACTCCAATATTTGATGATGAACAAGGAGTATAAAAACATCAATCAAGATTAAAATGTTGATTTATTAGAGTAGTTTGAATACAGAGTAAGTAAATTTTTATACATTTTGTATGGTTTGATATGTGTTATTAATACTTACTAAATTATAATACTTATTAATGTCTTTTAATGCCTATTGGGTTTAATAGATTATAGAATTGATGAACAAAGGGGATGAAAGAGCAAGTAAATATCTTTTATATTTGGGACAGGCTCCAATTAGAAGAGTAACTTGTTATTCATCATATGTGGTTAATGGATACTGATTTCACATAGAAAGTTGAGCAACAAAAGTGTAAAACACAGACTAGTGGAGTGGTGATGAAGGGTGATTTACATAGTAGGGAAATGAACTACTATGGATTATTAAGAGAGATTGTTGAATTAGAGTACAATGGTGGAAACACAATAGTACTTTTTTGTTGTGGTTGGTATGACATATATGATATAAAAAAGGTGTTAAGAAAGAACCAAATTGGCTTGCAATAATAAATGTTACTCGGTTTTTACAAACTAATGAACCTTATGTTTTAGCATGCCAAGTTGAACAAGTTTATTACGTGATAGACCATACAGATTTAAATTGACGAGTTGTTATTAAGTTAATGCCATGTAACTTTTATGATATTCCTATTGGTGAATAGATGAATGATCTCTACAAAACATATGTGAATAGTAATGTGTCAACTTTAGAAACAAACTTAAATTGTGTGGTAGTGTTAAGTGATACGACGGTGCCTTTAGTTAGAGCTGATATTGAACCAGAGATTGTAGATATGAATTATGCTGGTGGATCTAAATATGTGTACAAGTCCAGTAGTAAAGAACTTGAGTCATTGATGTGGTGATTGTTTAAGATTGCAATTATGTAAGGTATGTGTTTATTATGCGCTACTATTTTATTTTTCATTATTATAATGCTAGTTAATTACAAATCAATTGACTATATGTTAACAGACTGCAGAAGGTACTAAAACTACCAGTGCTTCCAATTTTAGTCTATCTAAGTAATTGGATGCTTCATCTTGTTTGAAGAGGATTAAGTTTATATAGTGTGCTTGGTTGCAATTCTTGAACATAAAGCGACTGTCAGAATTTTTGTGACGTGGTTTATATTACCAAAAAATCCTTGTTCAACATTGCCATATATAATGGAAGTTTTATATATATAATATTGTCTGTTTTGTGTGGGCAGATGCAGTGGTGAGAGAGGTGGTTTTTTGATTCCTCTTCATTTGCAGCAGATAGATAGAAGAGACAAAAATATCAAGTCATAAGTTTTGATAGTCTAATGCAATTGTATAAAGAAGAAAAGTGCTGTTTCCCAATGGGATATTAAGATTTAAAGAAATTTTTTCTACATAAAAGAAAATTAAGATTTTTCTATTGGTTTCTTCCATTGAGTTAGATATGAATCTATATTAAATGTTAATGTGGAAGTGGAGTTCTTTGATGAATTCCCAAGTTTTCAAATTTAGGTAGCTGGTTTGGATAGGTTTATTTGGAGAAGTTGATACTGAGAACTACTAGCCTAAGTTAGTTAGAATTGAGGATCATAATTGGGTCAGTATCGATGAGGTTTTGTTACAGTACAAAATCATTATTGGGTTCTCAACTAACAACTTAAATTATTAGATTAGTTTACATATATTTGGGATATATGTGCTTGCTACTATATATGTGAGGTTCCGGATTTGTGAACCCGACAATTATGAGGTGATTAGTATGCAAATGATCAATAATAATCTTATGGGATGATTAAGGTTTGGTACCGGAAGAAAAATCGGAAAAATTATTCGGGTCCGGGCTGTTGAAGCCCTGCCAGCAGGCTTGTGCCTGCTGGGCGCTCGAGCCGTGGCTCGAGCAGCTGGCGCAGTATAAATTCGCATCGCGCCTTCGTTTTCCCTCATTTCGTGATCGGCTGAGGGTTTTAGAGAGAGAGAGAGGGGCGCGACTGGAGAGAGAAGAAAGGAGATTGAGCCCGGAAGTCCGATTCCGCCCGAGAGCCAGATATAAAGGCAAAAGCACGCGTCGAGGCAAGTGTTCTCATATCCACTTCTCGTTCTCTTTCGATGTTTTGTGTATTTTCGTTGGGTATTTTGTGTCGATACCCACGGGGAACGTTAGAATCTCGAAACCCATGCCTTGTGGTCCAAGAAAATGTGGTTGTTTGTCCGAATCGTGTCCGATTCGTCCGGGTGGGTTTTACCGAAATCCTAACCCACGGGATTTGGGGGTTTTTCGTTTCCCGGCCGTGTATCATGAAATTGACCTCAAAATTGGAATCCCCACGTCCCAATGATGTATATATGTCGGCCGCGGGTCCGATCTTGCATGTTTGGACCCGTTCGTGGCGTCCGAGCCCATTAAATGGGCGCTGTTACTGTTCACCCGAGATCGAAGGTGGATTTTGCGTGTTGTTACCTTCGTGAAATGATGAAATGATCCTAGAATATGAATCCCCATGTCCCAATTGTGCGTATATATCGACCGGATGTCGAATCCCGTAAGATTTGACCTGTTCGTGGCATCCGGAAGCCTTAAAAGTTTCCCGTTGTGGATAATCCGAAAATGAATGGGAAGTTGCATACTTCCACCCTCGTGATAAGTTAAATCGAACCCAAATATGTAATCTTGTGTACAAAGAGTACGTACGAATCCATCGGACGTCCGATTTCCAAGTATCGAACCGTGTACGGCGTCCGGGTGTTCAAAAGGAAATCTATTATTGATCACCCAAAACGAAATGAGGAATGTAAAGTAATATGCCTCCATAATTGTATTGAAAGTAATGTTTAAATGTTTAAACGTAATGTAAGCCCTGAATGTGAATCCGTGTGCTGGAGGCAAGGGGATGAGTCTCTGAGGTTTCAAAGTGACTTGTGATCGTCTGAGGTATAAAATCTAATCTCTCCCGTGAACTTGGATTGATTGTTGTGATTAAGGGAACTGGATCCCGAAGAAAGTTGAATTGAACTTGTGATGTTTTGTTGTGGATTAAGGAAATTGAGTCCCATTGGATATCGTGAACCGTGATGTGAATGGAAGGGAGTCCACATTGTGCTTGTGATGATATGATCTCCTGGATGGAGATGTGTTCGATGATGTAATCTCCCGGTTGCAGATGATTGCGATGGGAATGAGATTTCCCGAGATGTGATTGTGTGGCAAATGTGGATTTCCCTCTCCATGTGATGAACTTAATCTTGAAACTAGGACCCTGAGTCGTATGGGTAGTATTCTTTAGTATACCATGTCCATCGCGGTGTGAACTCGAGGAATACTTGGCCAGGTATTCCGGCCGCTCTCGGGAGCGGGTGATGTCTGTGGTACGCTTTAGGAAACTACTGTGGAAGAATGAGGATTGCCCTGGACCCCGGGGGTGTGGGGTGTGTCTGTCGATGCTACATATTGAGATGTAGTCGTCTGTGATGATTGTTGCATCAATGCAACCGAGGGTTGTGTGCTATCGACCTAAAATAGTAGCCGTGGCTTTAGAATGTGTAGCGAACACATTCCTGTCCTCGTTCTCTCGCATCGTTGCCTAGTACGGTCTACTAGCCGGGGTCCGCAAAGATGATGTAATAATAAAAAAGAATCATGTTCAAGATGAACCATGTGAATCCCGTGAACCAAGATGTAACCATGAAAGCCGTGAGAATCAAATGAATCCGAATGGTGGCCAATCAGTATAATCGTGATAACGTTAGGAATCAAGTGATTCCAGTTGTCCTTGTTCTCGCTCCTATTTCTTGATTTTGGAGAGTACTTGTATTTCCCTCCCCTGTTTCAGTTCTTGAATATGATTTGGAGAATTGTTTATGATTACATTTGCTGAGCTGTTAGCTCACTCTTGCAGTTGATGTTTTTCCTTTCAGATGAAAACACTTAGCCGATGCCGGATAGATAGAGCAAGGAGAGACTTACTTGATGAGATTGGCTGGACGGCGAGTGCGCGAAAGCTTTGGACTCAGAGTTGGATCAGATTTTGAGCAGCCACTTAGAGTTAGGCGTGGCTTATTATTGTTATTGTTTTAAGGTTTTGTTATGTTTCCGCATGTATGATGATTTAGTTATGCTTCCGCGTCTATATATATATGTTTTGAGTTTGGTTTCATTTAGATGGCACCTCTCTGGATCCAGTATAGTAGGTAGTGTACTGTATTGGAGCCATGGATGATATGGCAGATGTGTGATCCTGTGTGGCGTGTTGTAGGCTTTGAGTTAAGCCTTTTGATTAGTTGTGTGCTTGTACAGGATATTTAAACAGGTTGTATTTTTGGTTTTCGTCCAGTTGCAGAGAAAACTCTGCCGGATTTTCTGTAGAATCCATAGGTATTAATTATGGACTTTGGTTGGTGTTGCCATTGACGGAGGTTATTCGATGGAGAATAATCCGGTCCGTCACAATATATATAGTGGCTGCATTATAAGTATATGTATATAACTTGTTTGCTGCTACTTATGCAATCGATCTTTACTTCTCTTGCCTCTTGCTAGAAACTAGGTATTTTTCTTTTTTTTTGTACTTATTTAAAGCATGATTTTTTTAATCTAACTCAAGAGCTATTAGTATTTGTAACTTTAATGGATAACGAATATCAAATTTAAGAAGTGGTTGAATGTTTAAATCAACGAGAACTAACAAATCGAGATATAAAAGAAAAACCTTAGTATAAATATGTTTAATATCTAATGACTTATATATATTATGTTTTTTAATAGTTCAACCAATACGTGAAAGAACTCATTGTGTTAAAATGGAAAAGAAATAGATAAGTTTCTTTTGGAATATTGATCTACCATCATCTCTATGACGCATTGTTGGAAAAAATGTGAAACAATTTATCAAAGAGATAAGTTTTCTTGTTACACAGTATTGCCCTGTTAATGTTGAGAATTGGAAGCAAATGGATAATCATATCAAAATCAAATTGATCCAAAAAGTGAAGGTAAATTTAATACATATATAATAATGCATCAATAGATTTGGTTGTATTTATTTTTTGTATTATTTGGTATGCATGATATTTGTAAAATATCAGATGATCTCGTTGCCTATAATAGCCGACCATTTAAAAAAAAGACCTAATCCAGATGATCTCAACATTTAAAGGAGGCATATATGCAAGTTCAAATTCAAATTGTAAACTTTAAATTCATATATATTTTGAGTGTTTAATACGTGAATCAGATAATTGCTATCTCAAATTTTTTTATCTGATTGACATTTTCAATTATTTGTTGATTAAACCCACAATGGTAACATCATTGAACTCTAATTAGTGTTTTGGGCAAAGTGTCAGGGTCTTGGCAAACTCAGTTTCTATCTAGGACTAACATTGTGAGGATGAGAAGTAAGAACCAGAATGTTAATCAAAGTTTTGACATGAAAAAGCTGCATTCGAATTCTCAGGAGACTAAGCAGATATCAGCCGGGACATGAAAATGGGTTCTTTTTTCACTGAGCCTTCTTTAGCGTCATCAGTTTCTAAGGGAACTCAGCGTTTTCTATAATATTCTAAATATTTTTATTATTTTAAGAAATTAAAATTGATAAATTAAGTTTTAATAATTATTTTCAATTACTTTTAGGTTTAAATATTTAGACTATTAACTTAAATTTAGACTAGTTAGTGAGTTAGATTAAATTAATTACAAACCAACCTAAATGAATTAATATTAGATAATATTGGTGTATCAAAATTTATTGACTGAAAATAAAAAAAATAAATATATATATAATTAAAAGTTTAAATATTATGGTAAGGGTAATAAGATAATTAATATCTTTAGTAACAGTAATAAATATAAATAATAATAAATATTATTAATTATAGTGAGTAATAATAATAAAATAATAAATAATAATAAATAATTATAAATATATATATATTAATATAATATTAATATATAAAAATAATAAGTAAATAATAATAATAATAATAATAATAATAATAATAATAATAAGGAAAGAATCGGGTGAATGAAAAAGAAGGAAAGAAAAGAAAAATGGGAAAGAGAAGAAAAGAAAAAAAAGGAAAGAACAAAGAAAGAAAGGAAAGAAAGAAGAAAGGAAGAAGAGAAGAGAAAGGAAGAACAGAGGAAGGAAGGAAGAAGGGAGAAGGGAGAAGGGAGAAGAGTGGCGCGGCAAGGAGGATGGAAATCGGGCCTCAAATGGAAACTCGGCAAAACCCTAATCAATTCCTTCATTATTTAAGGAGACGGTGTGGGAAGAAGGGGGAGCCGCCGTCGTGAAACCCTAGACATCCAGCCATCGCCACTGCCATTACTAACCGCCGTCGTGAGCTTGGATGAAGCCACCGCTTTTACAGTCGAAGTCGCCATCGTTGGTTGGTGTTTCTGCTATCGCCGATTTATACTGCCGCCGTCATTGCCAGATGAAGAACACGAAACTGAAGCAAGTAAAACTTCTCCCTCTGGCAAGTACTCCTCCATTTTAGCAAGTAACAATCCAAATTTCTGCAAGTAAACCTCCTACCTCATAAAATAAACTCTTCATTCATTATTGTTAATGTTGAATCTATGAATTCATGCTTTGATTGGTAGAAAAACGGCAAAATGTAGGGTTCTTGATTCGGGGAACCCGATTGCAGAGCAACGACTCTGTGAGGAATCGACCGACAGTTGGGATTAAGGATGAATTGGGTTTGCGTATATTGTTTAATAGGGTTATGAATGATCAATCTTGCATGTTGTACCCCGAATTTTGGGAATTTTGGCCATCACCGTGGAAACAAAGTATCCTGCTCTGTTTCCTGTTCTTCAGCCAGGTTTAACGACCCGTGGCAGTGAGAGGGCTTCAATGCTTCATGTTGCTAGTAAATCTTCTCTTCTCATTCTTGATGTTAATTATTTGCTTGCCTTGAATGATTTTGTACCGATCGTCCCTAATCTTGTGGTAAAGTGAGGAATTGGAGAAAATAGGGCCTCGGTTGGTCCTGCTGTTTTGTGTCTTGTGGGTACATCACAGTGTGAGTACGCGACGTTGGGAGTGGGTGTAGTGTGCCGGGTTGTGAGAAGGTGGTGAGGAGGTGGCGCTATTGCCGTCACCTGCGGTGAACGGGAAGTGAGGAGGTGGTGCTACTACCGTGCACCGCAGCTGGTGTGTGTGTGTGGGTGTGGCCAGCAGATTGTGCGCTGCGTGCGTGTGTGAGGCAAGCGGCGTGTGCTGCTGTGTGTGCATACAGGAGTGTGTACGTGTGTGTGTGTGTGTGTGTGTGTATATATGTGGGATCGTGTACATGTGTGTGTGTGTATATATATATATATATGTCGGATCGTGTGCGCGTGCGTATATATAGATACATATATATATATATATGTGGGATGGCACTGGGATATTGATATAAAATTGATTTATATGAAATGATGTATATCGATTGGTGGTAGAATACGTTATGTGAAATTATCCATGTGTTGGTATGCTGGAAATACAAATAGTTAGCTACGCAATTTTTCCAGTATCTCATTGATGAAATCCGAAAAAACTATTCTTCGTGTTAACCTTGGTGGCGTGCGTATATCTTATTGGCACTCTATGGATACGTAAAGGAGAGTGTACGAAGACTCTACTGTAACCAGGTGTATGAGAGTCTGTGGGACCGTAGAGTTGTCTATACTTCTTCCAATACCGATTCCATTCCGGAGGATTGAGGTCATTGATATTGAGAAGGGATGCTTATAACCTAGTGACCATCGTAGATAATGATATCTGGAATATCATTGGCGAGGGGTATCGGAGATGGTATGAGCATGCTACCGGTGCAGCCTCTAAGAGGACTGTAGGGGTAATGGGGATACCATGGATAATCTCGTTGTATTACCCGGATGTCGGGGGCATAAATACACGGCCTTTGTTCACTATGGTAGAATAAGGTCCAGGGAGATTCTTATTATCTCGTACAGTGGTGACCTTAAATTGAGCTGATATTCAGATTCTTGTTATCTCGTACAGTTAGTCAAAAGGGATGCTTATAACCTAGGGACAATCGTAGAGGATGATATTTGGGATATCATTGGCGAGGGGTATCAGAGATGGTATGAGCATGCTATGGGTACATCCTCTAGGAGGACTGTAGGGGTAGTGGGGATATCATGGATACCAGGTAATCTCGTGGTACTCAACCAACCGTCGGGGGTGTAAATATGCAGCCTTTGGTCCACTATGGTTGAATAAGGTCCTTGGAGACTGCTGTCATTTATACAGTTGTGTCATCGTATTGAGCTGATGATTGAATTCGACGGAATCCATGCTGCTTCCTTGATACTTAGCCGTTCACGTGACCTTCGGATTGTGGACACAACATGTTATTGAGTCTCGGACAGTGGTTGATCTATTACCTGCTATTATTGATTTTATTTATTATTTTATTATCCGGGATGCTTAATTGTACTCATCTATTGTTGATTATGTTTATTTGCTGGGCATTCGGCTCACTCTTGTGTTTTATTGACTCCAGATTAGACAGGTTGATATCAAAATCAAGGAAATCACGTGACTTTTGGGTAGCTACCAGATAGAGGTGATATCAGAGTTCGAGGTTCTCCGAATGGGAATTTAAGATTTTTGATTTAGTTATTGTTTGACTTGTGTTAGATTTTCTTTATGAGAATTGATATTTTGGGACATCGATGTCGTTTATTAAAGCTATTATTATTGCTAATATGGATGTTTAATTTATGATGCATTTATGAGGATCATTGATGATGTTTTGATGATATTGAGTTAATTAATGATGTGTAATTTTTAAAATTTGGGATGATTCGAAACTTTTATTGTGACCATCTGGGTCGGATTAGAGAATCCGAGCACGGGTTGTCACATTTTCAGCTTGCCAAATGTATCATGCTGCAGTTCAAACTTCAAACACATCAATAAATGTGATTCAAGGGTGGCAATAGAAGGGAGTCTTCTGAAAAAGACAATTTGGGGGACTAGGAGGTGGAGATTTCATCCACAAATGATGTTGGCTAGGTGGAAGATTTCAGGCTTCAGAGCATCCTCGAATTTTAGCTTCAGAAGCTTCAGAGCATGCTTTTAGCTGAAATTTGATGGACATACTCTCCAACCAAAAGATGGAACTTGGAAGACAATTTTTTTTTTTATAATAGCTCTTCTTATTAAATTGCATAGCTGAAATATTTTTAAAAAATTATTGTAAGATAATTTTATTCTATTATATGGAATTCATTAGTGTTTTTGATTCATATAAATTTGACATGTATTAAAATTTTGTCAATTAAATTATATAATTTAGATGTAAAATTATATGCTTTTTGTGATAATTATTTGTCACTAAACATAATATTTAGTGACAAATTAAAAATATATTTTAGTGATAAAATTATTTTGTCACTAAATAATATTATTTAGTGATAATTTCTTTTTTGTCCCTAAATAAACCTTTTAGTAACAAAATAAAAATCCGTCATTAAAGGTGTAGTGACAGACTTTTAGTAACAATTTAGTAACGAAATATTACTTCGTCACTAAAACTTTTAGTGATGAGTTTATAATCATTAGTGACAAATTATTGGGTCACTAAAGTTTAATATTGTTGTAGTGTGGTGCAGTCTCTCTGTATACTTTTTTATTGATTTATCATGTCTGATGCATCACTGGATCCGAAATTCGAACAGATTCGGATGATCCTATTGCCGTGGCTCCAGCTCCGTTCCCTGAGTTGGATCCTGCACACCACTAAACAAAACAGGAGGTCAGTGTGTCGGCGGAAAGTTATCCCAAAATACTCCGACGCTCAAGTCAGTAAAATAGTCTTCAAAAGGGTGAAACTGAAACTGAGAGAGAGAGACAGAAAGAGTGTTTTTTCCAGATGAAAGAGAGACGTGAGGTCCTCTTGAATATGGGAGGTGGGAAGGCAATAAACAGCCGTGAGAGGCGCGCTTATTTGCCTTAGGGTTCAGGATGAATGTGTTTGGAGTAGCAAGCTCGGGCGATGCTGTGAGTTTCAATGGCTAAGAAAATCGTTCACTAAGAGCACTTGTCTAGAGAGTAATGGACAACCTGATTGAGAGCGTAATTGGAAGCGTGCCCTGGATGGTGAATCCAGGGTTTCTTTTATGGTGGAGAGGGCGATCGTCCTTTTTTGGAAGGAGGGATTTCCTCCGTGATCTGCTGGCTGGCCTTCCTTTTGGAGCTGATGTCGGTTGCCAAACTGTGAAGAATAGTTTCCTTCTGAGGCGACTGACGGCTTTCCAAACCGGACACCTTCCTTTTGTGCATGTTACCGTTGGAGAGCCTGGGTTGGCAAAGATTTGGAGAAATCTAGCGTCTTCCTTATATGGGAGGCGCCAATATTGTCAATGTTCTTTTTGGTGCCAGCTGGGATCATGGAATATCCCTGGAAAGCCATTGCTAACCTTTTGATGATTCGTGGGCCAAACGGACCAGGCCCGTTACTGTAGGAAAGCCTCTTTGGGCCCAACACGCGTAATGCGGACGGTCAACGTTTGAGTTGACCGTTTACTAGCGAGTTGGCCGCTCGGACGGTCAACGTTGGCGTTGACCGTCATGGGCTTTTCAGCCTCTGGGCCTGTTCTCCAGCTGGGCCGTTAGAGTGTTGAATGTCGTTTTGGGCCTTATTGACTTTTGGGGCCAGCCCAGTTATGGTATACCCATCACTAGCCCCCCATGCTGGTGGCCAGATGTTTGGATTCCAGTATGTTCATGATGGGATGCCCCTTATTGCCCAGAGGGTCCCATGAAGTTTCATAAAAGGCGTGGAGGAGAGTTTCGCCAGAATTGTTGACCGTCCTGGTCAATTCCGGAGCACCAGAATTGTTGACCGTCCTGGTCAATTCCGGAGCACCAGAATCGTTGACCGTCCTGATCAAATCCGGAGCACCAGAATTGTTGAACGTCCTGGTCAATTTCGGAGCACCAGAATCGTTGACCGTCTTGGCCAACTCTGGAAGCGTTTTCTTCTAGTCTTTAGCCGATTTACAGGGCAGAGAGCGACACGTGTCTCCATTTGGTTGGGCGGATATCCTGGCCATTAATGCGATAGAGATCTGTCCTTTGTAGGGCCAAGTAGGGAGGCGACACGTGGCGGGTCTTGTGGCGTCAATGATGAGAGGTTTCGTGCTTGGCGCTTAAGTTTTCCTTCCGTAATTTGAAATTATTTATGCCTTCAGTCCTTCGTCTTCTTCCTTCCAACTCTTCTTTCTGAAAAACCTAACTCTCCGTGTAACCATGGCTTCTGCCGCCAATTTTGCTTTCGTTCTAAGAGAAAGCGACGTCAAAGCTCTGTGCGTCGAATTCAATATTCCGAAGGAGATTTCCTGGAGAATTCTGGGCAAGGACGACAGGGCTTATTCTCCACCGAAGGGGCACATCACTGTTTACGGGGCCCATCTAAGGAGCAGCCTCCACCTTCGTTGCCAAAGGAGCTAGAGTCGATCATGAAGGCTCTGCGAGTTCCCATTGCTCAGCTCCATGCCAACGCCGTGAGGTATCTCTGCACCATGTGCATTTTTGCTCAGAAATTTGGCCAGAAGTTTAAGATGTCCGGCGTTTGGGTTTTGTTCAAAGTGAACCAGGGGGGAGAGTAGATATCGCTCTCTTCCTGTACCGGAATAAAAATTAATAAGGCCATTCATGACTCGTTGAAGAACTTGAAAAATCGGTTCTTCTTTGTGAGTGTGGGAGCCAAATGGCCCCTAGCGAAGGATTGGGGCCATGTTTCGGAGGCGTACTTTGGGGTGCCATCTTCGGCGGAGTGGGCAGCCTACGCGTGGCTGACGAAAGCAATAACAGAGAATCCGGATGATTTTGCTCCGGTTTTTTTAGTTTCTCGAGAGGAAACGAGGAAAGTGAACTGGGGTCCGCCCTCCCCAACTAGAAAACCTATGCCGCCCGTGAGGATGGCTAACCCCGATGAGACAAAAGGGGTAATTATCCGTATGCGACGTCCCGACAAAGGGTCTATCGGCCCACTGCCTAAGAAGGTGACAAAGACACCCTCGTCGTCGTCGTCGCTTATTGATTATGTTGCTGCGGGGATCTGTGCCGGGGCTGGCAGCACCGCGGGCCTGGAAAAGACCTATGAGGATTGGCCGGTGGACTCAGGAGTCATCTTGGCGCAGCCTGCGCCACAAGCGGTTCCCGGTGCTGAGTCGATGGAATCTTTTGAGGGGCCAACTTGTGAGACGATGACGACCAATAGCGGGGCTCGACTCTTCAGCAGCTGCTCCAGAGGCCGCCAGAGAGGAGCCTGTGGAAGCTGCTCCAGAGGCCGCAAGAGAGGAGCCCACAGCTGCCATGGATGAGACTGATGCGTTCCTAGATTGCATTTTGGATGAGGCAGCGGCGAGTTTGGCACGGGAGGATGCTCCTGGTTCATCATCTCCTAGTCCATCGCCAACTGGTCCACCGCCAACCGGGCTAGGTCTAGAGTCTAGGCCCGTGAGGCCCTTGAGGAAGACTTACGAGGTATGATTCTTGCAATGGCTTCCTTGTACTTCTTTCTTCCTTGTGTTTATAACTTACACTTCGCTTTTATCTTGTGTAGTCAAGGAAGTTGATCTCAGCCTTCTCCCGAGAGGTGGAGCAATGCGATCACATCATTGCGGACCGGGAGGCTGAGATTGCCTGGCTGGAGGCCAAGCTGGCTGCCTCAGGAGGGGAGCTTCGTGAGCAGACTGCTGCTCTCGAGGCTGTCATGGCGGGCATGGAGGCGGAGAACGCTGAGCTAAAAGCCGAGGTCGCCCGCTTGAAGGAGGAGGATGATCGACATAATAAAGTCAAGAAGCGGCTTGCTGATCGAATCACAGACCTGGAGAATGATCTAGCCCTCCGCATCCTTCCCATTGAGCTTGAAGGCATGCTGCACGCACGGCTGTTGGAGGGGATCAACGTCAGCGGGCGCATTGCACGGTTGATTGATCCCAATTTTTCGGCTGAACTCATTAATCAATCCAACAGGCGGCGCAGCGCAAAGAGGACCTTGTGAGGGACCCCCTGTGACAGCCCGAGACGGTCGTTGTAATCCCCTTTTGTTTTTTTATACTGATGTAACCGCGCAACACAATTAAAGCAATAAAATGAGAATTTTCTCCGGTTGGCGTCCATTGATTTTTACTGCTTTTTGTGTCGGTGTGTGTTGTTGCATAGGGCAGCCAACCTGGTTAGCCGGTGATTGTTGCTTGGTTGCCCAAGGGTCTAAGTCCTTGGGCATGGCAGGTGGTTGTGTTCACCAGCCCGGTGGCACCGTACAAGTGATGACTTGGGCAGCCAATGTTGGAGAAGAAATGTTTCTCCCTTCGACCATCGTTGATTGACGTTGCTACTCCCCTTGAGGGAGGTCGTCACGTGTGCTGCACTAGCCCCCTAAGATTTTGACCACTAATGGGCCACTTGGATGACCAAGGTTTAAGACTGCTTATAGGCCACCTGAATGACCAGGGTTTGAGACCGTTCATGGGCCACCTGGATGACTAGGGTTTAAGACCGCTCATGGGCCACCTGGATAACCAGGGTTTAAGACCGCTCATGGGCCACCTGGATGACCAGGGTTTAGAACCGCTCATGGGCCACTTGAATGACCAGGGTTTTAGACCGCTTGTGGTCCACCTGGATGACCAGGGTTTTAGACTGCTTATGGGCCACCTAGATGGCCACGGTTTAAGAACGAGAGGGTGAAGACCCTCCCGACTTAGGGGCAGCCTAGGCCGGGTAAACCTGCAAGGCAAACGCAGTTTATATGTATGCACACAAAGACTAAGATTCTATATGCTAAGTAAACTTCTCATTTTACCAAATTAAACAAGCATGCAAATGAATGCACACAAGTGGGTGAGTGCTTACCTGGGTTCCCTATTGGAAGTAGCGTTTGAGGTGGATCGCGTTCCACGTTCGCGGGATCAACTTTCCATCCTTGTTTCAGAGTTTGTATGCTCCGTTTCGCAGGACGGCGGAGACCAAAAAAGGCCCTTCCCAGTTAGGGGAGAGCTTGTTGCGGCCGGCCAGCTTGCCTGTGGCCTCGACGCCTCGTAGGACCAAGTCCCTAGCGTCGAATTGCCAGGCTTTCACCTTTTTATTGTAGTATTGGGCAACTCAGTGTTGGTAGGCTGCTGTCCATATTCTTGCGGCGTCGCGGGCTTCCTCTAGCAAGTCTAAGTGCTCCCTGATTTTCTGGGAGTTGGTCTGTGGGTCGAAAGACTCCACCCTAAGACTTGGAAGCCTGACTTTGACCAGGATCACCGCCTCAGTCCCGTAACAGAGACGAAAGGGTGTCTCACTCGTTGGTTCCTTCGGGATTGTCCGATAAGACCAAAGGACGGATGGGAGCTCGTCAGCCCAGGAGCCCCCGGCGCCCTCCAGCTTAGTCTTTAATCCGTGGAGTAGCGTTCTGTTTGTGACCTCCACCTGTCCATTCGCTTGGGGGTATGCCACCGAAGTGTGGACCAGCTTGATGCCAAGGCTGGAGCAATACTTAGTGAAGCGTTTCCCCATGAATTGGGTCCTGTTGTTGGTTACTACGACCTCTGGGATGCCAAACCTACAGATAATGCCCTGGCGAAGAAATTCCAGTGCATTGTGCTCTGTGATTTTTGCCAGCGGGACTGCCTCGACCCACTTCATGAAGTAGTCGATGCCCGCGATGATGAACTTTCTTTGCCCCGTGACAATGGGAAATGGGCCGAGAATATCGAGCCCCCATTGCACAAAGGGCCATGGAGCCTAAAGTGAATTTAGGTCAGTGGACGGCTGATGGTGGAGGTTGCCGTGAAGCTGGCAGCTCTCACATTTCTTTACAAACTCAAGCGCGTCATTTTTCATCGAAGGTTAGTAATAGCCCTGCCGCATGATCTTAAAGGCCAGGTATTTCCCGCCTACATGTGATCCGCATATCCCGAGGTGAACCTCACCCAATGCGTAGTCAGCCTCCTCGGGTGATAGGCAGCGAAGGTACGGAGTCGAGTATCCACGGCAATACAGCCGCCCATCGACTACCGTGTACCAGCCAGCTGTCTTTTTAACTCGCTTAGCCTTTTTGGCATCCTCTGGGAGTGATCCGTCAGCCAAGTATCTAAGGTAGGGCATCATCCAGTTTTCCGTCTTAGAAATCTACATCGCCTCCTGTTTCTCTATGCTGGGAGCATTCAGGATCTCCCTCATGTCCCTTGAGTACTGTTCTGGGTTTTCGACAGCAGCGGCTCTAGCCAGCCGGTCTGCCTTCCAGTTTTCAGTTTTTGGAACATAAATCGAGGTCAGTTTGTCGAAACCCTGGATAGCCTCCCTTGCCTTTGCCAGGTACTTGGCCAAGGAAGGGTTGTTTGCCTCAAAGCCCCCGTTAACCTGGTTGATGATTAGTTCGGAGTCGCTGTAAACCGCCAACCTCTTGGCAGAGTACTCCCTTGCTAATCGTAAGCCAGCTAGCAGGGCTTCGTACTCGGCGACATTATTGGTCACCGGGAAGTCAAGTTTGAGGGAATACTTAACCTCAAATCCATCAGGGGTCGTAAGGACCACCCCTGCTCCGCTGCCACTGTCCATGGACGATCCGTCCACGTGGAGTACCCATTCTGGAACTTCGTCTGGCTGTTCTACATTTTCTACGGGCTGTTCCTCGTGAATTGGGATCGTGGTCTCAACAATGAAGTCAGCCAGAGCCTGCGCATTTATGGCAGGTCTGGGCATGAATTCGATGTCGAACTCACCCAATTCGATAGCCCACTTCACCATCCATCCCGAAATGTCAGGTTTTCGGAGTATACTTTTCAGCGACTGGTCAGTGAGGACCACTATGCGATGCGTCTGAAAGTATGGCCTCAACTTTCGCGCAGCGAAGATAAGTGCTAGGTCCATTTTTTCCGCGTGTGGATAGCGTGTTTCTGGACCGGTCAATGTTTTGCTCACATAGTAGACCAGCTGCTGGATATCGGATTCCTGGCGGACGAGGAGGGAGCTGAGGGACACTTCTGACACCGCCAGGTAAAGGTATAGCTCCTCTTTGTCTTTGGGTGATGCAAGCAATGGTGGGCTGGCCAGATACTGCTTCAATTCGTTGAAGGCAGTCTGGCAGTCAGCCGTCCACTGGAATCTGTTGGATTTCGTCCCTCTCAAAGCTTTAAAGAAGGGCTGGTACCAGTCACTAGACTTCGCGAGGAAGCGGGACAAAGCGGCTAGCCGCCTAGTCAATCGCTGGACGTCTTTGACGTTTCGTGGGGGAGCCATGTCAGCGAGGGCCTTGATCTTTTCTGGGTTTGCCACGATCCCCCGCTGGGTGATGATGAAACCCAAGAACTTTCCGAAGGCCACCCCGAAGACACACTGGGCTGATTCAGCTTCATTTAATGCTGGCGGAGCACCTCGAACGATTATTGCAGGTCGCGTATGTGGTCGCCAGTGACTCTGCTTTTGATAAGCATGTCGTCGATGTAGACCTCCATGTTGCGACCAATCTGTTTTTCAAACATCTTGTTGACGACCATTGGGTAAGTTGCTCCAAAGATTTTTCACCCAAAGGGCATTACCTTGTAAATAAAGAGGTGCCCCCAGTCCGTCATAAACAAGGTATACTCCTCGTCCTCCGGACTCATCCAGATCTGATTGTAACCCGAATAGGCGTCCATGAAGCTTAGCAGCTCATGTCCAGCCGTGGAGTCAACCAGTAGGTCAATCCGGGGCAACGAAAAACTGTCTTTTGGGCAGGCCTTGTTGACATCGGTAAAATCAACACACATTCGCCATTTTCCGTTGCTCTTTTTAACCAGGACGACATTTGAAAGCCAATCTGGATATTGGACTTCTCTAATAAATCCAGCATCTAGCAGCTTTTTCACCTCTTCTCAGATGGCGATCAGCTTCTCTATGGAGTGATTCCTCCGCTTCTGCCTGACTGGCTTCCGGCCAGGATTGAGGCCCATCTTGTGGACCATCACCTTAGCTGAAATCCCGGGCATGTCTGCGGGAGTCCATGCGACCATGTCAGCGTTCCGTTGCAAGAATGCAATCAGTTCAATGTGCAGTGTGCTAGTGAGTGAGTCGCCAATCTGCACACACTTTTTCAGTTCGTCCGGATTCAGTGGGACCAGATCCGTGGCTTCACCAGACTGCGCTTGTTGCAAGGTGGTCTTGTCTCGATGATCGAGTTCTCCCATTGTGCCAGGGCTGCCGCTAGGGGTGATCTGGGACATGTAGTACGTCCGCCCGATTACTTGGTCGCCTAACACCTCTCCCACATCGTAAGGTGTCAGGAACTTCATTTTGAGGTGCGGAATTGAGGTGACCACCCCAAACGCTATTAGGTACGGTCTGCCTAGTATCGCGTTGTAAACGAAGGGCAAGTCAAGTACTAGAAACATGAGCGTGCAACTTGCTGTTTTCAGATAGGTGCCCAGGGTGACTTCTAATTGGATTGTCCCTTGAACGGGCACTGGTTTGTTGTCAAGGCTATATAGTGGAACTTTAGAGGGTTTTAACTGGTTCTTTTTTAGGCATAACTTAAAGAAGGCATCCAAGTAAAGCAAATCTTTAGAACTTCCATTATCGATAAAGACTCGTTTCAGCTAGTAGTCCATATTTCCGTCTGTAACGAGTGCTAATATAACAAGGGGGTCAGCATGGGGGGACACTACATGAGTTGAGTCACTATCATCAAAGCTAATTGTATTATCTATTGTGCATTGCTTCTTCCTCCCAGTCTGCTGCTCCTTGCTGTCAGCCGAGTTCTTGACAGGTCGGGTGGTGACCATATTAACCACCCCCGCCGTAACCCTGTTCCGGGGTGGAGTCTGCTCCTGCCCCTCTTCATCAGCCGCTCCTGAGCTCTGTCCAAGACCTCTAACAAACTTCGTGAGGTGGCCTCTACGAATTAGATCTTCGATCTCCCTTTGCAGTGTCTTGCAGTCCTCAGTCGAATGGCCAGCAAAACGATGGAAGTCACAGTACTTCGACTGGTTTCCAGAGTCCTTCAGCAGTTTGGGCCACTTCAGAAACTTTTCTCCATGGATCTGCATGAGGACGCTGGCGCGCGTGTCCGTCAGAGGTGTGAAACTGGTGGGCCCATAGTCTCTGCGTTCTAGGGGCCCACTCCGGTGCTGCTTCTAGCGGGAGTGTTCTCTGCCGCTGTACTTTCTCTTCCCTTCACCAGGGGACGACCGAGGCTGATCCCCCCGCTCTGGACGCTTTGCCCCGTTGGCCTCTTCTGCTGCAGCGTAGGCCTGGTGATGGATTCTGCTTCTCGGAAAGTTTGAGGATTTTTGTGGGCAAGATGCTTGAAAAAGTCACCGTAAGTAAGCGCAGAGATGAAACTGCCCAGCTTCATCTCTTCTGTGATCCTGGGAATCCTTCTGGCCTCAGCCACAAAGCGATCCAGGAAACGCTGTGGGTTCTCTCTCGGTTTTTGCTTTATGTGGGAGAGATGTCATGGCTGCTTCTTTTCCCGTCTGCTCGAGGCGTACTGAGCCAGGAAGAGATCCGTGAGTTCACAAAAACTGCTGATGATGCCTGAAGGGAGGTGATGGAACCAGATTCGAGCGTCTCCCTTCAGCGTGAGTGGAAAGCAGCGGCACATCGCTGAGTCTTCTAGCCCTTGTAGACTCAGATGGGTGCGGAAGTGATCCAGGTGGTCAACCGGATCACTGCCCCCATCATATAAGTCAAGGGACGACATCTTAAACTTTGACGGCAGTAGATGGCTCAGGATCTCCGCAATGAAAGGAGATCGGTCTAAGTCGATGGCGCGCTCCTCCTCTTGAAACACACGGTTCCAGATCTTGTCCACCCGCAGATTGGCGCGAGCGATATTTGCTGATCTTTTGGAGTTGAGGTAATCCCTCAACTCTGTCTTATCCCTGAAGGGTTCAGCAGTTGGTTTGCTGCTGCCTCCAGTGGACCTGGTAGTCCTGGAGGCTCGCTCCTGGACTGCGTTGTTGTCTTTTGCCCGAGAGTATCGAGGGTTTCTTCTCTCCGGGCTTTCTGGTGGAGACGTGCTTTCGGAGCGTTCATCAGGCCTGTTTTGGCCAGGAACATGGGAGGACGCTGGAACCGGATTGTCCCCGGCTTTCATGGGCCTCTTGGCCGGCTTCTTCTTCCTCTGGCCACCCCTTTTGGTGGCAGGAGCAGGGATAGCTGCTGGTGGAGCCGCTTGCTGTCGTTGCTCATTCTGAGCGCAAAGTAACTGGAGCAGGAGATTGTTGGCCTGCATCTGCTCCACCAGTTGTTGAAAGTAAGGTAGTGGGACTCCGCCCATGGCCCCGTTGACCATGGCACTAGCAGCGTGCTCCTGGTCGGGGTTAGCAGCATCTCTAGTGGGATCGCTAGCCTGGGCTCTCGTGTTCATCGTTGTAGAATTAGAAGGTGACAGAGAGAATTCGTGCAGATTTTGTGGTTAGCTTTTGTTAGCGCTTCCCACAGACGGTGCCAATGATGCGTCCCTGGATCCGAACTTCGAACAGATTCGGATGATCCTCTTGTTGTGGCTTTGGCTCTGTTCCCTGAATTGGATCCTGCACACCACTAAACAGAACAGGAGGTCAGTGTGTTGGCGGGAAGTTGTCCCATCAAAAATACTCCGACGCTCAAGTTAGTAAAACAGTCTTCAAAAGAGTGAAACTGAAACTGAGAGAGAGAGACAGAAAGAGTGTTTTTCCCAGATGAAAGAGAGACGTGAGGTCCTCTTGAATATGGGAGGTGGGAAGGCAGTAAATGGCCGTAAGAGGCGCGCTTGTTTGCCTTAGAGTTCAGGATGAATGTGTTTGGAGTAGCAAGCTTGGGCGATACTGTGAGTTTCAATGGCCGAGAAAATCATTCACTGAGAGCACTTGTCTTTTAGAAAGCGTATGCAATTGAGAGAGTAATGGAAAGCCTGATTGAGAGTGTAATTGGAAGCGTGCCCTGGATGGTGAATCCAGGGTTTCTTTTATGGTGGAGAGGACGATCCTCCTTCTTTGGAAGGAGGGATTGCCTCCATGATCTACTGGCTGACCTTCCTTTTGGGGCTGATGTCGGTGGAAGGCAGTAAACGACCGTGAGAGGCGCGCTTGTTTGCCTTAGGGTTCAGGATGAATGTGTTTGGTGTAGCAAGCTTGGACGATACTGTGAGTTTCAATGGCCGAGAAAATTGTTCACTGAGAGCACTTGTCTTTTAGAAAGCGTATGCAATTGAGAGAGTAATGGAAAGCCTGATTGAGAGTGTAATTGGAAGCGTGCCCTGGATGGTGAATCCAGGGTTTTTTTTATAGTGGAGAGGGCGATCCTCCTTCTTTGGAAGGAGGGATTGCCTCCGTGAACTGCTAGCTGGCCTTCCTTTTGGGGTTGATGTCGGTTGCCAAACTGTGAAGGATAGTTTCCTTCTGAGGCGACCGACGGCTTTCCAAACCGGACACCTTCCTTCTGTGCATATTACCGTTGGAGAGCCTGGGTTGGCAAAGATTTGGAGAAATCTGGCGCCTTCCTTATATGGGAGGCGCTAATATTGCCAATGTCCTTTTTGGTACCAGCTGGGATCGTGGAATATCCCGGGAAAGCCGTTGCTAGCCTTTTGATGATTCGTGGGCCTAAACGGACCAGGCCTGTTACTATAGGAAAGCCTCTTTCGGCCCAACGCGTGTAACGCGGACGGTAAACATTTGAGTTGACCGTCTGCTAGCGAGTTGGCCGCCCGGACTATCAACGTTGGCGTTGACCGTTCTGGGCTTTTCAGTCTCTGGGCCTGTTCTCCAGCTGGGCCGTTAGATTGTTGACCATCGTTTTGGGCCTCCATTGACTTTTGGGGCCAGCCCAGTAATGTTATACCCATCAATGTCTAACAAATATGAATGCATCCTACTACATTGTATTTTTATGTGTAGGGAGTGGCCATGACATGCTTTTTGGATAATACAGTGATGTCACTAGGGTTGGAATCTCAGCGATTGCCCCTTTGATTGATGATGTGGAATCTCTATGGGAGCAACTTTCTCACTCCCATGCCATTGTCGAGGAGCTCCAATATTGGATCAGTATTTTTGAAAAATAAGCTACCGATGGTAAGGAGAAAGAGAGGGTGGAGCACCATCAAACAGAGTCGTCTACACAACAGGCTGAGACGGTGAAGGCTTAGGTTTAGGAGTTGTCCTAATAGCTTTCCACCTCTCAATCTTGCTATCGCCAAGACTTACAAGAATGGGACAGTATAGAAGAGCTGGGCAACATGCTTTAATCCATATTTCAGTAGGTTTTTCAAGCTTCAGAGCAGCCTTGAATTTTAGCTTCAGAAGCTTCAGAGCATGCTTTTAGCTGAAATTTGATGGAAATACTCTCCAACCAAAAGATGGAACCTGGAAGACAATCTTTTTTTTTTTTATAATAGCTCTTCTTATTATATTGCATAGCTGGAATTTTTTAAAAAAATTATTGTAAGACAATTTTATTATATTACATGAAATTTATTTGTATTTTTCATTCATATAAATTTGATATGAGTTAAAATTTTGTCCATTAAAGTATATAATGTTGGAAGATGACTCTCGTGTGGAAGTTTTGATGACAAGAGGACTCAGATGGAGCACGTGGACCAGTGCATTGAAGAGCACGCGGACTGTACACAGGATAAGCAAAAGAAATTTCGGTCAACATATTTGACTAGCAATATTTGGACGAGCAACAGCAGATCAGTCAACTGAGACATTGGCCGGCCATGTGGAGAGGACGATCAACGGGGTATTGACCTGCCTTGTGAAGCATGTGGACGGAGGACTATTCGCTGTCCACAAGGGAATTCAGAAGGATGTCAGCTCAGAAGATGTTTTTAAGCGTTTATGATCTTAGAAACCATTATTTTTGGACAAAGTATATTCATATTATTGGTAAGGACAAATTTGTCAGGAGAACAGAATATTCCTTAGATTTGCTCTATATATGCATCTGTATTGAAAGGAAAGAATAGGCACTTAGTGAAAAAATTCTTTTAAGTGTGAAGATTTGAGAGAGTACAAAAGCAAAGAAGAAAAAGAGAGAATTGTGGGCGAAAATAAATTGTGCCTCTGTGTTGTTTGTACTATGTTGTTCAACTATTTCTTTCTCTTGTGCCAGTATAATAGTAGAAAATTGTTCCCAGCCATACATAGTAAAATTGGTTTGTAGATGAATGTCCCGTGATTTTTCATGTCGGGATAGAGAACGGTTTTCCATGTGAAAATACGTGTGTTCATCTTCTTCTTTCTCATTTCTTATTTGTGTTTGTATATTGGGTGATTGTTTGTGCATGGAGTTCAGTGTCTTGCAGTCCGACCGATCACGCCTCCTTTGTGCCAACAAGTGGTATCAGAGCCATCTTGAAAACTCCGTCTGAATGGTGTCGTTGTCTTCAAAGAACTTGTCGTTCAGCGTAGAGCAGTTCAACGAGTAGGGTAACTTCATTCTCTGGCAAGAGGGGGTGAATAACATTTTGACAAGAGAATGAACAATAAAAGAGCTAAAGAAGAAGGAAGAGAAGTCAAAAAACTTATCCGAGGAGGAATGGAAAGATAAAAGAGATCTTACCAATTGCACTATTAAATTTGTCTGGCGGACAACACGCTCTAGGAGGTCCTTGGCCTGACTAATTCGGTGGAGGTCTGGGAGAAGCCGGAGAGCCTATATAAGTCCAAGTCCTTAACAACCAGGCTATACATGAAAATCAGTTCTATGGCCTGCGCTTGCCGGAAGGAGGGAGTTTTGAAAAATACTTGGACGAGTTTAACGGGATTGTGACACAGATGGCAGCCCTTGGCGAAAAGATCTAAGAGGAGGACAAGGAGTTGGTTTTGCTGGCTTCTCTACCAGCGTCTTATGACCATATTGTCACTACACTATTGTTTGGGAAAACACTCTCAAGTTAGATGAGGTCATTGCATCATTACTCATGAATGTGTCAAGGCGGTCATAAGGAGCCTCAACGTCCTCGCATTTTGAGGTACTTGTGATTGAGTTTAGGGGAAGGAGCAAAGGACGCAACTAGAGGCCTGGAGAAAAAGGCTATAGCAAATCTCGGCTAAGGTATCAAAACCTTGAGTGCCATCATTGTGGCAAGAAGGGGCACATCAAGAAACAATGTTTCAAATGGAAGCATAAAAACACGAAGAAAAAGAAAGGAGAAAAGGGATGAGGTGAGGAGAAGTCCTCGGTCTCAGTGGTCACAGGAAGCGATCTCCTGCTGACGTGTGAAGAGAATGTGACAAACCTGACCGACGAGGAGTCTGGTTGGGTGATTGATTCTGGTGCGTCTTTGCATGCCACATCTAGAAAGGGATTGTTCACATCCTATATTCTAGGAGATTTTGATGTGATAAGGATGGACAACGAAAAAACATCCAAAATTATTGGTAGAGGTGATGTTGTACTGGTTATCAATAATGGGACGAAATTGTTATTAAAGGATGTCCGACATGTCTCTTACATCTGACTCAATATTATCTCAGCTGATCGGTTGGATGATGAAGGTTATTGTAAAACCTTCTGTGAAGGTGAGTGAAAACTAACCAGAGAATCTCTTATTGTGGCAATAGGGAAAAAGAGCTCCGACCTATATGTGATGAAGGCCTGCGCAATGGTTAGGGACATAAATGTCACAATCAACAAAACTACTTAACTATTTCCATTCTAATACATATAATATATACAAAACTACAAGTCTTCAGAATCCAGTCGATCTCTTTAGCTTATTTCTTGCCTTACTCTAACTAATCGGGCGTCAACTTGTAACTCTCATCTAGAAAGAAAAAAAAGCAAGAGTGAACTAACAGCTCAGCAAATACAATTATATTCAAAAGTAGTAAATAATATAAGTAAGTTAAACAGAAGCAGAAGGAGATGCATGAACATAAACTTGATCCGATCTGTTCGGAATACAATTTACTTCTTTTCATTTGTCCTTATTTCCTTTAGAACGTAGATTGAGCATAATTATTCATCTTTGCGGACCCAGGCTAGAAGCATCCACAAGCCAAATGAGCGAATAATCGAGGATAGATTGTATTTACTCTATATAATCAAAGGCCAGACTCAGAACAGAAATTGTGGCATTCCTCACAATCTTTCTAGATTTAGAAACAAAAATAGAATTATCCTCGTTACCGTTGTAACCTTCTAAGGCATGTCCATGGTATCACCCACTAAAATCGTGCGACTAGGACAAATCCTTGGGTCTCCACTATCATACTAGTGACATGTCTGGGGACATTACCTATCAAAACATGAATCAGGGTCTTAATTTTATAATTACTCATTCTTTTGAGGGAAGTTCTATCAGATTCTTTTCACTGATATCTCCATCTAGGAGATCAAATTCATCAAATTTTCAATGTGAAATTCCTCTACAGTTATTCTTGTGCTTATTGTCTTGCTTGCAGATTTCAGTCTTTTCATAACTTAACTTATATACAAATATCGAAAGTGAAGAGAAGATTAGGAGTTCTTATCGTTAAAGAATGAATTGACTTCGAGAGCTTTTGGACACAGATTTCTTTTATAAATACATATATCGAAGCTTCCAGATTATTTGTTAGGATTTATACAAACATACATATCATTTGATTAGCAATTAAACATGGGAAATTATACAAATTGCCGTTCAAAATCATCAGTGAACAATGCACGCATGAACAGTGTCCAGATTCTATTTCTCGAAACTTTGATCACCCAATTGGACAAATTATCAAATCTAAGGTATAGGTAGCTATAATCTCAAATCAATTTATACATTAAAGCCCAAATCGAAGCTTAAATGGTGTCCGGGCGTGGGTTAGGGGCTCTACGAATGAATCTCTACCTCAAACCACAATTTCGGATACCCAATCGATAAAATCACATGCTCAAGTCATAGGTAACCATAATCTAGCCCCAAATTAAGCTAAAGCCCAAAAACTTCGTGGGTTTCATGCTCGAGCGTGGGGGTTAGGGTTTCCTTATCCGAAACCTTACTACAAATCCGGACTCCAAATTAACATATATGTATGCTTAGATTATGAGAATCATAAAATATAAACATAATCGGGTATCAAAACGAGGATACCCGAAGAAAACAAGACAAAAGTGCAAGAAAACGAAAGACAAGAATATGAGTGCACTTGCTTCGTCCTAATTATCACCTTTTAAACGGGCTCTCAGAACAAATTGGACTCGTGGGCTTCGATCTCCTCCTTCTCGCTCTACTTTTCTCATCTCTCTCTCTATATAAAAACCCAAAAATGGCCGAAGAACAATGCGGGAGAAACCCTTGTGTAATAAATACCCCGACTGGTGCTCGAGCACTGGTTTGTGTGAGAAACCTGCAGCAAGCCTACTTTGCGTTTTCATCGTCTAGGACTCGTTTTGACCATTCTAACCCAATGTTTTACATCATTGGACCCTGATTTTGATTATATAACCGTAATAAGCCATTATTATCATAATTTAGAGCCTAGAATCTTATTTATGAATCAACATTTCTCAGTTCCCAATTTACCAATTCTGGATCTTTGGACTTTTTAATTTGATTCCTCCTATACCTTTTGATTACAATTCAACTATTTTAACTTAATTACCTCCCAATTACCATATTTTAAAAATTCGAAATCTCACCACTCATATTAACTATATCTTGGAAACTGATACTCTACCGGGCCCAACTTCCTCTTTCGACTTCCAAACTAAATTTTTTGCATATTCTAAACCTAATTATTGATCATTATTAATTCAGATACACCTTAATTATTGTATTCTGAAACTCATGTCGTCACAGAACGCCTCTCACCGCAAAAAATACTATCAATGAATGTATAAGCAGCCAGGTAGGGTCAAATGCATCATGTGAAATGCTTGTACAACATTTTATTAATACAATAAAATTACTTTTCCTTATTTGCTGTTTTGCATTCAATTGAGTGTTTGCATATCATTTTATAAATCTATAAGACCTTGACTGCCCCTAAATCCAGTGAAAGGATCCCTTTAACTTGTCGAAAAACTCAACAAAATTTGAGCGGCTCATTAGAAGTCGTACTCAAAAAATTAGACAAAGTCCTAACGGCTCATTAGAAGTCGTACTAAGAAAACTCAATAAAGTCTGAGCGGTTCAGTGAAGTCGGATTCAAAAACTTGCCAACAACGCCGAACATCTAACAAGAGGCTGAACTTAAAACTTAGGGAACCTAAAAACAGTAAGAATGTGAAAACCCTAGAGGTAGCTTCTTCGGACAACGATGGTCAAAAGGTTCAAACACTTGGCTCGTAAAGGATAAAATTTTCTAAGGTCTAAGTCCAAAAAAGAACCATAAGTATAAGCAATCAGAGGAGACAAGAAAAGATTGCACTGAAAAGTTATTTTATTGATACATTCATACAAAATTTACAACAAAACAAAGAGTACAAAACTATTCTGAAGGTAATGGCTGCTCCGAGGATCATGGCTGCTCAGAGGATTCAGGCTGGCTGGAAGGTTTGGGCTGAGAGGAGTCCGTGGTCCCACCTCTTCTTGGGAGACCAACCAGATCAACCCTGCATTGCGCGTTGGCGTTCTTGGGATCAAATAGGCCCGTGGGAAACCTTGGGAGCAATATCCTCATTACACGACGGCATAATGCGATGTCGTCCCAACACTTGCGGTCCAAGGTAGGCCTAATGTCCGTGGGCCTCAGTGAAGTCCTGAGCGCCTCCTCCAATTGGAGATTCCTCTCTTGAAAGAAGGCATACTGATGTTGCTTTGCCTTTAGTGAACCCTCAAGGGAATCGATTTTACTTTTGGCCTCAGCAAGTTCAAGCTTCAAACACTTATTGCGCTCTCCAACAGCCTTGAAAGACTCCAACTCGGTGCAAGTTTAGGCGGCATTGCCAATGATCAGACCAAGACTACCGGCTAGCTCATAAAGCTATAAAGGAAAAATAGGTCATTGAGGCATGGACAGAATTGAACAAAGAAGCTGAGGAAGGGCAGAGAAGTACCTTAGAGACAAGAGAGCTCCTAGCTGAACTCTCCTCTCTGAGAGCTTCGAACTCAGCTGGCTTCATAGCAGCTTCCTCCTCAGCGACAAAAGCCTTAACCCTGGCCTCAAACATAGGGGCAACTTCACCAAAATCAAAGACTGAGGGCTCAGCCACTTCAAAATGATCTACAGCCCCAGTCTCTTCTTCAACAATGTGTGAAGTCCCTGCAGCAACCTCGACTAGGACGTCCTCACAGGCCTCAGGCAAAATCCCTATCGGACTATAAATTTTGATTGCAAGGCAAGGGAGCTCAGCAGACTCAGCAGTGGGCAACTTTGTGGCCCAACTTTCCTCGGCCTCAGCAGTCTCAGCAGTCATCGTCGTAGTCATCATTGTTGTTTCCTTGGCCTGTGTTGCCTCAGTCTCCCCCTCTGCCTATCCCTTGGCAATATCCATGGATAAATTATCCATCCAATCTGAGGCCTCTCCAATAAAAACAGAATGGATGTTAGGCATGGGCTCATAAAGAGGAGGAGGTGCAACAGGATGCTCCACGGATGAGCCCACAATCTTTGCAGGCTTAGCGATAACTGAAGGTCCAACACCCTCAGCGCCTCAGATTGGCCCTTTCTTTCTTATCAGCTGTCATCGAATGAGGAGGAGTACTCAACAATCGCCATTGGATGTTTGGAAGTCTCAATTCAACGGCTTTTCTTTATCTGCTCAAATTGCTCCTCTATCCTCAGAGTGTTCTACCCCCTTTTCAGCTTCTTCTTAGGAGGAACCAAAGGAACGATAGAGACCTTGGGCTGAGGCTCCCACTTGGCTTTCTCCAAGTACTTGGACCTCAGCCATCTATTCTTTTGGTTCTCATTGAAGGAGCTCAAGTTCGATAGTAGCAACTCCGTAAAGTCCTCCACCGCTTCCTTCTCACCAGTTGTGGCGTCTTTATACAGATTGGGCTCCATATTCCCCCACTCATTAGGGATGGCCCAGTGAGGATGGATACTAAGGAAAAAGAACTTATCATTCCACCATTTGGTGGAATCTGGATTTTTCCCACTAATGGCAATGAATTTGGGGTGAGAAAAAATCATGATCCAGTCCTGCCTGTGACCAAACCTCAAGATAACCTTCAATGCCACAGCATCAAAGATTTTCTTGTGGCAGCGAGCGAAAACACAAAGAGAGACCAGATACCTGATAGCGTTAAGTTAGAGCTTAGCCACAGGGACTTTGAGGTCCCTCATAATCTTGAAGAACTCTAGGGCCATAGGGTATTGAAAACCACCTTTCAGATGGACTTTGTAAATGGTGATGAATCCATCTAGGGGTGAGCCCGCTCTCTCGTGCGCACCAGGAACTACCATGGCCATCAAACTCAAAATCCTATATGTCGCTCAAATGGTTCCAAGGTCCTCAAGGAAAAATGTGGAAGAAATATCCTTCACGCCGGAAGCCATGGAAGGAGACTGTGGAGAAGAAGAAAAACATAAGAGAAATGGGAGTCAAAAGCTTGAGGAAGGAAAGCCACAGAGTTTGAAAACACGACTGAGGATTGCAGACATGAAAAATGAAGGCACAGAAAGGCTTTTGAAATGGCTGGAAAGTTCAAAAGGCACACCTCATAATAATTAGGCCATGCCTCAGCCTCCCATTCACTGCAGGCAATAATGATGACCCTTATATTTTCAAGGCGATGCCAATCGTATTTAATGCCTCAGTGGGTAGCAAGTGCCAGCATTTCAAACTTAAAGGAAGTCCTCGGATGGATTTTGATAAAGCTACTAGTCCCAATAATGCCCGAGGACATTATTCGTCTCAAACACATGTGGGAATGACAACTAGTTGGCAGTGTGCACCAGTGTCCCAGACGCAAAGAAAGACCTTGAACAAGTTGGTCAGAATATTGGTCTCAAAAATGTCCCCAAAATTTTGTTCTCAACAACATCCTCGGACATTTGTGAGAAAAAAGGGAACATGTGCCAACGTCAGACTACTAAACAGCGAACAAAGAACAAAGGAACAAGTGGATTTCCTATGGAGGATACCCTCACATGACACTCGGGATATTTTCGCGGCCAATAGACATGCCAAAAGGTCAAAGTTCTCAAACCTCTTGAAATAGGGGTTAGTGATGGATACTGATACCAAAGGCCCAATTAGATGACTCATTTTCATGAGTTAGGCCCTTATGCCATGTAGGCCCAAATGGCCGACTCGGCCTAAGGGGCATAAAAGGCCATGGAGTCCATTGAGGCCCAAGGAATCATGGTAACGGTCGAGAACTCTTCTAAGCATACAAAACCAGGGTGGTAGAGGTTAGTGGCTAACTCTATCAAACTACAGGAAGGGATGAAGGAAGCCTCACAAGGAAGGTTGTAGCTTTTGGAAAGCACATGCATCCTAAGAGGACCAGTTAACTTCTAGAAATGGTAGGCTTTGTAAGACAGCGCTGTAGATTTTATAGAGTTGATGATAGGTATTTCCACGCACGCAAGCTCCATACTAGGCAAGTGGAAGCCATAAAGTATATATACACAGTCCAAACTCCAAGAGAGGACACACAACAGTGCACGCAAGAAGAGAACCAAAAGTTGGACACCATTTGTTCTCTATACTCTCTGTAAATTTGAGCTACTTGTAACCAAAATCATCATAGTAAAATCATTCCTGGACCAAGAATCTCGTGGTTTTTTCCTTCATTCAAGAGATGATTTTTCACGTAAAAAATTCTGCGTGCTACTGCTTCCTTTCTCTCCCTAGGCTTAACACCCATGTCCTTAAAATTACTTCCTCTAACTAAAGAGGGCCATCTGAGTATTTTGTGTTACACGGGTTTAGATTCGTCTATACGGTGGAAAGGTCCGAGGATTCTTTGGATCTCCTTCCATACTACGAATAGGATCCGAGGACACAACAAATATATTGTCACTAATTATAAAAAATACATCTTAATACTTAAAAATATTTTTAAAAAAGTTATAAATTATTTATTAAATTATTAATTTTAAAATTATAAAAATTTAGTAAATAAAATTTAATTTTTATTATAAATGCAGCCGTACGCTTGAAAGTTTGATGCGGTGAAGTACTTGTTCCTGTGATAATTTTCAACGCGTTGAAAATTATTAATTTAACATTTTAAATTAAAAAAAGATATATATAAACATTTGCCCCATGGTCTCATACTAGAAGCTTCTATCCAATTTTCCTCAACCACATGCACGTTGATTTATATATAAAAAAAAGGGTGACATGTAGCCGTTGGATGAAAAGACATCCAATGGCCGTAGGCATCTGAAGCAAATTAAACCCTCGTCCCCCTCTCCCCATTTTGCTGAGCGTCATACTTTCTCTTCCTCTCTTTCTTTTCTCCCATTAATTTGCTGAGCAGCTCCATTGTTATCACTACTGCCGTTGTCGTTACCATCGCCTGACAGAGAGATAGCTGTTATTTCATGTCTCCATTGTCCATCGTCACTGTTTGGAGATACCATCACTGCTCATCGTTACAAATCAGGCAAGCAATCTCTTCTATTCCTTGAAATAACTATAAATCTACCTTATTAATGTTTAAACATAGCAATTTATTACTTAAAATTTTTATATGCATACTATTTTTTTGAATCTCAATTTATAATGTCACTATCATTGTCTTCCATTCAACTGTTTTTCTTTAATTTTTTTTACTCTCTTATTTTGAATATTTTCTTCAATCTTATAGTTGACGAAAAGCCATGACTGAAATATAGTGTTCGAGGTATCGTCCTCTTCCGTTCAATGTCACTATTGGAGTAGCAATTGTTCTCTATTCACTGTTCCAGGTATAGTGTCAATTTTGAGAATGATGTGATCTGTACATGGCCGTTGAGAATGATACTTGCTTTATGTTCAGTAGTCAATTTATGCTTCGTGCTTATTTCATTGGATTTGCTTGATTATTACCTTCCCTTTTTTTTTTTCGTTGGATTGGTGCTTAAATAGACTCACCAGCTTGCTTTCTCTTTGATCACTTACTATTTTTTATTTTCTTTTTTCCTCTCTAATTTTTTTGCTAGCTCTGCCAATTAAGTGATGGTAATATAATTGGTGAAATTATTAGCCTTCGTTAAAAGTGTATGTCTGAAATTAAATATCCAAGTTAGATGCTCAAGCTTTAAATGAGCCGTGTTTTTTGCCAAAACTAACTAGGTTGGATCTAGTAGAAATTTTTTATTTTTGACCGTTCATGAGGCAATGCCCTTTTGCATCTATTGAAATTGTGAACTTTGAGGAGAGCACCTTGCTGCCCCCGAAATGGCTGCTCTAGCTTGCTCATTCATTATTCCAATCTCACTTCCTAACTTCTCCTATTATACTGAATGTTAAGAAATATAGATGCTAAGTATCCCATGCTGAGATTAACTTGAGAATGTAGATGGAAATCTAAGTCGTGATACTTACAAGAGAATTGTGGGAACTGTGAAAAGAGGTTGAGATGAGAATTGAATTTTTGAGGGAAATGTGATTGTGGTCATGACATCTGCTTACACTATGCCTTAGAGGTGGTTACGTTTGAATGAACAAGGGTAATTATCACAATTATATTTCAGCTGTCTTTTGATTCCCTCATAACACTTCCTCACCAAGTAACAGGTTGTAAAATCAGAAATTTGGGCTTGATTCTTGATTTATACATGTGAGTTTGAATCAAATGATCAAATTATTGCCAGTGTCATAGTAAATAAATTATCATTATTTTGTTCTTGAATAAGCATTCTCCAAAAGAAATTATCTTTCATATGTAATCAACCTGTGTCTGGGAATTTTTAAGAAACTAAAGGGAGAAGCCATTTTATGGTCCACATCATAGAGTAATATAGATGGCTCGCTTATTGTGGCTGATACTTCCAATGGAAGTGTTATTTGTCTGAATAAAACTCTTTTATATGCTTTTCCAGTACGTGTCTCCTCTCAAGCTACTTTCCAAGCCTATAAAAGGAGCATTGGGGATGACAATCAATCTCTTAGTTTCTAAGGGAACATCCCTTCATCATTCTCACTCAGTACTATATATAGTAGGACCAAATAATGCAACTACCTTTAAGTAGATGATATTCTTCAGGAAACAAACACTTCATTTTGATGTCACTTCATATGGCCATTTCTATACTTATATCTGAAGATTTCATAAGCCACTTGCTTCTTTGCTGTATTTTTTCATTCTTTTTTTTCAATTGTATGTTAGTGTTGACAGTCAATTGAGATAATCTAATCAGTACAACATTTTCCTGCAATACAGATCAATTAGTCAAGAAGATATTTCCCTCTTGATCTTGTCAGGAAAATATATTGCAATTGCTCTAGTGGATCAATACAAATTAAGGTACATAGGTATGATGGAACGGATTTTTTTTTTCCTTAGAAGCTTCCGTCAAGACAGAAATAGAATTAGTCGACTAAAAGATAAGGCAAGACTTCTGCAAAAATTTCGGTAGAGTCTCCTTTGTAATTGGATGAAAATCCAAAAATACAACCCGTATGATCAACCATTACAAGCACACAACAATCAATTATACCACAATTCTTTCTACAATATGCATACACAGGATCACATGTGCCATCCATGGCATAAATCTATAAAACCATTGACTACACTAACAATTCAATAACAAGATGCAGTCTACGACTTGTACAGTATATCCAAAAGTTTAGAGCGAAAGCTAAACTATTAACCTACAAAAACATAGTTTTCCTTTTTACCATCACATGCATCATATGCATTCTATACAAAACCCACATGTGCATGAATATCCATAGATACAAGATCCATATGCAAAATCACATGTCCAGTCAAGTCTTTACATCAACTGGTTCTCCCAAAATAGCTCCAAAATACTTCAAGTCCTCAAAAGTCTTTAGGAATTTCTTTCAGTCACTCTTTCTCATCGAGCACTAACTCTACTGTCTCATCTGGAGGGAAAATAATAATAAAACAGTAAGCCGGGGCCCAATAAGGTACATGCATTTATACAGTAAAACAGTGATGCAGAACAGTCATAAATCTATGCAGAAATAGAACGGTTAAATAGAATATGATCTAGAAAACAGAGAAAGCATACTGTAACAATATTAAACTTAGAAATCAGAAATCGGTAAATCAGTAATCAGTAATCAGTATAATTAAGAAAGTAGAATCAGAAACTTCTCTTTTATTCAGAACAGTACAGTAATCGGTGTTACAGAACAAAATAGTAACGGAACAGAACGGTGACATAATAGAACAGTAACAGACCCTACCAGTATACCCTACTAGTTGAGGGGGCGAATGATCGATGATAGATTGTGTTCACTCCACATAATCCAAGGCCAAAAACTGAACAGAAGTATCCCATCTCGTGGGAACAGTACAGTGTGTCACCCGAAGGTAGGCTAGAAACAGAACTTTCCTCCTGACTGTAATGCCCCGATGAAGGACGGACCACATGTAACTCCATGGATAGAGTTATCCTCGATCACCATCGTAAAGTTCTAAGGTATGCCGGAGAACCTGACCTGACTGTAATCAGTCATGGGTCCTAAATGACAATATCATAAATAACCTCTTTACTGAAAACCTTCTTTCATAATCCGAGTTTCACAATTTCCTTTCAGTTAACTTCAGAACGTGCGGTAACGGTCTAAAAGCCCTTCAGTTTTACTTTAGAAGTGCATGAAAATTTATCGGTATAAGTCCGTGTAAAATTTTCAAAAATAAATTATACAAGGAGCTTCATTTCAGTGCCAATTAACTTTTATATAACAGGATCTACGGTTAAAAATCATTAAAACTCCTTCATTTTCGTACCTAGGGCTTCGTCAAAACTTTCGAACTCAAATCGATCACTAAATATGTATTTATTCATGAAATTAATACCATAAATCTATACATATATACTAAATCATGCAATTTAACCAAAAATTCTCAATATTTTCGAGTTAGGGTTTCTTCACAATCTTCCGGAACAAAATCAAACATAAATTTCATGCTCATTCATGAAATCGAAGCCAAATCTTGCAATAGACATGGGTAAATACAAAATCTAATAGAACAATCGAGGAAAATATGCTTTGTTTACACAAAATCGGTAAAAATGAAAAACAACGTCCGAAGTACACTTTTCTTTGCCCGATCTACCGTTATTTTTACCGGGAGTGGATTGAAATGAGTGATTTCCCCTTTCTCCTCTTCTCTTCTTCCTCTTCTTCGTGCGTGCTCTGCTCTCTCTCTCTCACTTTCTCTTTTTTCCCTTGATCTTATAACAAAAATGAAGTCAGCACGCGGGCAAAAGTCGAGGCTGCGCTCGAGCACGGTGTTTCTACCAGGGGCTCACTCGAGCATGCCTGGCACGTGGCGAGCTGGTAGCCACTGGATTTTTGCGCTCGCTGCAGCGCCTCAGGCACACGGCAGGCTCTACTCGGCTACTTGCTGAACTCGGGCATTTTTCTAATTTTTTACTTTCAACCATCATTTTTCAATACATGCTTGGCCTCTTAATGATTATCATCACTTTAATTACTCCCAATTATCACGTTTTTTATTTTGGGGCCTCACAATAGGTGGTTCTCATTCTCCCTCATCATTTATCTTTTGAGGTTCTTTTACCAGTCACGTACTTGACCAATGTCTTCAGGCATTCAACTTTTTATTTGTCCTTGAGCCTATATTAATGGATCTTACATCTTGAATGAGATGCTCATTTTCATTGAATTACTGTGGTTGCTACACAACTATCACATCTTAATTGACTTCCTATTGTCGTCTTTGTCATTATTGCTTCCTTGAGTTTTCATTGGAACATGCCTACAAATTATGAATTAAATGAACTTTTGCACAATAACCATGCTTGTTCTTATCATTATCTCAAAACATCTCATGCACAATGATTTGTTCTTATCATTATTTTTACAAAGTCTTCATCAGTACCATAAGCACGTGAAAGAAGAGGCTAAATAACTTGTTCTTTGCTATATGAATTGTTTCCACAAACAGTAATCCTTGTTACGGGTCTTATTGATGCAGCTACCATGCCTATCATAGGAAGAGTGTGATTTAATTTTTGTTATATATTTACTTACTTACCTTTTCGTAACGTGGTTCACATATAATTATTTTATTAACACTAACTTTTTTCTTATTTACATTTTAGGATGGATAAGAGTTAGATAAATTATGAGACTGTTAATGACAGGCGAAAGCCAAAGATAGAAAAGGAGCCGTCAAATTTATTAATTTTGCATTTTTGAAAGTTGAAAATAGGGATTAGATACGTTGTCTATACAATAATTATAACAATACTTTTTATCAAGATAGGAAAATGATCTTTCACCACTTAATCATATATGGAATATTAAGGGATTACAAATAATGAATTTTTCCTGAAGAAGAAGAAAATAACTCTGCTAGTGATGAGGGATATGATGATGATAGGAAAGAAAGCAAAGATAATGATTTCGAATATGATGATACTATTTCTTTGATCCATGATGCTACAAATATTAGAAATTTAAATTTTAGTGAGAATATCGACCATGTAGGTGATGAAACTGATCAAAATGATGCAGTGCTTGAAAATTTTTATAGATAATGAAATATATTGAATAAAAGTTATTTCCGGGTTATAATCGTTTTACTAAATTGAAATTTATTTTACATCTTCTCAATTTGAAGTGTATTAATAGTTAGAGTGATAAATCTTTCTCAATACTACTGAATTTATTGAAACTAGTATTCTTCCATGACAGTAATTTTCCAAGTAACTCTTATGAATTAAAGAAGCATAAAAGAGATTTAGGATTGGATTATGTTAAGTTTGATATTTGCAAGAATCATTATATCTTTGATCGAAATGTATACAAAAAATATCAAAACTATCCAATTTGTGGGTGTTCAAGGTGAAAAATTGATAATAAAGAAGGAAAACAACTTCTACATAAAATTCTTCGTCATTTTTCACTAATACATAAATTTCAAAAGTTCTACATGTCATCAAAAATAGCATCTCATATGTGATGGCATAAGGAGAAATGCCCCAATAATGGAGTTTTGGGACATCCAGCTGACTCAAAAGCTTGAAAATCGTTTGATAAAATATACCTGAACTTTACACTAGATTACCGAAATGTGAGGCTTGGCTTAGCTTCCAATGGATTTAATCCTTTTAACAACTTAAGTACATCTTACAGCATATGGACAGTGATATTAGTTCCATATAATCATTTCCCCATCTTTTTTTGATATCATGTTGCGCTTACCTATTCATTTGGCAAGTGAGGCAAAAGTTACAGGATCAATTCAATATCGGTGGATGTATACTTTTGAAAGGTGAGATATCCCTAAAATTTATAGCATTTGTATTTTAAATATAATGATTATGACATTTGAACTAATAAAGTTTTATTTACAAGTACATACATGTGACGGAACGGATTATTCTCCATCGAATAACCTCCGTCAATGGCAACACAAACCACAGTCCATAATTAATACCATGGATTCTACAGAAAATCTGGCAGAGTTTCCTCTACAACTGGACGAAAACCAAAAATACAACCTGTTTAAATATCCTGTACAAGCACACAACTAATCAAAGGCTTAACTCAAAGCCTACAACACGCCACACAGGATCACAATACTGTCATATCATCCATGGCTCAAATACAGTACACAACCTACTATACTGGATCTAGAAAGATGCCATCTAATGAACCAAACTCAGAACATAAATATACAGACGCGGAAGCATACTAATTCATCATAAATGCGGAAACATAACAAAACCATAAAACAATAACAATAATGAGCCACGCCAAACTCTAAGTGGCTGCTCAAAATCCGATCCAACTCTGAGTCCAAAGCTTTCGCGCACTCGCCGTCCAGCCAATCACATTAAGCAAGCTTCTCTCCTCCTTGCTCTATCTATCCGGCATCGGCTAAGTGTTCTCATTTGAAAGGAAAACATCAAACAGCAAGAGTGAGCTAACAGCTCAGCAAATGTAATCATAGACACCCCTCCAAGACATGTACAAGAACTGAAACCGGAGGGAATACAAGCACTCGCCATAACCAAGAAATAGGAGAAGGAACAGGAACAGCTGGAATCACTTGATTCCTACCGTTCTCACGATTACACTGATTGTTCATCATCTGGATTCACAAGATTCTCACGGTTCTCATTACAGTTTCACGGTTCTATCTTGAATCACACGACCATCGGTTGCATCCATGCAACAATCATCACAGACGACTACATCTCAATATGTAGCGTCGACAGACATACCCCACACCCCCGGGGTCCAGGGCAATCCTCGTTCTTCCACAGTAGTTTCCTAAAGCGTACCACAAACATCACCCGCTCCCACGAGCGGCCGGAATACGTGGCCAAGTATTCCTCGGGTTCACACCGCGATGGCCATGGTATACTAAAGAATACTACCCATACGACTCAGGGTCCTAGTTTCAAGGTTAGGTTCAACACTTGGAGAGGGTAATCCACATTTGCCATACAATCATATCTTGGGAAACCTCTTTCCCATCACAATCATCTCCAACCGGGAGATTACATCATCAAACACATCTCCATCCAGGAGATCATATCATCACAAGCACAATGTGGACTCCCTTCCATTCTCGTCACGGTTCTCCATATCCAATGGAATTCAATTCTTTATTCATGATCAGTGGGACTCAATTCCCTTAATCCACAACAAATAACTCCAAATTCACAATATAGATTAGTTTGCATACCTCAATTGATCACAAGTCACTTTGGAACCTCCAAGACTCATTCCTCCGCCTCCAGCACACGGATTCACATTCGGGGCTTACTTTTACGTTTAATCATTTAAACGTTACTTTCATTACAATTATGATCACATATCACTTTGCATCTCTTATTTCATTTTGGGTGAACATTATCAGATTTCTCTTTGGCCACCCGGACGCCGTACACGGTTTGATACTTGGAGATCGGCCGTCCGGTGGATCTGTACGCACAATTCTTACACGATATTTCACATTCGGGTTCGATTTATCTTAACACGAGGGTGGAAGTATGCAACTTCCCATTCACTTTCGGGTTAACGATTACGGAATTCTTTCAAGGCTCCCGGATGCCACGAACGGGTCAAATCTTGCGGAATTCGGCATCCAATCGATATATACACACAATTGGGGTTCAGGGATTCGTATTCTAGGGTCATTTCATCATTTCACGAAGGAGGAAACATGCAATTTCCACCTTCGGTCTCGGGTGAACAGTAACAGCGCCCCTTTAGAGGGCTCAGACGCCGCGAACGTGTCCAAACGTGCAAGATCGGACCCGCGGCCAACATATATACATCATTGGGACGTGGGGATTCCAATTTTGAGGTCAATTTCATGATACGAGGCCGGGAAACGGGAAACCCCCAAAATCCCGTAGGTTAGGGTTTCGGTAAAACCCACCCTGGCGAATCGAACACGAATCGGACAACTAACTACATTTTCTTGGACCTCAAGGCATGGGTATCGAGATCCTAACGTTTCCCCGTGGGTATCGACACAAAATACCCAACGAAAATACATAAAACAACAAAAGAGAACGAGAAGTGGGTATGAGAACACTTGCCTTGACGCGTGCTTTCACCTTTATACCTGGCTCTCGGGCGGAATTGGACTCCCGGGCTCGATCTCCCTTCTTCTCTCTCTAAAATCGGCGCCTCCTCTCTCCTCAAACCCTCGGCCGAAAGCGAAAAATGGGAGAAAAGAGGGCGCGACGGATATTTATAATGCGCCTGCCGCTCGAGCGGCCAGCGGGCGGCCGTGCTACTGTCGGCCACCTCTCGAGCCATGGCTCGAGCGCCCAGCAGGTGCAAGCCTGCTGGCAGGGCTTCAACAGCCCGGACCCTAATAGTTTTCCCGATTTTCCTTCCGGTACCAAACCTTAATCATCCCAAAGGATTAGTATTAATCATTAACATACTAATCACCTCATTATTATCAAGTTTCTAAATCCGGAACCTCACAATATATAAGTTAAAATCGTATGTATGTAATAAAGTTTGCCCAAAAGGCTCTATAGCTTAATTTCATATAACAGAAGAATGTCTTGTGTTTTGCTATAGATATTTAGGTAGGACAGAAACAAGATTCAATCGTAAAGAAAGAAGTTTTGACGGCGGTGCAGTACAACATATGGGGTTATTTGTGTTTTCTAAATTTGGAAGACCATTAGGCAAAAGAAGAATTAAAGAATTGAGCTTTCAAGATTGGAGAAGGGCTCAATTATATATCTTGAGAAATTGTAAGGAAGTGTAACATTTTATGGAGTAAGATACTTTATTATTATGATATATAGCAATATCATTATTGTGGTATATATATTCTTCAATCCACCACCTATTAATATAAAGAATTCTAATATTTGATGATAAACTAGGAATATGAAAATATCAATCAAGATTGGAATGTTGATTTGTTAGAGTGGTTTGAATACACAGTAAGTAAATTTTTATACATTCTATATTATTTCGTACGTGTTATTAATACTTACTAAATTATAATACTTATTAATGTCTTTTAATACTAATTGTGTTTAATAGATTACAGAATTAATGAACAAAGAATATGAACGAGCAAGTAAATATCTTTTATATTTGGCATAGGCTCCAATTAGAAGAGTGACTTGTTATTTATCATATATGGTGAATGGATACTGATTTCATACAGAAACTCGAGCAAGAAAGTGAACAACATAGACTAGGGGAGTGATGGTGAAGGGTGATTTACATAGTAGGAAAATGGACTACTATGGATTATTAAGAGAGATTGTTGAATTAGAGTATAATGGTGAAAATACGATGTACTTTTTCATTGTGATTGGTATGACATATATGATATAAAAAAAGGTATTAAAAAGGAACCAAATGGGCTTGCAACAATAAATGTCACTTGGTTTTTATAAACTGATGAACCTTATGTTTTAGCATGCCAAGTTGAACAATATAATTTGAATTGATGAGTTCTTATTAGGTCAATGCCACGTAACTTTTATGATATTCATATTGGTGAAGAGATGAATGATCTCTACAAAACATATGCGGATAGTAATGAGCCAACTTTAAAAACAAACTTTAATTATGTGGTAAAGTTAAGTGATATGACGGTGCCTTTAGTTAGTACTGACATTGAACTAGAGATTGTAGAAATGAATTATGCTGGTGGATCTAAAGATGTGTAGAAGTCTAGTAGTGAAGAATATGAGTCATTGATGTGGTGACAGTTCAAGATTGTAATTATGTAAGGTATGTTTTTATTATATGCTACTATTTTATTTTTCATTATTACAATGCTAGTTAATTACAAATCAATTGACTATATGTTAACAAGTTACAGAAGGTGCTAAAACTACTAGTGCTTTCAATTTTAGTCTATCTAGGCAACTCGATGTTTCTTCTTGTTTGAAGAGGATTAAATTTATATAGTGTGTTTGGTTGCAATCCTTGAACATAAAACAACTGTCAAAATTTTTGTGATGTGGTTTATATTACTAAAAAATCCTTGATTAACATTGCCATATATTATGAAGTTTTTATATATATAATATTGTCTGTGTTGTGTGGACAGATGCAGTTGTGAGAGATGTGGGTTTTTGATTCCCCTTTATTTGCAGTAGTTAGATAGAAGAGACAGAAATATCAAATCATAAGTTCTAATAGTCTGATGCAACTGTATAAAGAAGAAAAGTGCTGTTTCCCAATGGGATATTAAGATTTTACGAAATTTTTTCTACAGAAAAGAAAATTAAGATTTTTCTATTGGTTTCATCCATTAAGTTAGATCTGAATCTATATTAAATGTTAAAGTGGAAGTGGGGTTCTTTGATGAATTCCCAGGTTTTCAAATTTAGGTAGCTAGTTTGGATAGGTTTAGTTGGAGAAGTTGATGCTGAGAACTACAAACCTAAGTTAGATAGAGTTGAGGATCCAAATTAGGTTAGTATCGATGAGGTTTTGTTACAGTACAAAATCATTATTGGGTTCTCAACTAACAACTTAAATTATTAGATAAGTTTGCATATATTTGGGATATATGTGCTTGCTGCTATATATATAATGGTTGCATTATAAGTATATGTATATAAATTGTTTGCTGTTATTGATACAGCTGATCTTTACTTCCCTTGCCTAACTCTCAACAGAAACAAGGAATTTTTCTTTTTTTGTACTAATTTTAAAGCATGATTTTTTTTAATCTAACTCAAGAGTTATTAGTATTTGTAACTTTAATGGATAACGAATATTAAATTCAAGAAGTGGTTGAATGTTTAAGTCAACGAGAACTAACAAATCGAGGTGTAAAAGAAAAACCTTAATATAAATATGTTTAATATCTAATGACTTATATATTTTATATTTTTAACAGTTTAATTAATACGTGGAAAAATTCATTGTGTTAAATGGAAAAGAAAGAGAGATGATAATCCAGTACCTGTGAAGATTGATCTACCATCATCTCTACAATGCATTATTGGAGAAAATGTGAAATAATTTATCACAGAGATAAGTTATCTTGTTAAACAATACTGCCTTATTAATGTTGAGAATTGGAAGCAAATAAATAATCATATCAAAGTCAAATTGATCCAAAAAGTGAAGGTAAATTTAATAAATATATAATGATGTATCAATAGATTTGGTTGTATTTCTTTTTTGTATTATTTGGAATGCATGATATTTGTAAAATATCATATGATCTCATCGCCCATAACAGTCTAACATTAAAAAAAAAAAAGATCAGACCAAATGATTTCAATATTCAAAGGAGGCATATATGCAAGTTCAAATTCATGTTGTAAACTTTAAATTCAAGTATATTTTGAGTACTTAATGCGTGAATTAGCTAATTGCTATCTTAATTTTTTTTATCTGATTGATATTTTAAATTATTTGTTGATTAAACCCTCAATGGTAACATCATTGAACTCTAATTAGTGTTTTGGGCAAAGTGTTAGAGTCTTGGCAGACTCAGTTTCCATCTGGGACTAACATTGTGAGGATGAGTAGCGAGAACCAGAGTGTTAATCAAAGTATCGGCATGAATAAGCTGCATTTGAGTTCTCAAGAGCCTAAGTAGAGATCAGCCGGGACATGAAAATGGGTTCTGTTTTCACTGGGCCTTCTTTAGCATCATCAGTTTCTAAGGGAACTCAGCGTCTTCAGCTTGCCAAATGTATCATGCTGCAGTTCAAACTTCAAACACATCAATAAATGTGATTCAAGGGTGGCAACAGAAGGGGGACTTCTGAAAAAGACAATTTGGGGGACCAGGAGGGGGAGATTTCATCCACAAATGATGTTGGCTTGGTGGAAGATTTCAGGCTTCAGAGCATCCTTGAATTTTAGCTTCAGAAGCTTCAGAGCATGCTTTTAGCTGAAATTTGGTGGACATACTCTCCAACCAAAAGATGAAAATTGGAAGACACTTTTTTTTTTTATAATAGCTCTTCTTATTATGTTGTATAGCTGGAATTTTTTTAAAAAATTATTGTAAGATAATTTTATTCTATTATATAAAATTCATTAGTATTTTTTATTCATATAAAATTGATATGTGTTAAAATTTTGTCAATTAAAATATATAATTTAGATGTAAAATTATATGCTTTTTGTGATAATTATTTATCATTAAATAACATATTTAGTGACAAATTAAAAATATATTTTAGTGATAAAATTATTTTATCATTAAAAAATATTATTTAGTGACAATTTATTTTTTGTCACTAAATAAATTCTTTAGTAATAAAATAAAAATCCGTCATTAAAGGTTTAGTGACAATTTAGTAACGAAATTTTATTTCGTCACTAAAACTTTTAGTGATGAATTTATAATTATTAGTGACAAATTATTGTGCCACTAAAGATTAATATTGTTATAATGTGGTGCAATCTCTCTGTACATTTTTTTTATTGATTTATCATGTCTAACAAATATGAATGCATCCTACTACATTGTATTTTTATGTGTAGGGAGTGGCCACGGCATGCTTTTTGTAAAATACAGTGATGTCACTAGGGTTGGAATCTCAGCGATTGCCCCTTTGATTGATGCTGTGGAATCTCTATGGGAGCAACATTCTCACTCCCATGTCATTGTCGAGGAGCTCCAATATTGGATCAGTATTTTTGAAAAATAAGCTGCCGATGGTAAGGAGAAAGAGAGGGTGAAGCACCATCAAACAGAGTCGTCTACACAACGGGCTTAGACGGTGGAGGCTCAGGTTTAGGAGCTGTCCTAATAGCTTTCCACCTCTCAATCCTGCTCTTGTCAAGACTTACAAGAATGGGACAGTATAGACGAGCTGGGCAACATGCTTTAATCCATATTTCAGTAGGTTTTTCAGGCTTCAGAGCATCCTAGAATTTTACCTTCAGAAGCTTCAGAGGGTGCTTTTAGCTGAAATTTGGTGGACATACTCTCCAACTAAAAGATGCAACCTGGAAGACAATTTTTTTTTATAATAGCGCTTCTTATTATATTGCGTAGCTGGAATTTTTTTAAAACAATTATTGTAAGACAATTTTATTCTATTATGAGAAATTTATTTGTATTTTTTATTCATATAAATTTGATATGTTAAAATTTTGTCCATTAAAGTATATAATGTTGGGAGGTCACTATCGTGTGGAAGTCTTGATGACAAGAGGACTCGGATGGAGCACGTAGATCAATGCGGTGAAGAGTGCGCAGACTATACACAGGATAAGCAATAGGAATTCTGGTCAACATAATTAACTAGCAATATTTGGACGAGCAACAGCAGACCGGTCAATTGAGACATTGGCTGGCCATGTGGAGACGATGGTCAATAGGGCATTAACCGGCCCTGTGAAGCATGCGGATGGAGGACTGTTGGTCATCTACAAGAGAATTCAGAAGGATGCTAGCTCAGAAGATTTTTTGAACGTGTATGATCTCAGAAACCGTTATTTTTTGACAGAACATATTCATATTATTGATAAAAAACAGATTTATCGAAGGAACAGAATATTTCATAGATTTGCTCCATATATACATTTGTATTAAAAGGAAGGAATAGGCACTTTGTGAAAAAATTCTTCAAAATGTGAAGATTGAGAGAGTAAATGGAACGGCCCAGATTCTAGAACATAAGAAATTCCAGTCATCAAGTCTTTATAATCCGGTCAATATCAGTTGATCGAAAAATGTAATAAGAAAAGTAAATCGGCCTTAAAATGAAATCAAGTTCGGCCTTTGCATGATGAAAAGAAGTCCGAATTTTTTTGATGAAAATTGAGTCTGGCTTTTACTTAATGAAAATCGAGTCCGGCGTTTCTTTGATGAAAATCGAGTCCGGCTTTTACTTGATAAAGAGAAGTTCGGCTTGCCCCTTAGTATAAAAGAAGATCGGTTATTCCTTAGTGCAAAACAAGTCCGGCTCCATCATTATCAAGACCAGCCACTTTAAAGAAAATCAAAACCGACCTTGAACATGTTTTGAAATCGGGTTTTGTTCCATAAAAGGCCGGAGTACATTATATAAATGTAAAGCCGAAGTGGTCTTGAAGGACGCAGTGGCTTTGTGTATTGGAGGCCGGAGTAGTTTATGGAAAAGCCGAAGTTGATAATCTGGTCAACAGGTGTTGACCGGAAGTCGTGTAGAAGGAATTAAATGTGTTTACATGAGAAAGCTAAATTCTGTTAAGTTCAGTGAACTGGAAATTAATTAAAAAATCTAAATCCCGTTAAGTTTAGTTAACTAGGAATTAATGAACTCCTTGGAAATGTAAAACCATAAATAATCTAATTAATAAGGAAACTTTTTGAAAAATGTAGAGCCATAAATAAGAAACATTTCCCCTATATTGCCAATCATTAATAATAGTCATCAGACCTTATGCCTATAAATAAGAACTAGAGGAGTAAGAAAAAGGGACGCAATAGAGTTGTTTGTAAAGGAAAGCCAAAAGATCAAGGCAAAGTAGAAAAAACTCAGGCAAGAGTAAAGATCAAGGCAAAGTAGAAGAAACCCAGGCAAGAAAACTTACCCTGTTTTAAAGTTCATGTTTATGCATGTTTGCGATATGAGTATATCTGATATTCTTATGAAATTATGTTTTAGTATGCATGAAGTTTGTTCTGTTTCTTTATCTGCTATTTTTATGAACTTATGTTTTAGTATGTATGAAATTTGTTCTATGTATGAAATCTGTTCTGTTCTTCTGATTTAAGGAAGAATTGTTCTGAATTGCATGTTTAAAAATCTTGATATTCATGATGTTCGATTTTATTCTGCTTGATGTATTGATTATATAAACTTTGATAATTTTATAGACTTTCGGTTTTGTTAAAAGAAAGGCATTCGGTAATTGTTCATGAAAATCGAAATCGGCCCTTATGCATGTTAAAATCAAAATCGACCTTCTTCATGTTGAAATTGAAACCGGCCGTAAGCACTTGAATTTGAAATCGGCCGTGAGTACTTGAATTCGAAATCAGCCGTAAGCACTTGAGTTTGAAACTGGCCCGAAGTTGAATTTTGAAACCGGCCGTGAGTACTTGAATTTGAAACCGGCCGTGAGTACTTGAATTCGAAACCGGCCTTGAGCACTTGAATTCGAAACCGGCCCTGAGTTGAATTTTGAAATCGGCCATGTGTGTGTCTGGAATTTGAACTCCGACTTTTAGAGCTTCGGACTTTAAATGAAATAGAACTCCGGTTTTAGAGCTCCGAATTTTAAAGAACTCTGGCTTTTTTTGAACTTCTGCTAGAAAAGGAACTCTAGCTTTTAAACTCTTGCTTTTTAAGATAAGAACTCTTCCTTTTGAAAAAGAACTCTGGCTTTTGAACTCCGATTTTCGTTTAAAAGACCTTTGGTTTTAAGAAAGAAAAACGGACTCCGGCTTCTAATAAAAGAACTTCGGCTTTAAGATTATACGGACTTCAACTGATGAAGTAAAGAACAAGGCTATATGAAAATGCATGTAATCCGGACAGCAAGTGGAACTCTATGACTTTCGACTTTTGAACTATGACGGATGGTCATCAAAAGATATGAACTATGAACCGAGTCTCCATTAAACTTGCTGTTAAAGATGGATGAAGGATATTGGAGTGACACTCGAGGATTGCCTCCTAGGCCACAGGAGAGAACTTTTGGTGGCATAAGACTTTTGGACTACGGCCCCATATGCCGGGTTAAAGGCATTACCTCCCGCCTCGGGGAGCATAATGAGAGGATACGGCCTTAGGTTGTGTGGTTATACACAACCCGTCCTCGATGTTGTTCGCTCCCATCCGGTCCCTAAAGATGATGAGAATTTCGAATTATTTTATGGATTTTCAGAAGATAAGATAATAAGAATAAGAAATAAATAAGAAATGTTATAATAATTTTCGTATGCTAAGTTATGTTATGAAACTCTGTTTTGATCCGATTATATGTATGTTTTTTTTTCTACATGTGAGTATCTTGCTGAGCTTTATAGCTCATTCTTGCTACTTTTCAGATGACAAAAGGCTTATGAAGGATGAAGTTGAGTAGAACCTTATGGTGTTGCCTAATGGCTTAGCTGGCTGGAGCTGATCTTGGAAGAGCTTTATTTATTTTCCTTTTGATGTTTTGAGGAAACTTGTAAAATTATTTCGCTGTTATGAACCTATTAATGTTAGCATGTTTCCGTGATTACTTTTTGGATACTGGGATTGATATGTCTAGAAAGCATCTCTTGTAGTTCGGCATCATGAAATCCTCTGTGTAAAAGAAAAGAAAATTTTTATGTTCATCTCGTATTATTTATTAAATTTATTTGTAAGGTATAGATTTTAGTCTTGGCGGCGGCTTTATGCTGTGGAATAAAGTCGATCCGTCAGAGTTGGTATCAGAGAGAGAACTGAGCTGCTTTAGGTTCATTGGAATCAACATGGAAACTTAGGACAGGATTAGTTAAGGCAAGAAGAGGGTTAGTTTTATTTATGCTTTAGACGGAGACAATTGTGATAGCTATCTTTAGACTAATTGACTAATGAAAATGTTCTTTTCAGACATTAAAATCGTCCCTGAAGTTATGTCTAACAGAGGAAAGCGAAACGTACAGACTAACAACTCTACGGATCGGGAGGCAAGGTACTTGAACCTGTTAGACAGAATGGCTAAAGTTATAGAAGCCTTGACTCCACCAACTCCACCAACTTCGGTGACCACCCCAACTCCTGTCCATCAGGAGAGGTCGGTCTACGATTGTTTTACCAATGAGCGAGTTCCTAAATTCTCAGGGGAATCCAACTCGTTGAAGGCAGACACTTGGATCCAATGACTGAAGAAGGTGTTTGCGATAATTAAGTGTCCTGCTGGAGACATGGTTCTTTATGCCACCCATAAGTTGACGGGTGAGGCCCACCATTGGTGGGAAATGCATAAGAGAGTTTTCAATGTGCCAGATCGGGATATTAGTTGGGAAATATTTGAAGCAGCATTTTTAGAGAAATATTTTCCTACTAATCTTCGTGGACAGAAGGAGGATACATTCCTTCGCCTAAGGTAGGGTACTCGCTCTGTGGCGGAGTATGATGCAAAGTTTACAGAGTTATCTCGCTACGCTCCTTATATAGTGGAAGACCCAGAGAGGAAGGCTAGGAGGTTCTTTTAGGGATTAAGGGATGATATTAGGAGGCACCTTTCAACTCTGACGTTGGCCACATACGAAGAGGTGCTCGAAAAGGATGTTATCTATGAGAAGGAGCTGGAGAGAGGAGTATTTCTTAGGCAAAGGACTTTTAATCAGACTTCAAGGGCCAGTGCTAGTGGAGGCCCTTCTAAGAAAGTGAGACCATTGAGGTCCATGGGGAGCAAAACCAATCCGTATAGATTTTCCGAACTCCTACTAATAATGCGTGTGATCATTGCGGGAAATCACATGAAGGGAAGCCTTGCTATAAGAAGTTGGGGGTTTGTTATAACTGTGGCTAGGCTGGACACATGATCAGAGATTGCCAACTCGCCAAACAAGCCCCAGGATTTAAGTCTCCTATCCCAGCTAAGGTGTTTGCTATTTCTGCAAAGGAGGCCGAAACCTCTACGGAGGTAGTAGAAGGTACACTTTCTATCTGTGGCACTTCTAGTCATGTGCTCTTTGACTCCGGATCCACCCACTCATTTGTCTCCCATGAATTTATAAAATATCTTACGACCCTCCCTCAAGTTCTTGGCTGCCCATTAATGGTCGCCTCACCCACGGGGTTGTTTGTAATTTTAAATGTAGTGTATTCGGAGTGTTCAATAGAATCAAATGGATGCGTGATGCCTGTTAATCTAGTTTTGCTAGAAATGAAGAACTTCGATGCAATCTTGGGAATGGATTGATTAGCCAGATATCATGCCAAGATTGATTGTTTCCGAAAAAGAGTAGAATTCACCATCCCTGGAAACAAGCCTTTCTATATTCAAGGAGTCGTAAAGAAAGAAGCATCTTGCTTCATTTCGGCCCTTCATACCAGGCACTTGATTGGTGATGGGTGTCAAGATTATCTAGCCTTCGCTAGTGTGACTACTGAAGGTCAAGAATCTCTGGCCAAAGAGATTCCTGTGGTGCGGGAATTCGAAGACATATTCCCTAATGAATTACCTGGACTGCCACCCCAACGAGAGTTGGAAATTGGAGTAGAATTGATACCAGGATCAGCATCAATATCCAAAGCACCATATCGGATGGCACCGGTCGAACTTAAAGAATTGAAACATCAACTGCAAGAATTATTAGATAAAGGTTTCATTTGGCCGAGTGTGTCACCATGGGGAGCACTGGTTCTCTTTGTAAGAAAGAAGGACGGGACCATGAGATTATGCGTGGATTATCGTGAACTGAACAAAATTACCACCAAGAACAAATATCCTCTACCAAGGATTGATGACCTTTTTGACCAATTACAATGAGCTTGCGTATTTTTAAAAATCGACCTTAGATCCGGATATCATCAGCTTCAGATCAGAAGGGAGGATATAGCAAAGACTACGTTACGGACTAGATATAAGCACTATGAATTTGTAGTGATGCCTTTTGGGTTGACTAACACTCCAGCTTATTTATGGACTTGATGAACCGAATTTTTCAACCATACCTGTACAAGTTTGTAATCGTCTTTATTGACGACATCCTTGTGTATTCGAAAAGCTATGAGGAACATGAGGAGCATTTACGGACTATACTCCGGATCCTTAGGGAGCACCAGTTATTTGCCAAATTAAAAAAGTGTGAATTTTGGTTAGAGGAAGTGGGATTCATTGGACACGTCATCTCCAAAGAAGGGATTTTTGTCGACCCTAAGAAAGTGGAAGTAGTGGTAAAGTGGAACCGGCCAACCTCTGTGACAAAAGTACGGAGCTTCTTAGGCTTGGCCGGATATTACAGACGGTTTGTGGAAAACTGCTCCCAAATCGCCCTACCACTCACGCAGTTAACAAAGAAGGATGCTAAATTTGAGTGGACTGATGCTTGTGAAGGGAGTTTCCAGGCACTTAAAGACCGGTTAACTTCTGCTCCGGTCTTGACCATTCCAAATGGATCAGGAGGATTGATTGTTTATTGTGATGCCTCAAAGTTTGGGTTGGGCTATGTTTTAATGCAGAACGGAAAGATAATTGCCTATGATTCGCGACAGTTGAAAGACCATGAAAGGAATTACCCAACTCATGATCTAGAATTGGCTGCAGTAGTGTTTGCACTAAAAATCTGGAGACATTACCTGTATGGTGAGAGATTCTTGGTCTACTCCGATCGTAAGAGTCTAAAGTATTTATTCTCCTAAAAGGAACTGAACATGAGGCAGAGAAGGTGGATTGAATTCCTGAAGGACTATGACTATGAAATCCAATACGAACTAGGGAAGGCCAATGTAGTTGCCGATGCACTAAATCGGCAACCTGGTATCTTGGCAAGGATGCAAGTTAAACAAATGGAGATGCTAGACTGTCTAATGCACTATGACATCCAATGTTATGTGCAAAGAAAGCGTATCATTTTAGCATACCTCCAAGTCTATCCAGAGGTTATAAATGAAGTTAAGGAGGATAAGCGAATGATTCATTCCTTGTGAATATTATAAATGAATTAGACAAAGATTCCCGAAGTGATTTTCACATTAAATCGGATGGTGCTTTAAGATTAAAGGATCGATTGTGTGTACCGAATGACAAGGAACTAAAGGAGATAATCTTTAAAGAAGCCCATAGATCCCATTATACGATTCACCCAGGAGCCAATAAGATGTACCAGGATTTGAAGAAAACATTCTGGTAGAGGAAAATGAAGAGGGACATTGTAGCCTACATGGAAAAATACCTTGTATGCCAATAAGTAAAGGCCGAAAGAAAGCAACCGTCTGGGTTATTACAACCAATACCATTTCCAGGCTGAAAATGGGAAGATATTGCCATGGACTTTGTGACCGGACTACCAAGGACGCCCAGGAAACATGATGCCATTTGGGTTATTGTTGACCGGCTAACAAAGTCAGCCCATTTTCTGGCAATCCGGACGACTTACTCCAATGATAAACTGGCCCAACTGTACGTAAACAAGGTTGTCAGGCTTCATGGTCTGCTTGCTTCTATTGTATCAGATAGAGACCCTCGCTTTGTTTCAAGGTTCTGAAAAAGTCTACATAAAGAATTGGGGACAGAATTAAAATTCAGTACCGCTTTTCATCCCCAAACTGACGGCCAATCAGAACGAACTATCAGATCCTTGAGGATATGTTAAGGGCCCCGGTCTTAGAGATGAAAGGGACTTGAGATAATTCATTAGCTCTAGCAGAATTCGCTTATAATAACAGTTACCAGGCCAGCATAGGCATGGCCCCTTTTGAGGCCTTGTATGGAAGAAAATGTAGATCACCGATTCACTGGGAGGAGCACGAAGATAAAAGGATTTTGAATCCAGATATTATTAAAGAGACGGCAGAAAAGATAATGTTAGTACATGAAAATCTCAGAGTAGCTTGGAGCAGACAAAAGAGCTATGCAGACTGGAGGAGATCTGTATTAGAATTTAAAAAAGGTAATTTTGTATTCCTAAAGGTATTGCCATCCAAGGGAAAGTACAGATTTGGGGTAAAAGAAAAGTTAAAGCCACGATTTATTGGCCCTTTTAAAATTTTAGAAAGGATCGGAGAAGTAGCTTACAGACTTGCACTACCCCTGAGCTTTGCAGAAGTACATGACGTGTTTCATGTATCAATGCTTCAAAAGTATATCCATGATCCTACTCATGTAATTGAGTTTGAACATTTGACAATTGACAAGGACTTGTCTTATGTAGAGGAACTAGTAAAAATCTTGGATCGAAGGAAACAGAGACTACGCACCAAATCAATTGCTCTAATAAAGGTGCTCTGAAAGAATCACTTACCCGAAGAGGCAACTTGGGAATGAGAGGAAGAGATTCAGAACAAATACCCTTATTTATTTTCTCGATGTTAGTAACTTTATTTAAAATTTCGAGGACGAAATTTCTATAAATGGGGGAGATTGTAACGGCCCAGATTCTAGAACATAAGAAATTCTAGTCATCAAGTTTTATACTCTGGTCAACGTCAGTTGACCGAAAAAAGTAATAAGAAAAGTAAATCGGCCTTAAGATGAAATCAAGTTCGGCCCTTGCATGATGAAAAGAAGTCCGGATTTTCTTGATGAAAATCGAGTCCGGCTTTTACTTAATAAAAATCGAGTCCGGCGTTTCTTTGATGAAAATCGAGTCCGGCTTTTACTTGATGAAAATCGAGTGCGGCGTTTCTTTGATGAAAATCGAGTCCGACTTTTACTTGATAAAGAGAAGTTCGGCTTGCCCCTTAGTATAAAAGAAGATCCGTTATTCCTTAGTGCAAAACAAGTCCGGCTCCATCATTATCAAGACCAGCCACTTTAAAGAAAACTGAAACCGGCCTTGAACATGTTTTGAAATCGGGTTTTGTTCCATTGAAGGCCAGAGTACATTATATAAGTGTAAGGCCGAAGTGGTCTTGAAGAACGGAGTGACTTTGTGTATTGGAGGCCGGAGTACTTTATGGGAAAGCCGAAGTTGATAATCCGGTCAACAGGTGTTGACCGAAAGTCATGTAGAAGGAATTAAATGTGTTTACATGAGAAAAGTAAATCCTGTTAAGTTCAGTGAACCAGGAATTAATTAAGAAATCTAAATCTGTTAAGTTCAGGTTAACTAGGAATTAATGAACTCCTTGGAAATGTAAAATCATAAATGATCGAATTACTAAAGAAACTTTTTAAAAAATGTAGAGCCATAAATAAGAAACATTCCCCCTGTATTGTCAATCATTAATAATAGTCATCAGAACTAAAGCCTATAAATAAGAACTAGAGGAGTAAGAAAATGGCACGCAATAGAGTTGTCTGTAAAGGAAGGCCAAAAGATCAAGGCAAAGTAGAAGATACCTAGGCAAGAGTAAAGATCAAGACAAAGTAGAAGAAACCCAGGCAAGAATACTCACCCTGTTTTAAAGTTCATGTTTATCCATGTTTACGAGACGAGTATATCTGATATTCTTATGAAATTATGTTTTAGTATCCATGAAGTTTGTTCTGTTCCTTTATCTAATATTTTTACGAACTTATGTTTTAGTATGTATGAAATTTGTTCTATGTATGAAATCTGTTCTGTTCATCTGATTTAAGGAAGAATTGTTCTAAATTGCATGTTTAAAAATCTTGATATTCATGATGTTCGATTTTATTCTGCTTGATGTATTGATTATATAAACTTTGATAATTTCATAGACTTTTGGTTTTGTTAAAAGAAAGGTATTCGGTAATTGTTCATGAAAATCGAAATCGGCCCTTATGCATGTTAAAATCAAAATCGACCTTCTTCATGTTGAAATTGAAACTGGCCGTAAGCACTTGAATTTGAAACCGGCCGTGAGTACTTGAATTTGAAATCGACCGTAAGCACTTGAATTTGAAACTGGCCCTAAGTTGAATTTTGAAACCGGCCGTGAGTACTTGAATTTGAAACCGGCCGTGAGTACTTGAATTCGAAACCGGCCTTGAGAACTTGAATTTGAAACCGGCCCTAAGTTGAATTTTGAAACCGGCCATGTGTGTGTCTGGAATTTGAACTCCAGCTTTTAGAACTTCAGACTTTAAATGAAAAAGAACTCCGGTTTTAGAGCTCCGGATTTTAAAGAACTCCGGCTTTTTTTAAACTTCGGCTAGAAAAGGAACTCTAGCTTTTAAACTTCTGCTTTTTAAGATAAGAACTCTGCCTTTTCAAAAAGAACTCCGGCTTTTGAACTCCGATTTTTGTTGAAAAGACCTTCGATTTTAAGAAAGAAAAATAGACTCCGGCTTCTAAGAAAAGAATTTCGGCTTTAAGATTATACGGACTTCAACTGATGAAGTAAAGAACAAGGCTATATGAAAATGTTTGTAATCCGGACAGGAAGTGAAACTCTATGACTTTCGACTTTCGAACTATGACGGATAGCCATCAAAAGATATGAACTATGAACCGAGTCTCCATTAAACTTGCTGTTAATGATGGATGAAGGATATTGAAGTGACACTCGAAGATTGCCTCCCTGGCCACGGGAGGGAACTTTTGGTGGCATAAGACTTTTAGACTACGGTCCCGTATGCCGGGTTAAAGGCATTATCTCCCGCCTTGGGGAGCATAATGAGAGGATACGGCCTTAGGTTGTGGGGTTACACACAACCCGTTCTTGATGTTGTCCACTCCCGTCCAATTCCTAAAGATGATAAGAATTTCGAATTGTTTTATGGATTTTCAGAAGATAAGTAATAAGAATAAGAAATAAATAAGAAATGTTATGATGATTTTCGTATGCTAAGTTATGTTATGAAACTCTATTTTGATCCGATTATATGTATGTTTTTGTTTTCTGCATGTGAGTATCTTGCTGGGCTTTGTAACTCATTCTTGCCACTTTTCAGATGACGAAAGGCTTATGGAGGACAAAGTTGAGTAGAACCTTATGGTGTAGCCTAATGGCTTAGCTGGCTGGAACTGATCTAGGAAGAGCTTTATTTATTTTCCTTTTAATGTTTTAAGGAAACTTGTAAATTTATTCCGCTGTTATGAACCTATTAATGTTAGCATGTTTCCGTGATTACTTTTTGGATACTGGGATTGATATGTCTAGAAAGCATCTCTTGTAATTCGGCATCATGAAATCCTGTGTGTAAAAGAAAAGAAAATTTTTATGTTCATCTCGTATTATTTATTAAATTTATTTGTAAGGTATGGATTTTAGTCTTGGCAGCGGCTTTATGCTGTGGAATAAGGCTGGTCCGTCACAGTAAAAAAGCAGAGAAGAAAAAGAGACAATTGTGGGTGAAAACAAAGTGTGCCTTTGTATTGCTTATACTCTGTTCTTTGGCTCTTTCTTTCTCTTATGCAAGTGTAATTGTAGGTAATTGTTCCCAATCTCATATAGTAAAATTTATTTATGGACGAATATCTCGTTTTTTCCTTTAGGTTAGATAAAAGTTTTCCACATAAAAATACGTGTGTTCATCTTCTTCTTCCTTATTTCTTTACTGTATTTGTATATTGGGTGGTTGTTTGTGCGTGGAGTTCAGTGTCCTACTGTTCGACCGATCACGCCTCCTTTGCGCTAACAAGTGGTATCAGAGCCAGCTTGAAAACTTCGTCTAAATGGCGTCGTTATCTTCAAAGAACTTACCATTCAGCGTAGAGCAGTTCAACGGGTAGGGCAATTTCATTCTCTGGTAAGAGAGGATAAAGAATATTTTGACTAGAGAAGGAATAAAAAAAGCGCTGAAAAGAAGGAAGAGAAGTCGAAAAATTTGTTCGAGGAGGAATAGTAAGATAAAAGAGATCTTACCAACTGTACTGTTAAATTTGCCTGGCGGACAACACACTCTAGGAGGTCCTTGGCCTCACTAATCCGACGGAGGTTTGGGAGAAGTTGGAGAGCCGATATAAGTCGAAATCCTTGACAACCAGGCTATATGTGAAAAATCAGTTCTATGGCCTACAGTTGTCGGAATGAGTGAGTTCTAAAAAACACTTGGACGAGTTCAACTGGATTGTGACACAGATGGCAGCCCTTGACAAGAAGATCTAGGAGGAGGACAAGGCATTAGTTTTGCTGGCTTCTCTACCAGCGTCTTATGACCATATTGTCACCATACTGTTGTTTACGAAAGACACTCTCAAGTTATACGAGATCATTGCATCCTTGCTCACGAATGAGTTAAGGTGGTTACAAGGAGCCTCAACGTCCTCACATTCTGAGGTTCTTGTGACCGAGTCTAGGGGAAGGAGCAGAGGACGCAGCCAGAGGCTTGGAGAAAAAGGCCGCAACAAATCTCGGTTAAGGTATCAAAACTTATAGTGCTATCATTGTGGCAAGAAGGGCCACATCAAGAAACAATATTTCAAATAAAAGCATAAAAATGCAGAGAAAAAGAAACGAGAAAAGGGACGAGGTGAGGAGAAGTCCTCGGTCTTAGTGGTCACAGGAAGCGATATCCTGTTGACGTGTGAAGAAAACATGGCAAACCTGATGGACGAGGAGTCCGGCTGAGTGATTGATTCTGGTGTGTCTTTGCATGCCACGTCTAGAAAGGGATTGTTCACATCTTATACTCCAGAAGACTTTGGAGTGATAAGGATGGACAACGAAGGAACATCCCAAATTATTAGTATAGGTGATGTTATACTGTTTATCAATAATGGGACGAAATTGTTGTTAAAGGATGTCTGATATGTCTCTGACATCCGGCTCAATATCATCTCAATTGGTCAGCTGGATGATGAAGGTTATTATAACACCTTCTGTGAAGGTGAGTGGAAACTAACTAGAGAATCTCTTGTTGTGGCAAGAGGAAAAAAGAGCTCCGACCTATATGTGATGAAAGCCTATGTAGTGGTTGAGGACGTGAATGCCGCAATCAGCAAGGAGTCCGAAAACTTGTGGTATAGGAGGTTGGGCCACATAAGTGAACGTGGACTGTGTCATCTTGCCAGGAAGGGCCTTATCCCGAGAGTAAAGGAGGACGGACTGAGGATGTTTCCTCATTGTTTGGCCGACAAGCAACGGAGAGTCTCGTTCCATGGAGACTCGTCATCTATAAAGGCGGATATACTTGATCTTATCCACACAGATGTGTGTAGACCATTCAATGAGAAGTCATTTGGTGGAGTCCAATACTTTGTTTCTTTTATTAACTATTGTTTCAGAAAGTTGTGGGTCTACCTACTAAAAACCAAGGACCAAGTCCTCGGTATATTTGAGCAATTCATGCTCTAGTTGAGCGTCAGACAGGGAAGAAACTAAAGGCCATCCGAAGTAATAATGGCAGCAAGCACATAGGGCCTTTTGATGCCTATTGCCTGTCTCATAGCATTAGACATCAGAAAATACCACAAAAAATGCCACAGCTGAACGGAGTGGCCAGCGGATGAACCTCACGCTTATGGAGAGAGTATGATGTATGCTTTTTAAAGCCAAGCTTTCTACATCCTTTTGAGCCGAAGCACTGAAAACGGTGGCTTACGTCATCAATAGGTCGTCTAGTAAACCCTTAAAGGGTGAAGTACCGGAAAAAATATGGTCAGGTAAAGAGACATTTTATGACCATCTATGAGTGTTTGGATGCAAAGCTTTTGTTCATGTCCCAAATGATAAAAAGACCAAGTTGGAGCCAAAGATGATGCAGTGCATTTTTCTAGACTATGGGGAAGATAAGTTGGGCTACAGATTTTATGATCCAATTGAGAGAAGACTTGTCCAGTCAAGGGATGTGATTTTGTTGAAGATGAAACGATTGATAATATTGGCAGGAAGACCAAGTCTGATACTAACCTGATGAACAATGTGAGTGTTGAAGTCATCCGTCCAAAGGCTCTGCAGGACGAGGACACTGGCCCTGATGTGGCCGAGGACAATAATGAGGCCATGACAGCACCGGACACAGACCAGGATGAAGTCACTCCTCAACTAGCCGAGAACATTCCTATCAAACGATCCTCAAGAAACAAATGGCCATCCGTCTGTCTGTCATCCAGTGAGTATAACCTGCTCACTGATGCCGGAGAGCCTGAAATATTTGATGAGACTATGAAGAATGTGAATAAGGAGGGATGGTTGGAAGTTATGAAAGATGAAATGAGCTCTCTCCATGAAAATCACACCTTTGACTTGGTCGAGTTATCTAAGGGGAAGAGAGCCCTAAAGAATAAATGGGTATTCCGTTTGAAGACTGATGAAAATACCACATAGCAAAGGTACAGAGCGCGGTTGCTGGTAAAATGCTTTTGTTAACGGAAGGGAGTTGACTTTGATGAGATTTTTACCCCAGTGGTGAAAATGTCCTCCATAGGGGTTCTATTAGGTTTGTCGGCCATCCGAAATCTGGAAGTGGAGTAAATGGATGTCCGGATGGCCTTCCTCCATGGTGAACTGGAAGAAGAAATTTACATAGAATAGCCGAAAGGGTTCAAGGTTAAAGGGAAGGAACGACTTGTCTATCATCTGAGGAAGAGCCTGTATGGTTGAAACAAAGTTATAGACAGTGGTATAAGAAGTTCGAGTCAGTTATGGTTAGTCAAGGGTACGGGCAGACTACTTGTGACCACTGTGTATTCACACAGAGGTTTTTCGAAGATGATTTTGTTATCCTTCTCCTATACGTGGATAATATGTTAATCATTGGACAAAATGGTGCTCGGATAAAGAAGTTGAAGGAATAACTTGGGTAGTCCTTTGCCATGAAAGACCTCGAACAGGAGAAGTAGATTCTTGGTGTTAGAATTATTCATGACCGAGAGGCAGGAAAATTATGGTTGTCCTAGGAAAGCTACATTGAGAAGGTGCTCTAACGCTTCAACATGGATAAGTCCAAGCCTATCCGCACTTCACTGGCAAACCACCACAGGTTGAGTAGTTACCAGTATATATCATTAGATGAAGAGAAGGCATACATGAGAAGTGATCTTTACTCCTCAGTCATAGGAAGCCTAATGTATACCCTGGTATGCACAAGGCCGGACATAGAACATACCGTGGGCACAGTTAGCCAGTTTCTATTTAACTCAGGAAAGGAGCATTGGTCCATGGTCAAGTAGATCATGAGATACATCCGATGAACTTTCAAGATGTGCTTATGTTTTGGAAGTGATGAGCCTTAGTTACTGTGCTACTCGAATGCTGATATGGCCAGAGATATTGACAGTCGGAAGTCCACCTTGGGACATTTGGTAAAGTTTACTGGATGTGCAGTTTCCTGACAATCCAAGTTGTAGAAGTGCGTCGCCCTATCTACTATTGAGGCCGAGTACATCACAGCGATAGAAGCTTATAAAGAAATATTGTAGATGAGAAAGTTTATTCTAGAATTGAGATTTAGACAGGACAAGTATAAGGTGTTTTGTGATAGTCAGAGCGTCATACATCTCTATAAGAACTCCTCATTCCATTCCAAATCGAAACATATTGATATGCGATATCATTGGGTGAGAGATGTGCTTGAAGCTGGTTTGTTGTCACTTGAGAAGGTTGGCACTGAAAAAAATGGGGCGGACATGATGACCAAGATTTTACCGAAAGGAAAGAATGAAGTTTGCTGCAAGCCGGCTATGCTGATGGATTTAATTTCCCCACGGTCATAAGGAAAAATTTGTTGGGAGGTCACTCCCATGTGGAAGTTCTGATGACAAGAGGACTCGGACAGAGCATGTAGACCAGTGCGCTGACGAGTGCACGGACTATAGACAGGATAAGCAGAAAGAATTTCGGTCAACATAGTTGACCAGCAATATTTGGACGGGCAACAACAGACCAGTCAACTGAGAAATTAGTCGACCATGTAGAGAGGATGGTCAACGGGACGTTGACCGGCCTTGTGAAGCATGCAGATGGAGGACTGTTGGCCGTGCACAAGGAAATTCAAAAAGATTCCAGCTCAGAAGATTTTCTAAGCGTACATGATCTTAAAAGCCGTTATTTTTTGACAGAGTATATTCATATTGTTAGTAATGATAAATTTGTCGGAGGAATAGAATATTCCTAAGATTTGCTCCGTATATGTGTCTGTATTGAAAGGAAGGAATAGGCACTTGGTGAGAAAATTCTTCCAAAGTGTAAAGATTTGATAGAGTGAAAAAGCAACGAAGAAAAAAAGAGAATTGTGGGCGAAAACAAAGTGTGACGTCCCACGTCATACGTCATTTTACTTATCATTAATATTATTATTATCATAGACAGGATCCTAACATTAGCCATAAGTTATACTGGCTCTAATATCATATTATTGATTCATGATATTAGTCTAAATTAAGGAAGATGCTTACTAAACATCCATAAGAATTTAAATCTGACGGAAGCATATCTTCTATATCATAACGGAAGCAATTCCATTATCATCAAAATACAACATGTTTAAGATACAACTTTATACAGTACACATTTTTTTTCTTCTTTTCATCATCCCAAGTACAACATATGTATCATAACAAAATTATGGCCACCTCAACTTCTTTCCTAATCCTGTTCGTCCTTCATCATTTCTTGAGACTCGTCTGAAGGGAAGTGAAAACAACAAGAGAGTGAGCCAAATGCTCAGCAATGTACATAACATATAAAGGCATACATTTTATACAGAAGATACATTACCATATATAAATAGGAGCAGATACATGAAATGCAATGCATTTACCTTTCTTTGTTTCTCAATTTTTATTGATTGTATTTATTCTTCCTTATCTTTAGGGACCAGGGCCAGTGGGCCTCACTAGCTAACGGAGCGGATAAATCGAAGAAAGGATTGTGTTAATCCACACAATCTAAGGCAAATATCCTAGCAATAGGATAGATTGTGCTTACTTCCATAATCGGGATTGTGCTTAATTCCACAATCCAATTCTTGTCCTCCTTCTTACACCCCGAGGCGGGCGGTACTACCTATAATCCCGGTAGACGGGGCCGAAACGACAAACCGCATAAAAATAATTCTTCGATTTTCCACTGTAATATCCTAAGGCATGCCAGTGAATATCACCATCCGAAAAGATCCATGGTCCAACTTTTTTCTTTTCAACTTTGAAGGGATCTCATATAACCAAACTTTAGCAAAACTTAACTGAACGTCACTGGACGTAACTGAATGTTTTCATATTTTCATAGAGTCCCTTCCAAACTTTCATGAATGTAGTTTAACATAGTAAATGATATCCAAATATAACATTTCATAGGCCTTGAACTTGCAGAAAAATGCATATAAAACTTTATTCCATACTTAGTGTCTTTCAATCTACTTGGTAGCCAATTAATTTACCGGAACTTAAATAATTTAGTTCAATACTTATTGATGTTAGTAAGTCAAGTCGGGGAAGGTCTTGAATATTTTATTCATATTTCAAAACTTCCCGGTTCATGTGAACCGGTTCGGTTAAGGCTTGGGACCGGGTTTCATAATTATTTTGCGCCCGAAATTTTTTTTATAAGTATCCCAATATCCTTCTTAAGTCTATTGGTCATTGGGTCGGTCAAATTTTAGTCAAATTTAGGGCCCGGTTCGACCCCTTTGAATAAAGGGCTCAAATTACCATTTAAGCTGAACCGGTTCGGGAAAGACTTTGAGCTACCGGTTCACTGAGTTATATAGCCCATTTTCAAGCAAAATTTTTACAAAACATGAAAATAGGTCTTAGCTATTTCGTGACAAAATTTGAACCGGTTTGGGGATCGGATGGTGGCCGGTTCAGTCTGCCAACACAGACTGCCCATTTGGGTTTCAGCAGAACTGTCCAGGATAGTTCTGCTTCCCTAATTTTTTTATGGTTCAATCGGGCCTATTTTTTATCAGTTCTGGGCTTTCTCTTGTATCCAAGGGACTTATGTTTGAGAATAAATTTGGTTTAGGGCCGGTCCAAGTCAAAATATTGACTGGTTCAGATCAAATTTCCAGAACAGATTCTGCAACAGCATCAGCTGATGCAGACAGATTTTATTTCAAATTTGAGGGTCTGAATCATATTTAATTTGGATCCTATTTTTATGAGGCGACACTTAAATATCACCTCCAAGGTCTTAGCTAACTTCTGGCACCGATTTGGCCCATTTTGGGTTCGGGGTGTATTTTATTTAAAATTATTTTCCCAACTGCTCAAAGAAGCAGTTCAGTAAGACCCTTGCTGTTCATGGGTCCGGTTCAGTATCCGACCCATATTTTATTGGGCCGCCGATTTACATGGTGACAGTCCACACCTAATTCTAGCAAATCGAAAGGGTTGACTCCGGATCAATCCATTTTTGGGGGTGTTTGGCTAAATTTCAGAAACCGAAATTCAGCATCAGCAGAACCAGTAAGCCGATTCTGCAGCCGAGTTTGGGTCCGATTTTGACCCCCTTCTTGAACGCTTTAGAGGCTCATTTTTTTCCAATTTTACTTCATTAAATAAGGATCATTTGACCAGTTTCGGTCGTTGGCTAATTCGGCCATTTAGTGGTCGAAATGAAGCAAACATCAGGAACTGCCACAGCAGAACCCGATTTTGGACACTATCATGTGTCCAGGGCCGGTTCACCCATTTTTAACTTTTTTCTTGCAACTCCTCATGAATTTATGATAACTAAGGAAGCATATGTAAGTATTGGATCAACAATACTCAAGATAAAGTAGCCAAAAATTGCTCAACAATCAAAGAAAGGGTCGAAGTACACTTGCCAAATTTCAGCAATTCCTCTTCCCTTCTTGCTGTTCCTGATTTCCTTCTCCTTTTTCCCTTTACTTTCTCTCGAATTTTTCTCTCAACTTAGCCTCTCCTTTTTCTCCTCATGCATACTTATAATTTTCAGAATTGAGGGGCTGAGTCATCAGCTCAGCTGCCACCTCAATTTCCCTTTCTTGAATCCCTGCCATGTGGCTAATGGATTGCTGAATCACCACTTGATTTGGCAGCTATTTATCCTTCCATTTGTTGCTTTCCTATTGGCAATTTTTTTTAGCTAATGTGTGCTGCCTGTGTCACTCTTAATTTCTTCCCTAATGTGGCTGTGCATGCTGGTGCCATGTGTACATATCTGAATTGAATAATTCAGCTGAACTTCCTCTTGGTTTCCTTCCTCTTTTTCCCATTTTTTTTCCTATTAATATATAATCTATCCTTAATTTACTATATTTTATACTTACTATAGTCTAACATGGAGTGAAAAATCCACCTAATTTCCCCGTTGGTACAGCTGCCAAATCGAATTTGTCAAAGTCCCCCCTCGATTGCTGAATTTTCCCATTTTGCCGATTATCTTGAAGGATTTATTTCAAGGTGTTCGGGCATGTGTTTGTGGAAATTTTGGACATGGAAGCTTAGTATAGACACTAAAGATCATCTAGTATTAATTTTGTTCCAAATCAAATTTCTTATCATCTCCCGATTCACATCCCTGGCTTTCGGGTTTGAATAGAAATTTAAAAGATCGGGTGTCGGGGTTTTGGGAAATGACTATATGGGAAGTTAGTCTATCTATCAATGATCAACTGAGATTATTTACCTCAAAATCCGAATTGCCTAACTCATCCAGAATGAATTCCTGGCTTTTAGGTTTAAAACTTAAATTAAAGGAATCAGGCTTGAGTATATAAGAAAACTAAGACATAGGGGCTTAGTATATTTGCCAAAGACTATTTTGGATTAATTCCAACATAATCTAAATTACATAAGTCATCCCGAATTACTTTCCTGGTTTTCGGGATTGCGGTCTTTACACAAAGTGTGCATTTGTATTGCTTGTACTCTGTTCTTTGGCTATTTCTTTCTCTTGTGTCAGTGTAATTGTGAAAAATTGTTCCAACCTCACATAGTAAAATTAATTTGTGGACAAATGTCCCGTGGTTTTTTCATTCAAATTAGAGAAGAATTTTTTACGTAAAAATACATGTGTTCATCTTCTTTTTCCGCATTTCTTTACTGTGTTTGTATATTGGGTGGTTGTTTGTGCGTGGAGTTTGGTGTGCTACTGTCCGACTGATCATACCTCCTTTGCACAAACATATAATTTAGATGTAAAATTATATACTTTTTGTGATAATTATTTGTCATTAAATGTAATATTTAGTGACAAATTAAAAATATATTTTAGTGATAAAATTATTTTGTCACTAAATAATATTATTTAGTGACAATTTATTTTTTATAACTAAATAAACCTTTTAGTGATAAAATAAAAATCCGTCACTAAAAGTTTAGTAACAGACTTTTAGTGACAATTTAGTGATAAATTTATAATCCTTAGTGATAAATTATTTTACCACTAAATATTAATATTATTATAGTGTGGTGCGGTCTCTCTGTATATTTCCTTTTATTGAATTATCATGTCTAACAAATATGAATGCATCCTGCTACATTGTATTTTTATGCGTAGGGAGTGGCCACGACATGTTCTTTTTGGATAATACAGTGATGTCACTAGGGTTGGAATCTCAGCGATTGCCCCTTTGATCGATGCTGTGGAATCTCTATGGGAGCAACTTTCTCAGTCCCATGCCATTGTTGAGGAGCTCCAATATTGGATCAGTATTTTTGAAAAATAAGCTGCCGATGGTAAGGAGAAAGAGGTGGAGCACCATCAAACAGAGTCGTCTACACAACAGGCTGAGACAGTGAAGGCTCGGATCTAGGAGTTGTCCTAATAGCTTTCCTTTTGAGAAGAACGGCATGAAAAATTTGACCTGACGCACAATTTTTATAAAATTCGCAACCATTGGAATAAGGCAGCACATCAAAAAGGTGCGCCCATCATGACGGACACGTGTCTTTTCCGGAGAGGGTGCAATCCAATCGAATCTTCTAATGAATTAATTATCGGGATTACAAATTCACTGCATGACGATACGTGACAGAGTACTAAGTGGTTTTTGCAAACTTTTCGATTGCCTAACTAGAGGAATAATAAAACAACGCGTAGATTTAATCCACGCCAATTCTCTAGATTCTGACATGGCGGTCAACGAATCCGGACAATACTCTTTTTAGCATAGTTCTCCAGATTCTGACATGACAGTCAACGAATCCGATCCATATTCTCTTCAACATAGTTCTTCGGATTTTGACATGATAGTCAACGAATCTGATCAACGCTCTCCTTCTGGCTGAGTTCTCCAGATCTTGACGTCACAGTCAATGAATCCGATCAACAATTTCCTTCCGGCTCAATTCTCCTGATTTTGACGCCGCGGTCAAAGAATCTGGTTAATACTCTCTTTAGCATAGTTCTCAGGATTCTGATATGACGGTCAATGAATCCAGTCAATGATCTCTTTCTGGCTCAGTCCTTCGGATCTTGATATTGCAGTCAGTGATCAATAGACTCGGAGCGAAATATAAAGAACACGCACGAAGACAAGGGATGAAGACCAAGAGACACCGCTAGTTTCCTCATCAAACTTACCATTACAAGTTACACAGTCGAACGCGTTCTATCGTGAAAATGCTGGAGGTCAGAGTCCCTGGCCACCATCACGGGGAGCTAGTGATAGAGACACCAGTAGCAGGCTAGCCCACAAATGAGGAAACAAACTAAATTCAGCTGCGGCCCCTTTCTACCTAGGACGGTCAACGCTACCGTTGACCAACGAAATAGCAAGTGGACCGGCGTGGCCCAAGACTAACGACGGCCCATCTGAGCCCAGGACGATCAACGTTGTCATTGACGAGAGAAGTGGTCAGTAGACTAGTAAAAGCTCAGGACGAACGCGGCTCATGCCTAAATCGGCCCACGTGTCCCTTTCCAGGCCACGACGATCGTCTACCCTGATTTCCCGCGTCTCCAAAGAAGGCAATCTCCCCTGTAATGGTAACCTCCCAGAATTAGAGCATATCTTGAGAGAAAAGCACGAGAATTTGTATATAATCTGTAAGGAAACTCTAACGGTTATCATACGCAGAAGAAAGGAGATCCATCTCCTTGACCATTGCAGACAAGAATGGCGCTCATGCCTACACAGGAAAGGCAACGATCTCCACACAGAAGGCGAGCATCTAGCCTCATTGCATAAGGAAAGCAGCTCAGGGCCGTGACTATAAAAGGTCATGAAAACTCACTCCAGAGGCACACTTCCTCTTGCCCACTAAATGCTTTCAAGCAAACTCAAGCTCTTAGAAGCTTTTTGAATTCTCGAACATCCCAACTCTCTCTCTATTACTAATTTCTTGCGAAACTCAATACTTAGAAAAACTGCTCTCCACAAACATCCAAAGCCTCTCTCTATGAGTGCACTCCCCACCTACATCCATAAACATACTCAACGCATTCATTTCTGCATTCTTTGCATCCACCTTCTATTCTCAAAAGGCTGTCTACTGATTTGAGCGTCAGAATATTTTCGGTGAGATCAAATTTCACCATCATCTGACCTCTTGTTTAAAGTTATAGTGTGTAGGATCTGAAACTTAGAAGACGAAAACCGAAATCCGACGGACAACTCGATCCGAATCTGTTCAAAACTTTGATTCATTACGCATCAGTTACATTATATTATTGTGGGCATTATAAACTCGGCCTTCTTTTATCGATTGCTTTTATCCTTGTAATAATATATAAAATTTTGTAGGCGGTTTGCATCGCCCCTCGTGGAACATATCAATGATCCTATTCACAAACTGCTATCCAAATTTTACGTTTGAGTGATAGATAAAAAGGCGATTATACAAAGAAAGCATTTCATGGGACATTCAGGGGCAATTTTTTTTTTTTTAAAAAAATTATATATATTTAACGTGCATTGTATTTAATTGTAAAAAAGAGAACTCTGAATAAGTTTAATTAGCACAAACAGAATGACAAATTATCTATCTAATAAATTTTGTGAGACTCACAAATAAAATTTTACCTTTTCGCATCTTTACATTGTAAAATAAAATTGTAGTAAGTCCCCCAATGTTTTCAGGATTATTGGATTCATCTTTATTCAACAACATTTATTTTGCTTTTGTTAAATGTTTTCTTTTTCTTTTTTTTTTTTTTCATTTTACATTGTATAGTTTGTTAATTATATATATATATATATCTCTTAAATTTAGCCCGACGATCTTCTGCTCGGGAGCCCCCTCCTTCCCATTCTCTCGCTCTTGTTCCTAGTTAGTCGAAGCAGCGAAATGACAACTTCCACGTCACTTAATCGTGCAGAGGACTCCATAATCTTCTCTCCCTTTCATAGTGAACTTCGTTCTCTCCGCTTTCTCCGTATCTCATCCCCCCGTTGCTCTTTCTCTCTAAATCCACTTCCCTGCTCCAGATCTCTCTGCATATACGCAATCCCGAATGACTACCGAAACCCCCACCAATCTAATCCCAACCCTGGAGTCTACCGTCGCAACACGCCACGCCCCAGCACGGAAAATCCTTCCGCCCCTCATGGCAATAACAATCAACCAAGCAACCGGAGTCGTCAATCACTTGATAAGCAAAACACTAGTCGGTTAAACGGTCAAAAAGAGGAATTCCCATCAAAAAATATTGAGCCTAACGTTCCTCCTGATGTTGATTTGATGAGTTTATGCCAGGAAGGTAGGATTAAAGAAGCAATCGATTACATGGCTCAAGGTGTTTTTGCTGATTACCGTACCTTCTCTGCTATTTTGGACTCAATAACTAGTCCAGAGTCGCTGGAACAGGGCAAGAGGGTCAATGGATTGTTGAGGCGGTCGCCTTTTGGCAATGCCGTTGAATTGAATAATAAATTGATAGAAATGTATGGAAAATGCGGGAGCATGAAGAATGCACGCCAAGTGTTCGACAGAATGTGTGAAAGAACAACGGACTCATGGAATTTGATGATACATGGGTATGCAGCAAACGGGCAGGGCGAAGATGGGTTGATGTTGTTCGAGAGGATGAAGAAATTGAAAGTGCAGGCCAATGGGGAAAGTTTTATTGCGGTATTATCAGCTTTTGCTAGTAAGGGAGCACTGGAAGAAGGTTTGATACAGTTTGAATCAATAAGGCATGAGTATGGCATTGTTCTGGGGAATGAGCACTATATGGGTGTTATAGATGTTCTGGGAAGAGCTGGACATTTAAATGAGGCAATGGAGTTCATGACAAATTTAGCTGTTGAACCGACAACTGAATTGTGGAAGGCATTGATGAAGATTGCACAAATCCATGGCGATATTGATCTTGAAGATCGAGCTGAGGAGTTGATGGTCTCTCTTGATCCTTCTAAGGCCATTGCAAATAGGATTCCGGCACCACCACCTAAGCTGCAGGCTGCAATCAATATGCTCGGGGAGAAGGACCATATCTGTCAGTTTGACAGTGAGAATTCATATAAAGTGGAGGAAAATGGGAAACTAAAGGGTTTGAATGGGCATCTGAGGGAAGCAGGCTACGTGCCAGATACAAGGTATGTGCTGCATGACATTGATCAGGAGGCCAAGGAGAAGGCTTTGCTGTATCATAGTGAGCGCTTGGCCATTGCTTATGGTTTGATCAGCACTCCACCCAGGACACCTCTTCGGGTCATCAAGAACCTCCGAATATGCGGTGACTGTCATAATGCAATAAAAATCATGTCAAAGATTGTTGGGAGGGAGCTCATCGTTCGGGATAATAAGCGCTTCCATCATTTCAAAGACGGGATCTGCTCTTGTAGAGATTACTGGTAAAGGTTTCGTAGTTCAAGCTGTGGTCACTTGTTCAAGATTTCTGTTGACATGTCATGAATTTTGTCACTCTTGTCAATTGCCTTGAATAGTAATTGACAATGTACTGTATCTAAACTTCTCATAAATAGGTGGCCAATTTTCTCCTTGTGTCTGTTTGGAATATGCTGTGAGTATTACACATTTTTGACAATATATACCTTACACTTTCTGATTCACAAGTTCTCATAGAGAAAATACTCACGTGATTGGTACTTTCCTCAAAAATGATGGAACTTGCTGGTGAGAAAGATGGATTGTGCAAAGAATGCTGGCCTCAAAAATGAGGAGGGTATCTACAACAATATTCTAATACTTAGGAGGCTATCAATGACAATGCATGAATGGTACTTGCTGATGTAACAGCATTAAGAATGTAAATTAAGAACGCAGGGATGATGGTTGGCCATTTCTGTGGTTGGTCACTAAAGCAACTACAGATTCATCCCGTGATGGAACTTGCAGGGCTGATTTCATAGTATCATAAACTGTGAAGCCAATTGCCACTGAAGGTACAATCTGAAGCACATGTATTACCATAAATACTCATACCAACTAGATAATAGAAGACATTGTACAAACTTCTGAACAGCTTACCCACCTTCAAGTAGTTCAGGCTTAGCCCAGAAAATAGTTGCTTCCACCCTTGCTCTAGAGCTATAGTAGTAACAATAGTTTCCAGTGTTCCTTTCATGTTGCTGCCATTAGATACCTGCTGGACCTGTTAAGATGAATTCTACATTCAGAACCCTGCTTCTTTGTTTGCACAAAATTATTAGAGTTTCTGTGTTTATATGTTGAAGTAAACTACCTGCATTTGCCGCCGAACAACATCTAGAGGGTAAGTGAAGGTTTGACCCAATAGTCCAGCAACAGAGCCACAGACTAGTTTCACTGTGATATCTTTCTTGTACTCCTCGGGGACATGCCTTTTCATCTCCTCGTAGAAGTAAAACTTCAAGCCAGCATATGGGAAGATCCCATAAAGTGATGGCGCTGAAAATAACATTAACATGTGTCGATTAGAAAACATAGAATACTAAAAATCGTTAGTGATGGTACAGGTTTTGATGTATGTGCAAACCCAGACCACGGTAAAGGCCTCGTATCCCTGCTTTTTTGTAAGTCTTTGAGAAGCAATCAAAAATTCCTTTATATACTTGTTCAGAATGAACTAATCCTTTAACATTTGACTTCCCTGATCCAACGACCTGCACTATATATGCATGCTGAATTTTTTAACATATGAGGAAGATAAATGTACCAAACTTCATGATGTACTTGTACTGAGCTTCAGGAAAGAAGAGAACCACACAGAGGTGAACTAATTTTGAACAGAAGGAAGGGCACTGCGCATCTCTCCAGGTTCTTCACCTGATATGCCAACTTCATCCGGACTAAATCAAGTGGGTATGTAAAAAGCACGGCAGTTCCCCCTGCGAATGATCCCACCACTAGATCAAGCACAGGGCCTCTCCAGACATTAGGAAAAACATAAATTATCCATCTTTGGTATAGCTCATATGCCATGTACTGTAGAGGTGCGTAAGGAACAATTCAAGCAACACCTGCCCCATTCCCTCTGAAAATCCATGCATGCTAATAATGTAATTGTTAGATGAAAAAAAAAAGGTAAAAGCTTCCTCCAACTGAAACAACAAGCGTGTGAAGGAGCTGAATGAAACTCAAGCTCCCACCGATAGAAACCAAGCACTCCCTCTGATTTTGCAATCTTCACAAAAGATCCCAACAGTCCAGAAGTCTTGAATTCTGCTGTTCTTGTCTGCAAAATTTCAAAACAGGGGGTCGATAGAAATTGTGGCTCATTCTTCTGTGCTTTTTAGTGTGGTTCACTGCTACATCTGAGTGGATCCAAATCAGCAGTAGAATGCTTCTCCTATTAACTAAGTACAGGCGTATACTCCCATCGCCAGGACCTGGTTTCCTGGGTTCATCACATAAACTCTGAAGATCCTGCTTCTACACTCACGTGTCGCAGTTATGAAATTTTAAGCTTTGTTTGACCTTGGGAAACTGAAAGGAGTTTTTGGTTACAGAAAAGGTCAAAACAAAATCTCCCTCAACCTTGACTTTTCCAATTTGGATCAAAACCAATGCATATATTTTCTATGTATTGGAGCTACTACTGAGCAGTAGTAGTAAATAATCTTCCCCTGAATATTCAAATTATATAAAAAGTCATTTTCACAATTCAAATTCGTAACTATCAGAAAATGACAGCAACTTTTATATTATTTTAAAGCTCTGCTTCATGTAGTTCAAAGGATTTCGAATAATTAATGCTCCAGATACAATTTCAAGTCAACCCTAATTTCTTATTCTCGTTCTCTTTTCCAAGTGCGCGTCTGTGCTGATAGAATTTTCTCTTCTAGAATTTACATCTATTTCAAAATGCAATCAGGGTGAGCTACTTTTGTCTATAATTCAAGATGGAGGTGTAGATAACATTTGAGGCAAAAAAGGTAGCCCGGTGGTACTTCCACTTGCCTGGATCGATGGCTTGGCAGCTTAGCTATCAAGATGGAGGTGCAGAAAATATCTTCAGTTTGACCAATTTTAAGTAGACTCATTGGAAATGATACCGGTATTATTAGCCCAGTTAAGATTATGCATCACACCGTTCATGGAATTCTTCTGTGATCCAAATCAAATTATTATTTTTTTTGGAGGGTGGGGGGGTTTTAAGTAAATCAAATTAGTTACTCAGCTGGAAACAATGGACTAACGGTCAATTTGATTGGATGGAATGTAATTAAAAATTACCTCTAACCAAATATACCAATAAAATCTCCATCAAATGGATAAATCTTGATGCGTCATTGAATCTGAATTTCAAACAGATTCGGGCTGATCCACTTGTCCTGATTTCGGATTCGTTCACTGAGTTTAGATCCTGTACACCACTAAAACGAACAGGAGGTCAGCGTGTTTACGAGAAGTTATCCCGCTTAGCTATCAAGATGGAGGTGCAGATAATATATTCATTTTGACCAATTTTAAGTAGACTCATTGGAAATGATACCGGTATTATTAGCCCAGTTAAGATTATGCATCACACCGTTCATGGAATTCTTCTGTGATCCAAATCAAATTATTATTATTTTTGGAGGGTGGGGGGGGGGGTTTAAGTAAATCAAATTAGTTACTCAGCTGGAAACAATGGACTAACGGTCAATTTGATTGGATGGAATGTAATTAAAAATTACCTCTAACCAAATATACCAATAAAATCTCCATCAAAGGGATAAATCTTGATGCGTCATCGAATCTGTACTTCGAACAGATTCGGGCTGATCCACTTGTTCTGGTTTCGGCTCCGTTCACTGAGTTTAGATTCTGCACACCACTAAAATGAACAAGAGATCAGCGTGTCGGCGGGAAATTGTCCCACCGAAAACACTTCGATGCTCAAGTCAGTAAACAGCCTTCGAAATCTGAGAAGGTTACTGGAACTGAGAATTGAAAGAGAAAGAGAGTGCAAGAGTGTGGATCTCCAGATGGAAAGAGAGACAATGTCGTCTTCTTGAATCTGGATGGTGGGGAGGCAGTAAACAGCTGTCAGAAGTACGTTTGTATGCCTTGGGTTTGTTTGAGTGTTTGCAGAGAGTAGAGAATTGTAAGTTTGTCTCTATTGTCGTTGTAGGCGTTGTGTGAGTAAAAGCTTACGTGCCTTGAATGAGAATTCTAGGGCTTATTTATGGTTGACAAGGTGATCTCCTCTCTTTGAAAGGTGTGATCCCCTGTGTTATTCTTGGTTGGCCTGCCTTTCAGAGCTGATACCAGTTACCAAACGAACTAAGATAGCTTCCTTCCACGGGGGTCAGTGGCTTTCCAAATTGTCCACATTCCCTCTGTATATTTTACAGTTGGAGCGCCTCAATTGGCAGGAGATTGAAAAAATCTGGTGCCTTCCCTATGAGAAGGGCGCTGATTTTGTCAATGTCCATTTTGGGAGCTAGCTGGGATCGTGGAAGATGTTGGGAGAGTCGTTGCTGGCCGTCTGATGGATCGTGGGCTCAAGCAGGTCAGGCCCGTAGAAAGCCTTTTATTTTCGGCCTGTTGCTACAGTGATTCGGGTCAACGCTTGAATTGACCGTCTGCATGCGATTTAGCTGCCCACTGGAGTCTAGACGGTCAACGCTGGCGTTGACCTTCTTTGGCCTTCGCGTCCTGTTGGGCCGTTACGAGTTGACCGTCCAACAGGCTGTTTTGGATCTACGTTGACTTTGGGCCAACCCATTTTCGATATACCCATCAAATCTAAATATTGGAACAAGAATTTGAGAATGATAGAACAACAGAATGCATGGCATCAAAAATATTTAAATAATAATAATAATGTCTCATATCCTACCAAGCAAAATGACGTATATAAAGTTATTTTTATAATTCTACTATATTTAATATTATCTAAAACTTTATATAATCTTAAATAACTTTTTGTCGGATCAATTTAAATTTTATAAATATATTTCTTATTTTTTTCCTCAAACTACAATTACCTTATATTTCGTCATAGATACTTCTTGTGATAGCGTGCCATACCTTTGAAATGTTCAAACCATATTAAGCATCCTTTTGTCTTTTTATTTTCGATAAGTACAATCTTTAAGCATTTACAAATATTATTATTTTTTATCTTATTATTTAATGTAATTTAATTTGTCTAACCTTGTAGTTTTATTTTTTTTAACAATAAGTTTTTTTATGTAGCGTCTAATTATCCAATATTCAAATTTATAAAATATAATAGGTATAATAGCCTTTTTATAAAACTTTTTTTTTTCTAATTTTACCATATATTTTAATGCCAAAAGTATTCTAATTTTTTTTTTAAGGATCGATTTTATACTGAAGTTTATCTTGGATACAATAATAAGCTAATTTTATTTTCATTTTACACACACGCACGTGGACGTGTTATTATGACCCATTTCTACCGAATAGTCAAATTTTTTACCCTTTGGCAACATCCAAACACGCGACTTCTATTGCGCAATATAAAATTCGCCCAGACGTGTTACCAGAAATAAAAACTTATCCCAAATTTAACATCACCCAAGAAATTTTATGTAATTGGCCCTGATTAAAAACTCTCCCCCTAATCTTTTCCCCGACGGAAAACTAACTTCTGCTCAGATTCAGATCCGCCCCTCAAAGAACCACTTGTTCACAATTGTGGACAACCTTAGGTTTTGATGCCAAATCTATTTTACTTCTGTGAAATTTTTGTTTCCTTCTTCTTCTTCCTCCTCCTTTGAGGAGTCTGCTCGTTATAGAAATCAAGAATCAGAATCAGTTGAAGATTAGGAAATTTTGAGTAGAAGCACCTGAAATAAAATCTTGACGCGTTCAAAGGGAGCGACGGTAGTCTTGGCGATGCCGCCAGTGACTCCTCCAGCAATCAGCTCCTTTGCGTACAGTGGCATGCCATCTATTATCCCGTCTAAGTGTTAGCATTTTATATGGCATAAACAACCACGAAAGCTGAATAAAGAGTTGCGTACTGACCTTCTGCTATTTCCTTCCTCTGTTTTTTTCGAATCTATTTTTGAAGTTTTGAGCTTCCTGGCACTACTTTCTCTCAATTGATGGTGTAATTCTAGAGAAGAAGATGCCCGGGGATAAACCAAAGTCAATTATATAAGATAGTTCCATCAACTATCTCAAATTGGCGTTACGAATGAGGAGATTAATGACGATAATTAATGGATAATTATCAGCTATCATGGACCACTAATGCTACTAATACTTCAGTTTCAAAGTAGCAAATGAGGAGATGAAATTCCAGCAGCCATCAGTTGAAAACCAGCAGCCTTCAGTTGAAAAACTGAAGCGTCAACATTCTCCTACTTGGTCCATGTTTTCTTAATGTGATTACCAAACCCATCAATACTCAATTTTATGAAATAAATACATAAATCATGGCGATATGTCCTCTAATAATGAGTAATATCTTCAATGTATTATAATATATTATATTTTTCAAAATATATCCGAATATTGTAACGTTACTTTATGAATAAACCTTATATTTATTCTTTGTCCAACAATTAATGAATTCTCCAATCAAATATATGTACACAAAATTTTGAGAAATATCATAACAAATAAATAGGAATTTCATTAAATATCATTATCCATACAATAAAAATTACAATATGAAATTTAATCCCATTGCTATTACATGATCCTTGAATCTCAATGGTGGCATGTCTTTTATCAAAGGATCAGTGATCATCAATTCAGTGCTAATATGCTCAATAACAATTTCCTTTTCTTTAATGCGCTCCTTTATGGCTAAAAATTAAATGTCGATAGGTTTATTTTGACTACTACTTTTATTATTTTTAGTCAGGAAAATAGCAGCTGAATTATCACAATATATCTTTAATGGTCTTGAGATGGAATCAACCACTCTAAGCCTAGATATGAAATTTTTCATCCATACACCATACTTTATAGCCTCAAAACAAGCAACAAACTCGACTTCTATAGTGGAAGTAGCAATCAATGTCTGCTTTGCACTCCGCCAGGATACAGCTCCACCGGCAAACATAAATATGTAACCAAATATTGATTTACGTGAATCAACACATCCAGCGAAGTCTGAATCAGAGTACCCCAATACTTCCAAATCATCGGTCCGTTTATATGTAAGCATGTAGTCTTTCGTATCTTGAAGATACTTTATCACTTTTTTAGTATCTTTTCAGTATTCCATACCTAGATTACTCTGAAATCTTTTCAACATTTTAACTGCAAATACGATGTCAAATCTTGTACAAATCCGAGCATATATCAAACTTTCAACAGCGGAAGCATATAGAATGTTTTTTATCTGTTCCTGTTCAAAATTATTTTTCGGGTATTGGCTCAAATTGAACCTATCACCATTCACAATGGGTGCTACACTTGGTGAACAATCTTTCATCCGAAATCTCTGTAAAACTTTATTGATATAAATCTATTGACACAAACCTAAAACACATCGTGGTCTGTCTCGATGTATTTTGATGCTAATGATATAAGATGCATACCCATATCTTTCATTTCAAATTTATCAGGGAGAAATTATTTTACCGCATACAACAAGCCCTTATCATTGGATGTAAGTAAAATATCATCCACATATAAAATAAGGAATAAATCTTACTTTTACCGACCTTCTGATATATACATTGATCCAAAATATTTTCTTCAAAATCAAATGAAGAGATAACATCATCAAATTTTAAATACCATTGACAGGAGACTTATTTTAATCTATATATGGACTTCTTAAGTTTATATACCAATTGCTCGCCATCATTAGAGGAGAATCCTTCTAGTTGTTTCATATAAACCTCATCCTCTAAACCACAATTTAGGAATACTGTTTTCACATCCATTTGTTATAATTCCATATCAAAATGAACAACTAATGCCAAAATAATGCGAAGAGAATCTTTTTTAGATACAGGAAAAAAAGTCTCCGTGTAATTAATTCCCTCTTTTTGAGTATATTCCTTAGCAACGAGTCTCGCTTTTTATCTTTTGATATTGTCTAATGAGTCTTTCTTTGTTTTAAAGACCCATTTACACCCTATGACTTCCGTCCCTTTAGGTAACTCATCAAGATTCAAGACTCCATTGTAACTCATAAAATTCATCTCTTCCTTCATGGTATTGTACTATAGTTGTGACGGTAAAAACATTTTAGGATTATTTTCGGCTTTAATATGATAGTCAGACTCCTATAGATATGCAATATAATCACTAGAGATTACTGATCTTTTCATTCTAGTAGACCTTCTTAATATTATATCATCATTCTCAATAGGAGTATGTTGTATAACTATTTTAGATAATTCTTGAATATCATGGTGAACTGCAATAGGATCAATATTTTGTGAAATGACATTGATTGGTTGTTCAACACCAATTTGATCTTGAGGCGTGTTATGTACAACAATTAACATATCATATAAAGTGGAAGGTTGAGAAAACAAATGATCATTATCAGAAATCACATTTCTGGGTCGCTTTCTCCCGCTGATTAAGTCATTCTCAAGAAATTTTACATTTCTCGATTTCACAATCCTAGTACTATGAGATGGACAGTAAAATCTGTATTCTTTAGACTGCTCAATATATCCAATGAAATGCCCACTAATAGTCCATGGATCCAACTTCTTCTTACGTGGATTATAAACTCTTATTTCTGATGGGCATCCCCATACGCGTAAATGCCACAAACTCGGTTTCCAACCTTTCCATAACTCAAAATGAGTTTTTAGAATAACTTTTGTTGGGACCCGGTTTAATATGTACACCGTTGTTTTAAGAGCTTCACTCCACAAAGATTTTGAAATATCAGAGTTGTTAAGCATACTCCATACCATATCCAATAACGTTCAATTTCTTCTTTCTATTACACCATTTTGATCCGGACAACTAGGCATAGTATATTGGGTAATAATCCTATTTTTTGAAAAATCTTACAAATGGATCAGACATTTGTCCATCTTCAGTATATCTTTCATAATATTCTCCACATCTTTCTGATCTCACAATCTTAATTTATTTTTTATATTATTTATCTACTTCTCCTTTAAATAATTTAAAAGCATCTAATGCTTAATTCTTATTATGAAATAAATAGAGATACATATATCATGAAAAATTGTCAATAAATATGATAAAATATTTTGAGTCGTATGAGTTAATGTCATGGCTAGTCTGCTTTTCTTTAATGCAATCCACACAAGTCTCAAAGTCAGTAAAATCTAAAGTATTAACTACTTCATCATTTACCAATCTTTTGATTCTTTCAATGAAAATATGTCATAATCTCCTATGCCACAACATAGAGGAACATTAATCCATAACACATTATTTAATGCCAGCATCAACATGCACAGTATTGTAGAAGATATTATTTTATAAATTTAAATAATAAAAACCATCAGACAATGTACTATTTCTAACAATATTAGACTTATAATATAAATTAAAAGATGAGTCTAAAAATGTAATGAAATATCAAAAAGGTACAAGTCTTGAAACTGATATCAAATTTATGGAGAAATTTGAAATATAAAATGTCTTTTCCAAATTCAAAACAAAACACTACTTAAAATTAAATTGTATGTTCCAATGGCCTCCACATGTGAACGCATCTTGTTTCCAGAGAAGTACTTTATTTACTGCCCACTGACTTCCTTAGGTTTTGCAAGCCCTGTAAGGAATTTAAAATATGAATTATAGAACTAGAATCAATCCACCATGTATTATGAGAAATATTAACCATATTAGATTTATAACATATAAAAGAGAATGGATTATTTTTCTTCTCAAGCCAATTTTGGTATTTGATATAATCCTTTTTGACGTGTCTATTCCTTTTAGAGAAAAAGCACTTGGATTTCTTTTTGATGTCTGATTGAGTAGGTATTTTACCGTTTTCCTTCTTTTTGGCTTGAGTCTTAAACTTTTTTTCTTTGAACATGAATGTGCTTTCACTTTGTTCCATCATGAGCCTTCCATCCTCTTGAACACACATGGTCATGAGTTCATTGATCAACCATTTATCTTTATGTGTATTATAAGAGATTTTAAAAGGTCCATATTGTGGTAAAAGTGTGTTCAAAATATAATACACAAAGAAAGATTCAAATATTTTCACCTCAAAATTTTTCAACGCAGCCGCTATATCCCTCATTTGCATAATGTGCTCATGCACACCCTTAACACTGGTGAGCCTTAAAAATAAAAATTTTATTATTGGGGTGCTAGCAAATGCTTTATCTGATATTTCAAATTGTTTATCGATAACCTTCAATAAATCTCGCACTTTATTATGTTGATCAATAGAACCACGAATACCAATAAAAATTTTAGTCTTTATGAACATTAGATTGAGGTGATTAAATCGCTCCCATCGTTCATAAAGAGCTACATCAATCGAAGTGCTCATTATAGTACGAGCGGGTGGTTCGTATTTTCTTATAACATAATCTATTTCCATCCACCTTAAATGAAGAAGAATTCTCTCCTTTCATACTTTATAGTTATCACATTTCAGTTCAGAAATTTCACATCTTATATCGAAAAGATTAACAAATTGAATAACTGTATAAAAATTAAATACATGCTTAACAAACAATAATGAGGCTAACAAAAATACAGAATTATATTTTACCAATATAAATCATACATCATGAATCAATTGACATAAAAATTATCCGTGGGCTAAATTTTTAATTCAAATAGATTCATGTCTAATTTCATGATAAAACTAACAAATTATATTCCAATTCTTAATTCCTGTTGGCAAATTAAGAAAATAATTTGATAATTTATCCTGATTAATTAATTTAATATAATAAAATTTTTTATGAAATAAATTTTATTATATTAAAAATAATTAGTCACAATTAATATCCTTATACCATATGTGATACTAAAATATAATTTTATTAATTAAGGACGCTGTGGCCAATCCCTAATTAATTGAATTATATAAATTACTATACATTATACACACATATATAGAATTATATTTTGAACATTATATTTTAATCTTTATATATAATAATAAATATAATTATATATATATAAATATACGTATATATTTATATACATGTATATACGTATATATTTATATACATGCATATATATATATATATATACTAATATTGAATAAGGGAAAATAAACTCCCTTATTATCAACAAAGGCGCGCGGCATAAGCCTTTGCCAATGCCCGCCGCGACCCGCGTTCGAATAGTAATGGGCTGAGCGTTGCGTGCGGGCCGTGCACGCAAGTGGGCTGCGTCGCTAATGGCCCAGGGACGCGGGATTTGGGCTCGCGCATGAAGCGGCCCAAATCCCATCCAATTTAATTTTTTTTATTAAATGCAGAAGACAAAACGACGCTGTTCAAGTCGTCTTTAACCTCTAGTGGGTTCGCTTGAACCCAAATATGCCCGATTTGACGCGATTTCATGACCCGATTGAAACAACGCCATTTTTACACAAAAATTGATGAAAAATATATAAAAATGTTAGAAATTAAATTTCCAACGATTGCCGGTGCTTATTTTCACCGAATCATCACAAAAACGCAAACTTTAATAATTTTTCAAAATCAAGAAAAAATTAAAAAAACATAGAGTAGCAGAGGTAGAGGCACTACATGTCTCTGATACCAAATGTTAGCATTTTATGTGGTATAAACAATCACGAAAGCGAAATAAAGAATCGTGTACTGACCTCCTGCCATTTCCTTTCTCTGTTTTTTTTGAATCTGATTTTTGAAGTTTTGAGCTTCCAGGTACTATGTTCTTTCAATTGATGGTGTAATTCCAGAGAAGAAGATGCCCAGGGACAAAACCAAAGTAATTATATAAGATAGTTCTATCAACTATCTTAAATTGACGTTACAAATGAGGAGATTAATGGAGATAATTAATGAATAATTATCAGCTATCATGGACCACTAATGCTACTAATGTTTCAGTTTCAAAGCAACAAATGAGGAAATGGAATTTCAGTTAGCCTTCATTGAAAACCAGTAGCCTTCAGTTGAAAAACTGAAGCGTCAACACTAAGAACATGCCTCCCTGTCCTTCCTCCCTCTTCACCATTGAAACTCGCTTTTTAGAGAGGAAAGGAGGCGAGAAGGATGATCGTTCGTTGATCAGCTGTAGTAGCTGGTGTCTATGCCGGACTAAGAGAGTGCACATATATGTGTGTGTGTGTGTGTGTGAGAGAGAGAGAGAAGAAGAAGCGGGGCTCTGGGTCTGGATTTCAGAGGATCGAAAAGTTGGAGACTTCCGAATTTTTGGAATTTCTGTGCTGTTTCCCGTTTTTATATGTTTTGGATGAGCCCCCGCTTTTGACAACGCCGAACAGATCCCGGGTTTGATAATCGGAGTAAAGATTATTTTAAACGATAAATAATTAATTTCATCATTTATATTTAATTACATTGGTTGAAGTTTTAAGGTTTTTTTACATAAAAATTCAAATCAAATAATGATTAGAATTTACCACAATAGTAAATAATAGATGTATAAATGACAAATTCAAAATAATAATTTCACGTACAATGACATACATTATCATGTTAAAAAAATTATGAGTTCGCCAAACAAAATATGAAAAGAATGATACATCAGAACTTTACTGTTTGATAAAGTCCAACATTAAAGTATGTATACTATTTAATAACATCATATTATATTGTATTATATATATATATATATATATATATATATATATATTTTTGTCATTTCAAAATAATAATTTCACATGCAATGACATACATCATCATATTAAAAAAATTATAAGTTTGCCAAATAAAATATGAAAAGAAATATGGCAATAGTAAAGGATACATCAGAACATTACCGTTTGATATAGTCTAACATTAAAGTATATATACTATTTAATAACATTGATGGGCACGCCAGTAATGGATTAGTTCAAGAAGGAGGAACGGCTCAGATCCACAACGGTCCATTTACGCCTGGATGGTCAACGCCAACAGTTGATCGGACGAAAGACTAAGTGAGCCAAAAGAAGCCCAAGAGTAGAACGGACAACTTACTCTCAAGACGGTCAACGTTTCCATTGACCGGCGGCAGACCAAGCCTAGTTTGGCCAACGCGACCATCCACGACCAGCAACGGTCCCCTCCATTGATTTCGTGCTCTCCATAGAAGGCAATCTCAATTGCAACAGTTATTAGCAGATTCAACGCGCATCCTGAAGGAAAGCGTCAGAATCCTCCTCCTGTTTGTAATAAACCTTAATGGTTATAAAACGTAGAAGGAAAGTAATTAAGGGAACGCATGTTACTGCCATAAAGAATCCACGCCAGAAAAAGCCGCGATCCTAGCAGAGCGCGGGAATCAAACCTTTCTACACAAGAAAGGTATCGTAGCATAGCGGCTATAAAAGGCCATGGAGTTCTCACTCCAAGGTACACATTCATTCGCCTACAATAAGCTCACACTCTTTCGTTTGCCCACAAAACTTCTCTGCAAAAAAGCTCACACGCTTTTAGACTTCATACACTCTCACTCTCTTTGCTACTATTTTCCTTGCGAACACAGTGCTTAAAGTCCATGCTCCTCACGGGCCAATAAAGCCTTTCTCAACTAGAACACTCACCCATCCCAAACAATCTTTGCATTTCATTGCATTCTTTACTTTTACCTTCCTAATTCAAATGCTATTTCTAATTTGAGCGTCAGAGTGTTTACGGTTGGACAACATTCCGCCGTCACCTAACCTCTTGTTCGTAGTTGTGGTGTGCAAAATCCAGACTTAGTGGACGGAGCCGGATTCAGACGAACAACTTGACCCAAATCTGTTCGAAACTTGGATCCATGACACATTATTGACGCCGTCTATGGGAAGCTTGCAAAAAGCCAACCACTTTTCTCTGCAATTTCGCTCAATTTCACTCTCTCAGCATCGCTTTCCATCAATCAAAATGGTGAATACAAGGGCGCAAGCTAGCAAGCCCACTAGAGACATGAACTCACTCAACCAGGGCCACGTTGCTGGTAACTAGGTCAACGGGGTGGTCAATGATGTGCCTGCACCATTCTTCTAGAATCTGGTGGAGAGCATGAGCAACATGAACATAATGTTCCAAATGCTTTGCTCCCACTAGGAAAACGCATAGCAAGGGGCTTTTCCCGCAACAATCACTGCTCCGACTTTCAGGAGGGGAGGCCAGAAGAAAAAGAAACTCTCCAAGATGACCAGGAGGCTGGGCAACACTTAGGCTCTGGAGGCTTCACACTCCCAGAGCGGTTCAAGGCTCAAAGAACGTTTGGGTAGTAGGACTCCAGAGGAGAGTCCAGAACGAAGGAATCCCCAATATGCTCGGGCGGACACCTCCCCTCAGGCTCAGGAGGGAGCCTCTAGGATCATTAGATCCACTGATGGTAGTAGTCGACTGACTACTCACCATGTCAAAGAAAGGACAAAGTTGAGAACCTACCTCAACTCCAAAAGAACTAGTGACACCATCCCCCACAAATTCGAGGGTGGAGAAGATCTTAAAACGCATGCTCAAGGATGATGAACACGCCATGGATCTAGATAGATCTCCCTTCACGGCACAGGTCTTGAACCTCCCATGCCGACTAAGTTTAAGATACAAACCCTTGACTTTTACAATGGGAGCGCTAATCCAATGGATCACCTCAATCATTTTCGTACTCATCTGAGTCTACAAGGGTTGGAGGATGCAACCATGTGCCGCTGCTTTCCTCTTACGCTAAAGGGAGATGCCTGCATCTAGTTCCATCATCTCCCATCAGATTCAATCCGGAGCTTTCGAGAGCTTTCTGATCTCTTCTTGGCGCAATAGGCCTCCAGCCATCGAAAAGAGAAGCAGCCTTGGTATATCTCCCATATCAAGTAGAAGCAAGGAGAGAATCTAGGGAAGTTCCTAGATCGCTTCATGGCGGAGGCGACGAGAATCCCTAGGTTCACAAAAGAGATGAAGTTTAGCAATTTTATTTCTACTTTAACGCATGGGGATTTCTTCAGGAACATGGCGAATAAGAATCTGCAAACCTTCCGGGAGGCAGAATCTATCACTAGAGCCTATGCAGCAGAGAAGAGGCCAACGAGGCTAAGCATCCCGAGCGGACTGAATAGCCTCGCTCTTTCCCAACTATGGAAAAGAGGAAGCACCACAGTGGTGATCACCCCCACCGGAAGCAACACAGGACCAGAGCACCAGAACGGAAGAACTACGAGCCGATCAATCTGACTCTCCCAACTGATATGCACTCCAATGTCCTTATACAAATCTATGGGAGAAAATTTTTAAGTGGCCAAAACCACTTAAGAAAGCGAAGGGAGGAAATCCAGCCAAGTATTGTGATTTCCATCGATCTCCTGGACACTCCATGAAAGATTGCAAGACGCTTCAGTAGGAGATCGAGGAGCTTATCCAGAGGGACCACCTCACCAGCTAAAGAGTGCTCAGCCAGATGACTGCCCGTCAATAGCGAATCAGAGCTGGTCGTCAACCAGGTTAGTAGGAGCTTTGAGGCATGCAACCCCTATTTGGTCAAATATTTGACCAAGGTGAAGGAATCCAGTCAGAGATTTGACAAGGTGACCATGGCCCATGTTCTTCAAACTGAGAACTGGAAGGCCAACCAACTTGTTAGGGCAGTGGTGGCCAAAAATTCAGAACAGTATTCAGGGGACATGAGGGAAGTCCTGAGCACTCCCAGCACTGAGGAACGGGAAGCCATGCAAATCTCCGATGCAGAGAGCTGGATGACACATTAGCAAAGATACTTGGTGTACGGAGCACTGCCAAACAACGTGGAAGAGGCCAAGTGGATCAAGAAGACCGCCGGTTGGTACACCATAGTTGATGGACAGTTATATTGCCCTGGCTACTCAACTCCGTACCTCCGGTGCTTAACTCCTGAGGAGGCAAACTACACCTTAAGCGAAGTCCACCTTGGGATCAACGTATTGCATATTGGCGGCAAAAAACTAGCGTTCAAAATATGTGCCAGGGATACTAATGGCCAACGATGAAGAAAAACGCCTTCGACTTCATGAAGAAGTGCAAAAATTGCCAGCTCTACGGTAATCTTCACCATCAACTACTCGTTGAGTTTAGGACTCTTCAAGCTCCTTGGCCTTTTGCGCAATGGGAGCTTGATATTCTCGGCGCATTTTCCATTGCTACCGGGCAAATGAAGTTCATCATCGTTGGCATCAACTACTTCACCAAATGGGTCGAATCCACCCCGCTATCCAAGAACACAGAGTATGACGCTTTAAAATTCATTCGCCAGAGCATAATCAGTAGATTTAGAGTTTTTGAGGTCATAGTAATTGACAACGGAACCCAATTCATCAAAAACTTCTTCACCAAGTATTGCACTAGTCTAGGCATCAGATTGGTCCACACTTTGGTAGCATACCTGCATGCCAATGGACAGATAAGGTCACAAACGGTATGCTACTCCACGGTATGAAAACCAAGTTGGAGGACACAGGGGGCTTCTAGGTCGACGAATGTCTTCCATCCTATAGTCTTACTGGATGACTCTAAAGGAACCGACTTACGAGACGCCCTTCAGTCTCTACTACAAGACTGAAGCAGTAATTCCGGTTGAGATTGGGCTTCTGAGTTTGAGGGTTGAGTCTTTCGACACCCAAGATAACTCCAAAAAAATTTAAAAGCACCTAGACTTGTTGGAGGAAGCCCGCGACGCTGCCAGACCGCGGACAGCGGCCTACTACAATGAGTCACACGCTATTACAGCAAGAAGATAGAAGCACGACAATTCAAAGTTGGGGACATGATCTTGCGAAGCATCAAGACTATGGGTAAGACCACTAATCGGAATAAACTTTCTTCGAATTGGGAAGTCTCTTTTATAGTCTCTGCCATTCCGTGGAATGGAGCGTACAAACTCCACACCCAGAATGGCAAGTTCGTTCCACAGATGTGGAACATGATCCACCTCAAGCACTACCTTCAATAAGGGCAAAGGTAGGTCATCCATGTTACACGTGCATGCTTGTAATGTACATATTGATGTTAATAAAATAAGAGTGCTTTTTCATTCGTGTTATGTTGTCTTTTGTTTCTCTTTCTGTTCCATGTGCATGTGTGTCTGCTTGTAGGGATATATGACCTAGATTGCTCCTAAGTTAGGCAAATTTTCACCCACTTGTAACTAAACCCTGGTCATCCAGGCGGTCTATAAGCGGTCGTAACTAAACCTTGGTTATCCAGGTGATCCGTAGGCTGTCGTAATTAAACCCTGATCATCCAAGTGATCTGTCAACAGTCGAATTAAACCTTGGTCATCTAAGTAGTCCATTCGCGGTCAAAATCTTAGGGGGCTTAAACAGCATATGCAACAACCTCCTTCACTAGGAGATAGTGTGACCGAACTATTTTTTTTTGTCCTCAGATAAATCCATCAAGAAGAGAAACAGGAACCTAAACCCAATTAACTACTTAAAGTTCTAAGAAAAAAAATAGACAGAGTTTTCTCTAAAACCGAGTTAGACAGGATTTATAGAACCTGCTTATAACCTGCAAATATACAGTATAACATCATAGACCCTATCCACAAACAATCTCATCACAAACACAGGATCATAGACGTCGTATAGCTCTTACAGCTTACAATTCACATTTTCTATCCACTATACTAATAGTTCAGAAGTAAAATGCCATATAGGACCTGTACAGAATATCTAGAAAACATATAGCTGAAGCAGAAATATTGACCTGCAAAAGGATAGTTTCTTGTTTCATCACATGCATTTCTATATATTGAATCCATATACATATAATCCGCATACAAAATCATATATCAAAGTTAGGTCTTTACAATTCAGTTGCCTCTTTTCTAGGTCTTCTAAAACTCTTCAGATCCTCAATAGTTTTTAGGTAAGCTTTAGGTCGCTCCTTCTCGTCCGGTACTAGCTCTACAGTCTTATTTGGAAGGAAAAAAAAAAGTAAAACAGTGAGCCAAAGCTCTGCAAGGTACATGTAGGTATACAGTAAAATTTTGTTATGAAAAAAAGTTATGCGGTCATACTAAAGCGTTAAAGTATTTGGGGTCAGAACAGTGCAAGGAAATAGAAAAGGCATAATTTGGTATTAAAATTAAGTTTTGGAAATCAAAAGTCAGTAAAACATGCTTCTGTACAGAACATAAGTGCAGGTAAACAGTTAACATGAGAATATTCCTTCATGACGGTAGTAGAAAGTGTATGAAAGTTGAGAAAGCTTAATACAACGAAATTAAGCAGAACATGGTGAAACATGCTTTTAGAGAATAAATACCATTTTTGAGATACAGAAAAGTAGTAACAATAAAAAATAACGTCTGAAATACACTTGCCTGAGCCCGATCTACAGTTACCGTGACTCGGATCGGGACTGGACGGTAGATTTTCTCCTTTTCTTTCTCTTCTACCTCCTTCCTCTCTTCTCTCCTTCGTGCTTCTACGTTGTGGCTGAGGAAAAATGAACCCCAACCCTTAATTTTCCATTTAAAATGCGGGAGAAAAGAAGAACACGTGCGGGACACGTGACCACCACTCGAGCACCGGTTGAGCGGTGCTCGAGCTCCTTGCTTGTAGCTGGGGACCGCTCCCACCTGCGCTTGAGCGGTTACTCGCGCATTTTCATTCCTAGAATGCGCTCGAGCACCCTGCATTCCTTTGGCTCATTTCGCCTCGTTTTGTTTCGGTACCAAATTTTTCCACATATTTAAGCCTAAATATGATTTTTATTGATATAATTAATCCATAATTATCATATTTCAGGATCGGGATCTCACATTTCATCCACTTAAAGAAATTTCGTCCTTGAAATTAAACAGAGCTACATACCTCAAGAAAATAAATATGGATATTCACTTTGAATTTCCTCCTCGCACTCCCAAGTGGCCTCCTCTGGTGAATGATTATTGTATAGCACTTTCACCAGGGGAATGGTCTTAGTATGCAACCTCTGATCCTTACGATCTAGAATCTGTGTCTGCTCCTCGATATAGGATAAACCCTTATCAATAGTCAAGGGCTTATACTCAATCACATAAGTAGGATCGTGGACGTACTTCCGAAGTATCGTTACATGGAATATATCGTGTACGCCCACCAAACTAGCTGGTAACGCCAACCTGTAAGCTACCTCCCTATCCTCTCCAGAATCTTAAAAGGACCAATAAACCGTAACTTTAGTTTTCCTTTTACTCCGAACCTGAACGTTCCCTTTAACGGTGAAACTTTTAGAAAAATAAAATTTCCTACCTCAAAGTTCAATTCTTTCCTCCTCTAGTCTTCATAACTTTTCTATCTACTTTAAGCAATTCTTAAATTATCATGAATCAGTTTGATTTTCTCCATAATTTCTTTCACAATTTCAGGACCTAAAATTCTCTTATCTCCGATCTACTTCCAATGAATCAGTAACCTGCATTTTCTCCCATACAGAGCCTCAAAAGATACTATGCTGATACTAGCCTGATAACCGTTATTATATGCAAATTCAGCTAGTGCCAGATAACTATTCCAAGTCCCTTTCATTTCCAACACCGAGGCCCTCAACATATCCTCAAGAATCTGAATGGTACGCTCCGATTAGTCATCAGTTTTGGCGTGATACGCAGTACTAAACTTCAATTCTGTCCCGAACTCCTTATGCAAACGCTCCCAACACCTCGAGACAAAACGGGGATCCCTATCAGACACAATAGAGGCAGAAACTCCATGAAGTTTCACAATTTCATTCACATATAATTGGGCCAGTCTGTCATGTGAATATGTCATCCTAATCACTAAGAAGTGGGTTGATTTTATCAGCTGATCAACTATAACACAAATGTCATCATGATTCCTAGGAGTCCTCGACAGTCCTGATACAAAATTCATTGTAATATCTTCCCATTTTCAGCTTGGCATTGGCATTGGTTGCAACAACCCAGAAGGCTTCCTTCTTTTAGCTTTCAGTTGTTGACATACAAGGCATTTCTCTACATAAAGTATAATATCCTTTTTTATATTCCTCCACCAAAAAGTTTTCTTTAGATCCTGATATATTTTATTCGTCCCTGGGTGGATTGTATACCGAGACCTATGAGCTTCCTTCAAGATCTTATCCTTCAGTTCCTTATCTTTCGGTATACATAATTGGTCTCTAAATCCCAATACTCTATCAGTCCGGATATTAAAATTAGCTCGAGAGTCCCCACTCAGATCACTTACATTATCCACAAGGAATGGATCATTAACTTGTTTCTCCTTAACTTCGTTAATTACCTCTGGTTGGATTTGAAAATAAGACAGGAGCATCCTATCACCCTTAATATAATATTAGATATCACACTGCTTCAAATAATACAACATTTTTATTTTCTTAACTTGTAACATGGCCACATAACCCGATCACGACTCAATGCATCTGCAACTACATTATCCTTCCCTGGCTTATACTGTATTTCACAGTCAAAATCTTTCAAGAAATCCAGCCACCTCCATTGACTCATATTAAATTCCTTTTGTGAAAATAGATATTTCAAACTTTTGTGATCAGAATACAAAAGGAACTTTTCATCATACAAGTAATGTCTCCAAATTTTTAAGGCAAACACCACAACAGCTAATTCCAGATCATGAGACAGGTAGTTCTTTTCATGCACCTTTAGTTACCTAGACGCATAAGCCACTACCTTACTATGCTGCATTAGTACACATCCTAAACCCGCCTTAGAGGCATCATAGTACACTTCAAAGCCTCCTGAACCCTCTGGAATAACCAATACAAGAGCAGTAGTCAAGCGATCTTTTAACTTCTGAAAACTCTAATCGCATTCCTTAGTCCACTCAAATTTAGCCTCCTTCTGTAATTGACTTAGAGGCATAGCAATTTGCGAGAAATTCTCTACAAAATGCCTATAATAACCTACATGTCCAGAAATCTCCTAACCTCAATCACAGAAGTCGGCCTACTCCAATTTGTAACAACCTCTACCTTCTTTGGATCCACAGAAATACCACCATCAGAAATTACATGGCTTAGGAATATCACCATCTCTAGCCAGAACTCATATTTACTCAATTTAGCATATAATTTCTCCGCATAAAGCACTTGAAGTACTATCCTCAGATGAGTTTCGTGCTCCTCATAGTCCTTTGAATATATTAGGATGTCATCGATAAAAACTGTCACAAATTTATCCAGATACGGCATAAACATCCTATTCATCATATCCATAAAAACGGTTAGAGTATTCGTAAGGCCAAAAGGCATAACAAGAAACTTATAATGGCCATAACGTGTCCTAAAAGCGGTCTTACCTATATCTTCTAGGTTAATCCTCAACTGATAATAACCAGACCTCAAATCGATTTTTGAGAACATCCGAGATTCTTACAATTGATCAAATAAATCATCAATACGCGGCAGAGGATACTTATTCTTAATTGTGATTTTATTTAACTCACGATAGTTAACACATAGCCACAAGGACCCATCTTTCTTCCTTACAAACAATACCGGTGCTCCCTAAAAAGATACACTCGGTCTGATAAAGCCTTTATCTAATAGTTCCTGTAATTACAATTTTAACTTCTTCAATTCAGCCGGAGCCATACGATAAGGGGCCTTAAAAATCAGACTAACATCGGGAACGATATCAATTTCAAACTCAATCTTCCGATGTGGAGGCAATCCAGGTAACTCCTCTAGAAATACATCTTCAAAATCACAAACAATTAGGATGTCCTTAGCCGGCACACTATGACTCCCAGTGGTGCAGGCATATGTTAGGTAAGCTTTACACTAACTTCTTATCAAATGCTTAACATGTAAAGCAGAAATTAATACAGGCACCTCCTTCTTCCTAATGCCTTGAAAGAAAAAGGATTCCATCTTAGGGAATATCAAAGCAAACCCTCTTCAGAAAACAATCAATATTGGCATGGTATTTAGCCAGCTAGTCCATCTCCAGAATCACATTAAAATTATCCATGTTCAATAACATCAAATTCGCAATCAAACATTTTCCATTCACCTCATCCACACTTCGAGGATACACAATATCAGTAATCACAGGGGATCCAATGGGAGTTAACACAGATAATTCATAATCTAAAATACACGGGGCAGATACAATGCAGCATGTAGACCGTGGAGAAATAAAAGAGTGAATTCACCTCGAATCAAACAATATAGATGCAGGAATTCAACAAATAGAAAGGGTACCTTTCACGACATTCGGGGATACCTCAGGATCTTGAATAGTCACTGCGAAGGCTTTAGCAGAAACGGTAGGCTTCTTCCCTTCTAATCTCGGAGGTAATGGACAGTCTTTCACCATGTGGCCCTGATGTCCACATCTAACGCATGCTCCTGACACTTTGTGACACACTTGCCCCGGATGTTTTCTCTCACAGAAAGTGCACTTAGTGGCTGATACTCTAGAACCAGTCACTGATTGAGCTGAAATGATACTCTTTTCCTTATCAGCTGTCCTAGCCTTCTTGGATGGTCTAGAAGATCTCACATTAGGTCCAACACTAAATCCCACCTGGCTGGCAGTCCTCTTTGCATATAATCTCTCTGTCTCTACTTTCTTCTCATAAATCACTACCCCATCCACAATTTCTGCTTAAGTTTGGAGTTTCAGGATCGACAATGACTTCCTAATGTCATCCCTCAGCCCTTGTTGGAACTTTTTGCCTTTCTCAACTCATCATCAACGTAGAAGGGCACAAAATGGGATAACTCAGTAAATCTGGCGTCATACTCTGTCACAGTCATATTTCCTTGCCTCAACCTCATAAACTCCTACTCTTTCTGATCTTGGAGGTTGGATGGAAAATATTTTTTAAAAAAAGTATCGTCGAACATCTTCCACGTTATCTCATCATTGGGCATGCCTAACTCCCTCTTTCTCATACTCCACCCGCTATCTGCTTCACCTTCCAGCTTATATACTGCGAAGGTGACCTTCTCCTGATTAGTGCACCTGATCACAGCAAATATTTTCTTCATCCTCTTTAGCCACACATCCGCTTTTGCTTGATCAGGCTTTCCTAGAAAACCCGGCGCTCGCTCCGCTATAACTCTGTCATATGTTGTAGGAGTAAGAAATGCTGAAGTTGGCTCGGGTGTAGGGACCGGAGCCATATGCTTTTGCTCGAAAAATTCTACTACATTCGTCATTCTCTCCAACAAATCTATATATGCAGCCTCTCGATCGTGGGAGTATTGACACCGCCATGGTTATTTCTTCTATTCCTTCTACTAGCCATCCTATAATCAAGGTCAACACAACATTGTAACTTCAAGAAATTAGTTAAAGGAAGAGATATTTAATGACTTAATGAAATTTAAACCTAACCTAAGGACCAATTTTTCAAAAGTCCTAGTTGCCTTAACTACCCTGACCTATTCCCATAGAAATTCAGTACAGAAATTTAAGCTTATGCTTGTACTTTTTGATCGATCAATTCCTAAGGTATCTCATTTCTTTGATACCAATTGTGACAGAACGGTTTTTTTTGTCCTCAAATAATTCCGTCAAGAACAGAAACAGGAATTTAAACCTAATTAACTACTTAATATTCTAAGGAAAAAATGGACGAAGTTTTCCAAAAATTGGGCTAGATAGGATTTACAGAATCTTCTTATAACCTACAGATATATAGTATAACATCATAGACCCTATCCACAAACAATCTCATCACAAACGTAGGATCACAAACGCCGTATAACTCTCTTAGTTTACAATTCACGTTTCCTATCCACTATACTAATAGTTCAGAAGTGAGATGCTATCTAGGACCTGTACAGAATATCCAGAAAATATATAGCGGAAGTAGAACTATTAACCTGCAAACATAGTTTTCTATTTCATCACATACATTACCTACATTTCTATATACTGAATCTATATACATATAATCTGTATACAAAACCATATATCAAAGTCGGGTTTTTATAATTCAATTGCTTCTTTTCTACGTCTTCCAAAACTCTTCAGATCTCCAAAAGTCTTTAGGTAAGCTTTAGGTCACTCCTCCTCGTCCTGTACTAGCTCTACAGTCTTATCTGGAGGGATAAAAATAGTAAAATAATGAGTCAAAATCCAACAAGGTACATACAGGCATTCTGTAAAATTCTATTATGCAGAATAGTTATGCGGTCACATTAAAGTGTGAAAGCATTCAGATTCAGAACAGTGCAAGGAAATAGAAAAAGCATAATTTGGTATTAAAATTAAGCTTCGAAAATCAGAAGTCAGTAAAAAATGCTTCTGTACAGAACATAAGTGTAGGTGAACAGTTAACATGAGAATATTCCTTCATGGCGGTAGAAGAAAGTGTATGAAAGCAGAAAAAGCTTAATACAATGAAATTAAGTTTCGAAAACCATAAATCAGTAAACATAATTCAGAAATCATAAATCAGTAACTAAATCTTGAATTATGAAGAAATTCTCTTTTCTATTAGTATGGACCCAACCAGTATACCTTACTAGTAAAGGGGAAGAATAATCGATGATAGATTATATTCACCCCACGCAATCAAGGGCCAGTATCAGTTGTCCCTTCTTGTTGGACATCCCGTCTCGTGGGATTCGGTACAATATTGTCTGCTAGTACAGTATCTATCATCTAAGTTAACGCCCTGAGAAAAGGTGGACCACATATAACTCTATGGACAGAGTTATCCTTGATTACCACCATAATGTTCGAAGACATGTTGGAGAATCTAACCTAACTGTATATCAATCTTGGGTCCTAATTAACAGTGTTAGAAATATTTTTCTTAACTTATAACAGTATAGTTCTCAAAAATTAGTCAAAAACATTTCAGTTAACCCTTCAGTTTTGCTCAAGTGCTGATTGAGTGGTGCTCGAGCCGTGGATTGCGCAAAAGTGCGCTCGAGCACTGCTCATAGTTGGGGGCCACTCCCGCCTACGCTCAATCAGTCCTTGAGTGGTTACTTGCGCATTTTTGCGCCTAGAACGCACTCAAGTGGTGCTCGAGCGGTGCTCGAGCACCCTGCACTCTATTGGCCCATTTCGTCTTGTTTTACTTCGGTATCAAATTTTTCCTGATATTTAAGCCTAAACATGATTTTTATTTATATAATTAATCTATAATTATCATGTTTTGGGATTGGGATCTAACAGATAGTGTGTCAGTTAGCAACGGTCAATAGGAGCAAAAGCGCTCCAAAAAAGCTGGTCACCCAAGTTCACACTTAGGTCGCACCGCCAAGCCTTTACTCACGAGTAAAGAACAGGCTTGACCTGACATTAGGTTCCGCCTTGATGCCTTCTCTAGGACTTAAGTCCCTCAGAGAGCGCCGCTAACATCTCAAGAAAGGTAGACGACCAACTTGCATGCAATGCACCGTGTCGGCTAGACAACGCAAAAACAAGTAATTGAAAAATGACAAGGCGAAGATACAGAACACCAGTAAAATGCCCATTTTATTTATTGAATCTGTACAATTACAATAATTTTTTTTAAAAAGGAAAGAGTACAAAATCTATAGAGGCGCAGAGCTACTAGGAGGAGGAGGTGGCAGCCCATGGCCACTTCGGGACTGTCCCATAAGGCTCTCATGACGCTTGGCAGAATGGTTTGTTAGGTCAAGAAGTTCAACCGAAAAACTGGGGTCAACCAACCATGCAATGCATCGGAAAAGGTTGACACATTCCCACAACCGTGCCACCAGCACATTGGAGACCTCATTCTAGACAACGCAAGAACAAGTAATTGAAAAATGACAAGGCGAAGATACGGAACATTAGGAAAATGCCCATTTTATTGATTGAATCTATACAATTACAATAATTTTTTTAAAAAAGAAGAAAGTACAAAATCTATGGAGGTGCAGAGCTACTAGGAGGAGGAGGTGGCGGCCCTTGGCCACTCCGGGACTATCCCACAAGGCTCTCATGACACTGGGTAGAACGGTTTGTTGGGTTAAGAAGTTCAACCGAAAAACTGGGGTCAACCAACCATGCAATGCATCCACAAAGGTTGACACATCCCCACAACCGTGCCACCATCATATCGGAGACCTCATGGGAGCGTGTACGGGTAGTCAACTTGTTATCCAATGATGTCATCTGTCCCACGAGTTGGTCGATACACCTCACTGCCCGATCATTTTCTCCTCTCAATAGGGCATTTTCCTCCATTAGTCTAGCATTCTCCTCTTTCAGACATGACAACACAGCTTCTCTCAGTAGGAAGTTCTCCTCTTTTAGTCTGGTATTCTCCACTTTCAGACTTGAAAACAAAGATTAGAGAGTAGCTGTGCCCTCCTGATGCTCCGCTTTCAACAACTCCATCTCTTTCTCGAATTAGGCGATCTCCTTATCTCGATCGAAGATCACTAGGTCTGCTGGTGTAGCCTCTTGGTAACTGCACTCATAATTTTCTCTCCCTATAATTACACTAAGTATCAACAACTGAGAGAAAAAGGAGAAGGAAAGCTGCTAAGGTTTACCTGTCAGACTTTGCGCACTAGCCTCGGTGGCCTGCTCCACGACCTTCAGCCAAGCAGCGAAAGGTTAGAGACCGAAATTTTAGGAATAGGCCCAGTAGTGGCCTCTGCAGTATGTTCCTTCGGCAACTCCACTGTGAGATCCGCCACCACAACAGGGTCTCTGACGGCAGACTTTGGCGGCGACTCCACAGAAGGGCCAACCACCTCAGCAGGCTCTTCTTACACAGCCAGTAGCTCTGAAGCTAGCTCCCATAGCTCAGAAGTTGGCTCCAGTGGCTCAGCTTGTGGCAAAAAAATTGGCTCCAGCAGCTCAGTTCACAGCTCTGCTGATAGCTCCGCCGACTTAGTTTGCAGCTCGCCTGAAAGCACTGCCCCGATGGCTTCCGGCTCGCGCTCTTCCAACACAGGTTACACCACAACAATGATGCTTCTTGCTCCGGTGCACAACATGGCATCATATTCTTCGAGAGCCAGCTCCGCTTCAATTCTTGAGCGGTTGCCCACTCCTCTAAGACATCTGGCGGCCACGTAGTCTGGTCTTGAGGATGAGGAGGAAGGCTCCACCGTTGCAACCTTCTTCTGTTTTGGACTGATAGGAGCAGCATTAGTGGAGGGCGCACCAGTGTCACCGCCAATCATAGCACTGGCTTTCCTCTACCTTTGCGAGGGCACTGACAGCAGTGTCCAGAACTTCTGGACTGGAGAGGGAGTTCCCAACGAGCTCTTTTGGCTTCCTCTCGAGAAACCAAATTGTCTCTCCTAAATTCGGAAGCATTCTCCCTCACCAACACCAACAACTTTGCCACAACAACAATCTTGGCCTTCTTGGGCGTCCGAGTGAAAGCTTTTGAGACCTTGCCCTAGTCCCGCGATAGGGACCACGTCTCAGCAATGCACAGAAAGAAGAAGTGATCCTTCCAATTCTTTAACGAGTCATAGATGGCCTTGTTGACCGGAAGGTATCTGGGAGATAGGGAAATCTAGTCTTCACTTTGTGTGAAATGGAACATCACCCTGACAACATCAATCGTCATCATCCGAGAGTGATGATTCATAAAGATGCATAGGAAACAAATATATTGCATGACATTAGCATGAAGCCATGCGATAGGCACCTGGAGAGCAATAAGGATGTCGAGCAGCTCCTGAGGGACTAGGAGATGGAGCCCACTCCTCATATTTGGTGACGTAGCCCTTAAGGGGGTGCATGCCCTGTCTTCCTCGCCAGGCATCCTGAAGACCATCGACTTAGGGATGTTGTACTCAACGTACAACTCCCTCACCTCATTGGCCTTGATGACTAAAGTGATTTGGGTTACAGAAGGAGCCATGGGAATGGAAGCAAGAATGTGGTAGAACACTTAGAAATTTTTGAGAATGAAAGCTAAAGGAAAGGGTGGGAAATTTGAAAACAAAATAGCTACAGTACTTAAAAGCATGTGAACGCCAGAGATGGAAAACCGTCTCGTAAACATGCGCCCATCATTGCCAACACACGTTACTTCCTGAACGGGTGCAGTCGAATCATATCCTCTAGCACATTAATTACAGGGATCGCAAATTCATTGCATGCAGACACGTGGCCAACTTTTTTACTGACAATCCAGCGGCATGATGGCTCATCGATTCAACTCCCACAAGTTCTCTAGATTTTGACCTAGATGGTCAACAATTTTGATCAACTCTTGCTTAGAAGTTCTCTAGAATTTGGGACAGACGGTCAACGAATCCGATCAACACTTCCTTCAGCCAGTTTTCTGAATTTTAGGTCTAGACGGTCAACGAATCCGATCAACGCTTCCTTCAACAAGTTCTCTAGGTTTTGGCCAAGACAGTCAACAAATTCGGTCAATGATCCTTTAAGCTAGTCCTCTGGATTAAGACTTCATGATCAACGGACCAAGAGTCTTCACCAGTTCCTTTGCTAGGTCACCTCAGGCGGGTAACCCAGCATCTCGCACCCCATCTTGAACATACTGGAGGCCAGAATTCGAAACCACTAGCATGAGGGGCTAGTGATGGGTATGCCTATAATGGGCTGGCCCAAAAATAAAAAACGGCCTGGATCCATAATGGCCTATTTGTGCCGGGACAGTCAACGCCTACCATTGACCTAACAAAAGGCTAAGTGTAACAGCCCAAAATTTGAATAAGGAAATTTTAACCATCAGGTCCGGTCAACGCCCGTTGACCGGAAATCCAAATGTAAAGAAGTCCGGAAATTTCATTAAGGGAATTGCTGTCCGGATTTCCTTAATGCAGTACGGATTCCCATAATAAATGACGTCCGGATTTTCCTTTGAAAATTCAGTCCGGATTATTTCTTAAAAGTCACTCCGGATTTCCGAATTGAAAACGAGTGCTTAAAGCACTCCGGATTTCCCAAAGTAAAAACGCGTCCGGATCACTCCGGATTTCCGGAGTAAAATGCCAGTCCAGACTTGTTGAAGAAGTCCGGTCACTGTTTGGCTGAATTTTGGGAAGGAGCAGCATTGAATGACTGCAGTTCCCGATATATGTTGGAAAACAAAATCTGCGTGGGAAAGGATGGATAATTTATATTCCTTTGGAAAATAGAGAAAAACAATAAATGATGGCCATCTTTTCATGGGCTATAAATAGGGACAAAGAACCTTAGAAAAAGGCACCGCTAGAAACTATTGATAAAGAAGGAGGCCAAAAAGCTTAGGCAAAGTAGAAAAGACTCGGGCAAGATACTCACCCCTATTTATAAACTTCATGTTTTATTTATATTGCTATAAAATTATATGAAATTCTGTATAAGTATGTTTTTCTGTTCACACTTGAAATGCATGTTTAAAGAAAATTTTGTTATGCATGATGATGGATTTACTGTTATGATTTCTTTGCCAATGATTATTAACTTTGCCCAATGCATGAAACTTTAGGCCTTAAGATGAATCATGAATTTCTGCTACTGTATTCTATTTCTATGGTAAAAGACCTCCGGCATTTGTACTCCGTCCAGACTAAATAAGGAACTCCGTCCAAGAACTCCGGCCCTTTGAACAAATCTGCTCCGTCCTTTGTGAAAAGAAACTCTCGCCTTATGTCCTAAAAAGAAGTCCGGCCTACTGTAAGAACTCCGGCCCTTGAAATAATATGCTCGTTCCTTTGTGAAAAGAAACTCTGGCCTTATGGACTCCGGCCTTTGATGTTTCGGTTTTGCTGTGTTAAAATCGAGATCGGCTCTCTTTATGTTAAAATCGAAACCGGCTTCCTTCGTGTTAAAATCGAAACCGGCTTTCTTTATATTAAAATCGAAATCGGTTTTCTTGTGTTAAAATTGAAATCGGCCCCTTTGTGATATCAATGAAACCGCCCCAGTACTTGAAATAGAAACCAGCTCTAATTTAAATTTGAAACCAGCCATATGTCTTGGAATTTGGACTCGGATTTTTAAAGAAAATCCACTCCGTCCCTTTGAACTCCGGATTTTTAAAGAAAATCCACTCCGTCCCTTTGAACTCCGAAATTTAAAAAGAAAAGCCACTCCGGCCTCGAACTCCTAATTATTAAAGAAAAGTCACTCCGGATTTCTGTAAAACAAAAGTACTCCGTCCGTTTAGAGCTCCATCCAAGTCCTCCGTCTTTTAAAGGAAAACGGCACTTCGTCCCTGATTAAAGAACTTCCAACTTTTGGAGCATAATGTAATTGTGCTCCGTCCTTCGTAAATAAAGAACTTCGGCTTTGATTAAAGGAAATGAACTCCGGCTTTGACTAAGATAACGAACTCCGGCTTTGATTAAAGGATATGAACTCTGGCTTGAACTAAAATGAACTTCGGCCTTGTAAGAATTCCGGTTTCAGGACTTCGGTTTCTCATTAAGAACTTCGGAAATTAATGAAGTTCTTCCCTCAATAAGAACTTCGGATTCTTTTGAAAATGAGCTTCGGCTTTAATAGATTTTATGAACTTCAGAAAAGAACAAGAAAACTTATGGATTATGGACAGCAAGTGGAACTCTTCTGACTTTTGAACTATGATATATGGCCAATAAAGAACACGAACCAAGAACTGAGTTCTCATTTAACTTGCTGTTAAAGATGGATGAAGGATATTGGAGTGACACTCGAGGATGCCTCCTGGGCCACGGGAGGGGACCTTTTGGTGGCACAAGGACTTTGGACTATGGCCCCGTATGTCGGGTTAAAGGCATTACCTCCCGCCCCGGGGAGCATAATGAGGGGATACGGCTTTAGGTTGTGGGGTAGCACACAACCCGTCCTCGATGTTGTCCGCTCCCGTCCGGTCCCTAAAGATGATATGAATTCCGAATGATAAAGACAAGATGATAAGAACATGAACTAAAGAAGGAATGATATGATGATTATTATGCTATATTATGATCTATATTTCGATTATATGCTTGTGTTTTACGCATGTGAGTATCCTGCTTGGGCTTTGTAAGCTCACTCTTGTAAATTTTCGGATGACAAGCTTATGGAGGACGAAGTCGAGTAGAGTCCTATGATTATGCGGGTTGGAGCAGATCTTTTTGGAGTTTTGTTTATTTAGATTGAGGAAACTTGTAATTTTATTTCCGCTGCTTATGAATGTAGTTTGTTTCCGTGACATTTTGGGATTTATGAAATTACTAATCTTTAGAATGCATCTCAGGTTTGATGAAAAGAAAAAAAAAAAAATTTATACTCATAATTTTATCATATGAATTAGTATTGATGACGGCTTTTGATGATATTAAAAGTCGGGTCGTCACAGTTGGTATCAGAGAAAAACTGAGATGCTTTACGATAGTTTGAATCAACACGGAAACTTAGGACAAGTTTAGTGTTTGCAAGAAGAGTGTCATCCATACACTTTAGGATAAAAAGACTAATATGATAGTATTATTTTTAACTAACGAAACTTTTCTTTTCAAACGTTTCCGCAGCCATGTCTAACAGAGGAAGGAGAAATGATCAGGATAACAACACTCTTGATCGTGAGGCAAGATATGCGAACCTCTTTGGGATGGAGAATGGTCGAAGTCATAGAAGCTTTGACTCCGACCACTCCACCAACTCCGGTGACCACCCCACCCCTGTCCATCGGGAAAGGTCGGTCTACGATCGGTTTACCAATGAACGAATCCCTGAATTCCTAGGGGAACCTGATCCATTGAAGGTGAAACATGGATTCAGTGGCTGAAGAAGGTATTTGCTGTAATCAAATGCCTGTTTGGGATATGGTGCTTTATGCTACACATAAGTCAAGCGGGGAAGCACACCACCGGTGGGAGATGCGAAAAAGGGTTTTCAACATGCCGGATCGGGAGATTAGGTGGGAGATGTTTGAGGCACTTTCTTGGAGAAATACTTTCATGCAAATCTTCGTAGGCGAAGGAGGATGAATTCCTTCGCCTAAGGCGGGGAAATCGCTCGGTGGCAGAATATGATTCTAAATTTACTGAATTATCTCGTTATGCCCCTTTCATGGTGGAAGATGAGGAGAGGAAGGTCAGACGATTCTTTCAGGGATTACGAGATGATATCAGGAGACACCTTTCCACTCTGACGTTGACAACTTATGGGGAGGTGCTCGCTAAGGTGGCTATTTATGAGAAGGAATTGGAGAGGGGAGCAATGTCCAGACAAAGGACTTTCAGTCAGGCATCCAAGGCCAGTGCTAGCGAAGTGCCTTCTAAGAAGGCGAGACCATCAAGGTTCGGCGGGGAACAGAGCCGATCGGTGTAGAATTCTCGCACTGCGGCTAATGATGTATGTGATCATTGCGGGAGATCACATGGTGGAAAGCCTTGCTACAAGAAGTCGGGAGTTTGTTATAACTGTGGACAAAGGCGGGGCATATGATCGGGGATTGTCCTACGCTAAACAAGTCCCGGGAGTTAAGTCTCCTATCCCGCCAAAGTATTTGCTATTTACGCAAATGAGGCGGAAAAGTCTACGAGAAGTGGTAGAAGGTACACTTTCTATCTGTGGCATCTCTTGTCACGTACTCTTTGATTCTGGATCCACGCATTCTTTTGTTTCCCATGAATTTTGAAGCATCGCGACCCTTCCTAAAGTTCTTGAATACCCATTAATGGTTGCCTCACCAACAGAAGTCGTCCGTAATATTAAATATAGCATTTTCAAATGCCCAATAAAAGTAAATGAATTCTTTATGTCTGTTGACTTGGTTTTACTTGGAAATGAAAGACTTTGATGCGATTTTGGGGATGGACTAGTTAGCCGGATATCATGCCAAGATTGATTGTTTCCTAAAAAGAGTAGAATTCACCATTCCCGAAACAAGCCTTTCCACATTCGGGGTGTTCGACGAAAGGAAGCATCTGCTTTATTTCGCTCTTCATGCCAGGGCATCGATTAGTGATGGATGCCAAGCCTATCTAGCCTTTGCTAGTGCATCTCTGAGAAAATCAAGAATCTCTGGCTAGAGAAATTCCGGTGGTACGGGAATTTGAAGACGTATTCACCGATGATTTACCCGGATTGCCACCCCAACGAGTTAGAATTTGGTGTGGAATTGATACCGTGTTACGCACCGATATCCAAACCACCCTATCGAATGGCACCGGCTGAACTCAAAGAGTTGAAACAACAACTGCAGGAGCTGCTTGATAAAGGATTCATTCGGCCAAGTGTGTCACCATGGGGAGCACCTGTTCTTTTTGTCAAAAAGAAGGACGGGACCATGAGATTATGTGTGGATTATTGGGAATTAAACAAAATCACCATCAAGAACAAATATCCTCTACCAAGGATCGATGATCTCCTTGATCAGTTACAAGGAGCTTGCATATTTTCGAAAATCGATCTTAGATCCGGATATCATCAACTTCGGATCAGCAAGGGGGATATAGCAAAGACGGCGTTTCGAACCAGATATGGGCATTATGAATTTGTAGTAATGCCTTTTGGATTGACTAATGCTCCGGCTGTTTTTATGGATCTGATGAATCAAATTTTCCAACCATACCTGGACAAGTTCGTGATTGTATTTATTGATGACATCCTTGTGTACTCGAAAAGCTCTGAGGAACACGAGAAACATTTACGCACTACACTTCAGATTCTTAGGGAGCATCGGTTGTTCGCCAAGTTGAAGAAGTGCGAGTTTTGGTTGGAAGAGGTAGGATTCCTTGGACACGTCGTCTCCAAGGAAGGAATCTCTGTCGATCCTATGAAGGTGGAAGCAGTTGTAAAGTGGAACCAGCCAACTTCTGTGACTGAAGTGCGAAGTTTCTTAGGCCTGGCTGGATACTATAGACGATTTGTGGAGAATTTTTCTCAAATCGCCGTGCCACTCACTCAATTAACTAAGAAGGATGCCAAGTTCGAGTGGACCAAAGATTGTGAAGAGAGCTTCCAGACGCTTAAAGACCGGTTGACTTCTGCTCCAGTCCTGACCATTCCAAACGAGTCAGGAGGACTGATTGTTTACTGCGATGCTTCGAAGATTGGATTGGGCTGTGTTCTAATGCAACACGGTCGGGTAATTGCCTTTGGGTCGCGACAGTTGAAGGACCATGAAAGGAATTACCCAACTCACGATCTAGAATTGGCTGCAGTGGTGTTTGCATTGAAGATCTGGAGACATTACTTATATGGTGAAAGATTCTTGGTCTACTCCGATCACAAGAGTCTAAAATATTTGTTCTCCCAGAAGGAGCTAAACATGAGGCAGAGGCGATGGATGGAATTCCTGAAAGATTATGACTGCGAAATCCGTTACGAGCCAGGGAAGGCCAACGTGGTTGCCGACGCGTTAAGTAGACAGCCTGGGATGCTAGCTAGAATGCAAGTTAAGCAGATGGAGATGCTAGATTGTCTCATGAACTATGATGTCCAGCGCTATGTACATGGGAAGCGGATGATTTTGGCGCATCTACAAGTTCAGCCAGAATTGAGTAATGAGGTGAAAGGGTGTCAAACGAAGGATTCTTTTCTGGTAAAGATCATGGGAGAGCTGGATAAAGAATCTCGAAGTGATTTTCAGATTTCGCCAGATGGAGCTTTGAGATTTAGAAATCGGTTATGTGTGCCGGACAATAAAGAGTTAAAGGAGAAAATTCTTAAGGAATCCCATCGATCCCGTTATACGATCCACCCAGGAGCCAATAAGATGCATCAGGATTTGAAGAAAACATTTTGGTGGAGAAATATGAAAAGGGATATCGCAGCTTACGTTGAAAAGTGCCTCATATGCCAACAAGTAAACGCTGAAAGAAAACTGCCGTCTGGATTATTACAACCAATGCCATTACCGGGCTGGAAATGGGAGGATATCGCCATGGATTTTGTGACTGGTTTACCAATGACGCCAAAGAAACATGATGCTATTTGGGTGATTGTTGACCGACTAACAAAGTCAGCCCACTTTCTAGCAATTCGGATGACTTATCCTCTTGATAAATTAGCCAGGTTGTCGTGAACGAGATTGTTAGACTTCATGGTGTACCTGTCTCTATTGTATCCGATAGAGACCCTCGTTTTGTTTCACGATTCTGGAAAAGTCTACATCAAGAATTGGGTACTGAATTAAAATTTAGTACTGCTTTTCATCCACAAACCGACGGCCAATCGAACGGACTATCCAGTTCTCGAGGATATGTTAAGGGCCTCGATCCACGGAGATGAAAAGGACTTGGGATGATTCATTGGCTCTTGCAGAGTTTGCATATAATAACAGCTATCAGGCCAGCATCGGCATGGCTCCTTTTGAGGCATTATATGGGAGAAAATGTAGATCACCAATTCATTGGGAGGAACACGGAGATAAAAGAATTTTGGGTCCCGACATTATCAAGGAGTCGGCAGAAAAGATAAAGATATTACATGAGAATCTCAGAGTAGCCCGGAGCAGACAAAAGAGCTATGCAGACCGGAGAAGATCGGCATTAAAGTTTGAAAAGGGCGATTTTGTGTTTCTAAAGGTATCACCAGCCAAGGGAAAGTACAGATTCGGGGTAAAAGGAAAACTGAAGCCTCGTTTTATAGGGCCTTTTGAAATCCTGGAAAAGATTGGCGAAGTAGCATACAGACTTGCACTGCCTCCAAACTTGGCTGAAGTACATGATGTGTTTCATGTGTCCATGCTTCGGAAGTATGTCCATGATCCTACTCATGTAATTGAGTATGAACCCCTGACGATCGACAAGGACTTATCCTATGTAGAAGAACCAGTGGAGATCTTGGATCATAAGGAGCAGAGATTACGTACCAAATCAATCGCTCTAGTAAAGGTGCTCTGGAAGAATCACACACCGGAAGAGGCAACTTGGGAGCGAGAGGAGGAAATTCGAAACAAATACCCATATTTATTTTCTTGAGGTTAGTGACTTTATTTTAAATTTCGAGGACGAAATTTTTATAAGTGGGGGAGGTTGTAACAACCCAAAATTTGAATAAGGAAATTTTAACCATCAGGTCCGGTCAACGCCCGTTGATCGGAAATCCAAATGTAAAGAAGTCCGGAAATTTCATTAAGGGAATTGCTGTCCGGATTTCCTTAATGCAATGTACGGATTCCCATAATAAATGACGTCCGATTTTTCTTTGAAAATTCAGTCCGGATTATTTCTTAAAAGTCACTCCGGATTTCCGAATTGAAAACGAGTGCTTAAAGCACTCGGATTTCCCAAAGTAAAACGCGTCGGATCACTCCGGTTTCCGAGTAAAATGCCACCCAGACTTGTTGAAGAAGTCCGGTCCTTTGTTTGGCTGAATTTTGGGAAGGAGCAAAGATTGAATGACTCATAGTTCCCGATATATGTTGGAAAACAAAATCTGCGTGGGAAAGAATGGATAATTTATATTCCTTTGGAAAATAGAGAAAAACAATAAATGATGGCCATCTTTCATGGGCTATAAATAGGGACAAAGAACCTTAGAAAAAGGCACCGCTAGAAACTATTGATAAAGAAGGAGGCCGAAAGCTTAGGCAAAGTAGAAAAGACTCAGGCAAGATACTCACCCCTATTTATAAACTTCATGTTTTATTTATATTGCTATAAAATTATATGAAATTCTGTATAAGTATGTTTTTACTGTTCACACTGAAATGCATGTTTAAAGAAAATTTTGTTATGCATGATGATGGATTTCTGTTATGATTTACTGCTAATGATTATTAACTTTGCCCAATGCATGAAACTTTAGGCCTTAAGATGAATCATGAATTTCTCACTCTTGTATTCTATTTCTATGGTAAAAGACCTCCGGCATTTGTACTCCGTCCAGACTAAATAAGGAACTCCGTCCAAGAACTCCGGCCCTTTGAACAAATCTGCTCCGTCCTTTGTGAAAAGAAACTCTGGCCTTATGTCCTAAAAAGAAGTCCGGCCTACTGTAAGAACTCCGGCCCTTGAAATAATATGCTCGTTCCTTTGTGAAAAGAAACTCTGGCCTTATGGTACTCCGGCCTTTGATGTTTCGGTTTTGCTGTGTTAAAATCGAGATCGGCTCTCTTTATGTTAAAATCGAAACCGGCTTCCTTCGTGTTAAAATCGAAACCGGCTTTCTTTATATTAAAATCGAAATCGGTTTTCTTGTGTTAAAAATTGAAATCGGCCCCTTTGTGATATCAATGAAACCGGCCCTGAGTACTTGAAATAGAAACCAGCTCTAATTTAAATTTGAAACCAGCCATATGTCTTGGAATTTGGACTCCGGATTTTTAAAGAAAATCCACTCCGTCCCTTTGAACTCCGGATTTTTAAAGAAAATCCACTCCGTCCCTTTGAACTCCGGAATTTAAAAAGAAAAGCCACTCCGGCCTTGAACTCCTAATTATTAAAGACAAGTCACTCCGGATTTCTGTAAAACAAAAGTACTCCGTCCGTTTAGAGCTCCATCCAAGTCCTCCGTCTTTTAAAGGAAAACGGCACTTCGTCCCTGATTAAAGAACTTCCAACTTTTGGAGCATAATGTAATTGTGCTCCGTCCTTCGTAAATAAAGAACTTCGGCTTTGATTAAAGGAAATGAACTCCGGCTTTGACTAAGATAACGAACTCCGGCTTTGACTAAGATAACGAACTCCGGCTTTGATTAAAGGATATGAACTTTGGCTTGAACTAAAATGAACTTCAGCCTTGTAAGAATTCCGGTTTCAGGACTTCGGTTTCTCATTAAGAACTTCGAAAATTAATGAAGTTCTTCCCTCAATAAGAACTTCGGATTCTTTTGAAAATGAGCTTCGGCTTTAATAGATTTTATGAACTTCAGAAAAGAACAAGAAAACTTATGGATTATGGACAGCAAGTGGAACTCTTCTGACTTTTGAACTATGATATATGGCCAATAAAGAACACGAACCAAGAACTGAGTTCTCATTTAACTTGCTGTTAAAGATGGATGAAGGATATTGGAGTGACACTCGAGGATGCCTCCTGGGCCACGGGAGGGGACCTTTTGGTGGCACAAGGACTTTGGACTATGGCCCCGTATGTCGGGTTAAAGGCATTACCTCCCGCCCCGGGGAGCATAATGAGGGGATACGGCTTTAGGTTGTGGGGTAGCACACAACCCGTCCTCGATGTTGTCCGCTCCCGTCCGGTCCCTAAAGATGATATGAATTCCGAATGATAAAGACAAGATGATAAGAACATGAACTAAAGAAGGAATGATATGATGATTATTATGCTATATTATGATCTATATTTCGATTATATGCTTGTGTTTTCTGCATGTGAGTATCCTGCTGGGCTTTGTAAGCTCACTCTTGTAAATTTTCAGATGACAAGCTTATGGAGGACGAAGTCGAGTAGAGTCCTATGATTATGCGGGCTGGAGCAGATCTTTTTGGAGTTTTGTTTATTTAGATTGAGGAAACTTGTAATTTTATTTCCGCTGCTTATGAATGTAGTTTGTTTCCGTGACATTTTGGGATTTATGAAATTACTAATCTTTAGAATGCATCTCAGGTTTGATGAAAAGAAAAAAAAAAAATTTATACTCATAATTTTATCATATGAATTAGTATTGATGACGGCTTTTGATGATATTAAAAGTCGGGTCGTCACACTAAGTGAGCCAGAAGAAGCCCAAGAGCAGGACGGATGACTTGCTTTTGAGATAGTCAATGTTTTCGTTGATCGGTGATAGGTCCAGCTGACCGTCTAAAGACTAGGCCTCAAGTGGGCCAAGCCGAGTTTAGCCCACGCGATCGTTCGCGACTAGCAACGATCCCCTCCCTTGATTTTGCGCTTCCACAAAAGACAATCTCAATCACAACAATCATCAGTAGATTTAATGTGCATCTCTGAAGGAAATCGACAGAATCCTCCTCCTATCTATAGTAAACCCTAACGGTTGCAGAACACAGAAGGAAAGAAATCAAGGCAACGCCCATTACTGCCATAAAGACTCCATGCTAGAAAAGGCAGTGAACCTAGTAGAGCGCGGGAATCAAGTCTTTCTACACAATAAAGGCACGCATCCCAGTGGCTATAAAAGGCCATGGAGTTCTCGCTCCAAGGCACACATTCATTCACTCACAATAAGCTCACACACTTTCGTTTGCCCATAAAAGCTCCCTGCAAAAAAGCTCACACACCTTCAGATTTGAAACGCTCTCACTCTCTTTGCTACTACGTTCCCAACGAACACAATGCTTAGAACCCATGCTCCTCACGAGCCAATAAAGCCTCTCTCAACGAAAGCACTCACCCATCCTTTGTATTTCCTTGTATTCTTTATTTTCACCTTCTTAATTCAAAGGCTATTTTTGACTTGAGTATCGGAGTATTTACTGTGGGATAACCTTCTGCTGTCACCTAACCTCTTATTCATAGTTGTGGCGTGTAGGATCCAGATTTAGTGGATGGAGCCAGATTCAGATGAATAACTTAACTCGAATCTGTTTGAAATTTAGAGTCAAGACGCATCAAACATCATATTATATTATATTATATTATATTATATTATATTATATTATATTATATTATATTATATTATATTATATTATATTATATTATATTATATCAACCCAAAATAATTAGAATACCCATAACTCAAGATTGAGTTGTCCTATTCGGTTATCCTATTTCTTGATCTGAATGATCTCTTTGGCAATTTTTTCAAACATCTCAAGTATTTGAACTTTAAAAAAAATGTAAACATCTTCTTTAATGATTTTAATGATAATAAATATATTGATATTTATTTTAACAATGATACATATAGTTGTCATAGATTAAATATATTTTGTTTATATTTAATTTTATATAAAAATATATTTGATGCGTACTATATATTTAGATAGTCACCCAAATAAAATCGGGTTGGATCTTTGAATATTTTAATCCAAATATTAGATACCATAATAATTAATAAAAGGCTTAATGATACGAAAGTCGATCCCTAGAATATCATTTGATACGAAAGGAGCTGAAAGATTATGAGAGGTTGGAATTATAAATAGAGTAAAAAATGAAGGATTTGTGTAATGGAATGGGTCCTATCCTTAAGATACCCTCCGTTAATCGCTATTACTTAATCAAATACAAATACCTTAATAATTAAAATATAAAATCTAAAGAAATTTTGGTAGAGTTTTCTCTACATCTGGACAAAAATAAAAAATACAATCTGTCAATAACAACCTGTACATAATAGTCAAATGCCAAAAACATAAAATTTTAACCCTTTCACATTCTTAGCACATCCACAAATATCAAAAAACCCATCACTACACCTCCGTAAATAACAATCATCCTTCCTTCACAGGATTACAATCCAATACAGTAGTCTTAGCTACTATATTGGATCATGAGAGATGCCGTCTAGCCTATATAACCCAAAAATATACCTACAAAAGCATAGCTGTGTCTACAGTATCATATATATCCATATCATGTCGTAGGTTTACAATATTTAGTCAAAACATAAATTGTACATACACATACATTAACACAACTACTAAACACTAGTCTTAAAAAATCGAAACTTTTTCCTACTGATAATCTCTATCTTCACTCCTTTTTGTTATGAATCAGCTCATCGGGTTATCTTGGGAGGGAGTAAACAACAGAGGGGTGAGCAAGAAGCTTTGTAATTTTCCTTAACCATAATAATCAGTAATACTTGAGGCCATTTCCTTCAATCTTTTAATCCTTCAGTTAGTGTTTAGTAACATTTCACAGTCTAACTTTTACAATAATATAATTAATGAATCCATTAGCTTAAGGACTTCACAATATAATATACCCATATCTCCCTTTTATTTTTCTCCATATTTATTTTCCATATTTTTCATGTTAGGGCTTGAATGAACAGTGATAAATAGTACCTTGAAGGGTATTCGGACATGATACGCAATATTTACAATGAAATGACCGCACCGTTCTTAATACTTATAAATAATCATGCATTTATTCATAATATCATGAGAAAAATGAAAAAAATATGGGGTTTTATTTATAAATTTTAAAAGAGATATTTTTTAGTAAACTAAAATCAATAAAAACGAAAATAAACGGTTAGGGTACACTTGCCTCAACCCGGTCTACAATGTTTTCAACTAGTTCGAAATCGAAATCGGACTCGGGGACCTCCGTTTCCTCCTCTTCTCCTTCGCGTGATTCTCTCTCCGCACACGGCCGCTACACCGCCTCCAGCGCCATCGTGATGCCTGCGAGTTGCCACTGCTCCCACCATCCACCGTGGTTGCCGCTGCCTTCGGCGCGGTTGCCACCACTGGCAGTGAAGCCCTTCTCTCTTCCTCGCGAAACCCTTCTTCCCCGAGCCCCCTGCTCTCTCCTCTCATTTTTTTCTTCTCTGCTTCTATATTCTCATTATTGTTGTTGTTATTATTATTATTATTATTAAATTTCAAATTTGAAATTTGAATTGCGAGTGCTTGTCGTCACTGTCCGTCGCCGGCCATGGCCGGCCTTCTAGGGGGCCCCCCGATCCTCCTCTGGATGCCACCCCCTTGTTCTCCTTCCGTCTTCCCCTCCAGCGGCCTTCGTCTCCAAATCCCTAGTTCAATCCCCTTCTCTGAGTCCACCATTGAAAAGAATCGAGGCTGCCGTGGTTCCAGCCCCTGATGCATCCTTTTTAAAGCTTTCGAAACTAAAGCTTGCTTGTAGCAGCGCTGAGAGTGGCTCTGTTCTCCCCCATTCTTGGGCTGGTGTCGTCAAGAAGGATGGCGATGGACTGTGCTCTGAGTTGTCTTTCTTCCCACACCAGGATTCTGGGAGCTCCAACGGCACCTTATCCCCCCCGCCTGAAGTTATCGAACAAGGTAATCTGCTCTAGGGATTCACCTTGGTTGGTCATTTTCTTGACTCTCCGCCCCATTTCATGGCTATTAAGGCCGTTGCAAGGAAAATTTGAGCCCGCTTCGGGCTCAAACACATCGCCAGTAATGAAGCTGGTTTTTTCTTCTTTCATTTCCCATCCTTGGAGATGATGGAGAAATGCCTTCGGGCAGGTCCATTGCTTTTCTCTGGAAAAGCAATCTTCCTCAAACGGTGGTCTCCAGGCTTAGCATTGACAAAGGAGGAACACAAGCGGTTCCCCATTTGGATCAAATTATCAAACCTGCCAATTGAGTTATGGACTCATGTCGGGCTTAGTTGGGTTGCAAGTGCCATTGGGACACCTTTGCATCTTGATCCCAGGACAGCCCGAATGGAGAATGTTTCCTACGCCAAGATCTGCGTTGAGGTTGGTATTGACGGTCTTTTTCCTAATTGTATCGCTGTTCAATCGTGCCCCCACTCTCAATCCATTTCAATGGTGAGTGTGGAGTACAGTTGGAAGCCTACTCGCTGTGCCCGCTGCCAGTTGATTGGTCATATTGAATCAAAATGTCAGCCCAAGAAGGCCTTAAATCACCCTGTGGATGAAGGTATCCAATTGGAAGTGCCTGTGTCGAATGCCATGGGTAACAGTGCCTTAAATTTGGAACACCCTGTTCCCAGGGCTTGTTCAAAACCTGCTGTGCCTGAATCAGGGTTTGATAGTGCTTCTGGTAGTATAGGTTCTGTGAAACCTCATGAGCCTTGCATTGAGAGATCTTCGCCAGTTGTTTCGGGTGCAGAATTGCACCCCCACCAGCTCTCTGGCCGTTTGGAGTCAAATGTGCCTCCTGTCTCCTATGCTGGTTTGCTAAATTGTGGGCTTGGTATCCCTCCTCCAGCTGTTGATGTGTATCCTAATGACAACTCAGTTGAACAGTCTTTTGATGCGTCCCCCTTTAAGGCACTGGATCAGGCTCCGTCTTTAAAGGTTGTGCGGTTTGCTCCTCTTGAGATCTTGTCAGCCAAGGCTCCCAGTCGTGCTACTCACCGCAGGATGTTGGCTCCTTGCAATGCTATTTGTCATCCAATTAAGTTTCGTAGATCCAATCTAGGAAACTTGGCTTCTGAGGGCGTCCCAATGGATGATGGCCCCAAATTGGCTTCTTCCCCTTTTGCTCCTCCTAGAGAAGCCCTCGGAGTGGCTCCTCTTGACGATGCATTGTCTTCGACTGATATTCTGCACAATCCTGGTGCAGATATTGAGAACAATGACCTATCGTTTCCTCCTTCTGATGGAATGACTTCGGAGATGGTGCCTGCATCTGTTATCGATCCAGATCACACGCCCAGTTCTATCTCTCGCATTTCAAAAAAATACTCCCTGGTTGCTTCAAACTTTGGAGAGCCATTTTCTTCAAGCTCCAATGGAAGCCTTGATCGGGCTAAAAATAATTCTCGAAGTAGGTTAAAGCCCTGTAAATCTAAGTGATTTGCTGTGGTAGTTCTGGATGGGTGTTAAGGCCGGCGTGGTCTTGCGCACCCTTATGGCCAAAGTGGCATTGTATTATCAGACAATTTGGTAATGGGTTATTCCCTAGCCTGGTTTGGTGAAGAGGTTGGAGTGGGCTTTTGCTGTCGTGTGCATTTAGTCCGGATTGGTGGATTTCTCCGGACTGCACATGCTTGTGTGCCGGATTGGAAACCGATTTGCTGACTTGGCATTCGTGCATTCCAGTTTCCTCCCTCTCTCGCTCCCGGTTTGGAATCTAGCTCTAAATGTGGTTAATTCAGAGTGGTTTCCAAAAAAAAAAAAAAGGCATCATGGAGGCCGGTGTGCTTTATGTTCGATAAAAGGCCGGAGTGGCCATGCATTTGATGATTCCGGAGTCTGTAGTACTTTTTGTTTGCTAAAAGGCTGGAGTGGCCTTGCATTAGATGAATCCGGTGTCCGGAGTGCTTTATGATTGATAATGGCGGAGTGGCCATGTGTTTGACGTATCCGGAGTCCGTTTTTCATGGACGGAGTGGCTTTGTTCTTTTATCCGAAGTGCATTTGTCCGGAGTGCATTTGTTCTTATATCCGGATTGCCTTTTTGTCCTCTTAAAGGCCGGAGTTGCCTTGTATTTGACGAATCTGGAGTCTGTTTTTTTAATGGACGGAGTGGCTTTGTTCTTTTATCCGGAGTGGCTTTGTTCTTTTATCCGGAGTGGTCTTTTTGTCAAGGCTGAGCTGGTTTTACGATTCCAAAGCCGTTTTCGATATTGTAATCTTGTTATTAACGACTTTCATCATGGTTTAGGGGACTCCCTGTTTCTATGTTTTTTTTATCCAAGTCGGCAAAACACTTAGTAAAGAACATAGCTGATTGTACATTTTATTTAAATTTTAATGCAATCAATTACTTAACAAAAAAAAATTATTATTATTACATAATATATATATATATATATACATTTATTCATTTTTCTTTAAATTTCAAAACCTAAATCGATACACGGGTGCACTTTGGTTGCCGACCCAATATTTCCAAATATTTTCCAAAATTTTTATAATATTTAATTAATTTAATTTTTTTATCACACCCAAATTACCCAAAAATAAATAAATCTAAATTAAACCAAATAAAAAATATTTTGGATATTACATTCTTCTCCACTTATAAAAATTTCATCCTCAAAATTTAACATACCTCAAGATTTACAATTAGGGAAAATTCCTTCCAGAATTCTTCTTCACGATTCTATGTCACATCCATGATTACAGACTCATCCCATGGGGCCATATGCAAAAGGATTATCCTATCTCCCAATATCCCATACTTCCTATCCAATTCTAAGTTAGAATCTTATCATAAAATAAATTTCTGATCTCTAACTGTAGCTTAACTCGATTACGTACTTATTCTCTTAATCTTTAAATCATAGAAGACTTCATGGCAATCCTCTAAACTGAGGCAACCCAAATTATATTGGCTAATCTCTAATTTAATTCAATTTCTCGAACGAACCAATGAACTCCTACTTCACATCATTCTAGGCGTCGAGAAAGATCGATCACAGGGAATCTTAATCTGATTCTAGAATTTCTAGGCCATGGGCCCACAACACTTCCACTATGCAACTCTGATCAATTAGTTAGTTATAAGTCATACGGCTACACTTATCCATCATTCTAATTTAACTTATTATCCAAATTTCTCTAATCAAACTTAGTTGAGAATCGACATAAACCTCAAATTACAATTTAACCTCATGGGCAAAACACTTTACATTCTTATTCTTTCGTTGGTATGTCCTTGAACTAACATCTACATTTTCCATGTTATATATATCCTTAAATTATCACAAGATTTGAAACCACAATTATAACAGTCTCTAAAGAATTCGATATCATTTTTAGCTTGTCACCCAAATCTCAAGACTTAATTATTAACAACCTCAAGATCTTGCTGTCATACTGATGAGCCTACCGATTAACTCCAATCATATTCTCAATAATTTATAATGAACGAATTGATCTAATTATCCTAAAACGCCATCATGAGCATTTCTTAATGCAATATTTTATAACTCCAATATTTTGAATATGATTCTATCTCCCAATTTGGAATACAACATTCTATTACCACGATATTATTCATTAGTACTAGGGTCCGTTATCTTCAAAGACATCATCCATAAATAGTCCTAAGACCATAAGATCATCTTTCCTTAGTGACGCCACTATTTGATTCTTAAAACTTTCTCCAAGACAATATCCGCAGCTTCTTCATACGGAGACTTTAATTACTTTCTTTGACCTTTGGTGGAGTAACGTTAGCTATGGACTCCTCTTTACTCCGAGAAGATCTAGCTACACGATATAGAAAACATAATCCTAAGTTTTCCTCCTTTCTGATTCATCTTCTCAAACTTCCAAAATCATGAGATAACACCTATAATCTCCTCAAAGTAAGAACTTCATCAGTTCGTTTTAACTTATGAGTGAAATAACTTAATCATTCAATCTTAATCATTTTTAAGCTTCCGCATACAATTCAGATGAAAATCTAAGGCATCTCTTTTTTCTGATACTATTTGTAACAGAATGGGTCCTATCCTTAAGAGACCCTCCGTTAATCGCTCTTACTTAATCAAATACAAACACCCTAATAATTAAAACATAAAATCTACAGAAATTTTGACAAAGTTTCCTTTACTTCTAGACAAAAATCAAAAATATATCCTATCAATAATAACCTGTACATAATAGTCAAATATCAAAAACATAAAATTTTAACCTTTTCACATTCTCAGTACATCCACAAACATAAAAAAACATATCACTACACCTGCGTAAAGAACAATCATCATTCCTTCAAAGTAACCAAATCCAATACAGTAGTCTTAGCTACTATATTGGATTATGAAATATGCGGTCTAACCTGCATAACCCAAAAACATACCTGCAAAAGCATAGCAATGTCTACAGTATCATATACATCCATATCATATCGTAGGTTTACAATATTTAGTCAAAATATGAATCGTACATACACAAACATTAACATAGCTACTAAACACTAGTCTTCAAAAATCAACAACTTTTCTTGCAGATAATCTTTATCTTCACTCCTTTTCGTTAGGAATTAGCTCATCAGGGTTATTTGGGGGGGGGGGGAGTAAACAACAGATGGGTGAGCAAGAAGCTCAGCAAGGTACCTTAACTATAATAATCAATAATACTTGAAGCCATTTCCTTCAATCTTTTAATCCTTAAATCAGTCTTTAGTAACATTTCATAGTCTAACTTTAACAATAATAGAATTAATACATCCATTAGCTTAAGGACTTCACAATATAATATACCCATATCTCTCTTTTATTTTTCTCCATATTTATTTTTCATATTTTCCATGTTAGGGCTTGTATGAACAGTGATAAACAGTATCCAGAAGGGTATTTGGACGTGATACGCAATATTTACATTGAAAATGACCGCACCGTTCATAATACCTATGAATAATCATGCATTTATTCATAATATCATAAAAAATGAAAAATAAGGGGTATTATATACAAACTTCAAAAGAGAGATATTTTTGAGTAAACTAAAATCAGTAAAAACAAAAATAAATGGTTAGGGTATACTTGCCTCGACTCGATTTACAACTTTTTCAACTAACTCGAAGTCGGAATCGGACTTAAGGACCTCGTTTCCTCATCTTCTCCTTTGTGTGATTCTCTCTCCACGCGTGGCCACTACACCTCCTCCAGTGCCTTCGTGATGCCTGCGAGCTGCTGCCGCTCCCACCGTCCACCATGGTTGCTGCTGCCTCTGGCGCGGTCACCATCGCTGGCAGTGAAGCCCTTCTCTCTCCACCGCAAAACCCTTCTTCCCCGAGCCCTCCAGCTTTCTTCTCTAGTTTTTTTTTACCTCTCTGCTTCTATATTCTCATCGTTGTTGTTATTATTATTATTATTATTATTATTATTATTATTATTATTATTATTATTATATACAATATATATATATATACATTTATTCATTTTTCTTTAAATTTTAAAACTCGAATCGATACACGGGCGCATTTCGGGCGCCGGCTCAACAATTCTAAATATTCTCCAAAATTTTTATAATATTTAATCAATTTAATTTTTTATCACACCTAAATTACCCATAAATAAATAAATCTAAATTAAATCGAATAAAAAATATTTGGGATATTACAATTTGGCTCCGTGATTTCTGAAATTTGTGAGTATATAAACGATCAAAGCTTTGTATTTACTATTTTTATAAGTGATTCGGATTTGATCACCATATTCGAAAAAAATAAGTATATTTATAACCTTATTATCAATCAATATATTTATCATAAAGATGTACAATTGCGTATTAATTGAAGAGTTATATTAGTTAAGAATTGAATAGTTCAACCACTACATAAACTCTAGATCTAATGTCTGCCATTTGGGTATATTAACTATTCACTTGATTCAATCGCTCATCCCTTATTTTATATAACCATTCAAGTTTATTAACTGAGTGGTCATTCGGTACATCAATTTGTTTATTACTTGTAGTTCGGCTAATTGAATATCTGATAGTTTAGTCAAATTCTTTTCTATTTCAAACCTAATAATTTGATTGATTCATATTCCTCCATGGGTTTATGGCTTATAGGCCACATATAGTAATGAGTCAACCTAATCTCATTTTGGGTGGTACCCAACACCAGTTCATATACTCAAAGGTTGAATTCAATTTTCAAGTATATTAGAATGAAAATTCGGGTGGTGTGCATTGAATGACATCCAAATGCTCCTTCTCAACAGAATCTTAATTAATGTACATTGATTACTAATTGATATTGTCAATTAGAGCCTAATTTCCTACTTTATTAATTAAGATTTTTTTAATTATTTGACTACTTCTCTTTACTTCAAAATGCCATATTTTGTCACCATTTCTTTTTTTTTTATAAAAGGAGCTACTCTCATTCGTATTTAACCAAATCCTAAATCTCAACATCTGATGGAACTTTGTTGGATAAATCCGAAGAGAAAGCTCTCCTTGGTACTTTCATATTTTTCAAAATATGTTTATAAAATCTATCTCGGTTATCCTTTTTTATATGAAAAACTATTTTGTTTTTTTTCTTTTTTGTAATATCCTAAATCAGAGTGCTTTTTCTTTCAAGTGGCTATAACTAATAACCCTCACCATCTATTATAGGGAATCTATATTTTACAGCTTCTTCAAGAGAATTAGTTGGTTTAATATCTCACGACTTTTATATTGTGACATAGTCATTGGAATTTCATATTAACTAGTTAGAGCTTATTGACTGGATTTTAAATTTGAGAGGGAGATGAACCTTTGTGGTATTCTTGCTTTTCATCTTCTTCTAATAGCTGGATCACCCCTTTTTTTTCCTTTTCTTTCTTTTAGTCTGAATGACTTTAATATTTACCTTGTAAGGATATACCTTATACATAAGTGTATATATGAAATAAAGAAAATTTTTTTTTCTTGCATCCGGGTTGCAATTCTTAATCTGTTTCTTTCATTGAACTTGTATTTATTTACGTGGGATTATAAGTCATCAAAAATTTAGATTAATAAAACTATTGGATGAAAAATTTTTTTAGTTATTGGCCTCAATACCTCATCATTTATTAGGTTCCAGTTTGGTTGAGATTTATCCATTCGTCATTCTAGCCACTTTGTCTTCTAACGATTTAGACTCTTAAAAGTTTGATTTTCTGACAATTCGTCCTTTTAACAAATCAGTATCATTAACTAAATACTTACAACTTTAGACTACCAAGGTTAATGAATTTATTCTATAATGTAAATCAAACTTTCAGAATACAATTTCTTTAATTTGTTTAAGGACATCAGAGCCATGATTACTTTTATAATAAAAGTGACTCATTTGTAGTGCCATTAACACAATGACAAGCAACTTAAAAATTATGTCATCTTTGAATCATTTCAATATACAATGATTTGGGTTTGAGAGAAGGTAAGAAGAAATGTCATCACTTAAGCAACATGTTGTCTAGATCAATATTGCCATTTGAAATGCATCATTTCTAACTTCAGTTATATTTTTCAAATTTTAATTTATTTTGCTCTTCTCTTTATACCCTAATAGTGTATTCTTTTTCACTTTGCATCAAAGCACTAGCTTCTTGATTTCTCTAATTATCCAATTGTCAATTCCTCATGGCTCCCCAAAGTGTCTTAAAGAAATGTTTTTGACATCGTTACTTACCTTACCATGGACAATGCACTAAATATCTATGATCATTATAGTGTTTCTTATGCCATTCCCTTTCAAGTATCTTTGTTTAATGAGAGAGCTTGCTCACCTAGAGGTGGTTTTATTGCCATTTATGAGACTTATTTGAAGGACAACCTTTGTATTCCTTTTGTGAAGAAATTTGTAGAAATAATAAAAACCTTAGAGATTTTAGTCACCAAACTCCATATCAATTTCATTAGATATATCGTGGCATTGTACATTTTCTTCAACTAACTAAATCTTAGGTTAGATGCCTGAATAGTTATTGTCATTTTTTGCTTTCATAAAAAAGTAATTGGATTTTCTTAACTCCCAGAAATGAGTTTAAGATAAGTGGTGGAAGCCCAAATTTAGTAAAGAACTAAAATGACAAATCTTTCAACATTAAGGTTTGTGACGACCCAGATTCTAAAACATAGAAAATCTCGATTATCGAGCCAAAGTGATCAAGGGATCCAGGAAAATTGAGGGTTGCCCGGTCAACTCATGTTGACCGAAAAGTTGGGAAAAGGATGAAAAGAAGTTGACCGGACTTAGTAAAAGTTGACCGGATTCGAAGATACTCCGGTCAAGGCATGTTGAGGAGAAGGAAAAAGCCGGTCAACGCATGTTGACCGGAAAAGTATGAAGGCAGGCATAATCCGGTCAACGCGTGTTGACCGGAAAGCATGAGGAGGACGAAGTGGCTTTGAAGCCGGAGTGCATTGTTGAAATAAGGCCGAAGTGTCCTTGAAGACCGGAGTAGAATTTGAGGAGAAGAAATCCGGAGTCGATGAAGAAAAATAAATCCGAAGTTGACGAGAAAGTGATGGACGGAGTGAATGATAAGAAGTTGACCGGATTTGGAGAGTTGACCGGATTTCTTGAAAGGTTACAAAAATTGAGACCGGCACTATCAGAAATATTGACCAAAGAGTTGACCGGATAAACAAAGAATAAACTGTGGGATTTAGTTAGAATCTAACTAGGCGGCGACCAAATGGAGTGGGTAAACTAATCTAGTTAGTCCACCTACCATCTCAAAACAAGTACCAAAGTAAGTCACCTACCCCACTTACCCCACCAAACCCCTCTTCTATATAAACCCATCGTCGGGTGGCTGCGTTTGGCAAAAAGGCAAAACGCAAGCAGTAAGGAGGGAGTGAAGGAGGGCGCCAAGGAGAAACCAACTGTCAGGAAAGAAGGGAAGGAAAATTGAGTCAGCCCGTCAGGCAAGTTACCTCGGACGCCATTTTTAAGTTCATTACAAGTATATTCTCTCTCCTGTTTCTAAACTCATGCTTCATTGCAAGTTACACATTTTGTTTTTAAATTGATGATTTGAGAATATTGCAAGTGCTTTCTGCCTCGTTTCTAAATCCATGTTTTACTGCAAGTTATATCGACGCCTGCTTTTAAAGTGATAATTTAAGAATATTGCAAGTGTGCTCTGCTCTGCTTTTAAGTTCATATTGAGAATATTGAAGTATACTCTGTTTCGAGTTCCTACTTTACTGCATTAAATATCCACCTCCTATACGGTAAAACGAACTCTGGCCCGTTGTGTAAAATGAGCTCCGGCTCCTGTAATGTAAAATGAACTCAGGCCCCTACTGTAAAATGAACTCCTTCCTTTGTTGTTAAAAAGAACTCTAACTTTTATGAAAGAAAGAACTCTGGTTTTTAAGAAGGAAAAGAAGTCCGGCTTTTAATGAACTCCGTCTGGGTCGAAGGAAAAAGAGCTCCGTCTGAATAATGAAAATGAGCTCTGTCCTTTGTTGTTTAAAAGAACTCCGTCCCTTAAGAAAAGTAATTCGTCTGAAAAGTACTCCGTCCAAAAGAGCTCCGTCCTTTAAGAAAGGTACTCTGTCCAAAAGGCACTCCGTCCAAAAAGAAGTCCGGCTTGTAAGGTAAAATGAACTTTGTCCGTAATAAAGAAAAAGAGCTCCGGTTTGTATAAGAAAATGAACTCCGTCCTTTTGTTGTTAAAAAGAAACTCCGTCCTTTTTGTAGATAAAAAGGAACTCCGGCCTTGTTGATAAAAAGAACTCCTGCTTTGTTGATAAAAAACAACTCCTGCTTTGTTGATAAAAAGAACTCCGGCTTTTGTTAATAAAAAGAACTCCGACCTTTGTTAATAAAAAGAACCCTGGCTTTTGTTGTTAAAAGAACTCCGGCTTTTGTTAATAAAAAGAACTCCGACCTTTGTTAATAAAAAGAACCCTGGCTTTTGTTGTTAAAAGAACTCCGGCTTTATGAGAATTCGACTCTTAAAAGTACTCCGTCCTTTGAGAAAAAAATGAACTTCGGATTGTAATGAGCTCCGGCTTTTCAGAAAAAGCACTCCGTCTTTTAAGAAAAGAACTCCGGCTTTTAAAGGTAAAATGAACTCCGGTTTCGTACACGAAAGGAGCTCCGTCTCTAATAAAGAAGTAACTCCGGCTTTTGAAAAGAGTTCCGTCTTTAATGAAAAATGAACTTCGGCTTTGGGCTCCGGCTTTTGAAAAAGAGTTCCGTTGTTAAAGAAAAAAGAAAATGAACTTTGGCTTTTAACATGAAAAAGAGCTCCGTCCTTAACGTGAAATCAACTTCGGCTTTTGAACTCCTGTTTCTGCCAAAAGAGTAACTCCGGCTGGTATGAAAAATGAACTCCGGTTTTGCACATGAAAAAGAGCTCCGTCCTTAATGTGAAAATGAACTCCGGCTTGCATTGAAAATTGAACTCCGAATTCGTACAGAAAATAAACTACGGCTTACTGAAAATGGCTTTCAAGAAGAGAAGTGTTCATGTTATTTTAAGACCTGGGACTGACTACAGGCTAGATAGGTTCTCCGGCATGCCTTAGGACTTTTCGGTGGTAATCGAGGATAACTCTGTCCATGGAGTTATTTGTGGTCCGCCATGCCCTCGGGGCATTATGGACAGAGGGAAATACCGTTACCGGCCTACCTTCGGGTGGCATACCGTACCGATCCCTCGAGATGGGATACTTCTGTTACCGGCCTACCTTCAGGTGGCACTCTGTTCTGATCCCTCGAGATGGGATGCTTCTGTTACTGGCCTACCTTTGGGTGGCACTCGGTTCTGATCCCTCGAGATGGGATACTTCTGTTACCGGCCTACCTTCGGGTGGCATACCGTACCGATCCCGTGAGGGATACCATTACCGGCCTACCTTCGGGTGGCATACCGTACCGATCCCGTGAGATGGGATACCCACATGACAGTTACCGGCCTTAGATTGTGTCGAGTGAACACAATCTATCCTCGATTATTCGCCCCCTCGGCTAGTAGGGTATACTGGCAGGGTTTGTACCGATATTATATGAAGTACCGTTTACTGTTTTACTGATATGTTATGTTACCGTACCGATTACCGAATATGAAGTATCAATGACCGAATATGAAGTATCGATTACCGAATATGAAGTATCGATTATCGAATATGAAGTATTGATTACCAAATATGAAGTACCGATTATTGAATATGAAATACTGTTACCGATAGGATATGTTCTATTCACCGTTTATCGTACCGACTACCGATATGTCATGTTACTGTTTACCGTTTACTGTACCGATTATCGTTTTCTGAATTATAGTACTATCAAGGTATATTTTCTCTATTTTTCTTAGACTGCATCCTGATTAACCGTTCTATTTATGCACAGTTACATGACCGTTCTGCATCATCGTTGTACTACTCATATGCATGTACCTTGCTTGGCCTCGGCTCACTGTTTTATGTTTTCCCCCTACAGATGAAGCTTAGAACTTGTGCCTAACGAGTTGGAGTGACTAGGACTTGTCTGAAGGATTAAAGACCTCGGAAGCTTATTTTGGAGAAATATTATTGTAATGACTTGATGGACTTCTATGGTTAAACGTTTTTGGCTATGTACTTGGAAATGAATATTTTGGAATGAATATGAATGCTTCCGCAAGTGTTATAATAACTTCCGCTATACTTATTATGATTAAAGGTACGTGGGTCCTAAATGGCATCTGTGATCCTGTGTTGCACCTAATTGGTTTAGTTGGGTTTTCAATTGTGTTTCTGTTTGACGGAAGCTTTGAGGACAAAAAAAAAAAATCCGTTCCGTCACATTTGGTATCAGAGAATTGAGATGCCTTAGAAATTGATCGATCGAAAAGCGGAAGCATAGGTATGAATCTTTCTACTAAATTTTCGTAGGGTTAAGTCTAGGTAACCAAGGTGATTAGGACTTTTAAGAAGTTGACTCCTAGGCTAGGTTTGAATTTCACAAAACTAATGAATATTTTCTTTTCTCTAACTGACTTTTGGGATTTCAATGTTGCACCTGTCTTGATTTTAGGATGGCTAATGAAAGGAGGAGAAGATATGGCCAAGGTAGTACTAGTACTCCCCTTGATCAAGAAGCAGATCCGCCGAATGCTGAAATTTGGATTAGGAAGTTGAAGAAAGTACTTATAGTTACCCAATGTTCCGATAATGAGTTAGTGATCCAGGAGTTTCAAACTTATACTGAGATCCTAGAAAGGGGTTCAATACTCGAGGAAGAGTTAGAAACGCAAGAATTTTCTACAAAGAGGGCTGCTAGTTGGGAAGATCCTAGTAGGAACTCATATATGGAACCACCTGAGTCATCCAAGAAGGCAAAAATGGTGGATGCGGGGAAGAGCACTACTGAAGTCTTGTTAGCGACTAAGTTGCCAACATCAACTGCTAAATGTGCATATTGTAGGAAGAAGCACCTGGAAAGAACTTGTTATAAAGCAATAGGAGCATGCTATAGATGTGGAAAGTTGGGTCACCTGGTAAAGGATTGCCCATTACCAGACGATCGAAAGGAAGAGAAGTCTAAGTATTATGGCAGCAGTGCAAGGCCCAGAGACACCCCGAAGGCAGAGGAAGGTATTCTCTTAATCAACGAAATTTTGATTTGTTCCTTAATTGTATAGACATATGCATGCTTTATGGATCTTGTTAATCAGTATTAATAAGCAATCACAAAGTGGGGGAGACGTCCGTGGGAAGGAATTACCCCCACCTGTAATTGGAATTTTGTGATAAAACCTCTGAGGACTTAAGAATGATCCCTTGAACGAAATTTAGAAATGAATCTTAATATATTTGACGGAGGAGAATACTATGATCAAGAGTCGATGTCAGAAGTCTCCAAATGGATGTGCGAAGAATCACTTAAAAGATAATTCTGATCTAATTATTTCATGAGGTATGGATATTCTAGAATCAATCTAAATCAAGGATTTTGGGGTTGTCTCCATAAAATGACCATCCTAGAGTTGTTTAAATCAGAATGGCGCAGCAGAAGCGCGGCGTGAACCCATTACTCAGAAAATTAAGATTTAGGTTAATATCCTTATGATCAGAATCTTTTGAAGCTTGGAACGAACTGAAGTGGAAGTTCATAGAATTCATTTGAAGTATCGGATTCAATTGGAGGAATGGCTAGCATATACCGCAGGCCACATAAGAAATTCTTAGGACCATCCTCATATCAATAGCTGAGAAAATCAGTAAGTGCTTGGATTGAACCGATATAAGAGAATAAGAGTGATCAAATGCTTAAGGTTTCCTAGGGTAATCCTTACATGAGGGAATAAACCCGTAATGTAAAAATACGTGTGATTATGAGGCCGTAAGGATCATCAAATTTCGAGGACGAAATTTTTATAAGTGGGGGAGATTGTGACGACCCAAATTCTAAAACATAGAAAATCTCGATTATCAAGCCAAAGTGATCAAGGGATCCAGGAAAATTGAGGGTTGCCCGTTCAACTCATGTTGACCGAAAAGTTGGGAAAAGGATGAAAAGAAGTTGACCAGACTTAGTAAAAGTTGACCGGATTAGAAGATACTCCGGTCAAGGCATGTTGAGGAGAAGGAAAAAGCCGGTCAATGCATGTTGACCGGAAAAGTATGAAGGCAGGCATAATCCGGTCAACGCGTGTTGACCGGAAAGCATGCGGAGGCCGAAGTGGCTTTGAAGCCGGAGTGCATTGTTGAAATAAGGCCGAAGTGTCCTTGAAGACCGGAGTAGAATTTGCGGAGAAGAAATCCGGAGTCGATGAAGGAAAATAAATCTGAAGTTGACGAGAAAGTGATGGATGGAGTGAATGATAAGAAGTTGACCGGATTTGGAGAGTTGACCGGATTTCTTGAAAGGTTACAAAAATTGAGATCGGCACTGATCAGAAATATTGACCAAAGAGTTGACCGGATAAACAAAGAATAAATTGTGGGATTTAGTTAGAATCTAACTAGGCGGCGATCAAATGGAGTGGGTAAACTAATCTAGTTAGTCCACCTACCATCTGAAAACAAGTACCAAAGTAAGTCACCTACCCCACTTACCCCACCAAACCCCTCTTCTATATAAACCCAGCGTCGGGTGGCTGTGTTTGGCTAAAAGGCAAAACGCAAGCAGTAAGGAGGGAGTGAAGGAGGGCACCAAGGAGAAACCAACTGTCAGGCAAGAAGGGAAGGAAAATTGAGTCAGCCCGTCAGGCAAGTTACCTCGGACGCCATTTTTAAGTTCATTACAAGTATATTCTGCTCTGTTTCTAAACTCATGCTTCATTGCAAGTTACTCCAGACGCTGTTTTTAAATTGATGATTTGAGAATATTGCAAGTGCTTTCTGCCCCGTTTCTAAATCCATGTTTTACTGCAAGTTATATCAGACGCTGCTTTTAAAGTGATAATTTAAGAATATTGCAAGTGTGCTCTGCTCTGCTTTTAAGTTCATATTGAGAATATTGAAGTATACTCTGTTTCTGAGTTCCTGCTTTCTGCATTAAATATCCACCTCCTATAAGTTAAAACGAACTCTGGCCCGTTGTGTAAAATGAGCTCCGGCTCCTATAATGTAAAATGAACTCAGGCCCCTACTGTAAAATGAACTCCATCCTTTGTTGTTAAAAAGAACTCTAACTTTTATGAAAGAAAGAACTCCGGTTTTTAAGAAGGAAAAGAAGTCCGGCTTTTAATGAGCTCCGTCCTATTAAGGAAAAAGAGCTCCGTCCTGTTAATGAAAATGAGCTCCGCCCAATAAGAAAACGAGCTCCGTCCTTTGTTGAAAAGAACTCTAACTCCGTACTCCGGTTTTAAAGAGCTCCGTCCCTTTAAGAAAAGTAAAAGGCACTGTCAAAAAAAAACTCCGTCCAAAAAGAAGTCCGGCTTGTAAGGTAAAATGAACTTTGTCCGTAATAAAGAAAAAGAGCTCCGGTTTGTATAAGAAAACGAACTCCGTCCTTTTGTTGTTAAAAAGAAACTCCGTCCTTTTTGTAGATAAAAAGGAACTCCGGCCTTGTTGATAAAAAGAACTCCTGCTTTGTTGATAAAAAACAACTCCTGCTTTGTTGATAAAAAGAACTCCGGCTTTTGTTAATAAAAAGAACTCCGACCTTTGTTAATAAAAAGAACCCTGGCTTTTGTTGTTAAAAGAACTCCGGCTTTTGTTAATAAAAAGAACTCCGACCTTTGTTAATAAAAAGAACCCTGGCTTTTGTTGTTAAAAGAACTCCGGCTTTATGAGAATTCGGCTCTTAAAAGTACTCCGTCATTTGAGGAAAAAAATGAACTTCGGATTGTAATGAGCTCCGGCTTTTCAGAAAAAGCACTCCGTCTTTTAAGAAAAGAACTCCGGCTTTTAAAGGTAAAATGAACTCCGGTTTCATACTTTGGGAGCTCCGTCTCTAATAAAGAAGTAACTCCGGCTTTTGAAAAGAGTTCCGTCTTTAATGAAAAATGAACTTCGGCTTTGGGCTCCGGCTTTTGAAAAAGAGTTACGTTTTATAAAGAAAAAAGAAAATGAACTTTGGCTTTTAAAATGAAAAAGAGCTCCGTCCTTAACGTGAAATCAACTCCGGCTTTTGAACTCCTGTTTCTGCCAAAAGAGGAACTCCGGCTTGAATGAAAAATGAACTCCGGTTTTGCACATGAAAAAGAGCTCCGTCCTTAATGTGAAAATGAACTCCGGCTTGCATTGAAAATTGAACTCCGAATTCGTACAGAAAATAAACTACGGCTTACTGAAAATGGCTTTCAAGAAGAGAAGTGTTCATGTTATTTTAAGACCCGGGACTGACTACAGCCCAGATAGGTTCTCCGACATGCCTTAGGACTTTTTGGTGGTAATCGAGAATAACTCTGTCCATAGAGTTATTTGTGGTCCGCCCTGCCCTCGGGGCGTTATGGACAGAGGGAAATACCGTTACCGGCCTACCTTCGGGTGGCATACCGTACCGATCCCTCGAGATGGGATACTTCTGTTACCGGCCTACCTTCGGGTGGCACTCTGTTCTGATCCCTCGAGATGGGATGCTTTTGTTACTGGCCTACCTTCGAGTGGCACTCGGTTCTGATCCCTCGAGATGGGATACTTCTGTTACCGGCCTACCTTCGGGTGGCATACCGTACCGATCCCGTGAGGGATACCATTACCGGCCTACCTTCGGGTGGCATACCGTACCGATCCCGTGAGATGGGATACCCACATGACAGTTACCGGCCTTAGATTGTGTGGAGTGAATACAATCTATCCTCGATTATTCGCCCCCTCGGCTAGTAGGATATACTGGCAGGGTTTGTACCGATATTATATGAAGTACCGTTTACTGTTTTACTGATATGTTATGTTACCGTACCGATTACCGAATATGAAGTATCAATGACCGAATATGAAGTATCGATTACCGAATATGAAGTATCGATTACCGAATATGAAGTACCGATTATTGAATATGAAATACTGTTACCGATAGGATATGTTCTATTCACCGTTTATCGTACCGACTACCGATATGTCATGTTACTGTTTACCGTTTACTGTACCGATTACCGTTTTCTGAATTATAGTACTATCAAGGTATATTTCCTCTATTTTTCTTAGACTGCATCCTGATTAACCGTTCTATTTATGCACAGTTACATGACCGTTCTGCATCATCGTTGTACTACTCATATGCATGTACCTTGCTGGGCCTCGACTCACTGTTTTATGTTTTCCCCCCTACAGATGAAGCTTAGAACTTGTGCCTAACGAGTTGGAGTGACTAGGACTTGTCTGAAGGATTAAAGACCTCGGAAGCTTATTTTGGAGAAATATTATTGTAATGACTTGATGGACTTCTATGGTTAAACGTTTTTGGCTATGTACTTGGAAATGAATATTTTGGAATGAATATGAATGCTTCCGCAAGTGTTATAATAACTTCCGCTATACTTATTATGATTAAAGGTACGTGGGTCCTAAATGGCATCTGTGATCCTGTGTTGCACCTAATTGGTTTAGTTTGGTTTTCAATTGTGTTTCTGTTTGACGGAAGCTTTGAGGACAAAAAAAAAAATCCGTTCCGTCACAAGGATCCTAATAACTAGGTTTTATCTAATAAATAGGGTGGCATTAATATTATATTTTCTTGTTTAGTTCTTGAGAATGAGCATGCGATGACTAGATCATGAGTTGATTTAATAAAAGAAAATACAGTTGAGTTGTGCAAAACTAGCAAATTTTTAACATAAATCGCTTTGAATATGATTAACTAGTATGTTGTCATTGGAGAAGAAGCCATTGCCAGTGTGCTTCCTCATTCATTTGAAAGGTGGAAAGGTGGCATTCTGATATATTTCCCTCCTAGAGATGTCTTTGATTAGCCCCACTTCTAGACAATAATTTTACCAACCACTCATTCAAACAATGATGAGATTTTGAGGATTGTAAATGAGGTCTATGATGAGATGACTTAGATGAAAATTAAAGAATCAATTCATCCTGCATCTCCAACCATTGTGCTCCTTCCGCTAGTCCTTTAGAGGAGATGCCTGTCTTAAATTTTAAAGAAAAGATTCCCATTGTTCCTTCAAGAGGAAGCATGGTTTTCTATGTTATTCGTCACATGAGGATGAGCCAATCAATACTTCTATCATCGTGGAGTATGGGATTCCTACAATTTTTAGATCTCTCATATCTGTTGGGCCATTACCTTGTCCTTCTGCATCTCGTACCACTTCTTTTGGACCAAAAAAATGATGTAGATATAGTTAGAGAGTCTGCCATTATTTTATTGCCATCCTCTCCAACTTCTGCCGATTTTGAGGCCTCACCAAGAGCCCCAAATTTCAAAAATTCTCTTATATAGTATGCCTGTGCCATTTCTTTGTTGGAGCTAATTGCCAATGCCAAATCCTTACCCGACTGGATCATCATCATTGGATTTCTTACCCAAGGAGGGCCATCTGACCGAAGAGGTTGTTTCTAAGCTTTTAATTTCAAGTAATTTTCTTGTATTTGAATTGCATATTCAAACTTTTTTCAAGTCTAAGAACCTGGTGTGGGAGATAAGGAATAGGCTGTATAACTAAGACATCGAGATTGAACATCTATCCCAATCTCAAATTGATCCTTACATGTATAAGGTTTTGAGTATAAAATTATGACTGCCGAAACTTGATAATCTTTCTTTGAAGACTGATCAATGCATCTTAAGGAAGAACTGGCTGACTGGTAACATAGGTCTCATGATTATATTAATCAAATTATCCACATTGAGAACTAAGTCAATTCTCTTGAGGATAGAGCCCTTAAAGCCAAACATAGCTTAGCTATAGCTATCAAGGCCACGGATAAACATAGCTTAGCTTGTTTATAAAACGGAAGTCCGTCAAATACAAATATGTATAAAATCTTATACAGAAACCACAAATACATATTACATATACATAGGATCCCATTCGCCACAACAATCACACAGGTGGCACCGACACTGTAACTTCTGTACGATACTGGCTCAGAAAGAATGCCAACTAGGAAGCCCAATATAACCACAAATTGAGACTTGGGGAAACATAATGTCCATCGTACACTTCAAAAACTAGACTATATATCCATCATCATCCTCATGACATACATATACATAACCAGAAGTATCAAAATAATTAATACAATAACCATGTCTCATACAAAATTATAAAACTAAGTCCTTAAGAGCTCTCTAATCTGTACAACTGCCTATCCTACGCTTATAGCCTATTCGCACTCATCAGGTATAATAGCTTGCTCATCTGGAAAGAAAGAGAAGTAACGATGAGCTAACTGTTTAGCAAATGTATCATATTAAAAAACAATAGGCAATATAAGCGAAGTTAAGTAGAAGAATGACATATAATCATGAGAGAGATGTATAAATAGGAATATGGTCAAGTGTGCTTTGAAATGTAATTTACTTCTTCTTGGAGTATAATTTATGCATAATTCTTTATCTTTATAGATCAGGGTCAGTAAGCCTTACTAACTAAAGGTGCGAGAGGATACGGAAGGATCATGATGCCCCTCATAATCTAAGGCCGAATGACGTACTCAACGTCCAATAACAAACTTTTACCTAGAAAAGGCCGAACATCACGTGGCATAATGGTATTCCTATCACCCGGTCATAAAAGGCCAATAAAATGTTACCCTAACATCTCACAGTCTAGAGGATATCCTCGTCCTTCCACAGTAATAATCTAATGCTTGCCAATAGTATTACCTGCTACAATATGTGACAAGAATAATCATCGAGTCTCTACTATGATGCTAATGGCAAGCCAAAGGATATTATCTTCATAGCACAATTCCATGGTCCTAGTTTCATGGCTTCTTATTCATTTGAGAAAAGATCCACCATAATTAAATTCACAATATCTCCATCTGGGAGAACGATTTGATCACATATCACATTATGGACTTCCCTCCAATTACATATATGATTATTATCTTTTATTTGGATTTAAATCTTTTCACAAGTCAATTTGAATGAATGGACAATATAATACATAGTAATGAATAGAATTCCTTACAACATTAGGCCATTATCACTTTGGGGGCCTCCGGAACACATTGCCTTAACAATGGAACACAAACACTTTTTTTCGGGGGTTACAATTGAACATATACAATTAGACATAGCTTACATAATAATTAATTATGACAGAAGCATGCAAAATTCCCATTTATTCTCAGGTGAATAGTAACATGGTCGTTTTAGAGCGCCGGATGTCGCGAACGGGTCGATACATGTGAAATCGGACACCAGGTCGAGGTATATACATAATTAGGACATGATAATTCATAATTTGGGGTCAATTAAATATATAATCAAATGGAAATGGGAGAATCCCGAGTTGGGCGAGGGTTACCAAACCGGATAAATCAAATGAAAAATCAAGTATCAAATGATAAATAAATTATACTAGGAGGCGCAGGTGAATAGTGTCAGCACGAAATGAATGTGCATAAGAACGACAAAGAAAAGTATGGGTTCACTTGCCTCGACCCGATTTATAGTTTTTCCAACTAACTCGAAGCCGGAATCGGACCCAAAGGCCTCCATTTCCTCCTCTTCTCCTTCACGTGGCTCCTCCCCTGCGTGGCTCTCCGCGAACGCAGCTGCCTCATCCGCATCCACCACCTTGCCCACGTGCTGCTATCGCCTGACAGCCATCACCGGCCACTGCACGCCGCCCTCTTTCCCCGACAAAACCCTCCACCGCCGCTTAATGAAACCCTAACATCCCTCTCTCAGTCCCTAAACCCCCCTGTACTCTTCCTTTTTCCTTCTACTTCACTATTATTATTATTATTATTATTATTATTATTATTATTATTATTATTATTATTATTATATGTTTCATTTTCTTTATTCTAAAACTCAAATCGATACTCAAGAAACTGAACGAGCACACTTCAGGCTCAAATATCCAAATATTTTTTAAAATTTTATAATATTTAATTAATTTTTATCACGTCCCAATTCACCCAAAATAATAAATAATCCCTATTAAATTAGATAAAAATATTTAGGATATTACATTAGGAGCTATTAAAGAGGGGCATTCAACCTAAAAAGATATGTTCTCTTCTTAATTCTTGATTCAAAATGGGGATCGAACTTTGCAAACGGATGGTCACCTTGGTAGCCATTGACTTTCTTACTGGCTACTTGGACACCAAGAATTCTAGAGCTTTGGTGCTTACAATGTCAGGAACTCTAAAGAACAAGGGAGCTCACTAGCCTTGAGGTCCAACACCAACTATTGGCTGTAGGATTCCCAACACTGATGTCATGATCATATTGATTACACACAAACATATAAATTGACAAGAATTGAATAAAAAAACCAACTTTATTAATAACTTCAAAGAATACATTACAACATATGTGCACTCCAAATTGAAGGGCAGAGAGTACCTATATATTACTATGCTGATCTCTTTATTGGTAATATCTTTTAAGGTGAAGGAAGTTACAATTTCAAGAGACTAACTTTTCATTTTGAATACATACTTTATTTGCCCCATTATGGAATATTGTTGACATTAGGAATAGTCCCACCATAGTAAGAGATAGTTTATTATTATATACTAGTTTTTTGATTGCTTTGATATTCGTTAATGCTGATTCACTAACCTCAAAATTTCATACTTTTATCTTCTTATTGTCATACCAAGTCACTATTTGTTAATAGGTTGCCACAAAAATGCATGCCGTCTCGCTAAATTTCTTTAAGAGATCTAAATTTTGTCTCAAGAGTTAAGAATTTTGATCGAAAACAAAGTTTTTCACTTGGTAATTTATCAATCATATCTCTCTTGGGATAGCCATTTCTATTTCGAAGCATAAGCTAAAAGGTGATTCCCCTGTAGACTCTCTTGGAATCATTCGATATGACCAAAGTGCTAACGAAAGTTCATCTACTCAAGCCAATCCAGTTTTATCTAAATTGGTTTTTAATCCATTCATTATATTCCTATTTATTACTTCTGTTCATCTATTTATTTGTGGGTATAAGATTAATGTATATCCCAATCTAATTCTAAAGCCATTATAGTATTTTGTAACCCTTTTTGGAGAATTAGGTACCATTGTCAATCACAATGATCTCTAGTATCCTAAATCTATAAATAATATTTTGGTGCACAAATTTTATTGCATTCTACTATGTAATTTTGGCCAATAGAAAAATTTTAACCCATTTCATGAAGTAATCTATCACAACAATAATAAATTTTTTTTATTCAACTATTATAAGAAATAAACCTAATATGTCCAATCTCTACTGTGCAAAATGCCAAGGAGCCTACAAAGTCTAGAGTTCTATATGTGGTAGCTCGGGTACGTTATCATAGTTTTGGAAATTCTCATATTTATTAATAAACTCTATCACGTCCTTTTTCATTGTTGACCAATAATAATGCTACATCATAATTTTAAATGCTATATTTTTTTCCTCCCACATGCACTCCACATACGCCACAATACACCTCTTTGAGAGTATCGTCAACTTCCACTTGAGACAAACAACACATGTAGGGTATTGAGTAACTCTGTCTATACAGTGACCCGTCCACAAGAGTATACCAACCAACTATATTTGAAATGTGTTTTGTCTTTGTGGAATTTTCTAGAAACATTCTTCTCTCAAGGTATTTTAGGTACAGAGTCATCCAAGTTACCTTGTCTGTCACTGGAGAATCTCATCTTATTCCTCAATACTAAACCTTTGAAGCATTTCTCTCATATCCCAAGTATATTGTTCTAGACAATTAGAAAGTTGATCAACTTTTCAATCATCTTCCCATGATATATGGATAACTTCAACATTATCTAGGGATAACAAGAGATCTCATATCTTGTCAAGATATTTGGCTAGGTTCGAATTGAATAATTCAAAATTTTCAATCACTTAATTAACCACTAGCTCAAAATCACTATAGACGATCAAGTTCTTGATGGAACACTCTTTTTTCATCTTTAAGCAGATTAGTAGAACCTCATATTCTACAATGTTATTGGAGGTTGATAACCTAAATGTGCTTGATTATTTTATCTTAAATCCTTCTAGCGAAATTAATACTTCTGTTGCTTTGTGGCTTCGCTATCTGACTATGAGGATGCTTTGTCAACATGTAACATCCATGAATGTGGTGATCCTTTCGGAGTTGCCTCCATGGATTTGTTTGTTTCTTTCAAGATTAGAGTCATCGTTTTAATAATAAAGTCTATGATGGCTTAATTTTTTATGGAGGGTCATGTTCTAAACTCTATATTAAACTCACTTTACTTGATCAACCATTTGATCAAGCATTTAGATACTTCTGGCTTCTACAAAATCTTTTTTAACTGTTGATCAGTCAAGACAGTAAGAGCAAATGTATCAGACATTCTTTCATTTCTCAGAAAGCTTGCTAGCACTTATTTGTGCTACGAAAACCATTCATCTTTACTTCTCTTAATACCTTAAAGAATGAGAGATATTTTTTAGATGCTTTCTTCAAAAATTGGGATAGTGTAGCTAATCTTTCAGTTAACCTCCAGATTCCCTTAACAATTCGAGGCGGCTCCATGTCCATCATAGCTTTAACCTTCTTTGTATTTGCGTCTATTCCACATTGTGCGATAGTGAACCCTAGGAATTTACCGGAGGTCCCCAAATGGCATTTGGTTGGGTTTTACTTTATCCAATATGTTCTAAGTACCTTGAATGTCTCAACTAGATCATTAATATAGTCTTCAGCAAGTGTGCTTTTGATAAACATGGTATCCACATACACCACTATATTTCTTTTGATATGTCACTCAAACAATTTATTTATCATCCTTTAGTATGTTGCACCAACATTCTTTAATCACAATAGGTTCCCTAATCGGTCATAAAAGAGGTTATCTCTTTGTCTTCCAGATTCATCTGAATTTAATTGTACCCAAAGCAAGCATATAAAAAGTTGAGTACTTAATATCCGAATGTTGAGTCCACTAGCTAGGTGATCTTGAAAATTATCTTTTGGATATACTTTATTTACATTTATAAAGTTGACGCACATCCTCCATTTTTCATCACTATTTTTGAGAAAGATGGCGTTGGATAACCAATCCGAATAATTTACCTCCCTAATAAATCCAGTATCAATTAACTCATTGACCTCTTCATCGATAACTATGAGTTTTTTTACATAGCAGTTTCATCTTTTTAGGCTAACTGGCTTGTGTCCCAAGATAGGACTCAACTTGTGAACCATCATTTTCATCAGGATTCTCGATATGTCAGTCGATGTCCATGCACAGATGTCCATATTATTTCATAAAAATTCAATTAACCTCTCTTTCAGATCTTGGGCTAGTGAAGAACCAATTTAAACATACTTATCTGAGTCCACGGATTTTAGAGGAATCTGGAGAAGTGACTCTCCGAGCTATGCTTGTTAAAAAGAAACCTTATCCGAAAGATCTAACTCCTTAATAGGTTGGAAAAGTGTCGAGCCATTGATTTGCATCAAATAGTAATTTCACTTGGTAACCTAGTCTCCTATAACTTCTCTAATCTCATATCTAGTTGAAAACTTCATTTTAAGATGTAGGATTAAAGTGACTGCCCCAAATGTTAATAAGCACAGTTGGCCCATTATAGAGTTATAAATTGAGCCAAGGTCCACAACAAAAAAGGCTAGCATATGGGAAGCCATTTTTTAATATGTCCCTAGCATAAACTCCAGTTCCACTATTTATTTCACTTGGACAAGTTCATTGTTAAGTCCACATAATAGCCCATCCAATCATATGACTACTTTTAAGTTCTAACTTGATGAACGTATTAAAGTAAAGAATATTACTTAAATTTGATTATCTATAAGGACTCGTTTCAGTTTGTGGTTATAGATTTCATCCAAAATGAGTGCAGATATAATAAGTAGAACGGAGTAGAAAGAAATTATATATAGCATATCATTATAATTAAAACTAATAACATCATTTTTAATACTAATTTCTACCTCTTTCTAGAGGAAGCATTCTCAAAGCCTTTTTACAGGCTGGTCAGGCAAACACTACATAAATGACTCCCATCATCACTTAGTTTTGTCATTGCTCAACTAGGATGATTATTCTAGAGTTATACTGAGTGGGTAAAATATTAGAAGAGTAGTAGGATATCATGTGTCAAGTACTTAGTATACTTGGAGAGTCATTTCTCTTATTTTTGGCGGTGGTCATCTTTCTTGGTGTGACTTTTGGATGTGTGAGTATATTTTTAATATCTATAGTTAAGATAAAAGAGATTATATAAAAATGCCATAATTGTAAAGAATTTAGAACATGTGAAACCTTAGTGTGATATATAATTATTAGATACTGATTTTCATTTCCTAGTGGGTTGAGGTTTATATTTATTAATGGATATTTATAATCTTGTAAACAATAGATGGTAAAATATTGAAAAATGTCGTACTAAGGGGTTTTAGGTTTAACATGTAGATTGAGCGTAACTCGTAATAAAACTATCGGATTATGAGGGTAGCATATTATGCACTTACCCTAATAGGTTATGGAATTATTGTTTAGCGCAGTCGAGTTTGATACTTGTGTATCACTGATGGCAAATATTATAAGATCACATAAGTATTCACTTATCAAATTTAAAAGTACCAATGCCTTGTATGTGACAGATTGGGTCATAATCCACTAATGATCTCCATTGATAATCATACTTAACAAATGAAACTAAAATACTATTAATTTAATACAATAATTTTTGCAGAAAATTGGGTAGAGTTTTTTTAAATAAACAAAAATCATACATACAACATGAATTAACACAACCTGTACAAGATATACAATAGATAGACCTGAAAATATTTTCATAACACATACACAGGATCATTCAGATGCCATATCATGCATGGCTTCAACACAATATCTCAACGACTATATTGGATCAAAAGAGAGATGCCATCTAGCAACATACACAAAACCCAACTTATACCTGCAGAAGTATTCTACATCCATAAATAAGCTGCGAAAGTATAACAATGATCCATAATACTTTAAACAATAAACCATATCATAATTTAATACATAACGTAAAAATAAATCAACTATTTACATAACATTATAACCACCGTGTGACGGAACGGGTTATTTTTTTCTAATAACCTCCGCCAATAATTACATAAAACTAATGCCTATAATTTAAATAATATAAATTTTTACAGAAAATAGGGTAAAGTTTTCTCTAAAAGTTGACAAAAACCATATATATAACCTGCTTAATTAAACCTATACAAGCATATAAATATCAAGATTTTAAAATTTACTCCACAACACACACACAGGACCAACAAATATCACATCATCCATGGCTCAAACACAGTACTCCTTAACTACTACGTTGGATCTAAATAGAGATGTCATCTATACCTAAACAAATCAAAGTTAAAACTGCGGAAGTATAACTAGATCCATAAATAACCTTGCGGAAGTATAATAATAATCCATAATAATAAATATGATGCCATAATTAATACATAATATTATTCTAACTTGACTATTTACATTTCATTACATCAATCATATTCTAAGATTCTAGGTCTTTGAAGTCTGATAAGTCTCCTCTAGCAAAATCCCTCTCTTTGCTCAATCTAATCGGGCGTCAACTCGTGGCTCTCATCTAGAAGGAAGAAGAAGTAAGAGTGAGTTAATAGCCCAACAAGTCATCATAATAAGGTATTACATAATAATAATAAAATTAAACAAAAGGAAGATATATATGAACATGAAAGAGATGCATATACAAAACTTGATTAGATATGCTTGATGTGCAATTTACTTTTTTATTTTGTTCTTATTTTTTTAGGACGTAGATTAAAACGTAATTAATCAGCTTTGCGGACCCAGGCTAGTAGACCCTACCGGGCAATGGAACGAATAATTAAGGATAGATTGTGTTCAATTCACACAATCAAAGGCCTTAGTTCTTGTTCCCATTATTTTACATCCCGAGGATAGGATGTTCTTAATTTTGGGTTCTTAGTTCTTTTATCCTCGATTACTACTAAAATGTTCTAAGGCATGTCAAGAGTATCACCCACTACAATACACGACCAGAACAAATCCTTGAGTCTCCACTATTATAATAGTGGCATGTTTAGGGATGTTATCCTTCATAACATGAATTCGTGGTCCTAATTTCATGATTTCTTATTCTTTTGAGGGAGGATCCACCAAAATTCTTTACAAATATGTCCATCTGGGAGAACAATTCATCATATTTCCAAATGCGAAATTTCCCTCCAATTATTCATATGCTTATTATCTTGTGGATGTAAGTATTTTCTTGACTTTACTTACATAAATGATTATCATATGTATAAAGAAGATTCAGAATTCTTACTATCAAAAAGTAGATTAACTTTAAGGGCTTTCAGATACGAATTTCCTTCACAATTGCACATATCAAAGCTTCCGGATTATACAATTTGACTTATACAAATGTACATATCATTCAATTAGTAATTAAACATGGGAAATTAAACAAAATATCGTTCAAGGTCCTTGGTGAATAGTGGTCATGTGAACAGTGTTTGAATACATATATCGGTTAATTCTTAAAATTTTGGACATCTTACGGGTGCATCATCAAATTCAAGGAATGGGTAAACATAATCCTAGGTCAATTTATGAATCAAACTCCAAATTGAAGCTTAAGCGGGGTCTGGGAGTGGGTTAGGGTCTCCTCGAATGAATTTCTACATAAAATCACAAATTCGGATACCCAGTCAATAAATTAACAAACCCAAGGCATGGGTAATCATATTATAGTCCCAAATCAAGTAAAAGCCCCAAATATTCATCCATCACATGTCCAGGAAAGGGGTTTAGGGTTTGTCCTATCCGAAAACCTAACAAATCTACAAATTCGGGCATGGAATCTACATATATGCATGCTTGGGTCTTAAGAATTATAAAATATAAACTTAATTGGTTATCAGAATGAAGATGCCGGAAGAAAATAAGACAAAAGTGTAAGAAAATAAAAGAGGAGGGTATGAGTGCACTTACCTCATCCTGATCTATCACAATTTTAACTAGCTCTCGAATAGATTCGGATTCGCATTCGTGGGCCTTCATCTTCTCCTTCTCTCTCTAGTTCCTACACACACTCTCTCTCTAAAACCCAAAAATGTCTGGAAAAATGACGGGAGAAAACCTTCATGCGCTTTTATATGCATAATGGTGGTCTAGCGCTCATCGGGCGCAAGGATAACTGAAGGGCCACGCTCGAGCGCTCATCGGGCGAGCATCGAGCGTGCCATTCTGTTTTTGCACCCGGTGGTGCCTCGGGTGCTCCTCGGGCACAGAGGTTCTATTTTTCATGCCCGAGTGGCACCTCGGGCACTGGTTGGGCATGGGCCAAGCCCACATCGAGCCTACAATAAGCCTACTTTATTTTTTACCATCCACGACCCATTTTAACCCTTCTAACCCAATTTTTCATATCCTTAGACCCTAATTTTGATTATATAACCTTAATAAGTCATTATTATCATAATTTAAAGTTTGGAATCTTATTTAAGGATTAACATTTCACGGTTTTGCAACTTCAGTTTCTGATTTACCAATTTTGGATCTTTGGGCTTTTCAATCTGATTTCTCTCGTATCCCTCGACCTTAATTCACATATTTTAACTTAATTACTCATCTTTAATTATATTTTGAGAACCGGTATCTTTACGGAGCCCAACTTCCTCTTAATTATCATGTTTTGAACTCGAGTCGTTACATTCTTTGCTACTTATAGAAATTTCATCCTCAAAATCTAACGAACCTCGAAATTCCATAATCGAAGGTAATCTTTTAGATTCTCTCTAACATTCCTAAGTCACCTCCTTGATTAAACGATTACCCCAAAAAATTTCAACCATCTGAATTGTTTTGGTCCTTCTTACCTGGTTTGTCCTGTCAAAACCTAAATTGAAATCTCATTAGAAGACAAATTCTTAATCTCCCAACAATGACTCAACACGATCACATATTTACTTCCATAATTTATGGTACCTGGGGGATTTTACACTACACTACCAAGTTTGAGGGCAACCCATATCTATTAACTCCCTTCAACTTGGCTCAAATACTTACTCGGCTGAAAATTCCTACTTCAATTTACACTAAGCCTCAAAAATGAGCATTCTTCCCAAACCTCAAATGTAACCTTAAAAAATGGGGGTTCACCACATGTCCGCTAGGAAACTCTGATTAATTACCTAACTATGAGTCGTCCGGTTACAATTCTTTACTATATCAAATTTAACTTAACACCCAAAATTTTCTGGTCAAGTTTCAGTTAAAATTTTGGCATAAACCTCAAATAGAAAACAAATCTCAAGTGATAAAAAATTTAGAAATTACCATCATGACGGTTACCCAAGGATTCAATATAGCTTTAGGCCATCACCCAAATTCTCAAAACCCAATTACTTAGCAACTTTAGGATCTCGTTGGCATACCAATGAGCCAACTAATTTATTCCTCATTTGTCCTCCATAATTATAGGGAGTGGATCTTCGAAATTGTCCTGAGATAAAACCATAAAGACTTCTCATTTTATGATTATCCTTAATGCTTCAAATATAATTTCTTCTTAGAATAAAAAATAAGTATTCCGTGTGGAGCATTAAAGGCATATTAAATCCGAAGACTCCCAAAATCAATTGTCAGTACTAATATTCACTTTCCTTAAAAGATATCGAGGTTCATCCTCACAATTCTTAAACCGATCTATCCACTTGCAATATCATAAGATCATCTTTTCCTTATAATACAACTATTCTAGTCCTTGAAATAATTAGACAATAGTTATCTCCAAAAGAAATATCTATAAACCCTCAAAGCGAGGATCTCATCGGCTATCCCCAGCTATCGGTGAAGAAGACTCAAATTATGGGTCTCTCTCCCACTTGATTAAAGGGTAGGCACCTACTACAATACAAGGATAACATAATTCTAACATTCCTCAAAAGCATTATACTCTGTGATAACTTACCAGACTTATCGGGGGTTAATCCAAATGACATGGATGTCAGTTGACCCCTTTTCATTCCCCAAAAACTACCTTTTCATATCTCGTTCTAACGATTACAGACCTCTCCTAAACCAAACGTCTCACAGACACTGCAATCGTCGAGGAATACTTGTCAAATCACTTAATAGATTCGGTTAAACCCAAGTCGACCACGCACCTCCATGACACTAATCGGTCATCCCAATTAGTCACTACTTAAAGTCCCATGAATTCAAAATCATATTATCAAATAGTCACATGCTCAACAGAGCTTTTTCCTTGAAATAAACTCACGTTCTCTTTCTCAATCGGGCATTCGTGTAACAACCATTCTCGACCCATAACACAATACTCAAACAAAGTGCATACTCCCTATGTTTCCTTGGACTCATCCATGAGGTCATCACGAAATTGATCTAATTAAGACCAGAAGATCCAATATATAAAAATCCTAAAATACCAACGAACCTCCAAAACCCAATTGGCATTGCCAGAACTGATAATGGCTTTACCTTAATTTTTAAGGCTACCGTAGGCGCAATTTTTGATTATCCTTAAGTGACATCAAGTATTGCAACAGATCTCATGAATTACCTATTGTCCACTTATCAAACCATCTACCTCTCCACTCAATCAACTATGCCCCATATTCTAAATTTATAACCTGATTACAAAGCATATTATCTTACCAACACAACTCACACCAACATCTACGAATACCTTTTTTAATTTCTACAGGATTTGTACCGTTCAAAAATTTTGACGTTCAAACACTTACCAAATCCATCGTAGTTTGATATTCTTAAATTCATTACACCGAAAATCGACTCCAAGTCTACCTTATTTGTCATACTTGATAGGTTGACTAAGCATCCCCTTCTTAACGAGTTACTAGCCTGAGAATCTCAACTCAGAACAAATCAAACCCAAATTCTAATCCAAAGTCAACTTAGGCCTCGAATCAAAGCCAACCAACTTAAGCATTAATTCAGCACCAATCAAATTTGAACCTCAAGGTGCCTCCCTACAGCTCCTCTTAACTTCACAGTTGACCAATGCCATGAATGGACCTTTACCTCGGAGTCATAACGGCTACTTATATCATATCTGAAGGCAATCACGCGGTTAAACTATTCTTAGAACATTATCTAGGACGCAGGAGCCAGACAACAAAACTCATCCTCTATCTCTAACATTATTCAAGTATAAGCTAGCCAACCGGAATAACCAAGACTATCTATTCTAATTTAATCTTCATACACCTACTTCTACTTATTTGATCAATCTTAATCTATCCTAAACTTTCGCATATGATTAAAATCAAACATAAGGCATCTCTTTTTTCTGATACCAACTGTCACAGAATGAGTTATTTTTTTCTAATAACCTCTGCCAATAATCACATAAAACTAATACTTATAATTTAAATAGCATAAATTTTTACAGAAAATCGAACAAAATTTTCTCTAAAAGTGGACAAAAACCATACATACATCCTACTTAATTAAACCTATACAAACATATAAATATCTAGATTTTAAAACTTACTCCACAATACACACACAGGACCAATAAATGCCACATCATACATGGCTCCAACACAGTACTTCTTAACTACTACGATGGACCTAAATAGAGATGTCATCTAGATCTAAACAAATCTAAAGTTAAAACTACAGAAGTATAACTAGTCCATAAATAACCTGCAGAAGTATAACAATAATCCATAATAATAAATATCATGTCATAATTAATACATAGTATTAATCTAACTTGACTATTTATATTTCATTACATCAATTACATTCTAAAATTCTAAGTCTTCGAAGCCCGATAAGTCTCCTCTAGCATGTTAGGGTTATTTTTATGATTGACATATTACATGACTATTTGTAATCATATGTCGATATTGGGCTGTGTTTTGTCAAAGTGTCTCATCAATATATTTTCATCGCTATCCGTTCCGGCTTCCAGGAGTATCGTGCTCGCCGTGAGCTCTCCACCCGCTTAAGCCCAAAATCCTGAAGCCCTGCGCTCGCTGTGCTCAAATATTTTAGAAACCCTCCGCTCACTGATCACCTTGTCCCGCTTGAGCACAAATAGGGTTTCTCATGAAACCCTCGGTGTACTTGCCGTGCGCTAGAGCGCCGCGGCAACGGGCAAACTTTTAAACCCGTTTTTTGATCCCTCTATATATATGCTCCTTATTTTTAGTTGCCCTAACTCTTGATTCATGCATTTGGAGCCATCACACTTGAGAGAAAAATCATTTCCCACTCTTTAATCTTGCTCCAAATTGAGAAAACTGATCTTTCATCATTGTGTGTCATGTGCTAGCGGTTTTCTCAAAACTTTCTCTTTATCAATCCATCACCTCTACCATTCTACTTTTGTCGGTGATGTCAGTACGTTCAAGAAGGGGATTTGATCGTGTTTGGAAATTCAAGTGGCACAAGAGGAAAGATTGACATGAAAATCGTAAGGCATCCGGTTCCATTACCGTGGGCAAATCCAAGGAATTATTTGGTAGGGATCACAAGACGGGAGTAAATCGGTTAGGTTAGCGCATCGTTACCACCCGGTCTATATGTTGATTTTCATAGTACATTTCTTCCCTAGTCTTTGAAACCCGGAGGATTTTTCTCGATTATCATGAGTATCAAGTTTTTCCTTCGTCACCAAAAAGATTATCTTTTTATTATTACTATTGCTTTATTTTTATACTCATATTGCTTGTAATATTTAGATATAAATATTCTTTACATATATTAAATATTGTATTTTGTACTACTTCTGCTAATCTAGTACGGGGTTGAAACATTATTATATAATTTGGGACGAAACATCCTTTTTTAATTGGTATCAGAGACTTCCCCCGATCCATGACCCCCAATCTAGATGTATACGAGTGTTTCTCTCTCCGTAACTTCCTTTTTTATGGGAGAAACTATGCCTATTGGAAGGTTTGGATGAGAGCCTTCCTTAAATCTATGGATGAGTGTGTGTGGGCTAGCACCCAAACCGTATGGACCCCACCCAAAAGTTGTGATGAGCCGAAAGCTCTATCCTCATGAACGAAAGATGAACTTGATACATGAAATTGGAACAGTTAGGGTTTACATGCTATATTTATGGCTGTGTCACCTGAAGAATTTAAGCGCATTTCTATGTGTGAGACATCAAAAGAAGCTTGGGACATTCTTGAAGATACCCACGAATGTACTAAATTGGTTAAAAATTCAAAATTACAAATTCTTACCACTAGGTTCGAAGAAATACAAATGAAAGATGACGAGACATTTGATGAATTTTATGCACAATTAAATGATATTGTGAATTTCACGTTTAATTTAGAAGAACGAATCCGTAAAAATAGAATTGTTAGAAAAGTTCTTAGATCACTCATTAAACGATTTATACCTAAGGTCACCGCTATCGAAGAAAGCAAAGACCTTGATAAAATGAAGATTGAAAAACTTATAGGATCCCTCCAAATTTATGAGCACATACTTTCACAATTAAAGAAGCAAAAATCAATTGTCCTGAAATCCTTTAGGGAATAGAGAGATCGTGACTCCGATGAGAAGTCAAATAGCAATGAAGATTTTATCATATTTGTTAGAAATTTTAAAAAAATTTTAAAGAAAAATAAATTTTCATCCGACTTACCAAGTTTGGATTTAAAATGAACTCTAAAATCTGATAAGAAAGGCCGACGTGAATTTAAATAATCCAAAATCTAAAAATACCCAAAGTGTTCAATGCTACAAGTGTAAAGGTTTTGGTCATTATTGTATCCAATGCCCAAACCTTAAACGCTAACATGGTCAAGCCTATAAAGCTAATGTGACATTGAGCGATGATGAAGAATAAGAGGCTAAAAAATGCTCTGAAGATGGCCAAATCAAGTACATGGCCTTTATGACCTCAATATGTGAAAATGATGATCTCTTAGAGACAAGTCTTAAGCTATCCGATGACTCTGAGAACGAGTTAGCATCTAATCTGTATAACATTCAGGATGCTTATGACAAATTATTTAAAGAATGCCTCTAAGTTAAGAAGACGAATGTGTCACTCAAACACAAATTGACTAAAATGAAAAAAGAAAAATTAGCTCTAAAATCCGTGTTAGACACAAAAGTTTAAGAAGTTGAGAACCTGAAAAGCTCTTTTACTGAAAAAATCACGACTCTTGAATTTGATCTTGAGTATACTCGTAATGATTTGAAATAATTTTTAAATGGGTCTAACAAATTGGACCATATGCTAGGGCTTGGGAAAGTTATTGAAAATAAAAAGGGTTTGGCATATGTTGAGCGAATTTTCCAACACGACCTGCAACCTAAGACTTTCTTTGTTCCCACCATGAAAATCGCACACCAAAATATTAACACATTTAAAATCTCTCAATCGGTGCCTCAACGTGTCAAGAAAAGATTTAGCTTAAATCCTTTGCCTAATCCATATAGCCAAAAGTCATGAACAGACCCACTAAGTCTGTACCTTCTTGCCATGGGTGCGGCATTATTGGTCATATTCATCCCTGTTGCCCTATAACATCTTTTTGAAATAAATTTGGACAAAAATCAATGACAAAAAATCTTATTAATCATATTCACCTTCTAAAAGATCAAGTGACACATTTAACCAAAATGATAAAATGTGGTAAGAAAATGTGGATCAAGAAGAGTGAGCTCTATTATCCTTTGGTCATCTGTGACAAAAAGGAGGAATAGTTTTTATTTTTAGGAGGAGTAGTTTTCTAAGGGGGAGTAGATTCCTGCCTTAGCCTTAGGGAGAGACCCTATGTACTTTAGGGGGAGATGTTATTCTTTATGTTAGGGAGAGACATTGTTATGCTTGTGAGGAGTTCTTCTTGGATTTTTGTGCTGCTTGTATTTCTTTTGCTGACTTTATATTTTCTACTATCTTGTCATTTATCCTTTTTGCTGATGCATGTTATTTTCTTCTTCTATTGTTACCGTTTTGTTATATCAACCTGTATTATGCCTTTTTGTACTAACCTTGTTTGACCAAACAACACAATTATAATATCGACGTGGCAGTAGAAGTATCGACACAACAGTGCTAGTGTAAATTTTTATATTTTCTTATTATATTATTTTTATTTCTCAGTAGGTGTAAATTTTTATGTACACGGGTTCTATCTCTGTGGTGTCTGAACCCGTACTTTAATTGTATTTTTTTCCTTATGTGTTTTGTTACGGAATTGTCAAGGGAGGAGATTGTTAGGGTCATTTTTATGATTGGCGTATTCTGTGATCATATGAAATCATGTGTCAATATCGGGCTTTGTTTCATCAAAGTGATGCATCAACATATTTCCATAGGTGTCCGTTCCAGCTTCTAGAACTACCATGCTCGCCGTGAGCTCTCAAACCACTCAAGCCCAAAATCCCAAAGCCCTGCACTGGCCGTGCTCGAGCACAAATTCCAGAAACCCTCCTCTCGCTGCTCGCCTCCGTCCCACTCAAGCGCACATAGGGTTTCTCATGAAACCCTCGGTGCGCTCGCTGCGCTCTCGAGTGCCGTTGCGACGAGCAAATTGTTAAACCCATTTTTTCGAGCCCTCCATATATATGCTCCTTATTTCCAGTTGCGCTAACTCTTGATTCATGCATTTGGAGCCATCCCACTTAAGATAAAAATCATTTCCCACTCTTTAATCTTGCTCCAAAATGAGAAAACCGATCTTTCATCATTGTGTTTCCTATGCTAGCAGTTTTCTCACCATTTTCTCTTTATCAATCCATCACCTCTACCCTTCTACCTTGGTTGGTGACATCGGTACATTGAAGAAGGGGATCCAGTCGTGTTCGGCAATTTAAGTGGCATGAGAGGAAAGATTGACATGAAAACCGGAAGGCATCTAGTTCTATTACCGTGTACAAATACAATGAGTTCATTGGTGGGGATCACAAGACTAGAGTAAGTTAGCTAAGTTAGCACGTCATTATCACCCGATCTATAAGTTGATTTTCATAGTGCATTTCTTCCCTGATCGTTAAAGCCCGGTAGATTTTTCTCGATCGCCGTGGGTATCGAGTTTTTCCTTCGTCACTAATAAGATTGTCTTTTTATTATTACTATTGCTTTGTTTTTATACTCATATTGCTCGTAACATTTAGATATAAATATTCTTTATGTGTATTGAATATTTAATTTTCTACTGCTTCCGCTAATTTAGTACGGGGCTGAAATATTATTGTATAATTTGGGACGAAACATCCTTTTTAATTGGTATTAGAGACTTACCCCGATCCGTGACCTCCGATCTAGATGTATAAGAGTGGTTCTCTCTCCGTACCTCCCTTCTTTGATGGAAGCAACTATGCCTATTGGAAGGTTTGGATTAGAGCCTTCCTCAAATCTATGGATGAGCGCGTGTGGGCTAGCACCCAAACCATGTGGACCCCTCCCAAAAGTGGCGATGAGCCGAAAGCTCTGTCCTCATAGACTTATTTTTTGGTAAGTAAGTTTAATGAATTAAATGGAATAAAAATTACAAAAATGATATTCTAACTCTAAGTGTTTTGCCAACTTAGACTTAGAACAACGAGCTAGGGCATACCCCGAGCATCAACATGAACAAGATCATAAAAACTCTGTCCTCATAGACAAAAGATGAACTTCATGCATGTAACTGAAACAGGAAGGGTGTAACGACCCAACTTCTGAAGCATGGAAAATCCCAGTCATCGAGTCAAAATAATCAAAGAATCAGTCCGGTTTTCTAAGTGAAGAAATCAGTCCGGTTTACTTAAGGCAAAAATCAAGTCCGGCTTTGTATAAGAAAATGAGCACTCCGGCTTTGACCACACCGGCTTCCGTGCACTCCGGCTTTTAAGCACTCTGGCCTTTGAGCACTCCTGTACTTCGGCTTTTTGAGGAAATGTACTCCGATTTTAGATGGAAGATGAAATCCTGTTTTGTATCAAAAAAGGGAACTCCGGTTTTTAATATGCTCCGACTTTTGAGGAAAAACAACTCCGGCTTTTGAACTCCGCCTTTTGTTAAAGAACTCCGGCCTCTGTCTAAAAGAACTCCGGCATTTTAAGTAATTCGGCCTTTAAGTTACGCACTCCAGCCTTTATGACAGAATGAACTCTGGCTTTTAGGTTAGTTCACTCCGGCTTTAAGAAGAAATTGACCGGATTTGAAGATGTTGATCGAAATTGAAGAGTTGACCGGATTTAAAGGAGTTGACTGGATTGAGGATATTACGTTGACCAGCTTTAAGTAGGGAAGTTGACCGGAATAAATTGATGGCAACTAAAGAAAAGGGCAAATTTTATTATTTAGTTAGAATTTAACTGGGCGGCGACGAAATGGAGTAGGTAAACTAATCCAGTTACTCCCACCTACCGTCTGCAAAGGAGTACAGGAGTAAGTTACTTCCTCCAATTACCCCCACCAAACCCCTCCTCTATATAAACTCTGCGCTGGTTGGTGAACCAGGCAAGCAGTAAGGAAGAAGTGGTGGAAGGAAAAACTTCAGACGGTAATATTGGGCAACCGACTGTCAGGCAAGGAGGGAAGAATTTTGAGTCACCATCCAGACAAGTGTACCTCGGACGCCGTTTTTAAGTTCATTACAAGTATAATCTGCTATGTTTCCAAATTCATGCTCTATTGCAAGTTACTTCGGATGCAGTTTTAAGCTCATGCTTTAAGTATATTGTAAGTGTACTCTGCTCTTCTTTTAAGCTCATGTTTTGAGAAATGTTGAAGTGTACTCTCTTTTTAAGTTCCTGCTTTCTGCATTGAATATCCACCGTCTGCAATGTAAAACGAGTTCCGTCCTTTTTGATGAAAAAGTACTCCAAAAGAACTCTGGCCTTAAACGAACTCCCGCCTTAATATGAAAATGAGCTTCGGCTTTATAAGGAACTGTGGCCTCAATTTAAAATGAACTCCGTCCCATTTAATGAAAATGCACTCCGTCCTGATAGTAAAATGAACTCCGTCCCAAAAGCACTCCGGCCCGAATGTAAATTGAACTCCGGCCTCAATCTGAAATAAACCACAGCATTGTATTAAAAATGAACTCCGGCTTCTGAGAAAAAGAACTCCGTCCTTTTGTTAGAAAAAGGAACTCCAGCCTTAATAAGATAAAAAGAGCTCCGTCCCTTGATGTGAAATGAACTCCCGCCTTAAGACAAAAAGAGCTCCGTCCCTTGATGTGAAATGAACTCCCGCCTTAAGACAAAAAGAGCTCCGTCCCTTGATGTGAAATGAACTCCCACCTTAAGATAAAAATGAGCTCCGGCTTTGCATAAGAAAATGAGCTCCGTCCCTTAATGTAAAAAGAACTCCGTCCTTAAAATGAACTCCGGCTTTAATGAACTCCGCCCTTTAAGAGAAATGAACTTCGGCTTTTAAATGTACTCTGGCTTTCAGTAAAAAGCACTCCGTTCCCTTGAGAAAAGTACTCCGTCCTTTGAAGAACTCCGTCCTGTTAATGAAAAAGCACTCCGTCCTTTTGACAGTACTCCGTCCAAAAAAGAGCTCCGTCCCTTGTATAAAAAGTACTCCGTCCTGTAATGAAAAAGCACTCCGACCTTTGTGTAAAAAGTACTCCACCCCGATAGTGAAAAGCACTCCGTCCAGTGGTGAAAAGCACTCCATCTCTTAAGGAAAATAAGAAGAAAAACTCCGGCTTGTATAAGAACTCCAGCTTTCATCGTAAAGAACTCCGGCTTTCATCGTAGAGAACTCTGGCTTTTAAGTTTAAACGCTCCGGCCCTTCCCTGAATAAAAATCTAAACCGGCCTCAAGTATAACTGTTTCTAAATATATGTACCAGTACCGAGGAAATTGTGTTGTGAAAGTTTGATTTCGAAAATGGGATTTTTGATAAAGAGATGATTTCCGTAACAGTTATTTTGGGACCTAAGACTGATCACAGTCTAGGTAAGTTCTTGGGTGAGGCCTTAGAACTTACGGTGGTAATCGAGGATAGCTCTGTCCATGGAGCGATTCATGGTCCGCCCTATCCTCAAGGGCGTTAAGCCAGGAGGAACATAGGCCGACCTTTGGGTGGCACACAGTACAGATATCCCTCGGGATGGGATATACATGACATGATCTGACATGATAGGCCTTGGATTGTGGGGACTAAACACAATCTATCCTCGATTATTCGCCCCCTAGCTAGTAGGGGATACTGGTAGGGTCTATATCGTTCTGTTCTTATGCCATTCTGTTCTGATTCTGTTCTGTTCTGTACCGTGTTCTGTACCGTTATTATTGTACTGATTTCCTTTCCGCACCGATGACTGAATTGTTTGAATAGAAGAGAAGTTTCTGATGCTGTTTTCTGGATTATAATGGTTACTGATTACCGATTTCTGAGTACTGATTCCTGATTCTGAAGTATATTATGTCAAGCATGTTTACATTCTGATTTTCCATTCTATTTCTGCACAGTTACATGACCGTCTGCATCATCATTTTACAGTTCATATGCATGTACCTTGCTGGGCCTCGGCTCATTGTTTTATGTTTTTCCCCCTACAGATGAAGCTTTAGAGCTTGTGCCTGACGAGTTGGAATGAATTGAGCCTGTCTGAAGGATTAAAGCCCTCGAAAGCTTATTTTGGAGAAATATTAATTGTAATGACTTGATAGACTTTTATGGTTAAACATTTTGGCTATGTACTCGGAAATAAATATTTTGGAATGAATATGAATGCTTTCGTAAGCATTAGAATAACTTCCGCATTTCTTATTATGGTTAAAAGTATATGGTCCTAGATGGCATCTGTGATCCTGTGTTGCACCCAATTGGTTTGGTTGGGTTTTCAATTGTGTTTCTGTTTGACGGAAGCTTTGAGGATAAAAAAAAAAATCCATTCCGTCACAAAGGGTTTACATGCTATATTTATGGCTATGTCACTTGAAGAATTTAAATGCATTTCTACATGTGAGACATCAAAAGAAGGTTAGGACATTCTTGAAATTACCCAGAAAGTACTAAATTGGTTAAAAATTGAAAATTACAAATACTTACCACTGGGTTTAAAGAAATACGAATGAAAGATGACGAGACATCTGATGAATTCTATACATAATTAAATGATATTGTAAATTTCATGTTTAATTTAGGAGAACAAATTTCTAAAAATAGAATTATTAGAAAAATTCTTAGATCACTCCCAAAACGATTTAGACCTAAGGTCATCGCTATCGAAGAAAGCAAAGACCTTAATAAAATAAAGATCGAATAACTTGTAAGATACCTCCAAAATTATGAACACACACTTCCATACTTAAGGAAGCAAAAATCAAATGCCCTAAAATCCGTTAGGCAAGAGAGAGATCGTGACTCTGATGAGAAGTCAAATAGCGATGAAGATTTTACCACATTTGTTAGAAATTTTTAAAAAAATTTAAAAAAATAAATCTTCATCTGACTTACCAAGTTTGGATTTAAAACAAACTCTAAAATCTGATAAGAAAGGCCAACGTGAATTTAAAGAATCCAAATCTAAAAATACCCAAAGTGTTTAATCTCACGAGTGTAAAAGTTTTGGTCATTATTGTGCCGAATACCCAAACCTTAAACGCCAACAAGGTCAAGCTTATAAAGCTAATGTGACATTGAGCGATGACGAAGAAAAAGAGGCAGAAAAATACTCTGAAGATAACCCTGTCAAGTATATGGCATTTATGACCTCAATATGTGAAAAATGATGATCGCTTAGGGGCAAGTCTTAAGCTATCCAATAACTCTAAGAACTAGTCAGAATCTGATCTCTATGATCTTCAGGATGCTTATGTTAAATTATTTAAAAAATTCCTTCAATTAAGAAAATGAATGTGCCACTCAAGCATAAATTGACTAAAATTGAAAAAAAAATTAACTCTAAAATCCGAATTAGACACAAAAGTTTAAGAAGTTGAGAACCTAGAAAGCGCTTTTACTGAAAAAATCACGACTCTTGAATCTAATCTTGAGTCTACTCATAATGATTAAAAATAATTTTTAAATGGGTCTAAAAAATTGCACCATATGCTAGGGCTTGGGAAAGTTACTTAAAATAAAAAGGGGTTGGGATATGTTGAGAGAATTTCCCAACATGGCCTGCAACTTAAGACTTTCTTTGTTCCTACCATGAAAATCCAACACCAAAATATTAACACATTTAAAATCTCTCACTCGGTGCCTCAACGTGCCCAGAAAAGATTTGGCTTAAATCTTTTACCTAATCCATATAGCCAAAAAGTCATGAAGAAACCCACTAAGTCTGTACATACCGGCCATGGGTGCGGCATTATTGGCCATATTCATCCCTATTGCCCTGTAACATATTTTCAAAATAATTTTTGACTAAATCCAATGATAAAAAATCTTGTCAATCATATTCACCTTCTAAAAGATCAAATGACACATTTAACCAAAATGATAAAATGCTGTAAGAAAATGTAGATCAAAAAGAGTGAGCTTCATTATCCTTTGGTCATCCGTGACAAAAAGGGAGAGTAGTTTTTATTTTTAGGGGGAGTAGATTCCTGCCTTAGATTTAGGGGGAGACCCTATGTACTTTAGGGGGAGACATTGTTATGTTTGTGATGGGGAATTCTTTTTAAATTTTTGTGCTACTTGTATTTCTTTTGCTGACTTTATATTTTCTACTGTCTCGCCATTCATCCATTTTGCTGATGCATGTTATTTTCTTCTTCTATTGTTACTATTTTATTATATCAACCTGTATTAAGCCTTTTTATACTAACCATGTTTGACCAAGCAACATAGTTATAGTATCGACGTGGCAGTCACAGCATCGAGATGGCAGTGCTAGTGTAGATTTTTATGTTTTTTTATTGTATTATTTTTATTTCTCACTAGGTGTAGATTTTTATGTACATGGGTTATTTCTCGTTAGTGTCTGAACCCGTGCTTCACTTGGATTTTTTTATTATGTGTTTTGACACGGAATTGCCAAAGAGGGAGATTATTAGGGTCATTTTTATGATTGGTATATTCCGTCACCATATGTAATCATGTGTCGATATCGGGATGTGTTTCGTCAAAGTGCTGCAACAATATAATTCCGTAGCTGTCCGTTCTGGCTACCAGGAGTACCGTGCTCGCCGTGAGCTCTCCACCCCCTCGAGCCCAACATCCCGAAGCTCTACGCTCGCCGTGCTCGAGCACAAATTCTAGAAACCCCCCGCTCGCTGCTTACCCCATCCCAGTCGAGCACACATAGGGTTTCTCATGAAACCCTCGGTACGCTCACCGTGCGTTCAAGTGCTGCGGCAACGGATAAATTTTTAAACCCGTTTTTTTGAGCCCTCTGTATATATGCTCCTTATTTTCAGTTGCCCTAACTTTTGATTGATGCATTTGGAGCCGTCCCACTTGAGAGAAAAATCATTTCCCACTCTTTAATCTTGCTCCAAATTGAGAAAACCGATCTTTCATCATTGTGTTTCATGTGCTAGCGATTTTCTCACTGCTTTCTCTTTAACAATCTATCACCTTTACCCTTCTACCTTCGTTGGTGATGTCGGTACGTTGAAGAAGGGGATCCGGTCGTGTTTGGCAATTCAAGTGCCACGAGAGGGAAGATTGACGTGAAGACCGGAAGGTGTCCGGTTCTGTTGCTGTGGGCAAATCCAAGGAGTTCCTCGGTAGGGATCACAAGATGGGAGTAAGTCGGCTAGGTTAGCATGTCGTTACCACACGATCTGTAAGTTGATTTTCATAGTGTATTTCTTCACTGATCGTTGAAGTGCAGAGGGTTTTCCTATGTTAATGTGGGTTTCGAATTTTTCCTTAGTCACCAAAAAGATTATCTTTTTTTATTACTATTACTTTATTTTTATACTTGTATTGCTCATAACATCTAGATACAAATATTCTTTACGAGTATTAAATATTTAATTTTGTACTCTTTCCGCTAATTTAGTACAGGGTCGACACATTATTGTATAATTTTGGACGAAACGTCCTTCTTCAATTGCTATCAGAAACTTATCCCGATCCGTGACCCCCGATCTAGATATATAGGAGTGGTTCTCTCTCCGTACCTCCCTTCTTGGATGGGAGCAACTATACCTATTGGAAGGTTCGGATGAGATCCTTCCTCAAATTTATGGGTGAGCGTGTGTGGGCTAGCACCCAAACCGTGTGGACCCCACCCAAAAGTGGTGATGAGCTGAAAGCTCTGTTCTCATGGACCAAAGATGAACTTGATGTATACAACTATAACAGTAAGGATTTACATACTATATTTATGGCTGTGTCACCCAAAAGAATTTAAGCACACTTCTATGTATGAGATATCAAAAGAAGATTCAGACATTCTTAAACTTACCCATGAAGGTACTAAATTGGTTAAAAATTTAAAATTACAAATACTTACCACTAGGTTCGAAGAAATACGAATGAAAGATGACGAGACATTTGATGTACTCTATACACAATTAAATGATATTGTGAATTTCACGTTTAATTTAGGAGAACGAATCCCTAAAAATAAAATTGTTAGAAAAGTTATTAGATCACTCCCTGAATGATTTAGATGTCAGGACACTGCTATAGAAGAAAGTAAAGACCTTGATAAAATGAAGATTGAATAACTTGTAGAATTCCTCCAAACTTATGAGCACACACTTCCACAGTTAAAGAACCAAAAATCAATTGCCCTGAAATCCATTAGGGAAGAGAGAGATCGTGACTCCGATGAGGAGTCAAATAGCGATGAAGATTTCATCACTTTTGTTAGAAATTTTAAAAAATTTTTAAAGAAAAATAAATCTTCATCTGACTTACCAAATTTTGAGGTAAAACGAACTCTAAAATCTGATAAGAAAGGCTGACATGAATTGAAAGAATCCAAATCTAAAAATACCCAAAGTGTTCAATGCCAAGAGTGTAAAGGTTTTGATCACTATCATTCTGAATGTCCAAACCTTAAACGCCAACAAAGTCAAGCCTATAAAACTAATGTGACCTTGAGCGATGATGAAGAAGAAGAGGCTAAAAAATGTTCTGAAGATTGCCCTGTCAATTACATGGCCTTTATGACCTCAATGTGTGAAAATGATGATATCTTAGAGGCAAGTCTTAAGCTATCCGATGATTCTGAGAATGAGTCAGAATCTGATCTGTATGACCTTTAGGATACTTATGATAAATTATTAAAAGAATACCTCCAAGTTAAGAAAATGAATGTTTCAATCAAGCACAAACTTACTAAAACAAAAAAAGAAAAATTAGCTCTAAAATCAGGTTAGACACAAAAGTTTAAGAAGTTGAGAACCTAAAAAGCTATTTTACTGAAAAAATCACGACTCTTGAATCTGATATTGAGTCTGCTCGTATTGATTTGAAATAATTTTTAAATGGGTCTAAAAAATTGGACCATATGCTGGGGCTTGGGAAAGTTACTGAAAATAAAAAAAAAATTTGAGATATGTTGAGAGAATTTCCCTACACGGCCTACAACGTAAGACTTTCGTTGTTCCCGCCATGAAAATCCCACACCAAAATATTAACACATTTCAAATCCCTCAATCGGTGCCTCAATGTGCCCAGAAAAGATTTGTCTCAAATCCCTTGCCTAATCAATATAGCCAAAAAGTCATGAACAAACCCACTAAATCTGTACCTACCTGCTATGGGTGCGGCATTATTGGCCATATTTGTCCCAATTGCCCTATAATAATTTTTCGAAATAATTTTTGACAAAATCTAACGATAGAAAATCTTGTCAATCATATTCACCTTATAGAAGATCAAGTGACACATTTAACCAAAATGATAAAATGTGGTAAGAAAATGTAGATTTAGAAGGGTGAACTCCATTACTCTTTGGTTATCTGTGACAAAAAAGGGGAATAGTTTTTATTTTTAAGGGGAGTAGTTTTCAAAGGGGAACTAGATTCCAGCCTTAGGGGGAGACCCTATGTACTTTAGGGGGAGACATTGTTATGTTTGTGAGGGGGAGTTCTTCTTGGATTTTTGTGCTATTTGTATTTCTTTTACTGACTTTATATTTTCTACTGTCTTGCCATTCATTCATTTTGCTGATGTGTGTTATTTTCTTCTTCTATTGTTACCGTTTTATTATATCAACCAGTATTATGCCTTTTTGTACTAACCCTATTTGACCAAACAATATAGTTATAGTATCAACGTGGCAGTCACAACATCGACATGGCAGTGCTAGTGTAGATTTTTATGTTTTCTTATTTTATTATTTTTATTTCTCACTAGGTATAGATTTTTATGTTGACAGGTTCTATCTCGATGGTGTATGAACCCGTACTTCACTTGTATTTTTTTCTTTATGTGTTTTGTCACGAAATTTCCAAATGGGAAGATTGTTAGGGTCATTTTTATAATTGGCATATTTCGTAACTATATGTAATCATGTGTGGATGTCAGACAGTGTTTCGTCAAAGTGTCGCATCAACATATTTCCGTAGCTATCCATCCCGGCTTCTAGGAGTACCGCACTCTCTGTGAGCTCTCCACCCGCTTGAGCCCAAAATCCCAAAGCCCTGTGCTCGCCACGCTTGAGCGGAAATTTTAGAAACCCCCTGCTCGCAGCTCACCTCCGTCCCGCTCAAGTGCACATGGGGTTTCTCGTGAAACCCTCGGTGCACTCGCAAAGCGTTCGAGCGCCGTGGCATTGGGTAAATTTTTAAACCCATTTTTTTCAGGCCCTCTATATATATACTCCTTATTTTCAGTTTCCCTAACTCTTGATTAATGCATTTGGAGTTGTCCCACTAGAGAGAAAAATCATTTCCCACTCTTTAATCTTGCTCCAAATTGAGAAAACCGACCTTTCATCATTGTGTTTCACGTGCTAGCGGTTTTCTCACCACTTTCTCTTTCACAATCAATCACCTCTACCCTTCTACCATCTTTTATGATATCAGTACATTGAAGAATGGGATTCGGTCATGTTTGGCAATTCAAGTGGCAGGAGAGAGAAGATTGATGTGAATACCGGAAGGTGTCCATTCTATTACCATAGGCAAATCCAATGAGTTCCTTGGCAGGGATCACAAGACCGGAGTAAGTTGGCTAAGTTAGCGTATCGTTACCACCCGATCTGTAAGTTATTTTTATAGTACATTTCTTTCTTGGTCGTTGAAGCCCGGAGGGTTTTTCTCGATTATCATAGATATCGAGTTTTTTCCTTCGTCACCAAAAAGATTGTCTTTTTATTATTACTATTGCTTTATTTTTAAACTCATATTGCTCGTAATATCGAAATACAAATATTCTTTACATATATTGAATATTTAATTTTATACTGTTTCCGCTAATTTAGTACAGGATCGAAATATTATTGTATAATTTGGGACGAAACGTCCGTTTTTATAACTAAATCCCTCTCTTTGCTCAATCTAATCGGGCATTTGCTCGTAGCTCTTGTCTGGAATGAAGAAAAAGAAAGAGTGAGCTAATATCCTAATAAGTACATCATAACAAGGCATTAAACAGTAATAACGAAATTAAGCAGAAGGAAGATGTATGAACATGAAAGAGGTGCATATACGAAACTTGATGAGACATGCTTGTGGTGCAATTTACTTCTTTATTTTGTTTTTATTTTCTTTAGGCCGTAGATTAAAATATAATTAATCATCTTTGCAGATTCGGTCTGGTAGACCTACTAACCATGGGAGCGAATAATCAAGAATAGATTGGATTTAATCCATACAATTAAAGGCCTTAGTTCTTGTTCCCTTTATTTTACATCCCGAGGACAGGATATTCTTAATTCTTAGTTCTTGGTTCTTTTATCCTCGATTACCATTGAAACGTCCTAAGGCTTATCAAGAGTATCATCTGTCACAATATGCGGATAAAATAAATCCTTGAGTTTTCACTGTCATACTAGTGGCATGCCTAGGGATATTACCCTTCATAACATAAATTTATGATTTTAGTTTCAGGATTTCTTATTCTTTTGAGGGAGGATCCACCAAACATCTTTACAAATATCTCCATCTAGGAGAACAATCCGTTATATTCCCAAATGTGGAATTTCCCTCCAATTATTCATATGCTTATTATCTTGCTTGCAGATGTAAGTCTTTTCTTGACTTTGCTTACATATATGAATATCATATTCATAAGGAAGATTCAAAATTCTTACCATCGAAAAGCAAACTAACTTTAAGGGCTTTTGGATATGAATTTCCTTCACAATTGCACATATCAAAGCTTCTGGATTATACAATTGGACTTATACAAACGTACATATCATTTAATTAGCAACTGAATATGAAAAATTATGCAAAATATCATTCAAGGTCCTCGGTGAATAGTACTCGTGTGAATAGTGTTCGAATGCACATATCGGTTAATTCATGGAATTTCGGCCATCCAACGGGTGCATCATCAAATTCAAGGCATGGGTAAATATATTCCTAAGTCAATTTATGCATCAAACTCCAAATCGAAGCTTAAGCGGGGTCCAGGGGTTGGTTAGGGTCTCCTCGAGTGAATTTTTATATAAAATCACAAATTCGGATGCCCAGTTGATAAATTAATAAACCCAAGTCATGGATAATCATATTCTAGTCCCAAATCAATCAAAAGCTCCAAAAATTCGTCGGTCACATGTCCGAGTGTGGGGGTTAGGATTTGCCTTGTCCGAAAACCTAACAAATCTACAAATATGGGCACAGAATCTACATATATGCATACTTCGGTCTTGAGAATCATAAAACATAAATTTAATCGGGTATCGAAATGATGATACCCGATGAAAATAAGAATGAAGTACAAGAAAATGAAAGATGATGGTATTAGTACACTTACCTCGTCCCAATATATCACCTTTTAACTAGCTTCTTGATGGATTCAGACTCGTGGGCCTTCATCTTCTCCTTCTCTCTCTAGTTTCCACACACACACACTCTCTCTCTAAAACCCAAAAATGGCTAGAAAAATGATAAGAGAAAACCCTCGCGTGCTTTTATATGCGTAATGGCACTTGAGCGGAGCTCGACCAATCATCGGGCATCGGGATAACCAAAGGGCAGCGCTCAAGCTCTCATCGGGTGAGCATTGAGCGCGCAATTCTATTTTCGCACCTGGGTGGCACCTCGGGTGCTCCTCGAGCTCAAAGGTTCTATTTTTCATACTCGGGTGGCACCTCTGACACTAGGTGGGCACGGGTCAGGCCCGTATCGAGCCTGTAGCAAGCCTACTTTATTTTTTCACTGTCTGGGACCCGTTTTTACCCTTCAAACCCAATTGTTTTACATCCATGGACCCTAATTTTGATAATATAAACTTAATAAGTCATGATTATTATAATTTAAAACCCAAAATCTTATTTATGGATTAAGATTTCACGGTTTTTCAACTTCAGTTTTTGATTTACCGATTTCGAATCTTTGGGCTTCTCAATCCGATTCTTCCCGTACCCCTTGACCTTAGTTCACCTATTTTATCTTAATTACTCATCTTTTATTATATTTTTTGAACCAGTACCCTTATAGAGCCTAACTTCCCCTTAATTATCATATTTTGAAACTCGGATCATTACACACCACATTCTAGATACTAAGTCCTCGTTGACCAGCAATCTCCTTAGCGAAATCCCTCTCCTTACTCTATCTTATAGGGAAACAGCTCGTGGATCTCATCTGGAAGGAAAAAAAGAAAATAATTGTGAGCTAACAGCTCAACAAATGCATCATATATAAGGCAGTAAATAATATAAGCAAAGTTAAGCAGAAGAGGAATGCATGAGCATGAAGGAGATGCATGAACATAAATTTGGTCAATTATGCTTAGGATACAATTTACTTCTTTTTTTGGGATATAATTGCTGCATAATTATTCATCTTTGTGGACCCAGGCTAGTAAACCCTACTAACCAAGGGAGCGAATAATTGAGAATAGATTATATTCACTTCACATAATCTAAGACAAAAGGTTCCTCCAAAATTTACATCCTGAGGGCAGGATGGTTCTCTTGTTCTTACTCCTACAAAATTTATATCCTGAGAACAAGATGGTCAAAATTCTTATCCTCGATTACCACTATAACGTCCAAAGGCATGTCAAGAATATCATCCGCTATTGTACGTGGCCAAGACAAATCCTTGAATCTCTACTGTCATACTAGTGGCATGCCTAGGGATATTACCCTTCAAATATGAATCCATGGTCCTAATTTCATGATTGTTTATTCTTTTGAGAGAAGATCTCCCGTACTTCTTTTGTAAATATCTCCATTTGGGAGAATAAATCCATCATATACCCCAAATTGTGAAATTTTCCTCCAATTACCTGCATGATTTTCTTATCTTTCTTTCAGATTTACATATTGTCATAATTTACTCTTATACATAATCATCGTGTAACATAGGAAAGGTGGGAATTCTTACCACCGTGAGTCCAATTCGACTTTAGGGTTTCGAATAATAATTCTCTTTGAGATTTCTTAATGATAACATTTTTCGGAATGTACAATTAAGTATAAGCGAATTGGCGTAACTTGAAGGGCAATTAAACAAAGCGAAAGCATGTGAAGATACTCATTAATCTTGGATGAACAATGACCGCGATTGAATTTGGGTCCTGAATGCTCCAAATGGTTCAAAACTTAGAAATCAGACGCCAAATTTGTAATTGCTTACATTCCAGACATGACTTAATTACAATTAAAGCTAAATCATGCGTGGGAATCAAATTAAACGGGAAATTACAATTCAGACGTGGGTTAGGGTTTGGTGTACCCAAAAACCATGTAAAACTGTAATTTCGGACACACAAATGATAGCTTAGCATATCCATGACATGGGTAATCATATTCTAGATCCAAATTAAGCAAAAGCCCTAAAATTTACTAGTAAAATCATCCGAACGCAGGGTTAGGGTTCATTGTCCGAAAATCGATAAAAATGACGGATTTGAGCATGGGATTGACATATATGCATGTTTGGGTCTTGGAGACTACAAAATATAAACTTAACCCGGTATCAAAATAAAGATACCTGAAGAAAACAGAATAAAAATATAAAAAAAATAAAAGAGAAGGGTATGAGTGCACCTGCCTCAACCTAATCTATCACCTTTCTAATTGGCTCTCGGACAGATTTGGACTCGTGGGCTTTGATCTCCTCCTTCTCTCTCTAGCTCTTCATCCTCTCTCTCTCTCTAAATGCAAAAATTTGCCAAAAATGCATGGGTGAAAACCCTTGCGCGCTAGAGCGCCAGTCCGGCAGTAATCGGGGGAGCAGTTCTATTTTCTCAGCCCAGGCTGCGCCTCGAGCACTCATTGAGCACTGAGGTTCTTTTTGTGCCCGGCTGGTGTCTCAGGCGCTGGTCAAGCGCGGGACATGCCCATATCGAGCCTGTAGTATGCCAACTTTGCATTTTCGCCGTCCAAGACCCATTTTAACCCTTCTAACCCAATTTTTCACATCTTTAGACCGTAATTTTGATTATATAACCTTAACAAGCCATGATTATCATAATTTAAAACTTGAAATCTTATTTACAGATTAACATTTCACGGTTTGCAACTTCGATTCCCAATTTTTACCAATTTCGAATATTTGGACTTTTTAAACTGATTCCTCTTGTACCCTTTGACCTTAATTCATCTATTTTAAGTTAATTACCTCTCAATTACTATATTTTGGAATCTAAAACCTCACCATTCATATTTACCACATCATGGAAACCAGTAGCTTATAATTCTCCCCCACTTATAAAAATTTTATTCTTGAAATTTAACGAACCTCCAATTTTTATAATCAGAGGTAATCTTCTAGATTCTTTCTAGCATTCCCAAGTCACTTCCTTGATTAAGCGGTTATCCCAAAGAACCTTGAGCATTTGAATCATTCTGATTCTTATTACCCCATGCGTTCTATCAAAATCTAATTCTACCAAGTTCGAAGACAAACCAAATTTGTTAACTACTTTTCCAGCTTAGCTCGAAACCTCAAATGACTAAAAATTCTTGCTTCAACCTACCCTAAGCCTCGAAAGGAACTATTCCTTTTGAGCCTCAGATTGAACCTTAGCATATGTGGGTTCGCCAAATTTTCGCTGCGTTACTCTAATTATTTATCTAACTATGAATCATCCAACTATAATTAATCATCACATCTAATTTAACTTGACGCCCAAAATCCATTGATCAAATTTGTCTAAGATTTCAGCATAAATCTCAAATCGTAATTAAATCTCAAGGTCAAAATACTTTACATTCTCATTATTTTGTTGGTAATTCAAAAAAACTAACATATCCCCAAAATATATAATCCATATTGAACACCTAGATTATACAGTAACCATGATTAAAATAAATCTTAGGGTAGCCATACCATAAGGACAAAGCCCACAATCTTCAAATTACAGCCAATTAGAAACTACAATTGTAGCAATCACCCAAAAATTTGATATAACTTTAGGTCACCACCCAAAATCTCAAAACCCAATTACTTAGCAATCTTATGATTTGGTTGGCATACCGATGAGCCAACGGATTCATTCGAATGTGCCATCCATAATTATAGTGAGTGGATCTTCGAAATCGTCTTGAAATAAAACCATAAAAACTTCTCATTTTATAGCTTCATAGCCCCGCTACTTCGAATACGATTCTGTCTCCCAATTCAAGAATACGACATCCCATTTCCCAAGTATTAGAACCTACTCACGATTTACCTTTCACATCCCCTACGAAGTGCAGAAAACATATTAAGTCTAAGGACTCCCAACATTAATTATCAGTACTAATGTTTGCTTTCTTTAAAAGACACTGAGGTTCTTTTTCATAGTCCTTAAACAAATCTAACCACTGGAAATATCATAAGATCATCCTTCCTTTATAATACAATTATTCTAGCCCTTAAAACTCTTAGACAATAGTTATCTCCAAAAGTAATACCTATAAATCCTTAAAGCAAGGATATCACCGGCTATCCCCAGCTATGGGTGAAAATTTTCTACTTATGGGTCTCTCCCCCACTTAATTCGAGGGTAGCCACCTATTACGATGCAAGAAAATATAATTCTAGTTCTTCCTCAAAAACATTTCAATCTACTGCAATTCACTTGATCTCTCAGGGATCGACCCAAATGACATGGTCAACAATTTACCCTCCATTTCTCAAAAGCTATCATCACATATCTCATTTTGACAAACACAGATCGCTTCCAACTCAATGTCCCACGAACGCTACAATCTTCGAGGAATACTTGTTGGATAACTTAATAAATTCAGTTAAACCTAAGATGACCATACACCTTCACGACACTAATCGGTCTTCCCAATTAGCCACTGCTTAAAGTCCCATAGATTCAAAATTATATTATCAAAGAGCCACATGCTCAACAGGGCTTTTCCTCGAAATAAACTCATAGTCCCTTTCTCAATTGGGCATTCAATTAACAACTGTTCTTGACCCATGACACAATATTCAAGCAAAGTGTGTACACCCCATGTTCCCTCGAATTCATCAAGGAGGTCATCATGAAATTGACCTAATTAAGATCAGAAGATCCAATCTATAAAACTCACGAAACACCAACGAACCTCCAAAACCCAAATGGTGTTGCCAGAACTGGTAACGACTATATCTAAATTTTGAAAGCTACCGTAGGCGACATTCTCAATTATCTTCAATTGACATCAAGTCTTTGCATTAGATCAAACGAGTCACTCATTTATCTCCCAATGCTTGTTTATCAAATCATTCATTACCCTTGCAACCCAATTTTAATCATTCTGCATGCAATTTTATCAATTCATCTTACTACCCCAAAGGCTCCCAAGTATCCCGTAAAGGCACCTAACAAATGCTCCTTCGATTCCATACAAAGTTCTCAAAAGTTAGTGTTGATTCCAACGCAACCTCGAATTACCTATCAAAAGATAAATCAGCCTGATCTTTTCCTCTAAGGAATATCCTCAAGGACTTCCACAACCAAACTCCTTAGTAACCACCGAATGACTTCGAGGGGTGACCTCATTTGCTAAATAGGGCTTGGCGCAGATCCTCATTAAACAATTCACAGACAAAACGATACTAATTTTGTCGCCTCTCTTTCAACAATGCCCCATATTTAGAATTTTATAACCTAATTGCAAAGCATAATATCTTACCAACACAATTCACACCAACATCCACGAACACTATTTCAATTTCTATAGGATTCATACCACCCAGCATTCAAACACTTACTAAATCGATCATAATTTGACATTCTTAAATTCATTACACTGGAAAGCAACTCCAAGTTTCACTGACCTCGAGCCATCAATCCCACCTTACCCGTCATATTTGCTAGGTTGACTAAGCATCCCTTCTTAGCAAATTACTAGCTTGACAAACTCAAATCAGAACAGATAAAACCTGAACTCTAATAAAAAATCAATTAACCCAAGTCTTGAATCAATGTCGATCAACTTAAATACTAAATCCCAACTTAATTCTAGCATAAATCAAACAAACTACATATCTAAAACTATCCAATTGAACTTAATTATTCTATGGCTGCATCTACTTATCTGATCAATCTTAATCTATCCTAAACTTTCGTATACGATTCAAATCAAACTTACGGTATCTCTTTTCTCTGATACAATCTATCACGAAATGGGTCATAATCCACTAATGACCTCCATCAATAATCATACTTAACAAATAAAACTAAAACACTATTAATTTAATATAATAATTTTTGTAAAACATTGGATAGAGTTTTCTCTAAAAATAGATAAAAACCATACAAACAACCTGAATTAACATAACCTGCACAAGACATACAAAAGATAGACCTCAGAATATTTTTCACAATACGTACACAGGATCATTCAGATGCCATATCATTCATGGCTAGCTGACATCTGATTGGTCATGTTGACTCTAAATGCCTGGCCAAGAAGGCCCCTTTTCTTTTTTTTTTTTTTGGTAAGTAAGTTTAATGAATTAAATGAAATAAAAGTTACAAAAAAATGATGTTCTAACTCTAAGTGTTTTGCCAACTTAGACTTAGAACAACGAGCTAGGGCATACCCCGAGCATCAACATGAACAAAATCGTGAAACGAGTTACAGAATTTTAAGAAAAACAAACTCACCAAGGTGAGATTTCCAAGAAAGACCGAAAGCTAACCGGCCCTGCAACTATACAAATTCAAAAACAAAAAAAGACGCATAAGAACCTCCGAAGAAGCGACGCCATGGGAAGCTTCAGCCCCAACTTCACCTTCGAAACCAGGGTAGGAAAGAAGCCACCTGCTTCAAAAAAGTCACCGAATCATCGGCAGCGGGCAAAGGCTAGCCACTCCCAGCACCCACCATCATCATCCGACATCATCAACAAAAACAGCCCATCCCTTATCCGTAGAGGTCCTGGCCAACACCAACACATCGGCTGACAGCAGATCCACAAGCCTGCTACAGCGTGGCCAACATCTTAGAATCATATACAACTCGGTGGAGCCAGCAAATCAGCATAGCAACATAAATGAAGTCATAAATCATGGGCATCAGACATGGAAGCCCATAAGCCAAAAGCAGCCGACAGCAAAAAGTAGATTGGGAACAAAGCAACGGCATCAGCACTACATAACAGCAATGTTGCAGCAAGGGACTCAAGGCATTAGCACAGCAAAAACCAGATCATCCACACCACAACCACCGCCACAGCAGTACAATTGGTATACCAAACCAACCCACAACCAAAATAGCAGCAGGAGAACCAGCGTTTAATTCATCATATCACCTTGAAGACACTAGCAGACTGCATTTTCTCTTCAGCACCTCAATACCAATGCAGCAGTAATCTCCAAGGGACAAACAACTGTCTTCAGCACCACAATCCACTGATTGTGCTGTCGGAACCAAGGAAGCAAGTCCAAAAAGTATCAGCCGCACCAGTAGCATCAGGACACTATCCCATAATAGCATTTTCAGCATAGTTTATTGCATCACACCGAAGAACAACTATACCAATCCACGTTCGGCAATGGAACCCATAAGAACATTTAAAACTGTGGCCAACGCACAAAATAAACAATGTTCAAAGGATTTCAATATTTCAGAATCAGCCAAGCATTGGACGGGCTCGACCAATCCTTATCTTGGTAATCCGACCACAGCAGCATCTGAATCATAGAGCACGCCCCCGCTTTCTTTAAATCTACTCACGTTTCAGACTAGCAGCAGTTGTCAAAGTTCATCTCATCAGCTGGAGAAACAATGCATACACGACCATAAGCATCAATCAGCAAACCAAGAAAAGACGCAGCTTCAACTCCATGAAATGGTATCAGCCGGCAATTTTCACAACCACCAGCTGCATCTCAATAAACAATGTGCATACCCACCAACAAACCGATCAACAGCAATGCATCACACTAGAACACCCCAGACAACGGGATCCCAGGCTACTCCACCCAGATGCAATACAGAGGAACAGTAAAACTTCCACAACAAGTAACCCAAAAACTGCAGCAGCTTCCATAGAAAAGTCCTGCAAAGGTGCATTTAATTGGGGAGCAAAAACTGTACAAAGACATGCCACCCAGATGCTTCATCATCATCAGAAGGAGCAACAAAAGATATTCCGCAGGTAGCCACCACCGAATAGATGATCCACATCGTGCCACAAGAGGAAAAGGAGATACTGAACAGAATTTTTTTTTTTTTTTCGGGATAACCACAACCTACAGTGAGAAGGGGGGAATCCAATCTTCTTTTTTTTTTTTTTTTTTTTTTGGGGGCAAAATAATCAAAGAAGGGAAAAGCGGAGGAGGCCCCCAAAAAAAAAACTCCAAATAGAGCCCCCCGCAGGGACCGCCAGAGGAGGGAAGAATAGCAAAACAAAATAAGGGAGAACAGGTCCCATGAAAAAGACATAAGACAAGGCAACAGCGGGAGAACCCAGCTAGACATGGTACCCCACAAACGCTATGAAATTTTTTTTTTTATAGATTCCAAAGCCGAGCAAGCGGAAGGGAAAGCCCACCGGCACTAGGCAGGGAGGCCTTCAACTTGTCCCGAACAACATTTGTAATGAGAGAGCATAACTGGGCCAAGTCCTGAGGGGAGGATTTCTCAAAAATCTGATTATTTTGTTCTCTCCATATAAAATAGATAGTGGCCGCGAGGGAAAGACGTTTGGATAGGGCAAGAAGATTCTTTCCTTTCCATTGTTGAGCAGCCCAGTTTATGTTTTGGGGCCAATCGGGATACGGCCATTGAAAACCCACTTTCCTTTGGATAGTGATCCATAAAGAATGGGAGAAGGTACATGAGAAGAAAAGATGTTCATGATTTTCGTCATCCAATTCACAAAGAGTACAAGTTTTGGGAAGGATTGGGACACCGTGAATTCGGTCCGTGGTGTTTAGTCTGCCTCTGATAGCCAGCCAAAGAGTAAAAGCATGGGCAGAGATGTGGAAGGGACCCCAGTCTAAGTTTGTCCAGCTCAGTTTGGGCTTGAGGGGGTGAAAAAGAAAATAGGCAGTCTTAGTAGAGAAAATACCATTTGGGCTCCCATCCCATCTCACGGAATCTTTACGCTCAATACAGGGGAAGTAATGGGGCAAATTTTCTGCAATACTAGATACTTCCTGATCATAGGGATTAGGCCAAGCCCATTTATCATCTCTAATTATTTGAGATACCTTTGCGTCCCAAGATAAACCCGTGACCAGACGAATACGATCCGTGCAAACTTTGGTGAGCGGGCCCATGGGGAGCTAGTGGTCATGCCAAATAAAAGAATCAACGTCGTCACCAATGATCTTAATAGTGTGGGAGCACATAAAGGGACGGAGTTTCATGATCTTTTTCCAACTCCACGGAACTGAATCAAGGACTTTTAGGGTCCAGATACATCGATCCTTTATTCTAGTCTTGTGGATCCATGAAGACCAAGCCGATTCGGGGTCTTTTGTTATGATACGTCATAAAAGTTTGCAGATGAGGGCTTTGTTTTGTGCTTGCAGATTCTTAAGCCCCAATCCTCCTTCACTCCTCGGGTAGCAGATGTCAGCCCAGGCAACCTTTGCATTAGCCTTTCCTTCTGTAGAGCCGTTCCAAAGGAAATGCCTCATCAATGATTCAATCTGATTAAGAATGGATTTGGGGAGAAGGAAAGTAGAGGCCCAATAAAGGTGGATGGACGAGAGAATGGAAGCTACGAGTTGCAATCGTCCCCCGAAAGAGAGCCACCTGTTTTTCCATGATTTAATCTGACGAGTAATTTTCTCAGTGAGAGCATTGCAGTCCCGGACCGACAGCTTGGTGGTAATCAGAGGGACACCGAGGTATCTAATGGGGAGAGAACCCATCTTGAACCCCAAAATATCGGCAATAATCTAAGGAAGAGAGGGGTCTTTAGAGCATATGAAGATTTCGCTCTTGTTCACATTCGCCGAAAGGCTAGAGAGCCAATGGAATTCCTCAAGGCAGTCCTTTAGAATGCGAATCAAGTCGGCATCGGCGCAGAAAAGAGGAGAAGGTCGTCTGCAAAAGCAAGCATTACAGTATGAGACGCCTCACAGTTCCAGTGAAATTTGAATTTTTCATTCCTACAAGCCTTGAAATCAATAATCCCATTCAATGCTTCTATAACCAGGACAAAAAGGTATGGAGAAATGGGATCGCCTTGACGAAGACCCTTTCCTCCTTTGAAGAAACCGATCGCTTCCCCATTAATATTGACAGTGTACGAGGGAGTAGTTATGCATTGCTTAATACAGCCGACCATTTTAGGCGGGAATTTCATAATGGTCAGAATAGAAATAATGAAGTCCCAATGTACAGAGTCGTATGCTTTCTGAGGTCAATTTTCATAGTGCAGCGTGGTGGATCATGACCGAGATGATAGTTATGGAGGAGTTCTTGGGCCAGGAGAATGTTGTCACTGATATGGCGACCGGCCACAAAATCCGTTTTGCTCTTATCTACAAGAAAAGGTAATGTCATCTTTAGCCGATTTGCTATGATCTTCGAGATAACTTTGTAGATGACATTACAGCATGATATAGGGCGGTAGTCAGAGACCAACCGAGGGGATTTGATCTTTGGGATCAGGCTAATGATCGTAGTGTTCATCTGTTTAAGAAGCCTTCCGTGATTGAAGAAATCACGAACGGCTTCACAGACAGAAGAACCTACAATTTCCCATGATTCCTTAAAAAAATTTCAGCTGAAACCATCAGGACCCGGGGCACGATAGTCGCCAATAGAGAAGATCGTCTTTCGAATCTCGTCATCGCTAACCGGATCAATAAGAGGGCCCATTAGCGAATCAGGCACAGTGTGAAGGATGAACGGGCGCAGTCGATCAGCGTCAGCCGATCCATACGTGCGTCCATTCCCAAGAGCCCTGCTGAAATGATTCACAATCAGATTTTGGACATGTTCAGCTCCAGTGGTCGGATTCCCAGCGTCGTCAAGGAGGGAGATAATACGATTCTTATTGTTGTTACCATTAACAGTCCTGAAGAAGAATTTATTGCATTGATCTCCCTCTTTGAGCCACCTTATCTTAGCTATTTGCTTGATAAGGTCGACTTCCTTGGCCAGCGCAGCGCGATAAGCTTCCCTGCATCTACGCTCCTGTTGATAACAGTCAAAATTGGATGGAACATGGCCTTGGATAACCTCAAGATTGTTCCGCGAACGAATAACTTCCTCGTGGACATCACCCTCGTGAACATTAAGCTTTTTCAGAACCAGTTTCACCTTCTTGAGCCGAGACACCAGCCGGAACATAGGAGTGCCAGCGATGTCGTCCTTCCAAGCGTCGGCAACCAAATTGTGAAAAAGAGGGGATTTGGAGAGGAAATTATTGAAACGGAACATCCCGTGTTTTCTTGGTGGGTCGCCAGAGGGGAGGAGGATACAGGGCGAGTGATCAGAAAGTCTGGCTGGGGGGAAAAGGGCTTTGGCCCTGCGGAAGAGGTCAATCCAATTCCCATTGGCGACAACTCTATCAAGCTTTCTATATATGCGATGAGGGGAGTCCCGACCATCATTCCTGGTATAGTGCATACCTTCATGGCAAACGTCCTCAAGATCACAGTCTCTAAGGTAATTATCGAGTTCAAGCGAGCTTTTGTTGTGCCAGATACCACCCAGAGCCTCGGACTGGGATCTAACGGCGTTGAAATCACCCAGAGCTGCCCAAGGGAGATTGCCCGGGTGATTAGAAATCGACCGAAGGCTTTCCCATAGAAGTCTTCGTTGACTTTCTAAATTGGCGCCGTAGATGAAGGACAAGAGGCAACTGATATTCTCCTCTCGGAAGAGAACTTCGGTATGGATGACCTGGTCCTCCAAGGCGATGATGTTAATCGAGGCCACGTGGGGGTCCCAGCCCACCCATATTCTACCGTTCGATGATGCGGAGTAATTCATAATCCAAGACCAGTTTGGTCTGATTCTAGCGGAGACACTTAGAGAGTTCCTCTCCGCAACTTTGGTTTCAACCAGACTAGCAATACAGCATCTGTGGGAGCTAATGAGGTTACTGACTTCGTGGGTTTTTACAAACCCATTTAGTCCCCTCACATTCCAGCAGGCAACGCTAAACATGGAAGGTGGGAGAAGGGGGGATTTTTTAATCCCCCGCGATTTTTTATTTTTCCTAGAGGAAGCTTGCTCCCCATTCTTAGTGGATGCTTCAACCCTTGCGATCGGCTTGCCGGGTGGAAGAGGTTTATTCGATGTAGCCCGAAGGGAGGCTATAATCATTGACTCTGGTTTGGGTGGTGGGCATTGTTTAACAGTAGTATCAGGATCAGGTGCAGGCCTAAAAGAGCTGGGATTCGAATTTTTTGATTCAGGGGGGGAGGAGGGTTCGGAGACTCTACTCGGAAAGCCTCCTTCGTCAAGGCAATATATCAAAGAGTGAGCGTTCGGGGCCTCGACATTCGACTTTTCAGAGGAAGAAACATCTTGGATGGTAGGAGTTTCAGGACCAGCTCCGCTGGTTGGGGCTGTTGGGACTAGAACCAGGCAGTCTAAAGGTTCATTAGTATCTTCCTCCTGTAAGGCCATAAAAGAGTTTGAAGTCGATATGACCTTATGATTAATATCTCGAGCCGAGGAGGCAGCCAATTCATAGCCATTCTTGCATGGAGTCACATTCGTGGGGACGGGGGAGGTGTTCTCCCGAGGGGGTTCCACCTGCTTGGGGATCCAGGTAGTTTTGGTTGAGGGACCCTTAATTCCACTCTTATCGGAGGTGGTGCTACGAGACGGCTTATGTTGATATTCAATTTTAATTTCTCTGATTTGATCATCCTAATGATTTGCGTAGCCGTTAGTACAGATCCTTATAGATGGCGGGCAGGGGGCGCCGATCCCATTTCGACGCAAACTCTAGCAAAACCCATACGCTCAAATTTTTGGGTGACAGGGTCTAGAAATAGAGGTTTCCCAACCGCACTTGCAATCCAACTTAAACCCAGGGGGGTTCAGAATTCAACTGGAATCCCTGACATGGTGATCCAGGTTGGGAATGATTTGTGCTCCTCTCAGGAGAGGACCATACCCGGCTTCCATTCCTTAAGGAATAATAGATGGCCAGCAATCGTCCAGGGGCAACTAGCAAGACATTTATTGAGCATTAAATTTGAAGAGAAGTGAAAAAAGAAGAACCCCAATTCGTTTCCCGCCACATGCTGTAGCTCAAAACGCTTCCGAATTTTCCTGGTAATATTATTAACCGCATTATAATGAATGGGATTTCCATCGAAGTATCCAACGAGGGTGGATCCCCATAGGTTCACACCCTGTTGGATTACTTCAGGCGGGGGAGTTAAAATGATGTTCTCCATATCGGGACAATTAGGAGGGAAAAATTTGAGGGGAGACATACCTCCAATAGTCCTCTTCTCAACAATCGACACCCAAGATACTCCCATCGGGCTGGATTCTGGACCGGCAGGTTGGCACTGGGAATTAGAAATAGAGTCACCGACTCCTGATGTTAGTGCCCAAGGGGACTCTGTTATGAATCCTTATATCCCTCCGCAGGATGCAACTAATCCTGTCCGTTCTGCCTCTCCTTCTCCCCCCCTTCCTGCGGATGTTGTCTACCAATTGGATGAGCCTTATTCCAAAGATGATGGCATTTGTGCTCTAAATATGGATCGTCCATCTCCTAGGGATGTGATGGTATCCCATGACCAATCTTGTACTGAGATGACGGATTTTCTAAGCCCAGTTTCAGCTGGTTCTGGTATGGTGCCTCAAGTTCCATTACCCGACGCTCTCCCTGGTGAGTCTGTGCAAGAGTTGAGTACTCAAGCTACCATGGCCTCAGTGCCTCTCCCTTCTTTTGTTGAAATTGTGCTCCGTAGTCTCCACCAATCTGATTTGCCTAGCTTCAGTGCTCGTCTCACACCTATTTCTAAGGAAGACCGCCTTGAAGCTCTTGGCTACCACCCTACGTCTCCTAATCACTGCTCTAACTGTGGTTCTACCCAATGCCCCTCCCTGTCCCCTGCCAATCAATCTCTCCAGGTCCCGTTTTATACAATGGGTCCTTTGGATGCTTCTAGCCATTTGGCTGGCCTATACCTAGTTGAAGGTGCTAATGGTGCTGAGGTAGACCGGCTTGAAGCTCATGATGGTGCTGATGCCCCTCTGCATGTTTATCAGGTGCCTATGCATTCCCAATTGGGAATTGTTGATGCCCCTGAATCTCCAGTTCAACCTGAAGCTAAGCTTAATCCAGTTGATGATGGCGATTTAGACCGTACACCTAGTTCTATCAAACGGATTTGCAAGAAGTACGCCCTGGAGCATTTAACTTCCTCTATTGAGGTTTGTATAGACCGGGCCATTGACTTGGAGGGTGAGCCTTGACAGTCAGCAAAATCTCAAAAACAGAAAAAATCCAAAAAACCCATGGCTTCCCCTGGATCCTAGACCCGTGCTGTTGGGTTTTGGTTTGGATTGTTTTCGTGTACATAAATTTTGTTGATGATTGATCTTATGGGTTTTTGGTTATGCCTGGCCGTATGTGGCATGGAATTCTGGCTTGTTGGCTGAAGTAGGTGGGTGTTCGGTTGTTTGAGCTGATACCCTGTACCTACCCTTTGGTGCTGGTGTTGATTGAGCTGCATTTATGCTCCTGTTGTAGTGCTTAGAGAGCTATCTTGAATTACTGCTTTATTGCTAGGCTCGGGCCTAGTTTCTGCCTCTTTTTTGTATTGCCGTTTGTGAAGGCTTGGTGATGCTGAATGGGCTGAAGTTGTTGTTTTGGCTGGGGAGCTATCTTATGGCTGCTGCAGCTCGTGGGGTTAATTTTAACTGAATTTGCTCCTTCCTGCCAATGGATGCTGAGCTGGATTGCCACTTATGACTCTTTGGCCCTTGGTGAAGCTGCTGGGCGCAGCCCTTGGAGCTTTTGGCTTTGTTGTTTCTGTCTTTGTTCTACATCGCAGCAAGTGCCGGGTTCTCTTGTTGTTTCGCTGCTGAACTTGGATTGGTGTTGTGTCAAAATTTTGGTCTTCAATGTGTCTTGTTGTTGCTGAGGCGGTATGGGACTTGCTGCAGTTGCTAATGTGCAGCAGCTCGAGGGAATGCAGATCATTAGTATATGTTTGTGCAGCTCTCTGGTGTACTTTTGCTGATGCATTTGTAGGCTCTCCTGTTGATGCATTAATTAGCGTAGCTTGAAATGGGGATGCGCTTGTGGTTTTCTGATGCCGTGAGTCACCTTACTGCTGGCTCAGTATGTAGTGCTGGACTATTTTGATGTTGGTCTGGTTTGTTGGTGGCTGTAAGCTCATGTGGAGTGCAGGTTTTTAGCCTTGTATTTTGCTAAAGCTGAGGTGTACTCTATGGAGGACCGAGAATTGCAGAGTCTGAATGCTGTGAATGCTGATTTGGTCCCTGCTGATGCTAGAGTGATGCTGCTTCTGAGCTACTTGTGATGATTTGCTGGTTGCTGGCAACATCATGCTTTGGGCAACATCATGATTCAGAGTTCTTTGAAGGGTGATGTAGAGTTGTTGAAGCCCTTTCTTGTAGAGCTTCTGCTGTGTGATGTAGAGCTGCGAGATGGATGATATTGCACAGGTGAATTCTGATACCAGGAGGGCATGCTCTTGTGTTTTAATGTGTGGGGAGGTTTACATTGTTGCCTTGGAGTTGCTTCTGAGGTTGGATTTGCAGGGGGAGCAGACCCCTTTGGTGCTGCTGTCTGTCGTTGCAGCTGGTTTTCCGTTTTTGATTCACCATGTGGAAGCAGGGACGGCCCATGGCTGGCACGAATTTCCATTCTGGCGTTGATGCTGAAGCAGTTGGTGACTCGTTCTCTACCTGGTGCCAATTTTTGGTATTGCCCATGGATTGGCATGTCTTGTTTAGGGATTGCTCTACTGAAGTGGGAGCGTTTTGATTGTGTTGAGTGATTACCAGCATTTTTGTTTCTCTGTTGGTTTCATTCGTTGTCAATGTGCTCGGGGCATGCCCTAGCACTTATGGTTTTTCCCCAAGTCGGAAAAACACTTGGAGAAAAACCATTACTTGTAAAATTTTTCTCCCATTAATCCAAATCACTTATTTACCAAAAAAAAAAAAATTCATGGCTTCAACACAATATCTCAATCACTATATTGGATCAAAAGAGAGATACCATCTAGGAACTTACACAAAACCTAACTTATACCTATAGAATCATTCTATATTCATAAATAAGATGCATAAGCAAAACAATGATCTATAATACTTAAACAATAAGCCATATCATAATTTAACACATAATATAAAACTCAATCAACTATTTGCATAACATTATATCCACCACATTCTAGATACTAAGTCCTTGATGACCAGCAATCTTTTTAGTAAAATTCCTCTCTTTACTCTATCTAATCAGGTGACAGCTTGTGGGTCTCATCTGGAAGGAAAAAAAGGAAACAATAGTGAGCTAATAGTTTAGCAAATGCATCATAGCGAGCTTAAAATAGGTGACAGTTTAGCAATAGCGAGCTTAAATATCCCAACTGGCGCTCCAGCGCCAGTTAGGTAGTGATCAAGGGTAGCGGTTTTGTTTTTCCCACTTAGGCCGCACCTCGAGCACTCCTCGGGCATGAATTTTCTATTTTTTGTGCCCAGGTGGCACCTCAAGCGCTGATCGTGTGACGGAACGGATTTTTTTTTTGTCCTCAAAGCTTCCGTCAAACAAAAACACAATTAAAAACCCAAACTAAACCAATTGGGTGTAACACAGGATCAAAGATGCCATCTAGGACACATATATTTTTACCCATAATAAGTATAGCGGAAGTTATTCTAATACTTGTGGAAGCATTCATATTCATTTCAAGATATTCATTTCCGAATACATAGCCAAAAATATTTAATCATAGAAGTCCATCAAGTCATTACAATGATATTTCTCCAAAATAAACTTCCGAGGTCTTTAATAATTCTTCAGACAAACTCTAATCACTCCAACTCGTCAGGCGCAAGCTCTAAAACTTCATCTGTAGGGGGAAAAAATATAAAACAGTGAGCCGAGGCCCAGCAAGGTACATACATATGAACTGTAAAACAGTTATGCCAAAACGATCATATGATCATATAATCATATCAAATCTCATGCTTCATAAATCATTACGCTATAGACTATAAAATGATAACTATAAACTTTACTGATGCATGGTAAAACTGAAAACAATACTCTATACTGTTCACTCTATCATCTTTTCACTGTATACGATTCATTATCATCTTTTCATTGTACCATACATTATCATCATTTTACTGTAATATAACATATCGGTAAAACGGTAAACGGTACTTTATATTATTCCCCTCCTTGTACCAAGCCTCGAGGACGGCTATCATTCCCTCCTTGTACCAAGCCCCGAGGACGGCTATCATTCCCTCTGTGTACCAAGCCCCGAGGACGGCTATCATTACCTTCGTGTACCAAGCCCCAAGGACGGCTATCATTACCTCCGTGTACCAAGCCCCGAGGATGGCTATCATTACCTCCGTGTACCAAGCCCTGAGGATGGCTATCATTCATCTTTTATCAAAAACCCCTTATTGAAATCAGACTTGCATAATATATCTTTAGCTATTTTTAAGTATCTACATATTATACTTGGGACCGGTGCAGATTCTTATCAAGGAAAGGCCGGACATATTTTCAAAAACATATTTTACTGGGGACCGGTGTAGATTTTTATCAAGGGCCGGAGCTCTTTTGAAGCCGGTTTCATTTTCAGTACAATCCGAAGCTCATTTTCAATTTGGAGTCGGAATTTATTTTTAGTGCAAAAGCAGGAGTTCTGGAGTGCTCAAAAAGCCGGAGATCTTGGTTTCAATCGGGCGGAGCTCTCTTTGAACAGCGTATTTTCAAAAAGGACGGAGCTCTTTTGGACGGCGTATTTTCACAAAGGACGGAGCTCTTTTGGACGGAGTACTTTTGTAAGGGACGGAGCTCTTTTGGACGGAGTACTTTTCTTAAGGGACGGAGCTTTTTTGGACGGAGCACTTTTCTTAAGGGACGGAGCTCTTTTTGGACGGAGTACCTTTCTTAAGGGACGGAACTCTTTTGGACGGAGTACCTTTCTTAAGGGACGGAGCTCTTTGGACGAGTACTTTTCTTAAGGGATGGAGCTTTTTTGGACGGAGCACTTTTCACAAAGGACGGAGCTCTTTGGACGGAGTACGTTTCACAAAGGACAGAGCACTTTGGACGGAGTACTTTTCACAAAGGACGGAGCTCTTTAATTTCACAGGGATGGAGTGCTTTACTTTCAAAGGGACGGAGTGCTTTACTTTCACAGGGATGGAGTGCTTTACTTTCAAAGGGACGGAGTGCTTTACTTTCACAGGGACGGAGTGCTTTACTTTCACAGGGACGGAGTACTTTATTTTCACAGGGACGGAGTGCTTTACTTTCATAGGGACAGAGTGCTTTACTTTCAAAGGGACGTAGTGCTTTACTTTCACAGGGACGGAGTGCTTTACTTTCACAGGGATGGAGTGCTTTACTTTTACAAAGCCGGAGTTCATTTTCAGTTTCAGTTCAAAGTCAGAATTACTTTAGAGTTCATTTTCAGTTTCAATTCAAAGTCAGAATTACAAGTCGGAGTTCATTAAAACCGAAGTTCATTTCACATTAAAGGGCGGAGTTTATTTAACAGCCGGAGTTCATTAAAGCCGGAGTTCGTTTTACATTGAGGCCGGAGTTCCCTTTACATTAAGGCCGGAGTTTATTTTAAAGTCAAAGTTCTTTTGGAGTACTTTTTCATCAAAAAGGACGGAGTTCTTTTTCTTAAACGGACGGAGTACTTTAAAAAGCCGGAGTTCATTTTCAGATTCAGTTCAAAGTCAGAATTACAAGCCGGTGTTCATTTTCAGTTTCAGTTCAAAGTCAGAATTACAAGCCAAAGTTCATTAAAACCGGAGTTCATTTCACATTAAAGGGTGGAGTTCATTTAACAGCCGGAGTTCATTAAAGCCGGAGTTCGTTTTACATTGAGGCCGGAGTTCCCTTTACATTAAGGCCAAAGTTTATTTTAAAGCCAGAGTTCTTTTGGAGTACATTTTCATCAAAAAGGACGGAGTTCTTTTTCTTAAACGGACGGAGTACTTTAAAAAGCCGGAGTTCATTTTCAGATTCAGTTCAAAGTCATAATTACAGGCCGGAGTTCATTTTTAGTTTCAGTTCAAAGTCAGAATACAAGCTGGAGTTCATTTTGACACAGGACGGAGTTCATTTTAACAAGCCGGAGTTCATTTAGAAGGTTGTGTTCAATTTCAAGCAAATGCCGTTTTCATGCCAAATGCCAGTTTCGTTTTACATGTCATATGCCAGTTGTAACCTTTGGTCCGGATTTCATGTAAGTTCAGAATGTAGGAAAACAGGCATCATGAACTTCAGAACAGATTCAAACAAAAACTAAAAACATGTTAACGTCCGATTACTTGTAGCAAAACAGAGTGTAGTATATTTGCAAATGAACTAAAAACGGAACTTAAAAACAACGTCCGAAGTACACTTGCAATAAAGCATGAATTTAGAAACAGAGTAGAATATACTTGTAATGAACTTAAAAACGGCGTCCGAGGTACACTTGCCTGACGGGCTGTCTCAAAATTCTTCCCTCCTTGCCTGACAGACGGTTTTTTTTACGTCTTGGAGCTCTCTCCTTCACTCCCTTCTTCCTTACTGCTTGCCGGTTCCCTCGTTTTTCCATCATCCATCGCTGGTTTGTATAGAGGAGGGAGTAGGTGGGGTAAGTTGGGTAAGTTACTTACTCCCGTACTTGTTTGCAGACGGTAGGTGGAGTAACTAGATTAGTTTACCTACTCCTTTTTGTTCACCGCCTAGTTGGATTCTAACTGAAGTCTACTTTTGTCTTTAGTTCTATTAATTTATTCCGGCCAACTGCTCCTTATTTATTGCCAATGTTGCCGGTCGACTCTCCAATTCCGGTCAACATCTCCAAATCCGGTCGACTTCCTCTTATTATTCACTCCGTCCATCACCTTCTCATCAACTTCGGATTTTATTCTCGCTGCACACAAAAATTCTACTCCGGCTTTACCAACACACAAGGCCGAACTTGATTATTTTATGCAAAGGACCTGACTGGATTATTTCATGTAAATGGCCGAAGTTGATATGTTTGGGCCGGACGGACCTCTTTTCAAAAGGCTAGAGTTGATTTTTTGTGTAAAAAGGGCGGACTGGATTTTCACATGCTCAAAGCCGGACTGCACAAAGCCGGACTGCACAAAGCCGGACTTGATTTTTGCCTTAAGGAACCGGACTGATTTCTTCACTTAGAAAACCGGACTGATTCTTTGACTTCCTTGCAGGGCAGGTCGAACTTGATTATTCTTTAAAAAGGGTCGGACTCGATTATTTTAAGACACAAGGGAAAGTTAACCTCTTTTTGACCCATATAAGGCCAGTTCTTCTCAATTTAAGCATCCTTCAATTTTCCTCTATTCTTTGATTATTTTGATTCCATGACTGGGACTTCTACATTTTAGAATCTGGGCCGTCACAGATCGGGCACAGGTCAGGTCTGCGTCGAGCCTACAGCATGCCAGTTTCACATTTTTTCATTTGGGACTCATTTTGACCCTTATAACCAAATTTTTTACATCTTTGGTTCCTAATTTTGATTATATAACATTAATAAATCATGATTATCATAATTTAAAACTCAAAATCTTATTTACATATTAACATTTTATGGTTTGCAACTTCAATTCCCAATTTTCACCAATTTCGAATATTTAGGCTTTTCAAACCGATTCCTCCCGTACCCTTTGACCTTAATTCACTTATTTTAACTTAAGTACCTCCCAATTACTATATTTTAGAATCCAGAACCTCATCACTCATATTTACCATATTGTGGAAACGAGCACCTTACATTGTAAATGTTTACCAGCCATTGGTGGTAGGCGTATATTCATTAGTTCACTGTTACAAAATATGACTTGAAAAGATTATTATAACATTTCATGCACTTGCAACCTCAACTGAGATAAGTTTGAAGGAATCTACTTTGTTATTGATATTCAAATTTAGCAAAATCTCAATTACATTCATGATATTTAGTTTTGGTAGAAACCCTGATAGTTGGCCAATAATTCATGTGTCACGGAGGCATTAAGTCTCGAATAGATTTTTATAAATTATTATCTCTCTGTATAATAATGTCAATTTTCTGAGTTATACTATTGATTTCTAGTGTTATTGATTACATCACTTATTGGATATTATGCTCATGATTGTATTTTTTGGCTTCAAAGTAAAGTAGGTTGATGGCATAATAGGGTAGATCTAATTAATGTTGTGGAGATTTCATGTGGAGAGACAATTTTTTAGTTTAAGAGTATCAACTCAAGTGATGGGAGTTTTCTTTTGAGTTCTAATAGATGATGGATAGTATGATAGGACCATGTTCCCTGTTATTTTATAAACATTTATATGATCCCTTGTTGGGAAGAGTTTAATATTTACGAGAGATATTTGATTCGTAATGGATTTGTGTTAATTATTTATAATTTGAGTTCTTCTACATGGTCAGTTCAGGTTGTCTTGGGTGATTCTATTCCAAGCCACCATAGTTATTGTGCCGAAAAATAAAGTTCTTGTGAGAATTCTTAAGGACTTAAAAAGTCAAAAATATTTGAGGATCTGCTTAGTGATTGGTGACTTAGGATATTTTAGCAATATTCTAAGTATAGAGATATTGAGTGAGTGGATAACTTAGTATAAGCAAGATTCTAAGTTTTTATATTGTTTTGTGGGAGGTCAAAGCAACATAGCATCGATGATCCAATGCTAGTGGATCCATAGGAGTGGCTCTAAGAGAAAATGCCGAGGTGCATGGAGCACTTTGTGAAATGGAAATTTTTGTAAAATAGGCTATTAGCACCTATGCCATTAGACCTCTATTAGTGATTACACCATCCACGGGGGAACACCCACATGTTCAAGAAGGTGAGTGACATTTAATAAGGGACTTCATGATCAGCGAGTCCCTAACTTTACATGTCTACTAGATTCCATGCTTGTAAGGCATAGATGGTGTATGGTTTGAATTTTTTTAATTTATGTCAATAGCGATTAATTTAGTTAATATAATTGAAATTGAGGTCAAATGATGTGAAAAATAAAGTTAAAAAAATTATAAATCGGACGATTTGTGCATCCGCCCCCAGGTCGACGTTGCTGCATCTGTCCTGCATCTTTCAGGCACCTAAGGGGCTGGAGCAAAGCCAAGCATGCCTAAAGCGGGCTTAAGCGCCTGAGCAGGTGACAAAGACAAAATGGTTGCACCCAAGCTGCACTCAAGTGCAGGTCTCTTATAAATTAGTCGAGGACCAGCGTCCACCACATTTTCAAGTGGTGAAAGAAATTAAGGAGAGAGAATAGAGAGAGAAAGGCCAAAGGAGGGAGAAGAAGAGATAGAAAAGGGGGCAAAGCTTCCGAGTAGCTCAATTCGGAAGGTTCAGAGTAAAAATTTTGATATATCAGGCGGAGACAAGTGCATCCTAAGCTTTCTCTTTCTCTTGCTATCAATTTTTGTTGATTCCTTTGGGTATTATGGTTCTAATACTTGTCTTTGTTAAAATTCTAAGGTTAATATAGCAAGAAAATCATTTCTCCATTATTTTATTGAAGGAATTTCATATTCATGGTGGAAAGGAATTTCATATCAATACTCATCTTCGAGATTTATTATCCAAAAGCTCTAAAATTATATTTACCTCGTGGTGGTAAGAATTTCTTACATGTTCTAAGCTCTATGTTGATTTATACATGTAATTACAAGCATGTGAAGATATGAACTCATAAGAAAATAATTATCTATATCTGTATCTATGAATCATGAAAATTATGCAAAGTATTTAAGGAAAACTCCATAATTTATTATATCTGATGATTTGTTCTCCAAGAAGTGAGAATTCTGTGTAATTTCTAGTGAAACCTTTCGTTAAGAATAAGTAATTAAGAATCTGGACCAAGGATTTGTACTTCAGAAGGTAGTATTCCCTAACATACCTGAGAATATTATGGTGGTAAATCGAGGAATACTCCTAGGTCACAGAAGATGCTCTAGTGGCGTATCTATTCTCTGACCCTGTATATTGGATGAAAGGTTTACCGTCCGCCACAAAACGTTAAAGTTTGAGGTGTCATGGTTAGCACCTTATAATGTCTCCGGGCATACACATTTCATTACTCGATCAACTACTCCATTAGCTGGTAAGATATACTGGCTCTAGTCCGCAAATATAAAGAAGTTTATATATTTTTTAGAACCTAAAGAATGAATATAGTAAAAGAGGAAATATAAATATATTCTGAAAAGTGTATTTGATCATACTTCATGTTATGTATTTATATTATGCTCATATGTCCTTCCTTTGTTTTCTTTTGCGTATATTGCCAACTGTCTTTGATTATTATACCTTACTAAGTATTTGGCTCACTCCTTACTATTTTTTTTCCTCTAGATGAGCACGCCCTTATATCTGATGAGGCAAAAAGTAGAGCTTAGGAGTTGTCTAGGTTGCAGATCTTGGAGGAAGAGCCTTGTGGACTTAGATTTGTGATTTTGTACCTTGTGGAGCATTTTTGTATAATTTTGATGGACATGTATTGATGATGTATGTGTATGTTGATGATTGTACAGATAGTTAGTTTTCACTATATTTGATGGATCTATGCACTTTTGCAGGTCCTTATGATTTGTTTGGGTACCTAATGGCATCTTATCTAAGCCGACATCGTAACCAAAGTTATGACGTCGGTGTCATGAGTTTCAAATTGTAGCTTTTTGGATCCTGTGTTGCGATCTTGTAGATATATATTTTGTACTATATAGGGATATTTGTACATGTTTGTATTAGTTTGATGACTATTTTATAGTCAAAACTCTGTCAGATTTCAATTAGAAAATATGGTCCGTCACAATTGATATCAGCTATGAGATGCCATAGGCTTGATTTGAATCGTATGTGGAAGCCTAGGATAGTATAGGCTAGATGAAATAAGTAGATTGAGGCATAGGATGGTTAAGTTAGATTTGGTAGTTTTAGTTGTCATAGTTGCCGTACTTAGACTGTTAGTTGTGTTCTGTTGCATAGAATTGTAATTTCTTAGTTAGTGTCTGACCTATAATCTAACCCATATCATTCTTATTTCAGAATAAACATCTATAGAAGATAATTCCATCGAGATGAAAGACAACGCGTCGAGGTAGTCAACCACATGATAGAAAGGCCGAATATTTGAATCTATTGGGTCGTATGGCAGACATGGGGAAGAGGAATCTTGCTCAAGTGCCTATTCCTGCTCTAGCCCCAGTTTCTGCTAATCCTAGACCATCTACATATGACCGATTCATCCAGGAGAGAGTTCCTGAGTTTCTTGGGAAGCCAGATTCGATTAAAGCGGCACGTGATTCCAGATGCAGAAGAAAGTATTTGCTATTATTTGTTACCCTGAGGAGGATCGGGTACTGTTTGCCTTGTACCGGTTGGAGGGTGAAGCCCAATACTTGTGTGAGAGGATGAAGCGAGCCTTAGGTGTGCCAGAGCATGAGATCATCTGGCCTATGATTGAGGAGATATTTATGGAGAAGTACTTCCCATTCGCCCTCCGTGAGCAGAAGAAGGAAAAGTTTATCCGATTGAGGCAAGGAAATAGGACGGTGGCCGAGTATGATACAAAGTTTACAGAATTGGCACGCTATGATCCATACATGGTCGAGGATGAGGAGAGGAAAGCTAGGAAGTTTCTGCAAGGCTTGCAGGATGATATCCGCAAGCAGTTGGCAACCCTCAAACTGTCGACCTATGGAGAGGAGTTGGATCATGCCTTAATCTACGAGAAAGAGTTTGAGAAAGAGGAGTACTTCAGGAAGAGAATGTCCAGCACAAGTGGCATCGGTTTTAGCTCTAGTCCGGGTTTGGGGAGACCACCTAAGAGATTGAAGCAAGTGGATCAAGAAAAGAAGGCTAGTCCTTCGACACTGGCCAAGCAAGCTCTCGCCAGTCCATATCAGCATTGTGAGAAGCCTTATGGTGTAGGCCTTGCTATAAGGCGTTGGGTGTATATTTCAATTGAGGACAGCCTGGGCACAAGATCAAAGATTGTCCTCACAAAAAGAAAGCTCTTGCCCCTAAGCCGAGTATTCTAGGAAAGGCGTTTGCAGTTATCGCTAGTGAAGCTTAGGCAAATAATACTGTGGTGGAAGGTATTCTTTCTATTTGTGGTGTCTACTGTACTTTTTGATTCTAGATCCACCCATTCTTTTGTGTCGCCTCAATTTGCTTGTTATTTAGTTTCTTCTCCTGTGATTCTCAATTATTCGTTGGTTGTGTCAACGCCCACAGAGTCCTCTGTTGTTACTGATGTCTCATACCCTGGGTGTTTGGTAAACATGAATGGGTTGACCTTAGCTATTGACTTGATTCTTTTGGAGATGCATGAATTTGATGTTATTCTGGGCATGAATTGATTGTCAAGGAATCATGCAACTATTGATTGTTATTCTGGGCATGGTTTTATTAGACCCAGTATTTTGTCGTGGGGTACTCTGATCCACTTCATGAAGAAGAAGGATGAGATTTTGAGGTTGTGTGTAGACTATCGTGAGTTAAATGAGGTCACAATCAAGAACAAGTACCTGTTTCCGTGAATTGATGATCTCTTCGATCAATTGCAAGGGATTCGCGTGTTCTCCAAAATCAATCTTCAATTAGGGTATCATCAACTCAAGATTAAGCAACAGGATGTGGTGAAGACGGCATTCCGAATGAGATATGGCCATTATGAGTTTCTTGTTATGCCACTCGGGTTGACGAATGCTCTGGCTATGTTTATGGATTTGATGAACCGGGTTTTTCAACCCTATTTGGATAAATTTGATGTGGTCTTCATTGATAACATCTTGATCTATTTGAAGAGTTGTGTTGAGCACGATGAGCATTTGAGGATCGTACTTCAGACCCTTATAGAACATAAGTTGCTCACGAAGCTGAAAAAGTGCGAGTTTTGGCTCGATGAAGTATATTCTTGGGCCATGTCATTTCTGATGGAGGCATCTCAGTAAACCCAAAAAAGATTAAAGCTATGATCAATTGGAGTCGACCGATGGCTGTGACGGAGGTCCATAGTTTCTTGGGTATGGCTAGTTATTATCGCCAATTTGTGGAGAATTTCTCTCGGATTACTTTGTCGCTTACTCAGTTGACGAAGAAGGAAGTGAAGTCTGAATGGACTAAAGAGTGTGAGTGAAGCATTCAAGAGTTGAAGGATCGTTTGACTTTGGCACCAATTCTAACTATCCCTGATAGTTCAGGTGGCGTCGAGGTACATTGTGACACTTCTAAGGTTGGCCTCAAATGTGTTTTGATGCAAAATAAAAAGGTGGTTGCTTATGGGTCTCAGCAATTGAAGATTCATGAAAAGAACTATCCAACCCATGATTTGGAGTTAGCCACCATTGTTTTCGCATTGAAGATATGGAGGCATTATTTGTACGATAAGAAGTTTTTGGTGTACTCTGATCACAAGAGCATCAAGTATTTATTTTCATCGAAAGAGTTGAATATGAGGTAGCGGAGATGGATCGAATTCCTTAAAGACTATGATTGTGAGATCCACTATCAGCCAGGGAAGGCGAATGTAGTTGTAGATACTTTGAGTCATCGAACCAGTTATGTGGCAAGGATGCAAATCAAGCAGATGGAGATGCTAGATTACTTGAAGCTTTGTAATATCCAGCGTTATGTCAAAGGTAACAGGATAATGTTGTCTTTCTTGCAAGTGCAGCCCCAGGTACTTCAAAGGATTGAGGAAGGATAAGCAAGAGATCCATTTCTGATGGATATTATTGGAGATCTTGGTCAGGATTCTCGATTAGATTTCAATATCTATGCGGATGAAGTTTTGAGATTCCGAAAGCATTTGTGTGTACCTGATGATAAGGATTTAAAAGAAGAAATCATGAGGGAGGCTCATCGAACTAGGTACACTATCCATCCCGAGATTAATAAGATATATCAGGACCTTAAGAAGTTATGGTGGAGGAATATGCAAAGGGAGATAGCTGCTTTTGTCGAGAGGTATCTCATTTGTCAGCAGTTGAAGGCTGAGAGGAGGAAGCCCTTGAGATTATTGCAGCTTTTGCCCATTCTAAGTTAGAAGTAGGAAGATATTTCTATGGACTTTATTTCAAGCTAGCCCAGGACCCCGAAGAATCATGATGCCATTTGGGTTATTGTGGATCGGCTAACGAAATCGACTCATTTCTTATCCATTCAGATGGCGTATGCTCGTGATCGTCTGGCACGGCTATATATCAATGAGATTGTTAAATTGCATGGAGTGCTAGTATCTATTGTGTCCAATCATGATCCATATTTTGTCTCTAAATTTTGGGAGAGTTTACACTGAGAGTTACAGATGAACTTGAAGTTTAGTACAGCATACTACCCTTAGACAAATAGTCAATCTGAGTGGACTATTTAGATATTAGAGGATATGCTTAAGCCTCTGTGATGGAGTTGACGGGAAATTGGAATAATCACCTGGCGTTGGCTGAATTTGCGAATAACAATTGTTTCCAAGTGAATATTGGCATGGCTCTTTTTGAGGCACTGTATGATAGGAAGTGTCGATCTCTAATCCATTGGGAGGAGACAGGAGATAGGCATCTTTTGGGTCCATATGTAATTAGGGAGACATTTGAAAAGATTGCGGTGATTTTTGAGAAATTGAAGATGGCTCAAAGTTGACAAAAGAATTATGCTGACTGAAAGAGATCCGAGCTTAGATTCAAGGCTAGAGATTTTATTTTCCTCAAGGAATCGCCGTGGAAGAGAATTTTCATATTTGCATTCAAGGAAAGTTGAAGCCGCAATTCTTGGACCTTCGAGATTTTGGAGAGAGTTAGAGAAGTGGCATATGATCTGACGCTGCCGCTGATTTTGGCCAATTTGCATAATGTTTTCCTTGTCTCGATGTTGAGGAAGTATATTCATGATCTGACGCACGTCATCGATTACTGCCCCTTGGTTATCCAAGAAGATTTACGTATTCAGAGGAGCCAGTCCAGATTTTGGATCCAGATGATCAAATCTTGCGCTCAAAGACCATCTCTCTCGTGAAGGTCCTGTGGAAGAATCACTCCCGTGAGAAAGCGACGTGGGAGAGAGAGGATGAGATTTGGGACAAGTATCCCCATTTGTTTTGAAGTATGTCTATTCATTTGATTTATAGGATTTGTTAATTTTGAGGATGAAATGTTCTAAGCAGGGGAGAGTTGTGAGGTTTCGAATTTTAAAATATAGTAAATATGAGATAATAAAATTAATATAATCAAATTTAGGTTTAAGTGTACATAGGAAATTAACATCGGAAGCAAAAGAGGAGTCGGGAGGCCTGACGCCTAGGTGGCACCCGAGACGCACCCAGGGTGCATTTGGCAAAATAGTCGTGCCTGAGGCATGCTCGAAAGTGCTCGAGGCACATTTAGCAAAACATCTTACTCAATGAGTACTCAAGCTAAGCTTCTCAAGTGCTTGGCACCCAATGAGCGTTTGACTGGCACTCAAGTGACAGTTTATATATATAAGCACACGCAAGGATTTTTCCTTCATTTTTTGTTCAGTCCAGAGAGAGAGGAGAGAGAGAGCGTGAAGTTCATGAGTTCGATTCTGAGCTTGAGCTAGTTAGAGAAGTGTTAACTCGGGTCGAGGTAAGTGCACTCATATAATTTTCTCATTTCTTTACACTTGTATTCCATTTTTTTTCGAGTATCTTCATTCCAATACCCGTTTAAGTTTATATTTTATAAAACTCATAATTTGAGTATGTATATATATCAATTTTATATCCGATTTGTATGTTTTGTGCGGTATTTCGTACATGAAAACCCTAACCCGCGCCCCCTTCGGTTTTAACCAATTTATTTGAGATTTATACATGATTTGGCTTTAGAAACTTAAAATTCTAGCTTTATGGATGTGGGTACTCCAAATATTTGGTATTTATTCACATATATTTTGTATATGTTATTTTACGGGTTCCGAAAATATTATTGGATGTGAATTGTAATATTTATTCGCATATACATTATATATATTATCATGTATATACTCTAAAAATTACGTTGTATGCATTTGTGAATAGATTTATTGTCCAGAAGTTCTAAAGTTATGTTTGCCTCATGGTGGTAAGAATTTCTTACATGTTCCAAGCTCTATGTTAATTTATGCATATAATTACAAGCATGTGAAGATATGAACTCATAAGAAAATGATTATTTGTATCTGTATCTATAAATCATGAAAGTTATGCAAAGTATTTAAAGGGAACTCTATAATTTGTTATATATGATTATTTATTCTCCAAGGAGTGAGAACTCTGTATAAGTTTCTGGTGGAACCTTTCCTTAAGAATAAGTAATTAATAATTTGGATCAAGAATTTGTACTTCAAATGGTAGTATTCCCTGGCATACCTTAAAATATTACAGTGGTAGATCAAGGAATGCTCCTAGACCATAGGAGATACTCTTGTGGCTTATTGTTATATGGCCTTGTATCTCGAGGGAAAGGTATATCATCCGCTACGGGACGTTAAAGTTTGAGGTATCATGGTTAATGCCTTATAATGTCTAGGGGCATACGCATTCCATTCCTCGATCGGCTACTCCGTTAGTTGGTAAGGTTTACTAACCCTAATCCATAAAAACAAAGAAGTTTATACATATTTTAGAATATAAAGAAAGAACATAGTGAAGGAGAAAAGATAAATGTATTCCGAAAAGTGCATTTGATCATACTTCATATTATGCATTTATGTTATACTCATATATCCTTCCTTTATTTTATTTTGCATATATTGCCTACTATTGTTTATTATTATGCCTTGTTGAGCATTTGACCCACTCCTTACTGTTTTCTTTTCTTCAGATGAGCATGCCCTTATATCTGATGATGTATAGTAGAGTTTAGGAGTTGGCTAGGCTGCAAATCTTAGAGGAAGAGCCTTGTGGACTTAGTTTTGTGATTTGTACCTTGCGGAGTATTTTGTATAATTTTGATGGATATATATTGATGATGTACGTGTATATTGATGATTATATAGATAGTTTCTGCTATATTTAATGGATGTATATACTTTCGCAGGTTCTTATGGTTTGTTTGGGTACTTATTAGTATCTTATCTGAGCTGACATCATAACCAAAATTATGATGTCGGTGCCATGAGTTTCAAATTGTGGCTTTTTTGATCCTATGTTGTGATTTTTTGGGTGTATATTTTGTATTGTACAGAAATATTTGTACAGGTTTGTATTAGTTTGACGACCATTTTACAATCAAAACTCTACCAGATTCCGATTAAAAAATATGGTCCATCACATTATAAGACGATAATTGTGAGATTTCGAGTCTAAAAATATAATAAATATGAGGAAATCAACGTGATAATAATTAATACTAAACCTATTGAATGTATGAGTATGCGTATCGAAAGAAAAATCGGATTGTGAATTGCTAAAATGCTGCCAGTAGACCACACATGCTATGCGCTCGAGCGCAGGCTCGAGCGCAAAAAGCAATGGCCAAGCAGCAGGCCGCGCCTGTTGCACGCTCAAACGGAGCTCGAGTGGTAAAATCCAGTAGCTCCCCCGCCCGTTGAGCACCTGTTCGCGCTCGAGCGGGGGCCGGCAGCGAGGCCGCGCTCACCGCTCGCTCACCCGGTGCTCGAGCACCCCGACGGGTATAAAAACGCGACCTGCTTCATGTTTCTTCAAATTTTCTCATTTCCAGAGGATTTTTGGAGTGGAGGAGAGAGGAAGAGCGTCGATTTTAGAGAGAAAAAGGAGGAGATCGAACCATAGAGTCCGAATCCACCAGGGAGCCAGTTATAAAAGTGATAGCACGCATCAAGGCAAGTGTTCTCATACTCACTAACTTTCCTCTTTCGATGTTTTTCGGTTATTGTTGGGTATTTTCGTCTCAATACCCACCCAAACCATGGAAAATGTGATACCCGTGACTTGAGACTAAAGATTATGTAATTTATTATCCGATTTACTCACTGATCCAACCGGTAGAGTACTGTCAAACCCTAACCTACGGGAAATTGGGGGTTTTCTGTTTCTACACATTATTTCGTTAAATTGACCCCAAGATGTGAATCCCCACATCCCAAATGTGTATATACGTCGGCCGGGCAATCGATCTCGCACGTCTTGACCAGTTCGCGGTGTCCGGGCCCTTTAAATGGGCGCTAACACTGTTCACTGAGACAAAAGGGGAAATTTGCATGTTTTTCCTTCATAAAATGTTGAGATGACTTTGAAATATGAATCTCCACATCCCAAAAGTAAGTACGTGTTGACCGGACGTCCGATTCCACAAAATTTGACCCGTCCGCGGCGTCCGAGCCCTCTAAAAGTGGCCTAACACTATTCACCTAAAATTGGAAGGTAAGTGTACATGCTTTAGCTCTCTTCAATTGTGATGGAACTTATGACTCAATGTTGTGTCAAACTGTAAGCTCTAAAATGTGTAATTGTTTACCGGGAGCAAAGAGATGCGTCCCGAAGGCTTCTAAAGTGGTGTTTGACCCACGGAGATAAGTATAATCAAACTCTCTTACGAGTTGAACTTATTGGTTGAAAAATCTAAGCTCCAAATGAAAGAAAGTAATAGAACGAGTAAATGAAAGGGAATCCACAAAGTGTAAAGTGATGGATTTGGTCTCCCGGTTGGAGACATGTGATGGGAATGTGATTTCCCGGTTTGAGAATGTATATGGCAATGGTGGATTCCTCTTCAAGGATTAAGACTAATCTTGAAACTAGGACTACAGATCATGGGAGCTTACTATGTACATCACAGTGGGAACCCAAGGAATACTCCGGCCGCTCCTAGGGGCGGCTGATATTTAGGGTACGCTTTAGGATACTGCTGTGAAAGAACGAGGATTGCGCTGGTCTCTGGGGGATATGGGGCGATTGAGATGACCGAGTACTGCAGGCCTAAAATGTAGCCGATGGTCGAGTGCTATAGACCTAAAATGTAGCCGATGGTCGAGTGCTGCAGACCTAAAATATAGTCGGCTTTAGAATGTGTGGCAGACACATTCCTTTCCTCGTCCTCTCACATCGTTGGTTAGTCTGACCTACTAGCCCGGGTCCATAAAAATTGATGAAAGTAATGAAAATGAATGAACGTAACCAGAACAAACATGCGAACTAAATGATTCCCGATGCTTCCTCTCCTCGCATGCTTTCTTTATCCAAGTTATGTGATTCCCCTACCCAGTTACTGTCTTTCCTGTAAATTGCTATAGTTAGTGACGTATGATTTTATTTGTTGGGTTGTATGCTCACCCTTACTGTATATCTTTCAAATGAGAACACATTGATGCCCGACGAGACAGAGTAGACCATAGAAGTGTGATTCACAATTGATATTGCACACAGGACTCGGGGCTGGGACTTAGTTGATTTTGTATATGAAACAGGAATTTTGGTCATACTTTTGTAAACTGTATAAAATATGTATGGTGATGATTAATAATGATTAGCATGAATGAATGATGGATTAGTTTCCGCTATATATTGTAGTTTTTATACTTCCGCAGATCCTTCTCATTGTGGTTATGATCAAGGTTCCTAGTTGGCATCCTTTCCCACCGGCATTATACTGGAGTTATGATGTCGATACCGTCTCGGTTGATGCGGCAATTAGATCCAGTATAGTGTGTTGAGCAATAAGACTTGTAGTTTTATTGTGGATGGTTGTAGATTATTGTGTAGGGTTGATTTACATGTATTTATATTTCAACAAACACTCGATTTACAAACGGAACTCTACCCAATTTTCTACAGAAATTAATAATTTTAATTAGGAATATAGTTTATTATTATCCTTGACGGAGGTTATTTAAGGAGAATAACGCGGTCCGTCACAACAATTACTTAAATACAAGCATATTGCCAGAAAAGCCAAAGTGTTTTCACCTTCTTTGGCCAAATCTTCCAACATTTTCATAATTACAGTTCCGTCCGCCCACTGTCATTGGTTAGGAGCATTATAAAACTATGACAAAACTTTATAATTCTAGAATGAAGCAATAGAAAAATTAGTTAAAGAGTTGCTATCGATATGATTTATTACAATAAAATGGTCTAAATTGGTACTCCAAAAATGGCAAATGAGTTAATCAATATTGTAGGGTTGAAAATAAAATTTTAAGCAATTGATTGTAACCTTTTACAACTAGTCTTATCTTAAACTATTCAACCAACCCATCTACCTTTAGTTTGGCTTTGAACACTCACTTCAAGATGGCTAAATAGGTTATTGAACTCACAATTCATTAGATACTTTTTATGAATGTAAATTAAATACTGTAAATAAGTTATTCCAAAAGGAGGAACCCACCCGATGAGGAGCTCGCATCTAATTACAATAAGTTTAATATTTATGAAAGATATTTAATTCATAATAGATTTAAGTTAAGCCCTTATGATTTGAGTTGTTCCGCATAATCAATTCAATTTGGTTCAAATGATTCAAGTACGAGCCACCACACCAATAATCTCTTGTGGATCTTACTCGTCATTAATGAAAGGCTAAAATATTTGTCCCTGCATAGCTAGACAAATAACACCAAATTTTTGACATCCCTAGACCATCCACACTACCAACTCACAAAGCATGTGACATCACGTAACCAACTCACGTGACAATACAATAACCATCAACCAACTCATATGGTATGCAATAAGTTCTAATATCTCTCACCACTGTCTAACCAATATCACAATATAATGGCCATATGAATGTAAAAGCATCCTACCATAATTATTATGACCTCATCATCTACCATGACATAAAAATTAGTATCCAAAAATTATAGACTATATTACAGTTCCATGGGTCCCATATTCTCAAATACCATGACATTTTTGCATAATCTACTCAACCTTAACCACAATTATAAATTAAACAATGTAATTCTAGTACTTAACTCAAATATCAAAGACAAAAAAATTAAAATCCAATAAAATAGGACAATTCTAAGACTCAAATAACAATCTATAGTTCTAGCATTTGAGTACTAGCTCATATGGTACAAATAAGATATAACAAGAATCAACCGTTAGAATCAACTAACACAACCCAAAATTAAAGAAATAAAAAAATTGGATAAAATTGTCACAATAAACACATGGCATTCGAATACTGCATTAAATGCCAAATTAGAAATACTAAAAAATGACTTTGAATTTGACTGATTATTGAATAAAATTAAAGGATAAGTTAACTAATCAAAATTATATATCATTAAACTTAAATAAGAGCCAAATATAGTTATGAAATTAAGTATTATCATGAACTTACATATTTCATTTGCACTTTTATGCAATGTTCTTTATTTCTTCTAAAGTTTTCTCAATTTATATGGCAATTTATTGGTATATTTTTGAAATGAACATTTCATACATTGAATAACACAAAAAAAACCCACAAGAATTATAGAAATTCATGATTATTTGGAAATAAAAGATAATTTACCAAAACTAGAACATGCTATCACAAAAAAGAAGCATCACTAGAAATTTTCAAGGTATTTGGATATTATAACTTAAATTTATGAAATATTAACATTTGGATTCAACTTGAAATAAAAAAAAACTTAATTAATTTTGCTTCATGAATTATATCATGACTGAATCAAATATTTAGAAGGAGAAAGAATGAAACGATTTATATATTTAGCGATTATTGATCTTTTTTACAAGTAATTTCTTCAAATCTTTAATGTTGGAAGTCTTTTCCAATTTTTTCTTTCTTTTCCTAATGTTTTTCTTCTTCACTAATCTTTCTTGTCTTTTTTGTGGGGGTGGGGTTTGCAAGTTAATGTAATAATAATAATAAGTGAGACCATCTCTTATTTGTAGTGATGGGTGTACCCGAAATAGGCTGGCCCCAAGAAGTCAACAAGGGCCCAAAATGACGGTCAACACTTTAACAGCCCAGACGGAAAACAGGCCCAAGACGGTCAACGCTGGTGTAAATCGTCGGGCGGCCAACGAGCACACAGGCGGTCAACTCAAACAATGACCGTCTGCGTAATGGACCTGGTCCATTCAGGCCCATGATCCATCAGGCGGCCAACAACAACTCTCCAGGCATCTCCCACGATCCCAACTGGCACCCAAAATGAATATTGACAATATTTGCGCCTTTCGCATAAGGAAGGCGCCAGATTTTTCCAAATCCTTGCCAACTAAGGCTTTCCAACGGTAACATGCACAAAAGGAACGTGACCGGCTTGGAAAGCTGTTGGCCGCCTCAGAAGGAAACTGCCTCGCTTAGTTTGGCAACTAGCATCCGCTCCAAAAGGCAAGCCAGCTAAGGATCAGAGAGGGAATCGTTCCTTCCAAAGAAGGAAGATCGTCCTCTCAATCATAAGTAAGCCTTCGAATCACCATTGAAGGCATGCTTTCTGTAACGCAAATCAAGTGCTCTCAGTGAACTACTTTCTCAGCCATTGAAACCCTCAGAATTGCCAACGTTTTCTGCTATGCAAACACATTTACTAGCAACCCTAAGGCAAACAAGCGCGCCTCTCACGGCCATTTACTGCCTTCCCACCTCCCAGATTCAAGGGGGCATCCTTGTCTCTCTTTCATCTGGGAGACGCACTCTATCACTCTCTCTTTTTCTCAATTTTAGTTTCATTCTTTTGAAGACTGTTTTACTGACTTAAGTGTCGGAATATTTTCGGTGGGACAACTTTCCACCGACATATTAACCTCCTGTTTTGCTTAGTGGTGTGCAGGATCCAACTCAGGGAACGGAGCCGGAACCACGACAAGAAGATCATCTGAATCTATTCGAAGTTCGGATCTAGAGACGCATCATTGGCGCCGTCTGTGGGAAGCGCATACAAAAGCCAACTACAAATCTGCACAAACGCTCTCTTTCACCTTCTGATTCTACAATGGTGAACATGAGAGCCCAAGCTAGCGATCCCGCTAGAGATGCTGCTAACCCCGACCAGGACCACGCTGCTGGTGCCATGGTCAATGGGGCCACAGGCGGAGTTCCACCGCCTTATTTTCAACAACTGGTGGAGCAAATGCAAGCCAACAATCGTCTACTCCAGATGCTTTGTGCTCAGAACAAGCAGCGACTACAAGTGGCTCCACCAGCAGCCACCCCTGCACCTGCCACCAAAAGGGATGGCCAAAAGAAGAAGAAGCTGGCCAAAAGGCCCGTGAAAATCGGGGACAACCCGGCTCCAGCGTCCTCCCGCGTTCCTGGCCAAAACAGGCTTGAAGAACGCTCCAGGAGCACGTCTCCACCAGAAAGCCTGGAGAGAAGAAATCTCTGATACTCTCGGGCAGAAGACAATAACGGAGTCCAGGAGCGAGCCTCCAGGACTGCCAGATCCACTGGAGGCAGTAGCTGACCGGCTGCTGAACCCTCCAGGGACAAGACGGAGTTGAGGGATTACCTCAACCCCAAACGATCAGCAAACGCCGCTCGTGCTGATCCGCGAGTGGACAAAATCTGGAACCGTGTGTTCCAAGATGAGGAGCGCGCCATCGACTTGGACCAATCTCCTTTTACTACGGGGATCCTGAGCCGTCCACTACCAACGAAGTTCAAGATGCCTTCCCTTGACTTATACGATGGGGGCAGTGATCCGGTTGACCACCTAGATCACTTCCGCACCCATCTAAGTCTACAAGGGCTAGAGGACTCAACGATGTGCCACTATTTTCAGCTCACGCTGAAGGGAGATACCCGAATCTGGTTCCATCACCTCCCTTCAGGCACCATCAGCAGTTTTCGTGATCTCACGGATCTCTACCTGGCTCAGTACGCCTCGAGTCGACGAGAAGAGAAGCAGCCGTGGCATCTCTCCCACATAAAGTAGAAACCGGGAGAGAACCCACGGCATTTCCTAGATCGTTTCGTGGCGGAGGCCAGAAGGATTCCCAGGATTACAGAGGAGATGAAGCTGGGCAGTTTCATCTCAGCACTGACTTACGGTAACTTTTTCAAGCACCTGGCTCACAAAAATCCTCAGACTTTTTGAGAGGCGGAATCCATCACCCGAGCCTACCTGCAGCAGAGGAGGCCAACGAGGCAAAACTTTGATAAAAAGGCGGCTCAGCCTCGATTGTTCCCTGGTGAAGGGAAGAGGAAGTACAGCGGCGGAGAACATTCCCTCCAGAAGCAGTGCCAGAATGGGGCCCCAGAACGCAGAGACTACGGGCCCACCAGTTTCACACCTCTGACGGACACGCGCTCAAACATCCTCATGCAGATCCGAGGAGAAAAATTCCTGAAGTGGCCAAAACTGCTGAAGAAGGACTCTGGAAATCGGTCAAAGTACTGTGACTTCCATCGCTCCGCTGGCCATTCAACTGAGGACTGCAAGACGCTGCAAAGGGAGATCGAGGAGCTGGTTCACAGATGCCACCTCACCAAGTTTGTTAGAGGTCTTGGACAGAGCTCTAGAGCAGCTGGCAAGGAGGGGCAGGAGCAGACTCCACCCCGGAATCCGGTTGCAATGGGGGTGGTCAGCATGGTTGCCATCCGATCCGCTAAAAACCCATCTGGTAGCGAGGAGGAGTAGACTGGGAGGAAGAAACAGCGCACGGTGGACAACTCAATCAGTTTTAGTGATGATGACTTAGCCCATGTAGTGTCCCCCGATGCTGATCCCCTCGTTGTATCCATGCTCGTTTCAGACGGTAATGTAGACTACCAGCTGAAGCGAGTATTCATTAATAATGGAAGTTCTCATGATTTGCTTTACTTGGATGCTTTCTTCAGATTAGGCCTAAAAAAGAACTAACTAAAACCGGCCGAGGGCCCATTATACGGTCTTGACAACGAACCAGTGCCCGTTTAAGGGACTATTCAATTGGAAGTTACCTTAGGGACGTATCCAAAGACAGTAAGTCACACTCTCACCTTCTTGGTGGTCAACCTACCCTCAGTATACAACGCTATACGGGGCAGGCCGTGCTTGACGGCATTCGGGGCAATTACCTCGATTTCGCACCTCAAAATGAAATTTCCAACGCCCTAATATTCAGGGTAGTTACGGTCTACTATGTAAGCAAAACGTTGACCGGCCCAGAGACTCGTTACTCGCTTGTAGAAAAGTTAGCCTTGGCGCGAATATTCTCTGCGCGAAAGTTGAGGCCTTACTTTCAGGCCAATCGGATAGTGGTCCTTATGGACCAGCCATTGAAAAACATCCACCAGAAACCCGACGTTTCTGGATGATTAGTAAAGTGGGCTATCGAGTTGGGCGAGCTCGACATCGAATTCTAGCCCAAGCCTATTGTGAAAGCACAGGCGCTGGCTCATTTCATTGTTGAGACTACAACCCCAGTTCTCGAGGAACGGCCCGAAGAAAACGTGGAACTGCCTATCAGAGTTCCAAAATGGATACTCCACATAGACGAATCGTCTACTGACACGGGCAGTGGTGCTGGAGTTATCCTTACAACTCCTGACGGGTTTGAGGTGAAATACTCCCTTAGACTCGACTTCCTGGCAACCAATAACGTTGCCGAGTACGAAGCCTTACTAGCCGGCTTACGATTATCCAAATAGTACTCTGCCGGAGGCTGGCGATTTACAGCGACTCAGAGGTAATCGTTAACCAGGTTAACGGGTGCTTCGAGGCAAACAACCCTCTCTTGGCTAAGTACTTGGCAAGAGCGAGGGAGGCCATCCAGGGTTTCGACAAACTGACCCTGGTTCACGTTCCTCGAACTGAAAACTGGAAGGCAGACCAGCTGGCCAAAGCCGCTGCAGCCGAAAACCCAGAACAGGATTTGAGGGACATGCGGGAGATCCTGAATACTCCCAGCATAGAGAAGCAAGAGGCCATGCAGATTTCCAAAGCGGAAAACTGGATGATGCCTTTCCTTAACTACCTGGTGGACAGATCATTGCCAGATGATGTGGAAAAAGCCAAACAGGTCAAGAAGATATCCGGCTGGTACACTGTGGTTGACGGGCAGCTGTATCGCTGTGGTTACTCAAGCCCATACCTCCGCCGTCTAACTCCCGAGGTGGCTGACTACGCTCTAAGCGAAGTCCTCCTCGGGATCTGCGGGTCGCACATCGGCGGAAAAAACTTGGCCTTCAAGGTCATGCGCCAGGGTTACTACTAGCCCTCGATGAAAAAAGGTGCGCTGGAGTTCGTGAAGAAATGTGAAAGATGCAAGCTTCATAGCAACCTTCACTGCCAGCCATCCGCAGATCTGAAGGCCCTTCAAGCTCCTTGGCCCTTCGGCAATGGGGGCTCGATCTCCTCGGCCCATTTCCCATTGCCACGGGGCAAAGAAAATTCATCATCGTGGGCATCGACTACTTCACCAAGTGGGTCGAAGCTGTCCTACTGGCTAAGATAACAGAACACAATGCCCTAGAATTCCTCTCCCAGAACATCATCTATAGATTCGGCGTCCTCGAGGTTGTTGTAACTAACAACGGGACCCAGTTCTCGGGGAAACGCTTCACCAAGTATTGCACCAGCCTTGGCATCAAGCTGGTCCACACTTCGGTGGCATACCCCCAAGCCAATGGGCAGGTGGAGGTTACAAACCGTATGCTACTCCACTGGTTAAAGACTAAGCTGGAGGACGCCGGGGGCTCCTGGGCTGACGAGCTCCCATCCGTCCTCTGGTCTTATCGGACAATCCCAAAGCAACCAATGCGCGAGACACCCTTCAGCCTCTGTTACGAGACTAAGGTGGTAATCCCTGTCGAAATCGGGCTTCCAAGTCTCAGGGTAGAGTCTTTCGACCCACAGACTAACTCCCAAAAAATCAGGGAGCACTTAGACTTGTTAAAAGAAGCCCGCGACGCTGCCAGAGTGAGGACAGTGACCTACCAACATCGGATCGCCCGGTACTACAACAAAAAAGTTAAGGCGCAACAATTCAATGTGGGGGACCTGGTCCTGCGAGGCGTTGAGGCCACAAGCAAGCTGGCCGGCCGCAACAAGCTCTCCCCTAATTGTGAGGGGCCTTCCTCGTCTCCACCGTCCTGCGAAACGAAGCTTACAAACTCCGAGGCCAGGACGGAAAACTAGTTACACGAACGTGGAATGCAACCCACCTCCGGTGTTACTTCCAATAGCGAACCCAGGTACGTACTTGCATCATTATGTGCACTCGCCTGCTTGTTTTCAATTTATAAAAGATAAGTGTGTACTTAGCAACCCTATTACTTACGTGTGCATGATTGTTTTCTTTGCAGGTTATCCGACTTAGACTGCCCCTAAGTCGGGAGGGTCTTCACCCTCTCGTTAAACCCTGGTCATCCAGGCGGCCAAAAATGGTCGAACTTGAACCTCAGTCATCTGAGCGGCCCATTAGCGGTCATATTTAAACCCTGGTCATCTAGGTGGCCCATGAGCAACCTACTTTAAACCCTGGTCATCCAGGTGACCCACAAACGACCTAATGTAAACCTCGGTCATCCGAGCGGCCCATTAGTGGTCGTACTAAACTTAGTCATCCAAGTGACCCGACAGTGGGCAAAAACCTTAGGGGGCTTACGTAGCACATGCAACGACCTCCTCGACAAGGAGGTAGAGTGATTAGTTAGTGACGGTCGAAGGGAGAAGCATTTCTTCTCCAACATTGGCTGCCAAGTTATCACTTGTTCGGCACCACCGGGCTGGTTTCACACAACCACTTACCCAGCTAAAGGACTTAGCTCCTTAGGCAGCCAGCCAACCAGGTTGGCTGCCCCACGCAATAACCCTCTCTACGAGGAAATAGCGTGATCGTGCAGCGACGGGAAGCATTTCTTCTCCAATGCTGGCTGTCCGAATCACCACTTAGACAGCACCATAGGGCTGGTTAACACAACCACCTGCCAAGCCTAGGGACTTAGCTCCTTAGGCAGCCCAGCAACGGTCACCGGCCAACTCAGTTGGCCGCCCCATGTGACACGGCATACAAACACAAGCAGTGAGCATAAATGGACACGGAAGTGAAAGAATTCCATTTCATTGCTTTAAAAAATATTACAAAGTTACAAAATTACAAGTATAAAAAAAAAGGATACAAAAGGCTAAGGAGGCAGCGGCCTCCTTTGACTATCCTGGGGCTCCTCCTCCACGAGGTCGTCTTTGTGGTGCACCCCGCGGTTTCCTAAATGAAGGTACAAATGGGGAAGTCAGGATCAATCATCCGCACAAGACGCCGACAGACCTGAACCCCCTCAAACATTCGGGCGTGCAGCATGCCCTCGAGCTCTTGGGGGCAAATCCGAAGACCCAGCTCGTTCTCCAGGGTGGATATCCGATCTGCAAGCCGCTTCTTGCTTGTCTTGCTCTGGTCTTCCTCCTCTTTCAAACGGGCATTCTCAGCTCTCAGGCTGGCGATCTCCGTCTTCATGCCGTGCAGGACAGCCTCAAGGGCAGCAATCTGCTTGCGGTGCTTCCCTCCTAAAGCAGCCAGCCTTGCATCCAATCAGGCGATCTCCGCCTCTCTGTCCGCGATCATTTGGTCACGTTGCACCAACTCCCGGGTAAAGGCTGAGATCAGCCTCCTTGACTGCACAAGACAAAAACATAGTGTAAGTTATAAAGACGAGAAAGAAAGAAGTGCAAGGAGGCCATTACAAGAACCATACCTCACAGAGTCTCCTTGTGGGCCTCTCAGGCCTGGCCTCCAGGCCTGGCCCAGGTGGCGGTGGACCAGGAGCACCCTCCCGAGCCGAACACGCAGCTGCCTCATCCAGAATGCACTCCATGAGCTCATCATCCTCACCCATGGCAGCTACAGGCTCTTCTCTAGCAGGCTCTAAAGCGGCTTTTGTGGGCTCCTCTCTTGCAGCCTCTGGAGTAGCTGCCACAAGATCCCCTTTGGCCACCTCTGGAGCAGCTATTGGAGAATCGAGCCCCACTATTGGCTCCTCCACAATAGTCCACGTGGCCGCCGTTGGTTCACAAACTGGCTCCTCTAGTGACTTCATCCACGCAGCACCCGAAACCACTCGTGACGCAGGCTTCGCCAGGATGACCCCTCCTGCTTCAACAGACCAACCCTCTGGGGTCCTTTCTCGTCCTGCAGAGCTACCCGCTCCACTGCAAATTCCAACGGAAACGTAATTAACGAGCGACGACGACGATGAAGGCGTCTCCAGCACCTTCTCAAGTAGTGGGCCAATAAACCCTTCATCGGTGTGTCGCGTACGGATGATTACCCCCCTGGATTCTTCACGGTCATCATCCTTACCGGAGGCATTGGTTTTTGAACCGGGGATGGTGGTCCCTAGTTTACTTTCCTAGACTCCGCCCGAGAAACCAAAAAATCCCGAATAAAGTCATCAGGGTTCTCCTTTATTGCCGTTAACAGCCACTCACAGGTAGCCATCTCCGCCGTGGACGACATCCCAAAATATGCCTCTGGAAATTGGCCCCATTCCCTTGCAATGGGCCAGGCTGCCCCCACGCTCACGAAGAAGAACCTGTTCTTCCAGTTCTTCAGCGAGTTGTGTATGGCCTTGTTAATCTTTATTCCAGTATGGGGACGAGCAATATCCACTCTCCCCCCTGGTTTATTTTGAATAATACCCTAACTATGGATATCCTAAGTTTCTTGCCAAGCTTTCAAACAAAAATGCACATGGTACAGAGGTACCTCACGGCATTAGCGTGAAGCTGGGCGATGGGGACGCACAGAGCCTTCAGAACCGACTCCAACTCTTCCGGCAACGGGAGGCGGAGGCCGCTTCTCAAGTGAGCCTCGTAAATAGTAATATGCCCCTCTGGTGGAGCATAGGCCCTGTCCTCTTTCCCGGGAACCCTCCACGCAATCTCCTTTGGGATATTGAACTCGACACATAGGGCTTTAATGTCATTTTCTCTCAAGACGGAGGCAAAATCGGTGACGGAAGCAATGGCAACTCAGAGGACTAGGGTTTCTGAATGTCACTAAAAAACGAAAATAAAGAAGACAAAGGACTGAAGGCGTAAGTGATTTCAAATTACGGAAGGTGAACTTAAGCGCCAAGTATGAAACCCCTCATTAAGGACGCCGTCAGTCCTGCCACGTGTCACCTCCCTACTTGGCCCTGCAAAAGGCGGATCTCTGACTCATTAATGGCTAGGATATCCGACTAACCAAAGGGAGACACGTGTCACTTTCTGCCCTGTAAATCGGCTAATGGCCACGCGTCCATCAGGATTGGCAGAAAATGCTTCCAGAATTGGCCAGGATGACAAACAATTCTGATTCTTCGGAATTGACCAAGACAGTCAACAATTCTGGTTTTCTGAAATTGACCTAAACGGTCAACAATTCTGATTTTCTGAAATTGACCAGGATGGTCAACATTACTGGTTCTCTAGAATTGACCAAGACGGGGTCCTCAGAGCAACAAGGGGCATCCCATCATGAACATACTGGAGGCCAGACTTCTGGCCACCAGCATGGGGGGCTAGTGATGGGTGAACCCGAAATAGACTAGCCCCAAGAAGTCAACAAGGGCTCAAAATGACGGTCAACACTTTAACGGCCTAGATGGAAAATAGGCCCAAGAGCTAAAAGGCCTAAGACGGTCAACGCTGGTGTTAACCGTCGGGCGGCCAACGTGCACACAGGCGGTCAACTAAAATGTTGACCGTCTGCGCACCGCACGTTGGGCCCAAAAGAGGCTTTTCTACAGTAATGGGCCTGGTCCATTCGAGCCCGTGAGCCATCAGGCAGCCAACAACGGCTCTCCAGGCATCTCCCACGATCCCAGTTGGCAACCAAAACGGATATTGACAATATTGGCGCCTTTCGCATAAGGAAGGCGCTAGATTTTTCCAAATCTTTGCCAACTAAGGCTTTCCAACGGTAACATGCACAGAAGGAAGGTGACCGGCTTGGAAAGCTGTTGGCCGCCTCAGAAGGAAACTGCCTCGCTTAGTTTGGTAACTGGCATCCGCTCTAAAAGGCAAGCCAACCAAGGATCACAGAGGGAATCGTTCCTTCCAAAGAAGGAAGATCGTCCTCTCAGTCATAAGTAAGCCTTCGAATCACCATTGAAGGCACGCTTTCTGTAACGCAAAACAAGTGCTCTCAGTGAAATACTTTCTCAGCCATTGAAACCCTCAGAATTGCCAATGTTTTCTGCTACGCAAACACATTCACTAGCAATCCTAAGGCAAACAAGAGTGCCTCTCATGGCCGTTTACTACCTTCCCACCTCCCAGATTCAAGGAGGCATCCTCGTCTCTCTTTCATCTGGGAAACGCACTCTGTCACTCTCTCTTTTTCTCAATTTCAGTTTCATTCTTTTGAAGACTGTTTTACTGACTTGAGCGTCGGAGTATTTTTGGTGGGACAACTTTCCGCTGACACACTGACCTCCTGTTCTATTTAGTGGTGTGCAGGATCCAACTCAGGGAACGGACCCGAAACCACGACAAGAGGATCATCCGAATCTGTTCGAACTTTGGATCCAGAGACGCATCATATAATATAGGAAATTTTTAATTTTTAGAATTTTAATCACCCAAATATGTCTGAACCATATTAGTTACCTAATTTTTAATTTTCGCCAAACTTTCAACAGTTCAAAACATAATTCTTTGTCCAAATTCGTACAAAAAATTGATCTTTCTTAATAACAGTATTCTAACGTTTGAGGTACCATTTAAACACCTCATTACACATTATAATAAGCAGCTGGCATTAGAAGCACCATTCAAACACTGCATTGAATGTCAATATTAATTTACTAATTTTCTATAAAATGGTTTTAACTATCATCAAATTTTTGAATAAGCTATAATTATTCATGAATATCATAAAAAATTAATATATTTAATTTATTATCTAATTATCATAACTTAGAAATAGCTAAAATATTATAATCCTATTCCCTTAAAGAAAATTTCATCCTTGAAATGTATACCTAGGTATTGAACAAAAAAGGACACTTTTGTAATGTCCCGGTTTTCAAGAATTGTAATTAAGGTCCTATAATCAAGATTTGGCTTAATTGATATTAAGTTATGAGGAATTATCATAATGGCCAAGAAATTATCTAAAGAAAAGAATAGTTCACCTACAATAAAATCATTGACTGGAATTGACAAGTTGACCAACAGTAATCACTAACCGAAATTCGCAAGTTGATCGGTAGACCATGAGGAAGGATTAGATGAGCGCCTTGTTGATCGGATAGGTTGGATATGGGAGAAAATGATCCTGTCAACAGAAGGTTGACCGGCTATGAGAGGCTATATCCTGTTGAAGAAATAATCCAGCAAAATGAGGAAGGAGAATAGAATTCTGCCAGAGATCATTTCCAGATACGATTAAGTGAACTCTGGAGATGATTTCCAAAGATATTTTTCGGAGATGATTTTTAGAGAGAATGATCGGAGTAGATTTAGAAGGAGATGATTAGAGTAGATTGATAAAAGGGGATTGGCATATTAGCCAAGGATGGAGTGGATAAAATGATAAAGTAATATAAACAAACTAGAAATGACTAGAGTAGATGGATAATAAGACTTTCGGAGAAGATTATGAGATTTTCAAAGTAAATTGTCAATAAGATAGTTAGAGAAGAAAAATGGCAAAATAAAATATTGACCAGTTAAGAAAGTTGACCGTAGTTGACTGTAGGTAAGGAATGAATCATTGACCGGTTTTGTCTAAAGGCCGGAGTGACCAGTTATGAGTTGGTGAACTACTCCTGCCTGCCCCACCTACTCTCACCTACTTCCCATTGCCTATAAATACTGGAGGTAGGGGGGTTTGGTAGTCAATTTGGAAGCTGAGGGGAGACAGAGACGAAGAAGAAAAATGAAGAAGAATTCAAGGTCAAATTGAGTAAGGAAATCTAGAGAAAAGGCATGTAAGAGACGAAATAAATGAAAAAAAGAATTCCAGGCTAGACTTGAGTAAGAGAGTTCGCAAATCAAACAAGTGTACTCAACGTTTTTATTTTAAATTCACGTTTTGAATCCGATAAGCATTATTGTTTCGATGCCCTTCTTCAAGCATGTTATAATGATTGATTTATTATGTTCAGTACATGTGGTGTCTTTATTGGAGATTTTGTTCTACGATTCACGCTTGAATAACGTTAGAATCTCTTCTGCTTGATTATAACCGATTCAAAATAGAATTATGTATGGTGATGTTGTTATGAACGTAAGCATGTTTCCTTAAAGAACTTTGGCTATTTGTTTATTTTAAAGAACTTCAGTCTTTCATATGCTTAAGAACTTCGGACCTGTGTGCATGGTGAACTTCGGACAATGCTCCTTAAGACTTCGGATTTTTGGAAGATCATGACTTGCGAAAATGGATTTTCGACAACCGAGAGCTACAAGCCTTAAATTTAGCGGTTTTATTGATCAAGACTTCAAACCTTAAATGTAGCGATTTTGTTGGTCAAGACTACGAACCTTAAATGTAGCGGTTTTGTTGGTCAAGATTACAAACCTTAAATGTAGTGTTTGATAAGATATGATATGGGATTTGATGGTCAAGAGGTTTGAGAGTTGCAAACCTTAAATGTAATTGTTATTTGATATATGTTGGTCAAGAGTTACGAACATTAAATGTAGCCGTTTTGGTCGGTCAAGAGTTACGGACCTTAAATGTAGCCGATTTTTGACGAAAACTGATTTTGAAATAGAAACATGTTGTGGAAACCAAATTGCATGAAAATGACTTCGGTTCATGTTTTTATGAATTTGACTCTAGCCACATTTCATGATCTACATGCATAAATGCCTTCATTACGTTTTGTCTGTTTCTGCCCTGATTATGATTATGCATGACTTTTTCTTATGGGTACCTAATTATGATTATGATTATCCATGGCCGGTCAAGAGGTGATCGACCAAGATGAGGCTGGACAAGTTGAGGCTATCCAGCCAATTGCGATCCTATGTGTATAAAAAAAAAAGAAATTTTTTTATACTACAAATTTAATTGCTTTTATGTCAGAACTTAAAACGAAGACGTTTAGTACGATAATTTGACGGAGGTCATATATGGTGAAATATGGCCGTTCCATCACAACTTTGCTTTGATCTTATCTTCACCATCCCAAATAGCATCTCCTTCATTTTGATTGCTCCATAACACCTTCACAAGTAGGACAATTTTATTTCAAAGAACTTGTTCCTTGCAGTCAAGAATATGGACTAGCAATTCCTCTTACGATAAATCTCTTGAATCCTATAAAGGTTCATGTTGAATAATATGTAAAGTATCATGAACATACTTTGTAGCATGGATATGTAGAATACATCGTGGGTGCTAAATAGTGAAGGCAATAAAGCCAATTTATAAGCAACATCTTCGATTCTTTCCAATATTGAAAATTTTCTGATGAATCAATCCGAGGCTTAGTTTTCCTTTCTTCCTGAATCTAATAATTCCCTTAATAAGAGAAATCTTTAAGAATGACGAATATCCAAGGTTGAATTGTAACTCTCAAATCTTCAATTTGCATAAATTTTTCATTGACTTTGTGCCACTCTTATATTGTCACCAATCAATTGTATCATTTCTATTCTCTTTTGAACAATTCTTGATCCAAAACTTTTCTATTCTCTGACTTCTTTTCTGGTTGATTGGAGATCTATATTTACACCGGTATAATTCCTCATGCCGAGCCATATCAATATTAGCTTGGAAACAATTTTTATAAGCAAATTCAATTATTGCTAAATATGAATGCCAACTACCTTTGAGTTCCAAAACAGGCATTCTTAGCATATCTTTAAGTATTTGAATTGTTCTTTAAGATTTTCTATCTGTTTGAGAATGAAACGTAGTATTGAATTTTAATTTAGTTCCCAAAACATTTATGTAAATTTTTCCAAAATCTTAACACAAACCTCGGATCTCATACCAATTCTTTGAATATAGGTATTTCATGAAGTTGAATGATTTTGTCAATATACATCATTGTTAATGTTTCAAGTGAATATCTCATTCCAACAACTAAAAAAATGAGCCAATTTAGTAAGTTCATCTATGATGTCCCATGTAGCATCTACTCCCTTAAAAGTCCTCTATAAACTTGACAAAATCCAATGTAATATTTTCCCATTTTTATTCCAGAGTTGGCATCATTGAAACTTCTCAACAAATTTCTTGTCTCAGCTTTCACTTATTAATAAATTAATCACTTTGATAAATTCAGCAATGTCTCTTTTTAAGCAACCCAACAAAAAATTTTCTTAATACATCTTACTACTTCTAGGATGAATAATATACCTTGATAAATGAGCTTATTACTATAATATGACATCGATGCTTATTCAATTTTAGGATGTAACTTAATACTGTAATGTTAAACATCTTCAAGCATTCTTCATTCTTATATCATCAGATATACAATCATGCCTACCGGTTTCTAACTTAAAGTATTTGCAACTATATTAACTTTTTTAGGTTGATACTTACTTTTACAATTATAATATTTTAGTAAATCCATCCATTTTCTTTGTCATATATTTCATTATTTTTGATAAAAAGATACTTAAAACTCTTATAATCTAAATATGTAATGAACTACTATCTATATAAATAATGATTTTAAATATTTAAGACAAAAATAATAGCCGCTATTCTTGATCCATATGTCTTCATTTGTCATGATTCATACGCAACTACTTTATCATATTATATTAAAACACAACCCAAACATTTATGTGAAGTATCCGTGTAAACCACAAATCCTCTCATTTCTTCTGAAATAGTTAATATGGGTTTTGAGGTCAATATTCTCTTTAATTCTTGGAAACTTCCTTTACATTGACCTAACTATTCAAATTTAAGTTAATGTAGTCAACAGTATAACAATCTTTTAGAATCCTTGAACAAATCTTTGATAATAACTACCCTAAGATGTTTTCTTACTTCCATTTGTAAGATGTATCTTGTCCAATTTGTAACAGCTTCAATTTTAGCGGGGTCTACTAAAATGACTTCTCTCAAAATTTCATGACCTAGAAATGTTAATTTATCCTACTAAAATTGGTTCAGACAATAAATTTAGCATATAGTTGTTCTTTTCTTAATCTTTGAAGTACAATCCAAACTTGATCTTCATATTCAGCTTAATTCTTAGAATAAATCAATATATCATCAATAAATATTATTACAAATTGATCCAAAATTTGTTTGAATATTTGATCCAACACACTCATGAAAGCCGCAAGTGTATTTGTTAACGCAAAAAACATTACCAAAAATTCAAAGTAATCATACCTCGACATGGATGTTGATTTATAAATATCATTATCCTTAATATGTACCGATGATATCTTGACTCAAATTAATCTTTAAAAATACTTGTGCTCATTATAGTTGATTAAAAATATCATCAATCCTTAGAAATAGATATTTATTCTTAATAGTAACTTTATTTAATTATTAATGTTTATTGCAAGGGCTGCTGGCAGTGTTACACTATGATGGACAAAACCCTTATCAAGCATTCTTGTAATTGGTATCATATGATGTGGAGCCTTAGACACTAACGCAATTTCTAGCACTAAGTTGACCACAAAATCAATTTATCTAGCTAAAGGTACATCGGATAATTTGTTAGGAAAAACATTAATAAATTCTCGCACTATTAGAATGTCATCAATCTTCGCTTCATCGTGAGATAACATGGACACAAAAGCCAAGAACCTTGGATATCCTTCATAAATTAAGCACCTAACTTGAATGGCCAACATAATTGATATAATATCTTGAGTACCTATCCTTTAAATTCAAGTGGGATATTATGAGAAATAGTAAAGTTCACTATCTTTCGAAAACAATCAATACTTATACGATATGTTGTCAACCATTCCATTCCAAGAATGGCATCAAATGCGAACATATCTAGTCGAATTAGCCTGGTAGTAGTTTATGTAATATCTCAAATTTTTATTCGATTTAATTATATTAATTTATTATTTTGGGTATTTTGGTTGTAATAAAAATTAAGTAAATATTATAAAATTTTAAAGGATATTTAGATTAGATAGACCGGCACCCAAAGTGTGCCCATTCTATCGTCCGAGTATCAATTTGGACTTTAAATATAAAAAATAAAAATTATATATATATATTGTTATAATAATAATAATAACATAACAATATCAGCAGGGGAAAAAGGGGATTCAGGGAGAGGGTTTTGTGAACAACAAAAAGCAGAGGGTTCGGATAGAGAAAGAGAGGGCGCGGAGAAGAGAGAGAAAAGGAGCAAACGAAAGCTCTCAAGCTCGATTCTGACTTGGAACTAGTTGGAGAAATCATAGATTGGGTCGAGGTAAGTACATCCATATCCTTTTCTTCTATTCTTTTTTATTTTCGTTCAATCCCCTTCGGGTATTATTGTCCTGATACCCGACCCATGTATATATTTATGATATGCATGGCTTGATTATGCATATATATAAATTTCATGTTTAAAATTGTAAAAATTGACCGATTTTTGCCCTAAAACTCTAAACCCGTGCCTGGGTGATTTCGGCCTTCGATTTTTGGGATTTTTACATAAATTTGGTCTAAAATATTATTACTCATATCCTATCTAAGTTAATTTATCAATTTCATATCTGATTTGGTAGTTTTATGTGGATTTGCGTTCGTCGGAACCCTAACCCGCACTCGGATCTCGTTTAAGCCTTTTTTGAGTTTTATGCATAAATTAGTTTAAGATTATAATTACCAATGTCTTGAATTTTGTAATATACCCATTGGATGCCTAAATTTTTGATAATCATCCAATATGCACAATCGGGTACTATTCATGCACGGGTACTATTCACTTGAGCCTCTTTGGTAAATTTTGCATAGTTTCCGCATTAATTAATTATTAATTAAGTTACATATATATTCGTATATATTTAACTATATATTTTAAAAATATGTTCATTAAACAATTATGAAGAAAGTATTATCTGGAAGTTTCTAAAATTATAATTCCATCTCGGTGGTAAGAATTTATATTCTTTCCTATATTTATGATATTCATATATACAAATTAAGTCATGAGAAGATTTAAATTCGAAAAAAGATAAAAATTGTGCAAGTATTAGGAAAAAAATTTTATAATTTGTTATATAATTGATTTATTCTCCCGGATAGAGAAGATTATGAAAGAAGTATGTGGACCTTCCCTTAAAAGAATAAGAAATAACAAAACTAGGACCACGGACTCATATTTTGAAGGGTAATATCCCTTGGCATGCCATTGGTATTGATGTGTCCTTGGATCCGAACTTCGAACAGATTCGGGCTGATCCGCTTGTCATAATTCCGGCTCCATTCACTGAGTTTGGATCTTTCACATCACTAAAACGAACAGGAGGTCAGTGTGTCGGTGAAAAGTTGTCCCACCGAAAATATTCTGACGCTCAAGTCAGTAAACAACCTTTGAAATATGACAAGGTTACTGAAACTGAGAATTGAAAGAAAGAGAGAGAGTAAGAGTGTGTGGATCTCCAGATGAAAGAGAGGCAAAGCCGTCTTCTTGAATCTGGATGGTGGTGAGGCAGTAAACGGCTGTCAGAAACACGTTTGTATGCCTTGGGTTTTCTGGATGTTAGTAGAGAGTAGAGAATTGTAAGTATGTCTCTGCTGTCGTTCTAGGTGTTATGTGAGTAAGAGCTTGCATGAGTAAAGGTTAGGCATGAGTAACAGATAGCGTCAGTAACAGATAGTGTGTCTTGAATGAGAATTCTAGGGCTTATTTATGGTTGACAAGGTGATCTCTCTCCTTTGGAAGGAGCGATCCCCTGCGTGATTTTTGGTTGGCCTACCTTTCAGAGCTGATGCCAGTTGCCAAATGGACCAAGATAGTTTCCTTCCATGGCGGTCAACGGCTTTCCAAATTGCCCACCTTCCTTCTGTGTATTTTACCATTGGAGTGCCCCAGTTGACAGGAGATTTGGAAAATCTGGCGCCTTCCTTACGAGAAGGGCGCCGATTTTGTCAATATCCATTTTGGGAGCCAGTTGGGATCGTGGAAGATGTTGGAAGAGCTGTTGCTGGCCGTTTGATGGATCGTGGGCTCAAGTGGGCTCAAGTGGGCCAGGCCCATAAAAAGCCTTTTATTTTTGGCCTGTTGCTACAGTGATTCCGGTCAACGCTTGAGATGACTGTCTGCACTCGAGGTAGCCGCCTGCTGGAGTCTAGACGGTCAACGCTGGCGTTGACCGTCTTGGGCCTTTCAGGCTTTGGGCCTTCGCATCCTATTGGGCCGTTTTTAAGTTGACCATCTGGTATGCCGTTTTGGGCCTCCGTTGACCATGGGCCAGCCCATATTCCGGTGTACCCATCAGATATGATAGTGGAGACTCAAGGATTATCCTGTCCGCGTATTGTAACTAGTGATACTCTTGGCAAACTTTAAGATATTACTGTGAAAGGACGAAAATTGCCTCTGGCTCTGGGGGACATAGGAGCATATGTGATTTATTTGACCCACCTCCAGGTAGATAATAGGAGCATATGATCTTAGATCATGAGGTTATCATGATCATTTTCTCATTCTCCTACACCTTTAGCTAATAAGGTTTACTGGCCATGATCTGCAAAGATGAATAATTATGCATAATTTACATTAATAAGAGAAGAAGAATAAAACATGAGAAGTCAATTGTATTCCGAAAGCACATTCGATCATGTTTTATATTTACGCAGCCTCATTATACTCATATATCTCTCTTTTATTTTATTTTGCTTATATTATTATTGTCCTGATTTATTACATTTATTGAGTATTTGGCTCACCCTTACTACTTGTTTTTGTCTTCAGATTAGCACAGGTCTATTATACCAAATGAAACAAAGTAGAGGTTAAAAGTAGAATAGGTTCTGGACTCAGAAGATCATACCGAAGATCTATATTTTGCAGTTTTATATATGTTACAGATAATTGTACATATTTACATTTCAATTGAGCTTATTAATATATATTATACATAAGATTGATGATCAGATAGCTTAGTTTTTGTTGGGTTTGGATTTATTTATATTTTCACAGGTTATTGTGGTTTGTAATAGATACCTAGTGGCATCTCTCTTTGGTCGATGTCGTGTTTAGATACATAGCGTTGGAGCTACGAATATTATGTAGCAATTGGATCCTGTGTAGTTTTGGGTACTGTTGTTGTATGTTATCGGATGTTTGGGTTATTTGGATATATTTTGTATATTGTACATGAGTTTGTATAGATTTTATATTAGTTTGACAGCCGTATTACAAACAGAATTTTACTGGAATTTCAGCAAAAATACGGTCCATCACAGTTCATGCTTGTCAACACTTAATGATACAATTCAGATAAAACAAATCTAACAATACAATTTCTCCTACTGGTGTGGATACGATAAGGGTGAAGTCCAAAGGTTTGGGGTCCAATTCCAAATATATATAGAAAGTAGATACAACAAAAGAATGAACAGAACGCAAATCAAGCAATACATGTGATGAATGAGAAGAGATATTGTGATGCAAGCGTTTCTTGCTCCGGCAAAGCATAAACATTTCCAAGTATTTAAGGCTTCAACTAATGTTTCTGATAATTCTCTTCCTTCTTTGGGGTTCTACAGTCTGTCTTTATATGTCCCAATTTTTTATAGTTGTAATATTACTTTGGTTCAGACTATCCTTTAGGAGTCAATGATGGATGAGAATGACAATATGAAGAGATATGACCTGTCATGCCATAGGTATAGCAAATAACTTGATTCTCAATTTGAGCTCGAGTTTGTCCTTCAATCTGACCTTCTATGCCACTTCAACAAGATTCAAACGTGCCAGTAGATCATAAATTTGTTATTGTTAGTGGTTTACTTCCATACTCATGTTCATTTAATAAGGCACGTTTTACAATTGCAACATATTCCCTTAAAGCAAAAGGAATGAATTGCTTCCTAGTATTCTCATTCAAAGCCCTATTGAAATTTTTGAACTTTGTTACCCTCCTCTGCTATCAAATAGTATGCATGATAAATAACTCAATAAATTTGGGTTCATACTATGCTTTGGAGCAATCAACCTAAGTCAAATTCAAAAATTCTTTCTCCATCCCAATTTGAGTGCAAGGAGAATCATACTTAACATAAGAGACAACCAGAAAAGCTTCTCAAATCAGAAGCTTCATTACTATCATTCCCATTTCTTGCTTCTTGGTCTTCCACTAGTGCTCCGCTTTTCCCCTGAAACAGTATGTCTAAGACGAACTCCCTTTCTAGTTGGGCGTACAATAGCGTCAAATATTTTCTCAACACGAGTTATCCATAATTTAACCTTAATTCGATCTAGTTCCCCTATAAACTCCGGGACTCATTTTTCAACAAACTCATGAAGTAGGTTATGGCCTATGAGTGTAGAATTCATGACTTAGTTTCCGATTGCAAGGTTAACCAAATCTGCGAGTCTTATCCAATGCACCACAAACATTAGTGAAATTAGCCTCTCCAGCTCCAGTAATAACAGGCTAAAAATCTCCAGCAATACCACTCTCTTGGCTTCACATAATTATCTCCAAAAATGCTAAAGATTTAGAATACATAATAATTTTTGAGTTAATCACATTTTTTTCCTAGAATTAAGTATCCCATAAAGTCCACCTTAATCTAATCCCAAAATGTTTAGGGAATCTTCTAATATTCCCCAAATATCATTGTTTCTTAAGCCTTTAAATATTCACACATAATCTTATTTTTCTAATATAATTTTTTGTCATAACTAAACTCAAATGTCTCATAAATACACAACATTCACGTTGCAATAAAATAATTCATTAAATTACCTCAAAATCCTCAATAAGAGATAAACCTCTCTTTTATTTTATCAATAAAATTTTAAGTCTACAACTTTTGAATACATGATAATTTTAAATCCTATAATATGAAATACATATATGCTATTGTTTTATTATTCAATACAACTTAAATAAAACATAAATGTAATAACTTTGAGACTTCTTAAAAAATTTATCATTGTCACTGCTCAACTCTAAATATCCATAAATCTATCAATTATTCTTATAGAATTCAACAAAATAATTAAAAGTAAGCTAAATACCTAATAAATTATATAAATAATAATATAACATAAACATGTTTATAACAATATATTCACATAATATAACATCAAATAAATAATAGTGAAAAAAGCCAATGGTAATATATATCAATCAACAACCCAAAGAAGAAGACGTGATATTTCTGCATACGATACAAGAAGCTTGAGTCTAGCCAATCTACCAAAGCTAAGGTCATAAACTCAAAAGATATCCCAACAATCTTCTATAAATAATACTAGCTATCAACAAAAGGATACCATATTTATACCCCTACATTGCCATACCAAATCCTCGACATCCAAAGACTATCCATGCTACCAACTACCATGGCATGTGATGTTATGCAATCAACTGAAAAAATAATGAAATATCCATCAACCAACTCACATGGTATGCAATATGATATAATGCCTCTCACTAATATCCAACCGATATCACAATACTATGGTAACACAGATGTAAGTATCCGATTGTAATCAATATGACCTCATCATCCACTGTGATATGAAAATCAGTATCAAAAATTTATAAACAATATCACAATGTATCATATTTGATATTCTTTAATGTCATTATATTCTTATATAATCTTATTAACCTTAACTATAATCATAACTCAAAGAAAGTAACTTTAATACTCAAATCTAATATCAAAGACCAAATATTAAAATTCAAGAAAATAGGATAATTCTAAGACTTAAAGAACAGTCTATAAGTTTGGTGTTAGAATACTAGCTTGCAGGCCACAAAACTGAACACTGGCATTTGAACATTGATCGGATACCAATCAAACATCATAATATAAGAGACTTTTACTCGGTTTCAATTGAGTAAATGTCTACTAAATTTAACAAAATAAAAACTAAGACTCAAATATTAAGACTTATATAATATCTTAGAAGTGTTACAAATAAGATATAACAAGAATCAACTATTAAAATTAACAGACACAAACAAATTTAAAGAAACATAGAAACTTAACAAAACATTCGAACAATCACGTGTCCATTGAATGCTGCATCAAACATCAAAATAAAATCACCAAAATATGACTTTGAATTCAAATGATTATTAAATATAATCAAAAAATTAAAAAAAATAGTCAAACTATCTATCATTAAACTTGTATCAGAACCGAATATAGCCATACAATTAAACATTATCATGCAATTACATATTTCATTTCCACTTTCATGCCTCATTCTTTATTTCTTCCAAGGTTTTCTTAATATATATATTTATAGGTAGGCCAATAGCAGGCAGGCCCAATAAAAAAAACGGCCTAAAATCCAAAAAAGCCCAGATGCTTATTAGATGGTCAACGCTAGCATTGACCGCATGAAACACCAACCAGGCGGCCAACACGCTCCCTCAAGACAGTCAACATTCCTGTTGACCACTGTAACAGCAGGCCGTGAAAAGATAAAAAACCTAATATAGGCCAAGCCTAATTTGGCGGACGTTTCCGTATATGACAAGCAACGGTCCTTTTCCCTAATTTCAAGCCTTCCTTGAAGTTAATCTCCTCTAAAAAAAGTATCAACAGATTCAACGCCCTTCCTATGAGGAAGGCGCCAGATTCTCTCTTCCTGCCTATGACGGACCCTAACGGTAACAAAAGCACAGAAGAAAGGCAAATAATCTGGAGATCCGTTACCCGCTCAGAAAAGAAACGATCCCATCAGATTGCACTAGTTAAGCCTTCCTATTCAAGGAAGGTCGCCCAACACGAGGCAGAGATCACGCCTTCTTGGCTAAAGAAGGTCGCCCTCCCCACTATCTATATAATCCCACAGAGTCTCCATTCTTGGAGGCACAAACGCATAAGTGAACAGAAGACAGCACAGGGCTACTACGAAAAAATCCTTGAGCATACTAACGCTCATTCTTTAGCGAGCAATCGCTTACTTCGACTATCCCACTCCCAACCTTCAGATTCAAGAGACTTCACCCACTTCCCGAGATCCATCCTTTTAAGCTTCCACACTTTCAGAACATAACTTCCCACTTGTTCCCTACAAACATTGAGCTGGGAAACCATACTCTCGACGAGTTACAAGAACGTCTCTTACATCTAAAGGCCAACTCTCCCACCAATCTTAATCTCACTCCCTATATCAATTTACATTTCAGTTTACTTTCTTGAAATTCGAAGGCTCGTTGCTGACTTGAGTGTCGGAGTGTCTTCAGTGGGATAACATCCCACTGACACCCCGCCTCTTATTTATTGTAGTGGTGTGTAGGGTCCAAACTTTGTGAATGAAACCGGATCCAAACGATCAAACGAGTCCGAATCTGTTCAAAATCGAATCCAGGTACACATCATTGGCATCGTCTGTGGGAAGCGCTTACAAGAAGCCAGCTACGTTTCCGAGAAGCTCTTTCCAACCAACACCCTCAAACAAAATGGTGAACACAAGGGCACAAGAGAGCGAGCCAGCTCGAGAAGTGGTTTCACTAAACCAGGACCACGCCATTGGCGCCGTGGTTAACGGGGTAGCCGGTGGAATTCCAGCATCTTTCTTCCAAAACATGGCGGAGCATATACACAACATGGATAGGATGCTACAGATACTCTGCTCCCGCCAGGAGTAAGCACAGCTCGGGATTGCACCGACAGCGGCCCCAATACCGACATCCAGACGAGGAGGCCAGAGAAAGAAAGTTCTGGGCCAAAGGACCGTAAGGCTAACCAACGCTCCCGTGTCTGAGTCCTCACATGCCCAAAATGTCTAAGGCTTGAGAAGCGAGGAACTAGCACTACCCCGGAGGAAAGTCCGAAACGAAGGAACTCCAGATACTCCCGAGTAGAATCTAGGCCCCAGGCTCAAGAGAGAGTCTCCCGAGCTGCTAGATCTGCCGATGATCGCAGCCGCCCGGCTGTTGGACCAGCCAGGAAAAGAACAGAGTTGAGGGCATATCTCAACTCCAAAAGATCTACTAATGTCATTCCAGCAGGATCCGAGGTGAAGAAGATATGGAACCGCGTCTTCAAAGATGATGAGCGTGCAGCCAATATCGACAAATCTCCCTCCACAGTGGAGATCCTAAATCATCCCATGCCAACAAAGTTTAAAATACCAACCCTTGACTCTTACGATGGGAGTGCTGATCCCGCTGATCATCTCGCCCACTTTCGTACCCATCTTGATCTATAAGGGCTAGAGGACGTAGTCATGTGTCGCTGCCTCCCACTCACCTTAAAAGGGGACACGCGCATCTGGTTTCATCTTCTCCCCTCGGACTCAATCCAAAGTTTTCAGGAGCTTACGGATCTCTTTTAGTCCCAGTATGCCTCCAGCTGTAGGGAGGAAAAACAAACATGGCATCTATCACACATCAAGCAGATGCATGGGGAGAACCCGCGGAGGTTCCTAGATCGCTTCGTGGCAAAAGTTAGATAGATCCCCCGACTCACGAAGGAGATAAAACTAGGCAGTTTCATCTCAGCGTTGGCGCATGGAGAATTCTTCAGGCACCTGACACATAAGAACCCGCAAATATTTCAAGAAGTGGAATATATCATCAGGGCCTACCGACAGTGGAATAAACCAATGAGGCTAAACATCCAGACCGACCCGAACAGCCTCGCTCTTTTCCACTTGAAGGAAAGAGGAAACACAACGATGGTGATCACTCCCACTGAAAGCACCACAGGATTGGACCGCTAGAGAGCAAGGACTACGGGCCCATCAGCACGCGCTCAAACGTCCTAATGTAGATCCGTGGGGAGAAGTTCCTTAAGTGGCCAAAACCACTTAAGAAGGCGAAGGGAGGAAATCTAGCCAAGTACTACAGTTTTCATCGATCTCCCATGCACTCCACAGAGAACTGCAAAACCCTTTAACGGGAGATTGAGGAATTGATCAGAAGAGGCCATCTCACCAGGTTCGTTAAGAGCCCTAGTCGGAGCTCTGGCACTACGGGCGGAGAAAGATCGAGGTCTTTCCCTCCACGAAATCGGGTTGCAGTAGGAGTGGTCGACCTGATCACCACCCAACCGATCAAGAACCCGGCGGACAACAAGGATCAACAAACAGGGAGGAAGAAGCAACGCACTACTGACGCTGTTATTAGTTTTAATGACAGTGACCTGGCACATGTAGTTTCCCCCATGCAAACCCCCTTGTTGTATCTACACAGGTTTCTGACGGTAGCGTTGACTACCAAATGAAACAAGTATTCATTGACAATGAAAGTTCTCACAATTTGCTTTATCTCAATACTTTTTTTAAACTTGGTTTAAAAATGAGTCAATTAAAACCTGCAGAATACCCATTGTACGGCCTTGACAACTAGCCGGTGCCCGTTCAAGGGACGATCCGACTAGAAGTCACCCTAGAAACGTACCCAAAAATGGTAAGTTGTACACTTACCTTCTTGGTGGTCGACTTGCTCTCTGTAGACAACATAATACTGACCAGTCTTGCTTAACAGCGTTCGGGGCCGTTACTTTAATACCACAGCTCAAAATGAAATTTCCAACGCTGTACAGTGTGGGTGAAATACTGGGTAACTAAGTTACTAGACGGACATGCTACATGTCCCAAATCGCTCCTAACGACAGCACCAGAGCGGTAGGAGAACTTGACCATCGAGATGAAATGACCCTGCAATAGGCGCAGTCCGGTGAGGCAACCGACCTAGTCCCACTGAATCTAGAAGATCTAGAAAAGTGCATACGAATAGGCGGTTCACTCACCGGTACACTACGTGAAGAATTGATCACATTCTTACGACGGAACGCTGACATCTTCGCATTGACTCCCGCTGACATGCCTGGGATTCTGGCTCGGGTAATTATCCACAAGATGGGACTTGACCCAGACCGAAAACCTGTCAGGCAGCAATGAAAAAATCACTCGGTAGAAAAGTTGGTTGTCATCCGGGAGAAAGTAAAGAAACCACTGGATGTCAGATTCATTAGAGAGATCCAATACCCCGATTGGCTCTCCAACGTAGTCCTGGTATAGAAGAGCAGTGGGAAGTGAAGAATGTGCATCGATTTCACCGACCTTAACAAAGCTTGCCCAAAGGACAGTTTTCTTTTACCCAAGATTGACCTGCTGGTAGACTCGACGTCCGAACATGAACTATTGAGCTTCATGGATGCCTATTCAGGTTATAACCAGATCCGGATGAGTCTGAAGGACGAAGAGTATACATCGTTTATGACAGACCAGGGGACTTACTGCTATAAAGTGATGCCCTTTGGATTGAAGAATGCGGGAGCCACCTACCAGCGGCTGGTAAACAAAATGTTTGAGAAACAGATCGGCCGCAATATGGGAGTCTATGTTAACGACATGCTCGTCAAGAGCAAAACCACAGGTGACTATATTCACGATCTGGCAGAGTCATTTGAGGTGCTCCGTGATCATCAAATGAAGCTAAATCCGGCTAAGTGCATCTTCGGGGTAGCCCCAGAAAAATTCCTGGGTTTCATCATCTCCCAGCGAGAGATCGAGGCAAACCCAGAGAAAATCAAGGCCTTCACGAGCATGGCTCCCCCACAAAGCATCAAGGATGTCCAGCGAATGACTAGACGATTAGCAGCCTTATCCCGTTTCCTAGCAAAGTCTGGTGACAAATATCGGCCATTCTTTAAGGCTCTAAGGAGAATAAAATCAAACGAGTTCCAATGGATGGCAGATTTTCAGGCAGCCTTTGATGAGTTGAAGTAATATCTGGCTAGCTCACCATTACTAACGTCGCCCAATGACAGAGAAGAGTTGTACCTCTACTTGGCGGTGTAGAGGTGTCCCTCAGCTCCATCCTCGTACGCTAGGACTCCAATACCCAACGGTTGATCTACTACGTGAGCAAAACACCGACCGACCCAGAGACACACTACCCGTGCACAGAAAAGTTGGCCTTAGCAATCATATTCTCCGCATAAAAACTAAGGCCCTACTTTCAGGCACACCGCGTCATAGTTCTCACCGACCAGCCTCTAAAGAGAATTCTCCAAAAACCTGACGTTTCTGGTCTGTTGGTAAAGTGGGCTATCGAATTGGGCAAGTTTGACATCGAGTTCTGACTCAGGTCAGCAATAAAGGCACAGACTCGGGCTGACTTCATTGTCGAGACCACGACCCCGGTTCTCAAATAGCAGCCCTCAGAGAATGCGGAACAGCGCATGGAGGCTCCAGAATGGATACTCCACGTAGACGGATCGTCTACGAACACAGGCAGTGGAGCGGGATTGGTCCTCACAACCCCTGACGAGTTCGAGGTGAAATACTCCCTTAGACTCGACATCCCGACCACCAACAATGTTGTCGAATACGAAGCCCTGCTAGCCAGGTTAAGATTAGCAAAAGAGTGCTCAGCCAAGCGACTGGCTGTTTACAGCGACTTCGAGCTAATCGTCAACTAGGTTAATCGGAACTTCGAGGCCAGCAATCCACACATGGCCAAATACTTGACCAGGACAAGGGAGCCCACCCGCAGCTTCGACAAGCTAACCTTGGTCCATGTTTCCAAAACTGAAAATTGGAAGGCCGATCAGCTAACAAGAGTAGCGGCGGTTAAAAATCCAGAACAGTACTTGAGGAACATGAGGGAGGTCTTGAACGCTCCCAGTATAGAGAGACAGGAGGCAATGCAGATCTCCAGGATGGAAAACTGGACGACACTCTACCTGAGGTATCTAGCCGATGAAACATTGCCAGAAGATGTAGAAGAGACCAGGCGGATAAAGAGAACGGCTGGCTGGTACACTATAGTCGACGGATTGTAGTATCGCCGCGGCTACTCGACTCCGTACCTCCGTTGCCTAACCCCTGAAGAGACAGACTATGTCTTGAGCGAAGTGCACCTTGGGATTTACGGATCACACGCCGGCGGTAAAAACCTTGCATTCAAGATCATGCGGTAAGGCTACTATTGGCCCTCAATGAGAAAGGATGCACTCAAGTTTGTGAAGAGGTGCGAAAGTTGCCAGCTTCATGGCAACCTTCGCCACCAACCATCTGTTGAGCTAAAATCCCTTCAGGCACTGTGGCCCTTCGTGCAATGGGGGCTCAACATTCTTGGCCCATTTTTCATTGCAAAAGGGCAAAGAAAGTTCATCATAACAGGCATCGATTACTTTACAAAGTGGGTCGAGGCCGTCCCACTGGCCAAGATCACAGAACACAATGCACTTGAGTTCGTTCGCCAAAATATCATCAGCAGATTTGGCGTTCTAGAAGTCATTGTGACTGACAACGGAACTCAATTCTCGAGAAAACGCTTCATCACGTATTGCACCAACCTTGGGATTAGGCTGGTCCACACTTCGGTGGCATACCCCCTAGCGAATGGACAGGTGGAGGTCACAAACCAAACGCTACTCCATGGTCTTAAGACCAAACTGGAAGACACAGGAGGCTCCTGGGTAAATGAGCTAGCCACAATCCTTTGGTCTTACCGGACAACTCCAAAAGAATGAACACGTAAGACACCTTTCAACCTCTGCTACGGGACTGAAGCAGTGATCCCGGTCAAAATTGGGCTTCCAAGTCTTAGGGTGAAATCTTTTGACCTGCAGGATAACTCTCAAAAGATCTGGGAACACCTAGACTTGGTAAAAGAAGCCCGTGATGCCGCTAGAATGAGCACAGCGGCCTACCAACATCGAATCACCCGTTACTACAATAAGAAAGTGAAAGCACGGTAGTTCGATGTCGAAGACTTGGTTTTGCGGAGCATCGAGGCCACAGGAAAGGTGGCCTGCCGGAACAAGCTCTCCCCGAATTGGGAAGGGCCTTTTCTAGTCTCCGCCATCCTACGAAACGGGGCATACAAGCTCCGAAACCAGGACGAAAAGTTGGTCCCACGGATGTGGAACGCAATCCACCTCAAATGCTACTTCCAATAAGGACCCAAGTAGGTATTCTGCATAATTATATGTAATCATTTGTGTGCACGATTCAACTGGTATAACAGGTGTTTCCTTTAGCATGTTGTGTTTCTTTGGTGTGCATATATGTATTTTGTTCTTGTTGCAGGTTCAAAATGACCTAGGCTGCCCCTAAGTCGGGAGGGTCTTCACACTCTCATTACTAAACCGTGGTCATCCAGGCGGCCCATGAGTGGTTGTATATAAACCCTAGTTATCCAGGTGGCCCATGAGTGGTCGTATATAAACCGTGGTTATCCATGCGGCCCATGAGTGGTCGTATCTAAACCTTAGTCATCCAAGTGGCCCACTAGCGGTCAAAAAATCTTAGGGGGCTAACACAACACATGCGACAACCTCCTTCACAAGGAGATATCGTGATCAATCAACGATGGTCGACCAAGACAAAACGCTCCACCAAAGCGGGCTACCCAAGTCTGCACCTAGGCAGTGCCACCAAACTTTACTCACAGGTGAATACTGAGCTGACTTAACACAAGTGATGGCCTAGAAAACGCACCCGAGGACTCCACTCCTTTGAAAACGCCATGAACGCCCAAAAACAAGGTGGGCGGCCAACTCGCAGGAATCTTACCCAGTTGGCCGCCAAGAACAGCAAAGAAGCTAAAAACAAAAAGCAACTGTAAAAAGTAAGAGCGTGTGACATGCACAAAGCTATTCGTATTATTACTTAATGGTAAAGTACATAATTAAACAAAAAAAACTACAATCACCAAAAACTACGGAGACGGCGGTGGTCCCTGTCTGTCCCAAGGCTCTCCCACGAGGCCGTCGTGACGTTGCGCTGACCAGTTTGACAAATTGATGAGATCCACAAGGAAGTCAGGATCAACCAACCGCACAATACGTCGACTAATGTTGATCCCTACCTGCAACTGTGACAGCATCATGTCCACAACCTCATGAGGACGAATGTGGAGGCTTAGATCATTCTCCAGGGTAGCCATTTGCCCAGCAAGCTAATCGAGGTGTCCCTTAACATGCTTATTTTCCTCCTTCAGACAAGCGACCTCTACTTTTAGACTCACGTTCTCCGCCTCCATGCCCGCTAAGATAGACTCCACTATAGCCACATCCTCTTAATGCTCCGTCCCCAAAGCCTCCAGCTTAGAATCAAGCAAGGCGATCTCCATGTCCCTATCGGAGATCACCATATCTCTCCGCCTAAGTGCGTTGGCAACTGCAGTCAATACCTTATCAGCCTACACACAAAAAATAAAGAGGGGTTAGAAAAGGCAAACTAAAAGATAAGGCGGGCAACAGAACTCATACTGCCCAAATTCTTCGTGTTGGCTTGTCTGGCATAGCACCCAGATCTAGCACCAAAGGCGGTGAGCAAGGAATGGGACCCACGTCGGCAGGGTTGGCGGCGACCTTAGCCAAGAACTCCGCCAACGGTTCCTCTGGACCATCCTCCGTCCTGGCTGACTCCTTGGGAACGATGGGGGGCTCCAAAATCAGCTCCTGCTACTCAGTCGGCATCTCCACAGCAGGTGATCCAACGGACGGCTCCTGTGGCCCAAGCTGTGACGGAACAAATTTTTTTTTTGTCCTCAAAAGCTTCTGTCAAAACAGCAATACCATTAACGGTCTAAAACATAAGGCAAGACTCTTGAAGAAATTTTAGCTGAGTCTCCTTTGTAATAGGATGAAAAACCCAAAATACAACCCTATATAATCATCCATAACAAGAACACAACCATCCATCATTCACAATTCCTACAACAAACATTCACAGGATCACATGTGCCATCCATAGCACAATTTCATAATACATTTACTACTCTAACAGTTTAATAACGAGATATTATCTAGGACCTACACAGTAAATTCAGAGTATATAGCGGAAGTAAACTAAGAACCTGCAGAAGCATAGCATTTTCTCTTCTACTATCATACACATCATGAGCTTTCTATATAAAAATCGACATGTTCCAAGACATCAATAATCACAAGATCAATATACAAAAATCATATGCAGCTAGGCCTTTACGTCGACAGGCTCCTCCAAAATAGCTCCAATGTGCTATGGTCCTCAAAAGTCTTCAAGAAGCTTCTCTCTCTGATTACTCTTTTTTGTCAGATAAGGTCTACTGTCTCATCTGGAGGGGGAAAAATACTAAAACAGTGAACCGAGGCCCAGTAAGGTACATGCACATGAACAGTGATACAGTGATGCAAAATAGTCATGTAACTGTGCAGAAATATGATAGAAATCAGAATGTACTCCAGCAAATAGAGAAAACATGCTTTGACTATATTATACTTGAATCGGGAATCGGTAGTCGAAATCGGTGATCGAAATCATTATAATCCGTAAAGCGAGAATCGAAACTTCTTTTTTTCAAAATAGTACAAGATGTCCAGTGCGGAATAGAAATCAAGTACAATAATAACAGTGCAACGAGAACAAAATCGTAATGTAACAAAGCATTAGAACAGAACAATATAGACCCTGCTAGTATCCCCTACTAGCTGAAGGAGCGAATGATCGAGGATAGATTGTGTTCACTCCACACAATCCAAGGCCAGTAACAGAAGTATCCCATCTCGAGGGATCAGTACAGAGTGCCTCCCGAAGGCAGGCCAGTAACAGAATCCTCCTGACCATAACGCCCCGAGGCAGGGCGGACCACAAATAACTCTATGGATAGAGTTATCCTCAATTACCACCATAAAGTCCTAAGGCATGTCGGAGAACCTATCCTGACTGTAGTCAGTCCCGGGTCCTAAAATAACTATAACGAAAATCAGAACTTTCACAATATACTTTCAGCACTTCTTTAAATCCACCTGGAAATTTCATCGGTATACGTTCGTTCATATTTTCGAAAACAAATGATACTAGAAGTTGCACTTCGATGTCAATTAACTTTCATATAACAGAAGCTACGGTTAGAACTCATCAAAACCTCTTCATTTTCGTACAAAGAGCTTCGCCAAAACCGTCGGACTCAAATCGGTCTTTTACATGTATATTTTTCATGAAATTAATGTCATAGATGCCATGCATATACATTAAATCATGCAACTTACTCAATCTTCACAACATTTTCGAGCTAGGGCTTCGTCACATGCTTTCCGAGATAAATCGAACACTATTTTCATGCTTATTCACGAACTCGAAGCTAAATCTTACAATAAACATGGATAAACATAAATCCTAACCGATTAATTAAAGGAAACATGCTTCATGTACTTTAAACATGCATCAATATCATTTTCGTCCACTTTAAAGCAAAATAAACGGTAAAAACGAAAAATAACGTCCGAGGTACACTTGCCTTGACGCGTGCTTTAACTTTTATAACGGGCTCACGGATGGATTCGGGCTCCCGGGCCTCGTTTTCCCTTCTTCTCTCTCTAAGATCGGCTTTCCCTCTCTCTCAAAAACCCTAAACCCGTGCAAAAATGAGAGGAGAGAAGTCAGATAGCATTTTTATACTGCGCCTGAGCTCGAGCGGCCAACGGGCGCTCAGCTTTCGGGCAGTCCGCCGCTCTAGCAGAGCTCGAGCAGCCAGCGGGCGGAGGACTTCGGATTCACCACTGGTTTTTCCGCCCGATAGGAGGGCTCGAGCCCACAGCAAGCGCCACTCGGCTGCTTGCTGAATTTGGGCGTTTTCCAACTTTTCATTTTCAACTACCACTTTTTCACTACATGCATAGCCTCTTACTGATATTAATCACCTTAATCACATCTAGTTATCACGCTTTCGGTTCCGGGTCCTCACACAAGGGCTCCGATAGATGGATCTAGAGTCAACCCCGACAACGCAGGCTGTGCGAGAACAACGCCACCACTCGCCCTGGCATTCAACCTGGCTTCGTAAGCTTTAAAAGTCAGCTCCACTTCAATCCTGGAAGCGGCGCCTACACCCGCAAAATGCCTGACGGAGAGATAATCTGACCCTGAGGACGACGAAGAAGGCACCACCAAGGCTACCCTCTTTTGCCTTGGACTAGGAGGACTGGCATCAGATGGGCGATGACCTATGATAAAGCCCTTCTTCCTCTTCTTCCTTTGCAGGACTTCCAGCGGTGGGATTTTGAGTTTCTGGATGGGAGACGGAGGCCCCCACTTGGCCTTCCTTACCTCAACACGAGAGACCAAGTGGTCTCTCCGAAAATCTCCAAGGTTATCCGCGATGAGCTTAACTAGCCAAGACAGGAATGCCGTCTCAGCTTTTGAAGGTGCCCCCATATACACATCAGGAGCCTGGCCCCACTCTCTGGGCAAGGGCTAGGACTCACCTATGTTAATAAAGAAGAAACGGTTCTTCCAGTTATTTAGGGAGTCGTATATGACGATACTTATCTTGAGACTGCCACGGGGGATGAAAAAATCCACTTTGCTCCCTGATTAAGATTGAAGAGCCTCCTAACCATCGACATCATTAACAGCCTCGAGTGTTGACGGAGAAAAATATAGAGGGAACACAGATACCTTATGGCGTTGGCATGAAACTGAGCAATGGGAACCTGAAACGCCCGAAAAATCGACATTAACTCGTCGAGGATTAGAAGGCGGAGCCCACTCCTCAAATGGGCTTCGTATATGATCATGAAGGCCGTAGGTGGCAGGAAAGCCCTGTTGTCCTTCCCAGGAACATAGAATGCAATCTCCTGTGGGATATTGTACTCCACATGCAATACCTTCACGTCGTTTTCTCTCAGAACGGAGGCAATTTCAGCGATGGAGGCCATGGTCAGAATTAGGATTTTCTTCTTTTCTACGAGATAAGGAAGATAAATAAACAAAGGAAGGCGCATGATATTCAAAGTAAAACAAGCAGACGATTTAAAAGCCAGTATGAACACAAAAACTGTCTCGAAAGCGTGCACCATCATTACCGCCATGTGTTGTTTCCCCAAAAGGGGGCTGTCGAATCAGATCCTCCAGCTCATTAAATATCATAATCGTGAGCATATAGCATGAAGACACATGGCACACTTTTCTGACAGGATGGCTAATGGCCAACGCTTCCTTCTCCAAGTTGCCCGAAAATTTTTCAAAAACGGTCAACAAATCCGGTCAACATTTTGGAAGCATTCTACGCTCCTCTTCAGATGGGCAACGACTCCGTTAGCTTCAACAAAAAATAGGTGCATTCCATCATGAACATATTGGAGGTCAGAATCCAGACCACCGGCATGGGGGGCTAGTAATGGGTAGGCCCATAGCAGGCAGGCCCAATAAGAAAAACGGCCTAAATTTCAGAAAAGCCAAGATACGTGTTAGACGGTCAATACTGGCGTTGACTGCATGGAATTCCAACTAGGCGGCCAACGTACTCCCTCAAGACAGTTAACATTCCTGTTGACTGGAAGCATTGTAACAGTAGGCCACCAAAAGATAAAAAACCTAATATGGGCCAGGCCCAGTTTGGCGGACGTTTCCGTACACGATAAACAACGGTCCTTTTCCCTAATTTCACACCTTCCTTGAAGCCAATCTCCTCTAAAGAAGGCATCAACAAATTCAACGCCCTTCCCATGAGGAAGGCACCAGATTCTTTCTTCTTGCCTACGATGGACCCTAACGATAACAAAAGCACAGAATGAAGGCAAATAATCTGGAGACCCGTTACCCGCTCAAAAAGGAAATGATCCCATCAAATTACACCAGTCAAGCCTTCCTGTTCAACGAAGGCCATCCAATACGAGGCAGGGATCACACCTTCTTGGCCAAGGAAGGTCGTCCTCCCCACCATCTATATAACCCCACAAAGTCTCCACTCTGAGGGGACACAAATGTAAAAGTGAACAAAAGACAACGCAGGACTACTACGAAAAAATCTTTGAGCATACTAACGCTCATTCCTAAGCGAGCAATCGCTTACTTCAACTATCCCACTCCCAACCTTCAGATTCAAAAGACTTCGCCCACTTTCCAAGATCCGTCCTTTTAAGCTTCCACACTTTCAGGACATAACTTTCCACTTGCTCCCTGCAAACATTGAGCTAGAAAACCATACTCTCGACGAGTTATGGGAACGTCTCTTACATCTAAAGGTCAACACTCCCACCAATCTTAATCTCGCTCCCTATCTCAATTTACATTTCAGTTTACCTTTTTGAAGTTCGAAGGCTCGTTGCTAATTTAAGCGTCAGAGTGTTTTCAGTGGGACAACATCCCGCCGACACCTGACCTCTTGTTTATTGTAGTGGTGTGCAGGGTCTAAACTCGGTGAACAGAACCGGATTCAAATAATCAAACGAATCTGAATCTGTTCGAAATCGGATCCAGGTACGCATTATATATATATATAACATTTCATTGGTATATTCATTTAAATGGACATTTCATACTTTGAATAACATTAAAAAAATCATAAGAATTATGCAAATTCATAATTATCCGACTTGAATCCAAGGCATTTGGATATCATAACTTAAATTCAAGAAATATTAATACTTGGATTCACTTTGCATTAAGAAAATTGAAGTTTACTTCATGAATTACATCATGGCCGAATCAAACATTTAGAAGGAGAAAGAATATAAAATGGCTTACATGTTTAGTGATTATTGATCATTTTAATAATCATCTTCTTTAAATCTTTAATGTTCAAAGTCTTTCTGAATTTTTTTCTTTTTTTCTTTAAATTTTTTTCTTCTTCACGAGACTTTCTTTATCTTTCTTTTTTCGGGTTTACAAGCCAATTTCATAATAATAATATGTAAGAGAAGTCTCTTATTTATAGTATAAAAATTTATGACTTTTATGAATTTTAATCAGCCAAAAATATCCTAACCATGTTAGTTACCTAATTTTCAATATTATCAAACTTTTCAACAATAAAAATATAACTTCACTTTTAAATTCATACAAAAAACTGATTTGTCTTAGTTATAGTATTTTGACGTTTAAGGTACCATCAAAACACCACGTTGCACATCACAATAGTCATCTAACGTTCAAAGAACCGTTTGAACACTGCATTGAATATCAAAACTAATTTACTAATTATTTTTTTAAAATAATTTTAAATGCCATCAAATTTTGAAATAAACTAGTATTATTCATATATATCACAAAAAATTGATATATCTAATTTATTATCTAATTATCATAACTTACAAATATTTAAAATTTTAGGAGTTAGGCTTGTGCCTTGACGATTGGGCAATGGATGATATGACTAGTAAAATAGCAAGCACGTTCATTTAAAAAGGAAAATAATATGTTGGGCGTTTGAGGGAGAACTTTCAAAGCAACACTCAAACTATAGATTCATTAATTAAAATGCAAAATGCCAATTTAAAATAAGCTAGTCAAGATAGATCAAAAAAACCAAATAAGAAGAAAGGGCTTTACTTGAAACAAAACAAGAATTTAAAAAACTCCAGAATTTCGCTCCCCTTTCCTTTTTTTTTGAAGGGGCCACAGAATAAAAATGTCTTCATCTACTACCAATACTCTTCGAGTTGAATCAGTCGGTCCTCCCCTCCTATATGTTTTAACAACTTATCCTAAGGCCTCCTCACTGAGAGCTCTCCAACAATGACAGAGGGAACAATCCTCCTATAGTGGTGAGGTGGCTTTTTTTTCTTTCACAATAAAACCTACGAGTTTATGCCCATCCCTAGTCAAGTACAATTGTCATGAATCACCTCTCCACTACCTATATCTGTGAATACTTATGTCAAATAATAGACATGTATAATTTATATATATATATATATATATATAATACACAGGATCTATATCATTATCACGTCTATAAGTGGCGCCAACACTATATACATAAAAATATGGTATTGGACTTTTCAGAAATACTTATTAGAAATCAAAATTCATTACCATAAAATTTGTGAAAGTATAACTAATAATCATAATAACAATTCCAGAAGTATAAAGTCATGTTCATTTCATTACAAAACCCGTTATATGCTCTTATACGTTTACTACATTCCATCAAAATACAGTAAGTAGATCAGCCTAACATTTCAGTCTTTACTCCTACTCATCTGGTATAAACTCCTAGTTGCCATTTAAGGGGTTAAAAATCGGCAAGTGAGTGAGCCAAATACTCAATAAAATATAAATAAATAAAGACATACATATTTATACTTAAAATAGATATATACAGATATCAGAGAGATATAATCTATATAAAATATGTATGAACTTTTAATTTTTATTTTTTAAATTTTTAATTATTATTTATCTTTAGAAATTAGAGCTAATAGGCCTTACCAACTAATAGAGTGGTTAATAGAAGAAAGGATTATATATACTTTCACACAATCTAAGGTATAAACCCACGCAATTCAACAATTTATGGTAAGTAGTATACTTTTAACCTAGTATACGGAATCAAATAATAAAATGCCGCCAAAAGTACCCCCAAAGCCAAGGGTAGTCCTTGAGTTTTTACTATAATATCGTAAGGTATGCCAAGAAATATCACCCGCTGAAAATGATTCCTTAATCTAATCTCTTGTCTCATACCAAAAATCTTATATGGAAGCTTTCATATTATTCATAATTCTTTTTCTTAATTTTCTCCATTCCGAGAAAAAATACTTATTCAAATGAAATTTACAAGCATTCATATACTTTTCTATAATATCGAACATACAATTATAAATTACGGTAAATCATAAATTATAACAGAAAATGATACATTTTTTCGATTTTGTAGTTTTATCTTTAATCTTTTTACATGCATTAAAAATTCAAATTTAACATATGATATATTTGGTTGATTCAATTGTTAGCTTGGTGTTTGACTCTAGGGCTAACTCGGTTAATTTTCTTTAATCAATTTTTTTCTACAATTTCCTAAGGACTCAATTTCCGGTTCCGGACCGAGTTAATGGTTCGTCCGTGGTTGGTCCAATTTGATTTTTCTACATTTTTAAGCTGGCTTGATGAACCAGTTAATTCAGCATACAAGCCGGTTCAGTGGCCCGGTTCGGTGGCCAATTCAGGTATTTAATTTTTACCATGAATATTTTATTATTATCTCGTATTATCCTAATAAAGTTTTGGGTGCCGGTTTATCAGGTTTAAAAACCAAAATGAACAAGTTCAAGGCCTAAATTCCAGCTTGTGCCAGAAAGATGATAGAGGGACTAAGCAGCTTCTAGTGCCCGGTTTAGCATTATTTCAAGGGTATTTTTTATCACAATTTTAGAGGTTGAGAATTTAACTTTAGTACTTGATAATTTGGCCCGGTCGGGTGCTGGTTCAACTGGTTTCAAACCGGTTTGGTTTATCCCTTCAAGTTGCCACAATTCAGGCTGCCGGTTTGGTCCAATTTAGGAGGCCGGTTCTGTATTCACCTCAGGGAGTTTAAGGTAGCTGATTTACTATAAATAGTTTAGTGTCAATATATTATACGTTGGCTGGGCCGGTTACCGGTTCAGCCAAATTGGGTCCAGTTTAGTCTCTGTTTCTCAACCTACCAATTCAGCATCAGTAGAGATGCCTAAGGACCAGTTCCGTTATTACCAATTTTATGACCAATTCTTAACCTATTTTTGACTAGTCCAAGAAATCCTATTACAACTAAGAGAATTATGTTTAAGATTATGTTTGGTTCCTGGTCGGTTCAAGTTAATTTCTTAGCTGGTTCAGGTCATAATTTACAGGTAAGGATTTTGCATCAACATCTCCTAACGCAGCCAATTCTGGTTGCTATTTTGGTGACCAACTCGTGACCGGTTCAGATTCAAATTTTACAGGATGATACTTCAACATCACCATAAGACATTTATGTTATTGTGGCTGCCTGTTCAGCCCATTTGGGGCTCAGTTTGTAGGCTGCAAATTCGGATATCAGCATACCAACTGAAATTAGGTATGTTAATGATGTGAGAACCGATTTTGTGACCGGTTTAGCTCATTTCAGGAGCCATTTGGCCATGATATAGATAAGATATTAAGCTTATTGTACACAAAATTTGAATATATTTGGAGACCACTTGGTCACCAATTAAGCGAAATTATAGAGACTGTTCTGCCTCTATATTCAACCTTCAAATTGCAGCCGAGTATAACTTATGCTAATATGATAATATGAGCAAGAAATTAACACAATGCAAGTATTAGAATAATAATATTTAAAAGAATGATCAATAATCAATATCAAAGAAAGAAAGAAATTAAGTAGACTTGCCAAATATTCAGGTAAACCCTTATTGCTTTTGATTATGCTTCAACACCCTCTCTTTTCCTTTCTGGTTTTTTTTATGTTTTCTCTCACTTTCTCCCACGATTTTCTTTCTTTTCTTCTTTCTCTCTTCCTCACATGTCTCTTATAATATTAGAAATTAAGAGGCTGAGTCACCAACCCTGCCAGTACACCTATTTTTCCTTCCTAAATTTCAGCCATGTGTCCCTTTTACCATGCTGAGTAATCCTTCTCTTGGCTAGGTGTTGGCCTAATATTTTGCCTAGCGGTAGATTGTGATTGGTAGTTAATTTTGCTGAGGTATGAGGCTGTGTGGGGCTGCTGTCGTACGGAGTAAACTGCTGCTTCAACAGTCATGGGAAGCTGCTTCAGCAGCCGTGTGAAAGCTGCAGCTTCAGCAGCCGTGTGAAAGCTGCAGCTTCTGCAGCCGTGTACTGCAAATTTTGCCGAGCTTCATGAGCTGCTGTGTTGCAGCTTCTCTCTTTATATCAAGCTGCCTCAGTTGTGAAGTAGCAGCCGTGATGTGTGTGCTGATTTTCCATAGAAAATTTAAAAGTGGAGCTGCCAAGTGGCAGCTGAATTCATGTGCTACTGGGGTAGACGTTTGCATTTGCTAAATTCATCTTAATTTTAGGCTGCCATGTGTATTGTTTTCCTATTAAATTATTGAAAATGTGGTGCTGAAATGGGCTGCCGTGTGTGTGTATTTGGCTGAATATTGAGAAGATTTTAGTGCTGCCGTGGAGCTGTTTTAATCCTTGCTGATATATTCCATTCAGCAGCTGGGTGTGCGTCCCTCCTTGTGCCACGTGTATATATATATTTCCCATTATTTAGTGTTGCTAAATTCTTATTTAAGTACTTGGAAAATTTAGCTGCCGTGGACCCTTATGTTGTTTGTACTTGCAGAATTTGGTTGTAAATTAGGCTGCTTTAATGCTGTCCGTTCTTCCTTTATTTTTACTAAATTCTTGCTTAATTTGGGCTACCCATGCAGCTGATTTGGCCAGGGTCCTCTCTTGCTGAATTCTTGCTCAATTCAGCATGTATTTTGGGCTGCTCGGGTGATGCAGTAGGCTACCGGATTGCCTGAAGTGCTGAATTTTACTTAGTTAATTTAATTTATATTATATTAAATTAGCCAAATTAATTTTGGTTACTACTCGGGTTAAGATTCAATGGCTAAACTATCTATTTGCTATCCCAAAATTACTTTAATTGATAATCGGTTAAAATTTTGATGGCGAAGTTGTCTTTTCATCATTCAGAATCAATTCAATTGCCATTCGAGTCCCTTAACTGGTCCGTTAAATATAATTTGCCTCATAACAGCATCTCGAGAAAATTTTTATACAACCCTTTCTTGTGTCGAAAAGAAATGATCAAACTAGAATAATCTATCAATTTTATTACATAGTGATTCAATGCGAAATATCGAAAAATATAGATAAATAAAAGACGAGAGAAAGAAGTAGTCATGCATATAGCAATGATGCCATTAAATGCGGCCTTACAACAATTTTATTCTAATTTCTTCTTTGTAGACTTTACCTGAATTCACGCAAGTGTGTCCACATTCTCCAACCTAATTTGACGAGGACTCGATTATCACAAACACTATTAACCCATTTTCAAAAGATACAGCGTTTATTTGTCCATTTAATTCAAATAAACTTAATAATTTAATAAAAAAATGGATACCAAGTCCCTCCATACACGTATTCTAGAAGTGTATAGAGAGTTAGTATATTTTTAACACTACCAAAACAGGAATAGTTAAGTAGACCAACTGAGCATCAATGACGGGTGCCACCTACGAATATTCAGCAGTAATGCATCCAAGCTTGACAGCCAATCACGTAACGGACAAAAGAGACCGGAACGGGGGATCTTGTTCCGCGGAGCAAAATTTCGCCCCATAAATGGATTTTTCTTTTTTCTTTTTTTGTTTCTTTTTTTTTTATTTCAAATTTCACCCAAACCCCAAAAAAAAAAAAAATCCTTTTTATAGGGCGAAATATCCTGCTCCGCGGAGCAGGATCCCCCAATCCAAAGAGACCTTCCCCACCCACCCAAAAATAACAATAATAATAATAATAACAAGATTGGTTGCCTTTCTGTGTTTGACAAGCTCCCCCACAACCTTGAACTGACGTTGTGCTTTAGCCTATCGGTGACAGCCCAATTATGGAAAATTAGCATGCCGTACGTGGAAGAGTACCACGGCATTCTAATAATAATAGACTGTATATTTTAATTACTTATCAAAATTTAACACATAATTTAAAAAAAAAAAATTGTCTTTTAATACCACAAAATGTCGTACCACGTCATTCTAATAACAATTGACTGTAGATTTAATTACTTATCAAACTTAACACATAAATTTAAAAAATAAAAATAAAAACACATTTGTCTTCTAATACCATAAAATGTCACACCGCGTCATATAAAGCAATTGTCTTTCTCAGGAAAGGACGGGCAGGTGAAGGAACAGAGCCATAAATTTGTGCTGCCGATAAACATCCGTGATTTGCTTTTTTTTTCATCAATTATTGATTGATCGTCATTCATAAATTATGGGGACTCAGCGTTTTGAATAACTAACAAATGAATGAATCCACTTTACTTCCTCCCTATATCCTCTTTCTTTTCTCTTGGACAGTCCTAACTCCCCTTCATCTACACACACAAACCATCTATTTTCCACATTTCTTCTCCTTACCAATTTCCAACAAAAAGTTACTTTTCTTTTTTAAATTTACAATGGAAGCAAAAAAGAAACAAGGTTCAGTAGAAAAACTTCACCCATTTTGATCTTCCAGCACCTCCCAAAACACTATACCTCAAGAGAAGCCCGAGTTTTTATAGGTTTCAGTTTCAAGCCCATGCTTTCGGGAGAGAGGAGCTCAGGCGAGATGCAGGACGGGCTGAGAGGGCTTCTTGGGCTGCCACTAAACCAAGATGGCCTATAGAACCCGTACCCCATGAGAAAATACTCAAGTGGGATCAACATCGCATGGGGCTGCTCCTCTGTCACCATTGATCCACAAGCCTGTACCTGCATTAATCGGTGCCCTTGATTAGCAACATGTAGAACATTAGCATACATAATTGAACTCATTAGATATTTTGAATTGCTAAAATGTTTGAATTTTATTATTGAGCATTTAGTGGGAAAATGATCAAACCAACGGACAATGAATTCAGGGGGAAATGTGTAGTGATATCGGATCCATGAAAACCAACCATGACATTTCCTTTTATTTTACTTTGTTTACTTCCCTTATGGATTGCTCCCCAAATCATTTGCACACAGGCATTAGAAAGCTAACAACTATATAAACAACAATTGAATCTCACATGAGCAAATTTCAATGTCCATGTAATTGTATTACGCACCTCGACTAATGCACTGCATCTTTTGTCAAGTTTGGAAATCATGTGAAGGGCCTCTGCATGAAAAGGAGACTCATCTCCAACAAATACGAGCGTACGACACCTTAGCCTCTTTAGCCCATCACTGATGTCAGGCCTCCTTCCATGTCAAAAAAGTAGAGGATTAGGGATGAAACTTAAGCCAAACAACACTGCAGACAAGCCATTGCTAACAATAACCTCCCTCCTAAATAAAATTCAAAGCTTACTCATTCATTGCTTCAAGAAACCGCAGAACGTTCATGCTCTGCCTCTCATCCAGCAACTAAAGAGGAAATAAGTTACATACACTTAATCAGATTATTGTCCCCCTACAGAACCAGCTTTCGGAAGCAAAGATGTAAAAATTAAAGGGCAAGAGGAAAGACCAACCCTTCTACATGCTTGAACTATATCTGATTCTGGGACATCTTCACTACCACGAACTTCCTACAGGTTAAAGGGCCAGTCTTCAGTAAAGATTGCAAAAGCAGTATGCTTCGGTCAAAGAGGAGAGTAAATAGAGATCAAGGAACCAACTACCTTGCTGAAATAGCGCTTCAGCAAACACTCCCTTAGCAAACCACACATCCCATAGAAATGAAGCAAATTTGCCATCAACTACAGATTGATATTATCCTAGTGTAAGATGTTGATATAAGTCTTCACAGTGTATAATAGTAGAGGATATAATAGAAACCTTATTATAAAACCACTCAGACCAAGAGGGTGCTTTGCACAGAGGGGAAATGACTATCAGACCAAGGACACGCTCTCTATACTTAATCTGTAACAACACAAAATTTGGTCAACTAACCACCATATAAAACAATTTTAAGCTTCTTAACAAATGTGACAGCAACTTACAGCAAAGAGGCTAAGGATATAAGCGCCCGCTGTTACCCCCATGCACATCACTGCATCAAGCCTGATCACAGCATCAATTCAAATAGGAACAAGTTATGAACATTTGGAATGATGAGTACTTTTACATCTGGGGGTCAGATGTAAGGAGTCTGAGATGCTCCTTGCCACAAACTAACAGAACATGAACAATCATGCTCAGAGGACTATTTTGGATGGCAGCTGCAGATGTACAAATAAAAGCAAAAAATATGATTACCCAAAAAAATTGAGAATCTCGACTATCTGATCAGCTAAGTCCTCGACAGATGGTACTGGCTCGTCATGACAAATTGAAGCAGCTCCTAACTGCAAGAACTCTTGACAAGAGTTCCAGAAAGCATTATATGAATAATAGGAAAGGACAGATGGATAAACTCATTTGGAACCAAAAACTAAGAAGATGAACCAAGAGAATTACAGATGCAACCGCATGTTCGGATTTACAGACCTCATGTCCAGGAGGGCTAATATGGTATATGCAGAAGCTGTGGAGCAGCAAAGCAGCAGCCTCAGGATAAAAGAAGAGTCCTTGGAAGCAAGACATATCTGCTCAAGCATATGTAAATTAAAAACCTAGGGTCAAACTTGAGATATACAGTATCAACAGAATACTGTTATTGGATAGTAACATATCATTATTCATATCCACCAAATCGGCATAAGAGATATAAATGCAAATATGAGAAGATAAAAACAACAACAAAGTACAGTGCCAACTATCAATAAAATGGCAAGCCTGCCAAAAGAAAAGAATTAATACGCCACAAAAGAATATATTCTTAGCACATTGAATGCTGACCAAAAGCCTCCCTTGCTTTTCTTTTTTTTTTTTTTTTTCCTTTTGATTTGGAGGTTGGGGAGGGGGAGAGCATGAAGGAAAAAAATACTGAACTCCAATATGTATTCCCACATCCATCATCTTGATAATTATACACTTCTACTAACAACAAAACACTCATGACATGAGAAAACTGTGCCAGATATTACAATGCCGTTGGGGAAAATAAAAAATAAGCACCAACTGCAGTACTTACGATTTAAAGCTAAATCAGGATAGGTAATCAAGGCTGGCTTGTCTTGGTCTCCATAAACAATGACAGACACAAAACTGTGGCCAGTTTGTACATGAAATTCCTGCAATGAAAATTCCGTCAGGACAGATCCACAAGTAACATAACACCCACATAGAACGAGGCAACAATAAAGCAAAGTGGTATGATCTGACTAGTAAATCCACGCATGTTGAAGAAAATAAACAACAATGCATTTGATACCTTAATATTATCACAATCCATGAAATACTGACCAAAAAAGTAAAAAACAAAAAATAGTCCTGGATTAAGTAAAATTTAACACTTTTGTTTCTTTGTACAGCATGTAAATTGCGTACTTTTTTGTAGTTAAAGGACGCTTGCCGTGTGCTGCTGATTATCTTAACTATTTTGAGCAACCTAACTGTCTTCCTAGAAGACTAATATATTTCTGTTAAATAATATGCAATAAAGATGGTCCCTTATTTCCATCAGTGATCTCCATCATGCATCAACGAAGACAATAATCCCACTTGAAAGAAGGTTGAGCAATCTCCTAATTTCTTAAGAAGACAGTGAACAGTCAAACCAATTGATACTTGCCTTCAAGTCTTAGCCTTTATAAAATGCAATTGGAGATACTATAACAACTAACGAAAGGAATGCGAACATCTCAAATATATGTAAAAAGCACTGCCATGGATAAAGAAAACCTAACAGATCAATTCACAGGTCTCAACACCATTCTGCGGGTTAATATCAGCTAAAAAGCAAAGAATCATACAAAAAAGGAAGAAACTCACTTCTAATTTTGGTATTAGGGTAAACCAGTTACCAGAGAATACTCAGAAAACGGCAACAAGAACTACAAAAATTAGCCACCAAACTTGATGCAACATATCAAAGCTACATAAAGAAATTGAAATGAGCGTTAGGTATAAACAGTTCGCTATGCAAATTGTCTACTCTGTTAATAATTGCACCGCCTAAAGGATCCCCAAAGAAAATCAGGAGAGTAAGCAGGAAGCAAATTTTGCCAGTAAATTGTTTACCATCGCCTGCAATCCAGCATTGAATCTTTAAGACATATCCTACATAAGCCAAACTTGAAGGCACACACCAAAAAGAAATAGAAAGAAGAAAAGATTCTGTCTAACACCGGAAAGATTGAAGAGTCAAAGAACTTGAACAGCTTTTGATAACAAAGAGAGCCAAATATGGCAATCGCTGATATTAATAAGATAGAAAATCGATTGACAAGAACTACTCCTCCTAAAACCTTTAAGAAAAACAGTAAATACATCAATTTTCAAAACTAGATAAGACTGGGTTTTTACCTCCAACACAATGCTGAAACAACAAACAAAAGCCCTATGAAAATACATTGCTCGGAAACAAAATAGAATCACCCAAGCAACTAAAATTTATCAGGACAATGCCAATTTTTTCTTTCATTTCATTAGATATAAATCAATTAAGGTGAAAGATGGAAACCTTTCCGCCAAGGTAGATGGTCTCAACATCAATGGAAACGAAATCGCTCGACTCTGCCATTGGCCAACGGCTCTCTTTTATCTGAAAACCGCTCCCTCTATGGTTCTCCTCTCTCTCTCTCTCTCTGGCGCTCTAAGAAATTGATGTCTTTGGGTTTGATCGCTTATAAACAAAGCTACTTTCTCCCGAAGTCCGCAGATCCCTGCGGCTTAGCCTCCCACCGACGCTTTTTAAATAAAAAAGAAAAAAATTCTCTCCCTCAATCCAAACTGTGTACGACAGATTTTAACCTGAGTACTTGGTCAAATTTTAACCATGGTTGAGTTTTCCTGCGGCGTCGTTTTTGTACTCCTATGCATGCTGTTGAGCTGGCAACATCAAGTGCTATCCGGCTAAAAAGACGTTTTCGAAATTAGAAGTGCTAATTCGACCGTATTGTCTAAGAAGCTGTATGATTTGTTATAAATAATATTTAAATTATATTTATTATGGTCTAATATTTTAATTTGTATTAGGCTGTAAATTAGTGGACTCAAACACACAAGCCAAATTGTGTCACATTAAGCACGACATGATTGGTTATATTTAACACTATCCGTTAACCAATTTTAAAAAGATGTATAACAATCGTATGACTATTTGGCCTTTTTAAAAAGAGGCAATAATTAACCGATCATTAATCTATATATATATTGATGGGTAGGTCCATAGCTGACATGCCCAATAAAAAAATGGTCCAAAGTCCAGAAAAGTTTAGACGCGCGTTAGACAATCAACACTAGCATTGACCGCCCGGCGTGCCAACCAAACGGCTAACGCGCTCCCTCAAGACAGTCAACATTTTTGTTGACCGAAAGTATTGTAACAGCAGACCGTGAAAAGATATAAAACCTAATACAGGCTAGGCCCAGTTTGGCAGGCATTCTCGTACACGACACGCAACGGTCCTTTCCCTGTTTTCACGCTTTCCTTAAAATCGATCTTCTCTAAAAAAGTATTAACAGATTCAGCGTCCTCCCCATGAGGAAGGCGCCAGATTCTCTCTCTTTGTCAACAATGTAGTCTAACGGTCACAAAAACACAAAAGGAAGGCAGATAATCTGGAGATCTGTTACCCGCTCAGAAAGGAAACAATCCCATCAAATCACGCCAGTCAAGCCTACCAACTCAAGGAAGGCCGCCCAACACCAGGCTAGAGATCACGTCCTCCTAGCCAAGGAAGGTCGCACTCCCCACCGTCTATATAAACCCAGAGTCTCCACTCTGGAGGGACACAACCTGAATCTCGAACGCATACGCAAAATATAACACAGTGCTCGAGCATACTTACTCTTAATCGCTTACTTTGCCAATCCCACTCCAAGCCTCCAGATTACAGAGACTTCGCCCGCTCCCTGAGAACTGTCCCTCTAAATTACCACACTTTCAGGACATTGTTCCCACTCTTTCCTTGCGAATATCGAGTCGGTAAGCCATACTCTCAACGAGTCACGGGAATGTCTATACATCTACAGGCCAACACTCCCACCAATCTCATTTTTGCTCACTCTCTTTTTACTTATCAGTTCACCTTCTTAAAAGTTCGAAGGCTTGTTACTGACTTGAGCATCGGAGTGTTTTCTGTGGGACAATATCCCGCCGGTACCTAACCTCTTGTTTATTGTAGTGGTGTGCAGGATTCAGACTCAGTGAACGGAGCCGGATCCAAACAACCAGGTAAATCCGAATCTGCTCAAAATCGAATCCAAGTATGCATCATTGGCGCCGTCTGTGGAAAACACTTACAAAAAGTCAACTGTGCTTCCCAAAAACTCTCCGATCAACACCCTTAAATAAAATGGTGAACACAATGGCGCAAGCAAGCGAGCTCACCTGAGACGTTGTCTTACCAACTCAGGACCATGCCATCGGCGCCATGGTCAACAGGGTAGCTGGTGGAATTCTGGCATCTTTCTTCCAAAACCTGGCAGAGCACATGCACAACACGGATAGAATACTTCAAATATTCTGCTCCCGCCAGGAGCAAGCACAGTTGGGGGTTGCACCGGTGGTGGCCCTAGCACCGGCGTCCAGACGAGGAGGCCAAAGAAAGAAAGTTCCGACCCGACGGACAGGAAGGCTAACCAGCGCTCCCGCGCCAGTATCCTCACACGCCCAAAGCCGTTTAAGGCGTGAGGAGCGAGAAACCAGCTCTACTCCGGAGGAAAGTCTGGAATGAAGGAACCCTAGATACTCCCGGTTGGAATCTAGGCCCGAGGCTCAGGAGGGAGCCTCTCAAGCCGCTAGATTAGCCAGAGATAGCAGCCGCCCGGCTGCTAAACAAGCTAGGGAGAGAACGGAGTTGATGGTAATCTCAACTCCAAAAGATCTACCAATGCCGTTCCAGTAGATTTGAGGCTGGAGAAGATATGGAACCGCGTCTTCAAAGGTGACAAGCGCGCAGCCAACATCGACAGATCTCCCTTCACAGTGGAGATCTTGAATCATCTCATGCCGACGAAGTTTAAAATGGCAGCCCTTGACTCTTACGATGGGAGTGCAGATCCTGTCGATCATCTCGCTCACTTCCGCACCCATCTGGGTCTACAAGGGTTGGAGGACGCAGCCATGTGTCGCAGTTTCCCACTCACTTTAAAAGGGGACATGTGCATTTGGTTCTATCATCTCCCCTCAGACTCGATCCAAAGCTTTCAGGAGCTTGTGGATCTTTTCTTATCAGTATGCCTCCAGCCGCAGGGAGAAAAAACAGCCATGGCATCTGTCGCACATCAAGCAGAAGTATGGAGAGAACTCGCGGAGGTTCCTAGATCGCTTCGTGGCAGAAGCTAGGTGGATCCCTCGACTTACAGAGGAAATGAAATTGGGCAGTTTCATTTCAGCACTGGCGCATGGAGAGTTCTTCAGGCACTTGACACATAAGAATCCGTAGACCTTTCGAAAAATAAAGTCTATCACCAGGGCCTACGCGGCAGTAGAGGAGGCCAACAAAGCAAAGCGTCCCGACCGGCCTGAACAGCCTCGTTCTTTCCCGCCAAGAAAGGCAAAGAAGCAAAATACAAAGGTAAGAGCATGTGATATGCACAAGGCTACTTGTATTATTGCCAAATGGAAAGATACATCATTGAATTCAAAGAAAAATAATAAATAAAAAATTACAATCACAGAAAGTTATGGAGGCGGCAGTGGCCCTTGTCTGTCTCGAGGCTCCCCCACGAGGCTGTCGCTACGCTGTGCTGATCGGTTAGACAAATTAACAAGATCCACAGGGAAGTCAGGATCAACCAGCCGCACAATACGCCGGCTAATATTAATCCCTTTCCACAACCGCGCCAGCATCATGCCCTCAACCTCGTGGGGACAGATACGGACGCTCAGGTCATTCTCTATGGTCACCATTTTCCCAGCAAGTTGATCAAGGCACCCTTTAGCTTGCTCGTTCTCCTCATTCAAATGGGCAACCTTTGCTTTCAAGCTCAAGTTCTCCGCCTCCATGTCTGCCAGAACAGACTCCAATGCTACCGCATCCTCTTGGTGCTCCACCCCCAAAGCCACCAGCTTAGCATCGAGCCAGGCGATCTCCTTGTCCCTATCGGAGATCACCAAGTCTCTCTGCCTGAACGCCTTGGCAACTGTGCTCGATACTTTGTCAGCCTACATACAAAAAATGGGGGTTAGAAAAGGCAAATCAAAAGATAAGGCGGACAACAGAATTTATACCTCCCAAATTCTTCGTGTTGGCCTGTCTGGCCTCGCACCCAGTTCCAACGCGAAAGGAAGTGAGCTAGGAAGGAGACCCATGTCAGCAGGGCTGGCGGTGACCTCAACCATGAACTACGCCAAGGGATCCTCTGGGGTATCCTCCGTCCTAGTTGGTTCCCTAGGAACGGTGGGGAGCTCCAAAATCTGTTTCTATTGCTCCGCCGGAATTACCGCAATAGGCGATCCAACTAACGGCTCCTGTGGCCCAAGCGCCTCGATGGATGGCTCTCGAGTCGACCCTGACGGCGCGGCAGTGCCAGGAACAATGCCGCCGCTCAACCTGGCCTCATAAGCCTCAAGGACCAGCTCCACTTCTACCCCAGATGCGGCACCAACACCCGCAAAATACCCAGCAGAGAGGTAGTCAGGCCCTGAGAATGACGAAGAAGGCGCCACCGAGGCTGCCCTCTTTTGCCTTGGGCTGGGAGGACTTGAATCAGACGGGCGGAGTCCAATAATAAAACCCTTCTTCCTCTTCTTTTTCTGCAAAACCTCCAGCAGTGGGATTTTTAATTTTTAGACTGGAGACGGAGGCCCCCAATTGGCCTTCTTTGCCTCCACACGAGAAACTAAGTGGTCTCTCCGGAAGTCTCCTAGATTTTTCTCCACCAGCTTAACCAGCCACTCCAGGGACGCTGTCTCTGCCTCCAAGGGCGCCCCCGTATACACCTCAGGCACCTGACTTCACTCCTTAGGCAAGGGCCAAGACTCTCCTACATTAACAAAAAAGAACCGATTCTTTAAGTTCTTGAGGGAGTCGTATATGGCAGTGCTAATCTTGAGACAACTGCAGGGGGATAAAGAAATCCACTTCGCTCCCTTATTGATCTTAAAGATCCCCCTCACCATTAACATCGTCAACAGCCTCAAATATTGATGAACAAAAATGCAAAGGAAGTACAAGTACCTGACGGCTTTAGCATGAAACTTGGTGATGGAGACCTGAAGCGCCCGAAAATCGACATCAACTCGTCAGGGACTGGAAGGTGGAGCCCACTCCTCAAATGTGCTTCGTATACGGTCACGAAGCCCGTGGGTGGCAAGAAAGCTCTGTCATCCCTCCCTGGAACGTGAAAGGCGATCTCCTGTGGAATGTTGAACTCAACGTACAAAACTTTCACGTCATTTTCCCTCAAGACGGAGGCAATGTTAGCAACGGAAGCCATGGTCAGAGTTAGGGTTTTTCATCTTTTCAAACGAAATAAGGAAGACGAAGAAACAAGAAAGGCACAAGAAATTCAAAATAAAGCAAGCAGGCAGTTTAAAAACCCGTGTGAACACGAAACCGTCTCGAAAGCTTGCGCCATCATTACCGTTGTGTGTCATTTCCCTAAAAGAAGGCTGTCGGAATCGATCCTCCGGCTCATTAAATACCGAGATCTTGAACTTACCGCATAGAGACACAGGGCCTACTTTTCTGACAAGGCGGCTAATAACCAACGCTTCCTTCTCCAAGTTGCCCAAAAACTTCCCAAGAATGGTTAACAAATCCGGTCAACGTTTTGGAAGTACTCAAGGCTCCTCTTTAGATGGGCAACGACTCCGCCAACGAAAATAAGTGTATCCCATCTTAAATATGCCAGAGGCTAGAATCATGACTACCAGTATGGGGGGGCTAGTGATGGCTAGGCCCATAATTGGCAGGCCTAATAAGAAAAACGGCCCAAAGTCCAGAAAATTCCAGACGCGTGTTAGATGGTCAACGCTAGCGTTGACCGCCTGACGTGCCAACCAGACGGTTAACATTTCTGTTGACCAAAAGTACTGTAGCAGTAGGCCGCAAAAAGATATAGAACTTAATACGGGCAGGCCCAGTTTGGCAGGCATTCCCCTACACGACAAACAACAGTTCTTTCCCTGATTTCACGCTTTCCTTAAAGTCGATCTCCTCTAAAAAGGTATCAACAGATTCAGCGCCCTCCCCATGATGAAGGAGCCAGATTCTCTCTCCTTGTCAACAATGGAGTCTAACTGTCACAAAAATACAAAAGGAAAGCAGATAATTTGGAGATCTGTTACCCGCTCAGAAAGAAAACGATCCCATCAGATCATGTCGGTCAAGCCTACCTACTGAAGGAAGGCCACCCAACACTAGGTTAGGGATCACGCCCTCCTAGCCAAGGAAGGTCGTACTCCCCACCGTCTATATATACCTAGAGTCTCCACTCTAGAAGGACACAATCTGAATCTCAAACGCAGACGCAAAATATAACACAGTGCTCAAGCATACTTACTCTCAATCGCTTACTTTGCCAATCTCACTCTAAGCCTCTAGATTATAGAGACTTCGCCCGCTCCCTGAGAACAGTTCCTCTAAGTTACCACACTTTTAGGACATTACTCCCACTCGTTCCTTGCGAACATTGAGTCTGGAAGCCATACTCTCAACGAGTCACGGGAACGTCTCTACATCTACAGGCCAGCACTCCCACTAATCTCATTTTCGCTCTCTCTTTTTACTTATCAGTTCACCTTCTTAAAAGTTTGAAGGCTTGTTGCTGATTTGAGTGTCAGAACGTTTTCGGTGGGACAACATCCCGCCGGCACCTGACCTCTTATTTACTGTAGTGGTGTGCAGGATTTAGACTCAGTGAATGGAGTCGAATCCAAATAATCAGGCGAATCCAAATCTGTTCGAAGTCAAATCCAGGTATGCATCATATATATATATATATAGAATTACTAATTAAATAAAAAACTTATAAATATCCTAAACCCTTCTCTCTACTTATGACTCATCTCTATACTTTCTCTCTCTACTCTCTCACTCTCATGCAAAGAGTAATAGTATGATGCTAATATAATTATATTATTTTTATTAGTTATTATCTATAGTTTATATATTAATATTATTGTGACGGACTGGCCTTATTCTACCTTATAAGGCCACCATCAAGCCTAAAATCCTTACCCTAAAATACATTTAATAGATAATAATTAGGTGGACATAGAAATTTTTTTTTTCTTTCATACACAGGATTTCTTGAGGCCGAACTGTATGAGCTGGCCTTCCGGTCTTAATTTCCAAGCTGAGATGCATACTAGAATTATTAATTTCATTCATCAAAAAAGAAATCACGGAAACATGCTAACATTCATAGATTTTTATACAGCAGAACTAATTTACAAGTCTTCTCAAAACATCAAAAGGAAATAAAATTAAGCTCTTCATTGATCAGCTCCGGTCATCTATGCCGTCTAGCTACTTCATAAGGTCTTGCTCAACTTCGTCCTCCATAAGCCTTTCATCATCTGAAAAGTGACAAGAATGAGCTACAAAGCCCAGCAAGATACTCACATGTAGAAAACAGAAAACATCAACAAGTATATAAGCGGATCAAAACAGAGATTCATAACATAACTTTGCATACGAAAATCATCATGTCTTTTCTTCTTTACTTATTATTATTATTATTTTGTCTTCGAAAAATCCATAAAACTATTAGTAATTCTTATCATCTTTAGGGACCGGACGGGAGCAGACAACATCGAGGACGGGTTGTGTGTAACCCCACAACCTAAGACCGTATCCTCTCATTATACTTCTCGAGGCAGGAGCTAATGCCTTTAACCCGGCATACGGGACCGTAGTCTAAAAGTTTTATGCCACCAAAAAGTCCCCTCCCGTGGCCCAGGAGGCAATCCTCGAGTGTCACTCCAATATCCTTTATCCATCTTTAACAGTAAGTTTAATGGAAACTCGGTTCATAGTTCATATCTTTTAATGGCCATGCGTCATAGTTCGAAAGTTGAAAGTCATAGAGTTCCACTTATTGTCTGGATTACATATATTTTTTTTTGTTCTTATAGCCTTGATCTTAGAAGCCGAAGTCCATTTTCCTTAAAACTGGAAGTCTTTAAATCTGGAGTTCAAAAGTCGGAGTTCTTTTCTTAAAAGGGCGGAGTTCAAAGCCGAAGTTCTTGTAGAGTTCTTTTCTTTAAACATGCAATTATCAAAGTTTGACAAATAATTAGACTTTAAGTAGAACAAAACCTAAACCGAACATCATGAATATTAACGGAACAAAACAAACATCATACATACAAAATTTCATAAGAATATCATATATACTGGCGTAGCAAACATGCATAATCATGAACTTTAAAAACAGGGGTGAGTATTCTTGCCTGGGTTTCTTCTACTTTGCCTTGATCTTTTGGCCTCCCTTTATTAGAAATTCTATTGCATGCATTTTCCTTACTCCTCTAGTCCTTATTTATAGGCCTTAGGTTTGATGATTATTATTAATGATTGGCAATATAGGGGGAATGTTCAATTATTAATGATTGACAATCCAAGAGGGAATGTTTCTTATTTATAGCTTTTACATTTCCAATGAGCTCATTAATTCCTAGTTAATTGAACTTAACGAAATTTAGATTTCTTAATTAATTCCTAGTTCACTGAACTTAATAGGATTTAACTTTCTCATGTAAACACATTCAATTACTTCTACACGACTTCCGGTCAACACCTGTTGACCGGATTCATTAACTTCGGCTTTCCCATAATCTACTCCGACCTCCAATACACAAAGCCACTCCATCCTTCCTTCCATTCACGTTTTCCGGTCAACCTTTTACGTTGACCAGATCACGCCTTTCGGTCAACATTTTACGTTGACGGATTCTATTGACTCGATAACTAGAACTTTCTACGTTTTAGAATCTGAGCCGTTACAATCTCCCCTACTTATAGAAATTTCATCCTCAAAATTTTAAATAAAGATACTAACCTCGAGAAAACAAATCGGGGTATTTGTTTCGAATCTCTTCCTCTCGTTCCCAAGTTGCTTCTTCGGGTGAGTGATTTTTTTAGAGTACCTTTATTAAAGAGATTAACTTGGTGCATAGTCCCTGTTCCCTTCGATCTAAGATTTTCACTGGTTTCTCTACATAAGACAAGTCCTTGTCAATTGTGAAAGGTTCATACTCAATTACATGAGTAGGATCATGAACATACTTCCGAAGTATTGATACATGAAACACGTCATGTACTTCTGCCAAGCTTGGAGGTAGTGCAAGTCTGTAAGCTACCTCTCCGATCCTTTCTAGAATTTCAAAAGGGCCAATAAATCGTGGCTTCAACTTTCCTTTTATCCCAAATCTGTACTTCCCCTTCGATGGCGATACCTTTAGGAATATAAAATTGCCTTTTTCAAATTCTAATGCAGATCTCCTCCGATCTGCATAGCTCTTTTGTCTGCTCCGGGCTACTTTGAGATTCTCGTGTACTAACTTTATCTTTTTTGTCGTCTCTTTAATAATATCTGGACCTAAAATTCTTTTATCTCCTTGCTCCTCCCAATGGATCGACGATCTGTATTTTCTTCCATACAAGACCTCAAAAGGGGTCATGCCTATGCTGGCCTGGTAACTATTATTATAAGTAAATTCTGCTAAGGGTAAGAAATTATCCCAACTTCCTTTCATCTCTAAGACCAAGGCCCTTAACATATCCTCGAGGATCTTGATAGTCTGCTCTGACTGGCCGTCAGTCTGCGGATAAAAAGCGGTACTAAATTTTAATTCGATACCCAATTCTTTATGTAGACTTTTTCAGAACCGTGAAACAAAGCGAGGGTCTCTATCTGATACAATAGAGGCAGGCACACCATGAAGCCTGACAACCTCGTTTATATACAGCTGGGCTAATTTATCACGGGAGTATGTCGTCCGGATTACCAGAAAATGGGCTGACTTTGTTAGCCGGTCAACAATAACCCAAATAGCATCATGTTTCCTTGGCATCCTTGACAGTCCGGTCGACAAAGTCCATGACAATATCTTCTCATTTCCAGCCCGGAAGTGGCATCGGTTGCAATAACCCAGACGACTGCTTTCTTTCGGCCTTTACTTGTTGGCATACGAGACACTTTTTCACGTAAGCTGCAATATCCCTATTCATATTCCTCCACCAAAATGTTTTCTTCAAATCCTGGTACATCTTATTGGCTCCTGGGTGGATCGCATACCGGGATCGATGGGCTTCCTTAAAAATTTTCTCCTTCAATTCTTTGTCGTCCGGCACACATAACCGGTTCCTAAACCTTAATACTCCATCCGGCTTAACATTAAAATCACTTCAGGAACCTTTGTCCAGCTCACTCATGATTTTTACAAGGAAAGAATCATTCGCCTGACATCCCTTTACCTCATTTATCACCTCTGGCTGAACTTGAAGGTATGCCAAAATCATCCGCTTTCCTTGCACATAACACTGGACATCATAGTATATGAAACAGTTCAGCATCTCCATTTGCTTGACTTGCATTCTAGCCAAAATAGCAGGTTACCGACTTAGTGCATCGGCGACTACATTGGCCTTTCCTGGTTCATACAGGATTTCATAGTCATAGTCCTTCAGGAATAATCCACCTTCTCTACCTCATGTTTAGTTCCTTCTAGGAGAATAAATACTTTAGACTCTTATGATCAGAGTAGACCAATAATCTCTCACCATACAGGTAATGCCTCCAGATTTTCAATGCAAACACTACAGCAGCCAATTTCAGATCGTGAGTTGGGTAATTCCTTTCATGATCCTTCAACTGTCGAACCCATAGGCAATTACCTTTCCATGCTGCATTAAAACACAGCCCAACCCAATCTTTGAGGCATCGCAATAAACGATCAGTCCTCCAGATCCATCTGGAATGGTCAGGACCGGAGCAGAAGTTAACCGATCTTTAAGTGCCTGAAAACTCCTTTCACAATCATTGGTCCACTCAAACTTGACATCTTTCTTTGTTAACTGCGTGAGTGGCAAAGCGATTTGGGAGAAGTTTTCCACAAACCGTCTATAATATCCAGCCAACCTAAGAAGCTCCGTACTTCGGTCACAGAGGTTGGCCGGTTCCACTTTACCACTGCTTCCACTTTCTTAGGATCGATAGAAATCCCTTCTTTGAAAATGACGTGTCCAAAGAATCCCACTTCCTCTAACCAAAATTCGCACTTTATCAATTTGACAAACAATTGGTGCTCCCTTAGGATTCGGAGTACGGTCCATAAATGCTCCTCCTCATAGCTTTTCGAATACACAAGGATATCGTCAATAAAGACGATCACAAACTGGTTCAGGTATGGTTGACAAATCTGGTTAATCAAGTCCATAAAGACGGCCGGAGTATTAGTCAACCCAAAAGGCATCACTACAAATTTATAGTACCCATATCTAGTCCGGAACGCCGTTTTTGCTATATCCTCCTTTCTGATCCGAAGCTGATGATATCTGGATCTAAGGTCGATTTTTAAAAATATGCAAGCTCCTTGTAATTGGTCAAGGAGGTCATCAATCCTTGGCAGAGGATATTTGTTCTTGGTGGTAATTTTATTTAGTTCACGGTAATCCATGCATAATCTCATGGTCCCATCCTTCTTTCTTATAAAGAGAACCGGTGCTCCCCATGGTAACACACTTGGCCGAATGAAACCTTTATCTAATAATTCCTGCAGTTACAATTTCAATTCTTTAAGTTCGGCCAATGCCATCCGTATGGTGCTTTGGATATTGGTTCTGATCCTGGCATCAATTCTACTCCAAATTCCAACTCTCGTTGGGGTGGCAATCTAGGTAATTTATCAGGGAATATGTCTTCGAATTTCCAAACCACAGGAATCTCTTTGGCCAAAGATTCTTGACCTTCAGTAGTCACACTAGCGAAGGCTAGATAAGCTTGACACCCATTACCAATCAAGTGCCTCCCATGAAGGGCCGAAATGAAGTAAGATACTTCTTTATGCCGGACTCCGTGAATATAGAAGGGCTTGCTTCCAGGGATGGTGAATTCTACTCTTTTTCGAAAACAATCAATCTTGACATGATGTCTGGCTAACCAATCCATTCCCAAGATTGCATCGAAGTCATTCATTTCTAGCAAAACTAGATTAACAGGCATCACACATCCATTTGATTCTATCGAACACTCCGAATACACTACATTTAAAATCACCGACGACCCCATGGGTGAGGCCACCATCCATGGGCAGTCAAGAACTTGAGGGAGGGTCATAAGATATTTTACAAATTCATGGGAGACAAATGAGTGGGTGGATCCGGAGTCAAAGAGCACATGACTAGAAGTGCCACAGATAGAAAGTATACCTTCCACTACCTCAACCTCCATTGAGGTTTTGGCCTCCCTTGCAGAAACAGCAAACACCTTAGGATAGGAGACTTAAATCCTGGGGCTTGTTTGGCGAGTAGGCAATTCTTGATCATATGTCTAGCCTATCCACCGTTATAACAGACCCCCATCTTCTTATAGCACGGCTTCCCTTCATGTGATTTTTCGCAATGATCACATGTTTTACTAGCCGGAGTCCGGGAAATCTGTACAGATTGGCTCTACTCCCCACTGGACCTCAATGGTCTCGCTTTCTTGGAAGGGCCTCCACTAGCATTGGCCCTTGAAGTTTGACTGAAAGTCCTTTGCCTGAGAAATGCTCCTCTCTCCAACTCCTTCTCATAGATGATAGCGTTTTCTAACACGTCTCCATACGTGGCCAACTTTAGAATTGAAAGGTGACTCCTAATATTGTCTCTTAAACCTTGAAAGAACTTCCTAGCCTTCCGTTCCTGCTCCTCCACCATATAAGGAGTATAACGAGATAGTTCTGTAAACTTTGCATTGTACTCAACCACAGAGCGAGTACCCTGCCTTAGGCGAATGAATTCATCCTCCTTCTGTCCATGAAGATTAGTAGGAAAATATTTCTCCAAGAATGCTGCTTCAAGCATCTCCCAAGTAATATCTTAGTCAGGCACATCGAAAACTCTCTTCTGCATTTCTCACCAGTGGTGGGCCTCACCCGCCAGCTTATGGGTGGCAAATAGAACCATATCTCCAGTAGGGCATTTAATCACCGCAACACCTTCTTCAGTCGTTGGATCCAAGTGTCAGCCTTCGACGGGTCGGGTTCCCCTGAGAATTCAGGAAATCGCTCGTTGGTAAAGCGATCATAGACCGACCTTTCCTGGTGATCCGGAATTGGGGTGATCACTGGAGTTGGTGGAGTCGGTGGAGCCAAGGCTTCTATGACTTTAGCCACTCTGTCTAGCAGGTTCAAGTATTTTGCCTCCCTATCCGGAGTGTTGTTGTTTCGTCCGGTTCGCCTTACTCTATTAGACATGACTTCAATGATGACCTTGATTTCTGAAAGAACACTTTCGACAGTCAACTAGCCAAGGGTGGCGATCACAATTTACTCCGTCCAAAGCATAAGTAAAACTAATCCTGTCCTAAGTTTCCGTGTTGATTCAGATTAACCTAAAGCATCTCAGTTTTCTCTCTGATACAAGCTGTGACGGACCGGCCTTATTCCACCTTATAAAGCCGCCATCAAGCCTAAAATCCTTGCCCTAAAATACATTTAATAGACAATAATTAGGTGGACATAGAAATTTTTCTTTTCTTTCATACACAGGATTTCTTAAGGCCGAACTATATGAGCTGGCCTTCCGGTTTTAAATTCAAACCTGAGATGCATACTAGAATTATTAATTTCATTCATCCAAAAAGAAATCACGAAAACATGCTAACATTCATAGATTCTTATACAGCAGAACTAATTTACAAGTCTTCTCAAAACATCAAAAGGAAATAAAATTAAGCTCTTCATTGATCAACTCCGGTCATCTACGCCGTCTAGCTACTTCATAAGGTATTACTCAACTTCGTCCTCCATAAGCCTTTCATCATCTAAAAAGTGACAAGAATGGGCTACAAAGCCCAGCAAGATACTCACATGCAGAAAACAGAAAACATCAACAAGATATAAGCGGATCAAAGCAGAGATTCATAACATAACTTTGCATATGAAAATCATCATGTCTTTTCTTCTTTACTTATTATTATTATTATTTTGTCTTCGAAAAATCCATAAAACTATTAGTAATTCTTATCATCTTTAGGGACCGGACGGGAGCAGACAATATCGAGGACGGGTTGTGTGTAACCCCACAACCTAAGGCCGTATCCTCTCATTATGCTTCCCGAGGTGGGAGGTAATGCTTTTAATCCGGCATATGGGGCCGTAGTCTAAAAGTTTTATGCCACCAAAAAGTCCCCTCCCGTGGCCCAGGAGGCAATCCTTGAGTGTTACTCCAATATCCTTCATCCATCTTTAACAGCAAGTTTAATGGAGACTCGGTTCATAGTTCATATCTTTTAATGGCCATACGTCATAGTTCGAAAGTCGAAAGTCATAGAGTTCCACTTGCTGTCCGGATTATATATATTTTTCTTGTTCTTATAGCTTTGATCTTAGAAGCCGAAGTCCATTTTCCTTAAAACTGGAAGTCTTTAAATCCGGAGTTCAAAAGTCGGAGTTCTTTTCTTAAAAGGGCGGAGTTCAAAGCCATAGTTCTTTTTCTTAAATGGACGGAGTACTTTTTTTTTCAAAAGGGTGGAGGTCTTTTCAAAAGGCTGAGTTCTTTTAATAAGGCAGAGTTCTTTTCTTTAAACATGCAATTATCAAAGTTTGACAAATAATTAGACTTTAAGTAGAACAAAACCTAAACCGAACATCATGAATATTAACAAAGCAAAACAAACATCATACATACAAAATTTCATAAGAATATCATATATACTGGCGTAGCAAACATGCATAATCATGAACTTTAAAAACAGGGGTGAGTATTCTTGCTTGGGTTTCTTCTACTTTGCCTTAATCTTTTGGCCTCTCTTTACTAGAAATTCTATTGCATGCCTTTTCCTTACTCCTCTAGTCCTTATTTATAGGCCTTAGGTTTGATAACTATTATTAATGATTGGTAATACAGGGGGAATGTTCCATTATTAATGATTGACAATCCAAGAGGGAATGTTTCTTATTTATAGCTTTTACATTTCCAAGGAGTTCATTAATTCCTAATTAATTGAACTTAACAAAATTTAGATTTCTTAATTAATTCCTGGTTCACTGAACTTAACAGGATTTAACTTTCTCATGTAAACACATTCAATTACTTCTACACGACTTTCGGTCAACACCTGTTGACCGGATTCATCAACTTCGGCTTTCCCATAATCTACTCCGACCTCCAATACACAAAGCCACTCCGTCCTTCCTTCCATTCACGTTTTCCGGTCAACTTTTTACGTTGACCGGATCACGCCTTCCGGTCAACATTTTACGTTGACCGGATTCTATTGACTCGATAACTGGAATTTTCTACGTTTTAGAATCTGGACCGTTACAATTATCATTTTATAACCTAATTATTAATTATAGTACATAATTTTCTTAATTTCAATAATGAATGGATTTTGAAAAATTATTTCCATACCCACACATCGGTTATGTCACCTATGTATATTAACAATAATTTTAAAATACCAAAATTATAACCTATCTCAAATATTACTACTACTTGTGAGGTTCCAATTTCAAAATATGATAATTCCTAGCCATTGGGTTAATATAAATATGCTTAAGGTAATTGAGTTAAGGAAAAATGTGAAAAAAATTAAGTTGGAGACAAAAAATGGCCCCATGGCCTCGACGCCTAGGTGGTGCCTCGGGCACATTCGGGGCGCATTTAATAGAATCCTGCGCTAAAAGGGTGCCTAGTTGGCACTTGAGCATATGTGTATTTTATAGGGTGCCCCTAGTTGGCGCTTAAGCGGTGCTCAAGTGCTCGACCTACTTTTAAAATGCCGTATGCGTTTTGTTTCGGCCATTTGTGGCATTCCAGTGAGAGAGTAGCAGGAGAAAAGAGGGAAAGGGGAAGAAAGAGAAGAAATTCGGCCGTTCCGCTCCGATCCGGATAAAAATAACGGTAGATCGAGTTAAGACAAGTGTACTTCAAACATTATTTACTATTTTTACAACTTTTCAATATTACTAAAATTATATTTATACTCTAAAATCATATTTTTTTTTCATGTCTAGTATAAATAAAGCATGTTTTTTGTAAATAGTTTAGTTAAATTTCATATTTATCTGCATATATGACAATATGTAGCTTTGATTTCATGGATAAATACGTATTTGGAGTCCATTTTATGTCCGAAAGATTTACGTGAAACCCTAGGTACGAAATTGAGGGATTTGGGGTTCATTATTCTAAATTTTGATATGTGAAAGTTGATTTGTAAAAGAATATTATCCATGTTATGGTATATATCTAAAAAATTTACATGGAATTATACTGTTGAGTTTCTGTGAATTTTTGAAGTAGTCTGAAAGATTATCTCTGTAAATTCTGACTGATTTTGATATTCAATAAATTATAAGTTATGAAATAAGAAGAAAAATATTTTCGATTTTGTTTACTAGGACCTAAGACAGATATATAGTCAGGAAAGGTTCTCCGATACACCTCAGAATATTATGGTAGTAATCGAGGATAACTCTATCTATAGAGTTATTCGTGATCCGCGTTTCCTCAGGGCATTAACCTAGAGGGTAGATTCTGTTACTGTTACTGACCTGCCTTCGGGAGGTAATCCTGTACAAATCCCACGAGAAGGGATATTATTGTATTATTTCTGACCTTGGATTATGTAGAGGGAATACAATTTATACTCAATTATTCACCCCCTCAACTAATAGGGTCTACTAGTTTGATCCTTTCTGATAATAAAATAGATTTTTTAAAATTTATAGACTTTAATATTAGTTTTTGATTTCTGAGGCTCGTTATACTAATTTACGATTTCTGATGCATGTATAGAACAAATTTTCCTTACTTTAACATTTTCTAGGTGCTTATTTACTCTTTGATAATCTCCATGATATCTGCTTTACTATATTATATTTTCTAGATCTACGTTTTCTCTTGTTTTCTTATACATTTCTATTTTTTTAAATATTTTTATCATTCTACTCATCTGTACTTATATTCTATATGAAAGTATTATATTTGCATGTTTTTACTGTACCATATTAGATTTTAACTCACTGTTTTATTTTTTTCAGATATGTTATAGAGATGATATCGAACGTACATGTATAGATAGAGCTTAGCAAGGGAAGATGGAAACCTCAAAGTCATCTTAAAGATTTTAAAAAATCTGATAGTTTTGCATGTAGATATCTAATTAGTGAAGGTAACTATACATTAATAGTTGTGGCATGTTTCTATATTCTGTTGGTATTGTATTTATGCTTCCACAGATTTATATTTTGGATGTAACTACTTCCACTATTCTATTCTTTAGATTTTGTACAAGTCCTAGACGGCATCTCTCGTACAGATTTCGGTGTAATAGATAGAATAGCTGAAATAAAGCCATAGAAGATATGACAGTTTGTGATCCTGTGTGTGTGTGTTGTATGATGAATAGTAATATCTATTTAGTTGTGTGCTTGATTCAGGTAAATTTATACAGCTTAAAATTTTGGTTTTTAATCCAATTATAGAGGAAACTCTCTCAAAATTTCTGTAAATTCTATGAATATTAGTTTTGTCTATTTATTAATAGAAGGTCTTTAAATGATAAGGATCTGTTCCATCACAATTGGTATCAAAGAAAATGAGATACTTTAGGAATGATTTGAATCATATGAGAAAGCTTAGAAAACGATTATGACTAACCGGATCAGTAGGTATAGATATAGGATGATCATGTCTTAGGTATCCTCGCTATCCTAAGTTATGTTAGAAATAGACCGAGATTTAGTAATTAAGCAGAGTGATTAAATTGATTGATGATGGTTTTAGGTCTAGGTTGATTGATTTGGATTTTAGATTCAGGTTTAATCATTTTAAGGCTAAGGTAAGATAAGGATAGGAATATTAGGATTAGATGAAGTGCGTAAGGGATGGCTTTGGGAATTTCATTTGACAAGCCTTGATCTCTTCCTCTGATCTGATTAGGTAAAATCAATTAATATCATGATTGTTTGTGGTTATAAGGAATAGTATGATTAGTAAGCAAGAAGGAAGAAAGAGTACTAGTAGAGGTGCTAGTACTCCCCACGATCGAGAAGCTGGATACATGAAACTGTTGGGAAGAATGACGAATGTTGTTAAAACAATGGAGCAGTGTTATATGGGGCTCGATTCCGCACCAAAGTTGATCCTAACAACTTATGAAAGGTTTAAGGTAGAGAATGTGCCTGAATTTTTAGGGGAACCAGATCCGATAAGGTCAGAGAATTAAATTTAGAAATTAAAGAAGATATTTACAGTTATTCAATATTCTGATCATGAAAAGGTTGCCCTTACAACTTATAAACTAGAAAGAGAAGCCGATGATTGGTGGTCAATGAAGAAATGGGTATTGGGTTTGCCTAAAGAGGAGATTTCTTGGGAGATGTTTGAGGAGGCCTTCTGGAAGAAATATATTCCATCTAGCCTCTAAGATTGGAAGGAAAGAGCTTTCGTGCAGTTTAGTCAAAGAGGCCCCACTGTAGCAAAGTATAGTGTGAGGTTTGTTGAATTATCTTGCTATGCGCCTTTTATTAGAGGAGATGAACTGAGAATGGCCAAGAAATTCTTACAATGGTTAAAGGATGCAATTAAGAGTCAACTAGTGACTCAGGAGTTTCAAACTTATGCTAAAATCCTAAATAGGACTCTAATACTTGAGAAAGAACCGGGGGCTTAGAAATCTTTGGGTAAGAGGCTGGTTAGTCAGGTAAATCTTAGTAAGGAGTTCGGTTTGGGATATCCGGACTTTATTAAGAAGATGAAAGTGCCTGATAAAGGGGGAGGTAGCATCGAAATTCAATCAATGTCAGATTCCCAGGCATCAGTGATGCATTATAATTATTGTAGAAAAAGGCATCCATGAGCAGTTTATTTTAAAGCAATGGGGGCCTGTTTCAATTGCGATCAATAGAACCACTTGGGCAAGAATTGTCCCCTACCAAGGAAACTAGAAGCAAAGAAGCCTACTGACCCGATTAAAGCACTTGCAGCAATAGTTCAAGACGCTAAAACACCCTCAAATATGGATGGAGGTATTTTCTTAATTATGGAATTTTGATCTTCGTTTAAATTGATTTGGGAGTATGAATTCTTTAAATTCTCCATGATTTGCATGATATGCCATAATCACCTTGAGAATTCTAGAATTGTCCAATGATGGTATCTATGTGTTCTTTTGTGAACTTTATGGATTGTAAATAACTGTTAGCCGAGTGCCTAATTGAGAAAAGTAATCGGTTGTGTATCATTGGAAGAATGAATATTTGATTTATTTGATCAGTATGGCGAATAAGTTGAAATGATGACCTGGAGTCGATTTTTGGGTGATATAGATCCTTTAAAAAATTGAAATGGAGCTCGAGGATATTTGTGTGAACCATAGCGAGAGGATATAATGTCCAGTAATTAGGTTATGCATTCTGAATGATAGGCAAAGTTAATAGAATTACGGATAGGTGTCAAGTTTAATCAGAAAATGTGACTACCTCTTTTTAAGTCGGTAGGTGTAGGACCATCTTGATGATAATGAATTATTGTTGGAGGAATGTGAAATCAGTTGGGGGAATGTCCTGTTGCGCATGTGGCATTTTGATGGAACAATTTTGAGTCTGTAAAACATTAGGCAGTACTTGAGGTTTAGCCGAATTTGTTAAGTGATCCAACAAATGTTCTTTGATGATTACAGTGTTCGAGAACCGTTTAGCAGGAGAAAGATCTGTAATTGTTAGAATGGGTTACACAAAAAGGTGGATTCAAGGATTTAAGGAAAAGTTATTAATTGTTTTATCCTAGTTGATCCCAATGGTCTGGTGAATTATAGTAGACTGTTATGTTCTTAAGAAGGTCAAAATTTTGTTAATTCTGTATTTATAGGTAACTACCCACGAACAAAGTGGGGGAGAAGTTTATAATTTGAAAATGTTTCACCCGTAATTGGGATAATGCTTTGGAAGAAATTGATGTCTTGTGAATCTAATAGTTAAAGGCTGTAACAGGTAGATATCGATATTTATCAAGGAAGGTAAATGTTAAGATCGATAGTTAATATCAGAAACCTCTGTTGAGAATTTGTAGAATTTCCTTGGGAGATAACTCTGATCCAATAATTTTAAGGATTGTAAGATAAACCTTAATATCGTTAAGGAAACTCCAGAATTATATTCTCCTGTATCGCTTGTGGAACGATGCCTTGGGATAAGTGGGTGAGGAATCCCTAGTTGGAGTTACTTTTCCATTAGTTGAAATCAGCAATTGAAAGACCTTGTTTGAGAATTTGTGAGTATTGCCTTGAGAGATGGCTTTGTCTAATAAATTAAGAATCAGAATGGTTATATTATGATGGAAGTTGACCTCGGAAATTATAAGTTGATAGGCCTGTCTAAGGATTATGTAAATAAATTTCGGTATCTTGATGAAAAATGAGTATTAGTGCTGGTAGTGGATGTTAAAGGTTTATAGATTTTATATGTTTTTAGTATTTCATAGGAAATGAGAAAGGAAATTATGGATAGGGTTAATTACTCAGGATAATAGAATGTTCCATTTCTAAGAGGGAAGCAGAATTGTGTTCAAAATATTGGGACTATGAAGTTTTGAATTAAGAAGCCCTTATGGTTTCATATTAGAACAACTCATCACAATTATGGAGGACGTGTTCAGGTTTAATTAATAGACTCATTGATATACCAACAAAATTTAAAATTGCTCAGTATAGGAGTTTTGAGATCTTGAGATTGCAAATCGTTAAGGTCTTGAAATTTTGGGTAATAATCTAAAACTGTATCGAATTTATGGTGACTGTTATAAAGGACTTCTTATTTTATGACGAATTGTGGATTGTGAGAATTATTTTTGTGATATGGATATCTTAAAATCAGTTTCAATCAAGGTTACTGCGTAAATTGGGTGTTCAAAATGGGATATGTATCTCATGTAAATGTCGATTTGAGGACATGCCAACCAAATGGAGAGAATGTAAAGTACCTTGCCTTTGAAGTTTAATTGTGATTCAAGGTTTATGTCAGAATCTTAACCAAGTTTGATAAAGGAATTAATATATTAGATCGAGATAATGGTGGTGCTGAAATTATAATCGGATGATTTGAGCTTATTAATTGATCAGAGCGCGTAGCGGAATAGTGATGAACTTATATATGTATTAAGATCTAAGTTACTATTCAGAGGAGATACTCAATCTAAAGGCTTTGTATGAAATGAGGTAATGTATTTTGGCTCGTTTTGGTTTAGAATCAAGTTGGGGAAATAGTTAATGAATTGCACTTGTTTTTAAATTTGATGACATTAGATAAGTATAGAACCATTCAGGTATTGAGGATTAGAACAATTTGGATGTTTAAGGTTCTCGAGGATAACCCCCTTAATCCGGAAATGGCTTGGAGACGGTAGGAAGATTCCTTTGAATTATAAGATTCGAGGTTCGTTAAATTTCGATGACGAAATTTCAATTAGTGTCGGAGAATTATGAGGTCTTAGTTTCAAAATATGATAATTCCTAACCATTGGGTTAATATAAATATGTTTAAAGTAATTAAGTTAAGGAAAAAAGCGAGAAAAATCAAGTTGGAGTCGAAAAATGGCCCCAGGGCCTCGGCGCCCAGGTGGGGCCTCGGGCGAACCCGGGGCGTATTTAGCATAATCCCACGCTTGAATGGCGCCTAGTTGGCACTGAGCACGGGTGTATTTTATAGGGTGTGCCTAATTGGCGCTCGAGCACCGATCGCTTTTAAAACGGCATATGCATTTTGTTTCGGTCACTTTCGGCATTCCAGTGAGAGAGCAACGGGAGAAAAGAAGGAAAGGGGAAGAGAGAGGAGAAATCTGGACGTTCTGCTCCAGTTCAGGTAAAAATAATGATAGATCGGGTTATGGTAAGTGTACTTTGAACGTTATTTACTATTTTTACAGCTTTTCAGTATCCCTAAAATTATATTTATACTCTAAAATCATGTTTTTCCATGTCTAGTATAATAAAGCATATTTCCATAAATTGTTCGGTAAAATTTCATGTTTATCTACATATATGACAATATATAGCTTCGCTTTTATGGATAAATACATATTTGGTGTCTGTTTTATGTCTGGAAGATTTACGTGAAACCCTAGGTACGAAATTGAGGGATTTGGTGTTCATTATTCTAAATTTTGATATGTGAAAGTTGATTTGTAAAAGAATATTATCCATATTATGATATGTATCTGAAAAATTTACATTGAATTACACCGTTGAGTTTCTGTGGAATTCTAAAGTAGTTTGAAAGATTATCTGTGCAATTTTGGAAGATTTTCTAATATACGATAAATTATAAGTTAAGAAATAAGAAGAAAAATATTTTCGATTTTGTTTACTAGGACCTAAGACCGATATACAGTTAAGTAAGGTTCTCTAAGATGCCTTAGAACGTTATAGTGATAATCGATGATAACTCTATTTATGGAGTTATTCGTAGTTCGCCCTTCCTTAGGGCGTTAACCTAGAAGGGGATTCTGTTACTATTACTGACCTGCCTTCGAGAGGTAATCATGTATCGATCCCACGAGAAGGGATATTACTATACTATTTCTAGCCTTGAATTGTGTGGAGGGAATACAATATATCTTCAATTATTCGCCCATCGACTAGTAGGATCTACTAGTTTGGTCATTTCTAATAATAAAATAAAATTTCTAGAACTTATAGACTTTAATATCAGTTTCTAATTTCTGAAGCTCATTAAACTAATTCATGATTTCTGATACATATATAGAATGAATATCCCTTGCTTCCACATTTTCTAGGTGCTTGTTTACTCTTCGGTAATCTCTGTGATATCTACTTTACTGTATTATGTTTTCCTAATCTATACTTTCTCCTATTTTCTTGTACTTTTTTAATCTTTAAATATTTCCATAGTTCTACTCATCTGTACTTATATTCTATATAGAGACGATACCAGACGTACAAGCATGGATAGAGCTTAGCAAGGGAAGATGAGAGCCTCGAAGTCATATTGAAAATTTTAAAAAATCTAATAGTTTTGCACGTAAATATCTAATTAGTGAAGGAAACTATGCATTAATAGTTGTGGCATGTTTCTATATTCTATTGGTACTGTATTTATACTTTTACAGATTTATATTTTGGATGTAGTTTCTTCCGCTATCCTGTTCTTTGAATTTTATATAGATCTTAGACGACATCTCTTGTATGGATTCTGGTGTAGTAGATGGAATAGCTAAAATAAAGTCATGGATGATATGGCAGTTATGGTTCTGTGTATATTTGTTATCAGATGAATGATAATATCTGTTTAGTTGTGTACTTGTTTCAAATTAATTTATACATGTTAAAATTTTGGTCTTCAGTCCAGTTGTAGAGAAGATTCTGCCAAAATTTCTATAAATTCTATGAATATTAGTTTCGTCTGTTTATTGACGGAAAGTCTTTAAAGGATAAGGATCCGTTTCATCACACTACTCCTTTTAGTTCTAACTACTCCTCCGAAAAATGTTTTAGCATTACATGAAAAATTTTTAGAATTTAATTAATTAACAATTAGAACTGACCTTTTGTAAAAAAAATTCAAAAAGATTATTATAAAGAATGAATTTTAAATTTTGAATTTTAATATGATTGATTAAATTAAGGTAAATGAAGATGGGGTCAGAAAAAGAAAATTGAGTCAATGTTAATTTTGAATCGGGTCATATAGAGTTACTAGATGTTTAATCAGTGCCCGATGTGCGCATCTTCATATTGTGGATAGAGAGGTCTCACCTGATAGGAGTTCAAGCACGTTTCCCATCATATTCACGCACGATGGACATTCGATAAACCCTCGAGTATGGTGTGACAAAATGCCAACGCCTGACACGTGCGTTGATATGACGCTAGTGCTCCACAGTGCTTAGTCGTGGTGCTCGATGCATGCCTAACGAGTACAGATACGCTAGTCTGTTATATGTGTCATATCTAATTAATTTTCAATCAATTTTTGTCAGATTTTATATCACGGCCTTATACCGAAATAGGTTCTAATAATAATTTAAAATAATTATGACTCATAAAATTAAATTTCAAATGTAAAATAAAAATCAAAACAAACTCTAAATTCAGGCGTAACCTAACGAATCATCCAATAGTCCGGCCATAATAAGAATAATAAACAATAATAATGTTATTCGTTCATAAGATCTCTCCCGACTATTATTCTAGATAAATAAATAATCATGATCTATTCCAAAATATCGTAAGGAAGAAGTGAACAATGACAACACAAATAAAATCACTGAACCATAACAAATCAAATGGTACAAAATTCAATTAATTAAATAATTTGAACATTACTTTCTTGACAATACAATATACAATCATTATTCTATCCACCACCCCAAATAATACCAAAATACATCTATTATAATTACAATCAAATGCAAAGCTCACACTTATAAATTCTAAACGAGACTTTAATCTAATCTGCGTCCAAACTCCTTACAGTATATCCAAAATCTACTAATTTGAATGGATAAAAAGTAATAAAAAATGTGAGTCAAATACTCAATAATTATCAGTATATAATATATAAAATAAACTGATGTATCCATAAATAGAATAAAGGGAATTAAAACATGCATAAAAACCCATGAAAAGCCAAAATCTAAATATTTTATGGGTCAAACCAACAAAAGTTCAAACGCAGTCTCGTATTTAAAAGTATAATTAGAAATAAGGTTAAATGTTCTAAATGTACGAGACCAACCGAATCTCAATTAGGGGCAAAATTAATGAATCTCAATCGAAATCTCAAATATCCAATTAATGCAGGAAAAATATATTAAAAATCTAAAATATACATAAATCGAGGAATAAAGACTGAAAGACGAATTTGATGAAATGTTACAGATACTCTCAATAATTTTAAACCATATCACTATTATTTAAACCTCTAGGTAGGGCCGTCTATATATTATTTTATAGATAGGAATGAACACCACTTTTTTATCACCTATGGATGATAAGTGTAGTTTTTAAATCTATCTAATATATTAGGATGTCCAAATATGCTAGTATTGTTCAATTTCTTATGATGATTCTTATTAAAATACAATCGATGAGGTTTCTATAGCACATATCACAAGATTTTTTCTATCTGGCAAAAAAGATCAAAATTTTTACTTGGAAAGGTCATACAAAGCTTTCCTATCGGAATAGAATACATATTAAATAACATAACAAAGATAAAACCCGAATCAAAGCATAATGCATGGATACCATATGCACAGCTCATATCCAAATTTTCATATTTTGTTTTTACAAATATACTTCTACATAAATATAACATCTCAAAACTTTTACCTTTTTTCATAAAATAAGTAAAATCTTAAATAATAGAAAAATTAAAACAAAACCTCAAAACAACCGGTAAAAGTGACATGTATGTGCGAGGGAGTCAAATAGGGTAAGAAAAATAACATGTATATTATTAAATTACCAAACTTAAGCCAAAAAAAATTAAAAATAAAAATAGATCAAAAATATAGCGTAAAGATATTTGTCTTAATCTTTAATCTTACAAATCTGATAAAATGATACATCAAAATATCTCTTTTTATCTTTTTCTCTCTTTTTTCTCCTTCTCTTTCTCTTTCCTTTCTCTTCTTCACGTGCAAAATAACTAAAAATAGTGCGCACTACTCCTTATATAATCGAATTAGCACACGAGTGCTGTTCAAACAAGCGTCAAGCACCATCCTAACCCCATCAGCACACGAATGCCACCTTGGACACATTTCGTGGGCAGGCACAATAACATTAGTGCTCGACTGCCCCCGTAGGCGCTCCTTGAGTTCGCCCACATGGGAATTCATGCTCAAGTGCACGTCGGCTGTACCTCAGGTATCAAAACTACATTTTCATTTCAAATATTCCTCAAATCTAAATTATACAATTATTTTTTATATATCCAAAATTAACCCAAAATAAATAGATAATACAAATTAAATTAGACGGAATTTGAGTATTACATTTTAAGAGAAGGAGAAGAGGAGAAGAGAGAAAATAAAAGAAAAGACTAGAAAAGGTCAATTGAAATGAACTAAGGCAAGATTTTAGTGAGATTAAAATTAAGTCAAATGTATCCTAAACCTTCTTTTCTTTATTACTAATTTTTTTTCACATTTTAGAATATTTATTATTTTAAATACTCATACATATTATATTTTTATAACTAGATTGTTTATACTTTATATGTATGAATTCCTATTCTTATTTTTTTATAATTTTTAATAAAATTTATATTCTTAATTCATATACATTGTATTGTCAACTTATTTCTTTATATTTCACCATACATGAGGTAAAATCATGTTTAAACAATTCTTGTATACTTTAAATTCACACATAATACTCATGCAAATTTAAAATCACTAAGTATATATATTACATGTTTTAAAATTTTATTAATCTATCCCTACATGCTTGACAATTAAAAGAAGATGTGAGAATCACAGAACTTCTGATTTTCTCTACAATTCTTGTTGTAATTAGTTTATCATTGTTAGTCATATTTTGTATTGGTATATTCCATGACTGTGTCGAATTATTTATTTGGTCTCTTGTTGGCGCGTTCGGTATTTATAACAATATATCAACTTGGAAGATCTTCATCAATTTCATGCCCGAAGGCCATCATCGTCATGTACTTAGCTTTCACGCCTCCTTGTCACCTGTTCTACACCTTCCTGGGAGGGGCACCCGAGGCACCACCCGGGCATGTTTTCTAGAACCGAGCGCTATCCCACTTAAGCGCTAGGGTACAAAATCACCTGAACCCTATCCTACGCCTGCCGAGCGCTCGAGCGACGCTCGAGCAGCGCGGTCTTTTTGTTCCTAATAGCTATTTTATTTTTAAACAATTTAGGCTCCATATATATATATGTCTTATGTTTTGAACCTTAAGGATTTTGGTAGACTTTTGAGGAGCCTTTTCTCTTGAAAAACCTATCGTACTTATGCTCCATGTTCAAGAAAATTTCACACCAATGATTATGCTCCATTGGCAAAGTTTTCTCTCTACATCGTACTTTCTCATTTACACTTATTCATACCTGTTAACCTTTATGGCGATATCGATGGCATAGACACTAGACTTCAGTGGTGTTCAGCAATTCAAGTAGTTTGAGAAGAAAGATTGACGTGAAGATTAGAAGGCGTCCAATTTCGTTGCCATTGGCAAATCCAAGAAGTTCCTTGATAGAGATCACAATACGAAAATAAGTCGGTTAGGTTAGTGCGTTGTTACCATCCAATCCATGAGTTGATTTTTATAGTATATATCTTTCCTGACCATTAAAATTCGGAAGATTTTTCTCAATAATTGTGATTATCAAGTTTTTCCTTCGTCACCAAAAATTATTACTTTATTATTATTTATTATTGCCTTTATTTATATGCTCGTATCATCTAGATTTAAATATTCTTTATGTGTATTGAATATTTATTATTGTCACTACTTCCGCTAATTTATTAAGGGGTCGAAACCTTTATGTGATTTGGGACTGAAAAGTTTTCCTCAATCACGTTTAAAAATTTTCATAATGTAACTTTTGAATGTTCTAAAATTTACATTTTTAAATTTTTATAAAATTTTTATGCACTACATGATGATCATTTAAAAGAATTATGAAGAGAATTCTATAATTTATTTGTTCACATATGAAACCATTATAAGAAAATTAATGATAGTATATTATGATATGTCTTAATATATTATAATGGTGATCAATATTTAAACCTATCATCAGCGAGTGAAAGTGATATTCGACCTCATCTACATGATTATATGTATGATAGTTCGTAGACCTTTGATTGTTTAAAACAAATATAACTTGGGTTTTGATTATTTATTCCTCAGTCAGTAAAGCCTTTGGCTTTTAGTTCATAGGAAAATTTATGGTTATATGATTTTGTATGGCATGTTTTGATTTAAAATCGAAAAAGAAAATTTAAAAGTTGGACATATTTGTTCTAAAAATTTACGACATTACATCTAAATTTGATCTATTATTTCTTCCAACATGTTTTAATATAAATTATATGTTTGATTATATAAATTATATATTTTATTGAGTTTTTGGCTTACTTTTACTTTTATTTTATTACTAACTCTTTTAGATTAGCGATTCGGATCACTTGTAGGAAGATAGAATCAGTGGAAGAGTTGACCCAAAAAATACGATTAGAAATTTAAAATTTTGGATATTGTAATTGTCTTGAGCAGTAACTTTAGAATGCTTACTTAATTGTATAGTCCCATACTGATTTTTTTGTTTCGATATTTATGGTTAGCGATGTAGTGGGTTGTAGGCTTGTCCAGCAGCAGGCATTGTGATTGTTGTTAACTCTAATTTCGTTTAAACATACCTCTTTACATATGATTTGACAACGTGTCATAGTTGGTATGCAAAGCTATTTTTAGATATGATAAATTTTGGATCCAGTGTTTTGCCTAGTTATCGTTGATTTAGAAATACTTCTAGATTGATTATTATTATCGACTTATAGTTCACATCTAATATCAATTTGAAATTTCAGATTAACCTAATAACACGAATAATTAAAAATGGATGGACTAATTCAGTTATTTAGTGTCAGGTTTGGTTTGAAGGATATAACAATTATATTTGTAAAAATTTTAAATGTACTAGATACCCAAAGTAACATATAAAAAATATGAAAAATGTCAATTATTCTCAATTCAAACTTGATGCGTCCTAAAACCAAACTTCGAACGAGTTCGGGTTATGTCGATTGTTAAATCCGACTCCACCCACCGAATTTGGATCCTGCACACCACTAAAACAAATAGGAGGTCAGGTGCTGACGGGATGTTGTCCCGCCGAAAACACTTCAACGCTCAAGTCAGTAAAATAGCATTCCAAGAATCGAGAAGGTAAAGGAAAGAGCGTTATAAGGGTAAGAAATAGAGAGTGTTCGTGGTTATTATTTGGCTCTCGCTGGGAGAGGTTATTGTCGCTCTTGAGGAATAGTGATTCCTATTGTAAAGACCGCAATCCCGTAAACCAAAAACGTAATTCAGGATGACTTATGTAATTCAGATTATGTTGAAATTAATCCAAAATAGTCTTTGACAGATATACTATCCCCCTATGTCTTAGTTTTTTGTATACTCATGCCCGATTCCTTTAATTTAATTTTCAAACCTAAAAGCCAGGGATTTGATTCGGATGTGTTACGCAATCTAGATTTTGACGTAAATAAGCCCAATTGATCATTGACAAGTAGACTAACTTAGCATGTCTTTGCTTCCCAAACCCGACACCCGATCATTTTAAATTGCCCTTCAAACCCAAAAGCCAAAGATGTAAATCAGGAGATGATAAGAAATTCAGTTTGGGATAAAATTAATACTAGACGATCTTCAGTATCTATACTAAGTTTCCATGTCCTAAATTTCCACAAATACATACTTGAACACCTTAAATTAAATCCTTCAAGATAATAGGTAAAATGAGAATTTTCACTTCAATTGACGAAAACTGCCATTGGCAGCTTGTTTTCCTCCATTTTTCATGGAAAATCTTACCGATACGAAGTACACTAGTTAAGAAATAATTATACTATGCTAACGTGGCTTCGTGGCATGCCACAACATAAAAAAAATTCATCACAAGCTCAATCGGCATCTGCTACATTTTCGGCAACAACATCAGTAGCAGAATTGGATTGGATTGGATTAGGCTGCTGTTTGGCAGCCATTTTTGCCAAATTTCTAAGGAAAATAAAATTTGGTTACACACATGGGGTATTATGTGTATAAGACCCTCCCCACACTTAGAAAAATTTAGAGAACCAAAATGACCCTCAAAACCCCACGGCAGTAGCTAGATGACAGTTAGGGAAAAATTCAGCAACCGAGAGGGACTTGGACAAATTCGATTTGGCAGCTGTACGAACGAGAAACTTATGTGAATTTTTCACTCCATGTTGGACTATAGTAAGTATAAAATATAATAAATTAAGGATACATTATATATTAATAGAAAAAATGAGAAAAAGAGGCATGAAAGGTGACATGCATTAGCAGCTAGGCTGCTGATACACGGCACCCCTTGGCTGCATCAGTTGTCGAGTTTCTCTCCCTTCCAAGAAGCTCTTTGAGCAGCTTAATTAGGATTAGTTTGGCCACAAATAACACTAAGTATTAGCCCAATTGTAGCCTCATCATTGCTTAATAGAAGGATGGTGAATCAACTAAACACAGGTTACAATCTAATGCAACCCCGAGCTGCTGCTGCATGCAGAATTTGGAGGAGTGACACGAGGGTTTAGGGGATAAGATGAGTAAATTTATTTAAGTCATGAATAGGGTAGAAGAAGGGAAGAGAGGAGAGATTGTGAAACACAAAAAAATCGGGGGTAAAGTTAGGGAAAAGATGAAGGAAACCAAGAGGCAGCAAGGAGAAGTTCAGCTAAATAAATCGACAAGTGTACTTCGACCCTTTCCTTGATTGTTGAGCAATTTTTGGCTAATTTATCTTGCGTATTGTTGATCCAATACTCACATATTCTTCCATAGTTATCATAAATCCATGAGAAGTTGCATGAAAGAAATTAAAAATGGGTGAACTGGCCCTGAACACATGATAGTGTCCAAAATCGAGTTCTGCTGTGGCAGTTCCTGATATTTGCTTCATATTGACCACTAAATGGCCGAATTAGCCAACTACTAAAACTGGTCAAATGATCCTTATTTAATTAAGTAAAAGTGGAAAAAAATGATCCCCTGAATCGTCCAAGAAGGAGTTTAAAATCGAACACAAACTCTGCTGCAGAACCAACTTAGTGGTTCTGCTGATGCTGAAATTTCAGTTTCTGAAATTTAGCCAAACACGCCCCAAAATAGGTTGATCCGGAGTCCAAACCAACCCGATTGTCTAGTATTGTATGTGGACTATTACCATATAAACCGGCGGCCCAAGAAAATTTAGGCCGGATACTGAACCAGACCCATGAACAGCAAGGGTCTTGCTGAACTACTTCTGTGAGCAGTTGGAGAAATAATTTTAAATAAAATACAACCCAAATCCAAAATGGACCAAATCGGTGCCAAAAGTTAGCTAAGACCTTGGAGGTGATATTTAAATACATTCCATGAAAATCAGATCCGAATTAAATATAATTCGGGCCCACAAAGTTAGAAAAGAATCTGTCTGCATCAGCTGATGCTGATGCAGAAGCTGTTCTGGGAATTTGGCCTGAACCGGTTAATATTTTGACCTAGACTGACCCCAAGCCAAATTCATTCTTAAGCCCCTTGGCTACAAGAATACGCCCCAAACAGGTCAAAAATCGGCCCGATTGAACCATAAAAAAATTAGGGAAGCAGAACGGTCCTGGACAGTTCTACTGAAAACTGAAGGGGCAGTCTGGGTTGGCAGACTGAACCGGCAACCATCCGACCACCAAACAGGCTCAAATTTGGGCACAAAATGGCTAAGACCCATATCCATGTTGTGTATAATTGGCTCGTGATAATGGGCTATGTAACTCACTGAACCAGTTCCTCAAAGCCTTCCCAAAACCGGTTTAGCTTAAACATTAATTTGGGCGAATTATTAAAAAGAGTCAAATTGGGCCCAAATTTGACTAAAAATTGACCAAACCAATGACCAATCGACCTAAAACATAATATTAGGATATTTATTAAAAAATTTGGGTTAAAAATAATTAGAAAACTCAATCCCAAGCCTTAACCAAACTGGTTCACGTGAACCAAAAAAGTTTTGGAATATGAATAAAATATTACACTAGCTCAAGACCTACCCCGACTTGACTTACTAATATCAATAAGTATTGAATTAAATTATTTAAACTCTGATAAATGAATTGGTCATCAAGTAAATTAAAAGATACTAAGTATGGAATAAAGTTCTGTATATAATTTTTCTACATGTTCAAGGCCTATGAAATATTATATTTAGACATCGTTTGCTATGTTAAACTATATTCATGAAAGTTTGGAAGGGACTCTATGAAAATATTAAAAAATTCAGTTACGTCCAGTGACATTCAGTTAAATTCTATTAAGTTCGGTTATACGAGATCCCTTCAAAGTTTAAAAGAAAAAAGAAAAATTGGACCATGGATCTTTTTCAAATGATGATATTCCCTGACATGCCTTAGGATATTACTGTAAAAAATTAAAGAATTACTTTTATACGGCTCGTCCGTTTCAGCCCCGTCTACTGGGATTATAGGTACTACCACCCATCTTACGGGTAAGAAGGAGGACACGAATTGGATTGTGAAATTAAGTACAATCTCGATTGTGGAAGCAAGTACAATCTATCCTATTGCTAGAATATTTGCCTTAGATTGTGTGGATTAACACATTCCTTTTCTTTGATTTATTCGCTCCGTTAGCTGGTGAGGCCTACTGACTCTAGTCTCTAAAGATAAGGAAAAATAAATACTGTCAATAAAAGTTAAAAAATAAAAAAAGGTAAATGCATTACATTTCATTTATCCGCTCCTATTTATATATGTTAATGTATATTCTGTATAAAATGCATGCCTTTGTATGTTATGTACACTGCTGAGTATTTGTCTCACTCGCTTACTATTTTCATTTCCCTTCAAATGAGTCTCAAGAAATGATAAAGGACGAACAGGATTAGGAAAGAAGTTTGAGGTGACCATAATTTTGTTATGACGTATATTTTGCACTTGGGAGGGTGAAACGAAAGTAAAAAGTGTACTGTATAATATTGTATTTTAGACATACTGTATTTTCATGATAATGGAATTGCTTCCGTTATGATATAGAATATATGCTTCCATCAGGTTTAAATTCTTATAGATATTTAATAAGTATCTTCCTTAGTTTAGACTAATATCATGAATGAATAATGTGATATTAAAGACAGTATAATTTATGGCCAATGTTAGGATCCTGTATATGATAATGATAATATTAATGATAAGTACAAGGACATATGATATGGGACGTCAAACCTATCCCAGGGTTTCTGGGGATCGAAGCAACAGGAGAGAGAGATAGAGCGTGGGCGTACTGTCAGCGTAGGAGCCAAAGAGTGTGCCGCGTGAGCTCTAATGGATTCTTCAAAAAAAGGAACGTGGGTGTGAGAGCGATTCAAGGGGGCATGAGAGCGTTTGTTTTCTTCAAGAAGGCGTGCCCTAGGGTGTAGACTCTATGGCTTTTTTATAGCCGAGAAGTTAGGCATCCTTCCTAGGGTGATTTTAGTGTTCTACTAGAATAGCTTCCTTTCTTGACGTTGGCATTAATAGCAGTAACGACTCCTTGAGAGGATTGCCTTCCTTCTATATTTTACAACGGCTAGGGTTTACAATAAATAGGGGAGAGAATATGGCGCTTTCCTCATAGGGTGAGTGCTGAATCTGCCGATGACCGTTACCATTGAGGTTGCCTTTTAGGGGAGCGCATAATCAAGGAAGAAAACCGTTACTGGGAGTAGACGAGAATGCAAGTCAAACTGGCCCTAGCCTTCATAAAGCTTGCTGTGGGCTAGCCCACTGTAGTGCTGCCGGTCAGCAAAAATATTGACCATCCTTACGTCGACTTCCTTGGCCTTTCGTCCAATCAATGGTTTGCGTTGACCGTCCAAACTTATATGTGGGCTCCCGTGGATTTGGGCCGTTCCTTCTTTTTAAGCCTGTCTACTATAGGCGTACCCATCAAAACTAAATAAATATTTTATGTTAATACGAAAGATATAGAGTTAGAAATTTTCAATATATAATTTACTTGAATAGTTTACTTGAAAAGGACTTATAAAATATGTAGTTCACTTGAATAATACTTTTTCATAGTAAAATAATACAGGTTTGAAAAATATGTGTAAAATAATTGCAACCTAGATAAATAAAAATCATTTGACATATTATTCAAGGTGATATTATCCCTCTTTTTAATAATTTAGACAAAATTTAATTACTAGTTTTTTTCCATTACATAATATAATGGAACTTTATTTTCTAGATGTTGGATGTTGTATAATATTTTTATTCTATTTTAACTATATTTTATAGTAAAATAATCCTAACTGTCAAGTTAATTGTTGATACTAATTGAAAATTTGTTAAATTAATTAAATATTTTTTTAGGTAAAATTGTTACTAACGGACTTACATATACTCATTACATAATACAAATCTACTGTTGAGTTAATTATTTTATTTACAAATAACTTTATGCTTTTTGAGGATTGATATGATTTTCATTGTATAATCCTGATGATAGATGTAGATGTAAAATTTTAAAAAATAATTTAAATAAATACTAGAATTATTAAAAATAATATATTTAGTAATATTATATTTAAGTATATTTTTTAGAAAAAAATTTAAAATACTAGAAAAATTTTCTAATGTTAGCTTATCTTACCACAATTATAGATCCTTACGTAAATTTATATGAGATATATATTTGTCTTAAAGATCTCCATGCCAACATGGGGATGATCGATTGTAGAGATTAAATGAAAATTATCTATCCATCATAATTTGTAAATAATATATAATTTGTATACATTACAGTTAATATGAAAATCATCTAGTCTAGTAGTAAAGTTAAGCAACAGCAACAGATGTGATCCAAGAACTCTCCACAGACAAAAATTATTTTCGTTGATATGGACTCAATGTAAAATATAGCTAATTAGTAAAATTACAATAGTGGCAAAACTTTTTATTACTTACAATATATTCATGTCTCCATCTTTACAAATAGCAAATTAGATTTTTAGATTTTAAATTGATGAAAAACTAATAAATGTAAATTTTTTATACTTGCATCAATAAGACGGGTCTCTTAGCTGCACCAATAAGATACTATTATTAGAGTTAGCTTTCTGCGCTAGGGTTAAGTAGTTAACAAAAAAGAAATTGGACGATATCAAATATAATAAAAATATGTATCTTTTTAAAAATTAGTTAAATATAAAAGATCCTATTAAAAATCTGATTATTTTAAATAGTAATTAAGTGAATGACTCTAGATTGGTGATAATGGTACAAATGAAAATATAAATAAAATTTAAAAATAAATAAGTTTTTAGATTTATTTTTTTATTTTTATAAATTATAATATTAAAAATATTTGATTGAATAAATAAAATAAAATATATATTTTTTATAATATTTTATATAATTTTATTTATTTATTAATTTCTTAGTATAATTGTGTCCAAACTTGCATGGCACAGTCTAGAGGTGTGGCCTAGCGTAGCACAAGCGAGCCACAAGCCATGCTAGCCAAGATAAAATTTTTTTTATATCTGTTTGGGTCACTCCCTTCATGGTGTCTTGTCCGCGGATATGTGGACAGAATCTGTCCGCGAACATGAGGAAGAAAATGGATGATGACCAGTTGGAGGAGCCATGTCCGAGAGCTAACTGAAGATATGGACAAGAACTCTAAAAGCCTAGGCGTTGATTCTCTTTCTTTGTAGGTCTACTACAACCGCGTTTGCAGGTGGGCAGTTGACCCACCCTGATTGAAAATTTGGGGCGGCTACAACTTCCAATGGGCGACAGGCCTGCCACTCTGCACGCCAGGCATACACCCTGCTGTGGCAGGCCTACGAAGCGTGGTCCTATCACCCTACTGTTAGGGTGGCTGGCCGCCCACTAGGCCTCTTGTATATATATATATACTTATGTCCTTTGTTTCTGGTGTGTGTGCATCACTTGTGCGTGCATAGAGAGAGCTGTGGGCAAGCCTTTGTTATAAATATAGAGAGAGAGAAACACTTTTTTAGAGAGATTGAGAGATATACACTTGTGATTGTTTTCTTTGTTTAGGCTTGTGTAGCTAACATTCTTGTAAACAATTAACTGCTTATGGTGCATTCTTTTTGTGATTTTTTCCTTAGTTGAAAAGGGTCTTTTCACGTTAAAATATTGTGTGTGTTTTCTCACTTATTCTATCTCTACTATTGCCCATCCATCCGAGTGCTCATCTCTGTTGGCGTCTGGGCGGTCTGTCCGAGCGGTCACCATGTCTTCCGTTTTGTGCCAACAAGTGGTATCAGAGATAGGTTCTTTGAACGATGACCTTGTTGCTGACTGCTATGGAGGTCGGGAGCAAAATACTTGCTTAAATAGAACCAATTTTGACACTTGGTAGAGCAAGATGTCGGACTTGTTCTTTGTAAAGTCCATGCATAATCCGGTATTTGCCACACAAAAGCCGGCGGCAAAATCGGACGAGGAGTGGACGCTGGAGCACAAGCAAGTGTGTGGCTATATCTGGCAATTCGTCGATGATAACGTGTACAACCACGTTAGAGGAGAGATGAATGCCAAGACGTTGTGGGAGAAATTGTAGAAGCTGTATGCCTCCAAGACTGGCAATAACAAAATCTTTCACTTGATGAAGCTCATGCAGATTCGGTACAAGGATGGCTCATCTGTCGCAGACCATCTGAACGAATTTCAGGACTGTGTGGACCGGCTGGGTGGCATGAGAATCAAATTTGAGGATGAGGTGCTCGGACTCTGGCTCCTGGCAACCCTCCCGGACTCATGGGAGGTCATGAGGATCGCCATTGCCAACACAGCTCTTGACGGCATGGTGACTTTTGAGATGGCTAAAGGAACTGTGCTGAACGAGGAGATGAGACAGTAGTCTCAGGGTACGTTCACCTCTCAGCACTCCGAGGTCCTACTCATTGAATCAAGGGGAAGGAGCCGAGGACGTGGCCCAAAGTCTGAAGACAAAGGGCGGAGTAAGTCACGTTCTCGGTACCAGAACATGGAATGCCATCATTGTCGCAAGAAAGGGCACATCAAGAGATTTTGTTACAAGTGAAAGCGTAAAAATGCTGGAAAAGATATGGGTGAAAAGAGACGTGGCGAGGAAGAGTCCTTGGTCTCTATTGTCATAGGAGGTGACCTCCTTTTGGCTTGCAAGTTTGAGGATTCTGTGACCATGGCCAAGCACGCCTATGACTCGGTGGTGGATTCTGGAGCATCCATACATGTCACCTCCAGAAGAGAGCTGTTCTCTACTTACACTTTGAGTGCCCCCGAAGTGTTGAAGATGGGCAGCATGGAGACGTCTGAGATCATTGGATAGGGCGACGTCTCCTTGGTGACAAATAATGGAGCCCAACTAATTTTGAGGAACGTCCGACATGTCCCGAATTTTCGTATGAATATTATTTCAGTAGGACGGCTTGATGACAAAGGCTACTGCAGCGTCTTTTGTGACGGCAGTTTCAAGCTAACGAAGGGATCCATGGTGGTTGCTCGAGGAGGAAAGACCTCAGGCCTTTATGAGCTGAAAGCCACGACCGATGTGACAGAGGTGAATGCCACAAGATGTATGGAGTCCTTGGGCCTGTAGTATAAAAGGCTCGGACACATGAGTGAGAGGGGCATGAGTTATCTGGCCAAGAAGGATCTCATACCAAAGTTGGATGAAGAAAGGCCGGGGATTTGCTCTCACTACATGGCGGGGAAGTAACGGAGAGTCTCCTTTCAGGGAGATGCATCATCCAGAAGGTCCGAGGTCCTAGAGCTCGTACACACAGATGTGTGTGAACCCATCCTGGAAAGGTCTTTTGGAGGAGCACAATATTTTGTCTCCTTCATTGACGATTGCTCGAGAAAGCTGTGGGTGTTCCCGCTCAAGACCAAGGATCAGGTTGCGGGAATCTTTGAGCAGTTCCATGTCCTCGTTGAGGGTGAGATCGGGAGGAAGTTAAAAGCCGTCCGAAGTGACAACGGTGGAGAGTATATTGGGACTTCTAATGCCTATTGTAGTGCACACGGCATCAAATATCAGAGGACTACACCGAAGACGCCACAATTGAATGGCGTGGCCGAGAGGATGAACGGCACCTTACTGGAAAGGGTCAGGTTCTTATTATCCGAGGCCAGGCTTTTGGGATCCTTTTGGGCCGAGGCCATGAAGATGGCCGCCTACGTGATCAACCAGTCACCCAGTAAGCCTTTGGACGGGAAAGTCCCCGAAAGGATCTGAACTGGGAAAGGAGCCACTTACAACCATCTTCGAACATTTGGCTGCAAGGCCTTTGTTCATGTTCCGAGAGATGAGAGGAGCAAGCTAGAGCCAAGGACGAAGCAATGCATCTTTCTGGGTTGCGGCGAGGATGAACTTGGGTATAGATTCTATGACCCAATGGAAAGGAAGCTGGTTCGGTCTTGAGACATGGTCATTGTTGAAGAAGAGACCATCGAGGACATTAGGAAAGAGAAGAAGTCTCAACCCAATACTTCTCGGATGGATAGATTTGATGTTGAAGCTGTCCGTCCAGTATCTCTTGAGTCCGAGGATGTCAGACCAAGAATGGTCGATAACAATGATGAGGCGGTTCCAACCCCTCAGGAGAATCAGGTTGAAGATCTGGCACCTCAACATGCCGAGGTGCCCCCTGTGAGACGGTCGTCTAGGGAGAGATGTTCATCCGTCCGCGTGCCAGCAAGTGAGTACGTCCTTCTCACTGATGCAGGAGAACCTGAGGACTTTGGCGAGACCATGATCAGCGCTCAGAAGGACAAATGGTTTGAGGCCATGAAGGAAGAAATGAAATCTCTTTATGAGAACCATACCTTTAAGCTGGCTAAGTTGTCCAATGGGAAGAAGGCCCTGAAGAACAAATGGGTCTTCCGGTTGAAGACGACCGATGACACTTTGCACCCAAGACACAAGGCATGGCTTGTGGATAAGGGCTTTAGTCAACGCAAGGCGTTGACTTTGATGAAATTTTTGCACCTGTTGTTAAGATATCCTCGGTCAGTGTGGTGCACGGACTGGTAGCAGCTTTGGATCTAGAGATAGAGCAACTGGACGTCCGGACAGTATTTTTCATGGTGATCTTGAAGAAGAAATCTACATGGAGCAACCAAAAGGGTTCTCGGTAAAGGGGAAGGAAGAACTGGTCTGTCATTTGAGGAAGAGCTTGTACGGGTTGAAGCAAGCTCCGAGACAATGGTACCCAAAGTTTGAGTCTGTCAAGATCGGACAAGGATACCATAAGACTACTTTCGACCACTGTGTTTTTGTCCAGAGATTTTTTGAGAAAGACTTCGTCATCCTCCTCATTTATGTAGATGACATGTTGGTTGTCGGACAGAACAGTGCTCGGATCAAGGAGTTGAAAGAGCAATTGGGGCAGTCTTTTGCCATGAAAGACCTCGGACCGGTGAAGCAGATTCTGGGGATCAGAATATTTCGCGACTGAGGGGACAAGAGCTCTGGCTGTTCCAGGAAGGTTATGTTGAAAAGGTACTTTAGCGATTCAACATGGAAAGCTCCAAGCCTATCCGTACCCCTCTGGCCAACCACTTTAGGCTGAACAAGCAGCAGTGTCCGTCCTCGGATACAGAGAAAGCACGCATGAGTAAGATTCCCTACTCCTCGGCCGTTGGTAGTCTGATGTACACGGCCGTGTGTACGCGGCCAGACATTGCTCATGCAGTTGGTCTTGTCAGCCGGTTTCTCTCAAACCCAGGGATGGAGTATTGGTCCGCGGTAAAGTGGATTTTCAGATATCTCCGTGGGATTTCAAAGATGGGTTTGCATTTTGGAGGGGAGAAACTTCAGCTAGTCGGATACACGGAGGCAGACATGGCCGAGGACGTTGACTCTTGGAAAACAACGTCGGGGTACTTGGTAAAATTTGCTGGAGGGGCAGTCTTCTTGTAGTCCAAGTTGTAAAAGTGCGTCGCCCTCTTGACTACGGAGGCAGAGTTTATTGCCGTGATAGAGGCCTGCGAGGAAATATTATGGATGAAAAGATTCGTCCAAGAGTTGGGTCTAAGGCAAGAAACGTACGAGGTCCTTTGTGATAGCCAAAGTGTCATTCACTTGTGCAAAAACTCCTCATTCCATTCCAGGTCGAAGCACATTGACGTGCGATATCATTGGATGAGAGATGTTCTTGATGATAGGCAGCTATCAATTGGAAAGATCCGAACGGATGAGAATGGCTCGGACATGTTGACCAAGGTTTTGCCAAAAGGAAAGCTGGAAGCTTGTTGTGACATTGCCGGTCTGACTTACTTCGCTCCCACTCGGTCCTGAGGGGAAATTTGTTGGGGTCACTCCCTTCATGGTGTCTTGTCCACGGACATGTGGACAGAATCTGTCCGAGGACATGAGGAAGAAAATGGACGAGGACCAATTGGAGGAGCCATGTCTGAGAGGTAGTTGAAGACATGGACGAGGACTCTGAAAGCCTAGGCGTTGACTCTCTCTCTTTGTCGGCCTGCTACAGCCGCGTTTGCAAGTGGGCAGTTGACCTACCCTGATTGGAAGTTTGAGGTGGCTACAACTTCCAATGGGCGACAGACCTGCCACTCCGCACGTCAGGCGTGCACCTGTTGTGGTAGACCTAGGAGGCGTGATCTTGCCACCCTACTGTTAGGGTGGTTGGCTGCCCACTAGGCCTCTTGTATATATATATATACTTATGCCCTTTGTTTGTGGTGTGTATGCATCACTTGTGCGTGTATAGAGAGAGTTGTAAGCAAGCCTTTGTTATAAATATAGAGAAAGAAAAACACTTTTCTAGAGAGATTGAGAGTTATACACTTATGATTATTTTCTTTGTTTGGGTTTGTGTAGCTAACATTTTTTATAAACAATCAACTCCTTATAATACATTCTTTTTGTGATTTTTTCCTTAGTTGAGAATGGTCTTTTCACGTTAAAAACTTGTGTGTTTTCTCACTTATTTTATCTCTACTGTTGCCCGTCCGTCCGAGCGCTCACCTCTGTTGGCGTCTGAGCAGTCTGTCCGAGCAGTCACCATGTCTTCCGTTTTACGCCAACAATATCAATACAACACATTTATATGTAGATAATTAATATAACATATTGAACAATATTATACACAAGACAATATGATGTCTTGTAATTGTTCAATCTTGATGCTATACATATTAAACTAAATCATATATTTATATTGATATATTTACATGATTACTAAAATATCATATAATTAAAAAAAATAACGAATTTGTTTATAGTTTGAAATTGTGAAAATCATTACCCATAACTAGTGAAGAGCTCTTGCAATTGTAAAATTATTTTTTAAAGTATGAGTTTCAGTGTTATAAGAATTACGTTAAAATGTTTGGATATTATTATCCAAATACGTTACTCTATTTGCTTTAAAATTACACTATCCATACGTATGTCTTGTCAAAGCACTTTTTGCTTGGACATAGCACAATTCAGTGTTTTTTTTTTTTTTTTTTTTTTTGTGAGGGATTTCAATTGTAGAGTGTTACTCGTTATAGTGAATAATTGACATTTTACAAATCATATGTCGTAAAATTGATGTAGTTTTATTTGGTTAATTACTTTTTTATTTTATTATGACACTAATTGTGCACGGTCTATTATTGAATAACCTTAACCCCATATTTAACTTGAGTAGACAATACTAATTTTGTTATTCAACACTATGCACGCTGATGTTAAAAATTTATAAAGTAAGTTGCGACATTTTTATAAGTTCAATTATATCCGCAGATGGAAGTATTAATACACTTCACAATCATAAATTAGACAATTGATGGATATAATTTCCACTATTAAATCTTTAAACTGACATAATATATAATTATACGGTTTAGTAATTCTTTATATTTTTTTAACCAAAATGGCAAAAATAAATATTATTGTTATTTTTGTATCGTTTTAATATGAAAATGCAAACAAATATTAAAATAAATTATTTACTAATGTATAAGAATGGCATAATCGATATTTAATTTCGTAAATTTATGCGTTCAGATATTTTTTTTAAATGGTTATTAGTACTAAAATTTAAAAAAAAAAAAGAAAAAGAAAAAAATCCATAAAAAAGGGTAAGAGGTGAAGAGGAATCTGACCAGCGGTCGGCAGGTTGTAAATTCAGCGTAAAACCCGTGCTTGCTTTACCGTCTCCGGTGCAGCAGAAGCCGTGTTAGGCTTTATGGATAAAGCGCACCCATGAGTAAAATGTCACGTACGCTGGGGCCCACTGATTTGACCAAAAGTGATGACCTGTTACTGTTTTACTGCCATTGGATGCTTTTATTTTATTTTCTTGAGAGTAGGTGTCCACGTGGCTGGCCCACGTTGTGCTTTTAATGAGGGATAATTAAGTGTTCAGGTGGCTTCGGCCGGCGGTTTGATTTATGCTATTCTCTTTGCCAAATCCACCTAAATTAACAGAAGTGTGCTTATTTTTATCACACACTCAACTTAATATCTTATTTCTATATACATATTTTTGCCAAATTTATATCAAAATTAATATTATTTATCATAAGCTTAATAGCATATTTATAATATTACTCAACTATCAATTTTAATATAATATATTTTGATAACAAATATAATTACAATATATTTTAAAAATAATTTAATGATTAATTATACTACATAATAATATTGTAGTTGCTATATACGTATTTGTTGCCAAAGGAGAATAAGCTGTGAAGATTGTGATCGATTGGGAAATTTGAAACACGGGTGGCTGTGTTTGGGTTAGGAAAAAGTTCTACAGATATACATAAAGTAACATGTTATTTTATGATTTTAATAAATAAATAACTTATAGTTATAATAATTTAATAATTAATCAATATAATTATATACTTCTTATGGCATAAATGAATTAAAATGTTAATATATCATGTGATTTTTTAATTAATATCCTCTTTTATCAAAAGAAAAATTTATGGTTGATTGATTAGGAAATATCAACTTGTGCTTGTATAAACAATGGAGGGTAGAGTTGGTGAGTGAAAAGGATTAAAATATAAATCAATAAAGAGTAAAGTTGGTGAGTGAAAAGGATTAAAATAAGTCAGAAAATGAAATAAATCACAAAAAAAACCTCTGGAATTTCATGGAAATGATTTACATTTTTCTTATTATTTTTTATTTTATTTATAACTTTTATTATAAAACCAGTTCTAAATTATTTTTTTATTTAATTTATTGATGGGTATATCAATAATGGGCTGGTCCAGAAAGATAGAAACAGCCTATAATCGCTACAGCCCATTCGCGTCGAGACGGTCAACGCCTTGCGTTGACCGGTCGGGATGTTGACCGGTTGAAAGCCCAAGAGGATGGAGAAATCAGGACAGCTAACTTTTAAGACGGTCAACACTTTTATTGACTAGAATCTTGATCACTTGAAGACCAAGCTTAATGCAATCTAAGTCCAACTTGGCCCACGCGTCTATTTACGACCAGTAACGATTTTCTCCTCTAATTTCACGCTCCCCTGAAATAGTAACAGTCACTAGTAGCTTCAGCGTGCCTCACACGATGAAAGCGCCAAATTCTCTCCTCTATCTATAACAAACCCTAACTGTTACAAAATACAAAAGGAAAATAATCCTCTTGAGGAGTCGTTACCGCCATTAAAGCCCCACACCAAAAAAGAAAACCGATATAATAAAGCGCAGGAATCAAGCGCTCCTGTCACAGGAAGAATGTCCAACATCCCAGCTATAAAAACTCATGGAGTCCTCACTCTAAGGCAAGCTCCGAATTTTGCTAACAGACGCACTCCTTTCTACTAAGAATCACTTACCAAAGCCCTAACTTTCTTAAAAGTGCTCTTGAATTTACTCTTCATTCTCACGAGTTCCCACGCTTACAGAACGCCTCTCTCTGTCCTTGTCACTTCATTCCTCAAGAATATAGTGTCAAAGACCAGCACTTCTTTCGAGCCACAGAAAGCCTTACGCTTCGAAAATGTAACATCTGCCACAAACACTCTCAATATTTCTCCTTATTTTGTTTTTCCCTTAACCTTTTCAATTCTTAAAAGGTTATTTACTGTCTTGAGCGTCGGAGTCTTTTCGGTGGAACAACATCCCACCAACACCTGATCTCTTGTTTGTTGCAGTAGTGTGCAAGATCCAGACTAGGTAAATGGAGCCGGATTCAATAATTGATTTGACTCGAACTTATTTAAAATTTGGATCCAGGATGCATCATTGGCGCCGTCTGTAGAAAACACTTATAAAAAGCCAACCACTTTTCTAAACAACTTCATACAATCTCGCTCTCTCAGCTTCTCTTTCCATCTGTCAATATGGTGAACACAAGAGCATAAGTGAGCGAGCCCACTAGTGACATGACCTCATTCGACCAAGACTACACTGCTGATACTCTAGTCAACAGGAAGGTCAATGGGATGCCCGCACCTTTCTTCCAAAATCTAGTGGAGCACATACAGAATACGAACAAAATGCTCCAAATGCTCTGCTCTCTCTAGGAGCAAGCACAGTAGGGGGATCCCCAGGCTCCGCCAATAGTAACCTCTGCGCCGACCTCCAAGAGAGGAGGCCAAAGGAAGAAAAAACATATCAGAAAATCCAGAAGGCCGGCCGACATTCAGACGCTAGAGTCCTCACAGGCCCAAAGCCGACTAAAGCTTGAGGAACGATCAGGCAACATGACTCCGGAGGAAAGTCCGAAATGAAGGAACTCCCGATATTCTCGGGTAGAATCAAGACCCCAGGTCCAAGAAGAAACTTCCCGGACAATCAGATCCACTGGAGGCAGTAGCCGGTTGGCTGCTCGCCATACCAGAGGAAGGACGGAGTTGAGAACATACCTCAACTCCAAAAGATCAGCCAACGCAGCCCAAACAGATCCAAAACGGGAGAAAATCTAGAATCACGATGAACACGCAATAGATCTTGACTGCTCTCCTTTCATAGTGGAGATTTTAAACCATCTGATGCCAGCAAAATTCAAAATACATACCCTTGACTTGTACGATGGGAGCACTGATCTCATAGATCATCTCAATCATTTTCGCACCCATTAGAGCCTGCAAGAGTTGGATGACGTATCCATGTGCCGCTGCTTCCCACTTATCTTGAAGGGGGATGCTCTCATTTGGTTCCATTACCTTCCCGTGGATTCAATCCAAAACTTTCGAGAGTTAACTAATCTCTTCTTAGCACAATCGCCTCCAGCCGCTGAGAAGAAAAGCAGTCTTGGCATCTATCGCATATCAAGTAAAAGCATGGGGAGAATTCGCAAATATTTTTGGATCGTTTTGTGGTAGAAGACAGGCGGATCCCTAGGCTCACGGAGGTGATGAAGCTTGGCAGTTTCATCTCTACGCTGGCATATGAGGATTTTTTTAGGCACTTGGTGTATAAGAATCTGCAGACCTTTTAGAAAGCGGAATCTATCACCAGGGCCTATGCAGCAGTTAAGGAGGCCAACGAGGCTAAGTGTTCCAGCCTCGCTCTTTCTTAGTAGAAGGAAAGTGGAAGTACAGTGGCGGCGACCACTCTTGTAGGAAGCACCACAGGATTGGACCGCCAGAATGTAAAGATTATGGGTCGATTAACCTGACGCCCTTGACTGACACACGTTCAAATGTCTTCATACAGACCCGTGGAAAAAAATTCCTTTAGTAGCCAAAACCACTTAAGAAAGCAGGAGAAAATTCGGCCACGTACTGTGATTTCCATCGACCTCTCGAACACTCCATGGAAAATTGCAAGACTCTCCAGTGGGAGATAGAAGAATTAATCCGCAGAGGCCACCTCACCAGGTTCGTCAAGAATGCTAGTCAGAGCTCCGGCACTGCAAGCGGAGACGGACCAAATCCTTCTCCTCCACGGAATAGGGTCGCAATAGGAGTGGTTAATATGATCACGACTTGACTAGCCAAGACTCTAGCAAACCACAAGGAATGATAGACTAGGAGGAAGAAACAGCACATTAAAGATAATGTCATTAGTTTTAGCGACGATGACTTAGAACATGTAATTTCTCCCCACAAGGACCCCCTTGTTGTGTCCACGCTCGTTTCGGACTGTAGCGTCGACTATTAGTTGAAGCGAGTGTTTATTGATAATGGAAGCCGACGTAATTTGCTTTACTTTGACGCGTTCTTTAAACTCAGTTTGAAAAAGAGTCAGTTAAAACCTATTGAAGGCTCGCTATACGGCCTCGACAACAAACCCGTGTTTGTCTAAGGGATGATCCAGTTAGAAGTCACCTTGGGTACATATCCAAGAACGACGAGTTGTACGCTCACCTTTTTGGTGGTCAATTTATCCTCTGTCTACAATGCTATATTAGGCCGCCCATGCCTAATAGTATTCAGAGCTGTCACTTCGATCTAGCACCTTAAGATAAAATTCCAAACAGCATACGGTGTGGGCAAAGTGTTAGGTGACCAAGTCACAGGGCAGACGTATTACATATCCCAGTTCACCCCAAGTGGTAGCGCCAAGTCGGCAGGAAAACTCGACCATCGAGACGAAGCAACTCTACAGCAAGCGTAGTCCGGAGAGGCAACCAATCTAATCCTACTGAACCCAAAAATCAAGAAAGGTGCATATAGATCGGTGGCACACTCAACAGGACACTGCGTGACAAGCTGGTCACGTTCTTATGACAGAACGCCGACATCTTCACATGGACTCCTGCTGACATGCTTATGATTCCGGCCGGAGTAATGATCCACAAGTTGGACCTCGATCTTAACTGTAAGCCCATCAGGTAGAAGCGGAGAAATCACTCCGTGAAAAAGTTGAACGCGATCCAGGAAGAAGTAAAAAAGCTACTGGACACCGGTTTCGTTACGGAGATCCAGTACCCGGATTGGCTTTCCAATATCATCCTGGTAAAGAAAAGCAATGGAAAATGGAGAATGTCCATCGACTTCACCAATGTTAACAAAACCTGCCTGAAAGACAGCTTTTCTTTACCCTGGATCGACTTATTGGTGGACTCCACGTCTTGACACGAGCTGTTGAGTTTTATAGATACGTACTTGCGTTATAACCAGATCCGGATGAACCCAGAAGACGAGGAGCACACCTCAATATGGCGGACCAAGGCACCTACTGTTACAAGGTCATGCCTTTTGGTCTAAAGAATGCGGACGCCACTTACCAGCGGCTCATGAGTAAGATATTTGAAAAGTAGATTCGCCATAATATAGAGGTGTACGTCGACGGCATACTTGTCAAGAGTAAGGTCGCCGATGACCATATTTGCGATTTCGTCAAATCTTTCGAGGTACTTTGTGCACATAATATAAAGTTGAATCCGGCTAAGTGTGTCTTCGAAGTATCATTAGGAAAATTCTTGGGATTTATCGTCTTTCAGTGAGAGATCGAGGCAAACCCAGAGAAGATTAAGGCTCTCGTAGACATGACTCCTCCACAGAGCATCAAGGACGTCCAGCGGCTAGTCGGACGACTGGCGGCCTTATCTCACTTCTTAGCAAGGTCAAGCGACAAGTATCAACCTTTCTTTAAGGCATTGAGGGGAATGAAAGCGAATGGATTCCAGTGGATGGCGGAGTGCCTGATAGCCTTTGACGAACTGAAGCGATATTTGGCCAACCCACCATTGCTAGCGTCACCCAGGGACGAAGAGGAGCTATATCTCTACTTGGCAGTGTCAGAGGTGGCTCTCAACTTAATCCTCGTACGTCAGGACTCCGATACCTAGTGGCTGGTCTACTATGTAAACAAAACATTGATAGGCCTGGAGACGCACTACCCAAGTGCGAAAAAGTTGGCCTAGGCACTTATTTTCTCCATCCGGAAGCTGAGACTTACTTCCAGGCTCATCGCATGATTGTTCTCACCGACTAGCTTATGAAGAGCATTATCTAGAAACCTGACGTTTCTGGGCGATTGATAAAGTGGACTATTGAATTCGGAGAGTTCGATATGAAATTTTGACCCGGCCCGCTATTAAAGGGCAAGCTCTAGCCGACTTCATCGTCAAGACCACGACACCAATTCTCGAGGAAAAACATGCTAAGGACATAGAACAACACGAGGAAGAGCCGAAATGGGTCCTCAACGTGGACGGATCATTTACGGACTCGGACAGTGGAGCCAGAGTGGTCCTAGAAACCCCATATGGGTTTGAGGTAAAGTACTCGCTCTGACTCGACTTCTCGACGATCAACATGTTGCTGAATACAAAACCCTCTTGGCTGGGTTCAGGCTGGCTAAAGAGTGCTCGACTAAACGACCGACTGTTTACAGTGACTCTGAGCTGGTCGTCAACTAGGATAATGGGAGTTTCGAGGCATGTAACCCTCACCTGGTTAAATACTTGGCTAAGGTGAAGGAGTTTAATTGGAGATTTGGCAAGGTGACCCTTGTCCATGTTCCCAGAGTTAAGAATTGGAAGGCCGACCAACTTACCAGGGTGGTGGTGGCCGAAAACCCAGAGCAGTTTTGGAGGGACATGTGGAAACTTCTCAGCTCTCCTAACACAGAGGAGCAGGAAGCAATGCAGATTTTCAAAGTAGAAAACTGGATGATGCCACACCAAAAATACCTGACAGATGGAACGCTTCCAGAAGATGCGGGCGAAGCCAAGCGGGTTAAGAAGACGGCCGATTGGTACACCGTGGTCGATGGACGGCTATATCGCCGTAGTTACTCAACTCCGTATCTCTTTGCCTCACTCCAGAGGAGGCCAACTACACCCTAGCTGAAGTCCATCTTGGAATTTGCGGATCGCATATTGGCGGCAGGAACTTGGCATTCAAAATCATGTGTCAGGGTTACTACTAGCCAACGATGAAAAAGGATGCGCTCGAGTTCGATGAAAGGTGTGAAAACAGCCAACTCCATGACAATCTTCACCGCCAGCCGCCCGCTGAACTAAAATTCCACCAGGCTCCTTGGCCCTTCGAACAATGGGGGCTCGATATTCTCGGCCCGCTCCATATTGCTACAGGGAAAAGGAAGTTTATTATCGTCGGCATCAGTTACTTCACTAAGTGGGTCGAAGCTACCCTGCTAGCCAAGATCACAGAACACAACGCTCTGGAATTCATTTGCCAAAGTATAGTAAACAGATTTGGCGTTTCTGACGTCATCGTGACTGACAACGGAACCCGATTCTCCAAGAAATGTTTCACCAAGTATTGCAACAGTCTAGGCATCAGATTGGTTCACACTTCAGTGGCATAACTGCAAGCGAATGGACAGGTGGAGGTTACAAACTGTATGCTACTTCGCGGTCTGAAGACCAAGTTAGAGGACGCAGGGGGCTCTTGGGTCAACGAGCTACCCTCCGTCCTATGGTCTTACCGGACAACTCCTAGGACACCGACTCATGAGACACCTTTTAGCCTCTATTATGGGACTAAATCGGTAATTTCGGTCAAAATAGGGCGCCCGAGTTTAGGGTTGAGTCTTTCAATCCGTAGGGTAACTCCCAGAAAATTTGAGAACACCTAGACTTGTTAGAGGAAGCTCATGATGCCGCCAGACTGTGGATGGCGGCTTACCAACAACGGGTTGCGTACTATTATAATTTTTTTTGGTAAGTAAGTATTTTGGATTAAAGGAAGAAAAAATTACAAAATTGATGTTTTATCGCCAAGTATTTTGACTTGAGGATAAAACATAACCTGCTAGGGCATACCCCGAGCAGCAAGTACATCAGGAAAATCACAAAAAAAACCTCTAGGAGGCCAACGTTCTAAGAACCAACAAAATATAAGAAAAAATTACAACATTGAACAAAAGGAATCCGCAAACCCCTTTTGCCCATACACACCAAAAGCTATAATACAATAGCAACATGATCATTTGTATCACCCAAATTTGTCAACAGATCAGCAATCCAGCAGCAAAAGAAAAACCACCAGTCCGTACTCAGAATCAACATAGCATAGGGAGAGGCAATCAGCAGTTGAGAACCAAAAGCCAGTGCCCACCAGTTGCCATGCTTCAGAAGAACGCCACATCAGCAGTTCCACATCAAGAACCCAGCCCAGCCACGAAAGAAAATCAGCAACAAAATAAACTTGAGATCCACATGTCAAGCCCGACATCAAAAACACTCCGTCTAACAGATAGCCAAGAGGCACTTCGGACAATGCACTCGAGCCATAAAAGATCCGGAGAAGAGCATTCCAGACAAAGAGCTCCTGCTAAAACAGCAGCAATTTTTTTTTTTTTGAACTTCGGATACAAAGGAACCAGTCCACACCAGCTAAGAGAAGATCTGACAAAAATGGATTCATCCCGGATTCTAGAGTTCTTATGCTCCGGAAGCCAGAGCTCACACACTCCGGAAGCCGGAGCTCTCCCACTCCGAAAACCGGAGTTCTCACACCACGAATTCCGGAGCTCTTTCACTCCGAAAACCGGAGTACACACAATCCTTTTTTTTTTTTTTTGAACCAAACGGAGATGGCAAAGAAGGCCATTCCAAACAAAAGCAGACCCACTCTGGAAAACGTAGAACACACCTCACACTCCGTATTCCGGAGTTCTCACACTCCGGACTCCGGAGTACACAAAATTTTTTTTTTTCATTTGCCACGAAAGTAGTCAAGCTTCAAACTCCAACAAAACCATTCCGCTAGAGAAGGGAAAATACAAGCACTTTGGAAGGAAGCGCAAAACACACAGCCAGATTGAGAAAGGCGCACCGACCAAAGCCACTCCGCGTACTATTATAACAAGAAGGTAAATGCGCGACACTTTGAGGTTAGAGACTTGGTCCTATGAAGCATCGAGGCAACAGGCAAGATCGCCAACTAGAAGAAACTCTCACCGAATTAGGAGGGTCCCTTCTTAGTCTCCGGCGTTCTACGAAACAGAGTGTACAAACTCCGGACCCAGAACAATAAGTTGGTTCCTCGGACATGGAACACGATCCACCTTAAGCTCTACTTTCAGTAAAGACACAGGTAAGTCAACCATATGCATGCAAATAGGAGTACTTTGCGCATTGTATTTCTTGTATCACCTCACTGTAGACTTCTTTCCCTTCCTTTTTCATATGCATATATATATGTCTATTTGTAGGTTTACACGACCTAGACTGCCCCTAAGTCGGAAGAATTTTCACCCTCTCGTAACTAAACCCTAGTCATCCAGGCGGCCCATGAGCAGTCGTAACTAAACCCTAGTCATCTAGGTGTCCTGCGCGCAGTCGTGATTAAACCCTGGTCATCCAGGCGGCCCACGAGTGGTCGTAATCAAACCCCAGTTATCCAGGCAGCCTACTAACGGTCAAATTAAACCTTGGTCATCCAAGTGGTCCATTCATGGTCAAAATCTTTGGGGGCTCAACCATCATATGCCACAACCTCCTTTGCCAGGAGAGACGATGATTAGTCAATGATGGTCATCAACAGCAAAGGCTCTCCATCGAAAAGTCAGCCATCCAAGTTCATACTTGGGCAAGCGCCGCCAAGCCTCCACTCACACGTGGGCGTAGAATAGGCTTGACCCAATTTCAAGGTATACCTTGTGTCTACTCCAGATAGTACAACAGATCTCTAAAGCAACACTGATCGGCTAACTTGCATACAATGCACGAAGTTAACCAGCCGATAAAACGGCATGCAAGTCAAGAAATGAGAAACAAGAGCAAAACTACAAAAAAGAAGACGCACACTACCAAAACAAAATGGGGCATCAGAGCACCATTCATTAATGTGTCACCGTTATACAAAGTGCATACAACGTTCTTCATAATATCTCGCAAAAAGTAAAAGAAGCAAAGAGACTCCAGACGGTGCCATCGTTGCCGAGATATCATGACTCAGCATGGCGGCTCCCCAAAGCTGATGAACCTCCTCGTAAATTACGGCAAGACCTCCGACTGCAATTGCTAGAGTACCACACCAAGTTGGATCTCTCTGTAGCACCAGCATTGCACGAATCCATAACCCGACAGGGAAGCAAGGATCCACTAGGGAGGCGATCCTACGGTTGAAACGGATCCCCACTTGAAACCTCCTCCAGAGCAGGCGCCACCTCTTCGAGGCGGAGCCTGATCCTCAGCTTGCCCTCAAGCGTTGCAATCCACTCCAAGGCCAGATGTTGTGCTTCCGGATCCTCTCACCTATCATCATTAAAGGCTGGACCCAGACAAATCGAGCGCTCCCTCTCCTGAGTCACCTCATCTTCATCTGAGGATAAAATCTCCACCACGTCGCCCTACACCTCGTGAGGATGGCAAACAAAGGGGTGTTAGTGAGGGAAATACAAATCGTTGCAACAAAAACACTAAAGCCAGATGAAAAAGGAAGTACTTGGCGAGAAGGCCCAGGGTGGTCGATACAGGTGGCATAGAAAGGTTGCGAAGAGCTCTCAGAGGATGACCACCCAGAAGAGGAATCGTGGAAAGGGGCAGGCGTGTTGTTTGGCCCCCAGTCGAGGAGAATGGGAATATCAATTATATTCTCCTCAGCCATGGCAAGGTAAGAAGAAGAAAACGACAATGGGGCAAGACTCGATAGGAAACTGCTAGGGCAAAGCCCATAACCCTAGCCAATTTATAAACCAGATTTTCCACCTGAAAAGACAACACAGGGGGACACATCATTTCAAATTGCATCGTCTCGCTGCCCAGCGATGCATGCGGTGTGTTATGTTTACGAAAGGATTGTCTGCGACGGTCAAATGCTTGTGGCAGAAGCTCATAACTGGTGAATGGCACAAAAAGAAAGAGGAAAGAGCACGACAAAGGTATGGGCAACAACAGACGTCATCCTATGGGTAAGCTGGACGCCAAAAAAGTTGGCCGCCAGAAAGCTTGCTGCCAAAAAGTTGGCCACCAAAGAGATCGCCGCCAAAAAAGTTGGCCACCCGAGTTCGTGTTTGAGCAGCAACATCAAAGCTCATAATCACAAGCGAAAGACCAGCCTTGTTTGGCGACAGATCCACATCGGTAACTTCCGTAAGAATTAGTCCCATTCGCCAGGACGTCCCAAAAGGGGACGGACAGTCAACTTACTTATGACGCACTAAGTTGGCCAGAAAATGCAACAATAATGCACAAAAAGCAACGACTAATGCGAGAACGGAGAACATCAGTAAAATATCCATTTTATTGATAAAAATTTGTAAAAATACAAGGAGTAAGGATTACAAAAGCTACGGAGAAGTAGAGCCTCCAAAAGGGGGAGGTGGTTGTCCTGCGAGGCTCTCACGACGTTGGACAGAACAGTTTGCTGGATCAAGAAGTTCCACTGGAAAGCTGGGGTCAACCAGCCGTGCTATGCGCCGGCAAAGGTAGGCCCCCTACCACAACCGTGTCGTCAGCATCTCCAAAACCTCGCAAGAGTGTATGCGACTGGACAACTCATTCTCTAATGATGACATCTGCTCCACGAGTTGGTTAATACGCCTAAAAGCACTGTCCTTCTCCTCCGTCAGCAGGACGTTCTCCTCCCTTAGTCTGTGACTTCATCCTCCAGACTAACCACCACAGCTCTTGTAAGCAAAGTGTTCTCGTCTTTCAACTCGTATTCTCCTCCTCCAGGCCTGAAATCATAGACTGCATGGTGGCTGCTTCCTCACTAGAACAGCAACGGAGAAAAATAAGAGGAGAGTTATGAAAACTTACCAACCATATTCTACGTTCTGGCCTCACTAGCCTACTATAGGACTTGAACTTTGGCGACGGAGGACTGAACACAGTAGCCTCCTGGTTGGGCCCAACAGTTGCCTTCGCTACACACTCCTCCAAAAGCTTCGTCATCGAGTCCTCTGACTCGCTAGGCTCTCCGCCAGCTAGCTCCTCCGGTGCTGTAAGCAGCTTAAAAATTGACTCCGAGAGCTCAGCTGACGGCTCAATAACTGGTGGATTGATGACTGGCTCTGAAATCAGCTCAGTTGGTGGCTCAACTGCTGGCTCACACATCCTAGTCGATGGCTTGAAAGCCGGCTCACGTCGCGGCTCGATGGCCTGCTCCAGCATATCAAGCTGTGGCTTAGGAGTCGGCTCTACTAGCTTAAGCTACAGCACAAATGCCGGCGCCACTTACGCTAAAACCACAGTGTTGCCTGCTCCGCTATGCCACACGGCTTCAAATCCTCCAGGAGCCATTTCCTCTCCTAAATTATCTCCCATATCAGAAAACGACCAGCAGCTACGTAATCTTACCCAGAGGATGACGAAGAAGGCTCTAAAGTTGCAGCCCTCTTTTGTCCTAGACTGGTGGGAGCAGTAACAGAGGAAGGTTCATCGGCAATCATAAATCCGGCTTTCCTCTTCCTCCGAGAAGTCTCTGGTGGCGGTATCTTGAACTTTTGGATCGGGGAATGAGGGCCCCAATTGGCTCTCTTGACCACCTCTGGAGAAACTAGATGGTCTCTCCTAAAGTCCCCAGAGTGTTTCCTCACAAGCTCCAGTAACTCCTTCACGGCGGCAATCTCTTCCTTCTCTGGCGTTCCAATAAACGCCTTGGGGACATTACCCCATTCCCTTGACAAGGGCCACGACTTAGCAATGTAGACGAAGAAGAATTGATCCTTCTAATTCTTCAACAAATCATAAATGGCACTGTTGATCGGAAGATCTCTTGGGGCCGGAGAGATCCAGTCAGCACTCCGAGTAAAGCAAAACATCACTCTCATTGCGCCGTTCGTCAATATCCGAGAATGATGGCTCATGAAGATGCACATGGAGCAGAGGTATTGCACGGTATTGGCATGAAGCCGTGCAATGGGCACCTAGAGAGCGGAGAGGATATCTAGCAGCTCCTAAGCAACCGGAAGACAGAGCCCACTCCTTAGGTGGGCCTTATATACAGCGATGCAACCATTAGGAGGGGAGATGCTTGATCCTCCTTGCCAGGGACTTTGAAGACGATCTCTTTAGGGATGTTGTACACAACGTACAACTCCTACGCATCGCTCACACTGAGAACAGAGGCAATCTGAGAAGCTATAAAAACAGAAGCAAGAGAAAAGATGGCGAAACACTTAGGAATTTCTCAGGAAGGAAAAGACGAAGGAAAGCGTGGGACGTTTGAAATATAACGGACGAAACACTTAAAAGCCTATGAACAGCTAAAAAGGAAAAACTGTCTCGTAAAAGTACACCCATTGTTGTTGGCACATGTCACTCCCCCAAAAGGGTGCAGACGATTCAAATCCCCTGGTGCATTAATTACCGGGATCACAAACCCACTGCGTGTGGACATGTGGCCCACTTTCGAACTGACAGTCTGGCGGCATGATGGCGCATCCTTTCAAACTCCCACCGTTCTTCGGATTTTACCTTAAGACGGTCAACGATTTGATCAACTTCTCCTTCGCAAGTTCTCCGGATTTCATCCTAGGTGGTCAATGATCTGACTAGACAGCTCTCCGAAAATTAACCTCACGGCTGCCTCGACTAGCATCCCATCTTAAACATGCTGGAGGCCAAAAGTCCTGGACCACCAGCATGGGGGGCCAGTGATGGGTATGCTAATAATGAGTTAGCCCGGAAAGGTAGGAACAGCCCAAAATCGCTACGGCCCATTAGCACCAGGACGGTCAACTCCTGCGTTGACTGGTTAAAAGCCAAAGAGGACGAAGAAATCAAGACGGCCAACTTCCAAGACGGTCAACATTTTTGTTGACCGAAATCTTGGTCACTTGAAGACCAAGTTTAATGCGGCCCAAGCCCAACTTGGCCCACACGTCTATCTACGACCAGTAACGGTCTTGTCCCCTAATTTTGAGCTCGCCCAAAAGGTAATCTCTATGGCAACAGTCACTAGCAGTTTCAGTGTGCCTCACACGGGGAAAGCGCCAAATCCTCTTCTTTGTCTGCAACAAACCATAATTGTTATAAAATATAGAAGGAAAGTAATCCGCCCAAGGGGCCATTTCTGCCATTGAAACCCCACAACAAGAAAGAAAACCTGTCTAACAGAGCACAGGAATCAAGCGCTCCTGTTACAGGAAGGATGCCCAACATCTTAGCTATAAAAACCCATGGAGTCCTCGCTCTAAGGCAGGCTCCAAATTCTGCTAACAGACGCACTTCTTTCTGCTAGGAATCACTCACTAAAGCCCTAACTCTCTTAAAGGCGCTCTTGAATTTACTATGCGTTCTCATGAGCTCCCATACTTACAGAACGCCTCTCTCTCTCTCCCTGTTACTACGTTTCTCAAGAACACAGTGTCGGAGATCAGCACTCCTTTCGAGCCACAGAAAGCCTTACGCTTTTAAGCATAACACTCGCCACAAACACTCTCAGCATTTCTCATTATTTTGTTTTTCCCTTAACTTTCTCAATTCTTGAAAGGTTATTTATTGACTTGAACGTCAAAATATTTTTGGTGAGATAATATCCCGTCAACACTTGACTTCTCATTTATTGTAGTGGTGTGTATGATTTAGATTCGGTGAACGGAATTGGGTTCAACAATCGACTTAACCTGAATCTATTCGAAACTTAAATCTAGGATGCATCAGTTATCATGTAAAAATTTAGATTATATTTTACTTTTTTATTGGCACTTTTAAAATTTTCATACTGCTTGTATATTAATATACCGACGGAAATGTAGTTAATTTAGCATAAATTCTTTTGGTAGAATGAAATTGATATTTAAATAAAAATTAATAATTAAATTATACTAAATAAACTAATAACATAAAAAACCTAAAAATAGAAATAACAGTGCGAATATTTTTGTTAAAAAAAAATATTACTCGAGTGGGCCAATTCCCTCCAAATACCGAGTTTTTTTGGTATAATGTCCCAAAACTTTCCTCTATTTAGGAATATTTCCTTGGGTTGAGATAATAAAATAAAAGGTTTTTAACATTGATAATAAGTATCTATAAATAAGATAAAAACTAAACTTAAATCACTTTCTAAGAAAAATGATTTATCATATTTATCTATTACATAAAAAATTTATGATTTCTACTTTAATGAATCGAATTAACCCGATGGAAGATGTATGATGAAAAAGAAGCAATTCCCTGTTGGTAGGAAACATACTCCATCAGACAGCAAATATTCTGTTTAGTACCCGTTAAATAGGCTAACAATGGTTATAATTCTTTAATTTAAGCATGTATTTGGTACCCTAGTTCGCAGTTAATTAAATGCAGTATATGGTTAAAAGATCTTTTCCATAGATTAAAGGATGTTCATGCCTGTAGGGTTTTGCCGCCTCCTTTTCTATCAGAGTCTTTGCCTTTCTATTTATCTTACAAAGCAACTAGTCAATTCTGGAGGACCTTTAGAAGATCCATTTTTTGCTTTGATGGTGTTTCGGGATAATACGCAACAGCGGGATGGTGATAGAAAGGTTAGGACCTGCCCATCCGTTTACAAGTTCCTTTTCCTACAACAACGAGAGGGCTAATCTGGCCACTGCCCCCAAACCATAGCATTCCTACAATATCTTTTAATTATTATTTTAAAAAAAAATACATTCAAATGATACAGCATTCCTTTATTTATTTGTTTTATATTAAATTTTCAATATCAATAAATTAAACATTAAATCATTAAAAATATTATAACTGAAAAAAAAAAAAAAAATCTTCTACTACCATATAAATAAATAGGACATCCCACCGATGGCAACCTCATCGACTTCCACGTTGTGCCCCACTGGGCAGGTTATGCCCCTGTCTTTAAGCAAAGTGACAATTTCTTCTTCTTTTATTATTATTATTATTAACTTTTTAAAAAAATGAGCTTAGCCGTCCTTGGAAAGATTAAACGCAACGTTGTTCTTGATCCTCCAAAATTGAGCCACGTTGTTCTAGTGTTCCTTGTTCCTGAAAATTTTATTATGCTGTTAGGTAAAAAGCTATTTTTTTTAAAGAAATATATTTTTTTAAGGTAAACGTCCGTCAGAAATAAAAAATATAACAATAAATATATATTTGACATAAGTTTACGGTATGCTTGGATGAAAATTATAAGCTTCAGTAATAAAGAAAATTACAAATTTCATATATATATGTTTTTAAATATGATTGTCATTTAATTATGAAAAATTTTGATTTAATTTTTTTAAAATATCAAAAAATGTTTTTTGTAAGATAATAATCAAAGCCTTTTTTTTTTTTCAAAACACTTTCTGATGAGTCTCTAAATTCGAATTATTAAACGAATTAGGGGGCCATAATATTCAGGTATTCAATCAGGTATAGGTCCAGCTTTCGTTGTTCCGAATCTAGATCCTACACATCGCAATAGATAAACTGGAGGTTAAAATAATATGAAACTTACTCATAGATATATCATCCGACGTTCAAATCAATGATATTTCTATAACGAAAAGAAAGATAGAACGATGTAAATGCGTGGATGCAAATGTGAATGGGATTGAATGTTTGATAGAGGGTCAAGACTCCGCTGAATGTACTCGAAAGAATGGGCAGCATCTAAGAAGTTGCACCCACTCAAACAGTGGCTTTCACTTATTTGTTTGTTTGAAAGAGTTCCCTTTTTCTTGGGGAGGAAAGTATGTATTCATAGTGTGGGTGCCAATTTAGTCGTCTATCGGTATTATAACTCTACAATCATAAGGCGCGTTACTCGTGTAACAACCAATTGCACTTAGTGCCTCAGCAATCATGAGGGCCCTATGCTGGTAACTGTCGCTTGCTTTTATTCACTGAGTTGTATGATTCCTGATAGGTGATTTGGTGCAGTAATTATTGGTGATAGCTCATTGATTATCCATAAGTGCCCATTTAATGTTGGACAGTTTTTAGTCGAACCGCTTAGGTTAACCGCCACATTTTTTGGATATTGGGCCTGGAGGGTCTTCTACTGGGTAGCTACTGCTTGGGCTCTTCTTTTTTTAGTGTTCTAAGTTTTGGGCTAGTCTATGGATTGCCATACCAATCACTAGCTTCTCATCCCGAGAAGTTTGAATTGTCGACTACCAGTATATTTATTATGGGACGCTGGCAACAGATCTTGACACGTACTCTTTCCCCAAATATTTTGTAAATTCATTATTCTATTTTATAGGATATGATTCGATTATCTGCCATCAATATAGGGATACTCAATCTTCTTGATTTAATACTGGCTGATCTTCCCCACCGGCTATAAATAGAGGGGCTACCTATGCTTTGCATCATGAAGCATCTCTCATCTGCTAAGGAGTGAGTCCATTCGAAACTAGTATGGAACATTTGCAGTCACAAGCTGAAATCGAAAGGGAGTTCTTCTCTAGTGTTTGAAACTGATGTTCAGGGATGCGCCTGAAGTCTTCACTGGTTACCCTCTTTTATATGAAAATCTACCTTAATTTTTCTCTTTTACACCTGACCCAAATTTGGGCCTTCACCGTTGGAGCAAGATCCCGAGTTTTGAGGGGTGGTTTTCTCCTCTCCCAATCTGTGTTGGGCATTCTCTCTACTGTAGGTTTGAAGAGGTTTGCCTCTGACTTTGACTTGAAAAAGTTCTTTTATTCCCATTCATTTTAGAGACTCTATTCCTTTGCTGCTTGACTCTTAACTTTGGTTGGAGAGAGAAATTTTTTTAGCTGTTTGCCTCCTTGTCTAGAGCAAGCACAGTACTTTAGATAACTGCTACCTATTCTTGTTGGGAGGGATTTTCTTCTCTTTTCACTGAAATGGCAGCTTGGTGGGTAATGCTACGGTGTCCAACAGATGAACTTTTCTTATGCTTTTGTCTATCCTGCGGTCAATTGGACTACTATAGTCAAGTCGTTTATGATGGACCACGACCTATAATCTATTATTTAACTTAATCATATTTCCTTATTATTAATTATTAATTTTACCAATAATAAATCAATATTTCAATGGACTTGAGCTTACTCTATTAATATTCAATTCACCTATATATAAATAATAAATTAACATACATAAGATCCAAAATATTATCACGTCATCTGTACCTTTGACATCAATCTAATAATATGATGCCAACTTCTTGTTAAGAAAAGATGCCAACTAAATTTTATACAAGCCAACCTACAGAAGCAAACATCTACAAAATTTAGCCATCCGATACAGAATCATCATTGAGATATATTGTTATCTATACAATCATCAAAATTGGTCAGAACTTTATATCATATCCTATCTAATGTAAACCACAAAATAAAACTAAATACAGTGTATACTATCCCAAAGTATAAGTCAGTAAAATAATATTTCTTGAGACATGTATTAAATTTTTGGGATCTTCTATCATCAAAAATATAAGGACCAAATTCTTTTGTGGCGAGAGAATGGCAAAGAGGCGATGAGAAAATTAATCCGGTTTACAGGCATTGACCGGAACACATGAGGGGAAAATGTAACCGATCAACGCTAGTTGACCGAGAACATGAAGTAAAGCTTCTCGGTCAACATCTGTTGACCGAAAGGGAAGAAGAAGGTCGGCCGTGTAACCCAACTTACGGTCAATGCAGCCTTGACCAAATTCTAAAACGGCATACTTTCGGAGACCATGAATAGTAAATTCCGGAGACACTTGGAGAATGAACCTTCCGGAGACCTTGATCTCCGGAGACGATTGAAGTTTGGAGGCGTTCTTCTGAAGACCACGATTCCGGAGGCCTTGTTTCCAGAGACCATTCCGGAGACGATTGAGGAGTTTTTCCCAAAGACCTTTCCGGAGGCCTAGCTTTCGGAGACGATAATTCCGGAAACCTTAGATGCTGAATTCGGAGACTTTCGTTCCGGAGACCTTGATCTCCGGAGATGTTGAATTGGGAGGCTTAAGTTCTTGAGACGATTAATGAGTGCTTTTGGAGACCATTAAGGAGGCTTCCGGAAACAATGAACACAATTTTCAAAGCCGATTATGTGAATTCGAAAAATGAATTTGGGACAATTCCTCCGGAGACATTATTCGGGCAGGATTGAGTGAGAATTGGAGACTTAAGTGCCGGAGACCTTGATCTCCGGAGAAATTGAATTTGAAGACTTAAGTTCTGGAGACAACGAGGATGACTTCCAAAGCCGATTGAGGAGCTCTCCAGAGACAAATTTCGGAGAAGATTGATGAATTCTCTGGAGACGATTTTCAGGGAAAAAGCTGAGGAATTTTCCAGTTTCGGAGGCCATTTCAGAGATCATGAAGATGATCTCCGGAGATGGTAACATAAGAGATTTCTGGAGACACTTTTTTCGGAGGCCATTTAAACGGCTTCCGGAGACGATAAGCGATAAAATGAGGGGAAAATTTAATCTGATCAACGTTAGTTGACCGAAAAGTATGAAGAGAGGCCAAGGAAGAATTGACCGCCCGATTGATTGACATGATGACTAATTATGAAGACCATACCTAAGTAAGTAACTGATTTTCAACTACCCCCGAGTGGTTGACCTGCCCTACCTACTACCGTTAGACCAAAGGCCTATAAATAAGAAACTAGAGAGTGCAAGGGAAAAGGTCAGGAGGAAGCTCTCAGCCGAGCTTCTTAGTAAAAGAACCTAGAATTCCAGGACGGAGTAAAGAGATTCATGCAAGTGTACCCCCTTTAAATTCATGATTTACTATAAGCGTACTCATCTTTCTGTAGTTCATGTTTGCAATGTAAGTATGTCTGAATTTTAATGAACTTATGTTACGGCATGCATGATATTTGTTCTGATCATTTGAATTGCTGTTAGTGTCATGTTTAAGGGAAGCTTTGTTATGTATTTTTATAAAGATCTTCGTTTTACCCTACTTACTTGCATGAATTCTTGCCACGAACAAGTTTTTAAGATATCTGATTTGAATATGAGTAAAAGACCTCCGATTTTTGATATATGACCTTCAGCTTTTGATATATGACCTTCAGCTTTTGATATATGACCTCCGGCTTGTTAAAGAAAAGGTATTCAACTTTTGATCAATGACATCCGGCTTCTAACATAAGACCTCCGGCTTTGATAAATGAGACTTCCGACACTTTGATAAAAGATCTTCGGTTTTTAAGACGTTAAAGGAAAGGCTTTACGGACTTCAATTGTTTGAAGTTAAGAACAAAAGCTATAAGAATAAGGAAAAATGTATGTAATCCGGACAGCAAGTGAAACTCTATGACTTCCGACTTTTGAACCATGATAGATGGCCATCGAACGATATGAACTAAAAATCGAGTTTCCATTAAGCTTTCTGTTAAAATTGGATGAATGATATTGGAGTGACACTCGAGGACTGCCCCTAGGCCACGGGGGAATTTCTGGTGGCACAAGGCTTATGGACTACGGCCCCGTATGCCTGGTAAAAGGCATTACTGCCCGCCTTTGGGAGTATAATAAGAGGATACGGCCTTAGGTTTTGGGGTAGCACACAATCCTTCCTCGATGTTGTTCGCTCCTGTCCGGTCCGTAAAGATGATAAGAATTTTGTACAGTTTTATGAATTTTCTGAAGACAAGATAATAAGAATAAGAATAAAGATTCCTGAACTTAAGAAGAAATGATATGGTGATTTTCGTATGCTAAGTTTATGTTACTTCGATCCGATAATATGTATGTTAATGTTTTCTACATGTGGGTACCTTGCTGGGCTTTGTAGCTCACTCTTGCTATTTTTCAGATGATGAGAAGCTTATGGAGGATGAAATTGAATAGAGTCATGTGGTGTAGCTAGACGGCATAGCTGGCCGGAGCTGATCAGCGAAAGAGTGAAGGAATTGATGTATTTTCTTTTGATGTTTTGGGAAGGACTTGTAAAACATTTCCTCTGTAAAAGAATTAATGGATGTTAGTATATTTTCGTAATCACAATATGGAAAATTGAAGTTGACTTTCCTAGTAGCATCTCATTTTATGTCAAGGTCTTCATGTCCGACCAACCTTAATGTTAGCCGGTCTGGTATGAGGTTAAACTTTGATGGCCAACTCAAGGAGTTCGGCCTTAAGTGATCCTGCATGCACTATGTAAAGTATATATAAAAGAAAAGAAAAATTTTTATGTCCACCTAGTTAGTATTCATACCATATATGTTGTAAAGGTTAGGCTTGACGGCGGCCGTATGTAGAGGAATACGTCTGGGGCCGTCATAACTGGTATCAGAGAAACCTGAGATGTGTTAGGTTTGATCTAAATTAATACGGAGACTTAGGGCAGGATGAGTTAAGGCTGAAGGGGGTTAGCATTACTTATGCTTAGGATGGAGTACTATGTGCTAGCTGCCTTTGGCTAGTGGTCTGACTAAAGGGTTCTTTTCAGAAATCAAAGTTGTTGTTGAGGAAATGTCTAACTGAGGAAAACGAGCCATCCGGACTAACAACCCTCCAGACCTAGAGACAAGGTACTTGAATTTGCTGGATAGGATGGCCGACGTCATAGAATTCTTGGCCCCACCAACTCCGGTGATTGCCCCAATTCCTATTCATCAAGAGACGTTGGTCTACGATCGCTTTACCAATTAGCGAATTCCTGAATTCTCCGGAGAACCCGACCCGTTGAAGGCGGACACCTGGATCTAACGATTAAAGAAAGTGTTCACGGTGATTAAGTGTCCTGCTGGAGATACGGTCCTATTTGCCACCCATAAGCTGGTGGGTGAGGCCCACCACTGGTGGGAGATGTAGAAGAGAGTCTTTGAGGAGCCAGAGAGAGAAATTACTTGGGGAATGTTCGAAGCAGCATTCTTGGAGAAATACTTTCCTGCTAACCTTTGCGGACAGAAGAAAGATGAATTCCTTCGCTTAAGGCAAGGCGCTCGCACCGTGGCTGAGTATGATGCAAAATTTGCAGAACTATTCCGCTACGCTCCTTATATGGTGGAAGATCAGGAGAGAAAGGCTAGAAGGTCCTTTCAAGGATTAAGAGATGATATTAGGAGACATCTCTCAACCTTGAAGTTGGCTACGTATGGAGAGGTGTTAGAAAGGGCCATTATTTATGAGAAGGAGCTGGAAAGAGGGGAGTTCTTCAGATAGAGGACTTTCAATTAGGCTTCAAGAGCGAGTGCTAGTGGAGGACCTTTAAAGAAAGCAAAACCATTAAGGTCCAGTAGGGAGCAGGACCAATCCGTACAGACTTCCCGAGCATCCAACAATCCATGTGCTCATTGTGGAAGGTCGCATGAAGGGAAGCCATGCTATAAGAAGCTGGGAGTCTGGATAACTGTGGCAAGGGTGGACACATGATCAAGGACTGCCCACTCACCAAGCAAGCCCCAGAATTTAAGTCCCCCGTTCAACCAAGGTGTTCGCTATTTTTGCAAAGGAGGCCGAAGCCTCTACTGAGGTAGTGGAAGGTACACTTTTTATCGATGGCAATTTTAGTCATGTGCTCTTTGACTCAGGATCCACCCACTCGTTTGTCTCCCATGATTTTGTAAAATGTCATATGACAATCCCCCAAGTTCTTAGCTGTCCTTTGATGGTCGCCTCGCCCACAGGGTCATCAGTGATTTTAGATGTTATGTATCTAGAGTGTCCGGTCTAGTTGAGTGGATTCTTAATGACCGTTAACCTAGTTTTACTAGAGATGAAGGACTTTGATGCAATCCTAGGGATGGATTGGTTGGCAAAGTATCATGCCAGTATCGATTATTTCCGAAAAAGAGTAGAATTCACTATCCCTGGAAACAGACCCTTCTATATTCAGGGAGTCCGGCGGAAGAAAGCATCCTGCTTCATTTCGGCCCTCCATGCCCGGCACTTGATTAGTAATGGGTGCCAAGCCTACCTAGCCTTCGCTAGTGTGACTGAGGGTCAAGGAACTCCGGCCAAAGAGATTCCTATGGTATGTGAGTTCGAAGACCTATTCCCTAATGAATTACCTGGGCTACCACCCAGACGGGAGATAGAATTTGAAATAGAATTGGTGCCAGGATCAACGCTAATATCTAAAGCACCATATAGGATGGCGCCGACTGAACTTAAGGAGTTAAAACAGCAATTGCAGGAGTTATTAGATAAGGGTTTCATTCGGCCAAGTGTGTCTCCATGGGGTGCATCGGTCCTGTTTGTGAGAAAGAAGGATGGAACCTTAAGGTTGTGCATGGATTATCGGGAGTTGAATAAAATTACTACTAAGAATAAATATCCCTTGCCAAGGATAGACGACCTCCTTGATCAGTTGCAAGGAGCTTGCGTATTCTCAAAAATCGACCTTAGATCTGGTTATCATTAGCTTCAAATCAGAAAGGATGATGTAGCAAAGACTGCTTTCGAACTAGATATGGGCACTATGAGTTTGTAGTGATGCCATTTGGATTAACTAACGCTCCAACCGTATTTTTGGTCTTGATGAACCGGGTTTTTCAGCCCTATTTGGACAAATTTGTGATAGTATTTATTGATGACATCCTTGTTTATTCGAAGAGTCATGAGGATCATGAGAAGCATTTAAGGATTACACTTCTGATTCTTAGGAAACACCGGCTGTTCGCCAAATTAAATAAGTGCGAATTCTGGTTAGAGGAAGTGAGATTCCTTGGACACATTATTTCTAAGGAGGGAATTTCTGTCGACCCTAAGAAGGTGAAGGCAGTGGTGAAATGGAACCGGCCAACTTCTGTGACCGAGGTACGGAGCTTTTTAGGCATGGCTAGATATTACCAACGATTTGTGGAGAACTTCTCCCGAATTTCCTTGCCACTTACCCAACTAACAAAGAAGGAGGTCAAATTCGATTTGGACCGACGACTGTGAAAGGAGGTTTTCAGTACTAAAAGACCGGCTAACTTCTGCACCAGTCCTGACCATTCCAGATGAATCAGGGGGACTAATTGTCTATTGTGATGCCTCAAAGTTTGGGTTGGGCTGTGTTTTAATGTAGCATGGAAGGGTAGTTGCCTATGGATCGCGTCAATTAAAGGATCATGAAAGGAATTGCCCAACTCACGATCTACAATTGGCCGTAGTAGTATTCACCCTAAAAATCTGGAGATATTACCTGTATGGTGAGAGATTCTTAGTCTATTCTGATCATAAAAGTTTAAGGTATTTATTCTCTTAAAAAGAGCTGAACATGCGGTAGCGAAGGTGGATTGAATCTCTGAAGGATTCTGACTATGAGATTTAGTACGAGCCGGGTAAGGCCAATATAGTTGCCGATGTGCTAAGTCGACAACCGAGTGTCTTGGCATGGATGCAGGTCAAGCAAATGGAGATGTTGGACTGTCTAATGCACTACGACATCCAACGATATGTTCAAGAAAAGTGAATAATTTTAGCATACCTTCAAGTCCAGCCAGAGGTGATAAATGAGGTTAAGGAAGGGCAGGTGAATGATCTCTTTCTCATGAATATCATGAGTGATCTGAACAAAGATTCCTGAAGTGATTTTTATGTTAGGCCGGATGGAGCATTGAGGTTTAGGGATCGATTATGTGTGCCGGATGACAAGGAATTGAAAGAGAAAATTTTAAAAGAAGCCCATCGATCACGGTATACAATCCACCCAAGAGTCAATAAGATGTACCAGGACTTAAAGAAAACGTTCTGGTGGAGGAATATGAAGAGGGACATCACAACTTATGCAGAGGGATGTCTTGTGTGCCAACAAGTGAAAGCAGAAAGGAGAAAGCCATCTGGGCTGTTACAACCAATGCCGCTTCCAGGTTGAAAATGGGAGGATATTGCCATGGACTTCGTAACCGGTCTACCAAGGACGCCAAGAAAACATGATGCTGTTTGGGTTATAGTTGACCGGCTGACAAAGTCAGCCCATTTCCTAGCAATCCGGACGACTTACTCCTGTGATAAACTGGCCCAGCTGTATGTGAACGAAGTCGTCAAGCTTCATGGTGTGCCCGCCTCTATTGTATCTAATAGGGACCCTCGCTTTGTTTTGAGGTTTTGGAAGAGTTTACATAAGAAATTGGGAACGGAATTAAAATTCAGTGCTGCTTATCATCTGTAAATTGACGGCCAGTCAGAACGAACGATTCAGATCCTTGAGGATATGTTAAGGGCCTCGGTCTTAGAAATGAAAGGGACTTGGGATAATTTCTTGGCCTTAGCAGAATTCGCTTATAATAACAGTTATCAGGCCAGCATAGGCATGGCTCCTTTTGAAACATTGTATGGAAGGAGATGTAGATCACCGATCCACTGGGAGGAGCCCGGAGATAAAAGAATTTTGGATCCGAAAATTGCTAGAGAGACGAAGAAAAAGATAAAGCTAGTACATGAGAATTTAAGATTTGCCCGGAGCAGACAAAAGAGTTATGCAGACCAGAGGAGATCTGCATAGAAGTTTGATGTAGGCGACTTTATATTCCTAAAGGTATCGCCATCTAAAGGGACATCCAGATTCGGGGTAAAAGGAAAGTTGAAGCCACGATTTATTGGCCCCTTCGAGATTTCAGAAAGGATCGGAGAGGTGGCCTATAGGCTGGCGCTACCACCAAGCTTGGCAGAAGTACATGATGTGTTTCATGTATCAATACTTAGGAAATATGTCCATGATCCTGCATATGTGATTGAGTTCGAGCCTTTGGCAATTGACAATGACTTATCCTATGTAGAGGAACCGATGTAGATTTTGGATCGAAAGGAACAAAATCTACGTACAAAATCAATCTCCTTGATAAAGGTACTCTGGAAGAATCCCTCACCAGAAGAAGCAACTTGGGAACGAGAGGAGGAGATTCGGAACAAGTATCCCCACTTATTTTCTTGAGGTTAGTAACTTCATTTAAAATTTCGAGGACGAAATTTCTATAAGTAGGAGAGAATTGTAATGTATCAAATTTTTAGGATCTTCTGTCATAAAAAATATAATGACCAAATTCTTTTGTGGCGAGAGAATGGCAAAGAGGGGATGAAAAAATTAATCCGGTCAACAGTCGTTACCGGAACACGTGAGGGGAAAACGTAATCGGTCAATGCTAGTTGACTGGGAACGTGAAGGAAAGCTTCTCGGTCAACATCCATTGACTGGAAGGGAAAAGGAAGGCCAACTGTGTAACCCAACTTACGGTCAACGCAGCCTTGACCAAATTCTAAATAGGCATACTTTCAGAGACCATGAACAGTAAATTCCGGAGATGCTCGGAGAATGAACCTTCCGGAGACCTTGATCTCCGAAGACGATTGAAACTTGGAGCCGTTCTTCTAAAGACCACAATTCTGGAGGCCTTGTTTCCGGAGACCATTCCGTAGACGATTAAGAAGTTTTTCCCAGAGACCGTCCCGGAGGCCTTTCTTCCGGAGACGATAATTTCGAAAACCTTAGACGCTGAATTCGGAGACTTTCGTTTTGAAAACCTTGATCTCCGTAGATGTTGAATTGGGAGGCTTAAGTTCCGAAGACGATTAATGAGTGCTTTCCAGAGACCATTAAGGAGGCTTTCGGAACCGATGAACGCAATTTTCGAAGACGATTATGCGATTCGGGAAATGAATTTGGGACAATTCCTCTGGAGACGTTATTCGGGCAGGATTGAGTGAGAATTAGAGACTTAAGTACCGGAGATCTTGATCTCCGGAGAAGTTGAATTTGGAGACTTAAGTTTTGGAGACGACAAAGACGACTTCCAGAGCCGATTGAGGAGCTCTCCGGGGACAAATTTCAGAGAAGATTGATGAGTTCTCCGGAGACGATTTCCAGGGAAAAAATTGAGGAGTTTTCTAGTTCCGGAGGCCATTCCGGAGACCATGAAGATGATCTTCGGAGACGGTAAGAGAGGAGATTTTCGGAGTCGCTTTTTTCGGAGGCCATTTAAACGTCTTCCGAAGATGATAAGTGATAGAATGAGGGGAAAATTTAATCCGGTCAATGTCAGTTGACCGAAAAGTGTGAAGAGAGGCCAAGGAAGAATTGACCGCCCGATTGATTGACATGATGACTAATTATGAAGACCATGCCTAAGTAAGTAACTGACTTTCAACCACCCCCGAGTGGTTGACCTGCCCTACCTACTACCGTCAGACCAAAGGCCTATAAATAAGAAACTAAATAGTGAAAGGGAAAAGGTTAGGAGGAAGCTTTCAGCCGAGCTTCTTAGTGAAAGAACCTAGAATTCCAGGATGGAGTAAAGAGATTTAGGTAAGTGTACCCCCCTTAAATTCATGATTTACTATAAGCATACTAATCTTTCTGTAGTTCATATTTGCAATGTAAGTATGTCTGAATTTTGATGAACTTATGTTACGGCATGCATGATATTTGTTCTGATCATCTGAATTGCTGTTAATGTTATGTTTAAGAGAAGCTCTGTTTTGTGTTTTCATAAAGATCTTCATTTTACCCTACTTACTTGCATGAATTCTTGCCACGAACAAGTTTTTAAGATATCTGATTTGAATATGCGTAAAAGACCTCCAACTTTTGATATATGACCTTCAGCTTTTGATATATGACCTTCAGCTTTTGATATATGACCTCCGGCTTGTTAAAGAAAAGGTATTCAACTTTTGATCAATGACGTCCGGCTTTTAACATAAGACCTCCGGCTTTGATAAATGAGACTTCCGACACTTTGATAAAAGATCTTCGGTTTTTAAGACGTTAAAGGAAAGGCTTTACGGACTTCAATTGTTTGAAGTTAAGAACAAAGATTACAATAATAAGAAAAAATGTATGTAATTCGGACAGCAAGTGAAACTCTATGACTTCCGACTTTTGAACTATGATAGATCGCCATTGAACTATATGAATTATGAATCGAGTTTCCATTAAGCTTGCTGTTAAAATTGGGGAAGGATATTGGAGTGACACTCGAGGATTGTCCTTAGGCCACGGGGGAATTTTTGGTGGCACAAGGCTTATGGACTACGGCCCCGCATGCCGGGTAAAAGGCATTACTGCCTGCCTCTAGGAGTATAATAGGAGGATACGGCCCTAGGTTTTGGGGTAGCACACAATCCTTCCTCGATGTTGTCCGCTCCCGTTCGGTCCCTAAAGATGATAAGAATTTCGTACAGTTTTATGAATTTTCTGAAAACAAGATAATAAGAATAAGAATAAAGATTCCGGAACATAAGAAGAAATGATATGGTGATTTTTGTATGTTAAGTTTATGTTACTTCGATCCGATGATGTGTATGTTAATGTTTTCTACATGTGGGTACCTTGCTGGGCTTTGTAATTTACTCATGCTATTTTTCAGATGATGAGAAGCTTATGGAGGATGAAATTGAACAGAGTCATGTGGTGTAGTTAGACAGCATAGCTGGTCGGAGCTGATCAGCGAAGGAGTGAAGGAATCGATGTATTTTCTTTTGATGTTTTGGGAAGGACTTGTAAAACATTTCCACTGTAGAAGAATTAATGGATGTTAGTATGTTTTCGTAATCACAATATGAGAAATTGAAGTTGACTTTCCTAGTAGTATCTCATTTTATGTGAAGGTCTTCATGTCCGACCAACCTTAATGTTAGCTGGTCAGGTATGAGGTTAAATTTTGATATCCAACTCAAGAATTTCGGCCTTAAGCGATCCTGTGTACACGATGTAAAATATATATAAAAGAAATTTTTTTTTTGTCCACCTAGTTAGTATTTATACCATATATGTTGTAAAGGTTAGGCTTGACGGCGGCCGTATGTGGTGAAATATGCCCGGGGCCGTCACAACTAAATATTTAATAAGGCATTATAAATAACAAAGAACATGTATATACATATTGTTTAATTTATGATGCATTTATGAGGATCATTGATAATTTTTAATGATGTTGAGTTTATTGATGACGTGTAATTGATGATTTTAGATGACTTAAGATTTTAACCGTGACAGTTCGGGTTGGGTTCGGGGATCCGAGCTCGGGTTGTTACAGTTGACCTTGTTTGCAGCCCATAATATTTTTGATGTCTTGTATAGTGTTCTCATTTGTGGTACAGAGAAGCAGTTCGTTTTTTTCTCTGTTAGCTGACAGCCCCAAAAGCTCTTCGAATTCCTTGAAACAACCATAAAGTATTCTTATAGAATTTGCATCGGTCCTAGAGAAAAGAAGAAGATCGTCCGCAAAGGCAAGCATTACGGTTTGAGTTCGATCACATTTCCAATGATATTTGAAAAAACTATTAGGACGAGCTTTCATTTAATGATTCCATTAGTACTTCCATAGCTAGCATAAAGAGATATGGCGATAGAGGATCACCCTGTTGAAATTCCTTTGCTCCCTTAAAGAAACCAACTAATTCGCCATTTAGTTAATAGAAAAAGTAGTCGTGGTAATGCATTTAGTTAAAGAAACCAATGAACGTAGAACGCGATCCATCTCAAACGCTACTTTCAATAAGGGACCTAAGTATGTATTTGCATTATTGAGTGTACGCATTCGCCTGCTTATTTCAATTTGTCAAAATAAGCGTTTCCTTAACATACTGCCTTCCCTTTCCTGTGTGCATGTATATATGTGTGTTTGCCTTGCAAGTTTACCCAACCTAGACTGCCCCTAAGTCGGGAGGGTCTTCACCCTCTCGTTACTAAACCCTGATCATCTAAGCGGCCCATAAGTGGTCGAATATGAATCTCGTTCATCCGAGTGGCCCATTAGCGGTCGTATTTAAACCCTGGTCATCCAGGTGGTCCATAAGTGGTCTAGTATGAACATCGGTCATCCGAGCGGCCCATTAGCAGTCGTATTAAATCCTGGTCATCCAGGCGGCCCATAGGTGGTCGAATCTAAACCTTGGTCATCCAAGTGACCCGTTAACGGTCAAAATTTTAGGGGGCTAGTACAGCACACGCAACGACCTCCTTTACGGGGAGATAGCGTGATCACTCAACAATGGTTGAAGGGAGAAAAATTCTTTTTCAAGGCTGGCCGCCCAAGTCAACACTTGGGCAGCGCCATCAGGCTTTACTCACAAGCCACCACTACTAGGCTAGCTAACACATACACAGCCGCCTACAAAAGAGCCTAACGATTTCACTCATTTGGCAGCAATGCAATGGCCGCCAGCCAACTGAGTTGGCCGTCCAGTACAGCAAGGATGCAAGCACAAAACAGTAAAAAGAAATAGACACAAAGTGGAGGAATTATCATTTTATTGCTTTCAAATGTATTACAATATACATGATACAAAGGGAAGACCAAAAATCGAAAAAAGGCTAGGGAGGCGGTGGAGGCGGTGCCTGACCGTCTCGCGGATCCCTCACGAGACTTTCACGGGTCTGGGCGGACTTGTTTGACATATTAGCATGTCCACCGAGAAAATATGGTCAATAAGCTGCACGATATGCCGAGACATATTGACTCCTTTCCACATTTGCGACCACATTAGCTGCTCAATCTCGTGGGGGCGTATCCAGAGGCTCAGGTGGTTCTCCAGCTCCGTCAGCTACCCTCCAAGATGGCTAAGACGTACGGTGATCTGCTCGTTCTCCTCCGGCAGCCGAGCGTTCTCCTCTTTTAGACTAGCATTCTCGACCTCTGTATCGGCCATAACGGTCTGCAAGGCGGCGGCATCCGACCGGTGCTCTGCCTCTAAAACCGCCAGCTTTGCATCCAGCCAGGCAATCTTTGCCTCCTTGTCAGAGATCATTCGGTCCGGCTGGTCAATCACCTTTGCAATGGCAGCCAGCTCCTTCTCCTTCTCCGGTCACATCATAACCATCGGCGGCGGTGCCTTGAACTTCTGAACAGGGGAAGGCGATTCCCAGTTCACTTTTTTGGTATCTACTCTAAAGACCAAGAAATCTCTCTTGAAGTCAGAGAGATGGGCCTTGACGAGTTTGGTTAGCCATTTTAAGGACGCCGTCTCCGCCACAGACAGCATCCTCGTATAAACCTCCGGCACTTGCCCCAATCCTTTGCCAAGGGCCAAGTCTCAGTCACCCTCACAAAGAAGAACCAATTCTTTCAGTTCTTTAGTGAGTCGTAGATGGCCACATTAACCTTTATTTTTTTTTGGTAAGCAAGTATTTTGGATTAATGGGAAAAAAAATTTACAAAATCGATGTTTTATCTCCAAGTATTTTGACTTGGGGATAAAACATAACCCGCTGGGGCATACCCCGAGCATCAAGTACATCCGAAGGTACATAATAAACCTCTAGGAGGCCAACGTTCTACAGAACCAATAGAAATTGAAAAAAATTACAACACAACACAGAGGGAAAGCGCCGCTTTCCATCCCCCTGCAACCCGAGACAACCGGCTGCTGAAATGTACCAGCAGCATAAAAAAAATCACCAATCCAGATTCGAAGTCCACACAGCCATGGGAGCTACATCAACATGGAAACCCAACTGCCAGACCCACCTGCCAGACCCACCTGCTTCCAATCCAGGATTAATCCAGCACCAACAGCAAAAATTGATTACATCAGCAAGGAAAACCCATCGGCAGGCGACATCAGAAGCATAGATCCGCTCAGCAAACTGCATACACGAACTCCAGGGAGAAACAGAGCAAGCAATGCTCGGCAGAATATCATGACATCTGGAGAAACACTACAGCGCCAACAAAACCAGCATTTAGAGAAAATACATGGTAGCAGAGTACCACAAACCGGACATACAAAATGTCAAAAGCCCAGCAGCTCAGCAACGTTTGGTGCAAACTCAGAGCAGCCATATCATCACGGTGCATAGGATCAGCAACAGTAGCTTGGCACACACTGCTCGATGGACTGCCAAACAGCAGCACTGGCCAACTACAACAGCACCTTTAAGCCACTACGTGGAACCAGGGAGATCCACTCTCCTCCCTGGTTTATCTTGAACAACCCCTTCACCATAGACATCGTTAACCACCTAGAATGCTTACAGAGAAAGATACAAAATGTGTAAATATATCGTACAGCATTGACGTGGAGCCGGGCGATGGGAACACGCAAAGCTTGGAGGATCGACTGTAAGTTATCCGGAAGAGGAAGATGGAGACCACTCATTAGGTGGGCTTCATACACCGTTACGTGTCTCGCCGACGGGGAGAAGGCCCTGTTGTCCTTGTCCGAAACCCTCCACGCGATGTCTTTGGGGATGTTGAACTCAATGCACAGCTCTTTTACGTCATTCTCTTGTAGAATAGAAGAGATATCGGCAATAGAGGTCGAAATCATATTTACAGAAGGATTAGGGTTTTCTCTTTGGAATGAAAGCAGGTTGAAGACTATGAAGTAGAGCAGAAGACGTGAAAAATACTAAGTATAGAGGAGGAAAACTTAAACGGCAAGGTGCGAAACGCCTTAAACCTCCTCGAGAAGGCACGCCATCATTACTGCCACGTGTCGCATTCTAAATGGGCCTCTTTTCAAGCAAATCTTCTGACACATTAATTGTTGGGATAGTGGTTCAACCGTGTGAAGACACGTGTCCACTTTTAACCTGCCAGGCTGGCTAATGGCCACGCATTACTCAGGGCTCATATAAAGTTCTCTGGAATCTAGCCAAAGACGGTCAACAGATCCGATTGACTCTCTTCTCCGGATCTGACCAAAGACGGTCAACAGATTCGGTCAACTTTCTTCTCCGGATTTGACCAGGACGGTCAACAAATTCTGTCAATGCCTCACCCCTTCGTGGATTTCTCTAAAGTTTTCAAGCAGCAAAGGACAGTGAGGAGCATCCTATCATAAATATGCCGGAGGCTAGAATTCTGGCCACCAGCATGGGGGGCTAGTGATGGGTGTACTATAAATGGGCTGGCCCAATAGTCAAAGACGGCCCAGATCCACTATTGGACGGTGAACGTTAGCCTAACAGGAAATGAGGGCCGAATTCTTGAAAGGCCTAAACATGCATCAGACGGTTAACGCCAGTGTTGACCGACCGAGGCACAAGCAGGCGGCTTACTCGCGCTCAAGATGGTCAATCCGTGCGTTGACTAGAATCACTGTAGTAAAGGTCAAGAATAAAAAGGCTTTTCATGGGCCTGGCCCACTTGGGCCCACACTCCAGCAGGCGATTAGCAACGGCTCTTTTCCTAACTCTACGCCTTCCATAAATCCAACCAGCTCCAAAAAGGACGTTGATAAGATCGACGTCTTTCTCATAAGGAAGGCACCAGATCTTTCCGATTCCTATCAAGTGAAGCCTTCCAACAGTAATATACTCAAAAGGAAGGCAGACAATTTTGAAAGCCACTACCCGCTAGAGAAGGAAACAATCCCAACTAATTAGGTAACGCGTGCCTTCCTCACAAGGAAGGCCGCCTAAACATGGCGTAGGAGATCACACCTTCCAACCAAGGAAGATCACCCAGCCGCCATTAAAAAGAGCATAGGGTCTTCACTCAGGGCATACGAACAACCACTCACACAACGCCTACTACTGCGCTCTTAACTATGCATTTGATGACGATTTTGTACACGCTCTCTACAAAGCATCCTAACGTGCTGAGAGAAAGAACACAAATCAAAGGTATATAGGCGCTCTTCCTGTTGACAGACGCCTACTACCTTTACCCACTGTCTAAATTCAAGAGACAGCATTATCTCTCTTTCATCTGGAAACCTATGTACTCTTACACTCTTCCTCTCAATTCTCATTTCCAGTTACCTCCCCAGATTTCAAAGGCTGTTTACTAATTTGAGCGTCGGAGTATTTTCGGTGGGACAACTTTTCGCCGACACACTGACCTCCTGTTCATTTTAGTAGTGTGCAGGATCCAAACTTGGTGAACGGAGCCGGAACCAGACAAGTGGATCAGCCCGAATTTGTTCGAAGTTCGGATCCAAGGACGCATCATGTATTTTGTATTTAAACTAAATAATAATATTTTAATATTTTTGTATTTAAATGGTAATTAATGATAGAAATAGTTAAAATATTTAAATAAAAAAGGGCTAAATAGATTGCTTTTTTCAATTGCCTTCTCAATATTTTATAAGATTTTGTGTCTACATTAGGGGGAGAGGGGAGGGAGAAGGAGAGAATGCATCAAATGGAAGTGAATGACTATGATTCATTTTTATAAGAGTTTCAATTCATGAAATGAAATATGAACTAAGGATAGTTGATTTTAGATTAATTTTCGTAAAAATAGATTATAATCAATTTTAGTACATATATTTGACAATAAATGAAAAATTAATTTCTGATCAATAGGTGATTAGATCTGATACCATAAAGCCTTGAGTAAAGATCACTTTATATAAAAAAATTGATTTCATTAGGTATTAGTAACATAACTGCAACGTCTTTTTTTTTTTTTTGTTCAATTAGAAAGGTTGTAATCATCTATAGTATATTGCCTCTTTCATGAATAAATATGTGTACAACAGGACATTTTAATATACTTCAAATTTGGAACTGAAAAACAAAACCAAATTTGCTAACTGTTGGCGGACAACGAGCGGCCTACTTAACATAATACAAGAACAGTTTTAACTTGTTGGCCGGAATGGATGGCCAACTAATAAGGTACAATGAGTACTGTGAAGTAGAGACAGGAGAAGAGAAACGAACACTAAATTTTACGTGAAAAATCCTTCTAAATAAAAAAAAATCACAGGACACTAAGTTCACAAAGAATCACTAAATATGAGAAAATTACAGGAGGCAAAAATAAGAACAGAGTAAAAATAAACAAGGCCTCTCGCTTTGTTTTCACTCTCAGCTCTCTTTCTTTTCACTTTTACTCATTTATTACACTCTTGTCTCTACTTGACAAGTGCCTTCTCCTTCTTCTTGTTCTTGCCTTATCACCTATATCATTATGTGCAAAGTGTACATACATATATACACGCCTCTCACCATAGCTTTGTGGTTGGTGCTTAACTTCCAAGGTCTACCTGCATGCGCACGCCTGGTTGTGCAGTAGGCGGCGCATGCCTGCTCCTGCAGACCGATCAGCCTTTGGAGTCCCGAGAATGACTTCTACAAACCACCCAAAAGGGTAGGTCAACTGTATACTTTTTGGGTATGACAGTTGCTTAAGTCTCCCAAATACAGCATGTCAACTCTATTGTCCGTCGCTTCGTATTAGCTGGCCAACCACACTGTTGACCGGTCGAAGTAGCTCGTCCCGCTCCTTTAGACGACTCACAGCTTATGACGGTCAACATATTGACCGGAAGAGTTGACTCCGATCAACTTTGTTGACCGAAATTTCTTCTTCTCAGCACATTCGTACTCTGTTCAAGTCCTAAGGACTTCCACACGGGATTGATCCCAATAAACTTTTCCTCATGACCGTAGGGAAGTTAAGTTCATCATTCCGGCCAGCTTGCAACGTGCCTCATTCTTCCATTTCGGTAGAATTTTGGTCATCATGTCGGTTCCGTTCTCTTAAGTGTCAACCTTTTCTAGTGACAGTAGGCTGGCTTCCAATACATCTCTTACCCAATGATATCGCACATAAATGTGCTTTGATCTGGAGTGGAGTGAGGAGTTCTTGCAAAGATAAATGACACTCTGATTGTCACAAAGTACTGCATACTTTTCTTATCTGAGGCGCAGTTCCTGAACGAACTTCTTCATTCATAACATCTCCTTACAAGCTTCCGTCACGGTAATATACTCGACTTCAGTGGTGGAGAGAGTGACACACTTTTATAACTTGGACTGCCAGAAGACTGCACCTCTAGCAAATTTCATCAAGTATCCGGAAGTGGACTTCCGATTGTCAACGTCTCCAGCCATATCAGCATACGAGTAGCCAACCAACTAAGGCTTGTTACTTTTAAGACACAAGAACCTCTTGGAAGTTCCTCGGATGTATCTTAGAATCTACTTCACTGCAGACCAGTGCTCCTTCCCTGGATTGGATAGAAACCGGCTGACTGTCCCAACAGCATGAGCCATGTCCGGCCTAATGCAAACTAGAGCATACATGAGGCTTCCTATGGCTAAGGAGTAGGGAACGCCTCTCATGTATGTCTTCTCTCTGTCTGAAGATGGACACTGGCGACTGCTCAACCTGCGGTGATTTGCCAGTGGAGTGCTGACCAACTTGGACTTGTCCATGTTGAAGCGTTGGAGCATCTATTCAAAATAATTTTTTTGAGACAACCATAGTCTCCCTGCCTCCCGATCGCAAATGATTCTGACACCAAGAATCTGCTTTGCCGGTCCGAGATCTTTCATGGCAAAGGATTGTGCAAGTTGCTCATTCAATTTCTTTATCTGAGCAGTATTTCATCCAATGATCAACATGTCGTCCACGTACAGGAGAATGATAACAAAATCATCATCGGAAAATCTCTGTGTGAATATACAGTGATCATAGTAGTACACCGGTACCCTTGGCTGACTATGACCGACTCAAACTTATTGTACCACTGTCTCGGAGCCTGCTTTAAACAATACAGGCTTTTCCTTAGATGACAAACCAGTTGCTTCTTTCCTTTAGCCTTGAACCCTTCTGGTTGCTCCTTATAAATTTCTTCTTTCAATTCACTATGAAGAAAAGCTGTCCAGACGTCCATTTGCTCCACTTTTAGGTTCTAGGCGGCTGCCAATTCCAACACAATCCTTATGGAAGATATCTTCACTATCGGAGCAAAGATCTCACCACATAGCCAACAGGGCCTTAGCTAGCAGTGCAGAGAAGTGTCAACAATTGCAGCTGCATCAGATCCGGTCATTGCCTAGATGGACAACTGCAGTCACAACCAGTGTCTCCACAGTGGCCATGAAACATGAAGCAGGAACCACAGAGCCAAGGCACCGAGGCTGCATCAGATAAAAACCTCAGCAGCAGAACTGCTCTCCCAAACCACAACCGGGCATACCTTCTGTAGCAGCAGCAATACTCCAATACAACCTGAGGCAACCTCAGCATAAGCAAAGCAACAGGACAGGTACGGCAAAGCCAAAGATACCCATCACCAGGGCCACCTATCAGCAAAAGCAAAACCAAATAATGCCAGCAAAAACACAACAAATTGAAACCCATAACTCTTTATTGGGCTAGAACTTTTTAAAATTCATGGCCAACTCACAGCACAAACCATTACAACCCAAGCACTACCAAGTAGGACAACTGCACCACAGCTTGATGAATATCTTGTAGCAGCAAACCCAAACACCAAAAATTCTCAATTCGGAGAACCCAACCTCAACACTACACAGCTCCCCAGCTCAACAAAAAGAGGGTAAATGCACACAATCTAGATCAGGCTGGAAATATTTAGAAGAGTTTTTTTTTTTTTGGGGAAGAAGAACGATTTTTTTTTCTTTTTTTCCCTTTTTTTAAAAGGCATGAAAATAACAACATGGGGACATCAACAAAACCTGCAACGCCAGAAGTAAAGGGCACCAAGCTGACAGCAACCGAGCTCAATTCATAGAAGAGAAAAGGCACCCTAGCTTGAGTAGCTAGGAGGCCAAGAGGTCTAAAAATTTTATTATATATATATATATTTTTTTCTTTTTTTATTCCTTTTTTTCTTTTTTTTTTGGGGGAAGAAGAACGAAATGTTTTTTTTTTTTATAAGCACCAACAAGTCCAGACCGGTCGTGAAGCACCTCTGACAGTCTTCAATTTAAATCGCACAACATTGACTATCGTCAAGAAGATTTGGGAGATTTCTTGGGGGGGACTTTTGGAAGATGCGGTTATTACGTTCCTTCCATAAGAAGTAGACCGTGGCCACCATTTTTTCGGTGTACTAGGGCAATTCTCATTCTTTCACAGTAGTGTCCTTGGGCGTATCATGTACATCGCCCGCTCCCATGAGCGGCTAGGATACGCGGCCAAAGTATTCCTTGGGTTTCCATAGTGATGAACAGGGTAAGCTAGAAAATACTACCTAATGAACATAAATCCATGGTCCTAGTTTCAAGATTACTTTTCCCTTAAGGGAGGTTCTACCACATTTCATTTCATTCACATTATATCTATCCAGGAGATCAATTCGACCGTACATACATTGTGGATTTTCTTCCAATTGCTTGCTCGATTCTTATGTCTCTCTAGACTTAATCCTTTTAACTATTCAATTTACATGCATGGATATCGTTATTCATGGAGAAACTTGGAATTTCTTACCATCGATTGCATAAAAGGGGCTCCGGACCATTTCTCCTTCACAATGGGTCACATACATATTTTTCGAAGCTTATATTTACACATGCACAATTAGACATAGCTTATATAACATTTAAACACGACGGAAACATGAAATTCTGTGTTTACTCTTGGGTGAACAGTGCCAGGGCTACTTTTAGAGCTTCCGACGTCACAAACGGGTTGACACTTGTGAAATCGGACATCCGGTCGAGGTGTATACGTTTTTAAAATGTGATGATTCACATTTAAGGGATAAAAGCATGAAATTTCAAAGGGGATGAGAAATCCTGATTTGGGGCGTGGATTAGGGTTTGGCGAAGCCAAACTGGACAAATCGGTGAGCAAATTGGACAATAAATTATAAATTTTTTGGACAATAATCATAGGCTACATGTTGTTTTCATGATTTGGGTGGGTATCAAAATAAAAATATCCAAAAAAAATGAATAAATATTGAAAGAGAACAGAAAGTGAGTATGAGAACACTTATCTCGACGCCTTCTATAACCTTTATAGGTAGCTCTCGGATGGATTCGGACTCCAAGGTTTCGATCTCCTCCTTTCTCTCTCTTGCTTGCCGCTCCCTCTCTCTCTCTCTTTCTCTAGAAATTTCTAAAAATGGCCAAAATTGAACCCAGGTGCGTTTAAATACCTCGACTGGTGCTCGAGCGACAATCAGGCGCACCGCCTTGGCCATTGCAGTGCCACGGGAGCTTGTCGAGCACCCTTCGAGCAGGGCATTTTGTTTTTTCGGCCCTGTTGGCACTCGAGCGATCATCGAGCATGGGGGTTCTGTTAAATCCGCTCGAGTGGTGCCTCAGGAGCCTTTCGGACGGGTCATTTGGCCCAGTCGACGCCTTGTTTGTGCCTCTGGCACTAGGCAGGTGCCAAGCCTTTTCATCCCAAATTTGACTCCGGCATAAAATTTTCTCGCATGTTTAACTTAATTTCAATTGTTATTATTTTAATTATCTCCTAATTATTGTATTAAAAAACTGGAACCCCACAGCTCTTCCCTACTTATAAAAACTTTCGTCCTCGAAATTTAACGAATATGAAAATGGAATTCAACCTACATACCTCGGAAAAGGTGAGGATATTTTTCCCAGATTTTTCCCTCCCTTTCCCATGTTGCTTCCTCACGGGAATGATTTTTCCAAAAAACTTTCACTGGAGGAATGGTCTTTGATCGCAGGATCTGCTCTTTCTGATCCAAAATTTCCAAATAAGACAAGTCTCTGTCGATACTCAAGGTACCATAATCAATCACGTGCGATGGGTCATAGATGTACTTCCTCAACATGGAAACATGGGAGAAGTTGTGCACCTCACCCAGACTCGGCGGTAAAGCTAAACAATATGCCACTTCATCAATTCTCTCGAGGATCTCGAATGGCCCAATAAATCGCAGTTTTAGCTTCCCCTTGACTCCAAATTTGGAAACTCCCTTCTACGGTGACACCTTGAGGAAGACAAAGTCACCGATCTCAAATCTAAGCTTAGATCTCCTCCGATCAGGGTAACTCTTCTGCCGACTCTAGGCAATCTTTAGCTTCTCAAAAACCATCGTGCTATGAAACTAGTCCGACAACTCAAGGCATCCGCGACCACATTTACCTTCCCGGGTTGGTAGTGGATCTCACAATCATAATTTTTAAGGAACAGGATCCACCTCCGCTGCCTCATATTCAGATCTTTTTGCTAGAACAAATACTTGAGGCTTTTGTGATTGAAATGCACAAGGAACCTCTTGCCGTACAAGTAATGCCTCCAAATTTTCAGTGCGAACACAACGGCAGCCAATTCCAAATTGTGGGTCGGGTAGTTCTTTTTGTGGATCTTCAATTGTCAAGACTCATAAACTACCACTTTCTCCCTTTGCATTAGGGAACAACTGAGGCCAAACTTAGAGGCGTCGCAATATACCTCAAAGCCTCCCAAGCCGTCAGGGATGGTCAAGACTGGTGTCGAAGTTAAGCAATCTTTCAACTACTGAAAGCTTCGGTCATACTCTTCAGTCCATTCAAAATTGGTTTCCTTCCTCGTCAAACGAGTAAGGGGTAGGGTGATTCGAGAGAAATTTTCCACCAAATGGTGATAGTACCCGACCATCCCTAAAAAGATACAAACTTCCAATATAGACCCGGGTCTACTCCACCTAACCACAGCTTCTACTTTGTCGGGTTGACTGAAACACCAACAACAGAAATGATGTGGCCCAAGAACACTACCTCATTGAGCAAAAATTCATACTTCTTCGACTTGCGAACAACCAGATCCTCCCGAAGGGTCTAAAGAACGATCCTCAAATGTCCCTCTTGCTCAGTGCGATCCTTAGAAAAAATTAAGATATCGTCGATGAAGACCACCACAAATTTAACTAAGTATGGTAGGAAGACCTGGTTCATCAAATCCATAAACACGGCCGGAGCATTAGTTAGTCCGAATGGCATCACAAGAAATTCATAATGACTATATCTCGTTTGGAAAGCCATCTTTGCCACATCTTCCCGTTTGATGAGAAGCTGATGATACCCTGATTGGAGATAAATCTTAGAGAATACACGTGCTCCCTACAACTGATCGAAAAGATCATCAATTCGTGGCAACGGATATGTATTTTTTATCATGATTTTGTTCAACTCACAATTGTTTATATATAACCTCAAAGTCCCATCCTTGTTTTTCACAAATAAGATGGGAGCGCCCCATAGAGAAACACTAGGTTTAATGAAACCCAAGTCCAAAAGGTCTTGCAATTGTTGCTTCAATTCTTTTAACTCGACAGGAGCCATACGTTATGGGGCCTTTGAGATAGGTGCCGATCCTGGCACAAGATCAATCCCAAATTCAATCTCTTAATGAGGAGGCAGAGTAGTCAATTTATTAGGGAACACATCATCAAACTTGCATACTATGGGAATTTCTTTGGCCGACAATTCGCGGCCCTCCTCCACACTAACATAAGCCAAATAGGCTTCACATCCACTTTTCAACAAGTAACGGGCTTGCAAAGCTAAAATGAAGCTAGATGATTCCACCCGTCGGGTTCGTTGAATGTGAAATTGTTCACATCCCAGAATTGCAAAATAAACTTTCTTATGAAAACAGTGAATGGTTGCATGATTTCGAGACAACCAATCCATACCCAAAATAACGTCGAAACCATGCATGTCGAGAAGAATCAAATCAACAACTAATGACAATCCATTTACTTCAACAGTGCACCCCAAGTAAGAGACATCGGTAACAATGAAAGACCTCGTGGGTGTGGACATGGCCAAAGACTAGTCGAGAGTCACGGACGAAATTACAATACAGCGAGCAAATTGGGGGGAGACAAAAGAATGTGTGGACCTAGAATCAAATAATACTGAACAAGAAATATAACAAATAGGAAGAATACCATCCACCATGTCATCTGATGCCTTAGCCTCACCTGCAGATACGGCAAAAGTTTTTCCTTGAACAGTAGGCTTCGGGGCACGAATCCTTGGTGGTTGAGGGCATTCTTTGGCTTTATGCCCCACTAGACCACAATTGAAACAACCATTGGTCAATTTAATACAAGGCCTATTCCCATGCATTTTTCCATAATGCTTACATTAACCCACCGAGGCTTGAGAAGATGACAAGATCTGGCCACTCTTTTGATAAGAAACCGGCTGCTTGAACTTATTAAACAGTCTCCCCGAGCTAGGCCTAGAACTAGGACTGGCCCCACTCTTACTCGCTGACCTCTTTTTAAATAACTCCTCTTTAACAAGCTCCTGCTCGTGGATCAGAGCACGATCCAATATATCGGTGTAGGTTGTTAACTTGAGGGTCACCAATTGCTTACGGATATCATCCCGTAAGCTTTGAAGGAACTTCATCACCTTCCTCTCCTCATCCTCAACCATGTAAGGAGCAAACCAGAACCAATTGATAAACTTTGCATCATATTCAGCCACGGTCCGGTTACCCTGTCTTAGTCAGATGAACTCCTCTTCTTTCTGGGCTCGGAGAGTAGAAGGAAAATATTTCTCCATAAATGCTTCTTCAAATATTTGCCAGGTGATCTCTTCTTCTGGCACTCCTAACGCTCTTTTCTTCATTTGCCACAAATGAAGTGCCTCGCCCTCGAGCCGGTAAGACGAAAATAAGACCTGATGTTCCTCAGGACATAAGATCACAGCAAACACTTTCTTCAACCTTTCGAACCATGTGTCCACTTTTATAGGGTCAAGTTCCCCCAAAAACTCCGAAACTCGCTCCTAGATGAAGTGATCGTATGCAGATGGTCCCAAATTATTACGGGCTGGGACGACAGCCGGAGAAGGGACAGGGGCAAGATTCCGCTGTTCCAAATTCTCAAAAATGTTTGTCAGTCAGCCCAACAAATTCAGGTACTCAACCTCTCGATCTTGAGACCAACCATCACCTTGTGAGCCTCTATGCCTAGGTGGCATCTTTGACTTTAGAGAATAGCACTGAAATAGGAACAATTATGAGTTAGTCAGAGGATCAAACTCAAATTACAATATATTATTATCTATGCAATTAAACAGGACTACTGTCCTAACCTAACTCCAGGCTAAGTTATGCAAGCAAGGGTGAGCATTATCTACCCTAGCTTGGACACTCTATGCTTACATTCACCTATCCGGTCTTAGCTTTTACTATCGTAAGCTTCCACATAAGATCTAGATCAATCCTTAGGTATCCCTTCTCTAATACCAATTGTGACAGACTGGGTTATTTTTTCTCAAATACCCAACATCAATAATCATATAAAACTAATACCCATAAATAATAATATAATTATTTGTAGAAAAATGGGTAGAGTTTCATTTATAAAATGGACGTTTGCCAAAATACAAGCACTTGTACAACAAATCCACAAGTACATACACCCAAAATCACAGGATTCCACAACCACCACAACACCACAGGTGGCACCGACGTCATAATTCAAGTACAACATTGGTTCAGAAAGGATGCCTACTGGGAAAACCCATCATGACCACAATTGAAAACTGGCGGAAAAATAAGAACCATACATCCATCTACATAAACTATCATCATCATCATGGCATGAAAGTATATATATATATTCAAGTTCTCAAAATAAAATATAAGATCCGTGTTTCATACATAATAATCAACTAAGTTCCAAGCTCCGCACTTGATCTCGGCTGCCTATCACACTTCTATGGTCTACTCAGTCTCTTTGAGCATCAGTGCATTCTCATTTGAAAGGAATGAAGTAGCAAGAGTGAGCTTACAACTTAACAAGTGCATCATATAACAAAAGAACGACAAATAAACAATGGAAATGATAATGAGATAGGAGAAAAACATATACTAGCAATTAAAAAGGGAACTTGAGGGGAAAAAGATGCTTGGGGAAGCATTATGGCATTAGACATGTTTTTATGTGCCTTTATTCTTTTTATTGATCTTTGCGGACTAGGGCCAGTAGGTCATACTAGCTAACGATGCGAGAGAACGAGGAAACGATCACGATACTCCACATGATCTAAGGCCATGAGAGCTTATTGTTAGACCCGACCGGGGGGTCATCTACATATCATGCCTGTAGATGGGTCGATAAACACCTCATTTTCTTGGGGTACTAGGGCAATCCTCGTTCTTCCACAGTATTATCCTTGGACGTACCACAGACATCGCCCGCTCCCATGAAAGGCCAAGATATGAGGCCAAAGTATTCCTCTGGTTTCCACCATGATTAACATGGCAAGCTAGAGAATACTACCCAATGAATATAACTCCGTGGTCCTAGTTTCAAGATTACTTTTCCCTTGATGGAGGTTCCACCACATTTCATTTCATTCACATTATCTCTATCTAGGAGATCAAATCGGTCATACATACATTGTGAATTTTCCTCTGATTGCTTACTTGATTCTTATCTCTCTTTGGGACTTAAGCCTTTTAATGATTCAATTTATATAAATGGATATCATAATTCAAGGAGAAACTTGGAATTTCTTACAATCGACAGTATAAAAGGGGCTCCAGACCATTTCTCATTCACAATGGGTCATATATATATTTTTTGAAGGTTATATTTACACATGCACAATTAGACTTTTTTTTTTTGATAAGTAAGTATTTTGGATTAAAGGGAGAAAAAAATTACAGAATCTATGTTTTTACTCTAGTATTTTGACTTGGAGTAAAAACATAAACCGTTAGGGCATACCCCGAGCAACTAATACATCAGAAAAAACAAAAAAAACTCCTCTAGGAGGACAAACGACCAACATAATCAACATAATATGAGACCTGTCTAATATATGAACAAACTCATAATCAGCTACTGCCGAACGACAGGAGCAACTCCGCAACCAAGCAGCTACCATGCCAGCCATCGCAGGCTTCAAAATAGCCAGAAGCTTCTACAGCAGTGCAACATTCTAGCAACCATGTGACCCTGGATCCTCAAAGGTTCATCCGAAAATTCAGCATCATCGGCTCAGCAACCCACAAGATCAGGGCTTCAATACAAGCAGCAGGCACAGTCTATGAGAGCCACTACAAAACTGCAAAATCTAGCATGGCAGCTTTCACCACCGCAACACAACCCCTTCCGCAACCATCCGACAGTTGATTCAACCAAACAGAGATGGGCAGGACACAATTCAACACTAAGTGGAGCTACAGCATCATCTAGCCACCAGGAACTAGAGATAGCAAGTCCTGAGCCAGCACCCAAAGCCACTCCGCCCCTCAACGAAGGAAGTCCAAAGAACTTCGTTCAACATTGCACTCCCACCTCCAGAAGAAGGGTATTTCGTCCAATGCACTCTGAATTCCTTAGCGCACTTCGGCCCACTCCGGAATCTGCAGAGTCACTCCGTCCAATGCACTCCGGATAAACAGATTGCCAGGAAAAGGCGATCCGGATTCTGCAAGGCCACACTTGCACCCGAGCCACTCTGTCCAAGAGGTCAAAAGCCACTCCGAAAACCGGAGTTCATACACGCTAGACGCATCATCTTTTTTTTTTGCGTGGAGCTCACTCCGGAAATCGGAGTTCACACAAAATAATTTTTTTTTTCGCGTGGAGTTCCCTCTGGATTCCAGAGTTCACAATCCGGAGGGAACTCCACGCGAAAAAAAAAAACGATGGAAACATGAAATTTTGTGTTTACTCTTCGGTGAACAGTGCCATGGCCACTTTTAGAGCTTCCGGACATCACAAATGGGTTGATAATTGTGACATTGGACGACCGGTTGAGGTGTATACCTTTTTAAAATGTGATGATTCACATTTATGGGATAAAAGCATGAAATTTCAAAGGGGGACAAGAAATCCAAATTTGGGAGTGGGTTAGGGTTTGGCAAAGCCAAACCAGACAAATCGGTGAGCAAATTGGACAATAAATTATAAATTTCTTGGACAATAATCATAGGCTACATGTTTTTCTCAAGATTTGTGTGGGTATCAAGACGAAAATACCCAAAAAAATAAATAAATATCGAAAGAGAACAAAAAGAGAGTATGAGAACACTTGTCTTGACTCTTGCTACAACCTTTATAACTAGCTCTCGGATAAATTTGGACTCCAAGGCTACGATCTCCTCCTTTCTCTCTCTTGCTCGTCGCTCCCTCTCTCTCCCTCTCTCTCTCTTTCTCTAGAAATTTCTAAAAATGGCCGAAATTGAACCCGGGTGCATTTAAATACCCCAACTAGTACTCTAGCGTCAATCGAGCGACAATTAGGCACACTGCCTTGGCCATTGCTGGGCCTTAAGTGCTGATCGAGCACCCTTCAAGCGGGTCATTCTATTTTTTGGGTCCCGCTGGCGGTCGAGCAGTCATCGAGTGTGGAGGTTCTGTTAAATCTGCCTGAGTGGTGCCTCGAGCGCCGTTCAGGGGGCCATTCTACCCAGATGACACCTGGTTTGTGCCTTCGGCACCAGTCAGGCGTCGAGCCTTTTCATACAAAATTTTATTCCGGCACAAAATTTCCCACATGTTTAACCCAATTTTGATTGTTATTATTTTAATTACCTCCTAATTATGGTATTTAGGAACCGGAACCTCATAACTCTCCCCTACTTATAAAAAATTTCGTCCTCAAAATTTAACGAATACGAAAAAGGTAATTCAATCTACATACCTTAGAAAAGGTGGGGATATTTTTCCCGAATTTCGTCCTCCCCTTCCCACGTTGCTTTCTCGCGGGAATGATTTCTCTGTAAAACTTTCACCGGAGGAATGAACTTTAATCGCAAGATCTACTCTTTCCGATTCAAAATTTCCAAACAAGACAAGTCTCCGTCAATCGTCAAGGTACCATAATCAATCACATGCGATGGGTCATAGACGTACTTCCTCAACATGGAAACATGGAATATGTTATGCACCACAGCCAGACTCAGTGGTAATGCTAAATGATATGCCACTTATCTCTCAAGGATCTCAAAGGGCCCAATGAATCGCGGTTTCTACTTCTCCTTATCTCCAAATCGAGAAACTCCCTTCCACGGTGATACCTTGAGGAAGACAAAGTCACCGACCTTGAATCCAAGCTCAGATCTCCTTTGATCGGCATAACTCTTTTGCCGACTCTAGGCAATCTTCAACTTCTCAAAAACCACCGCGCTATGAAACTAGTTCGACAGCTCAAGGCATCCACGACCACATTTTCCTTCCCGGCTTGGTAGTGGATCTCATAATCATATTCTTTAAGGAACTTGATCCACCTCCACTGCCTCATATTCGAATCTTTTTGTGAGAACAAGTACTTGAGGCTTTTGTGATGGAAATGCACAAGGAACCTCTCCCCTACAAGTAATGCCTCCAAATTTTCAGTGTGAATACAACGGCAGCCAACTCCAAATTGTGGATCAGGTAGTTCTTTTTGTGGAACTTCAATTGTCAAGACCCATAAGCTACCACTTTCTCCCTTTGCAGTGGGACACAACCGAGGCTAAACTTAGAGGCATCACAATACACCTTAAAACCTCCAAAGCTGTCAGGGATGGTCAAGATTGGTGCCAAAGTTAAGCAATCTTTTAGCTTCCAAAAGCTTCGGTCACACTCTTTGGTCCATTCAAAATTGGTTTCTTTCCTCATCAAACGAGTAAGGAGTAGGGCCATTTGAGAAAAATTTTCCACAAAATGGCGATAGTACCCGACCAACCCTAGAAAGCTACGGACTTCCGATACAGACGCAGGTCTACTCCACCTAACCACAGCTTCTACTTTCTTTGGGTCCACCAAAACACCTACATCAGAAATGGCGTGGCCCAAGAACACTACCTCATTGAGCCAAAATTCACACTTCTTCAACTTCGCGAACAACTGATACTCCCGAAGGGTCTGAAGCACGATCCTCAAATGTCCCTCATGCTCGGTGTGATCCTTGGAATAAATTAACATATCATCAATGAAGACCACCACAAATTTATCTAAGTATGGTAGGAAGACTCGGTTCATCAAATCTATAAACACAGCAAGGGCACTAGTTAGTCCGAACGATATCATAAGAAATTTATAACGACCATACCTCATTCAGAAAGCCGTCTTTGCCACATCTTCCTTTTGATACAAAGCTGATGATGCCTGGATCGAAGATCAATCTAAGGGAGTACACGAGCTCCCTGCAACTGATCGAAAAGATTATCAATTCGTAGCAATGGATATTTATTGTTGATCGTGATTTTGTTCTGTTCACGATAGTCTATACATAACCTCAAAGTCCCATTCTTCTTTTTCACAAATAAGATGGGAGCACCCCATAGAGAAACACTAAGTCTAACGAAACCCAAGTCCAGAAGGTCTTGTAATTGCTTCTTCAATTCGTTCAACTCAATAGGAGCCATACGGTATGGGGCCTTTGAAATTGGTGCCGATCCCTGCACAAGGTCAATCCCGAATTCGATCTCTCAATGAGGAGGTAGAGTAGTCAATTTATCAGGAAACACATCTTCAAACTCACATACTACTGAGATTTCTTTAGCCAACAATTCCCGACCCTCCTCCACACTAACATAAGCCAAATAGGCTTCACATCCACTTTTCAACAAGTGACGGGCTTGCAATGCTGAAATGAAGCTAGATGATTCCACCCATCGAATTCCCTAAATGTAAAATGGTTCACATCCTGGAATTGCAAAATCAACTTTCTTATGAAAAAAGTGAATGGTTGCATGATTTCAAAACAACCAATTTATACCCAAAATAATGTTGAAACCATGCATGTCAAGGAGAATCAAATCAACAACCAATGACAATCCATTTGCTTCAACAGTGCACCTCGGGTAAGAGACATTAGTAACAACGAAAGACCTAGTGGGTGTGGACACGGCTAAAGAGTAGTCGAGAGTCACGGGCAAAATTGTAATACAGTGAGCAAATTGGGAATAGACAAAAGAATGCGCGGACTCGGAATCAAAATAATACTGAACAAGAAATATTACAAATAGGAAGAATACCTTCTGCCATGTCATCTAATGCCTTGGCCTCACTTGCAGATACGACAAAAGCATTTCCTTGAACTGTAGGATTCGGGGCACGAATCCTCAACAGTTGAGGGAATTCTTTGGCTTTATGCCCCACTTAACCACAATTGAAACAACCACTGGTCATTTTAAGACAATGCCTATTCCCATGCATTTTTCCACAATGCTTACATGAACCCACTGAGGCTTGAGAAGATGACGAGATCTAGCTACTCCTTTGATCAGAAATCGGCTGCTTAAACTTCTTAAACGGTCTCCCTGAGCTTGGCCCAGAACTAGGACTGGCCCCACTCTTACTCGCTGACCTCTTTTTAAAGAACTCCTCTTTAACAAGCTCCTGCTCGTGGATTAGAGCACGATCCAATATATCGGTGTAGGTTGTTAACTTGAGGGTCACCAATTGCTTATGTATGTCATCCCGTAAGCTTTGAAGGAACTTCATCGCCTTCCTCTCCTCATCCTCAACCATATAAGGAGCAAACCTAAACAATTCAGTAAACTTTACATCATATTCAGCCACGGTCTGGTTACCCTGTCTTAGTCGAATGAACTCCTCTTCCTTCTGGACTCGGAGATTTGAACATGAAATTGGGAGGGCGTGGCTTTAGAAGTTAGATCTGGTTAAAGTAGAGAATTGGCTTTAGAAGTTAGAAAGAGTATTTGATGTTATTAATTGCTTGAAGGAAGATAAAGTTAAGTTTGCTGCATATAAGTTGGAGGGCGTGGCTAATTAGTGGTGGGCCACTTAGTGCCAAATTTGGGACTGGAGAACAAGGTGATTTCTTGGGATGTCTTTCAGACGGCATTTTTGGAGAAGTTCTTTCCCTCCAGCATCCGAAAAATTAAGGAAGACGAATTTAGTAGGCTAAGGCAGGAGAACAAGACCGTGGTAAAGTATGATACAAAGTTTATAGAGTTATCTCAATTAACTCCACACATAGTTGGAGATGAGGCCTTAAGAGCCCGAATGTTTCTATAAGGGCTATAGGATTTAATTTGAAAGTAGCTTGTGCCACTCTGACTTTGAACATACATACTTACCAAAAAAAAGACTTTGAACATACAGTCAGATGCTGGATCATGCTTTATTTATTAAGCAGGAGTAGTTACGGAAGAAATGTTTTGAGAGGTGGTTGGAACATAAAGGTCAGAGTTCAAGGGGTGGAGGCTCCCATTTGAGGTCAAAAGGAAAAGACAAGGGGAAATCGATTGGAGTGAAGTCATTGCCGCCTAAGCCCAAGTTCACAAGATTGGTGTGTAAGTTTTGCGGAAGGAATCATGCTGGGAGAGTATGTTTCCGTCAGGGCGGAGCTTATTACAATCATGGCCATGTGGGCCACTAGGCAAAGGATTGCCCAAGTCTGACCCATCCAGATAGGAGGCAACCGGTTCCTAGAAGAGCTTTTGTAGTGATAGCCCGAGATGCTAGAATAGACCCATCACTTGTGGAAGGTAATCTATAGATTTTTGATTCTTTGGCCAATATTTTAATTGATTCAGGGCTACGCATTCTTTTATGGCCCATATATTTGTCTTTAATTTTTGTGTACCTCTCTAATATCTGGAATGTTTTTTTATGGTGTCTACCCCAATAGGTAAATATCTATTTGCTAATATTGTGTATCCTCATTATCTGATTTGGATCAGTGGCTATGAGTTGTTGCCAAACTTGATTTTGCTTGATATGTTAGACTCTAATATTATATTAGGGATGGATTGGTTGGTATGTCATCAAGCTACAGTGGATTATTTTAACAAATCTATTTTGTTTTGAATTTTGGGGTATGAGACTTTTGAGTTTTAAGGTAGAGTTGGTAGGGAGACTACCAGACTGATTTCGACATTGCACAAGAGCCACTTAATGAAAGATGGGTGCCGAGTTTATTTAGCATATGTTAGCATATCTAGAAGTCATTCTGTGGCCATTGATGATATTTCAATTGTTTGCGAATTTGAGAATGTTTTTCTAGAGGATTTGCCTTGGTTGTCATCAGATCGGGAGATCAAGTTTGCCGTTAATGTTGTGCTAAGTTCGACACCTATTTTGAGGACTCCATATAGAATGGCCCATTTGAGTTGAAGGAGTTGAAATAATAGTTATGGAATTTATTGGAAAAGGGTTTCATTCAACTGAGTATGTCATTGTGGGGTGCTCCCATGTTATTTGTAAAGAATAAAGATGGGTCGATGAGGTTATGTATTGATTATCAAGTTTTGAATAAAATTATGATCAAGAATAAGTATCCCCTCCTAATGATTGATGATTCATTTGATTAGTTGCAAAGAACTCGTGTTTTCCAAGATTGATCTACGTTCGAGGTATTATCAATTGAAGATTAAGAGGGAGGATGTTCCTCAGGTGGCTTTCAGGATGCAGTACAAGCATTATTATAAGGTGCCAATTTTCACGATGTGGTAAATATGAATTGTGAGGTTTTAGAATTTAAAATATAATAATTAGGAGGCAATTAAGTTAAAACAGCTAAATTGAGGTCAAAGGGTACGGGAGAAATCGGTTTGAAAAGCTCAAATATCTGGAATTAGTAAAATCAGGAACCAAAGTTGTAAACCATAAAATGTTAATCCATTAATAAGATTCTGAATTGTAAATTATGATAATTATGGCTTATTAAGGTCATATAATCAAAATTAGGATCCAAGGATATGAAAACTTCGGTTAGAAGGGTCAAAACTTGTCCCAAACGGTGTGAAAAAGAAGTAGGCTTGATGCGGGCCTAACCCATGCCTGAGGCACGACCGGGTGTAAAAAATAGAATGCATCACCCGAGGAGCACTTGAGGCGCGCCCTGGGCACGTTAAACATAATTGCTCGCTTGAGGAGCACTCGAGGTGAGCTCGAGTGCTCCCTTTGGGTGTCTTGGCGCCCGATAAGAGCTCGAGTGCCGCTCGAGCACCAATGCACTCATAAAGATGAGTGCGGGTTTTGCCCATTGTGTTTTTACACGGAGAAGAAAGAGAGGGAGAGAGAGGGAGCGGAGAAGAGAGAGAAAGTGCAAACTACGGTCTTCGAGTCTGATTCTGGCTTCGAGCTAATTAGAGAAATTATAAATCGGGTCGAGACAAGTACACCAATACCCTTTTCTTCCATTCTTTTTGATTTTTGTTCGATCCTCTTCTGGTATTATTATCCTGATACTCGACACATGTATGTATTTATGATTCTCATGCTTTGATTATGCATATATATAAATTTCATGTTCTAATTTGTGGATTGAGATCAATTTTCATACCGAAACCCTAACCCCGTGCCGGGATGAATTCAGCCTCTGATTTTTGGGGATTTTGCATTGATAGGTGAACGTAGGCCTGGAGTGTCTAAGCTAGGGTAGATAATGCTCACCCTAGCCTGCGTAACTTAGCCTGGAGTTAGGTTAGGACGATAGTTTTGTTTAATTGCATAGATAATAATATATTGTAATTAAAGTTTGATCCTCTGACTAACTCATAATCGTTCCTATTTAAGTGCTATTCTCTTAAGTCAAAGATGCCACCTAGGCGTAGAGGCTCACAAGGTGATGGTCGGTCTCAAGATCGAGAGGTCGAGTACCTGAATTTGTTGGGCTGACTGACGAACATTTTTGAGAATTTGGAACAGTGGAATCTTGCCCCTGTCCCTTCTCTGGCTCCCGTCCCAGCCCGTAATAATCCGAGACCATCTGCATACGATCGCTTCATCTAGGAGCGAGTTCCGGAGTTTTTGGGGGAGCCTGACCCTATAAAAGCGGATAGGTCTTGAATATTTTATTCATATTTCGAAAACTTCTCGGTTCATGTGAACCGGTTCGGTTAAGGCTTGGGACCGGTTTTCCTAATTATTTTGTGCCCGAATGTTTCTTTTTTTTATAAGTATCCCAATATCATTCTTAGGTCTATTGGTTATTGGTTCGGTCAAGTTTTAGTCAACTTTGGGCCCGGTTCAACCCTTTATAATAAAGGGCTCAAATTACCATTTAAGATGAACCGGTTCGGGAAAGGCTTTGAGGGACCAGTTCACTGAGTTATATAGCCTATTTTCATGAGACATTTTTACACAACATGGACATGGGTTGTATCTATTTCGTGCCAAAATTTGAGCAAGTTTGGTGATCGGATGGTGTCCGGTTTAGTCTGCCAACACAGACTGCCCATTCGGGTTTCAGCAGAACTGTCTAGGGTAGTTCTACTTCCCTAATTTTTTTATGGTTCAATTGGGCCTATTTTTGACGGGTTCTGGGCTTCCTCTTGTAGCCAAGGGACTTAAGTTTAAGAATAAATTTGGTTTAGGGCCGGTCCGAGTCAAAATATTGACCGGTTCAGACCAAATTCCCATAACAGATTCTGCATCAGTATCAGCTTATGCAGACAGATTTTGTTCCAAATTTGAGGGTCGGAATCATATTTAATTTGGATCCGATTTTTATGAGGCGATACTTGAATATCACCTCCAAGGAATTAGCTAACCTCTGGCACCGATTTGGCTCATTTTGGGTTCGGGTTGTATTTTATTTAAAATTATTTCCCCAACTTCTCAAAGAAGCAGTTCAGGAAGACCCTTGCTGTTCATGGGTCTGGTTCAGTATCCGACCCATATATTCTTGGGCCGCTGGTTTACATGGTGGTAGTCCACACGTAATACTAGCAAATCGAGTCGGTTTGGACTCCAGATCAATCCATTTTGGCGTGTTTTGCTAAATTTCAGAAACTAAAATTTCAGCATCAGCAGAACCAGTAAGCTGATTCTGAAGCCGAGTTTGGGTCCGATTTTGAACCCCTTTTAGAACGCTTCAGTGGCTCATTTTTTTCTACTTTTACTTCATTAAATAAGGATCATTTGACCCGTTTCAGTAGTTGGCTAATTTGGCCATTTAGTGGTCGATATGAAGTAAACATTAAGAATTGCCACAACAGAACCCGATTTTGGACACTATCATGTGTCCAGGCCGGTTCACCCATTGTTAATTTTTTTCTTACAACTCCTCATGAATTTATGATAACTAAAGAAGCATATGCAAGTATTGGATCAACAATACTAAAAAAAAAAGTAGCCAAAAATTGCTCAACAATCAAGAAAAGGGTTGAAGTACACTTGCCAAATTTCAGCAATTCCTCTTCCCTTCTTGCTGTTCACGATTTCTTTCTTCTTTTTCCCTTATTTTCTCTCAAATTTTTCTCTCAACTTAGCCTCTCCTTTTTCTCCTCATGCGTACTTATAATTTTCAGAATTGAGCGGCTGAGTCATCAGCTCAACTGCCACCTCAAATTTCCCTTTCTTGAATCCCTACCATGTGGCTAATGGATTGCTGAATCACCACTTGATTTGGCAGCTACTTACCCTTCCTTTTGTTGCTTACCTATTGGCCAATTTTTAGCTAATGTGTGCTGCTTTTGTCACTCTTAATTCAAGGTCCATCTTTGCTGCTATTGTTTGTGGGTGCCATGTGTACATATATGAATTAAATAATTCAGCTAAACTTCTCCTTGCTGCCTCTTGCTTTCCTTCCTCTTTTCCCAATTTTATCCTATTAATATATAATGTATCCGTAATTTACTATATTTTATACTTACTATAGTCTAACATGGAGTGAGAAATCCACCTAATTTCCCCGCTGGTATAGCTGCCAAATCAAATTTGTCCAAGTCCCCCTCGGTTGCCGAATTTTCCCATTTTGCCTATTATCTTGAAGGATTTAGTTTAAGGTGTTGGGGTATGTGTTTGTGGAAATTTAGGACATGGAAGCTTAGTATAGACACTAAAGATCATCTAGTATTAATTTCGTACCAAATCGAATCTCTTATCATCTCCCGCTTTACAGCCCTGGCCTTCGGGTTTGAAGGAAAATTTAAAAGATCAGGTGTCGAGGTTTTGGGAAACGACTATATGGGAAGTTAGTCTACTTGTCAATGATCAACTGGGATTATTTACCTCAAAATCCAGATTGCCTAACACATCCCGAATTAATTCCTGGCTTTTAGGTTCAAAAATTAAATTATTATTTTTGGTAAGCCTCAAAAAATTAAATTAAAGGAATCGGGCTTGAGTATATAAGAAAACTAAGACATAAGAGGCTAGTATATTTGTCAAAGACTATTTTGGATTAATTCCATCATAATCTGAATTACATAAGTCGTCCCGAATTACATTCCTGGTTTTTGGAATTGCGGTCTTTACATATCATATCATATATATTAAACAAATATGTCTGAAATCAAAGGAGGGTTTGTAAACACTATCAAAAAATAGGTAAAAGATTCAAATCTAAAAGTCCTTTAACGAGAGTCAAATCATAATTTGATATTGAAAATCATGAGAGTAGTCTGATACTCAAATCATAACCCAATCAAAACGTAGTACCGTCGGTATGTATTCACAACAAATCATGATCCGGAGTCAAATCATATGATCTTAATCATATCATACACATACAAAAGGTATACTGAGTGAAATGAAGTCCAGATCAAAATCATATATGAATATATGAAAGCTAGAATGAAATCACACAAATCAAAATATGTTTCAAAACGAATCACATACCGGATATAAAAGACATATCAAATTCCATCTGTGGACAAACCTATAAATATCAAACTAAGTCCAAATATAAATTCATATAGAAATATAAAGCATGTACTAAATAGGAGAACCAAGGAACCTGAGACCAACTTGAGTAAGACTTACAAATACTCTCCAGTAACCTTAAGCAAGAGTTATCTACTATTTAGACTCACAGCTTGGGTCATCTATGTATTTTATCTCCCATAGATAAGAAATGTGCTCACTATATTTTTCCATCTATGGCATTGGGTGCAATCCTCAAATTTAGTAGATATATTAGTTTTATATTTAATTCACTTATAATGGTTGTCATTAAAATATAAATGGGGTGGGTCATCTATGAACAAAGCCTTTTCCTGTTGGCAGAAAGGAAGTCACATAATTTTTCCATTGGGAGAGGCACCACAAATCACATATTCAAATCAAATCACAAAGGTAGCACCTCAATTCCCAGGTAGCGATGAATGAGTACTAATACATACCCTATATAGGTTTTCATGACTTTTTTCATACAAATATTCTAATATGAAAATAAATAGTCTTAAATATTTTCTTATTTTTCCAATAAATGGTAAAACCCTCAAATATTTACAAATTTAGAACAAAACTCCCAAATGATTGGTAAAAATATCATGCAAGCAGAAACGATATACGTGGGATAAATAAAAATAACATGTTCAAAAGTTAAACCTCCAAAAACAAATACAAAGCTTATTAGATACTAAAATAGACCAAAGAAAGTGCTTATGGTACTTGTTTCAATCTTATACCAAGTAGATTTGACAAAAGGAATATCGATCTACCTTATCTCTTCTTCCTCTCACCTCTTCTCCTCTCTCTCTCGTCTCTACCCTTCTTGTGCAAAAATGACGAACACAACGCCCACAGCTACTTATATACACAAAACGGTACTCGACCACTAACTCGAGGCACACACCTCAGGAGCAAGCCCACAAAAATTAGTGCTCAAGCAGCTCTTGGGCGTGCTTTAGGTGCCAGCCTGCTACTTTGAATATCCTTTAAAATTTTACCAAACGCAATTAATTCTAACACATCTAATTAACCTAAATAACAAATATATCCAAAATAAATTAAATGAGGGATCCAGGTATTACAAGAGCAGTTGAGGAAAAAAATATTTTGAGAGGAGATCGGAGGGTAGGGGATAGAGTTCAACGGCCAGAGGCTCCTATTCGAAGTCCAAGGCTCAGGACAAAGAAAAGTTGATCGGGGTGAAGTCTTCAGTGACGACGACTTAGTATATGAAGTTGGTGTGTGAATTTTGTGGTAAAAATCATGCCGGGAAGATATACTATTATCAAAGTGGAGCACATTCCAATTGTGGCCAAGTTGGCCATACGGGGAAGAATTGACCTATAAGGCCCGTATTCAATAATATCATTGCTGTTTATATAATTACTTATTTCTCTTATCTTTCTTTTATCTATATTCCTTGGTATTTCACTTTGAATCACTATAAAATAAAATTGGCAAATTATTTCTAGCATGATCATTTCTTTGTAACACAAGGAGGGGTTGTGCAAAATTCTCTCAAGATTCTGCTATAAGGCAAATTAAATTCAACGGACCAGTAAAGGAAACTGAATGACAACCAAATTAATTTTAAAGGACAAAAGGATAGTTGGCCACCCAAATTGACCCGATTAGCACCCAAATTAAAATCCGATTGCGGAGGAAGGACCTGGGCAATAATGTGACTAAAGTCTAGCTATGATGGCAGCCAAAATTCAGCAAAGAGTGAATCATGAAATCTAATTTTTCTAGCCTCGATTCTCTGCAGCAGTAGCCCACATAAACGAAAATTGAAATCCCTCTAACCCCGGCACAACTTGAGCAAAAATGTAGCTAAAAATTGCAGCAAGAAAGCAACCTAAAAATTCAACATATAAGGGGCATTGCATTAGCAAAATTTAGGCGTAGCATTAGCATATACAACCCGACAACAGCTACAACATTAAATTGGAAACTTCTTCAGCCAAGGCACCAACACTTAGCAAAATTTAGGGAAATGAGGAAGTGGCTTATGGCTGAATATATCAGCAGCTGGGGCTGTTGCAGCTCTAGCAGCTTAAGAAAGGGAACTAGGCAACAGTAAAAATCAGCAAGGAAAGGAGGCAGCAACATAATTCAGCTAAGATTATTCAGGGCATGGGTAGCTGTATAATCCAACCACCAGTTCGGCAACCTTCCCAACAACATAATGGCTCAATCACTTAGCCAAATAAGTAGAGAAAAATCAAGAGAAAGAAGCTGTGAGCTGCTGAAATGGGAGCTGCTGCAAGTTGATAAAGAAGTCAGCAACTACAGCCAATATTGACAGCAGCAGCAGCCAAAAATTCAAGGAATAAAAGGGTGACACAGGCAGCAAAACATCAGCCATTTCCAACCAATTAATGAGCAACACAAGGCAGGATAATTAAGGTCCAAATCGGGTGATGATATAGCACTAAACCAAGACACTTGCTGATATTAGAAGCTGGGTAAAATTTGCTGGCAAGAGGGGAAAATAGGTGTTAGCTGGTTTGGTGACTCAGCACCTCAGCTGAAATCATTATCAGGAAACGTGTGAGGAAGAGAAGAGAGAAAAAAAAGAAAGCAATCATGAGGAAAGGAAGAGAAAATAGAAAGGAAAACAGAGAGAACCGAGAGGTAGTAAGGGAGTGGAACCAAAAATCAGTAGGAGCAAGGAAGTGTAGCTGAATATTTTGGCAAGTGTACTTGATTCCTTTCTTTCCTTGGTACTGATTATTGATCATTCTTTCAAGTATTTTTATTCTAATACTTGTCTTGTATTATATTCTTGCTCATATCTTCATGTTGGCATAAGTTATACTTGGCTGAATTCTTTTAAGCAGAATGCAGAGGAAGAACAACCTCTGTAATTTGGTTGATTTTGTGATCAAATGGCCTCCAAACAGGCCCAAATTTTGTGTACAACACTTTAAATATCTTACCTATATCGTTACCAAATGGCTCATGGAAATGAGTTGAATTGATTCTTACATTAGTCACAGTGAATTAAGTGTCTTGTGGTGTCGTGGGAGCATCACCCTGTAAAATTTGACCCTGAACTGATCATGAATTGATCACCAAAATAGAAACCAGAATCGGCTGCATTAGGAGATGCTGATGTAGAATTCTTGTCTGTAAATTATGACCTAAACCGGCTGAGAAATCAACTTAAACCAGCCATGAACCAAACATAATTTTAAACATGAGTCTTTTAGCTATTATAGGACTCCTTGTACCAGTCAAGAACTGGTATAGAATTGGCCATAAAATCGGTAATAGCATAATTGGTCCTTGGGCATCCTTGCTAATGCTAAATTGGCAGGTTGGGAAGAAGGGACTAAACCGAACCCAATTCAGCTGAACTGGAAGCCGGCCTAGCTAACATATAATCTATTGAGACAAAACTATTTTTCAGTAAAACGGCTGCCTCAAACTCCCTGAGGTAAATACTGAACCAGCCTCCTAAATTAGACCAAATTGGATTCAGCATCCTTGATGTTGAATCTAGCAACCTAAAGAAATAAACCAAACCAGCCTAGAACCGGTTGAACTAGCACCCGACCCTACCAAATTGACAAGTACTAAGGTTGAACTGCTGACCTCTAAAATTGTGGGCAAAATTACCTCCGAAATAATATTGTACCGGACCCCAGAAGCCACCAACCAACTTTCCAACACGTGCTAAAGTTAAGGCAACTAAACTGGTTCAGTCATGACTTTCAAACCAAATGAACCGGCACCAAAAAATTTATTAGGATAACATAAGATAATAATAAAATATTCACAGTAAAATATTAAGACCCGAACCAGTCCCCAAACTGAGTCCCAAACAAGCCGGATGAACCAGCTAGCATGTTGAATTAATCGGTTCTTCAAGCTAGCTTATAAGTGTGGAAAAATTAAATTGGACCGCTCCACGGACCAACCATTATCTTGGTCCTGAACCAGAAATCGAGTCCTTAGAATATCGTACTAAAAATCAACTAAAGAAATTAATCGAGTCAGTTCTAGGGTCAAATTACTAATTCGACAACTGAATCAGTCAAATATACATATGTTAAATCTGAATTTTTAACACATATAAACAAATTAAAGATAAAGCGACAAAATCAAAAAAGTGAATCATTTTCTGTTATAATTTATGATTTATTAAATTACCGCAATTTATGATTATATGTTCAATGTTATGAAAAATATATTGAAGCTTTGTAAATTTCATTTGACTAAGTATTTTCTCAAGGAATGGAGAAAATTATGGAAAAGAATTATGAATAATGTGAAAGCTTCCATATAAGGTTTTTAGCATGGGATAAGAAATTAGACTAAGGAATCATTTTCAGTGGGTGATATTTTCTAACATGTCTTAGAATATTACAATGAAAACTTGAGAATTGCCCCTCAGCCGTGCGGGTTCTTTTGGTGACATTTCTGTATTTGGCATCGTATACTTGGTTAAAAGTACACTGCTCACCATAGGGTTGTGTGGGTCTGTGCATTAGATTGTGTGAAAGTATGTACAATTCTTTCCTCAATTGACCACTCTGTTAGCTAGTAAGGCCTACTAGCCCTAATCCCTAAAGACCACTCAATTGTTTATGCATGTTTTATGTGGTTCATGTTCCTCTAACATCTGTATATGCCTATTTTACGTATAATATGCATATCTTTATTTATTTATACATTATTGAATATTTGGCTCACTCACTTATCGTTTTCTAACTCCTTAGATGGTGATCAAAGTTTATACCAGATGAGCAGGAGTAAAGACTGAAGTTTTAGGATGATTTGTTTACTGTCTTTTGATAGAATGTAGTAAATGTATGAGGGCATGTAATGGATTTTGTAATGGAATGAACATGACCTTATGGTTTTGCAAATTATTATTATGGTTATTAGTTATGCTTCCATGAATATTATAGTAATAAGTTTGGTTTCTAGTAACCATCTCTGAAGAGTCCAATACTGTATTCTCATGCATATAGTGTTGGCACCACTTATGGATATGGTAGTGATATGGATCCTATGTATTATATATATATATATGTTAATTATGCATGTATATTATTTGGTATAAGTATTCACGGATATAAGTAGTGGGGAGGTGATCCGTGATAGTGACCAGCCCTTCTGAGGCATTCGGAGAGGAAGACTACTGCACCTGGAAGGGCCTATGTGGCAATGGCAAGGGATGCAAGGGCCAACCCTTCCATGGTTGAAGGTAATATGCAAATTTTTGATTCCATGGTGTATATTTTGATTAATCCTGGGTCCACATTTTCTTTTGTGGCCCCTAAATTTGTTTGTAAATTTATGTGCTCCCTTAAATTTTGAAATGTGCATTGGTGGTACGTACCCTATTGGATAAGTCTTTGTTGGCCGATATTATGTATCTCTAATGTCCAGTTTGGGTCAACGAATATAAATTATTGGCAAACTTAATCTTACTAGATATGCCAGATATCATTTTGAAAATGGACTAGTTGATGTGTTATCATGCCAATATAGATTTCTTCAATAAGTCCATTTTATTTTATATTCTGGGGTATGAATCTTTTGAGTTCCAAGGAAGAGTTAGAAAAGAGACGACTGGATTGATCTTGACCTTGCATCTGAGCCACTTGATGAATGACGGGTGTCAAACTTATTTGGTATATGTGACCATATTTAGGAATCGTAATGTAGTTATTGAGGAGATTCTAATAGTACGTGAATTTGAAGATGTCTTTTTAGAGGACTTCTTTGGTTTACCTTCTAATCAAGAGATTGAATTTGCCATTGATATTATGCCAGAATTTACACTGATTTTAAGGGTTCCCTATAGAATGGCTCCGTCTGAATTGAAGGAATTGAAGTAGTAATTGCAAGATTTGTTGGAAAAGGGATTTATTCGACTGAATGTATCACCATGGGGTGCTCCTGTACTCTTTGTGAGAAGGAAGGACGGATTGATATGGCTATGAGTGGATTATCAAGAGTTGAGTAAAATTGTAATGAAGAATAAGTATCCTCTCCCAATAATTAATATTTTATTCGATCAATTGCAATGAGCTCAAGCCTTTTCTATAACCAACTTGCATTTGGGTTGCCATCAGTTGAGAATTAAGCATGGGGATGTACTCAAGATGGCATTCAAAATATGGTATGACCACTATAAATTTTTGGTGATATATTTTGGATTCACAAATATGCCGGCATCTTTCATGGACCTAATGAATTGAATTTTTTTAGCCTTATTAAGATCCATTTGTGGTTGTTTTTATAAATAATATTTTGATCTATTCAAAGAATTTATAGGAGCATGAAATGTATTTAAGGATTGCGTTGTAGATTTTGAGGGTAAGGCAGTTTTTCGCTAAATTGAAGAAATGTGAATTTCGGTTGGAAGATGTGTCATTTTTAGGCACATAATTTCCAAAGGAGGTATTTCAATTGATTCGAAAAAGGTTAAAGTTGTGGCTAATTGGTATTGACCAACTAATGCTATGAAAGTACGAAGTTTATTGGATTTGGTCAGTTATTAAAGGTGCTTTGTTAAAAATTTCTTAAGGATTGTAGTGTCACTAATGCATTTGATCCAGAAATGAATAGTGTTTATTTTGAAGAATAGATTAACCTCTACGTCGATATTGTCAATCCCAGATTGATCAAGAAGCTTTGTGGGGTATTGCAATGCTTCTAATAAAGGTTTAGGTTGTATGTTGATGCAGCATGGGTAGGTGGTTGCTTATAGATTAAGGCAATTGAAGGCTCATAAGCATAATTATCCTACCCATGACTTAGAATTAGCAATTGTGATTTTTGCTTTGAAAATTTAGAGACATTACTTATATGGGTAGAAATTCATGGTGTATTCAGACCATAAAAATTTAAAGTATTTATTTTCAAAGAAAGAATTGAATTTGCAGCAATGTAGATGGATGGACCTATTGAAAGATTATGATTGTAAAATCTAATATCAGCCAGGGAAGATGAATGTGGTCGCTAATACTTTGGGCCAAAAATCTTCGAGTATGATGACCCATTTGATGATTAAGGAATGGGAGATGTTGGAGGGAATAAAAGGTTGTATCATTTGGTTACACTCCCAAGGTTCAAGAATGATTTTATCGTATCTCCAAGTATAGATTGTGATTATGGAGAAGATTAAGGAGACTCAAATGAGCGATCTAGATTTAATGAAGATTGTTAGTGATTTAAGTAATGAGTTGTAGGCAGATTTCAATGTTTAGGCGGATGAAATTCCTGACCTTCAGGATAGGATTTGTATTTCAAATATTGAAGAATTAAATGAGAAAATTTTGAATGAGGCTAATAGGTTAAAGAATATAATTCATCCCGAAGTGAATAAAATGTATCAGGATATGAAGAAGAGTTTATGATGGTGAAATATGAGGTGAAAAATTGTGGCATATGTGGCAAGGTGCATTATATGACAACAAGTTAAGGTCAAGCTTAATAAGCCTCTAGGATGTTTGCATCATTTGTAGATTTCTAGTTAAAAATGGGAGTATATCACGATAGATTTTATTTTAGGTTTGTATAGAGTGACGAGAAATTTTGAAACATTTTAGGTGATTATGGATAGGCTGATGAAGTTGGCTCACTTTTTGCCAATTAGAATACATTCTTAAGGGATAAGTTTGCACGTCTGTACATTAATGAGGTTGTAAGATTGCATGGTATTCTAACTTCGATAATTTTCGATCGTGATTTGATGTTTGTATCTAAATTTTAGGAAAACTTGTATAAAAAGTTGAGTACCAAGTTGAAATTCAGTATGACATTTCACCCGCAGTGAGATGGTCAATCGGAGAGGATAATTCAAACTTTGGAAGATATGTTGAAGGCATCCATATTGTAGATGAAAGAAAATTGAGATAATTATTTACTGCTAGTCGAGTTTGTATATAATAATAGTTATCAATTGAGTATCAGGATAATCCTCCATGAGGCTTTATATAGACGAATATGTAGGTCTCCTATTAATTGGAAAGAAATTGGTGGTCATAGACTTTTGACCCCTGATATCATCATTCAGGACATTTCTGATAAGATTGATTATTCGGGATTGACTAATTGTTACTCAAAGTCACCAAAAGAGTTATACCAATAGAAGGAGATCAAATTTGAGGTTTGAAGTGGATGACCACATGTTTTTGAAGATATCTCCTAGGAAGGAAATCTCGTGGTTCAAAGTAAAAGGTAAATTAAAGTTGAGATTCATCGGGCCATTTGAAGTGTTGCAACAAGTTGGAGAAGCAGCCAATAGATTGGCTTTGCCTCCAAATTTGATGAATTGCCATGATATTTTTCACGTATCTATATTGAGGAAGTACATGTATTATCCTTCGCATGTGATCAAGTACAAACCATTATAGATCGATGAGAATTTGATGTATGTTGAGATTCTAGTTCTGGTCTTAGATAGAAAGGATCAAGTGTTATGGACTAAAATGATTACGTTGGTCAAAGTACTTTGGAGAAACCACTCAATGGAAGAAGAAACATGAGATTGTGAGTATGAAGTTCATGAGAAATACCCTTACCTATTTGAGTATTAAGGTATGTAAATTTCAAGGACAAAATTTTTATGATGGGAAAATTATAATACCCGTTTCCTATCTAATTTGATTTGGCATTATCAGTTTATTTTGGGTTAAATTGAATATATCAAAAAATAATTGTGTAGTGTAAATTTAAAGGATGTTTGGAGCAAGGAGGAAAATTGGCACTTAAGGCCCGCTTGATATGCTCAAGCATGGAATTAAGATTGGGAAGGGCCCGAGGAGTGCCTAAGGTAGCAATCAAGCGCGGATTTTAGTATGGGGGATGCTCAAGGTGCGCCCAAGGCAATGCACGTGCATAGAAAGGATTTAGCATGGCGCCTGACATACACTTAAGTGGAGTTTGTGCACCGATCAACTATATAAGGCCTAACATACACTATTTCGGTCCTTTCGCAAAAGAAGAGAAAGAGAGAGAAAGAGAAAGGAGAAGGAAGAGAGATAAAGAGGAGAAGATGTAGTTCGTAACATTTGTTTTGTTTGATATATTTAGTTAAAGGTTGAGACAAGTTTCTTTATACCTAGTCCTTGGTCTGTTTCCATTTTCGGTTTTTTTTACTTACATTTGGAGGTTTTAATATACATGTATGTCATTTTACTTTCCCACACTTGTTTTACTTGTGAGATCTTGATCCCAAAATATGATAATTATGGAATAATTATGTGGATAAAATCATATTTGGACTTAAGTATAGTGAAAAATTTGATACCGAAATAAAATGAGGCGAAATAGGCCAAAATAGGAAGGGTGCTCAATGGGCGCGTGAGCACTGCTCGAGCACCATTTTACGAATGCGGCTGCCTAATGGCTGCTTGAGCCGAGATGGGGGCGGTGAGGGCCTAAGAGGTTGGCGCTTGAGTAGCGCTCGAGCACCAACCGAGGTGGAAAAATGTGCAAGGCTGTGCTTGAAGGCCGCTCAACTGGCGCTTGAGCGCCAATCATGAGCCAAGCACATGTTCTCTTTTCCTTGATTTTTAAAAGGGATTTGGGGGTTTGGGGGAGGAGAACTCATGACAGAACACAGGAGGAGAGGAAGAGAAAGGAAAAGAAAGCGAAGAAAGGGGAGCAAACCTTCTGTCCGTATCCGATCAGAGTAAGAATAATGGTGGATTAGGCTCAGGTAAATGTAATTCTGACATTATATACCATTTTTACAATGTTTTAATATTTCCCTGTTACCATTTATGCTCTAAAAACCTTGTTCTGTAAGATTTGACATGAATAATGCATGAATCTCCTAACTTTTGGACTATATTGCATGCCAGCATGTAAATATACTAAATTTGATTCTGATTTCATGATTTGGCTCACGTTTGGTGTCCAATTATTGTTCAAAAATTTTCACCAAAACCCTAGCTCGAAATTGAGATGTGGTTTTGTAATTAATCCATGTTATATGCGTGTTTTATGAAATATGACTTTGATTTTGAGAATAGGCTCATGATTTATGCTCAGATTCATGACCGAAAGACTTGCATAGAACCCTAGCACAAAAATTTGGAAATTATGTTTGGAAACTTGGATTTTAGATGATTTAAATGTAAATTATTTCCTAGTAACGTTTATTGAATGATTTGCATCCGAAAACTCTGCATGGAACTGTGTTATTGAAACTATAGAAGCTTCTGGAATCGTTTGAAAGAGTGACTGAATGAAATTTGAATTTGGCCTTGAAATATGATGATTTTGATTATGAAATTTTGAACAAATGCATTGAATTAAGTTAATCAACAAGGAAAACGGACCTAGAACTGTTGAACAGTTAGATAAAGTTCTCTGACATGCCTTAAAATATTATGGTAATAATCGATGATCACTATCAAATTATTGAACCATCGGACTATCGAACCATCGAATTGAGATATATACTATCAAACCATTGGCCTTTGATTGTATGGATTGAATACAATCTATCCTCAATTATTCTCCCCCTTGGCTAGTTGGGTACACTAATTGGGTCCTTAGGATATCGAACTAGAGTTTTTAGAAACAAATGAGATTTGGAACTATTTTATGGATTCCGATAAGTGTTTAAATAGAATTATGTTTTCTTCCTATTTTCCATAAACGTTTCTGTTCTTCTGATATTGTCGTGGTATTTTTGTTCTAGCGTAATTATGTTTTGCATGAAAATAGGAATTATGATTATCGAAACCTGTATATAATGAACCAGGATTTTCTCATAATTTCTGTATATGTTCCTATTCTTTCACAGTTTCTTTGACCTTCTACATTTATGTTCTGCATCTGAGCATTATCTTCTGCATGTTTTGGTACCTTGCTGAGTTTCGATTCATTGTTTTATTTTTTTCCTTCCAGATAAGGCTATAGAGACGATACTGGATAATTAGGCATAGCTAGAGTTAGCAAGAAAGATTTGGAGCCTCGAGGTCTTCTGGTAGATTTTTAAAAATCTGATAGTTCTGTATGTTCCATAGAGTTTTATATAAGACATTATGTATTAATAATTGTGATGTGTTTTGTATTTTGATGGAATAGAATTTATGCTTTCGTAGCTTTACATTATAGATATAGTTGCTTCCGCTATTCTAATTATTGAATATGAATAGGTCCTAGACGGCATCTCTCATATGGATTCTGGTATAGTGGATAGGATTGTCAAATTAAAGCCATGGATGGCATCTGTGATTCTGTATATGTGTGTTGTAGGATGTAGAGTATGATGTTTGGTTAGTTGTGTGCTTGTTCTTATCTTGTGTTTGTGTTGTGGTAATGATTTTGAGGATTAGATATCGGGTATGTTCTGTGCAGGTTATAATATACAGGTTATATATTTGGATTCTGTCTAGTTGTAGAAGAGACTCTATCAAAATTTCTACAGGATTTAACTTATTTAAGATTTTGTATCTGTTTGACGAAGGGTCCTAAAGGAATTAGGATGCATTCCATCACAATTGGTATTAGAGAAAATGAGATGTCTTAGGAATGATCTAAATCGTATGCGAAAGCTCACGAAATGACCATGACATATCAAATAAATCGGTATAGGCTTAGGATGAACTAAGTATTAAGTATTCTAGTTTGTCTAAGTTGAAAATTTACTTGAACTAGGACTTAGTGATTAGGTTAATCGATATTGAATGTAGGGTAGGACTAGACTGATCGATGTAGGTTTAAGGATTCCAGTCGAATTATTCTATGATTTAGGCGAGATGGAGTAGTTAGGATTAGAGGAAATGTTTAAGTTTTGCGCTTAAGGATTTAAATTTCGAAATGCATCGATCCTAACCCCTCCCTCTAACCTGATTATTTGAGATTAGTGATCTTGAGATGTTTGTGGATGTAGCAAATAAAACAACTCTTAGACAAAGGCTTTCCTCGGAGTGTTGGTCGACCGCGAGGATGAGGAGAAGAGATCGAAGGTACATTAAGGATCTGAACCTAAATCAATGATGAGCTAGTGTTGAATGTGATAGTATCCAATTGAGGCCCAATTAGTCAGACTTGTTTAATTGAAAATTTGATTGGCCTTGGATTGAAATTCTTAGGTTAGTACGTTACTAGTACAATGCTAAGAAGAGATGTTAAAGGAGATGACCAAATATAATGGATAAGGTAGAATTAGTAGCTTGAGGTTAAGGTATAAATCCTGAAGACTTCGAAGGTATTAGTAGTGTTTGTAGTGATCTTATGTATGAAGGAAACAAGTTAATATTGTCTCATAAGAGATTGAAAGGGTAGTTTAATCGTACGATTTGGAATGGGTTGTGCTTACTCTAGTCGAATAGAAAGGGAGTCCGGTGCCTGAAACCGAGGTTTCGCAGTGATGGTATAAATACCGAGGTAATGTCTATCGTGATTGGAAAAGTGACAACCTCGAATATTGATATTTCAATATATGCATTATTTAGGACTTCTAATCTATATTTTGTCTATGTATCCTAAGTTCATTTATTATTGGAGGAACTTTGATACGGCAGTTAGGGATGTCCCTTGACGAAGAAGATCTAATTGATTTCCTACTAAGTAGTCTTCTAATGGCTGTGTTGAGGTCAACCTTGACAATTGAAAATTTGGCGACTAGTTTGAAGGAACTTCAAATTATGTCTGCGGTAAAGTAGTATTTCCGTAATTGAGAATTACGATTGCATTGGCCTATGCAGTCTAGCAATTATAAGTTCTAGTGGCGCCATTCGGGTTTTGTAAGCTTGTTGGCGTTTTATGGAAGATTATACGATGAAATTTTCTAGCCATAATTATAGAGTGATTTTGTGATGATATCACTAAGAAAATTTTAGGAGTCTAAGATATGATCAGCTTTATTAAAGGATAGTACCCTTTGTTGGAAAGGAAAATTTATTATATGCCCAACTAGGTATGGAATGATAACACCGTAAGGAGAAACGATTAATGTCATGAATGATATATGGTCTTATTTGGTCTGATTAAATCTTTTAAGTAGTTCGGTTGGTAGTTTCCAAGAGATGGTAAAGTTATAAGGCATATAACTTGGAATAATGAATGAGGATACCTTTAAACTTTTGGGAAGTAAGGATTTATCGATGGGTTGAGTAAGTTAATGTCCTTGAAGAAAGACTGGGATTTCGTTATTCTATATCAATAGATAATCACCCACAAGCAAAGCGGGGGAGGTGTCCATCTAGCAGAATTGCTCCACCTGCAATTAAAATTCTGTAATGAGATGTTTGAGGATTTAGGGATAATTCCTTGGAAGAAATTAAAGACTTACAAACCTGAAAGTTGAAGGTAGTAACAAGTGGATTTCGGTATGATTCGGGGAGAGTGAATGTTAAGACCGATAGCTGATACCGGAAATTTCCATTTGGGAATATGTGGAATTGCCTCAGAGATAACTCTGATCTAATAATTTTGAGGATTAACATGATTATGTTATGGCAGAACCTTAGAAGATCTCGAGTGAATTAATCTGTTTAAGGATTATAATGATAGACCCCTGAAATTGTCAAGGAAACTTAAGGATTATATTTTCTGTATCGCTTGTGAATCGATGTCCTTGGTTTAAGAGGGAAAAGGAATCCTTAGTTAGCGTTACTCTTCTATTGGTCAAAATCAGCAAATTGGAAGTCTTTGTTTGAGAAATTGTGACTATTGCCTTGAAAGATAGTCTTGTCTAATAAACTAAGGATCAGAATAGTTATGCTATGATCGAAAATGATCTTGGGAATTTTCTAAGTGGATAGACATGTCTAAGGATTATGTAGACGAACTTCGATATCTCAAGAGAAAACGAGTATCAGTACTGAGAGTGAATGTCAAGGGCTTATAAAGTTGATTTGCTTTTGGTGCTTCATAGGAAATGAGATAGGAAATTTACGGGTAGGCCTATTTCCTTAAGAGAACGGAATGCTACATTCCTAAGTTGGGAAATAGAATCGTGTTTGAAATGTAGGAAATTTCCTTAGGGAAAGTTATGATCGAACTGACCCACCCTTGGTGATTATAGAGGATGTGTTCAGATTGATCTGATTGACTCATCGATGTACCAACGATATCTCGTTGTCACTAAGTATATGGGTATTGAAATTTAGGTGACGAACCTGAAACCACATCGAACCTGTGGTGACTATATGATTGTAGTCTCCAGTTCTGTTGTGTTGTGGGTGTTATCTTTTCGGTATGGACATTTTGAGATTAGAAATAGCATGACTGCTGTGTAGTTCGAGTGTTCCAGATGGATTTGGTATCTTAGGAAATGTCAATTTGATGACATACCAACAAAATGTGGAGGATGTAAAGTATCTTGTCTTAGATATTTGATTATGATTTGAAATTTATATCGGAATCTTAACCGAACTTGGTTAAGGAACTGGGATGTTAGGTTGAAATCGTGATAGTAAATGGTAATCGGATGATTAGTCCCTATATATTAAGATCTAAAATTTGAAATTCGGGGAGAATGCTCCAAATTTGAGGCATTTTGCTTATTTAAGGTTCCGAATTAAGTTAAAAAAGTGGTTAACGAAATAGATTTGTCTCATGACTTTGTAGATTTGGATCTGGAAAGGACTTGTCAAATAATAAGAATCAAGACAATTCTGATGTTTATGGTTTTTTAGGATAACCAACCTGATTTAGAAAAGAATTGGAGACATTAAGAAGGTTTCCTAATTGTAAAAATTTAATGATCGTTAAATTTTGTGGATGAAATTTCTATAAATGGGGGAGAGTGTGAGATCCTGATCCCTAAATATGATAATTATGGAATAATTATGTTGATGAAAATCATATTTGGGCTTAAGTATAGTGAAAAATTTGGTACCGAAACAAAATGATACGAAATAGGCCAAAACAAGAGAGGTGCATGAGCACCATTTACGAATGCGGCTGCTCGAGGCGAGACAGGGGTGGTGGTTGCCTACTAGGCTGGCGCATGAGCAGCGCTCGAGCACCAACCGAGGTGGAAAAATGCGCAAGGCTGTTCCTGAAGGTCATTCGACTGGCGCCCAAGCGCTAATCACTGGCCAAGCACATGTTATCTTTTCCTTCGATTTTTAAAAGGGATTTGGGGGTTTGGGGGAGTAGAACTCACGACAAAACATGAGAGGAGAGGAAGAGGAAGGAGAGGAAAGGGAAGAAGGGGGAGGAAACCTTCCGTCCAAATCCGATTAGAGCAACAATAACGGTAGATCAGGCTCAGGCATGTGTACTTTGGACATTATATACCGTTTTTACAGTGTTTTAATATCTCCATGTTATCGTCTATGGTCTGAAAACATTGTTCTATAAGATTCAACATGAATAATGCCTGAATCTCCTAACATTTGGACTATATTTCATGCTTGCATGTATATATAGTAAATTATGACTTTGATTTCATGATTTGGCTCATGTTTTGTGTCCGATTATTGTCCAAAATTTTTGACCGAAACCCTAGCTCGAAATTGAGATGTGGTTTTGTAATTAATCCATGTTATATGTGTGCTTTATGAAATATGGCTTTGATTTTGAGAATAGGCTCATGATTTATGCTCAAATTCATGACCAAAATATTGCATAGAACCCTAGCACGAAAATTTGGAAGTTATGTTTGGAAACTTGGAATTTTGATGATTTAAATGTAAATTGTTTCCTAGTAACGTTTATTGAATGATTTGCATCCGAAAACTCTGCATGGAACTGTGTTATTGAAACTATAGAAGCTTCTGGAATCGTTTGAAAGAGTGACTGAATGAAATTTGAATTTGGCCTTGAAATATGATGATTTTGATTATGAAATTTTGAACAAATGCATTGAATTAAGTTAATCAGCAAGGAAAACGGACCTAGAATTGTTGAACAGTTAGATAAAATTCCCCGACATGTCTTAAAATGTTATAATAGTAATCGAGGATAACTATCGAAGTATCGAACCATTGGACTATCGAACCATCGAATTGAGATTATACTATCAAACCATCGGCCTTTGATTATGTGGATTGAATACAATTTATCCTCGATTATTTGCCCCTTCGACTAGTGGGGTACACTAATTGGATCCTTAAAATATCAAACTAGAGTTTTTAGAAACAAATGAGATTCGGAATTGTTTTATGGATTTCGATTAGTGTTTAAATAGAATTATACTTTCTTCCTGTTTTTCATGAACGCTTCGTTTTTCTTGATATTATTGTGGTATTTTTCTTCTAGCGTAATTATGTTTTGCATGAAAATCAGAATTATGATTATCGAAATCTGTTTATATTGAACCAGGCTTTTCTCATAATTTTTGTATATGTTTCTATTCTTTAACAGTTTCTATGACCTTCTGCATTTATATTCTGCATCTAAGTATTATATTTTGCATGTTTTGGTACGTTGTTGGGTTTTGGTTGACTATTTTATTTTTTTCCTCAAGATAAGGCTATAAAGATGATACCGGATGATCATCCATAGCTAGAGTTAGTAAGGAAGATTTAGAGTCTCGAAGTCTTTTGAAAGATTTTGAAAAATCTGATAGTTGTGCATGTTCCATAGAGTTTTGTACAAGAAATTATGTATTAATAACTGCGATACATTTTGTATTCTGATGGAATAGTATTTATGCTTTCGCAGATTTACATTATGGATATAGTTGCTTCTGCTATTCTGATTATCGAATATGAATAGGTCCTAGATAGCATCTCTTATCGGATTCTAGTATAGTAGATAGGATTGTCGAATTAAAGCCATGGATGACATCTGTGATCCTGTGTATGTGTTTTGTAGGATGTAGAGTATGATATTTGGTTAGTTGTGTACTTTTTCTGGTCTTATGTTTGTGTTACGGTAATGATTTTGAGGATTGGATGTCGAGTATGTTTTGTACAGGTTATAATATACAGGTTGTATATTTGGATTCTATCTAGCTGTAGAGGAGATTCTGTCAAAATTTCTGTATGATTTAACTGATTTAAGTTTTTGTATCTATTTGACGGAGGGTCCTATAGGATTTAAAACCCGTTCCATCACACTACTCATATATGCATGTAGATTTATCGGAGGATTTCGAGTTTTGCTTTCGTTTTGCTAATATTCAAAGATTTTTACTTGTTTATGAAAAATGGATAAATATTTTGAGGAATTATGTTCATATATAAGTATATTGTAAAGAAAAATTCATAAAAATTTACATATGGGCGTACATATGGTATCCATGCTTTGTGCTTCGAGTTAAGCATTGTCTTCATTATGTGATTCACTATGTGACCTTTCCCAAGGGAAAGGCTTTGTGATTTGACCTTCTTGAGTAGACGTTTTGACCTTTTTTGTTAGATAGAAAAAGCTTTGTGCTGCATGATATAAAACCCCTTTCTAGTTTATATTTTATGAGAACTATCATAGGAAATTAAACAGAACTAATATATTCAAAAGTCTTAATATACTAGACAGATTTGAGGGCTACACCTATCATCCATGGGTGACTAAAGAAAGTGTTGTTCGGTCCCATCTATAGAAGATAATATATAGTCGGTTTTCCTATAGGTTTAAATAATAGTGATTTGGCCTCTAATTATTAGAAGTATATGTAAACCTTCCTCAAATTAATCTTTCAGTCTTTGGTTCTTTGATTTGTGTATAATTTAGATTTTTAATATATTTTGCCTACATTGACTTATATTTGATATTCGTAGGTTTCACCCACAGTTGAGATTTGGTTGGTCTCATATAATTGGGACTTGTGACTTTTGTTTTGGGTTATACTTTTGAGTACAAAACCACATTCGGACTTTGGTTGACGGGCTTTTGGATTATGATTTTACGCATTTTGTATATGTTTATAGACCCTTATCCTAATTTTGGATGCATTTGTTTGTTATATTATATACTTATAATTGTTGAGCTTTCAACTCACGCTTTTATTGTTCTTTTTGTCTTCTTTCCGTACAATATTTTAGAGCAGGTTGTAACCAATTTAATTGTTTGAATGAGTGGTTCGGAAGATCCTATGACGATTAATATTGTTATTATTGTCATTTTGGATTATATTAATATTGTGTTGGGTCACGCCCAAATTTTTAGGGTTTATTTTTTGTCATTGTTTTATTTTTTAGATATAAATTTTTATGAATTATAATTATTCTGAATTATTTTTAGAACATGCTTTGGTCCGGAGTCGGGGCCAAGGCCGTGGCATGAAGTCAATGAAATGATAACCAACATTAGGCCTCTCATTTTGGCAATGATTTATCCAATTTCCTTTGCTTCAACTCTCTTTAGTGTTTCATAGATTTCTGTGGTGACCCTGCTTGGTTCATCTCTAGATCTTTATAGTTCCACCACTATCCGGCACATATGGATTTGTTGGCTCACAGCAACCTTGTGCTTGAACTTGCCCACACAAGCTGTGACTGCCGAAATCCATGTTCTAGTGTTTTTCAGCACTATCTGTAATATACCAAACTTTTTTATCCAATTTAATTGAGATTATTTATTATTTTGGATAATTTGGGTGTGACAAAAATTAAGTAAATATTATAAAATTTTGAAAGATATTTGGATTAGTTGGGCCGGCACCCAAAGTGCACTCGTGCTGTTACCCGAGTATTGATTTGGGTTTTAAAATAAAAGAAAATTGAATATATAATAATAATAATAATAATAAAAGAAAAAAAAGGAAAACAAAATAAAAGAGAAGAAGAAGAACCATGAATGGGGAAGAAGAGGAGAGAGAGAAGGCCAAAGGAGTAGAGAGAGAAGGAGGAAACTGAGGTCCTCAAGTCTGATTCCGACTTCGAGCTAGTCAGAGAAGTGATAGAACGAATCGACGCAAGTGCACCCATACTCTTTTCATTCTCTCTTTTTTATTTTTGTTTGATCCCCATTGGGTATTATTCTCTCGATACTCGACCCATGCACACATTTTGTGAAACTCACGACTTGGGTATGAAAATTTATCTATTTATTGTCTGATTCATCATTTTTACACCGTTTTGTGCATCCCAAAACCCTAACCCCATGCTCAGATGCCTTCACCCTCATATTTTTGAGACTTTTGTATAAATTGGCTTTAGAATATCATTACCCATATCTTGTATTTGTTAGTTTATCAATTTGTTATCCGATTTGGTAGTTTTATGTGAAATTACATTTGTCGAAACCCTAACCCGTGCTCAGACCCTATTTAACAAATTATTTTGAGTTTTATATATAATTTGACTTTAGATAATGAAAGCCTATGTCTTGAATATGGTTATTTAGCAATTTGGTATCCGATTTTTCAAGTTTTGTCCGATTTTATACATACGGGACCCTAACCGGTGCCTGGCACTGTTCACCCAAGAAATTTGGGGATTTTTACATGATTTTACTTTGTTTAATTGGTATTTAGATTACATATAATTATATATGCTCAGTTTATATTTTGAAAATATTATTGTGAACCGTTTATGAAGGAATTATTGTCCAGAAGTTTTAAAGTTACGTTTGCCTCGATGTGGTAAGGATTTCCTAATTTTTGCCATGCTTATGTTAAATTGTGTATATGTTTAAAGTCATGAGAATACTAAGTAAATGATAATATGTTTTGTATCTAAGGAAAATGAGAATTTTATAAAATATAAGAAGGGAATGCCACATTTGATATGTTTATGATTCGTTCTCCCGGAGTGAGAATTTTGTATAAGAAATTTGGTGGACTTTTACTTAAAGAAAAAGAAATTATAAAACTTGGACCACGAATTTGTATTTCAGAGGATAATATTCCCTAATATGTCATAGATATTATAGTAAAAACTCAAAAATTATCCAGATCGTGTATTATAGTGGATAATATTCTTTGGAATGTCTTAGAATATTATTGTGGAACCACGAGGACTACCTCTGGGCCACGGAGGATATGGTGGTATATGTGATATGACCCCACATATCGGGTTAAAGGTATACTGTTTACCATGGGGTGTTAAACGGCGTGGATAGCGCCTTAGAATGTGTGGAAGCATACATATTCCTTTCCTCGTTCTACCGCACCATTAGTTGATAAAGTCTATTGGCCCTGGTCCGTAAAGATAAAAAAATTTATGTATGTTATGGAACCCTAAGAGAAGAAAGATAAAATATAAAAAGTTATTTATATTCCAAAAATGTATTTGTTCATGTTTCATGTTATACGTCATATATCATACTCCTATCCCCTTCCCTATTCTGTTTTAAATATATTATATATTATCATTGATTATATTGTACTTGCTGAATATTTGGCTCACCATTACTGTTTTTCTTATCTCTAGATTAGTATGAATTTATACCTGATAGGACAGGGTAGAGGATTAGAAGTCGGCTAGGCATGAATATTTTGGAGGATAACTTTGAGGACTTAGTTTTTATAATTTTTGTACTCTTATGTAGTGCTTTTGTATATTTTGTGGAGGATTTTTATATTGATGTAGTTGTATGTTTCATAATATACATGTAGTTTAGCTCTTGCTGTAATAGATGGTTGTGAATGCTTCCATAAAGTTTTATGGTTTATATAGGCATCTAGTGGCATTTTATTTGAATCAATGTCATACCCGAAGTTATGACATTGGCGCTACGTGTTTATTATGGCTTTTAGATCCTGTATGTTTATATGCAGTGGATATATATGTCTGTTGTACAGGGATTTGTACAGGTTATATTTGTCTAGCAGTCATTTTTTTGCTGGAACTCTACCGGATTTTGGTTAGAAAAACATGGTCCGTCACACTATAAGTTGGTGACAGTCGAGTTTTAACAACCAGATTAGTTATGATGTATAAGATAAGGCAATCATGAGCTTGTTATGGGATTCACACTTAAGCGACATTCACCCATTGGATTTTCAAAATATGTCATGAGTTAGTTAAGGGATGTATACATAAGTAATATTCATTAGTCTGCTTTCCAAAATCTACCATGAGCTAACTCATAAGAATTGTGCTTGGGTTACCTTGGTCAAAAAGTAACGGAGCAAGCCAAACACGAGTAGCGTGCTCGAGTAACTCTGCCTTATGTCTCATTTTGATTTATAGTGATGGGTCTGATCAATATTCCCTATAGAAACCCTCTTTTTCACTCATTTGAGTGTGGCAAACCAAGAAAAACAAGCTGAAAGAGAGAAAGATAGCAATGACAGAAACATTATTTTATTGTGGAGCTTCAAATGTTAAGGTTCATCTTCCGATACTTGGAGAAAATTTCAATATTCCATGAAGAGGGTCTAGGTCCATGATTGGGAAGAACCAATCCCATGTAAAACTATTCAATAAAGGTTACATTCTAGGAATTACTTGATTATATGAACTAGTCAGTCATAACCACCAATTATAAATTTTCTCTCTTTTTATAGTTGAAGTTCCTTGAATGTCGCTCCTAGATTGCCTAAATATGGTTACTCAAATGGGCTTTTATGTTGGTAATTTTTATTGCACTTTAGTGACTTTGATACATAAAATTGTGGAATGATTTTGATTAGAAACAATAAGGTGTCTCAAGTCTAAGGAAATTTGTACTACTTTTATTAAGTGCTCTTATTCAACAAGGATCAAAACTTCCATACATAAGTCACTAGTTCACGTCAATTTAATTTACTCATTCTCTAATAAGCACCTACACATTTACATAGTGTTGACTACATATTTCTTCAAGTTAATTCAGTAAACTCATTTTTTAATGAGTTCCTACACATTTAACATAGAGTCAACTACATAAATTATGCCCTTCAATGGGCTATCATAATGAGCACTAATCTAACTCAATCACTAATATCTCATTGTAATGATTGTATGATTGAAAATATTTAACATCCGAGCTTATAAAGTAACTCGAGCTTAAAAGTGTAATCTCATAATAATTTTTTTTTTTTTTTGGTAAGTAAGTATTTTGGATTAATGAGAGAAAAAATTACAAAGGCTATGTATTAAATCCAAGTATTTTGACTTGGAGATGATGCATAAAACGCTAGGGCATACCCCGAGCAGTTTGTACATCAAAATACACACAAAATAAAAACTCACAACACAGAGGTCCTTCAGGAGAACATCCATGGTCATCAGACCAAAATGGATATTGCAAACAACTCGGACAAAATACCACCACAGCCAACCAGGGCCACGGCCAGCATCTTCCTATATCAACGCCTCAGAACCGATCAAAGGGAAATCGGAATCAAGAAACCGTGAAGCCCGGGGCACCATCTGCTGGATAGCCAACAATCAAAATATGCACTATGGATAGGAAAACATCACAGCAGCCAATCCATATTTAGCACAGGAAAAGAGCCATGGCATCATATAACCCAGCTCCTACTTAAATCCACACAGCAGCATCAGCAATGGTTTTGAGACCACTGTAAGAAAATGAAAATAGCTTCAGCATCATTCCACTGCCCATGCAAAAGCAGCAGCAGCATGACACCAACAACAAGATCAGCCATTCCAGCAGCATCTTCGAAGAGGACTGCACATCATAAGGCGGATCAAGAACTCAATCCAGCTCCTCAGCGCTGAGCCACAACTGTATCCAAACCTGAGTGATGGTCTGAGACCACACAGCAGCAGCGCCAGATCACTCAACAACCGACATTAGAGCACCACCAAAACCAGCAATTCATCATGCCATGAAAGCAATAAAGAATTCCATGCAAAATTTCGACAGCAGCTGCCAATTCAACACAGCAAACAGAAATTTGCATCCTTCCACCAATGGCTCATACAAACCAAATGAAAACAGCATCCATGGCCCAACATTCCACACCGAACCATAATCTACCGCAAGCGTTGGTACATGCAACTGCTTCCAATCACAAGCAGCCGCCGACAGTATCAAGGATCAACACAGGGGGATCAATACAAAGTGATAACGAGGAACATCACACACCAAAACCACACCCGATCCAACAGCTGCAGGATTTCAAGGATGAGGAGACCAAGCTTTCTTGGGTGCAGAATTACGCCGACGGGCCATTCGTTGCCACCCATTTACAGCCTGCCTAGCAAAAAGTTCATCCTCATTCCAACGGGCAGGATGCCCCAGATGGAACGCTAACGCGAAAGCACGGGTCACTGAATCAGAACCCACAACACCATCATCCGGGTCCACATAGGACAAAGCCGGAGCAAATTCACGGCCAGATTCACTGGGAAGCATTGTTTCAGTAGAGTCCACAGCTGAGCAAACTGGACGATTGACATCCAAAGGTTCGATAGGAGTAATTCATCCAGCTGGATCAGACTGAATCAAACAATGTTTCCGAGCAATCCGAGAGATAGAATCAGGAGTAATATCGGGATCAATCTCAGCGGACGGACCAGGAGCACACTGAGCAGGTGAGGAAACAGGGGGCAACTTCGATGCAGCTGTTGCCACCACAGGGAGAGCGCCATCAGCAGAGAGGGGATCACAACAGGGCTTCACTGCATAATCCACCTCAGAGATCTCAGTAGGGACACCAATAGCATGCAGAGGCACTGGGATTTCAATAGTGGATTTTGAGAAGGATTCCTCATCATCCTTTACACTGGGTAAAGCCCTAGACACAGAACCAGCTTCAACCGGAACCACAGAATCTACATTAGAGATGGCAGGGGCATCAGCAAGGTCAGCATCATGAGGGCCAGCACCCAATTCAGAATCGGCCGAACTGCTCCCAACTACACAGCAATCCATCATCAACAGAGATGAGCTAGCCTCAAGCCCCTCAGCCCTTCCAGACAATGCCAGCAGGGGTGAGAACTCCTCCACACCCTCAGAAAATTCAGAAGTTGGGACCGATTGCACAGCACAGCCACTTTCCACCTCCACTAAAACCGGAGCCTTATTGGCAAAAGCCTCCTCCTTCAAGTTAGCTGTAACACCAACAGAGCCAAAGCAAGGCCCTAAAAAAGGGTCAGAATCGTGCCTCATCTTCACGTCATACTCTGGCTGGACAGAAGCCAAAGGACATGAAGGGGAAGATCCAAATCCAACCACAACGCCACCAGATTCCAGAGGCTGAGAAGAAAAATTCTACTTAGGCTTCGGATCCTCTGCCACCAACACAGAGCAGCTCTGTTTGGAATTGTAGTCAATCAAGCAGCCATTAGGCTTCCAATGATAGATAACCTCCACCTCACCTGTCAATGGAGACATCTCGGCTCCAACAGATATCCTAATTTTATCAGGGAGAATGACATCCCTACCCACCTCCACGCAAATCCATGCAGCATGCAAATAATCCATCCTAGCATTTCGTGGATCAAGACAGAGAGGACGCCCCACTCGACTTGTAATCCAACTTAAACCAATTGGGGTCCAAAATTCAAATGGAACATTTAGCAGGCTAATCCAGACAGGAACAGACTTAAGGGATTCCTGATTCAAAACCATGCCGGGAGTCCAACGCTTAAGAAATAAGGGTTTTTTCCGAAAAAACCAAGGGCCGTGCGCCAAGTAAGCGGACAGATGAGCATCAGAATCAAAATTGAAGAAGAAGAATCCCTTGCCGTTAGTTGCAACACGATTAATCCCATATTTTTCCCAGATACTACGAGCAATGGATCTAACAGCCAGGAAGTGAAGAGGCTTTTCGAAGAAAAACCCAACCAGAGTGTAGCCCCAAAACTCCCGGCACTGCTGAGTGACTTCCTTCGGAGGAGAAATGAAGGGGTCGATACCCTCGGGAGAAAGGGAAGGGAAGTATTTTAGAGAGTCTAAGGAGCGTAAACTCCTGCTCTGGGAAGAATGAGACCAAGAAGGAATTTTTGAAAGCTTGCCAGCAGTGTTCTTCTGGATGATAGCCATCCAAGAAGGAGGAATAGAATCTTCGATCACAAGGTCTTTTCGGAGACCCTTGGATTTCAGGGAAGACAAAAAAAGAGCATCTGGGGCTGGTGATAGCGATACGACCGACCGCCTCAGCTGCGGGAAATCATTCGCGTCCTCTTGTTGCTTCGATTGCTGAAAGGAAAACGAAGGAGAGGGAAGACCATGGGAGCCGAGGTCCGAGAGCGGGCCATGGGGAACCCCGAAAGACCGGCCATGGTCGGCAACGGCGGCACCAACGCCGGGGAAAGCGGAAGGATTTGAATTTGAAATCCTAGAGAGAAGAGAGAGATTCTCTCTCTAGCGACCAACACAGCGTTTTGGATTAGGGTAGTTATGACTACGTTTCATAATAATTTTCTAGTTAAATAACTCAAACATAGGGATTATATCATGCAAATAAATAATCAAACTTAAGCATGATCATTATAAATATCTTGGATAATAATTGTACAAGACTACAAATAATGTAACACCCGGTTCCTGGATCAATGAGCTTGTCAATTTACTTTGGGTTAATTTGGGGTATATTGAAAATAATTATGTAATGTGAATTTGAGGGAAATTTGGAGCAAGGAAGTAGAATTGGTACTTAAGGCACGCCTAATATGCGCTTGTATTCTTTTGGCAATTTAGGCACACCTGAGGAGCACTTAAGGTGACGCACAAGCGTATTTAGCTGAGTGCTCACGCTCTAGGAACGGAAGGCCAAGAAGGAAGCTGACTTCCGTTAGAGAGAGAAGCTCTCGCTTCTCTCTACTTTTCAAATTCCTATTTGAAATTTGAACTTGTTTTCAGCGGAGCTCCTCCTCTGGCCGGGCGGTGCCGGAGCCGGCCACGGCCGGTCTCCTGGCTGCTCCGCCAGGTTGCCTCCCATTTTCTGTCTCCAGCTCTCTTCCTATCCAGACCTCAGATCTAGCTTCGTCGGCATCCTCTGAGGTTTCAACTGAGGCTGTGAGCTCGGGCCGATACCCCCACCATTGTCCGTTAAGAATGATTCCTTAGAAGCTTTGGCTTCTCTCTAGAGTGCCTTTCAAATTTCAACCCTGAAATTTGAGGCCTTTGTTTCTTGTCGCCGCCGGCAAGTTTTGTGGTACTGTCAGTTTTCTCCCACCCTCCTTGTGTCCGTAAAGGACGTCTCACGCTCGCTGTTATGTTCTTCCCTGGTGTCTCTGATTGGGCTGTTGGCTCTTGCAAGTTAGCCCTTTTCTTCGACTGTCATAGCGATTCCTGCCTTGGCGCCTGCTGCTCGAGACGGATCTGCTTGGGGTTTTTTTGCAGAAGTCCTCACCTATCAGATGCAGTTGCTCCAGAGAGAAGCTTTGGATTTCTCTCTGGGTTTTTCAATTTTCAATTTTCAATTTTCAAATTTCAATTTTCAAATTTCAAATTTTAAAATTCAAATTTGAAATTTGACTTTCTGCGGGTTTCTCGCCTCCATGGATTTGGGATGGGCTTCCGTGCCCCAGGCCGTTGTGGTTGTTGGGGCTGACTGTCTCTGTTTCTGGCTCAGATGTGAAAGCTTCGGATCTATTTTGGGTAGATCTGCCATGCTCGCTTAGTTGCAAGTGGCTTGCTCTCCTGCTATTTTTTCTCGATACATTGATGCTGTATGAGGTTGTTGCTCGTACTGCGCATCTGGCCTTGTTATTCTGGACGTGCCACGGTGTCTATGTTATTGGATGGTTTCTTTGCCCGGAGGCCGATTTGCTGACCGATTTGGGATGGAGACCGATTTGGCTTTGGGCCCGATTTGGATTTATTGAGCAATCTGATTGTGAGCTGAGGCCGAGTAGGAATGCTGTCTTGGCATGTCAATTGCCAATTTGGAATTTCAGTTACTGATTGAGCATGAGGCCGGTTTGGCTTCGAGGCCAGTTTGGCGTTGCTGACATGGCATGTCAAATGCTGTGTGGTTTTGCGATTCAGTTGCCGTTTTTGATTTTCGGCCGGTCAACTCTTCTTTGGTCGATTTCAATGCCGTATTCAATGCCGATTTCTTTTGCCGACTTGTGGCTGATTTCAAGTGCAGTCTTGAGGCCGATTTCAATTGCCGATCTCTTTACAGGTCTCGCATTGCTGACCATTTGCCGAGTTGAATTTGAGGATGCCGATTTGGTATTGAGGTCGATGTGGCTCTGTGGCCGGTTTGCCTCTGCTACTATGGCAGACCAAATGCCGATTTGGGCTTGAGGCCGGTTTGGCCTTGCTGAGCTGGAAAAGTTGGCTTCAGGTTGATGGAAGCTGCTTCAGTAAAAGTCTTGCTTCTGTTTTTGGATCGAAGGAAATCTCTCGGTTCTAGTTGCTGTCGCTACTTCAATTCCTTGATTATTCGGCTGTTGGTAGCTAGTTGATGAAACCATTTGAAGCTGTCACTTGTCAGCGAGGTCACAGCTGGTGCATGTTTACCAGCATTTTTGTTTTTCTGTTGGTTTCATTCATTGTATCAAAGTGCTCGGGGTATGCCCTAGCGATTATGGTTTATCCCCAAGTCGGAATAACACTTGGAGATAAATCATTACTTGTAAATTTTTTCTCCCATTAATCCAAATCACTTATCAAAAAACAAAAAAAAAAAAAGCTCACGCTCTAGGAGTGCTTGAGGTTTGAGCGTATTTACCAGAGTGCTCACACTCAATGAGTGCTTGAGGCGGTGCTCGTACATGGCTTGGGGTTAGGTGCAGTGCCTAACTTGTGCTTGAGGTGGCCCTCGTACACCTGTTCAATTTTATAAGGAGTCATGCACTATTTTTGGTCATTTTTTATGGGAAGAAAGAGAAAGGAGAGAGAAAAAGAAATAAAGGAAGAGAGAGGAAGAGAATAAGACAGATTTTTAGGTATGCTTTTGTCAAATCTATCGGATTAGAGGCTGAGACAGATATCTTTAAGTCATATCTTTAATCTATGGGAGGTTCTAATTTTCATAATATTGTACTTAAGAGTAATTAAGGTAATATAACCAAAATTAGGCTTAAATATATGTAAAAAATTAGTATCGAAAGCAAAAAGAGGAGTCACGAGGTTCGGCACCAGAGTGGCGCCCGAGGCGCGCCCAGGGCACATTTGACAGAATAGCCATGCCCGAAGCATGCTTAAGTCGCATTTGGCAGAATGCCATGCTCGATGGGTGCTCGATGCAGGCTCAAGAGTGGACTATACTAATATGCTAGCGATTGACTGGTGCTCAAGCGCTAGTCTATTATAAAGCATGCAACGGTCTTCTTCCGCGTCATCTTCCACATGGAAAGAGATAGAGAAGAGAGAGAGAGAGAGCATGCAAAGGAGAAGAGAAAGAAGGAGGAAATCAAGGCTTTCGGGTGCAATTATGGCTTGGAGCTAGATAGAAAAGCTGTAGATCGGGTTCAGGCAAGTGCACTCATATACTTTTCTCTCATTCGTTTCACTTTTCGTTCCGTTCTCTTCGGGTATTTTCATCCCGATACCCGTCCATACTTTTATTTTATATTACTCTTGACTTGAGCATGCATATATATTGATTTCATGTCCGATTTCTTAGTTTTATACAGTATTTAATACGTGAAACCCTAACCCCATGACCAGAGCACTTTTACCCATTATTTTGGATTTTATGTATAATTTGGCTTTAGATAATTGAAACCTGCATTTTGAGCAGGAATATTTATTGATTTAGTGTCCAATTTCCAAGTCTTGTGCGATTTTGTCTCTAAAGAAGCCCTAACCCATGCCCCGCTATTTTCTCTCATTTAATTTGAGATTTATGCATGATTTAGCCTTAGATAATTAAAATTTGAGCTTATCAACATGGTAAATTTGGTATTTGTACACATGTATTATGTATATGTTATTTTGTGTATTTTGAAAATTATGTTAGACATGGTATGAAGGAAATTTACCATTCGGAAGCTCCAAAACAATGTTTGGCTCGTTGTGAAAAGAATTTCTTATTTTTCTAAGCTCCATGTTAATTTGTGCATGCATCTAAAATCAAGTAAATGCTTAAGCGTCCAAGCAAATGATTATATGTTTCGGTATCCATGAAATATGTGAATTATGCAACGTATAGGAAGGGAACTCCACATTTTGATATGTTTTATGACTCATTCTCCCGAACTGAGAACATTGTATAAGAATATGGTGGACCTTCCCATAAGAATAAGTAATTATTAAGTTAGACCAAAAATTTATATTTTAGAGGATAGTATTCCCTAACATGTCTTAGAATATTACTGTGGAAGCAAGAGAATTACCTCTGGGCCATGAGGGATATGGTAGCATATGTTTTATGGCCTGTATATTGGGCTAAAGGTATATTGCTCACCACGGGATGTTAAATTGTGTGGGTTTGTACCTTAGAATATATAGAGAAAATACATTCCTTTCCTTGTTCGACTGCATAGTTAGTTGGTAAGGCCTATTAGTCCTGGTCTGTAAAGATAAATAAATTTCTACATATTTTAGAATCTAAAGAAATTAGATATAAAATGAGAAAAGATAAATGGTTTTTGGAAAGTGCAGTTAATCATGCTTCATATATATGCATCTATATATATTGCTCCTATTCCCTCCCTTGGTTTATTTTGAGTATATTGTGTATTATTTTTGATTGTATTGCACTTACTGAGCATTTTGGCTCACTCATTATTTTTCTTTGCCTCCAGATGAGCACAAGCTTATACTCGATGGGGTAGAGGAGGGATAAATTATTGGCTAGCCTATGGACACGAAGGAAATTTATTATGGATAGAGATTTTGTGATCTTGTACCTTATGGAGTACTTTTGTATATTATTGATGAACATGTAATTATATATGGATGATGGATAGATAGCTTAGTTTCCACTGTGTATATGGTGGATGTATATGCTTCTACAAGTTGTTTATGGTTTGTATGGAGGTACCTAGTGGCATCTCTCTGTCCGACGTTATGTCCGAAAATAGGACATTAGAGCCACGAATATATTGTGGCCATGTGGATCCTGTATTGTGATTATTTTGTTGAAAATTTGTATATGTACAGGGTTTTATATAGGTTATATTAGTTTGACGGCTGCTTTTTAGCCGAAACCTTACCAGTTTCCGGTTAGGAAGTGTGGTCCGTCACAATCTATTTTTGTGTTCATTTAGTTTTACTTACATTTGGTGGATTTAATATACATGCCTATTGTAATGGAACAGATCCTAATCCCTATAGGACCCTTCGTCAGACCGATTCAGAACATAATCATAAATTTAAATCCTTAATTTCTACAAAAATTTTGGTAGTGTTCTATCTAAAATTGGATAAAAATCCAAATATACAACATGTATATTATAACCTGTACAAGCATACAACTATTTGGATATCACATTTCAACCTACAACACACATATATAGGACCACCAATTTGCCATTTCCATCCATGGCTCAAATATAATCCTATCCACTAAATCAGAAGCATATAAGAGATGTCGTCTAGAACCTATACAGAATCCTGAAAACATATAGCGGAAACAACTACACAAACCTGCAGAAGTGTAATTTCTATTTCATCACATGCATCACATACATTTCATATACTTAATCCATATACACAGATCCTTGTACAAAATCTAGTATTTACATTCAAACTGTATCTTTCCAATATTCTCCAAAATACTTCAGGTCTCCAAACTGTATTTACATGCAGAATATAATGCTATCATGCAGAATATAGGTGTAGATGAAAAGTAATAGGGAAATATTCAAGGAGCCGAACACATACAAAAACTATGAGAAAACATAATTCAATACAAGCCAGTTTCGATATTCATAATTCATGCTTTCATGCCTAACATATATATATTAGAATAGAAAGACCACAATATTATCAGAAGAATAGAAGCATTTACAAAAAATAGGAATAAAGTATAATTCTATTTAAACACTTATCGAAATCCATAAAACAGTTTCAAATTCATTTGTTCTTCAGAAATTCTAGTTCGATATTCTAAGGACCCATCTAGTATACTCTACTAGTCGAAGGACAACTAATCAAAGACAGATTGTGTTCACTTCACACAATCAAAGGACGATGGTTCGATAGTTTGATGGTTCGATGATATACATTTTAATTTGATAGTTCGATAATTCCATGGTTCAGTAGTATCCTCGATTACCGTAACCGTAAAGTTCTAAGGTATGCTGAAAAACCTTATCTAATTGCATGATAGTTCTAGGTCCGATTTTCTCACTGATTAACTTAATTCAGTACATTTGTTTGAAATTTCATAATCAAAATTTCATCATATTTCATGGCCAAGTCCAAGTTTCTTTTAATTACTCTTTCAAACAATTTCAGAGATTTTCATAGTTCAATAATATAGTTTCATACAGAGTTTTCAGATACAAATCATTCGATAAACGTTACAGGGCAACAATTAACAATTAAATCATCAGATTTCCATGTTTCCAACATGATTTTTCAAATTTTTGTTCTAGGGTTCGATAGAAAACTTTCGGGCTTAAATCGAACGCCAAACACATGTTTATTCATGAAATTGATGACATAATCCCAAATACAGATATGAAATCATGCATTTAAACCAAAAACCCCCAATTTTTTGAGGTAGGGTTTACACTACACTGTCCGGACACAAAATGGAGGTAAAACGTGAGCCAAATCATGAAATCGGAGTTATCAGTTACAATATACATACATAAATAGGAAATCTAGTCCAAAAGTATGACATTCATGCAATATTCATGTCAAATATTACAGAACAAGGTTTTTGGAGCATAAACGATAACAATGAGATATTAAAACACTGTAAAAACAGTATATAACATTCGAAGTATACTTGTCTGAGTCTGATCTACTATTATTCTTATCCAGATTGGAGCATAATAGAAGATTTTTCCCTTTTCTTCTCTTCCCTCTCCTTCCTCTCTTCTCCTTCTCGTGCTGTTGTCATTCCTCTGCTCTCCCCCAACCCCCAAATCCTTTTAAAAATCGAAGGGAAAGAAGGCTTCACATGACTTGTGCTTGATCTACTATTATTCTTATCCAGATTGGAGCATAATTGAAGATTTTTCCCATTTTCTTCTCTTCCCACTCCTTCCTCTCTTCTCCTTCTCGTGCTGCTGTCATTCCTCTGCTCTCCCCCAACCCCCAAATCCCTTTAAAAATCAAAGGGAAAGAAGGCTTCACATAACTGGCGCTTGATCTACTATTATTCTTATCCAGATTGGAGCATAATAGAAGATTTTTCCCCTTTTCTTCTCTTCCCTCTCCTTCCACTCTTCTCCTTCTCGTGCTGCTATCAATCCTCTGCTCTCCCCCAACCCCTAAATCCCTTTAAAAATCGAAGGGAAAGAAGGCTTCACATGACTGGCGCTCAAGCACCAGTCGAGCAGTCACTTGCACAAAATTGTGCTCGATGGGGCACTCGAGCACCTAAAGCACCCTCCTCATAACACACTCCACTCCCGCCTTGCCTCGAGTGGCCATCAGGTGCTTGTCAGGTGCACATCGAGCCTGCAGCATGGAAGCGTTGCGTTTTTGCCACTTGGGATCCATGTTGACCCTTCTAACCCAATTTCTCATATCCTTGGACCGTAATTTTGATTATATAATCTTAATAAATCATGATTATCATAATTTAAAACCCGAAATCTTATTTACATAATAACATTTCTCAGTTTATAACTTTGATCCCCAATTTTACCAATTCTGGAATTTTGGGCTTTTCAATCTGATTCCTCCTATTCCTTTTAACCACAATTCATCTATTTTAATTTAATTACCTCCCAATTATCATATTTTGGAAATCTAAAACCTCACCACCCATATTAATCATATCTTGGAAACCGATACCTTACAAGGCCCATCTTCCTCTTTCTACTTCCGAACTCAATTTTCTATTTTTTAAACCTAATCATTAATTATTACTAATTAAATTTCACCCTAATTATCGTATTTTGGAACTCGAGTCATCACACATATTATTTTACTTATCCCATTTGGACTCCTCGTGCTTACCTATCATTTTTACTAGATGTTTTGGGATTTTGCTTAAATTTTGTTATTATTTGAGAAGTTTTACTTGTTTTATGAAAATGGGTAACTATTTTGAGATACCATGTGCGACGGAATGGGATTTTTTTTTTTGCAACACAGGATCTGGATGCCATCTATGACCCATATACTTTTAACCATAAGAAGTATAGCGGAAGTTATTCTAACATTTACGGAAGCATTCATATTCATTCCAAAATGTTCATTTCCGAGTACATAATCGAAAATGTCGAACTATAAAGTTCATGAATCAAAGTCAGATCATTACAATGATATCCTCCAAAATGAGCTTCTGAGTCTTTAATGATCCTTCAGACAAGCTCTAATCACTCCAACTCGTCAGGCACAAGCTCTAAAGTTTCATCTGTAGGGGGAAAAACAGAAAACAGTGAGCTGGAGCTCAACAAGGTACATGCCGATTATCGTAAAATATTTGTGTTGTCAGGTGGATGCATAGTTATTAATAACAGTAACAGATCAGAAAACTAAAGTAATCAATGCGGGAAAGATCAGAACAAAATTATATGTCATGCTATATTCAATACTTAGCCGGATGAAGGTCGAACAGAAAGTCAGAGCAGAAGACAGAGTCGATTTCGTCATGGGAGTCTTCTCTTATTCTTCGGAGGAAGCATTAATCGAGGATAGATTGTGTTCAGTCCATACAATCCAAGGCCGATAACTGAACAGAAGTATCCCATCTCGTGGGATAGGTGTGCCACCCGAAGGTAGGCCAGAACTAAGCTTTCCTCCTGACCGTAATGCCCCGAGGACAGGGCGGACCACAAATAGCTCCATGGACAGAGTTCGCTTTCCTCCTGACCATAACGCCCTGAGGATAGGGCGGACCACAATTAACTCTATGGACAGAGTTATCCTCGATTACTACCATAAAGTTCTAAGGCATGCCGGAGAACTTTATCTCCCGAAACTAAAGTCAGAACTTATTCGTCTTATCATAAGCCGGTTCAGAGTTTATCTTTGTTTGGATCTTATGAGAAGGGAGGCCGGACTTCATTTTCTTCACAGAAAAGCCGGAGCTCAAATGCCGGAGTTCTTTTTCGACAAAAAGCCGGAGTTCTTTTTCAAGAAAAGTCGGAGTTTAAGAGCCGGAGTTGTTGTGCCTCAAGGGAAGGCCAGAGTTGTTGTGTTTTCATGTTTTAAGGGTCGGACCTGATTTTAATATGCACAAAGCCGGACTTGATTTTAGCATGAACAGTGCATGAACATGGCCGGACTTGATTCATTCTTGCAAAAGGGCCGGACTTGATTATTTCATGCAAAAGGGTGAACCGGACTCGATTTCAATATGAAAAGGCCGAACTTGATTTGTTTTACAGACAAGGGCCAAACTTGATTGTAACAGCAAGGGCCGTACTGGATTTTAATATGCACAAAACCGGATTGCACAAAGCCGGACTTGATTTTTGCCTTAAGAAAACCGGACCTGATTTCTTCCCTCAAGAAAGCCGGACCTGATTTCTTTACTACATGAAAACTGAACTTGATTTCTTCCCTAAGGAAACAGGACCTGATTTATTCACTCAAGAAATCCGGACCTGATTTCTTCACTACATAAAAACTGAACTTGATGAAGAAGGACCGGACTTGATGCTCCATGGAGAGAGACCGGACTTGATGCTGCATGGAGAAAATCCGGACTTGATGCTTCATGAAGAAAATCCGGACTTGGTGTTTCATTAAGGAAAACCGTACATGATCTTTTATTAAGGAAACTGAAGTTGATTGATCATAAGGAAAAACCGAGCTTGATTTGCATTAAGGGAAAAACCGAACTTGATTCTGGACTTGATATTCACTAAGAAGCCGAACTTGATTCCTTCTTAAGTGAACCGAACCTGAATTTCATTAAGAAGCCGAACTTGTTTTATCATTAAGGGGGGGAAAAGCCGATTTGATTTCAACATGAAAAGGGCCGATGCTTACAAATGCCGATTTCACTTTTAGTTCAGATTTTATGAAATTTTGGGTTTTGTAGAAAACAGAAGGTAGAGAACATAGAACATGTATAACTTAAGCAGTCACTTTAAAACGGTAAGCATTCTAAATCACTAGCAATTTTCTTAAAACTGGTATGAGAAACGAGGGTTCTTGAAGCATGAACTTTTAAAGCTGGGGTACTCTTAGCAATATTCTTAAAAAAACAGACTAAAAAGAGTAATATACTGAAGTAAAAAAAAGAACAGAGTGTACACTTACCTGAGAGTTGATTGCCTAAATTTTACCGTCTTGAAGCTTTTCCCCTTCGCTCTCTTCCTTCTGCTTGCCTGTGCATCAACCAACACCAGGTTTATATAGAGGAGGGGTTTGGTGGAGTAAGTGGGATAAGTTACTTACTCCGGTACTTCTTTTCAGGGGGTAGGTGGAGTAACTAGGTTGGTTCTCTTACTTCATTTGGTCGCCGCCTAGTTGGATTCTAACTGAACAATAAAGTTTACTTTTGTCTTTAGTTGCCATTAATTAAATTCAGGCCAACTGCTCCATTTTCACGTTAGCGGCCCACTCTTTGTTGGTTAGCCTTTTTGGGCCGGTTGTGTTTTTCATTAAATGGGCCGATTTCGAATTCTATGGAGGAGGCCGGTCCATCTTTTATTCACAGAAGGGAAGCCAGGCTTGATTACAAGGCTGGGCTGGGTTTCCATGGGAGGAGGCCGGTTAACATATTAAATTTTGGATCTCACACCATGTTTATGAATAAAAATATTTATAAAGAGAAAGTCATGAAAACTTACATATGAGCTTTGTATGTGGTATCATATAAGTGCTTCGGGTCGGGCCCTATCTTTGCATATTTTATTTGATATATGTACTTTTTTTCATAGTGAAAAGCTTGTATTTGACCTTCTTGAGTGGAAGTTTTCTACTTTTTTACTAGATAGGAAAAGTTTCAGATTTGTGATATAGAGACCTTCCCCACTTTGTATTTTTATGAGAATCATCGTAAGAAATTAAATGAAACTAATATATTTGAACATCCTAATATATTCAGATAAACTGGAAAATTGCACTCCATATCCATGAGTAGTAAAAGAAAGTGGCTTCGTCCCCGTCTATTGGATAGAATATGTAGACAGCCACTCTACAAGTATAAATAGTAATGATATGACCTAATGTCAATCTTTCAGTATTTAGTTCTCCCGTTTGTGTATATTTTAAATTTTTGATTATCTGTATTTGATTTAGGTGCTTGAGACTTTGATTTGAGATTCGTAGGTTTTGACCTTCATTTAGATTTGGGTATCAGATTTTGTTGGTTTCATATTTTCGGATTATTTGGCCTTTGCCTTTAAAATATGAACTTCAAGTACAAAATCACATTTGGACATTCATTTGGCATTTTTTATATTTGGGCATAGTTTTTATGGGTTTCGTATATATTTTATTGATCTTTGCTCTAATTTTGGATACATTTTGTGACGGACCAAAAATTCTACCAAAAATCTAGCAGAGTTTCGTCTATAAAACGGACGTCCGTCAAATACAAAAACCTGTACAAAATCCTGTACAGAATCCATAGCATACATACAACATGAACACAGGATCCCAATCGCCACAACAAACATACAAGTGGCACCGACGTTGCAACTCCGGTATGACGTCGGCTCAAAAAGGATGTGTGAGATCCCACATCAGATGGAGAGGATAACGAGCGTGCTTTATAAGCTGTGGAGACCTTTCCCTTGTAGACGCATTTTGGGGGCCGTAGGTCTGTTAGGAATAAAAATGTGTGAGCCTGGCTCAAAGTGGACAATATCTACATGTGTGTGCCCGGGGACATTACAAATAGTATTAGAGACGGGGCTCAATTCAGTGTGCCAGCGCAGACGTTAGGCTCCCAAGGGGGGGTGGACTATGATGTCCCACATTGGATGGAGAGGAGAACGAAGCGTGCCTTATAAGGGCGTGGATACCTCTCCCTTGTGGATGCGTTTTGGGGGTGGTGGAGGCCGTTTACCAGGAATAAAATCGTACGCCTGTGTGAAAAAGTGGACAATATTTACAAGCGAGTGCCCAGGGACATTATAGGATGTTAGTTAGGAACCAATTACAACTATAAAAGATACATGTGGAAGCTACTACATCCATCAATGGACAGTGAAAACTATCTATACATCTATCATCATCATGACATATACATAACCATAAGTATCAAAATAATTATTACAATATCCATGCCTAATACAATATAACAAAACTATGTCCTTGAAAGCTTCCTAATCCATATCAGCTGCCTATCCTGAACTTATAACCTATTCAGACTTGTCAGGTATAATGGCTTGCTCATCTAGAAGGAAAGATAAGCAAGGGTGAGCTAACAGCTCAACAAGTACATTATAATCAAAAGTGGTAGACAACATAAGCGAAGATAAGCAAGGAGAAGAGATATAATCATGAAAGAGATGCATAAATGGGAACATGATCAAATATGCTTTAGAATACAATTTATTTCTTTTTAGGATATACTTTATTCATGCTTATTTCTTTTTGCAAACTAGAGTCAATAAGCCTTACTAAAGGTGCGAGAGAACGATGAGAGGAATGTGCTACTCTACACATTTGAAAGTATCGGCTACATTTTAGGTCTACAGCTACTCGACCATCGGCTACATATAAGGTTTGCAGCTATTCGACCATCATATATGCCGCCACATGTACCCTCAGGGCTCAGAGACAGTCCTCGTCCTTCCATAGTAATATCCAAATGTTTGCCAAGAGTATTACCCACTGAAATACATGGCTAGGATAATTATTAAATCTTTACTGTAATGCTATTGGTAGGCCAAGGGATATTACCTTTGTATCACAATTCCATGGTCCTAGTTTCACGGGTTCTTATTTATTTGAGAGAAAGTCACCACAATTCAATTCACAAATATCTCAATCCGGAGAACCATTCAATCACTTATCATATTGTGGACTTCCCTCCGATTACAAATACGATTTTTATTTTTCCTTTGGATTTAAGTCATTTCGCAAGTCAATTTGGATGCATGGATAACACAATGCATAGGAAAGATTAAGATTCCTTACCATCGTTAGGCAATTATCACTTTGGGATCCTCTGGAACACATTTCTTTACAAACGGAGCACAACCATATGTTTATGGGGCTGACAATTAGACATAAATTTCATAACACTTAAATAGAGTGGAAGCATGCAAAATTCTCATTTATTCTTGGGTGAACAGTGTCAGGGCCGTTTTAGACCTTCCGAACGTCGTGAATGGGGAAATACTTGTGAGATCGAACGCTCGGCCTATATATATGCAAAATTGGAACATGGTGATTCATATCTTGAGAGCGATTTAACATATAATCGAAGGGAATGGGGAAAACCCCAAATCGGCGCAGGTTAGGGTTTGGTGAAGCCAAACTGGACAAATTAGAGGGGCAATCAGGTACCAAATGATAAATAAATTACACTAAGATCATGGGTACCACATTTCTCATGATGTGGGTGGTTACCGGAATGAAAAGACATGAATAGGATCGAAAGAAAATCAAAGAGAACATAAGAAAATGGTATGGGAGCACTTGCCTTGACCCTATTTATCACTTTTAAAACTAGCTTTCAGACGGATTCGGACTCCAAGGCTTCAATCTTCACCTTCTCTCTCTAGCCCTTCGTCTCTCGCTCTCTCTAAAAAGCAAAAATGGCCAAAAAATACCCCGAATGAAACCCTCGCACATTTAAATACCTCGACTGGCACTCGAGCGCCAATCAGACGATAATCAAGCGCACCATTCTGCCAATGCCGCACCTCGAACTCTCATCAAGCACCTTTTGAGTGAGGCATTCCACCAGTCCACTGCCTGGGTGGCGCTCGAGCAACCCTCAGGTGGTCGATTCTGCCAAGATGCACCTAGTTGGCACCTCGGGCGCTCATTAGGTGCCGACACCCTTTGACCTATTTTTGCTTCAGATTCAATTTTACCTCATTTTCTAAGCCCAATTTTGATCGTTATTATTTTAATTACCTTCTAATTACTATGTTTTTGGAATTGAAACCTCACACATTTGCTTTATATATGTTATACTGATATTTCATGAGTATTTGGCTCACGTTTTCATTATTTCTAACTCTTTCAGATTAGTGGGCTACGAATATTGTGGGGAGCTTGGATGCAATCATTGGTAGAGATGTTTACTTATATTTTGTAATTATTGGTTTGTAGTGGGGACGTTTGTGTATTAGATATATTTTAGCACCTTAGATGATAGATAGATCAATATTAGTATTTTTATTGCTATGGAATTAGTGTTTCGATTATTCTGATATTTGGTATTGTAGCGATTGGTTTGTATTGGATTAATGGGTTATTTATATTGTGAGTTGTCACATTTTTCTTGCAAACTTTGGAGTAGGTTGTGACTATTTATTGTCTAGATGGGCAATCTAAAGAAATTTTGTAAAAGATTGACATTATTCTTGTTTATTATTCTTATTATTGTTCGGATTGTTGGATGTGTTGTCAAGTCCTCCACGAATTTGGAGCTTGGTATTGAATTTGTTTTATTTGGGATTTTATTTTGTGGATTATTTATATTACCTATTTTTGGTCCAAGTTCATGACCAATAAATAATATCTCATTGTACTCGATACAATTAATTTTTAGGGGCAACCTCGTATTGACTAATATGAAGGCCGACTTCAATATCCAAAAATCATAATCTTTTTTTTTTTTTTTGGTAAGCAAGTTTTTGGATTCAAGGGAGAAAAATAAGTTACAAAATCTATGTTTTATCTCCAAGTAATTTGACTTGGAAATAAAACATAATACGCTAGGGCATACCCCGAGCAACTCGTACAACAGATAAACGACAAAGAAAACTATCTAATGTTACATATGGAAACGCAACACCAGAATCGATCTTCACAAGAACCGTATCAAGGGAGATGCATCCAATCCGGCATCAACGCCACATTGCTGGAGCACAGCACATAAGACAACAGGGCCATATCAGATGCCAAAATCGGGAGCACATTGCCATCAGCATGGATCATCTGCTCCTTCGACAGAGCATCCCACAGCTAAGACAACACATCCAATCCAGAATGATGGCCTAATAAGCAATCAGACCATATCAGCAGCACCAAAGCACCACCAGGCTCCCATACGGGATCAGTAGCAAATACTGGAAGCATAACTAGGTTCCCAAGTTCTGTAGGGGCAGTGGGCATTGCATTTTAACCCGACGCCCAGCATCAGCTCACGACAGCAACCAGAGACAACATGCCTCATCTAATGCAGATATAACTCAAGGCAGCAACAACTTCAGTAGCACCAGCAGCCCTCCAGTGCAGAAATAACAACCCAAACCAAAGGTAGAAAGTGGAACAAAAAGCTCCAGAATTTACCTTCCCCCAGAGAGGACACCCGCACCCTTTCACCCTCCAACTTCAGGAGCTGCACTTTGGCAGCAACAGCAAGCTTCAGGGGATAGATTCAGCAGCATTACATGCTTCAGGATCCAAGTTCAGCCCTTCATCCATCTAATAGTCCAAGGGACTGTATCCATCTCCGGCCAAAACCATCCCAGAGCAGAAGTACAGGAGGATTAGGCCTGCCTACAGGAGTGATCAACTAAGGTTCCAATCAGCCGAGAGAATCCTCAGACAGCCCGATCCCAAAACCTTAGGACCTTTTTTTTTTTTGGTAAGTAATTAAATGCATTAAAGTTTAAATAAATGTACAAAACTATGTTCTTAACCAAATATTTTATCGACTTGGGGAAAGAGACATAGCATCAGGGGAGCCCCCAAACCAATGACAACGGTCATTAAAAATAAGGTTACAATAATATTCGTTCATTGTAAGAAAGAAAAAACCGATCAGCCCAAGTGAATGAAGAATCACCCTGCCACTGCGATCATCATCACATCAGCATCGTCAATCCACTGGATTCACTCCGGCTTCAAAGAAACTCAGGGCGGAGTGCGCCTCAAAAGGCCACTCCGCTTCAAAATGCACTCCGGCTTCAAAGTGCCACTCCGCCCTCTAAGGCACTCCGACATTGTAATGCCACTCCGTCCTCTGCACATGCAAACCACATAAACCACTCTGGCTTGGTAGTGTGCAAAAGGCACACCGGCTCCAAATCAATACAATAAACTAGTATCAGCCCAAACCACCACATCTTCAACATCGAAATACAACTGATATGAAGCTGATCCAACTACAAAACTAATACTCACAAAATAAAGGCCAAGTCTTTATTAGCAATTATATCCAATCTCCCTATATGACACTCGTAGCCCTCTAATCTAAAGAGATAAGAAATAATGAAAACGTGAGTCAAAAATTAATAAGTATCAGTATATAATATATAAAGCAAATACATTCATAATGTGACTTCCCACGTCCTCTTATATAGTTAATGAGATGTCATATTACATATACATCCACAAAATATATAGCCATTATATATAGGATCTATGTGATTGTCATATCAAGTGACTCTAGCTCTGTACAAATAGAATACAGCATTGGATTTTTCAGAGATACTACTACGTACTAAAATCATTACCATAAAACTACTGTGGAAGTATAAATAATGACCATAATAATAAATAGTAGAAGCACAACCAATAAGTAATACCAAAAGTTTTATTCATTTTATTACAAGAATAACTACAATATTCCATACACCCATTAGAATTTCATCAAAATATATAAATACATGATCTTAAACCATACTAACTTCAATCTTGATCACCAAATACCAACTCATACTCACCATTTGAGGGGTTAGAAAAACAGTAAGAGAGTGAGTTAAATGCTCAGTAAGGTACATAATATATAAAGATATACACATTTATACAAAAATTACGTTATCATAAAGAATAAGAATCGGATACAATGAAATGCAATGAAATAAGCATTTTCCCTAATGCATTTATCTTTCTTTACTTGATTATTATACTGATTCTGATTTTCTCTTCTTGAGGGACTAGTACTAGTAGGCCTTACTAGCTAACAGAGTGGTCAATCGAGAAAAGGATTATATAAATCACATAATCTAAGCCATATCCATAATCCTCCATGTTACACCCCGAGGACAGGGTGGTACATACCTATTATATCTTGGTAGATGGGGCCACAAGCCACTATTATTCCCCCGTAGCGCTAGGGGCAATTCCTCAATTTCTACTGTAATATCCTACGGCGTGTTAAAGAATATCACCCGCTGTAATCTGCGGTAAGGATAATCCTTGAGTTTCTACTATAATATTTATCACATGCCCGAAATATTACCCACTGAAATAATTTCTTAGTCCAGTTTCTTAATTCTTCTTTTCAAAATCTCTATTGGAAGCTTTTACAATCATTCTTAATACTTCTTTCTTTAATTTTCTCCATTCTGGGAGAAAATACTTATCATTCTTAGATCATGCAAAGCTTCCATGTAAACTTTCCATAATATTGAAATATACACCAAAACATACAATCACAAAATGCAATCTTTGGTGATAAACTGTAAATCATAATAGAAATAAATGTGTTGTTCATTTTTGTAACTTCAACCTTAAACTTTTACATATGTTAAAAATTTAGAATTAACATGTAATATATTCGGTTGATTCGGTTGTTGGTTCAGTAATTGGTTTGGGCTAACTCAGGTTGATTTCTTCAATCCAATTTAAGCACAATTACTTACAGACTCGACTCTTGATTTGTGGCCGATTTAACGATCGGTTTGAGGGTTGGTCCATGCTTATTTATTATTATTAATTTTCTTCACCTATAAATTCGTTAGATGGGCTGATTCAATGGTTCAAGGCATCTCCATTTGCTAAAATTTTATCATTTGGCTGATTCTTCTTACTTTGCTCGAGGCCCAGTTCAAGGGTCGGATCGAGGCATATTTTTTCCGGTGCATACCTTAATATTACCTCATAATATCTTGAGTGCCAGTTCAACTGGTTTGGAAGCCGAATTGGGCTGGTTCAGTAGTTTAATTTCCAGCATCAACTGGGGTGTTGTTAGCTGGTTTTGGCACCATTTATAGGCCCAATTTAGTGATAATTTTAAAAGTATTTTTGTCTGTCATTTCATAGGTTGATACATCAACCTTAGTACTAAATAACATGGTTGGATCAGCTGCTGGTTCAATTGGTTCAAAGCCAGTTTAGTCTTTTTTCTTGGACTGCCAGATTTAGCATCAAGGATGCCTTGCTAGTTCTGATGCTATTTAAGGGTTCGGTTCAGTTATCATTTCAAAGGGTTTTGGGTGGCAGTTCACTGGTAGAGAGCTTAGCCTCAGTACATTATACTTTGGCTGGGCCGAGTGTTGGTTCAACCGGTTCAGAGCCGGTTCAGCCTGTTTTCTCCAGACTGCCAATTCCATTATTAGCAGGAATACTAAATGGGCTGGTTTTGTTTTATTGATTTTATGGCCAATTTAAGGACAATTCTTGACAGGCTCAGGGAGTTTCCTTATGGAAAAGATACTCATTTTCAAGAATATATCTAGTTCATGGCTGATTTAGGCTAATATTTCATCGAGTTTGGGTTAAAATTGTAGCTAGAGATTCCGTATTAGTAATGTTCTAATACAACTACTTTACATTTGGGGCCAATTTTTACAGGGTGACACTTGAACATCATCATAAGGTACTTAAGTTTCTATGACTGCTAGTTTGGCCAATTTGGGGCCCAATTCATAGGCTACAAATTTCATATATGAGCAAGTCTACTGAAATAGTCTAGTTGCTGATGTGAGGTCCGGTTTAGTGACTAATTCTGTGCAATTTCATGAGCTATTTTGTCACAATATCAATAAGAGGCTTAGCTACTGAAAAAGTCGGGTCGTCACAGTTGGTATCAGAGAATTGAGATGCCTTAGGAATTGATCGATCGAAAAGCGTAAGTGTAAGTTTGATCTTTCCTACTAAATTTTCGTAGGAATAAGTCTAGGTGATTAGGACTCTTGAGAAGTTGACTCCTAGGCTAAGCTTATGGATATTTTCCTTTCCTCTAACTTACTTTTGGAATTTCAATGTTGCACCTGTCTTGATTTTTAGGATGGCCAACGAATGGAGAAGAAGATATGACCTGGGTAGTTCTAGTATCTCCCATGATCGTGAAACCGAGTATGTAACCTTGCTAGGCAGGATGGCACATGTTGAAGAGAAGATGGAAAGGCGTCATGTGGCCCTGTTTCCTGCTCCATGACCAATCTCGTCTATATATGAGGAATTTAAGATAGCAAACATGCCTGAACTTTTGGGAGAAGCAGATCCGCCAAAGGCAGAAAATTGGGTTAGGAAATGGAAGAAAGAAATTACAATTACCCAGTGTTCGGATAATGAATTAGTGATCCGGGAGATTCAAACTTATATCGAGACCCTAGATACAACCTCGGTATTCAAGGAAGAGTTAGAGACACAAACCGTTTCTCCAAAGTGGGCTGCTAGTTGGGAGGATTCTTGAAGAAACTCACATTTGGAGCCACCTAAGTCATCCAAGAAGGCAAAATTAATGGATATGGGAAAGAGCACTATCGAAGTTTTTCCTAAATTCGCTTATTGTAGGAAGAGGCACGGGGGAAAAATTTGCTATAAAGAAATAGGAGCATGTTATAATTGTGGAAAGTTGAGTCACCTAATAAAAGATTGCCCGTACCAAAAGGTAAAAAGAAGAGAAGTCTCGAGTATCGGGTGACAAAGACAAGGCCCGTAGACACTCAAGGCAAAGAAAGGTATTCTCTTAATCACGAAATTTTGATTTGTAGACCTATGTATGCTTTATGGATTTTATTAGCCAGTATTATTAAGAGATCACCAAAGTAGGGGGAAGCAACCATGGGACGAAACTGCCCCATCCATAATTGGAACTTTATGGTAAGATCTCTAAGGACTTAAAAGGGATGATGGGTTTTGAGGATTAGGAGGTATTGTCCTATGTGCTCAGGCAAGTTTTAAGGATGAATACCTTATTTTAGACTTTCAAAAAAAAAAATATAATAATAATAATAATAATAACAAGACCTTCGAGGTAGATAAGATGGATTCTTAGGGTTCATGAATTTCAAAAGAAATGAAGAATCAAGTTGGTGAAGGAAATACTCTGTTAGGCTTGTGACACTTTGGTGGCGTAACATTAGGATCTATAAAACTTTAATTGATAACTATTGAAAGGGCTGTTAGTATCTTGAAAACATACGGTCATCTTGAATCTAATCAAGGTTACTAAGCGATCCAATGAGTATTTTTGAGAACCCCAATTAAAGTGAGACGTTCGGCTTAGAGAGAACGGTAAACTTTAGAACAACGGATACAAGATGGTTCTTGGATATCGAATGAGGATTATGTTGTTTAGTGATCCCTAGAAGTTTTCGGAAATAAAATTTCCTTGAGGAATGGTACGGTCATGTAGGATACCTTTGATATAAGTAGGGAGCAGTCCATGACTAATGTCGCCAAATATAAGTTAGATTAGCAACAAAAACCTCTGTCTTAAGAACTCACGACTTCGTTTGCCAAGATAGTGGTACCATTAAGAAGGGTGATCATATGATATCGCATATGGACAATTATGTTTAAAGGTTGAGCAAGTGGATCTCGGTGTTCTTCTTTGGGAAAGTAGGCATCAATGCTAAAAATTGATATTACGAATATTGATGTTACGAATTCTTAGACTTGTATGTTTCCGAAGTCTCATAAGAAATGTGAAAGGGTAAATCACGAGTAAATCCAAATGATTAGGTGTTAGGATTTATATCCTTAGTCGGGGAGACAAAATCATATTCAATGTATGGGAGCTATGGATTTATACAATATGAAGTCCTTTAGGTTTTGTCTCAAGACATTTAGAGTGACCCATTCATCGTAATGATAGGATACTTGTTCAGATTAGATCAATTGACTCATTAGTATACTAAAGAGATCTGAAGGTTTACTAAGTAATAAGAATTTTAAAAATTTTGGGTAATGTTATGTAGATTGTTTGGGTAAGAGTAGCCTTGAAGGTGGCTGTAGTTGAACGGCTACGGATTTGTCTTCTCGGTGTGAATATCCTACGATCATTTTATTCAAGGTTACCGTATATTCTGGTCTATGATGGGGGCTATGTATTCTAGAGAAAATGTTGGTTTGCTGATTTTTAACAAATGGTGTGAATGTAAATCGTTCCAACTTTAAATTTTGATCGTGATTTAATGTTGCATCGAAACTTTAATAAAACTTGAGCAAATAATCTTTGGGACGTCAAGTTTCAATGAGATAATTAATAATAAAGATAGCATAACAAAATGAAGTAAACCTTGTAAGATGATTAATTTTTTTAAGAGAATATTCCTGTCGAGTCTTAGAGTAGGTTGAACCTAGAAAGTTCATCCGATTATGGAAATTAAGATTGAGGTTAATGTCCTTATGATCAAGTTAGTTTCGAGCTTGGAATGGACTAAAGTAAAAGTTCTTAGAATTCATTTGAAGTATCGGATTAAATTGGAGGAATAACTAGCATGTATTGTAAGTCATTTAAGAAATTCTGAGGATCAACCTCATATCAATAGCTGAGAAAATCAGTAAATGACTGGATTAAACTGTTATAAGAGAGTAAGAATGGTCAAATGTTTAAGGCTTCCTAATGTAATTCCTGTATGAGGGAATAAACTCTGAATGTAAAAAAAAAAAAAATACGAATGATTATGAGACCTTAAGGATCATCAAATTTCGAGGACGAAATTTCTATAAGTAGGGGAGATTGTAACAACCCAAAGTTTTTGGTAAAATCTAAAAAGGGTTAGTAATCGAAACTCGGGTTGGTCAACGCAGTTGACCGAAAATTGTTAAATGAGTGAAAGGATGTCAAAGGAAAATGTTTCCTTCATCAAACCGTCAACGAAATGTTGACCGGAAATGGTAAAGGAAATCCGGACTTCCCTTGGTAAAAGGAAGTCCGGTTTTACGGGCAAATTGCTTTCATCAATTCCGTCAACGCAATGTTGACCGGAAATTTAAGGAGAAAAGTAAACCGGCTTGTGAAGGATTTGGGACTCAGCTGCGTGCGGGCGGTTCTTCTTGCATTAAGGTCTCCGGAAACTCCAACTGGATTTCCCTCATCAAGTCCATTCAACTCGCGTTGACCGGGAGAACGAAAGACGAAGAAGTCCGAATTGGCATTGAAGAAGTTGCTGTCCAGATTGATTTAATGCAGTCCGGATTTACGAAATAAAAAGCCTCCGAATTTCGGTCCGAAACTGCAGTCCGGATTTACGCGCATATAACTCTTCATAAATGCAATCAGGTTTTGAAAAATGCAAACAGACTTTGGTGATGGAGCCGAATTAATGACGCTGTCTTTGGGAATCCACGAATTAAATATTGTAGGCATTTTCAATACTTTGAGAAGGGAACAAATAGTAAATGGCATCTTGGGAATTAATTGGGCCATAAATAATAGCCTCTTTACCTAAGGATTATAAGTATGAACTTAGACATTTGACAAAGACACCCTAGAAATTCTCAAGATCATACAACGTAGGAAGGAGCAGTTAAAAACTAAGGCAACAACTTCGGCAAGATACTCACCAATTTCTAAATTTCATGTTTGATTATGTTAATATGAAATGTTATGATTTTTGTTTATAATATGTTTTGATAATTAAAATGCATGTTTAGAAGGAAATTTCATATGCATGATTCTCGTTAAGAATTTTGAAACTCAAGATTATAGAAAGAATTTTGTATGAATCTGGTGCTCACGGTATGTCGTTCTTCTGAATTTTAAGGCCTCCGAATTGTATGACCTCCGGAAAATACTGTTCGCTCAAAAAAGCACTCCGCAATATCACCGTTCTTATGAATTTATGAACTCCGTCTTACAGAAAACGCATCCGGCCTTTTATGAATTTTATGTACTCCGTCCACTGTGAAAAAGTACTCCGGTCTTTTATGATTTTATGTACTTCGTCCACTGTGAAAAAGTACTCCGGCATTTTGAACCCGAATTTGTACAGAAAGACCTCCGGCATTTTAGATCTCCGGATTTCAGAAATGATCTCCGGCATTTTGAACCCGAATTTGTACACAAAGACCTTCGGCATTTTAGGTCTCCGGATTTCAGAAATGATCTCCGGCATTTTGAACCCGAATTTGTACAGAAAGACCTCCGGCATTTAAGGTCTCCGGATTTTCGAAATGATCTCCGGCATTTTGAACCCGAATTGTACGGAAAGCCTTCGGTAATTAAAGCATTCTGACTTTTACGAATTGCAATCCGGTATTTGAACAAAGGCGAAATGCACTCCGGCATTCGATGCACTCAAATCAAGAATTACACTCCGGTATCCTATAACATCCGAATTACGAAAATACCCTCCGGCCTTTAAGCATCCCGGTTTTCAAGTAATGCACTCCGGCATTTTAGCGATTCAATTCCACCCGCAATTGATCACCCGAATTGTACGGAATTTCACTCCGCATTTTGGTATCCAAATTTTATGAAAACGCAATCCGGTTTTCCATACTTCAATTTTGAATTACGGCTTCCAAATAGATTCGTCTGTTTTAAGAAAAGCCCTCCGGTTTTAGTAAGAAAGGTACTCCGTTTCCTTTAATGAAAAGAACTTGGATTTTGTACTCCGCCCTTATGCACTCCGCTCTGGAAATAAGAAACGAACTCCGGTTTTGGACTATTGACAACGAACTTCGGTTTTTGACTAACGAATACGAACTCCGGTTTATGAATTTCGACCTTCCGTTTGGAAGATTTATGAACAAGAATTTCTTCGGTTTATTAAATAAGAACTTTGGATTATGTTTTGAAAGATGAACTTCGGCTTTTGATAAGATGATATGGACTTCAAATACTGAAGTTAAAGAACAAAGAACAAGGAAAATGTATGAATACGGACAGCAAGTGGAACTCTTCCGACTTTTGATCTATGATGAATGGCCAATAAGAACACGAACCAAGAACCGAGTTTCCATTAAGCTTGCTGTTAAAGAATGGATGAAGGATATAGGAGTGACACTCGAGGATGCCTCCTGGGCCACGGGAGGGGACCTTTTGGTGGCACAAGAACTCTGGACTATGGCCCCGTATGCCGGGTTAAAGGCATTACCTCCCGCCCCGGGGAGCATAATGAGGGACACGGCTTTAGGTTGTGGGGTAGCACACAACCCGTCCCTCGATGTTGTCCGCTCCCGTCCGGTCCCTAAAGATGATATGAACTCCGAATGATTTTGATAAAGACAAGATGAAAAGAACATGAACTAAAGAAAGAAATGATATGATGATTTTTATGCTATATTATGATCTATGTTCTGATTATATGTATGCTTGTGTTTTCGCATGTGAGTATCCTGCTTTGGCTTTGTAAGCTCATTCTTGTAACATTTCAGATGACAAGCTTATGGAGGACGCAATCGGGTAGAGTACTATGATTATCTTTAAGTGAGAGCATTTTGGAGTTTTGTTTATTTAGTTTAGAAAACTTGTAATTTTATTTCCGCTGCTATGACTGTAGTTTGTTTCTGTGACATTTTGGGAATTATGAAACTATTAATTGTTGGAAGGCATCTCAGGTTTGATTAAAGAAAAAAAAAAAAAAAAAAGATTTTTATGCTCATAATTTAGTTATATGAATTAGATTTGACGACGGTTTTTTTTTTTTTGTGGAAAAAGTCGGGTCGTCACACTGCCAATTCCATTATTAGCAGGAATACTAAATGGGCTGGTTCTGTTTTATTGATTTTATGGCCAATTTAAGGACAATTCTTGACAGGCTCAGGGAGTTTCCTTATGGAAAAGATACTCATTTTCAAGAATATATCTAGTTCATGGCTGATTTAGGCTAATATTTCAGTCAGTTTGGGTTAAAATTGTAGCTAGAGATTCTGTATTAGTAATGTTCTAATACAACTACTTTCTGTTTGGGGCCAATTTTTACAGGGTGACACTTGAACATCATCATAAGGTACTTAAGTTTCTATGACTGCTAGTTTGGCCAATTTGGGGCCCAATTCATAGGCTACAAATTTCATATATGAGCAAGTCTACTGAAATAGTCTAGTTGCTGATGTGAGGTCCGGTTTAGTGACTAATTCTGTGCAATTTCATGAGCTATTTTGTCACAATATCAATAAGAGGCTTAGCTAATTGGTCACAAAATTTGAGCCTATTTGGAAATCATTAGGTTGCTGATTCTGAGATGGACCATATTATAATTAGAAATCGGTAAGGTTTTGCTTGCAAAATGGCCGTCCAACTAAACATAAACATGTACATATCACCTGTAAAATATATACATATCACAATAATAAACACATAGGATCCAAAATGCAACAATCCATTTGTGATCCCAATGTCATATCTTCGAATACAACGTCGGCACATAAGAGATGCCACTATATACCTAAAAAATAAACCATAAAAACTTGAAAGAGTATATACAATCATCAATACATAACGGAACTAAACTAATCTGTACGTCATCAATATAATAAATACATATCAATCAAAATATATAAAAGTCTTACATTACATAAGAGCAAAACCACAAAATCTAAGTCTACAAAATAATCTTCTAAGTCTACAACCTAGCCAACTACTAATCTCTACTTCATCTTATCGGGTATAAGCTCGTACTCATCTAAAGGCAAAAAAATAGTAAGGAGTGAGCTGAATACTTAGCAAAGTAAAACATAATTAAATATAATAAGTAATATGCTCAAAATAAATCAAAAGAGGGGAATAGCAGTATAATACAGATGCATAAATATCAAACATGAATCAATACATTTTTTGAAACATGTTTATTTTCCACATTTTATTTCTGATGCCTTTAGGTTCTAAAATATGCAAAAATTTGTTCATTATTTAGGGACTAGGGTAGCACACCTTACCAGCTAATAGAGTAGCTGAACGAGGAAAAAAATGTATATGCATCCACACATTCTGAGACACTACCCACGAACCTCAACTTTAATGTCCCGTAGTGGATGGTATACTTTTCACCCGATATACGAGGTCAAAAAACATATGCCACCATAGCATCTCCTGTGACCTAAGAGCATTCCTCGGTTTACCACTGTAATATCCTATGGTATGCCAGGGAATACTATTCTCTAAAATGTAAAATCTTGGTCTAATTTCATGATTACTTATTCTTAAGGGAAGGTCCACCATATTCTTACACAAAGTTCTCACTCTCTGGAGAACAAATCATCAAACATAACAAATTGTGGAGTTTCCTTTTTATACTTTGCATAATTATCATATTTCGTGAATTCAGATACATATTGTGTGAGGTTTCGGGTTTAAAGGTATGGTAGCTAAGGGGTAATCATCGTATTGGTAATTAATAATAGACCTATTGAACGATGCGAGGATGTGTATTTGGTATAAAATTAGAAAATAATTCAAAATTTCTTTTGCCGAGGTGTGGGGCTAGCAGCTTGCGCCCGCTGGCCGGTTGAGCTCCGCTCGAGCAAAATTCCAGAATGTGCCCGCCTGATGCTCGCTCGAGCCACGCTCGAGTGGTGGTGCGATATAAAGTCGCGCCCTGCCTTCTCCTCTTTATTTTTCTCACGGATCTAGGGTTTTTAGTGAGAGAGAGGGGCGATCCTAGAGAGAGAAAAGGGGAGAACGAGGCCCGGGAGTTCAAATCCGTCCGAGAGCCAGTTATTAAAGTGAAAGCACGCGTCGAGGCAAGTGTTCTCATACCCACTAACTTTCCTCTTTTGTTGGTTTTTGTTGATTATCGGGTATTTTTGTCTCGATACCCACACATAACGTAGAAAATGTTGTACTCGTGTCTTGAGACCAAGGATGGTATGGTTTGTTGGTTGATTTGCTTACCGATTCGTTCGGTGGAGCTTTAACCCACGAAATTTTGGGGTTTTTCCATTTTTCACCCGTGAATCATTAAGTTGACTTCAAAATGTGAATCCCCACGTCCCTATTGTGTATATATGTTGGCCGTGCGAGTGATCCCGAACATTATGACCCGTTCGCGGCCTCCGAGTCCTCTAAAAACGCACTGTTACTGTTCATCCGTGATTAAAATGTGAAATTGCACGTTTTGCTTCTATGTTATATGTTATATGTTATATGTTGATGTGAAATTGTATGTTTCGAAATGTATAATTGTGCATCGGAAGCATGGGAATGTGTTCCGGAGGCTTCTAAGGTGGTGGTTGTCCACCGGAGGTAAGGAATTTCAAACTCTTTGCGAACTTGAACCAAATTGTTATAAAAATTAATTCCAAAGAAGGAATAAAGTTAAGTAAGTAAATGGAGGGAGACCCACTAGGTATGTCGTGGTGAACGTGATCTCTTGGATGGAAACATGTGATGGGAATGGGATTTCCCAGATTATGAATGAGTATGCCGAGTAGTGGGTCCTCCCTCCCGGAAAGTTGAACCTTGAAATTAGGACCATGGTTGATAGGGGTGGTGTCCTCTAGTTTGCCACGTATGTCATGGTGGGAACCTAAGGAATACTTCGGCCGCCCTTGGGGGTGGGTGATATTCATGGCACGCTCTAGGACACTACGGTGAAAGAATGAGGTTTGCCCTGGTCCTCGGGGGATATGGGGCGTGTTGAGATGGCCGAGTGCTGCAGGCCTAAAATGTAGCCATTTGGTTAAATGTTGTATAGTGGAGATGCAACCGATAGTCGAGTGCTGCAGACCTAAAATGTAGTCGTGGCTTTAGAATGTGTAGAGAACACATTCCCTTTCTCGTTCTCTCACCTCGTTGGCTAGCACGACCTACTGGCTCCAGGGTCTGCAAAGATAAATGTTAAAATGAAAATGAATAAAAAGTAACTGACATAAGTAAGTTAATCCCAAGTGTTCTTCTCCCTCTCGCGTTCCCTTGTATTGTTCCTATGCTTTTTCTTTCCAGCTATTGTTTACCATTACCTGTTGTTAGTTAATGGTGTATGATTTTATTTGCTGGGCTTTATGCTCACCCTTGCTCTATCTTTTTCAGATGAGAATGCCTTGATGCTTGACGAGGCTGAGTAGATCATAGAAGCTCAGTAGATAGTTGTCTTGCATGCAGGGCTCAAGTTTTGGACTTAGACTGATTAGATGTATGACAGGGATCTTTTTGGGTTTGACTTTTGTAACTGATAAAACTTGTTTGGCGATATCTTATGATAGTGGATGATGGATGATATATATATGTATCAGTCCGCTGTATATTGTGGTCTTTATATGCTTCTGCAGGTCTTGCCTTGTGGTGAGTTCGAGGTTCCTAGTTGGCATCCTTCCTTGTCGGTGTCGTCTGGATCACGTCGTCGGAGCCACCTCGGTTGTTGTGGCGTTTAGATCCTGTGTGGTTTGTCATTGGACTTTATGGATTTTCTTGTGAATTTCTTTGAATTATTGTGCAGAGTTGTATTTCAGGTGTTTGCATTTTGAAAATGTCCAATTTATAGACGGAACTCTGCCCAATTTTCTGTAGAAATTTATTATTGTCATTTTGCCTGATTGTCTTTATCTTTCTGACGGAGGTTATTCGATGAAGAATAATCTGGTCCGTCACATATTGTCATTTGCTTGGGAACTTAAGTCTTTACATGACTTCAAATATATGCACAAATTAATATAAAGCTTGGAAAAAATTAGAGCATCCTTACCACGTTGAGCCAAATAAAATTTTGTAGCTTTCGGATAATAAATCCCTTCACAAAAACATCCAACATAATTTTTGAAACATACAAAATAATATATACGTAATACATGTGAACAAATACCAAATAACCACAGTCATAAGCTAGGGTTCTAATTTTCTAAAATCAAATCATGCAAAAATTCTAAAATAAACAAGTAAAAATGAAGCGGTGCAGGGTTAGGGTTTCCACAAAACACAATACTGCATAAAACAACCAAATAGAACACCAAATCGGCAAATAACCATACTCAAGACATGGGTTTTATAAAATATAAGCTTAGATAGGTATTTGAACGAAAATACCCAGATAGAACGGAATAAAAAAGAAAGAAAAGTACATCAGTGTACTTACCTCGACCTGATCTACAACTTCCTCAACTAGCTCCAAGCCAAAAACAAACCCAAGAGCCTCGATCACCACTTTTCTCTCTTCTCCACGATTCTCTCTCTCTCCTCTCTCTATTTTCCTCACAAAAATGATAGAAAAATAGGACATGCGACCTTAAATAGGCGAACTGATGCTCGAGCGTACATCGGGCGAGCTTCAGGTGCCCCTCCCCTAGAATCGGTGCTTGAGTGGTGCCTCAAGAGCACCATGCCTCAAGAGCACCATGCCTCAAGTGTGGTTCAAGCGCAGGTCAGGCCTAGGTCAAGCTTGCAGTGCGCCATCTTCCTACACTCACCGTCTGAGAACCGTTTTGACCCTTCTAACCAAATATTTTACATTCTTGTATTCTAATTTTTATTATATTAGTTTAATAAATCATAATTATCGTAATTTAAAACTTGAATCTTATTCACGGATTAACATTTCAAGGTTTATAACGCCGGTTCCTGATTTTGTCAATTCCAGGTCTTTGGGCTTTTCAATCCAATTTCTCCAATCTCCTTGGACCTCAATTTATTTATATTAACTTAGTTACTCATATTTATTATGTTTTAAAAATTGGTACCTTACATGTTCAACCAAATAATAGTAGCTAAATCTACTACTGATTTTGGCATCAAAATTCAGCCGGATATTTCACATGCTAAATTGATAATATGATAAAATCCATGAGTCATTTAAGTATTGGAGCAACAATACTTAAGGAGAATTCACAAGAATCAACAACAATCAAAGAAGAAAATTAAAATACACTTTCCAAAAATTAAATGTTGCTTCCCTTGCTTTTTGTTCCACCTCCCTGCCTCCTGACCAGCTTTTGATTTTCTCTCAGTTTACCCTCGTTTTCTTTCTGTTTTCTCCTCTTTTTCCTTTGGTTCTTTCCCTCCTCTTCTCCGTCTTTTCTCTCTCGTAGCCTCTTATATAAATTACAGGCCAAACTAATTGAATTAAATCCTAAAATTGGGCTACTGCTAGCACAATCGGTTAACCCACTAAATTTCAAATTAGTGTCCCCTATAATTTGGCTGGTTCATTCCCCTAATTTTGCTAAATCACCATGCTATTTGGTGGCTATTAAATTGGGTGAAATTATATTTAATTTTTATTTGGTCATTGATGAGGTAAGATAAAATTAGCACTTGCTGATTTCTTGTGACTGCCGGTTGAGTGTGTGTGTTTTATTTAATTCCTTTGAATTTTTTGAGTAGAATATAATGTTTCCATGTGTGTGAGAAACCCTTATGTCATGTGTGAGTTGTATTTCTCATTGACTTATTCAAATTTAGTTGGAAATTGGAGGAACATATGCTGCCGTGGCAGCTTCTTCTCTTTGTAGATCCCTTGCTGATTTTCCTTGGTTGCAGTTTTGTGAGTAGGACTTCCCACTTGACTTCTTTTATATTTTTGATTGATTATGATGTTGTCATGTGTGTATTAAATTCTTGTACCATGTATGGCTCTAATTCCTTATGAAATGTATTGGAAATTGGATGAATATAGGGCTTCCAAGGGGCTGCTGAAGCTGCCGTGGGCTTTCTCTCTTTTTGCTGCTAAATCCATTCTGAATTTAGCTGTATTTTGGAGCTTCCATATGTGTGTTGAAGTCTTGTGCCATGTGTGTAAGGTACCGATTTTCAAAATATAATAATTATGAATAATTAAATTAATATAATCAAGATTAAGTTAAATATATGTGAAAAATTAAAATTTGGAAGCAAAACAGAAGAGAGAGGAAGGACACCCAAAGGGCACCCAAGCGGTGCCGGGGGTGCAAATTCCAATAGTGCGACGCTTGATGGTCGCTCAAGCTCAAACCTAAGGCACGAATTCTAGATTAAGACCGCCTGATGGATGCCCTAGGCATGCTCGAGTGTAGAATCCAGTGCCTCCATGCCCGAGGGGCACCTGACTGTGCTCGAGTGCCAATTCGACTATTTAAAGCCTCGGGTTCATTTTTCATCATTTTACGAAGAGAAAGGGGAGAGGAGAGAGAGAAGAGGAGTTTGAGGCTCTCGAGTTCATTTTCGGCATGGAGCTAGTTGAGAAACCTATCAATTCAGTCAAGGCAAGTGCACTCCTATACTTTTCTTTCTGTTGTTGCTCATTTCTTATTGTTCCTTCCGAGTATTTTTGTTCGAATACTCATCCAAGCTTAGATTTTAAAATATTGATGTGTTGAATGTGCACATATATTGATTTGCCATCCAATTTTGCAGTAAATGTGTGAAAAGTGTGAATACATGTCAATTTCTCTTCTGATTTCGAAGTTTAAGTGAAATGTTATGTTAAATCGAAAACACTAACCCCACGCATGCCATGATTTTAAGTATTATGATGTTTTATCACTGGTATTTTGTATATGATGCTTCACATGTTTGGGTAGCTATGTTAAGTCCTTTAAATGACCGAATTTCCTTTCGCAAATGCCCTGTATGTTGAGTATATGGACGGATATTGTGAAATTTTCCTATTTTGCATATTTTTGTGGAAATTCTTGAAGTTGTTTGAAACCCTGGAACCTAAATTCGAATTTTAGTTTATGAAAGAGCATCTGTCAAAGTCTAAGACTTAAGTTCACAAGAATATAGAAATATGTATCTATATCTGTATGAATATGAAATTTGAAATCTGTATCAAGAAATTAAAACTCTACAATTTATTATCTGCTAGTGGTATTTTCTCCAGGAGTGAGAAAATCAAGGAATAAGAACTATGTAAATTTGTGTCGAGTTTCTAATAAGAAATCTAAAATGTAATCAAGAAATTAGACTAAGAATTTTTATTTCAGCGAGTGATATTTCCTGGCATGCCTTACGCTATTATAATGATAGATCGAGAAATGCCTCAGGCCACGGAGGAACTTTTGGTGGTAACAAGGACTATGACCTCATATATCGAGTCAAAGGTATACCGCTCGTCATGGGATGTTGAATTGCGTGGATATTTCCTTAGAATGTGTGGAAGCATGCACATTCTGTTCTTTGTTTGGCTATTTTCTTAGCTGGTAAGGCCTACTAGTTTTGGTTACTAACGATGAATAAATTTCTGCATGTCTGAAGGCTAATGGAATCAAAAGTAAAATGTGAAAGTTAAATGTGTTACATAAATCCTATTTGTTCATATTTTATATTTCTATATGCATTATGATCCTATTTCGTTCCTCTGATTCTATTTTAAAATATACTGTTTTTATCCTTATTTATATTTGTACCTTATTGAACATTTGACTCACTCGCTTGCTATTTTTCCTACTCTCAGATGAGCATGAGCTAATACCTGATGAGGAAGAATAGAGCTCATAGGTTGCTAGGCTGAGGATGATGATTCTTTTGATATATGTATATGTTTGAAGGATATTTTGATGTATTATGATTATTTTGGTAATACTTTGGTAATTTAGTTTCCGCTTTGTATCGATAGATATGTAAATGTTTCCGCAGATCATTATGGTTTGTCTATTTTGGGTACCTAGTGGCATCTCTCTGATCTAACGCCTTATTTTGGTAATACAACTTTGGAGCCACGGATTTTGTGGCGGAATTTTGGATCCTTTGTATGTTTTCTTTATATGTATGGTTGATTATTATTATGATTTATATTTAGTTATTAATGGACACTATGTTCAAGTAGTATTTAGTTATCTTGTTCGTTACAATGTGTTTGTGAATTCTTTATTGAATTATTAGAAATTTGGATGATTATAGAGGTTGTTTGGCTGCGGCCCGTGAGCTATCATCCTCTTGCTAAATTCTAGAAATTCAGCTCAATGTTTTTTGTGTCTGTGTGTTGAAATATATATAATTTTACTTAATTAATTTAATTTATATGATATTTGATCAATCGATATAAGTTTGGTAATTAATCAAGTGCAAAATAATCTTGTTGTCAATTGAAATCAATTTAATTACTAATCAATTAAGAATTTATTAACAAAATTAGTTTTCTATCATTTGTTCTTTTTTTATTAATCGAAATTAAAGTCGTTTTCATCAAATAAATTTTCATGGAATTTCATGGAGGGTTCCTGGCTTCTAAATTTTGATTGTTCATTGATCCTAATTATATATAAATATAAATATATATATTAATTTAGTTTACTTAATTATGATTTATGAAATCTCGATCCTTACAATTCTACCCACATCGAAAAAAATTTCTTCCTCAAAATTTGCATACTTCCTCCCATATCTTCATCCTCAATTAGATAGGAAGATTTTCTTGGATTTGTTCTTGTGTTTCCAAAATAATTTCTTAATTGAAAGATTTTTCCCAAATAAATATAGCCAGAGGAGTCATCTAAATTTCCAAAATGAGGTTCTCAAAATCCAAAATAGAATATTAATATAAAGTAATTTCTCATCGATTAATGACAATTTAGCCCAAGTACACACATATTATAATGATTCAACAATCCGCAATAATTCCAGTCAATAACTCATTTTTTCTAATTTATTGAAAACCTTAAATACCCCAGTACTATAACCCACATGCATTCACTGTGCTACTCTAATTAATCCTTTATTATAACATAATATTTGTAAGAAAATCCCAAATATATTGATATTGTTAAGATAAAATTCATAACCTTTATAGTATTTCTAGTAATCAAGCTAATATAATTAAGTTTATGATGAATGCATTAAGGAAAAATGGAGATTTGATTATAGTTAAGAAAAATGAGGGTTGCGCTCACCACAGGCTCGAGCGCAGTAGAGGGTGCTAATTCTAGTAGGTACTGGGCTCGCCGCAAGCTCGAGCTAGCTAGAGGGTGCTAATTCCAGTGTGGCTGTGCCTGAAGTGCGCTCGAATGGTGCTCGAGCGCGAGTCTTGAAATTTCTCACTGACTTACTACTTTCTATTTTAAATAGGGAGAAAGGAGAAGAGCGGGGCACGATGCAGTAGAGTAGGGATGGAGGAAGGAGAGGAAAAAAGAGATGAAAGAGGAAATTTTAATGACTTCCAACCCAATCAGAGTAAGAAAAATAATAAATTAAGCTGAGGTAAGTGTACCCTAAGCTCTATCTTTCCTTGTTGTTGCTTTTTGATATCTCCATTTGAGTATTTTTGCTCTAATATCCTTCTCCTCAAAGATTTATATGTAATATCACATGTTTTTTTAATTCTCTCATAATTTTATGAATAAATTGCATGTTTAAACATGGGTATTATGATTTATGAGTTTGATTTTAGTGTATAGCTTGTGTTTCATGTCCGAATCTATTTTGAATATTTTCTCTCAAACTGTGATGGAACGGATTTTTTTTTCCTCAGAAGCTTCCGTCAAGACAGAAACAAGATTAACAGACTAAAATATAAGGCAAGACTTTTACAGAAAATTCGGCAGAGTCTCCTTTGTAACTAGATAAAAACCTAAAAATACAACTTGTAAGATCAACCATTACAAGCACACAACTATCAAATATACCACAATTCTTCCTACAACACGCATACATAGGATCACATGTGCAATCCATGGCATAAATCTATAAAACCATTAACTACACTAACAGTTCAATAACGAGATACCGTCTAGGACCTGTATAGTATATCCAAAAGTTTAGAGTGGAAGCTAAACTATTAACCTGTAGAAGTATAGTTTTTCCTTTTTACCATCACATACATCATATACATTCTATACAAAACCAACATGTGCAAGAACATCCATAGATGTAAGATCCATATACAAAATCACATGTCCAGTCAAGTCTTTACATCAACTAGTTCTCCCAAAATAGCTCCAATTGCTTTAGGTCCTCAAAAGTCCTCAAGAATTTCTTTCGATCACTCTCTCTTCCGGCACTAACTCTACTGTCCCATCTAGAGGGGGGAAAAACAGTAAAATAGTGAGCCAGGGCCCAGCAAGGTACATGTATATATGCAGTAAAATAGTGATGCAGAACGGCCATGAATCTATGCAGAAACAAAACAGTTAAATGGAATATAATCCAGGAAACAGAGAAAGTATACTTTGACGATATTAAACTCAGAAATCAAAAATCTATAATCAGTAATCAGAAATAAGTAATCGGTAATCTGTAATCGGTATTCAGTGATCGGTAATCAGTAATCAGTACGGGACAAAAATCAGTACAGTAACAGCGGTATAGGATAGAACAGTAACAGAACAGAACGGTGATATAACAAAACGGTCATAGACCCTGCCGGTATACCCTACTAGCTGAGGAGAGAATGATCGATGATAGATTGTGTTCACTCCACACAATCCAAGGCCGGTAACTGTAACAGAAATATCCCATCTGCGGGATAGGTACGATGTGCCACCCTTAGGTAGGCCAGAAACTATACTTTCCTCCTAACCGTAACGCCCTAAGGAAGGGCGGGCCATATATGACTCCATAGACAGAGTTATCCTTGATCACCACCGTAAAGTTCTAAGGCATGCCGGAGAACCAAATCGGACTGGTATCAGTCCTGAGTCCTAATTAACAATATTAGAAATAACCGCTTTACTGAAAGCCTTCTTTCATAATCAGAGTTTTACAATTTTCTTTCAGTTAACTTCAGAACGTTCAGAATGTACGGTAATGGTCTAATCTTCAGATGTGCATGGAAATTTATCGGTATAAGTCCATATAAAATTTTTTAAAAAAATTTTATCGGGAGCTTCATTTCAATGCAAATTAACTTTCATATAATAGGAGCTACGATTAAAAATCATTAAAACCCCTTCATTTTCGTACCTAGGTCTTCGGCAAAACTTTCGGACTCAAATTGAACACTAAATATGCATTTATTCATGAAATTAATGCCATAAATCCTTACATATAAACTAAATCATGCAATTTAACCAACAATGCCCAATATTTTCAAGTTAGGGTTTTATCACAAGCTTTCGGGACAAAATCGAACACTAATCACATGCTTGTTCATGAAATCGAAGCCAAAACTTGCGATTAATATGAATAAATACGAAATCTAATCGGACAATCGAGGGAAACATGCTTTGTTTACTTTAAACATGCATCAACAACATTTTAGAGCATATTCATCAACTTTAAAGAAAGAGAAATCGGTAAAAACGAAAAACAACGTCCGAAGTACACTTGCCTTAGCCCGATCTACCGTTATTTTTACCGGGTGTGGATTAGAACAAGTGATTTCCCCTTCTCTTCTTTTCTTCTTTCTCTTCTTCGTGGATGGTCTGCTCTCTCTCTCTCACTTTTCCTTTTTCCACTTCATTTTATAACAAAAACGAAGTCAGCACGGGGGCAAAAGTCGGGGTTGTGCTCGAGCATGGGGTTTCTGCCAGGGGCTCGCTCGAGCGCACCTGGCTCGCAATGAGCGGGTAGCCACTGGATTTTTGAGCTCGCTGCAGTGCCTCGGGCACACAGTAGGCGCCGCTCGGCTGCTTGCTGAACTCGGGCATTTTTTCAACTTTTTACTTTCAACCATCATTTTTTTAATCACTTCCAATTATGACGTTTTTTATTCTGGGGCCTCACACTTTCCCCCACTTAAATAAATTTCATCATCAAAATTAAACAAACTACATACCTTAAGAGAACAAGTGGGGATATTTGCTTCGATTTCTTCTTCGCGTTCCCAAGTGGCCTCCTCCGGTGAATGATTTCAACAAAGCACCTTCCCTAGGGGAATGATCTTCGTATGCAACCTCTAATCCTTTGATCCAGAATCTGCAGTGGTTCTTCAATGTAGGACAAATCCTTGTCGATAGCCAAGGATCCGTAGTTAATCACGTGTGCAGGATTGTGGACTTACTTCCGAAGCATCGATACATGGAATATATCATGTACACCCGTCAGACTAGGTGGCAACACCAACCTGTAGGCTACCCTCCCGATCCTTTCATGAATCTCAAAAGGACCAATGTACTGCGGCTTTAATTTTCCCTTTACTCCAAACCAGAACGTACCATTGGACGATGAGACCTTCAGAAATACAAGATCTCCTACCTCAAAACTCAATTCTATTCTTCTCTTATACGCATATTTTTCTATCGGATTTGAGCAATCTTAAATTATCATGGATCAATTTAATCTTCTCCGCCGTTTCTTTCACAATCTCTAGGCCCAAAATCCTCTTATCTCCAATCTCCTCCCAGTGAATCGGTGACCTATATTTTCTGCCATATTATGCCTCAAAAGTTGCCATGTCGATGCTAACTTGATAGCTGTTATTATAAGCAAATTCAGCTAGTGCTAGATAAGTATCCCAAGTTTCTTTTATCTAAAACACAGAGGCCCTTAACATATCCTTGAGAACCTGAATGGTACACTCAGATTGGCCATCAGCCTAGGGGTGATACACAGTATTGAATTTCAACTCTGTCCCCAACTCCTTATGCAAGCTCTCCCAAAACCTCGAGACAAAACGTGGATCTCTATCAGACACAATGGAGGCAGGAACTCAATGAAGCCTCACAATCTCATTTACATACAACTGAGCCAACCTATCATGCGAATAGGTCATCCTGATCACCAAGAAGTGGGCTGATTTTGTCAGCCGATCAACTATAACCCATACGGAGTCATGATTCCTAGGAGTCCTCGGTAAACCCGATACAAAATCTATGGCAATGTCTTCCCATTTCCAGCTCGGGATCTGCATAGGTTGTAACAATCTAGAAGGCTTCCTCCTCTCGGCCTTTAGCTGCTGACATACTAGGCATCTCTCCACATAAGCCATGATATCTCTCTTCATATTCCTCCACCAGAAGGTTTTCTTCAAATCCTGATACATTTTATTCGTCCCGGGTGAATCATATATCGGGACCGGTGAGCCTCCTTCAAAATCTTCTCCTTCAATCCTCTATCATCCGGTACATATAATTAGTCTCTAAACCTCAACACTCCATCAGTCCGGATGATAAAATCAGCTCGGGACTCCTTACTCAGATCCCTAACAATATTCATAAGGAACAGATCATTCACCTGCTTCTCTTTAATTTCACTGACTACTTTTGGTTGGATTTGAAGGTACGACAGGAGCATTTTATTACCTTTAGCATAACGTTGGATATTACAATGTTTTAGGTAATCCAACATCTCCATCTGCTAGATCTACAAGTGTGCCACATACCCCGATCGATGACTTAATGCGTCTGCAACTACATTAGCCTTCCCTGGCTTGTACTGTATCACACAGTCATAATCTTTCAAGAAATCAAACCATCTCCTTTGCCTCATGTTAAGTTCCTTTTACAAAAATAGGTACTTCAAACTTTTATAATCAGAATGCACAACGAACCTTTCACCGTACAAGTAATGTCTCCAAATTTTCAAGGCAAAGACAATAGTAGCAAGCTCCAGATCATGCGTAGGATAGTTCTTCTCATGCACTTTCAGTTGCCTAGTTCTATAAGCTACAACTTTACCATGCTGCATCAATACACATCCTAGACCCACCTTAGAGACGTCGCAGTACATCTCAAAGCCTCCTGAACCATTTGTAATAATCAATACTAGAGTGGTAGTCAAACGATCCTTTAGCTCCTAGAAGCTTAGATCACACTCCTCTATCTACACAAACTTAGCCTCCTTCTTTAGTAGCTGAGTCAGAGGCATAGCAATCTATGAGAAATTCTCTACAAAACGTCTGTAATATCCCGTCATGCCCAGAAAGCTCCTAACCTCAGTCACAGAAGTCGGCTTGCTCCAATTTGTAACAGCCTCTACTTCCCTGGGATCCACAGAAATGCTACCATCAGAAATTATATGCCCCAAAAACATCACCCTTTCAAAGCCAGAATTCATATTTACTCAGCTTGGCATACAATCTTTCATCGCGGAGTACTTAAAGTACTCTCCTCAAATGAGTCTTGTGTTCCTTATAGTCCTTTGAATAAATCAGGATATCATCAATGAACACCACCACAAATTTACCCAAGTATGGCCTGAACACCCTGTTCATCAAATCCATAAAAGCAGCTGGAGCATTCATAAGGCCAAAAGGCATAACGAGGAACTCGTAATAGCCATAACATGTCCAAAAAGTAGTTTTAGCCACATCTTCCGGCTTAATCCTCAATTGATGATAACCGAACCTCAAATTAATTTTCAAGAACACCCGAGATCCTTGCAACTGATCAAATAAATCATCAATACGTGGTAGAGGGTATTTATTTTTAATTGTTATTTTATTTAACTCACGATAGTCAACACACAACTGCAAAGACCTATCTTTCTTCCTCATGAACAATACCAATGCACCCCAAGGAGATACACTCGGTCTAATAAAGCACTTGTCTAATAGCTCCTGCAATTGCAACTTCAACTCCTTCAATTCAGCTGGAGCCATACGATAGGAGGCCTTAGAAATTGGACTAATACCAGGAACAATAGCAATCTCAAACTCAATTTCCCGGTGTAGAGATAATCCAGGTAACTCCTCTGGAAATACATCCTCAAAGTCACAAACAATCAAGATGTCTTTACCCTGGCACACTATGGCTCCTAGTAGTGCTGGCATATGCCAAGTAAGCTTTATATCCACTTCTCATCAAATGCTTAGCATGTAAAGTAGAGATCAATACAGGCACCCCCTTTTTCTTAATGCCCTGAAAGAAAAAGGGCTCTATTCCGAAAATATTAAAATAAACCCTCTTTAGAAAACAGTCAATATTAGCATGGTATTTGGCCAACCTGTCCATCCCTAGAATCACGTCAAAATCACCCATGTTTAACAACACCAAGTCCACAACGAAACAGTTCCCATTCGCCTCAACTATGCATCTCGGATACATAACATCCGTAATCACAGGGGACCCAGTGGGAGTACACACAGACAGTTCACAATCCAAAATACACGGGACAGATACAATGCAGTATGCAAATCGCGAGGAAACAAAAGAATGGGTAAATCCCGAGTTAAACAATATAGATGCAGAAACTCCACAAATAGAAATAGTACTTTCCATGACTTTTAGAGAAGCCTTTGCCGAGACAGTAGGCTTCTTTCCTTCTAGCCTAGGAGGTAGTGGACAATCCCTGAACAGGTGGCCCTACTGCCCACATCTGAAACATGCTCCCGACAAATTACGGCATGCTTGCCCCGGATGTCTCCTCACAAGAAGGTGCAATCTTCAGCTGACCCTCTAGAATCGGTTACTGACTGAGCCGGTACAATACTCTTTCCTTTGTCAGCCGTCCTAGTCTTCTTGGACAGTCCAGAAAATCCCGTAGCAGATCCGGTACTCACTCCCGCTCAGCTAGCGGTCCTCTCCGCATAGAATCTCTCTGTCTCCGCTTCCTTCTCATAAATCACTGCTCTGTCTAGAATCTCATCATAAGTTTGGAGCTTTAAAATCGACAGTGACTTCCTAATGTCATCCTGTAACCCTTGTTGGAACTTCTTTGCCTTTCTCTGCTCATCCTCTACATAGTAGGGCACAAAATGGGACAACTCAATAAATCTAGCATCATACTCTTTCACCGTCATGTTTCCTTGCCTCAATCTCATAAATTCTTGCTCCTTCTGATCTCGGAGGCTAGATGGGAAGTACTTCTCCATAAAAGCATCCTAAAACATCTCCCAGGTAATTCTATCATCAGGTACTCCCATTGTCCTTTTCTGCATACTCCAACAGCTATCAGCTTCACCTTCCAGTTTATACACCGCGAATGTGACCTTCTCCCAATCGGTACAATTAATCACAGCAAATATCTTCTTCATCCTCTTTCACCACACATCTGCCTTCACCGGATCAGGCTTTCCTAGGAAGCCCAGTGCTCACTTCACTGTGAATCTGTCATACGTCATGGGACCAAGGAGTGCGAGAGCTGGCTCGGGTATAGGAATCGGGGCCAAGTGTCTCTGCTCGATAGATTATACCACGTTGGTCATCCTCTCTAACAGATCAATATAAGCAGCCTCTCTATCATAGGGCGTGCTAGCACCACCACGGTCATTCTTTCTACCCCTTCTACTTGCCATCCTATAATCAATGTAAACACATAAGGTTATAAGGACAAGGATTTAATGGAATAAGAAAGAAATATTCAACAGTTTAGGAAAATTTAAACCTAACCTAAGAACCAATCTCTTAAGGGTCCTAGTTGCCTTAACATCCTTAATCTATTCCTACAGGAATTCAGTACAGAGATTCAATCCTATGCTTCCGCTTTTTGGTCGATCAATTCCTAAGGCATCTCAATTCTCTAATACTAAATGTGACAAAATGGATTTTTTTTCCTCAGAAGCTTCCGTCAAGACAGAAACAGGATCAACGGACTAAAATATAAGGCAAGCCTTCTGCAAAAATTTTGGCAGAGTCTTCTTTGTAACTGGATAAAAATCCAAAAATACAACCTGTAAGATCAACCATTACAAGCACACAACTATCAAATATACCACAATTCTTCCTATAACATACATACATAGGATCACATGTGCCATCAATGGCATAAATCTATAAAACCATTAACTACACTAATAGTTCAATAATGAGATGCCGTCGAGGACTTGACAGTATATCCAAAAGTTTAGAATAGAAGCTAAACTATTAACCTGCAGAAGCATAGTTTTTCCTTTTTACCATCACATACATCATATGCATTCTGTACAAAACAAACATGTGCAAGAACATCCATAGATGAAAGATCCATATACAAAATCACATGTCCAGTCAAGTTTTACATCAACTTGTTCTCCCAAAATAGCTCTAATTGCTTTAGGTCCTCAAATGTCCTCAGAAATTTCTTTCGATCACTCCTCATCGGGCACTAACTCTACTGTCTTATCTGGAGGGGAAAAAATAATAAAACAGTGAGTCAGGGCCCAGCAAGGTACATACATATATGCAGTAAAACAATGATGCAGAACGATCATGAATCTATGTAGAAACAAAATAGTTAAACAGAATATAATCCAGGAAACAGAGAAACCATACTTTGACGATATTAAACTCAGAAATCAGAAATCTGTAATCAATAATCAGAAATCAGTACTTGGTAATCAGTAATCGGTATTAAGTGATTGATAATCAGTAATTAGTACGGGACAAAAATCAGTACAGTAACAACAGTGTAGGACAGAACAGTAACAGAACAGAACGGTGACATAACAAAATGATAACAGACCTTGCCAATATACCCTAGTAGCTGAGGGGGTGAATGATCGAGGATAGATTGTGTTCACTCCAAACAATCGAAGGCCGATAACTGTAACAGAAGTATCCCATCTTGCGGGATCGGTACGGTGTGCCACCTGAAGGTAGGGCAAAAACTGCACTTTCCACCTGACCGTAACTCCCCGAGGAAGGGCGGACCACATATGACTCCATGGATAGAATTATCCTCGATCCCCACCATAATATTCTAAGGCATGCCGGAGAATCTAACCGGACTGTAATCAGTCCTGGGTCCTAATTAACAATATTAGAAATAACCTTTTTACTGAAAACCTTCTTTCATAATCAGAGTTTCATAATTTTCTTTCAGTTAACTTCAGAACGTTCAAAACATACGGTAATGGTCTAAAAACCCTTCAGTTTTACTTCAGATGTGCATGGAAATTTATTGGTATAAGTCTGTGTAAAATTTTCGAAAATAAATTATACTGGCAACTTCATTTCAGTGCCAATTCACTTTTATATAATAGGAGCTACAGTTAAAATTCATTAAAACCCCTTCATTTTCTTACCTAGGGCTTCACCAAAACTTCCGGACTCAAATCGAACGCTAAACATGCATCTATTCATGAAATTAATGCCATAAATCCTTAAACATATACTAAATCATGCAATTTAACCAAAAATCCCCAATATTTTTGAGTTAGGGTTTCATGCAAGCTTTCGGGATAAAATCGAACACTAATCACATGTTTGTTAATGAAATCGAAACCAAAACTTGCAATAAACATGGGTAAACCCGAAATCTAACCGAACAATCAAGGAAAACATGCTTTGTTTACTTTAAACTTGCATCAACAACATTTTAGAGCATATACATCAACTTTAAAGCAAGAGAAATCAGTAAAAATAAAAAACAACATCCGAAGTACACTTACCTTGGCCCGTTCTACCGTTATTTTTACCAGATATGGATTGGAACAAGTGATTTCCCCTTCTCCTCTTCTCTTCTTCCTCTTCTTTGTGAATGGTCTGCTTTCTCTCTCTCACTTTTCCTTTTTTTCCTTCATTTTATAACAAAAACAAAGTCAGCACGCGGTCGAAAGTCAGAGCTGCGCTCGAGTGTGGCGAGCTTGTGGCGAGTGTGGGGTTTCTTCCAAGGGCTTGCTCAAGCGCGCCTGGCGCACAGCGAGCGGGTAGCCACTGGATTTTTGCGCTCGCCGCAGCGCATCGGGACCACAGCAAGCTCACTCGGCTGCTTGCTGAACTCGGACATTTTTTTAACTTTTTACTTTCAACCATCATTTTTCAATACATTTTTGGCCTCTTAATGATTGTCATCATTTTAATCACTTCTAATTATCACGTTTTTTATTCCAGTGCCTCACACAAACCCTAACTCAAAAATTGAAGGAATAATTATTGTAAATTTTGAGTTATGGAATGGAAATATTACATTATGAATTATTTAAGCTTATTGGATGATTTTATCTAAAATTTTGTTAAAAGTTATGCTGTTTAAAATTACTAAGAACTCCAAGGCTATCTGAAAGACTCAGTTATGAGAAGTTAAAGTGGCCATCAAAGAATGATGAATGAAGACTAAGGAACAAGAAACAAGATTTCCTAAGTTATGCTAAAATCAGTAAGAAACCAGACCAATGATTGATATTCAAGAGATAACTTTTTCTAGCATGCCATTGATATTACAGTGAAAACTCAAGGATTATCCTAACCGTGTATGGTAGTGGGTAATATTTCTTGGCAAACCTTAGGATGTTACAATAGTAATCAAGGATAATTCTGTCTATAGAGTAATATGTGGTTCGCCTTCCTTGGGGCGTTACTATGGAGGACAAGAACTAAGAATTTATAATCATCCTATCCTTAGGATGTAAATAAGGGGGAAATGTATGATTATCCTGCCTTCAAGATGTTAAAAGGAATAAGAATTAAGGCCTTGGATTGTGTGGAGTGAATACAATCTATCCTCGATTATTCACTCCCTTAGCTGGTAGGGCCTACTAACTTTAATCCCTCGAAATAATAAGAATTATCCTAAATGTCAAGTAAATTTTAAGTTGTTCCATGATTTTCAGCGTGTTTTTTGACTAAAATAAGTTGAAGAAATAACTGAAAGTTAATAAAATAAACGAGGACAAGGTTTTGTTTACAAGCTCATGTTTATGCATCATTTCATGCTTTTGCATGGCCCATATGGATATTTGGTTCCTAAATTGTTTGATGACTAAAGACAACTGGAAGGAATAATTAAAGGAAAAAATAAAATAAGTAGAGAAAAGATTATGTCCATAACTTCATGTTCATGCATCATTTCTTCCTTTTGCATTATCCTTATATATATGTTTTGGTTCCTAATTCCTTTGATGCCTCTCTCTTTATATGAAAATTTGCATGTCCTTGTTATTATCGTATATTACTGAGCAATTAGCTCACCTCTTACTATTATTATCTCCCTTTTCAAATGAAACCTATGAGCTGAAACCTAAAGAGAAAGAGTAAGGATTGGAATAGCTAAAGGAGGATAACTGGACCTTGAAGACTTAACATTTTGAATGTATTGATGTGACGGAATGGGTTATTATTTCCTAATAAATTGTAATGTACCAAATTTTTGAGATCTTCTATTATCGAAAAATATAAGAACCAAATTCTTTTTGTGTTAAGAGAATGGCAAAGAGGTGAAGGGAAATTAATCTGGTCAATGCTAGTTGACCGAAAAATATGATGAGAAAATTCATTCGATCAACGCCTGTTGACCGGAAAACTTGAGGGAAAATTTAACCTGTCAACGCTAGTTGACCGAAAACGTGAAGGAAAGCTTATTCGGTGAACGTCAGTTGACCGAAAGTGATGAAGGAGCGATTATAAGAATTGAAGGCAAAATCGGGTAGTTTATGTGACTGAAAAGTTGAGGAATTTTCGGAGACTATGATCTCCAGAAGAAGAAGAAGAAACAATGATTTCCGGAGATCTTGATCTCCGGAAGATAAGAGGAAACAATGATTTTCGGAGACCTTGATCTCCGAAAGATAGGAGGAAACAATGATTTCTGGAGACCTTGATCTCCGAAAGATAAGAGGGAACAGTGAATTCCGGATATGTTTGGAGACTAAACTTTCCGGAGACCTTTGGATGTCTCCGGAGACGTTGAAATTTGGAGGATGAAGTTTCCGGAGTCCTTGATCTCCGGAGACGATTGAAGTTTGGGGACGATTGAAGTTTAGAGACTTGGGAGTTTAGAGAATAAAGTTTTCGAGACCTTGATCTCCCGGAGATGCTGAAGTTTAGAAGCTAAAGTTTCCGGAGACCTTGATCTCTAGAGACGTTATTAAAGGCTAAAATTCCGGAGACCTTACTCTCCGGAGATGGTAAAGGGAGAGACTACCAGAGACAATTAAAGAGTTTTTCGGAGACTATTTTCGGAGGCCATTGAGGAGTCTCCGGAGACGGTTTTCTGGAGAAGATTGATTAGTTCTCCGGAGACAATTAATGAGTGCTTTCCGGAGGCCATTAAGGAGGCTTCCGGAATCGATGAACGCATTTTTCGAAGATGAATATGTGAATTCGGGAAATGAATTAGGGATAATTTTTTCGGAGACCTTTTCCGGAGGCCATTCAGACAGCTTCCGGAGAAGATGAACGTGATCTTAGGAGACGTGAAGTGAAACTTATCTAGTCAACGCCAGTTGACCAAAAATTATAAGGGAGCCCTTACAAAATGAAAGGTCAGGATAGACCGCCCGATTGACGTGATTCCTAATTATGACTAAGGTCAAGATGACCATGCCTAAGCAGGTAATCGACTTTCAACCACCCCCAAGTGGTTGACCTGCCCTACCTACTACCGTTAGACCAAAGGTCTATAAATAAGAAACTGGAGAATTCGAGGAAAAAGGTTAGGAGGAGGCTCTCGGCCAAGCTTCTTAGTGAAAGAACCCAGAATTCCAAGCTGACTCTAAGGAGATTCAGGCAAGTGTACCCCCCTGTTTTTAAGTTCATGGTTTAACATAAGCGTACTCATCCTTTCTTCAATTCATGTTTGTAATGCAAGAATACCTGATTTTGATGAACTTATGTTAAGGTATGCCAAGATATTTGCTCTGATCATCTGAATTAAGGAAGAATTTTTGTTAACGTTATGTTTAAAAGAAGCTCTGTTATGTATTTTCATAAAGATCTCCGATTAACCTTACTTACTTGCTTGAAGTCTGGCCACAAACAGGTTGTTAAGATATCTAATTATAATATGCGTAAAATGACCTTCAGCTTTTGTTAAAAATGTATTCGGCTTGTGATAAATGACCTCCGGCTTTTGTTAAAAAGGTATTCAGCTTGTGATAAATGACTTCCGGTTTTTCTTAAAAAGACCTTCGGCTTATGATAAACGATCTCCGGCTTTTGTTAAAAAAACCTTCGGCTTATGGTAAATGACCTCCGGCTTTTGTTAAAAAGACCTCCGGCTTTTGTTAAAAGGATCTTCGGCTTTTGATAAATGACCTCTGGTTTTTGACATAAGACCTCTAATTTTTGATAAATGAGACCTCCATCACTTTGATAAAAGATCTTCGGTTTTAAGACGCTAAAGGAAAGGCTATTAATGCCATACGGACTTCAGTTGTTGAAGTTAAAAACAAAGGCTACAAGAACAAGGAAAAATGTATGTAATCCGAACTGCAAGTGGAACTATATGTTATCCGACTTTTAAAATACGATAGATGGCCATCGAACTATATGAACTTTGATCTGAGTGTCCGTTAAGCTTGCTATTAAAATTGAATGAAGGATATTGAAGTGACACTCGAGGGCTACCATTGGGCCACGGGGGAATTTCTGGTGGCAAAGGCTTATGGACTACAGCCTCGTATGCCGAGTGAAAGGCATTACCGCCCACCTCTGGGAGTATAATAGGAGGATACAGCCTTAGGTTGTAGGGTAGCACACAACCCTTCCTCGTGTTGTCCGTTCCCATCCGGTTCCTAAAGATGATAAGTATTCTGCATGGTTTTATAATTTTTATGACGTTAAAAACAAGACAACTAAGAATAAGGATGAAGATTTCTAATCTTAAAGAAGAAATGATTCCCATAAAAATATATAGTGATTTGCTTACTCACATGCAAGCTTATGTTATAGTCTTCTAGTTTGATCTGATGATATATATATTAAATATTTTTCGCATGTGGGTACCTTGCTGGGCTTTGTAGCTCACTCATTCTATTTTTCAGATGATGAGAAGCTTATGGAGGATGAAATTAAATAGAGTCTTATGGGGTAGCTTGACAGCGTAGCTGGCCGGAGTTGATCGGTGAAGGAGCAAAGAAATTGATGTATTCACTTTTGATGTTTTGGAAAAGATTTGTAAAACATTTCCATTGTAAAATTAATGGATATTACTATGTTTCCGTATTACTATATGGGAGAATGAAGTTTGACATTCCTAGTAACATCTCAACTCATGTCAAGGTCTTCGTATCCGACTGACCTTAACGCTGGCCGGTCAGGTAGGAGCATAAACTTTGATGGCCAACTTAAGGAGTTCAGCCTTAAGCGATCCTGTGTATGCAAAATCTAAGATAAAAATAGAAGAAAAGAAAGAAAGAAAATTTTTATGACCACCTAGTTATTCGAAATGTTCGTAATTATACCATATATGTTCGATAGGTTAGGATTGATGGCGGCCGTTTGTGGTGGAATACGTCCGGTCTGTCACATAACTTCCTTCAATAATTATACTAACTAATGCCCATGATTAACTTACATGAAATTTCTACAGAAAATCGAGCAGAGTTTTCCTTAAAAATGGACCAAAAATCATACAGACATCCTGAATAAACACAACCTGCGCAAGATATATACATAGACAATCCTCAAAATTAAATCCACTATACATCCACAACACATTCACAGGATCAACAAATACCATATCATCCTTAGCTCCAATGCAGTACTTCTAGTTAATGTATTAGATCTAAGAGAGATGCCATCTAGGACCAAAAGAAATTTAAACATCAAAAATAATGCAGAAGCAACTATAACCAAAAATCAATTTGTAGAAGCAAAAACAATATTTCTCCAACAAAATACAAGACATGCCGTGACTATTTATATATGATTTCCTTTCACAAAATATAGCATTTACATTCACTATTATCAGACTCCAAAGGTTCATCAAGGACTTCAGATCTTCTCAAAACTTCCTTAGCTAAACCCTTTCTTTACTCGTTCTCGTTGGGTAGCAACTCTACGGTCTCATCTGGAGGAAAAAAATAGAATAGTGAGCCGAAACACAGCAATGTACCATAAAAGTATGCAAATGAAATTTTCATACAAAACATGTTTACAATAGAGTAAAAGCTATGGGACTTATTGAAGAACATGATGCACATAAAATGTGGGAAAGCATTAATCATCATGAAAGAATGTCAGAAGCCATAAGTCAATTTCAAATATCATTGGTTCTTCAAATCCAATTTTATTATCTGAATAGACCCAATTAGTAGACCCTATTAGTTGAGGAGCGAATAATCGAGGATAGATTGTATTCACTCCACACAATCTAAGGCCAATGTTTAATAAATTTTCAATGTCTATAGTTCAATATTAAAAGTCTCTACCCTCTCAATTTAACGCCCTGAGGAGAGGCAGACCACATATTACTCCATGGATGGAGCAATCTTCAATTACCACTATAATGTTCTAAGGCATGTCGGAGAGCCTTACCTGACTGTATGACAGTCCTAGGTCTGATTTCTTATAGATTTACTTAATTGAAGGTATACTTGTCCTTATTTCCTTAATCATAACTATCATACCTTGAAGGCCAAATCAAACTTTTACAAAAAATCTTTCAAATAGTTCTGAATACTCCTGAAAAGTCCAATAGTGTAATCCATTTTTCAAAATTTCAAATAAAAATCTTCCAACAAGCTCATCAATAGTTCAAATAACCTTTTCATAACATTTCTCAAAAGTTTGAAACCAAACATCCTCAAATTTTCGAGCTAGGGTTTGAAGCAAATTGTCCAGACATAAAACAGACACAAAACATAAACCAAACAACAAAATCGAAGCCACAATTCATAATAATTATATATAAATACAAAATCTAACAAAGAAATTATGAGAATCATACATTATTTGTGACAAAGCTTATGGGATGAGGTTTTAGAATATAAATATCAAAATTGAGATGTCAAAAAGTGATAAAAACAAAAAACAAAGTTGGAGGTATACTTACTGTGATGGAACGTATCCTAATTCTCATAGGACCCTCTGTCAAATAGATACAGAACAGAATCCATAAATTTAAATCATTTAACTTATACAAAAATTTTGACAGAGTCTCTTTTGTAACTTGACAGAAACCAAAAATGCAGCATGCTTATTTACACCTGTAAAGAGCATACTCATTAGCTAAGCCTCAAACTTATGACCATAACACAAAGGTAGAACTAGTACAAGCACACAACTATCTCAAATACCACAGTTCTCCTACAACACGATTCACAAGATCTCAAATGCCATACATGGCTTTAGATCAACTATTTTATCTACTATATCAGAATTCGGATGAGAGATGCCATTTAGAACCTGTACAGAACCAGAAAACATACGACGGAAGTAACTATTCCCAAGATATAATCTGCGAAAATATAAATAGAGTTCTAAAAGCTTACAAAATATGCCATAATTATTTATACATAATTTCATTTACAAAATTCTATGGAACATGCAAAACTATCAGATTTTTAAAAATATTTCAAGATAATCTTCGAGGCTTCACCGAGGCTTCAGAACCTTCTTTGCTAATTTTTAGCTATGCCTGATCATCCGGTATTATTTCTATAGACTTATCTGGATGGGGGAAAGCAAAATAGTGAACCGAAGCCCAATAAGGTACTAAAACATGCAGAACATAATGCTTTCAAATAGAATATAAGTGCATATAAAACAGATATAGGGGCACATAAAGCATAAATGCATTGTTTTTTTGGTAAGCAAAAGCATAAATGCATTGAGGCAATGATTATGAAAGCATTAGCAGAACATGAATGCAGAAGGTCCTAGAAACTGTCAAAGAATAGGAACATATACGAAAAGTATGAGAAAAGTATAATTCAGCATAAATAGGTCTCGGTAATTATTATTTATACTTTCATACAGAATATATACTCATTAGAGTAGAAAACTACGATAATATCAAGAAAACAGAAGCATTCATGGACTACGGTAAGATCAGAAGAGTAGTAGCATTCTTGGAAATAGAAATAAGGCATAATGCTATTCAAACATGCGTCGAAAATCATGAATCGATATAATTATACTTCGATAATTATAAATCTGTAAAATATGCTTTAGAAATAGTATCAATTCTATAAATTTTAGAAAATTTCTTTTTACTATCAGGAGAACCAAACTAGTAGACCCTACTAGCCGAGGGGGTGAGTAATCGAGGATAGATTGTGTTCACTCCACACAATCCAAGGCCAGTAACTATTATCCCTTCTCGTGGGATTTAGAACGGTGATGTCGGCTCGTAACAGTAACTACCCTCTAGGTTGTCGTCCTGAGGAAGGGCAGACTACGTATAACTCCATGGAAAGAGTTATCCTCAATTACCACCATAATGTTTTAAGGCATGCTGGAAAACCTTACCTGGCTGTACATCAGTCTTAGGTCCTAATCAACATCAGAAAGCTTATAATCTATCATTCTTTAGAAAATTAGTCAAAATCTCACGGTTAACTATTCAATGTGCTTCAGTAATTCTCAATAACTCAACAGTGCAGTTTCATGTAAAATTTTCAGTTACAATTCATAACATGGGCATTATCTCGTTACAAATCAACATTTACTAGTCAAAATTTATGGATTAAAACCATCAAATCCCTTCATTTTTGTGCTTAGGGTTTCAATAAATATTCTGAACGAGAAACGAACACCAAACACATTTTATACATGAAATCAGAGATAAATATCGCAGTACATGCTAGTAAATATGAAATCTGTCCGATTAATCAGGAGAAATATGTTTTATTTATAGTAAACATGAAAAAACATGGATTTAAAGAATAAACATAATATCTGAGATATTAAAATGTTGTCAAAATGGTAAATAACATCCGAAGTACACTTGCCTGAGTCCGATCTACCGCTATTTTTACTCGGATCGGAGTGGAACGGCCGGATTCCTCATTTTCTCTTCCCCTTTCCCTCTACTCTCCCTCCGTTCTCTGTTGGAACCGTCGCAAAATGGTCGAGCAAAATGCGCTTAGACTTTTATAATCAGTCGGGTGCTCGAGCGGTGCTCAAGCGCCAACTAGGCGCTGGTTGCTCAAATGTGCGCCCGGGTGTCGCTCGAGCATTCCTCGAGCACTGCCCGTCGTAGCCTCCTTGCCACTGTCTCACCTCGAGTGTTCCTTAAGCATTGTTTTTGTATTTTTGAGCTCAAGGTGGCGCTCAAAGCGGCCTTCAGGCACTGAGCCGCATTTTGCCCATTTTTGCTTATTCACGCTTTGGTACCCATTTTTACCTTATTCTTAAACCTAATCATGTTTATCAACTTAATTATTTCATAATTTTCATGTTTTGTGACTGGGATCTCACACTTGCCGTAGCCTAATCTACCCTTTTCCTTACTCTGATTGGATCGAAATTGATGAAGAGTCCCTGCTCTTTCTCTTTTCCTCTCTACCTCCTTCTTGCTTCTACTCGTTGCGTGCCCCAAAACCCTCTCCTCTCTTCTTTTTATAAACAAAATCAAAGTCAGTGGGCTGAAAACGTGAATAGCGCTCGAGAGCGAGTCAGGCATCCTTCGGGCACCCACGATCTGTCATAGTGTCGCCTCGGGCGCTCGTCAAGCACCCTTCGGGCAATCGATTCTACTAAATACTCTCGGGTGGTGCCTCGGGCGCTACTCGGGTGCCGCATTTGGAAAATTGGCGGCTACTCCGTACCCGAGCGTGTATCAAGCGCCGCTCCTATTTTTCTTTCAGCCGAGATATTTCTCCAAATTTTCTTAATCAATTTATCCTAAATTTAATTATATTAACTTAATTACCATGATTTACTATATTTTAAGAACTCGAACCTCACAATTCTCTCCCATTTATAGAAATTTCATCCTCAAAATTCAACGAATGTGACGGAACAGATTTTTTTTTTTCTTCAAAGCTTCCATCAAATAGAAACACAATTGAAAATCCAAACTAAACCAATTAGGTATAACACAGGATCTCAGATGCCATCTAGGACTCATATACTTTTAACAATAATAAGTATAGCGGAAGTTAGTCTAACACTTGCGGAAGCATTCATATTCATTCCAAAATATTCATTTCAGAGTACATAGCCAAAAATGTTTAACCATAGAAGTCCATCAAGTCATTACAATAATATTTCTCCAGAATAAGCTTCCGAGGTCTTTAATAATCCTTCAGACAAGCTCTAATCACTCCAACTCGTCAGGTATAAGCTCTAAAGCTTCATCTGTAGGGGGAAAAACATAAAACAGTGAGCCGAGACCCAGCAAGGTACATGCATATGAACTATAAAACGGTTATGCCAAAACGATCATATAACCATGCAGAATCAGAACGTTTAATCAAACATCATCTAAAAAGTAAAAACATACCATAACGATATTTAAATCTCATGCTTTATAAATCATTACACTATAGATTGTAAAACAATAACTATAAACTTTACTGATGCATGGTAAAACTGAAAACAATGCTCTATGCTGTTCACTGTCATCTTTTCATTATCATCTTTTCATCAGATGATACTCTATCATCTTTTCACTGTACAATATATTTTCATCTTTTACTGTGACATATCTTAATAATTTCAGACCCTGCCAGTGTACCCTACTAGCGGAAGGGGCGAATGATCGAGGATAGATTGTGTTCAGTCCACACAATCCAAGACCTATCATTTCATATATATATCCCATCTCGAGGGAAATCTGTACTGTGTGCCACCCGAAGGTCGGCCTATCATGTCATATATATCCCATCCCGAGGGATAGCTGTACTGTATGCCACCCGAAGGTCGGCCTATGTTCCTCCTGGCTTAACGCCCTTGAGGACAGGGCGGACCATGAATCGCTCCATGGACAGAGCTATCCTCGATTACCACCGTAAGTTCTAAGGCCTCACCCAAGAACTTACCTGGACTGTAGTCAGTCTCGGGTCCCAAAATAATAGAAACAGAAACCATTTCTTTATCAAAAATCCCTTTTTGAAATCAGACTTCATAATATATCTTCAGCTATCTTTAAGTATACATGGAAATTTTCTCGGTACATGTCGGTACATATTTTTTGAAATAATTTATACTTGGGGCCGGTTTAGATTTTATTCAGGGAAGGGCCGGAGCTCTTTTCTCGTTTGGGAAGCCGGTCTCATTATCAGTGAAGTTCTTCTTTTTCAAAATGCAGGAGTGCTCAAAAGTCGGAGTGTTCAAAAGCCGGAGTGCATAGAAGCCAGAGTGGTCAAAGCAGGACTGCTGATTTTCTTATACAAAGCCGGAGTTCATTTTCATATTAAGGCCGGAGTTCTTTTTCCAACAAAAGGACGGAGTTCTTTTTCTTATACAAGCCGGAGCTCTTTTTCTTTATTACGGCCGGAGTTCATTTTACATTACAAGCCAGACTTCTTTTTGGACGGAGTGCCTTTTGGACGGAGTTCATTTTCTCGAAGGACGGAGCTTGTTTTCTCGAAGGACCGAGCTCGTTTTCTCAAAGGACGGAGCTCGTTTTCTCGAAGGACGGGGCTCGTTTTCTCAAAGGACGGAGTACTTTTCAGACGGACTGCTTTTTACTCAAAGGACGGAGTGCTTTTCAGACGAACTGCTTTTTACTCAAAGGACGGAGTGCTTTTCACTAACTGGACGAAGTGCTTTACGGAGTGCTTTTCTCTCAAAAGGGACGGAGTGCTTTTCACTAACTGGACGGAGTGCTTTTTATTAACAGGACGGAGTGCTTTTTACTACTAGACGGAGTGCTTTTTACTAACGGGATGGAGTTCTTTTTACACAAAGGACGGAGTACTTTTCATTAACAGGACGGAGTTCTTTTTACATTAAGGCCGGAGCTCATTTTCTTATTAAGGCCAGAGTTCTTTTTCCAACAAAAGGACGGAGTTCTTTTTGACAAAGGCGGAGTTTAGAAGCCGGAGTTCATTTCTCTTTAAGGCTGGAGTCCTTTTCAAAAGAGCCAAAGATCATTTTTGATACAAAGCCGGAGTTCAGAAGGCCATGTTCAATTTCAAGCAAATGCCGTTTTCATGCCAAATGCCGGTTTCGTTTTACATGTCAAATGCCGGTTTCGTTTTACATGTCAAATGCCGGTTTCGTTTTACATGCCAAATGCCGATTTCATTTTACATGTCAATGCCGGTTGTAACCTTTGGTCCGGATTTCACGTAAGTTCAGAAAGTAGGAAAACAGGCGTCATGAACTTCAGAACAGATTCAAACGAAAACTAAAAACATGTTAACGTCTGAATACTTGCAGCAAAACAGAGTGCAGTATATTTGCAAATGAACTAAAAACTGAATTTAAAAACAGCGTCAGAAGTAACTTGCAATATTCTTAGAGCATGAATTTAAAAGCATCGTCCGAAGTACACTTGCAATATATTCTTAAAGCATGAATTCAAAACCAGCGTCCGAAGTACACTTGCCTGACTGCCCACTCCAGCTGCCTCAAAGTTCTTCCATCTTTCTTCACTCCTTATTCTTCCTTGGCGCCAGAAACTCACACTCATCTCTCAACCTGAGCTTATATAAAGAGGAGAGAGTAGGTGGGGTAAGTTGAGATAAGTTACCTACTCGGTACTTGCCGTCAGTGATTTGGTGGAAGTAACGGTTAGTTTACTTACCTCAGTACTTCTACCCAGGGTATGATGAGGTAGTAGGTAAACTACCTCATTTGGTCGAGCCCTAGTTGGATCCTAACCAAATAACAAGGTTGCTTTTGTTTTTAGTAGCCGGTCAACTTCTTCAAAATCCGGTCAACCTCCTTAAATCCGGTCAACGTAATTCCCTGAAATCCAGCCAACTCCTTCAAATCTGGTCAACATCTCCAATTCCGGTCAACTTCTTCTTATTATTCACTCCGTCCATTACCTTTTCATCAACTTCGGATTTTATTCTCCTTGCACCCATAATTCTATTCCAGCTTTACCAACACACAAGGCCGGACTTGATTTCAGCTTAAGTGAAAGGCCGAACTGCTTTTACACTAAGGGACGACGGACTTCTTTTACGCTAAGAGATGACGGACTTCTTTTTCCTCACACAAAGGCTACTCCAGTCGATCAGGCTACTCCAGTCGTCAGGCCACTTCGACCTTACTTCACACAAAACCACTCCGGACTTCAAGGCCACTTCGGCCTCACAAAACCATGCCGAACTTCAAGTTCAGGAGACAATTTCGAATTTCAAAATATGCTCTAAGGCCGGATTGGAACTTCTTATTACTTTTCGGTCAAACTGCGTTGACCGGATAACCTTTAGTTTTTCCTCGATCCTTTGATTATTTTGACTCGATGACTGGGACCTTCTACGCTTCAGAAGCTGGGTCGTTACAACGAACCCCGAATTTTCTTAATCAGAGGAAACCTTTTCAGGTCAGTTCCTCAATTAAACAATTATTCTAGAAAATCTTAAGCATTCAAATCGTCCTGATTCTTTTTACCCACTCTGTTATATCAAAATCTAAATTCATCAAGTTTGAATGCAGCCAATTTGTTAATTAGCTCTCTAACCAAGTTTAAAATCTTAAACGAATTAATGATTCTTGCTTTACTTTATGCTAAGCCTTGAAAATGATTATTTCTTCTGATCCTTAATTTACCCTTAAAATACATGGGTTCACCACACTATCGCTGCACAACTCTGATTAATCATCTGGCTATGAATCATATAGCTACAATTCACAACCTTATCTAATTTAACCTAACACCTAAAATTCTCCAATCAAGTTGACTAAGATTTTGGTGTAAACCTCGAATTGCCATCAAACCCCAAATCAGAAATATTCTATATCCTCATTAATTTGTTGGTATGTCTTCAAATCAACATCTTCTCAAAATACAAAATATATATCGACAAAAATGGTCGATTTAGCAGAAATTCAACAAATACCAACATATCTTTGAAATATATGGCTATTCACTCCTAGCCTCCTCAATCACATCAAGAGACTGATGGAAATTTATGAGCCTATACACACTTTCGCTATTCTATCTAATCATTTATATTATGAATCCCATATCTTCTTACAACTCATATCCATTGGCTCATATACAAAAGTCCCAAGATATCGTTACCACAAAAACAAAAGTCCACAAATCTTCAAATCATCGCCAAATCAAAATTACAATTATAACCGTCCCCCCCCCCAATAATTTGATATAGCTTTAGGTCACCTCCCATGTCTCAAAACCCAATTACTAGCAACCTCAAGATTTCGTTGACATATCGACGAGCACACATACAAGGGTCTATTCTCCTCAAAGGCATCATGGTTCATCTCTGAAATCCTTAGACAGATATATCCACTTACAACAACATCATAGGATTGTCCTTCCTTAATGACTTAACTATTTTAGCCTTTAAAAATTATTAGACAAAAGCTAGCTCCAAAGGCATTACCCATAAATTATCAAAATAGAGACTTCAATTTCTAATTCCGACCTCCAATGGAATAACTCTAACTATGGGCTTCTCTTCTACTCAATCCAAGGACGACCATCCACATATGAAGAGGAAACATAATCCTAAATTTTCCTTAAACACATCTCATTACATATTTCATTCTCCCTTTAGGATACATCTCTTCAAACCCCCAAAATCATGAGACAATTACTATCCCTATAACACCACCTATAATTCTTTAAGAGAAGGACCTCATCAGCTAATCTCGATTATGGGCAAAACAATTTCAAATCATAAGCTCCTCCCCTGCTTATAATAAGGGTAGCCACCTATTCAAAACATTCTATCCTACCTTAAGTTGCTAGACCCATTTGGGGTCAACCCAAATAAAACAGCCAACAATTTACCCTTAATTCCTCAAAGGCGATCTTCGCATATTCTATTCTTATAAATACTAATCAGTCCTAAGCCAAATGCCTCAAGGCTCTACGATCGTCAGGAAATACTTGTCGAATCCTAAGGAAACCATATACCTTTACAACATCAATTAGTTTTCCCAATTAGATATCACCTTATTCCCACAAATTTAAATCATATTATCGAAGACACCAACTGTGATGGACTGTATATTCTACCAAAAATCCAATAGAGTTTCCTCTGTAATATTGCCGTCCAATTATACCTAACCAATGAAATGTTCTATACAATACATAATACATCTAATAATCCCAACCTCCGACAACCTGCAAACAATCACAACACAACTCTATACAGGATCCCAATGCCACATGCTCCATAAAGCATTTCCTCAACTAAATTCACCTTCTTTTCTTCCAATGAACAGTCGACAGATTGCTTTTCACAATTCATAAAGTCCATAAAAGAATACACAGATTGAAATCATGGGACAACTTAAAATTTTCAGAGCAAATCTGATGAAACATATAATTCATAGGGAAATAAAAATATTTATAAATCCCAAATTAAGTAAAATAGAAATCAAATCTCCATAAATAAAAGAAATACCTTTATCCTCAATTAGGAGTACCTCAACGTCGTGAACTGTCCCAGTAAATGCTTTAACAGAATAGCAAGGCTTCCTCACTTTCAGCCTCTTGAGTAAGCAGCAATCCTTAATTAGACGGCCCTACTGACCACAATTAAAACTGGCCTTCATCTTTTGAAAATAAGTTTCCCCCAAATGCTTCTTTCCACAATAAATACAACTTACTACTGATGCCTAGGAACCCAATACTGACCGAATTTTGATACTACCTTTCCCTTTATCAAACACTTTTATCTTCTAAGAAGGTCTTGAGGGTCCCAAACCTGATCCCGTACTAAAACTCATTTGGCTAACTATCCTCTTAGTAAAAGATTTATGAGTCTCAAGTTCTTTTTCAATTATCAGTACCTTATCTAGAACCTCAGCATAAATTTGATGCTCCTGTGTTACCATCTAACTCCTGATCTCCTCCATCAATCCTTGTCGAAACATATTGGATTTCCTCAGTTCATCTTCTACAATATCTAGCGCATACCGAGACAATTCAGTAAAACTTACATTATATTCTACCATGGTGTAGCTTCCTTGCCTAAGCCACATAAATGCTTCTTCCTTCAAATCCTGGAGGCTAGCAGTTAAATATTTTTCCCAAAGGGCTTCCTTAAACATCTCCCAAGAAATCTCCTCATTGGGCAAACCCAACACCCTTTTCTTTTTCGCCCACAAACTATTTGCTTCTCCCTTTAACTTATAAGCCGCAAAAACAACCTTTTCCTGATCAGAATATTGAAGGACTACAAATATCTTCTTCAATCTCTGAACCGCCTCTGTCGAATCTGGTTCTCCCAAAAATTCAGGTGCCTTTTCCGTCGTAAATTTATCATGAACCATCGAGGTAGGATTTATTGAGACTGGCTCTGGTGCAGGAACTCTAGCTATGTAACGTTGCTCCATTGATTCAATAATATTCATCAGCCTCCCCAACAAATTCAAATACTTGCCTTCACAATCTTGGGGTGTACTAGCGCCTCCATAAGTATTTGTTCTTCTGTTTCTACAAGCCATGTTAATATCCTATAACCAAAAACATCACAATATTTGTCAACCTCAAATAACCAGACTAGAGGGAGGGGTTATAATCAATCAGTGCATTTCAGAATTAAACCTAGAAGCTAGCACCTAAACATTCCATCTAATCTGAACTATCCTGACCTATTCAATTTCACGGAATTCGTATGGTGTGAGGTTTCGGGTCTAAAAATATATTAAATATAAGAAAATCAACGTGATAATAAAAAAAATACTAGACCTATTGAATGTATATGTATGTGTATCGGGAGGAATATTTGGTTGAAAATTTGCTAAAATGCTGCCAGCAGCCTACGCCTGCTGTGCGTTTGAGCACAGGCTCGAGCGCAAAAAGCAATGGCTCAAGCAGCAGGCCATGCTAGCTGCACGCTCGAGCGGAGCTCAAGCGGCAAAATCCAGTAGCTCCCCCACCGTTGACCGCCTGTGCGCGCTCGAGCGTGGGCTGGCAGTGAGGGCACGCTCGCCACTTGCTTGCCAGGCACTCAAGCACCCCGACTAGTATAAAAATGCGACCTGCTTCCCGTTTCTTCCACTTTTTCATTTTCCAGAGGGTTTTTGGAAAGGAGGAGAGAACAAGAGTGCCAATTTTAGAGAGAGAAAGGAGGAGATTGAGCCATAGAATTTGAATCTGTCCGGGAGCTAGTTACGAAAGTGAAAGCACGCATCGAGGCAAGTGTTCCCATACCCACTAACTTTCCTCTTTCGATGTTTTTGGATTATTGTTGGGTATTTTTGTCTCGATACCCACCCGAACCATAAAAAATGTGATACCCATGACTTGAGACAAAGAATTATGTAATTTATTGTCCGATTTACGCACCGATCCGACTAGTGGAGTATCGTCAAGCCCTAACCTACGGGAAATTGGGGGTTTCCCCAATTTTCTGGCCCTCGTTTCATTAAATTGACCCCAAAATGTGAATCCCCATGTCCCAAATGTGTATATACATAGGCCGCGCGATCGATTTCGCACGTCTCGACCCATTTGCGGCGTCCGAACCCTCTAAATGGGCGCCGACACTGTTCACCCGAGACATAAAGTGGAAATTATATATTTTTACCTTAATAAAATGTTGAATTGACTCTAGAATATGAATCCCTGCATTCCAAAAGTATGTACGTGTTGACCGGACGTTCGATTTTGCAAAATTTGACCTGTTCGCGGGGTCCGAGCCCTCTAAAAGTGGCCTAACAATATTCCTCTGAAATTGGAAGATAAGTATACAGGTTTTAGCTCTCTTCAATTGTGATGGAATGTATGAATGAATGCTATGTTAAATTGTAAGCTCTAAAATGTATAATTGTGCACCGAGAGCGAGCGGAATGCGTCCCAGGGGCTTCTAAGTTGATGTTTGACCCACGAGAGGTAAGTGTAATCAAGCTCTCTTATGAGTTGAAAGATCTAAACTCCAAATGAAAGAAAGGAACCGAATGAGTAAATGGAAGGGAATCCACAAAATGTGAAATGATGGATTTGGCCTCCTGGTTGGAGACAAGTGATGGGACTGTGATTTCCCAGTTTGAGAATATGTACGGCCATGGTGGATTGCCCTTCAAGGATTAAGACTAATCTTGAAACTAGGACCACGAATCATAGGGGTAGTATCCTTTAGCTTACCATGTACATCACGGTGGGAACCCAAGGAATACTCCGGCGCTCCTTGGGGGCGGGTGGTGTGTAGGGTACATTTTAGGATACTGCTGTGAAAGAACGAGGATTGCCCTGATCCCCAGGGGATATGGAGCGATTGAGATGACCGAGTGATGCAGGCCTAAAATGCAGCCGATGGCTGAGTGCTGCGGCCCTAAAATATAGCTGATGGCGAGTGCTGCAGACCTAAAATGTAGCCGATGGTCGAGGGCTGCAGACCTAAAATGTAGCCGGCCTTAGAATCTGTGGCAGACACATTCATTTCCTCGTCCTCTCACATCGTTGTTTAGTACGACCTACTTACCCGGGTCTACAAAGATTGATGAAAGTAATGAAAGTGAATGAACATAACCAGAACAAACATGTGAACTAAATAATTCCCGATGCTCCCTCTTCTCACATGCTCTCTTATCCAACTTATATGATTTCCCCAACCCAGTTACTGTCTTTCTTGTATATTGCTGTAGTTAGTCGTGTATGATTTCATTTGATGGGCTGTACGCTCACCCTTGCTATATATGTGTCTTTCAGATAAGAACACACTGATGCCCGAGAGTCAAAGTAGATCATTGAGGTGAGATAGATAGCTGGTATTGCACGCGGGACACAGGACTTAGCTGTTTTTTTATATGAAACTGGAATTTCGGCTATATTTTGTCAACTGTGTAAAACATATATGGTGATGATATATGATTTTAGCATGGTTGAATGATGAATTATTTTCGCTATATATTGTGGTTTCTTTTATGCTTCCGCAGGTTCTTCTTATTGTGGCTATGATTGAGGTTCCTAATTGGCATCCTTCCCCACCGGCATTATACTGGAGTTATGATGTCGACGCCATCTCGATTGATACGACAATTAGATCCTATGTAGAGTATTGAACAATAAGACTTGTAGTTTTGTGGATGATTGTAGATTGTTATGCAGAGTTGTTTTACAGGTGTTTGTATTTTTGGCAAATGCTCGATTTATAAACAGAACTCTGCCCAATTTTCTACAAATATAATAATTTTTAATTAGAAATTCTAGTTTATTTTATCCTTGATGGAGGTTATTTAAGAAAAATAACTTGGTTCGTCACANGTTAGTATCAGAGAAGGGATGTCTTAGGATGAATCTAAATTTATGCAAAACCCTAGGACAGTATGGATTAGGGCCAAATGAGTGAATGTGGAAAAGTTAGGATAAATAAACACCCTCATTTTGAATGTTCTCTTTAAATTGCATAAGTGTTATCGTGTTTGGTAATGTCATTGGGGGCGGTTAAACCTTTGGCTCAACCTTTGTTATTTCTTTTTCAGTGGTGACTTCTAAAGTTGACGATGCCGCCTAGACGTCAAGGTTCGCAAAGGGATGAGCCACCCTGAGATCGAGAGGCCGAGTATTTGAATTTATTGGGGCATCTCACGAATATCATAGAGAATATGGAGCAGCGACAACTGGCCCCTGTTCCCGTTCCCACTCCTATTCAGGCTCCTATTAATCTGGAGCCATCTGCTTATGATCGCTTCGTCCAGGAGCGAGTGCCGGTGTTTACGGGAGATCCTGACCCACTTATGACAGATTCGTGGTTGGAAGGCCTTAAGAGGGTATTTGTTGTGATCTGATGCCCAGCAAAGGACCGGGTGCTGTTCACGTCTTACCGGCTGGAGGGTGAGGCTCACCATTGGTGGTAGATGAGGAAAAGAGCATTGGGGGTACCGGAGGTTGAGATTACCTGGAAGATGTTTGAGGATGCATTTCTAGAGAAATACTTTCCATCTAACCTCCATGTTCAGAAAGAGGAGTTTCTCAAGCTAAGGCAAGGGAACCGGACAGTGGCGAAGTATGACGCCAAGTTTTTAGAGTTGTCACAGTTTGCTCCTTATGTGGTCGAAGATGAAGAAAGGAGGACCAGGAAGTTCTTAATGGGCTTGCGAGATGACATTCGCAAGCAGCTGGCAACCCTTAAATTGGCCACCTATACTGATGTGTTGGATCGGGCTTTGATTTATGAACAAGAGCATGCAAGGAAGAGTTTTTCAGAAAGAGATCGGCTAGTAAAAGTGGGACAAGTGCCAGCACCGGGACTAGTTCGGGGAGACCGTACAAAAACCCGAGGCAGCCGGTTTCTGGATAGAGTGGTTAGAGGAGTGTCCAGATTTCATCGTCTGCTCAAGCTTCGGTGGGTTCATGTCAGCACTGTGGGAGAATGCATGAGGGTAGACCGTGTCTCAGGTTGATGGGTGCATGCTTTACTTGTGGCCAAGTGGGGCATAGAGCCAGGGAGTGCCCTTAGGCATCAAGGTTTAGGGCTCCGAAGCCAGCGGTGCAGGGTAACGCTTTTGCAGTGATTGCTAGCGAGGCTAGAGCATCAGATGAGGTGGTGGAAGGTATACTTCCAGTTTATGGTATTTCTTGCTCAGTACTTTTTGACTCTGGGTCCACGCACTCCTTTATTCCCCTCGGCTGGCTTGTTGTATGGCACCCTCCCCCGTGACCCTTGAATTTTCCTCGGTTGTATCCACGCCCATGGGGTCCTCTATTGTGACCGATGTGTCCTACCAGGGTGTATTGTGGAGGTGAAGGGACTTCTTTTGGCCGTTGATTTGATTCTTCTAGATATGCATGATTTTGATGTTATCTTGGGTATGAATTGGCTGTCTAAGTATCATGCCACTATTGATTGTTTCCACAAAAGGGTAGACTTTGCTATTCCGGATTGTGAACCCTTCCATATTCAAGGAGTTCGAAGAGTGGAGCCATCTAGTTTTATTTCGGCTCTACAGGTTCACCATTTATTGAATAGCAGGTGTGAGGCCTTTTTGGATTATGTTAGTGTGGTGGAAAGTCGGGATTTGTCCGTAAAGGACATTCCGGTGGTGTGTGAATTCAAGGACGTGTTTTTTGACATGTTGTACGCCCTGCCACCACATCGTGAGATTGAATTCGGGATTGATCTCGTACCGAGATTGGCACCCATATCGAAAGTCCCCTACCGCATGGCTCCTATTGAGTTAAAGGAGTTGAAACAGTAGCTGCAGGACTTGCTTGATATGGGTTTCATTAGACCCAGTGTATCGCCATGGGGTGCTCCAGTCCTATTTGTCAAAAAGAAGGATGGGGCCTTAAGGTTATGTATAGATTACCGTGAGTTGAATAAAATTACAATCAAGAACAAGTATCCTCTACCGCGGATCGATGACCTCTTTGATCAGTTGCAGGGATCCTTAGTGTATTCCAAGATTGATCTTCAGTCGGGATATCATCAGCTTCGTATTAAGCAGGAGGATATTGCAAAGATGGCTTTCCGAACGATGTATGGTCATTATGAATTTTTGGTGATGCCATTCGGGTTGACTAATGCTCCCGCCGTGTTTATGAACCTGATGAACTGGGTCTTCCATCCATTCTTGGATAAGTTTGTTGTGGTCTTCATTGATGATATTCTGATTTACTCCAAGGATCGCGCCGAGCATGAAGGGCACCTGAGAATTGTGCTGCAGACTCTTCGGGAACATCAGTTGTTCGCGAAGTTGAAAAGGTGTGAGTTTTGGCTTGACACGGTGGTGTTCCTAGGGCATGTAATTTCCCATGGAGGCATCTCAGAGGACACGTAGAAAATTGAGGCGGTGGTCAATTGGAGTTGGCCGACGACCATGTCAGAAGTTTGAAGCTTTTTGGGGACGATTGGCTATTATTGTCGTTTTGTGGAGAATATTTCTCGGATAGCCTTACCCCTCACTCGTCTGACAAAGAAGGAGGTAAGTTTCACCTGGACCAAGGAGTGTGACAAAAGCTTCCAAGAGCTGAAGGATCGGTTGACAACTGCCCCGATTCTAACTCTTCCAGATAATTCCGGTGGGTTCGAGGTGTATTACGATATGTCTAAAGTGAAACTCAGATGTGTTCTTATGCAAGGGGGAAAAGTAGTGGCTTATGAGTCTCGACAGTTGAAGACTCATGAGAAAAACTATCTGACCCATGCCTTAGAGTTGGCCGCGGTGGTTTTTGCTTTGAAAATCTGGAGACACTATCTATATGGTGAGACTTCCTGGTGTACTCCGACCACAAGAGCCTCAAGTACTTGTTCTGCAGAAGGAGCTAAATATGAGCCAGTGGCGATGGATTAAGTTTCTAAAAGACTACGATTGCAAGATTCAGTATTGACAGGGGAAAGCGAATGTGGTCGCGGATGCTTTAAGTCACCAGACCTATTTGGTGGCGACCATGCAGATGAAGCAGATGGAGTTGCTAGACTGTTTGAAGTCTTGCCATATCCAGCGCTATGCTAAGGGTAACCAGATGATGTTATCCTTTCTGCAGGTTGAACCCGAGATTCTTCAGAGGATCAAGGAAGGGCAGGTGAGTGACCCCTTTCTAATGGATATTGTAGGGGATCTTAGCAGAGACTCTCGAGTTGATTTTAGTGTGCGTGCCAATGGAGTTTTGAGATTTCGAGAGCGATTGTGTGTATCAGATGTTAAGGAACTGACAGAAGAAATAATGAAGGAGGCACACAGGACTCAGTACACGATTCACCCTGGTATAAACAAGATGTATCAGGATTTGAGGAAAATGTTCTGGTGGAGGAACATGCGGAGAGAGATCATGGCTTTCATTAATCGATGTCTCGTTTGTCAGCAGCTGAAGGCTGAGAGGAGAAAGCCTTCTGGATTATTACAACCCCTACCCATCCCCAGCTGGAAGTGGGAGGACATCTCGATGGACTTCATGTCAAGATTGCCTAGGACTCCGAGGAATCATGATGCGATCTGGGTCATTGTTGACCAATTGACAAAGTCTGCTCATTTTATAGCTATTTGGACTACGTACTCCCACGATCATCGAGCATAGTTGTACACCAATGAGATTGTGAGATTGCATGGCGTACTGGCATCGATTGTGTCCGATCGCGATCCACGGTTCGTCTCTAAATTTTAGGGGAGCTTGCATCGGGAGTTAGGGACGAACCTGAAGTTTAGTACGGCGTATCATCCTCAGACAGATGGCTAGTCTGAGCAGACGATCCAGATACTTGAGGATATGCTTCGGGCTTCGATATTGGAGTTCCATGGAAATTGGGATGATTTTCTAGTGCTGGCCGAGTTCGCTTATAACAACAGTTTCGAAGCGAGTATCAGAATGGCTCCCTTCGAGGCACTTTATGGTATGAAGTGTCAATCTCCCATCCATTGGGATGAGACCGGGGATAGGCGGTTGTTGGGCCTAGATGTTATTCAAGAGACGTCGGAAAAGATAGCGGTGGTTGTGAAAAAATTGAAGGTCACCTAGAGCCGACAGAAGAGTTATGCTGATAAAAGGAGGTCCAAGCTCAGATTCGAGGTTAGAGATTTCGTCTTCCTTAAGGTCTCACCGTGGAAAGGGATTTCCAGGTTTCGCATAAAGGGGAAATTGAAGGCGCGTTTCATTGGACCATTTGAGGTTCTTGAGCGAGTTGGCGAGGTGGCTTACCGTCTAGCTTTGCCACCCCGTTTGGCCGAGATGCACAACGTCTTCTATATTTCCATGTTGACGAAGTGTGTGTATGATCCATCCCACGTGATTGATTATGGTTCTTTGGCTATCGATGAGGATTTGGCTTATGTAGAGGAACCGGTGGAGATCTTAGACCGGAAGGACCAAATTTTGTGCTCCAAGACGATTCCTCTCGTGAAAGTTTTATGGAGAAATCACTCCCGCGAGGACGCGACCTGGGAAAGACAGGACGGAATCCGGGAAAAGTATCCCCATCTATTCCAAGGTATGTAGCTTATTCAAGTTTTGGATTCGTTAAATTTCGGGATGAAATTTCTATAAGTGGGGGAGAGTTGTGAGGTTACGGTCTAAAAATATATTAAATACAAGAAAATCAACGTGATAATAATAAATACTAGACCTATTGAATGTATATGTATGCGTATCGGGAGGAATATTAGGTTAAAAATTTGCTGAAATGCTGCCAGCAGCCTGCGTCTACTGTGCGCTTGAGCATAGGCTCGAGCACAAAAAGCAGTGGCGCAAGCAATAGGCACCTACTGCCCGCATAGCTCCCCCGCCTGCTGAGTGCCTGTGCACAGTCAAGCGTGGGCCGGCAGCGAGGGCGTGCTCGCTGCTCTCTAGCCCGGCGCTCAAGCGCCCCGACAGGTATAAAAACATGACCTGCTTCGCATTTCTTCATCTTTTTCATTTTCCAGAGGATTTTTGGAAAGGAGGAGACTGGAAGAGCGTCGATTTTAGAGTGAGAAAGGAGGAAATCGAGCCGTAGAGTCCAAATCTGCTCGGGAGCTAGTTACGAAAATGAAAGCACGCGTCGAGGCAAGCATTTGCATACCCACTAACTTTCCTCTTTCGATATTTTTCGGTTATTGTCGGGTATTTTCATCTCGATACCCACCCGAACCATGGAAAATGGTTTACCTGTGACTTGAGACCAAGAATTGTATAATTTATTATCCGATTTACTCATCGATCTGATCGGTGGAGTATCGTCAAACCCTAACCTACGAAAAATTGGGGGTTTCTTGTTTTCGGCCCTCGTTTCGTTAAATTGACCCCAAAATGTGAATCCCCACGTCCCAAATGTGTATCTACGTCGGCCACACGATCGATTTCGCACGTCTTGACCCATTCGCGGCGTCCGAGCCCTCTAATCGGGCGTCAACACTGTTCACCCGAGACATAAAGTGGAAATTACATATTTTTACCTTCATAAAATGTTGAATTGACTCTAGAATATGCATCCCCACATCCCAAAAGTATGTACGTGTTGACCAAATGACCGATTCCGTAAAATTTTACCCGTTCGCGGCGTCCGAGCCCTCTAAAAGTGGCCTAACAATGTTCCTCCGAAATTGGAAGGTAAGTATACATGTTTTAGCTCTCTTCAATTGTAATGGAACGTATGAATGAATGTTATGTTAAATCGTAAGCTCTAAAATGTGTAATTGTGCACTGGGAGTGAGGGGAATGCATCCTAGGGGCTTCTAAGGTGGTGTTTGACCCACGGAGGTAAGTGTAATCAGGCTCTCTTACGAGTTGAAAGATCTAAGCTCCAAATGAAAGAAAGGAACTGAATGAGTAAATGGAAGGGAATCCACAAAATGTGAAGTGATGGATTTGGTCTCCCGGTTGGAGACATGTGATGGGAATGTGATTTTCTGGTTTGAGAATATGTATGGCCATGGTGGATTCCCCTTCAAGGATTAAAACTAATCTTGAAACTAGGACCACGAATCATAGGTATAGTATCCTTTAGCTTACGGTGTACATCACGGTGGGAACCCAAGGAATACTCCGACCGCTCTTGGGGGCGGGTGGTGTGTAAGGTACGCTTTAGGATGCTTCTGTGAAAGAACGAGAATTGCCCTGGTTCCCGGCGGATATGGGGCGATTGAGATGGCCGAGTGCTGCAGGCCTAAAATGCAGCCGATGGCCGAGTGCTGTGGGCCTAAAATGCAGCCGATGGTCAAGTGATACAGACCTAAAATGAGGCCAATGGTCGAGTGCTGCAGACCTAAAATGTAGCCGGCCTTAGAATGTGTGGCAGATACATTCCTTTCCTCGTCCTCTCACATCGTTGGTTAGTACGACCTACTAACTCAGGTCCGCGAATATTGATGAAAGTAATGAAAGTGAATGAGCATAACCAGAACAAACATGTGAACTAAATGATTCCCGATGCTCCCTCTCCTCACATACTTTCTTATCCAAATTATATGATTCCCCGACCCAGTTACTGTTTTTCCTGTATATTGCTGTAGTTAGTAGTGTATGATTTTATTTGCTGGGCTGTACGCTCACCCTTGTTATATATGTGTCTTTCAGATAATAACACATTGATGCCCGACGAGTCAGAGTAGAACATAGAGGTGCGATAGATAGCTGGTATTGGACGTAGGGCACAGGACTTAGCTGTTTTTGTATATGAAACAGGAATTTCGGCCATATTTTGTGAAATGTGTAAAACATATATGGTGATGATATATGATGTTTAGCATGGGTGAATGATGAATTAGTTTCGCTGTATATTGTTGTTTCTTTTATGCTTCCACAGGTTCTTCTTATTGTGGCTATGATCGAGGTTTCTGGTTGGCATCCTTCCCCACGGGCATTATACTAGAGTTATGATGTCGGCGCCGTCTCATCTAATACGGCGATTAGATCCTGTGTAGAGTATTGAACAATAAGACTTGTTGTTTTGTGGATGATTGTAGATTGTTGTGTAGAGTTGTTTTGTAGGTGTTTGTATTTTTGGCAAATGCTCGATTTACAAATGGAACTCTGCCCAATTTTTTACATAATATAATAATTTTTAATTAGGAATTCTAGTTTATTTTATCCTTGATGGAGGTTATTTAAAAAAAATAATCTGGTCCGTCACATATGGCTTCAAAAACTTCAAGTACTCTATCACTACTAAATTGACCACGCAACGACCTTCTAAATTTCACTACACCAGAAATTCGCTCCAAGTTACATTGACCTTGAGTCATCAATTCTATTTTTTCCGTCATACTTGATAGGTTAACCCAAGCACACCCTTCTAATGACTTACTAACCTGAAAACCCTCTACTAGAGTAGATCAAACCTAAACTATAAACTAAGGTCGGTTACCCTAGGCCAAAAATCGTTGTCAATAAGCTTAGACACCAAATCCCAACTTAGTTCTAACGCAAAGATACAACTAGGAAATCTCAAGCTTTTTGATCAAGCTTAATCATCCTACACCTAAATCTACTTATTTGATCAATCTTGACTAATTCTAAGCTTCCGCATACGATTCAAATCAAACCTAAGGCATCTCTTTCTCTAATAGCATTTGCGACAGAACGGGTTATTTTTTTCTAATAACCTCCGTCAATAATCATACCAACTAATGCCCATGATTAACTTACATGAAATTTCTACAGAAAATTGAGTAGAGTTCCCCCTAGAAATGGGCCAAAAATCATACAAACATCTTGAATAAACACAACCTGCGCAAGACATATACATATACAATCTTCAAAATTAAATCCACTATACATTCACAACACATTCACAGGATCAACAAACGTCATATCATCCTTAACTCCAACACAGTACTTCTAGGTACTGTATTGGATCTAAGAGAAATGCCATCTAGGATCAAAATAAATCTAAACATAAAAAATAATGCAGAAGCAACTACAACCATAAATCAATCTACGGAAGCAAAAATTATACATTGCTCCAACAAAACACAAGACGTGCAATGACTATTTATATACGATTTCCTTTCACAAAATATAGCATTTACATTCACTATTATTAGACTCCAAAGGTTCTTCAAGGGACTTCAGATCTTCTCAAAACGTCTTTAGCTTTCTTTACTCGTTCTCATCGGGTAATAGCTCTACAGTCTCATCTAAAGGGAAAAAATAGAAGAGTGAGTCAAAACCCAACAAGGTACCATAAAAGCAAGTAGATGAAATTTTCATCCAAAACATGCTTACAATAGAGTAAAAGCTATGGGGCTTATCAAAGAACATAAGGCACATAAAATGTGAGAAAGCATTAATCGTCATGAAAGCATGTCAGAAGCCATAAGTCAATTTCAAACATCAGTGGCTCTTTAAATCCAACTTTATTATCTAAATAGACCCAAACTAGTAGACCATACTAGCCGAGGAAGCGAATAATCGAGTATAGATTTTGTTAACTCCACACAATCCAAGGCCAATGTTCAATAAGTTTTCAATGTCCATAGTTCAATGTTCAAAAATCTCTACCCTCTCAATTTAACGCCTCAACGAGAGGCAGACCGCGTATTACTCTATGGATAGAGCTATCCTCGATTATCACTGTAACGTTCTAAGGCATGCCGAAGAACCTTACGTGACTGTACGATAGTCCTAGGTTTGATTTCTTACTGATTTACTTAATTGAAGGTATACTTGTTCTTATTTCCTTAATCTTAACTCATCATGCCTCAAAGGCCAAATCAAACTCTTACAAATAATCCTTCAAATAGTTCTGAATACTTCCAAAAAGTCCAGCAATGTAATCCCTTTTTCAAAATTTTAAATAAAAATCATCCAACAAGCTTATCAATAGATCAAATAACCTTTTCATCATATTTCTCAAAAGTTCGGAACCAAACATCCTCAAATTTTTAAGCTAGGGTTTAAAGCAAACCATTCGGACATAAAACAAATGCAAAACATAAGCCAAACAACAAAATCAAAGCCACAATTCATAATAATCATATAAAAATACAAAATCTAACAAAGAAATTATGAGAATCATACATTATTTGTGACAAAGCTTATGGGATGAGGGTTTTAGAATATAAATATCAAAATGGAGATGTCAAAGAGCGATAAAAATGAAAACAAAGTTGGAGGTACACTTACCTTAGCCCGATTAACCGTTTTTCTTACTCTTATTGGACCGAAATTGACGAAGAGTCCCTACTCTTTCTCTTTTCCTCTCTTCCTCCTTCATGCTTTTGCTCTTGTGTGACCCCAAAACCCTCTCCCCTTTCCTTTTTATAAACAAAAATCAAAGTCGGTGGATTGAAAATGTGACTGGCACTCGAGCGCTAGTCAGGCGTCCTTCGGGCACCCACATTCTGTCGTGGTGTTGCCTTGAGCGCTCATCAAGCACCCTTTGGGCGATTAATTCTACTAAACCCACCTGGGTGGCAACTCGGGCGCTGCTCGGGTGCCACGTTTGGCAAATTGGCGCCACTCAATGCTCTAGCGTGCATCGAGCGCCGCTCCTATTTTTCCTTCAGCCGAGATTTATCTCCAAATTTCCTTAATTCATTTATCCTAAACTTAATTATATTAACTTAATTACCATGATTTAGTATATTTTGAGAACTCGGACCTCACAGTTGATGTATTATGAATGTAAATAATAAATAGTTTGATAAATGTTTTTATTATGGCATATTGTATATTACTATGGTATTGTATGCTTCCGCAAGATGTTTATGGATATAGTTATGCTTCCACAGGTATAATGTTGGATTTTGTTCAGGTTTCTAGATGACATCTCTCAATAGATCCAATATGGTAGTTGAGATTACTGTATTGGAGCTATAAATGAAATGGCATTTGATTGTGATTCTATGTATGTGTTGTGGTTGAAATTTTGAGGTCTGTGGATATATATATATATATGTCTTGTACATGGTCATTATTCAGGTTATATGTATGGTTTTTACCTATATCCAACGGAGACTCTGTTTAATTTTCTGTATAAATTAATTTATATGTTTATAAACAAAAGCATATTAGTTTCATTTGGTTAAATATGACAACTGACGAAAGTCATTAGAAGATAATGACCCGTTTTGTTACAGTAGATGAGAATTTCTTTCTTTTATGCAAGGTAATTTCAATTTCAATAATCCATAGAATACTTTGTTACATATCCCAAGGTACTAAAATATTTTATGGTACGGCATTTGGCCGGTACCCCCCTAATTTGATATGTGATTCCTAAAATTAGTATTAATAATTTCAATAATATTTTTAAGTTACTAAGAATATCCTCAAATTTCCACATAGTTAGAGAATCCTTTATAACCTCAACAATTTCATAATGTGGTCACATACACCAAATAACACCTCTCTCAATTGACTTGTCTTTATTATAATTGAAGTTCATAGTTTACATTATAAGTTAAATTATTCTTATCGATCAATCTATATTGATTCATAGACCAAATCATTCCTTAATGTCACATAAATCAAATTACTCCCTTAATATCATCTTATCCAAATCACCTCCGTAATATCACCTCAACATTGGTATGCCACAAAAATCCTTGATCATATCTCTTGATCCAAACCGAACACCTAGGATGCATAATATTCATAACCAAAAAATGCCATAATATTATTACATCTAGTACAAGGCCTAATCCTTGAATTAACAAATAATCTATAGAGGAAGGTATAGATTTCAAATTCCCAAATAATAAATATACCGATATGTCAAATTTTAAAAATTGTACCTTCCATTACATTTTGTGTTGGCTATAAATTTGTATGAACACCTTGACTAGAATAGTGGGCTTCTTCACTTGTCTACCACTCCTACATTCCTGCTAGTAGAGATATTTAATATTTCAATTAGATCAAAATATATTTGACAACTATTTATCCTTAGGCCACCACCGGAGTCAACAACAAATTTTTCTAACTATAGCTAATAGCCCAAACTTTGTCTACGGTTACTTAACCTAAGCTTCCGCACAAGATCAATCAATCCTAAAGTATCTCTTTTCTCTGATACCACCAATGACATCCCACGTCATCTTATACACTTAATGCGACATCATACAATATATATAAATATCCATAAAATATATAACCATCATACATAGGATTCATATGATTGCCATATCAAATGGCTCCAACCCTATATGAATAGAATATGGCATTGGATTCTTCAGAGATGCCACTAGGTACCAAAATTATTACTATAAAATTTTTGCAGAAGTATAAATAATGACCATAATAATGAATAGCAGAAGCATAACCAATAAGTAATACCAAAGTCTCATTCATTTTATTACAAGATCAACTACAATATTCCATATATCCATTACAATTTCATCAAAATACATAAACACATAAGCTTAAACCATTCTGACTTCAATCCTGATCACTAGATACCAACTCGTACTCACCATATTAGGAGTTAGAAAAATAGTAAGAGAGTGAGACAAATACTCAATAAAGTACTTAATATACAAAGATATGTACATTTATACTGAAATTACATTATCATAAGGAATAGGAATCGGATACAATGAAATGCAATGGAATAAACATTTTTCCTAATGCATTTATCATTCTTTACTTTATTCTTATACTGATTCTCACTTTCTTTTCTTGAGGAATCAGCGCTAATAGGCCTTACTAGCTAACAGAGTGGTCAATTGAGAAAATGATTTTTTAAATCACATAATCTAAGCCATATCCCGCTAGACTGGAGTACGAAGGTACTTGGGTTCAAGCTAAATCTAGGAGGAAGCGTAAAGCTGCCCCCAAGAAACCTCAGCTGCCTGCTGGACTGTTTGGTATCTTGGATCATGATGATCGAATATTCCTGTAGTTTTACTTCTTAATGACTTTTGTCATGTCTTTAGGGTCTCCCTTGTTTCTATGTTTCTTTCCCCAAGTTGGCAGAACACTTGGTAAAGAACATAATTTTTAAAATTTTTAAAATTTTAATACAATTAATTACTTACCAAAAAAAAATCTAAGCCATATCCATAATACTCCATATTACACCCGAAGGATAGGGTGGTACGTACCTATTATATCCCGGTAGATGGGGCAACAAGCCACCATTATTCCCCTGTGGTGCTGGGAGCAATTCCTCAATTTTCACTGTAATATTTTCAGGTATGTCAAGGAATATTACCTGCTAAAATTCATGGCAATGATAATCCTTGAGTTTCTACTGTAATATTTATGGCATGCTAGGAAATATGTGGTGTCCTGTGTCATCTTTTACACTTAATAAGGCATCATAATATATATAAGTTCATAAATATATCATTATTAAACACAGGATCTATTGATACCTTTTTAAGTGGCTCCAAACCCGTATGACTTAAATACGATGTCAGATTCTTTAGAGATACTATTAAGAACCTAAATCATTACCATAAAATTCTCCAAAAATATAAATAATAACCATAATAACAAATAGCATAAGTATAACCAAAGAGTAGTACCAAAGCCACATTCATTTTATTACAAGATTAACTACAAGATTTCATACATCTATTACAACTTCATCAAAATACAGAAAATACTAAAACCTAAACCATTATTGTCTTTATTCCTGCTCATCCAGCACTAGCTTATGCCTTCCATTTGAAGGGATAGGTAAACAGCAAGTGAGTGAGCCAAATATTTAGTAAGGTACAATATAACAATGACTATGTAATCTTTTTACTTAAAATACAATAATAATCAGAATAGGAATTATCATAGAACATGATAACTTAAAACATGATCAAGTCTTATGCAATTTTTTTTTTTCTGATTTCTTATCTTGTTCCTTTCTTAACATTTCTTTCAAATCATGTTAAAAACTTTCCTTTTCTTATTTTTCTTTAAGAATTAGAGCTAGTAGGCCCTACCAGTTAAAGAAGCGCACAAATCGAAAAAATGATTATATCAGTCTTCGTAATCTAAAGCCTAACCTCGTACAACACCACAAGCCAGGTGGATTATGATAATCCATAAAATCTAAGGCCTAACTTTCTTTTATACCCCAAGGTGGGTGATACCACCTATCATCCCGGTGGATAGGGTGGACTGGTTCCTTTGTATCCAAAGTTCAAAAAAAAAAAAATTGCTGCTGTTTTAGCAGGAGCTCTTTGTCTGGAATGCTCTTCTCCGGATCTTTTATGGCTCGAGTGCACTGTCCGGAGTGCCTCTTGGCTATCTGTTGGACGGAGTGTTTCTGATGCCGGGCTTGACATGTGGATCTCAAGTTTCTTCTGTTGCTGATTTGCTTTCGTGGGTGGGCTTGGTTCTTGATGTGGAACTAGCGATGTGGCGTTCTTTTGAAGCATGGCAACTGGTGGGTTATTGCCTTTCCCTATCTTTGTGTTGATTAGTATGGATTGGTTTTTCTTTTCTTTGCTAGATTGCTAATGTTGGCAAATTTGGGTGATACAAATGATCATGTTGCTATTGTATTATAGCTTTTGGTGTAACGACCCAAAATTTTTAATAAGAAAATATTAATCTTTAAATCCGGTCAAGCAAGGTGGACCGGAGGAGAAAGGAAATGAGATGAATCCGTTTGGCATTAAAGAGTGTTGCCGTCCGGATTTCCTTATTGCAGGCGGATTGGGCCTTAGTATGTGAGTTTCGGTTTCAGGTGTTAAATGGCTTGCGAATTTTGAATGCAGCCCAAATTCAAATCGCGTCTGAACAATCCAATGAATGCTCTCCGGTGATGAACTTCAAATTACAGAAATGCCCCTCGGCATTTAGGCAGCCGAAATTCGAACGGGTCACCGTTAAAGGCGGATTTTGGGAATTGGCGGCTTTGAATATCGTAATTCCCAATACATGTTGGGAAACAAATTACCATGGAAAATAATTATAGTATAATTAATAACAGCGTTGAAAATAGGAAAAATGATAATTAAAGGCCACCAAACTTCCTCCTCCATTTAAATCCATAAATCTGCTACATTAGGGTAGCGCATGACATAAGCTTGAAGCATTGGCTAGTCAGCCATTAGGAAAGCGAGGAAGAAATGGAGGCAATCGTCGAGCAAGATACTCACCGATTTCTAAAACTCACGTTTAATTATTTTGCTATGAAATGTTATGAAATATGCTTTTATTGAAATGCATGATTTATTCTCAAAGGGTGTTGAATTTTCTTGAATGCATGTTTTACGAAAAGAAAGTTTAGACCATGATTAATGTTTCTTGATTTCCCTCTTTTGTTGGTTTACGTTTAGATCTCCGAAAGAAATGAATAAAGACTTGTTCCTCTGAAATTCTATCGTTTAGCTAAAAGGGCCTCGGCAAAACATTTACTGATCCTCTGAAATTTAATGATAAATGACCCCCGGCAACTTTCACCGTTTTTCACTAAACTGTAAGCAAAAAGGACCTCCGGTAAAATTCTATCGTTTCGCTAAAAGGGCCTCCGGTAAAATATTTACTATTATTTGAATAAATAACCTCCGAAAAATTTCTTTGTATTCTTTGTATTACTATTTTGCTAAAAGGCCTCCGGCCGTTTTAACAAGAAAGGTCTCCGGCATTTTTTTTTGAGAAGGATTTCGGAATTTACGAAAAAAGGATCTCCGGTAATTTTCACTATTCCTCTGAATTTAGATCTCCGGCAGTCTTTACAGAAAACCCAAGAGAACTTCGGCCTTCACGTTTTAAAAGAACTCCGTCCGGAAATTTTTTACCGAAAAGAAATCCGTTCCTTGGGTTGCAAAGCACTCCGGATTGAACTCCGGAGATTTTTTTTACCACGAAAAGACCTCCGGATTGAGCACTCCGGATGAAGCCTCCGGATTGAGCGCTCCGGATGAAGCCTCCGGATTGCGCACTCCGGATGATTACCGAAAAGCTCTCCGGATTGAGCACCATGAATTTTTACAGAAAAGCCCTCCGAGTGTCAGAAATGCACTCCGGTATTTTTGAACCCAAAAGACCTCCGGTATTTTTGAACCCAAAAGCACTCCGGCATTTTTGAACCCAAAAGACCTCCGGCTTTTGAACAGTGCGAAACGCACTCCGGCAATTGAACAGTGCGAAACGCACTCCGGCTTTGGACAGTGCGAAATGCACTCCGCATTTGAATAGTTCGAATTTCACTCCGGCTTTTGAACAGTAAGAAAAGCCTCCGGCTTGTGAGCACTTTGAAATTTAGGATTTTCTCTTCTGCATTTAAACCCGAAATTCAGAAATGACCTCCGGCAATTGCACTCCGGATATTGAGCACGCCGAATTTTGTACGGAAAGCCTCCGGCAATTAAGTCCTGAAATGCAGATTTTTGCTCTCCGGTATTTGAGGCTGAAATTCAGTAATTGCTCTCCGGCAATTAAGTCCAATTTTACTCTCCGGTACGCTATGTCATCCGAATTACGAAAATACCCTTCGGCCCTTAAGCATTATTGCTTTCAAGTAATGTACTCCGGTTTTAAGCAAGTTCAAAATCCACTCTGGCTATTGAGCACTCCGGAGTTCAGAAATGATCTCCGGCAGTTTGAACACTCCGAATGCCAGCAATGCACTCCGGCATTTGAAACCGAAATTTGCATGAATTGATCTCCGGCTTTTGTATGAAATGATCTCCGGCTTTTGCCTGAAATAAATCCCAGTTTATGCATGAACGATCTCCGGCTTCTGCACGAATGATCCCCGGCTCATTCATCTGGTTTCTGCATGAAACGTATCCGATTTCAATATGAAACAACCGCCGGTTTTTGGACCAACGAAAATGAATTCCGGGTTTTGACTAAATAAGAGAAGAACTCCGGTTTTAGAATTTCAACCTCCAGTTTTTCAGAGAAGTTATGCACAAGAATGGTTCTGTACATTAAATAACAACTTTAGATTTTGCTTTGAAAGATGATCTTGGATTTGCTTTGAAAGATGAACTTGGATTTTCTTTGAAAGATGAACTTGACTTTTGATAAGATGATATGGACTTGAATATTGAAGTTAAAGAACAAAGAACAAGGAAAATGTATGAATATGGACAGCAAGTGGAACTCTTCCGACTTTTGATCTTTGATAAATGGCCAATAAGAATACGAACCAAGAACCGAGAGTTTCCATTAAGCTTGCTGTTAAAGAATGGATGAAGGATATCGGAGTGACACTCAAGGATGCCTCACAGGCCACGGGAGGGAACCTTTTGGTGGCACAAGGACTTTGGCCCCGTATGTCGGGTTAAAGGCATGACCTCCCGCCCCGGGAGCATAATGAGGGACATGGCTTTAGGTTGTGGGGTTACACACAACCCGTCCTTGATGTTGTCCGCTCGATCCGGTCCCTAAAGATGATATGAATTTGAAATTTTTGATGAATGTTCTAAGACAAGATGAAAAGAATAAGATTTGAAGATGAAACGATATGACGATTATTATGATATGCTTATGAATTTATATTTTTGCTTATATGAATGCTTTGTTTTTACGCATGTGAGTATCTGCTGGGCTTTGTAAGCTCATTCTTGTTATTTGCGAGATAATGAAGGACTCATGGTGATTGAAATTGAGTAGAACCTGAAGTTATAGCAAAAAGGACTAAGCTAGCCGGAGCAAAAGAGTTTTGTTATTAAGATTAGTCTTGTACTTTTATTCATTTGCTTTTGAGTGTTAGTTTATGTCTATGACATTTTGGGATAAATAAAAATGATAATTTTAGTATGCATCTCGGTGTTGTGTAAAGAAAAGAAAAATTTTTATGTCCACCTTTTTATCCTATGTTATTAATTTACTTAAAGGAATAAGAAACCTTGATTTTGTCGATGACTTTTGGGTGGTAAAAAGTCGGGTCGTCAAAGTTGGTATCAGAGAGAAACTGAGATGCCTTAGGATTGATCTGAATCATATCCGGAACCTAAGTTGAATAAAGTAGTCAAAGGTATAGGGTGACTAAGAAAAGACGAATAGTTCTAGTTGCCCCAGAGTATATAACTTAGGTTAAAACAAGGAAGTGGTCAAACACGTGATAATGGGAGGCCAGACATCGTAATTCGTTAAATGAGTTAGTGGTACTCAAAGATTTTGGACGGCCTAATGTAGACAAAAACCGAAGGTGGAAATATTAAAGAAGTGTACCTTAAGGATTGACTTTTGAATATAGTTTGAGGATGATAATTAGAAATGTTTAGATAAGGAAAACTGTGAGCTCAACGTCCGAATGACTCGGACTCAATTCTAGTAGTTGTAAATTTAAGTATGGTGATTAGGTGTTTGAATTCTAAGTGACTCGGATCTTGTGAGAGTTGAGTTGTGGATCATAGATATTGGAATGATGTTTGCTCGGGAAGATAAGAAGTATAGAAGTTTATCTTCATAGATGTTTTTTAATTGGTAGGTATTCTTTCTGACAATTTTAGATGTATAAATATTTATTCAATCGCAAGATTTAGGAATATCGTTATTATTGGGCAGTTGATGAAAAGATTCAATATTGTAATAAAGGCTTAAGGCTTTAGCTGAGGGTATAAAATATTACTTGATGTAATGCTTTTGGGATTCCTAAATTTATTTAATTGAGGATCTAAGTTTGATACAGTCAATATCGAGGTCATAATATTTTCTCGAGTTTGTAGATTTGATTATTGGGTTGATATAAACCATTTGTCGTGCCAATCTTGATGTATCAACATTAAAGATTTGGTCAGCACGTTGTAGGTCAATCTAGATTGTGTTAGTAAGCGTATTATGTCTCGTGATTTGATTGTGCAGTTTTGGGTGGTAACTTGAGTTCACCACGGTACTAAATCTTAATCTGATTTTTTTTGTAAGTAGAGAAGAATTGGATTTGTAAAGAATAACATTCGGAATAGGTCTGAATTGATATTATCTTCCTTGTTGATCATGTGATAACGGATTCTACGCTAAGTCCAATTCGTATAGGTGGTCACACCCGAGAAAATATTGTGGTCATTGTGGAATGTTGGTTGTGTGACTTTTGCTTGAGGATGTTATCGGAGGAAGGTTTTACTAATCGGTAATTCGAAGTTCTTCTTAATCAATGCCAATCATTGAGGATTTTAAAGCGGGACCGTAGATGTATCGGCTTGAGTATTATGGTTAAACACCATGGAACCTTTGAGGTAAATAGATGGACCGATAAGGTTATGGGGTTACCTAGAAGGTTAAAATTTTGATAAGCATACCTTGTAAATGGATAGGCTTAGTCCATGTATTGCTGATGATTTCTATGATCGATTTGGTTTCATAATATGTAGGTTGTGGATAAATAGAAGTTGTAGTCTCAGCAATATTCGGGAAAAGGATATAACCACTTTGCAAAGTTTTAAAGCGTTGTTTGAGTTTTGTAGGTTCGTTGGCATTTCATGAATTTCATGGGATAAAGCGTATTCGGGTCAAGTTATGATATTATCAAAGAACATGTGGTGCATGTAATTGTCGAAATTATACCATAAGTTATGAACGGCTAATAATCTGTATGCCATAGTAGCAGTGAGTTTAGCTAAGGAAAATGCCTTGTTATACATTGACTCTTTGGTAGCATGATTTTGGGCTAATTGGGAAAACCAATTTTTGTTGTGAAAACTTATGGTCATCTTAGGAATAACAAAAGTTCTTAAATAATCCAACGAGATATTTTTGGAGGATTATAATTTAAGTGAGATGTTTGACGTAGAGAATTTGTAATTGAAAATCAAATTAGTCTCGTGGAATCTAATGTTGTCAAGAATATATGGGTCATACCTTTGATCATATGAAAGTCGAGGTAATAATAAAAAAAAAAATCTCGATTTGAAAACTTATGGTTTTGTCATAATCATTTCCTAAAGTTTTAAAAGAAAATTGTGAACCATTAAAAATATTTAATATATCTACATGATAGGATATATCAGGTAGATAGAAATGTTGAAAGATTGAACTATTAAATTCTAGTAAAGCAAACATCAATGTTGATACTACGAGCCTTGGGATGTGTGTGTCTTTGAAATTTTATAAGAAATATAAAAAGTAAATCACAAGAAAATCCAAATACTTGAATAATATAATGTCTTGTTCTTGAAATAAGAGTCAAAATCATAATTGACATTTGGGAAACCAGAAGTTCACAAAATACGAATTCTTATAGTTTCATTTTAGGAAACCTACTTACTGTAGTCATGGAAGATTTAGTTGGCTCATTGATTTGAGGTTGCTCGGTTATTAAATTATGTGGTTATGGGAAGAATGATCTAAAACCATGTCAAAACTTTGGGGCGATGTAATCTTAAAGGTAGGCATCACGTGCTGTGAGTATTTGGACTTATATGTTTGAGGTTTCATAGAAGATGTGAAGAATGAGTTGTAGGTAAGTTCAAATGATTTGGCGATAGGATGTATCGGGATCTTAAGATTTTGAGTAATAAATTAAAATTTATGTTGACTCTTGGAATGATCGTTATAAGCAACAATATGACTATCCTATGTTATTTAAAACAGAGTTGTACAACATAAGCATTGTGAAATCATAACCTGAGATTTTTTTAGTAATGTTACGGTTTCGGTGATGGAAATTCTTGAAAATTGGAATGAACTTAAATAATAATCAACACTACTGTAATTGCTCTTGAAATTAGGGAATTCTTATAAGGTCTTCCTTGTATTAATGGTTGAGGAAGTGTTTGGGTTAGTTTCCAAAGCTAAGGATTTGTTTTGAGGATTTAAGATGATTCATTAATTTGAGGTTTTCTAGAATAATCTTTGTCTAAGAGAATAACTTCGAATACGGGAAAGGGTATCGGTGGTTATGAAATTTTGAGGATTTTCAAATTTCGAGGGCGAAATTTTTATAAGTAGGGGAGATTGTAGCGACCCAAAATTTTTAATAAGAAAATATTAATCTTTAAATCCGGTCAAGCTTTGACCGGAGGAGAAATGAGATGAATCCGGTTTGGCATTAAAGAGTGTTGCCGTCCGGATTTCCTTGTTGCAGGCGGATTGGGCCTTAGTATGTGAGTTTGATTTCAGGTGTTAAATGGCTTGCGAATTTTGAATGCAGCCCAAATTCAAATCGCGTCTGAACAATCCAATGAATGCTCTCCAGCATTTGATGAACTTCAAATTACAAAATGCCCCTCGGCATTTAGGCAGCCGAAATTCGAACGCGGGTCACCGTTAAGGCGATTTTGGGAATTGGCAGCTTTGAATATCTGTAATTCCCAATACATGTTGGGAAACAAATTACCATGGAAAATAATTATAGTATAATTAATAACAGCGTTGAAAATAGGAAAAATGATAATTAAAGGCCACCAAACTTCCTCCTCCATTTAAATCCATAAATGCTACATTAGGGTAGCAGCAGCAAGCAAATGAAGCATTGGCTAGTCAGCCATTAGGAAAGCGAGGAAGAAATGGAGGCAATCGTCGAGCAAGATACTCACGATTTCTAAAACTCACGTTTAATTATTTTGCTATGAAATGTTATGAAATATGCTTTTATTGAAATGCATGATTTATTACTGTCAAGGGTGTTGAATTTCTCTGAATGCATGTTTACGAGAAAGAAAGTTTAGACCATGATTAATGTTTATGATTTCCCTCTTTTGTTGGTTTTACGTTTACATCAAGCGATCTCGAAAAGAAATGAATAAAAGACTTGTTCCTCGAAATTCTATCGTTTCGCTAAAAGGGCCTCCGCAAAACATTTACTGATCCTCTGAAATTTAATGATAAATGACCCCGGCAACTTTCACCGTTTTTCACTAAACTGTAAGCAAAAAGGACCTCCGGTAAAATTCTATCGTTTCGCTAAAAGGGCCTCCGGTAAAATATTTACTATTCGCTGAATAAATAACCTCCGAAAATTTTACTGTATTACTGTATTACTATTTTGCTAAAAGGCCTCCGGCCGTTTTAACAAGAAAGGTCTCCGGCATTTTTTTTTTGAGAAGGATTTCGGAATTTACGAAAAAAGGATCTCCGGTAATTTTCACTATTCCTCTGAATTTAGATCTCCGGCAGTCTTTACAGAAAACCCAAGAGAACTTCGGCCTTCACGTTTTAAAAGAACTCCGTCCGGAAATTTTTTTACCGAAAAGAAATCCGTTCCTTGGGTTGCAAAGCACTCCGGATTGAACTCCGGATTTTTTTTTTTACCACGAAAAGCCCTCGGATTGAGCACTCGGATGAAGCCTCGGATTGAGCACTCGGATGAAGCCTCAGTTGCGCACTCGGATGATTACAAAAGCTCTCGGATTGAGCACCATGAATTTTTGAGAAAAGCCCTCCGAGTGTCGAAATGCACTCCGGTATTTTTGAACCCAAAAGACCTCCGGTATTTTGAACCCAAAAGCACTCCGGCATTTTGAACCCAAAAGACCTCCGGCTTTTGAGCAGTCACGCAAACGCCTCCGGCAATTGAGCAGTCACGAAAGCACTCCGGCTTTGGGCATGCGAAATGCACTCCGCATTTGAATAGTTCGAATTTCACTCCGGCTTTTGAACAGTAGAAAAGCCTCCGGCTTGTGAGCACTTTGAAATTTAGGATTTTCTCTTACGCATTTAAACCCGAAATTCGAAAATGACCTCCGGCAATTGCACTCGGATATTGAGCACGCCGAATTTTGTACGGAAAGCCTCCGGCAATTAAGTCTGAAATGCAGATTTTTGCTCTCCGGTATTTGAGGCTGAAATTCAGTAATTGCTCTCCGGCAATTAAGTCCAATTTTACTCTCGATGCAGCTATGTCATCCGAATTACGAAAATACCCTTCGGCCCTTAAGCATTATTGCTTTCAAGTAATGTACTCGGTTTTAAGCAAGTTCAAAATCCACTCGGCTGTTGAGCACTCGGAGTTGAAAATGATCTCGGCGGTTTGAACACTCCGAATGCCAGCAATGCACTCCGGCATTTGAAACCAGAAATTTGCATGAATTGATCTCCGGCTTTTGTATGAAATGATCTCGGCTTTTGCACGAAATAAATCGATTTATGCATGAACGATCTCCGGCTTCTGCACGAATGATCCCCGGCTCATTCATCTGGTTTTTGCATGAAACGTATCCGATTTCAATATGAAACAACCGCCGGTTTTTGGACCAACGAAAATGAATTCCGGGTTTTGACTAAATAAGAGAAGAACTCCGGTTTTAGAATTTCAACCTCCAGTTTTGCAGAGAAGTTATGCACAAGAATGGTTCTGTACATTAAATAACAACTTTAGATTTTGCTTTGAAAGATGATCTTCGGATTTGCTTTGAAAGATGAACTTCGGATTTTCTTTGAAAGATGAACTTCGGCTTTTGATAAGATGATATGGACTTCGAATATTGAAGTTAAAGAACAAAGAACAAGGAAAATGTATGAATATGGACAGCAAGTGGAACTCTTCCGACTTTTGATCTTTGATGAATGGCCAATAAGAATACGAACCAAGAACCGAGTTTCCATTAAGCTTGCTGTTAAAGAATGGATGAAGGATATCGGAGTGACACTCAAGGATGCCTCCTGGGCCACGGGAGGGAACCTTTTGGTGGCACAAGGACTTTTGGCCCCGTATGTCGGGTTAAAGGCATGACCTCCCGCCCGGGGAGCATAATGAGGGACATGGCTTTAGGTTGTGGGGTTACACACAACCCGTCCTTGATGTTGTCCGCTCCATCCGGTCCCTAAAGATGATATGAATTTCGAATGATTTTGATGAATGTTCTAAGACAAGATGAAAAGAATAAGATTTGAAGATGAAAAACGATATGACGATTATTATGATATGCTTATGAATTTATATTTTTGCTTATATGAATGTCTTGTTTTACGCATGTGAGTATCTGTTTGGGCTTTGTAAGCTCATTCTTGTTATTTGAGATAATGAAGGACTCATGGTGATTGAAATTGAGTAGAACACGAGTTATAGCAAAAGGACTAAGCTAGCCGGAGCGATTTTAAAGAGTTTTGTTATTAAGATTAGTCTTGTACTTTTATTCCGCTGCTTTTGAGTGTTAGTTTATGTCTGTGACATTTTGGGATAAATAAAAATGATAATTTTAGTATGCATCTCAGTGTTGTGTAAAGAAAAGAAAAATTTTTATGTCCACCTTTTTATCCTATGTTATTAATTTACTTAAAGGAATAAGAAACCTTGATTTTGACGATGACTTTTGGGTGGTAAAAAGTCGGGTCGTCACATTTGGTGTGTATGGGCAGAAGGGGTTTGCGGATTCCTTTTGTTCGATGTTGTAATTTTTTCTCATATTCTGTTGGTTCTTAGAACGTTGGCCTCCTAGAGGTTTTTTTTGTGATTTTCCTGATGTACTTGCTGCTCGGGGTATGCCCTAGCAGGTTATGTTTTATCCTCAAGTCAAAATACTTGGCGATAAAACATCAATTTTGTAATTTTTTCTCCCTTTAATCCAAAATACTTACTTACCCCAAAAAAAAAAATCCCGGTGGATAGGGGCAAAAATCGCCTTCGATTTTCTACTAAAATATCCCAAAGCATGCAAGGGAATATTACTCTCTAAAAAAATCCTAGGTCCTGTTTCTTATTCCTTTCTAAAACTTCATATGAAAGCTCTACACTTATTCTTAATACATTTTCTTGGTTTTCTTCATCTGGAAGAAAATAACTGAATTTCTGAACTTTTGTAGAGCTCAAACTTTCATTCATATCGAAACATACCGCCATAAAATGTGACAATTATTAATAAATCATAAATTGTAATAAAAATCAATACATTAGCTGGTTTAATAGCTTAACTTCAAAACTTTTCATATGTTGAAAATGCAGATTTAGATTATCATATATTTGGTTGAGTCGGTTGCCGGTTTGGTAATCAGTTCGGGGCCAATTTGGGTTGATTTCTTTGCATTATTATTTAAGGATTCGATTATTGGTTCGTGGCTGATTTAATGGCCAGTTCAAGGGTTGGTTCATGCTTATTTTTATTATTAATTTTTGTCACTTCTGAACCGGTTTAGATGAACCGACTCAGCATATATTAGCCAGTCCATTTGCTTGTTTAATGCTTGGTTCGATGGCCGGTTTGGGACATACTTTTACTGATTAATACCTTTACATTTCCTCATAATATCATGGTTAATTTTGGCTTCGGTTCAACTAGTTGGGGATTAGAAAGTGGGCCAGTTCCGTAGCCCGAATTCCAGCATCAACATGGATGCTATCACTCAATTCTATCACTACTTAGGGGCACGATTCAATATTCATTTGAAGGTATTTTTTCGACATCGGTTTGTAGAATGATAGTTCGACTTTAGTACTTGATAAATTGGCTGAATGGGCTCCTAGTTCAATTGGTTCAGAGTCGGTTCAGTCCATTTTCTTGGACTGCTAGAATCAACATCAAGGTTGCTGGGCCGATTCTAGTGCATTTTAGGGGTCCGGTTCTAGAACGCACCACGTTTTCTAACCGAAATCGGCATGGTTTTGGCTGTAAAATGGCTGCCAAACTAATACAACCTGTAAAAATATCCCTATATAGCACAAAATACAACCAAAACATCACAACATAGGATCCAAAATGCCACAATTTTAAAACACATGATACCAATGTCATAACTCTGAGTACGACGTCAACTCAAATAAGATGCCACTAGGTACCTATACAAACCATGGAAACCTTTGGAAGCACATATATCTGTCAAATACAATGGAAACTATTGGTACAATCATCAACATACATATACATCATCAATACATATCCATCAAAAAATGATACAAAATGCTCCATAAGGTACTAAATCACAAAACTAAGTCCACAAGGTTCTTCGACCAAGATCTATAGCCTAGTTAGCTCCTAAGCTCTATTCTATCTCATCAGGTATAAGAGTGTGCTCATCTAGAGGAAAGAAAATAGTAATGAGTAAGCCAAATGTTCAACAAGGCACAATAATCAAAGATAATAAACAATATACATAAAATAGAGTAGAGTCCTTACATGAACATAATATAAATGCATAAACATGAAGTATGATCAAATGCATTTCTTGGAATACATTTAACTTTCCTATTTTATTTATGTTTTCTTTAGGTTTTAAAACATTCATAAACTTCTTTACTTTACAGACCAGGGCTTGTAGGCCTTACCAGCTAATGGTGTAGTCAAATTGAGGAAAGGACTATGTATGCATCCACACATTTTAATACGCTACCCACGTACCTTAAATTTAATGTCCCATAGCGGATGGTATACCTTTCACCCAATATATTGGGCAAGATAATAGATGATAGATAACAAGTACGCTACTAGAGCACCTCCCATGGCCCAGGAGCAATTGCTCGATTTACTACAATAATATCCTAATGTATGTCAGGGAATACTACCCTCTAAAATACAAATCCTTGGTTCAGATTTTTAATTACTTATTCCTAAGGGAACGTTCTACCAGAAACATATACAGAGTTCTCACTTCTTGGAGAACGAATCATCAGACATAACAGTTTTTGGAGTTTCTTTCAGATACTTTGCATAACTTTCATAATTCTTTGATACGGATATAGATAATCCTTTTCTTATGAGTTCATGTATTCACATGCTTTCAATTACATGCATGAATCATCATAAAGCTTACAACATGTAAGAATTTCTTACCACCATAAAGAAAATGTAACTTTAGAGCTTCCAGATAGTAAATCCCTTCATAAATGCATACAATGTAATTTTTGGAGTATATACAAGATAACATATATATCGTACATGTGGATAAATATCACTACTCACGTTCGTAAATATTTTCGAAACACATAAAATAACTTATACAAAATATGTGTATAAATGCCAAATATACGGAGTACCCACGTCTATAAAGCTAGGGTTATGAGATTCCGAAGCCAAATCATGCATAAATCTCAAATAAATCAGGAAAATCAAAGGGGACGCGGGTTAGGGTTTCCTAGTGCAAAATACCGCATATATCTTAGAAATCAGACATGAAATCGAAGTATGTACATGCTCAAGTCATTAGTTTTATGAAATATAAACTTAATCAAGTGTTAGAACGAGGATACTTGAAGAAAACGAAACAAAAGTGTAAAGAAATGAGAGAAAATGGTATGAGTGCACTTGTCTCGACCCGATCTATCACTTCTCTAACTAGCTTGAGCTTAGAATCAGACTTAGGAATCTTGGTTTCTTCCTTCTCTCTCTACTCCTTCGTGCTCTTGCTCTCTCTTCTAATGTGGGAAGCCAAAAAATGACACACAAAAATCGTCGCACGATTTTTATAGCACGGGCAGGAGAACAGTAGGCATGCCTAAACCTAGATTTAGCGCCTGCCCAGGCGCTCAAGTGTCCAATAAGAGCTAGCCCACTAGTTTAGGCACCCAGTGGGCATCCCTTGCCATCTCATCCTATGCTCTCGAAACCTAATTTTTTTCACATGCATTAAACCTAATTTTGATAATATTACCTTAATTATCTCCCAATTATTATGCTATGAGAATCAGAACTTCACAACTCTCCCTCACTTAGAACATTTTGTCCTCAAAATTAACGAATCCTAGAAATTATGTGAATAGACATACCTTGAAACAAATAGGGATACTTGTCCCGAATGTAAGGATAAGTTTTCTAGTCAACCGGTTAAAAAAAGTTGATCGGATTTAGCATATTGTTGACCAGCTCAAATGGCACGATAATCCAGAGATGATAATCCAGAGACGATTTTTGGAGACGACAATCCAAAGATGATTTCTGGAGATGATTTTCAAAGACGATTTCTGGAGGCAATTTACCTAGAGACGATTTTTCGGAGAGGAATTCATAGGGGATTCCAAGAGAGGAAGCTAGAATAAATGTTGTCCGGAATGAAAGAATTGACCAGATCAAAATAGTTGACCGAAACTAAAGTAATCTTAGAGAAGTAACTAAAATAAATCAATAACTCTTGAGGACACAGAAAATAAGAACGAGAGATAGTGACCGAAAATAATTAGATAACCGGAGTAGATTGATAGTAGGCATGAATCGTTGACCGATTGCGATAGTTGACCAGGTTAACTTGTTCACCGGTTTTGATGAGAGTTGGATTGACCAAATTAGAGTAAGTAACCTGCTTCTACCTACTCCGTTGACCTTCTAGAAAGAAAAGTGGAGTAAGAAAAAGTACGAAATAGTTAACTTGCCCCCACCTACTATCACCAATCCAAATGTCTATAAATACAGAATTGAAAAATTAGGATAGAAGTTGGGCAATTTGTGAGAAAAGTACGAGGAAAAGAAAAAACTTCAGGCCAGATCTAAGTAAGGGAGTTCATAGATCAATTTCCAGGCAAGTGTACCAGTGTTTTAAATTCATGTTAAGCATTATTGTTTTTATGTTCTTCTTGGTTAAGTTCTACATGAAATATATCATGATGATCTCTTTCTTATGTTTATGAAGGAGTATTATGTTCAGCACATAAATGATGTTTTGCATATGCAATTTTGTTCTATGATTTATGTTCAAATGATGTTAGAATCTCTTTTGTTTATTAAGACCGGTTCATAGAAAAAGGATTGGCAAGTTTAAGTTATGTGCATGGAAAGGTTATCTACATGTTTAATTTCTGTCAGAAATCACCAAATAATTAAAGAGTTTGCATGTTGCATGTTGTGTACTAAATATTAATGTAAGCATGCCTTTAAAGATCTCTAGACTTTTGCTTAACAAGATCTTCGAACTTTTAGAAGCTTAGAATTTTAAGAAATAAATTTTACCATGATGACCGAGTAGCCACAGACCTAAAATGTAGCCGTTTTTGAACCATGATGGCTGAATAGCTGTAGGCCTAAAATATAACATCCTGAAATCTCGAAATATTTTTATCGGATTAAATTGGAATTATTTGTTATTTTCAGTAATTTTGGGTAATTCAGGCGTGAGAAAAATTAAATAAATATTCTGAAATTTTGGGAGAATATTTGGAATTGTTGGGCCGGTGCCCGGAATGCACCTACTCGATTGTTTGGGTAGCAAATTAAATTGGGATTAAAAGAAAACGTAATATATATAATATTATATATATATAGATATAATAATAATAATAATAATAATAATAATAATAATAATAATAATAATAATAATAATAAAGTTAAAAGAGAAGGGGGAGGCAGAATCAGGGAGAGAGGGGGGAAATTCAAAGAGAGAGAGTGAGGGGCAAGGGTTAGGGTTCATCGGTGAGAGAGAAGGGCGGACGGCGCCGGCGCCGGCGCCGGTGGAGCATGGGTCGGCAGCAGCCGATGATGGCTGTGCGAGGTGGTGGCCGACCAGGCGTCGCGGTGGAGCGGCGGTAGCGCTCGTGGGAGCCCGGTGAGAGGAGGAGCTCGGGAAGGAGAAAAGGGGAAAATGGAGGCCTTTGGGTCCCATTCCGAGCCCGAGCTAGGTGGAGAAAATGTAGTGCACGTCGAGGCAAGTGTTCTCGTACTCACTATTTGTTATTTTGTGATTTTTACTAGTTCTCTATCGGGTATTATCGTTCCGATACCCACCCAAAATCTGAAGAATGTATAGCCCATGAATTATGTTCAATGAATATGTAGTTCTCTATCCAATTTGTGGTCCGAATAGACCGATTTGGTATTATAAAACCCTAACTCATGCCCAGATTCGGGTTCACTATTTTTCCATCCGGATTATGTTATTTTGACCTCAAAATATGAATCCCCACGTCCTAAATGCATATATGTGTCGGCCACGGGTTCGATTGCACACGTTTCGACCCGATCGTGGTGTCCGGGCCCTCTAAATTGGCCCTGACACTGTTCATCCGAGTGTGAAGAGGGAAATTACATGTTTCCACCTTCGTTGTATGTTGAATTGACCCCAAAAGATGAATCACCATGTCCCAATTATGCTTATGTATCAACTGGACGCCTGATTTCACAAGTATCGAACCGTTCGCGGCGTCCGGATGCTCTAAAAGCCCCCTGACACTGTTCACCCGAGATTAAAGTGTAAATTTGCATGCTTTGCCTCTATTTAATTGTGATGAAACTTATGCCAAATGTTGTGTTAAAGTGTATGCCCCAAAAATGTGTATTTGGGTACCAGAAGCAGGGAATGAGTCCCAAAGGCTTCTAAGGCGATATGTGATCATTGGAGGTAAGAAATCCTAATGTCTCTCGTGAATTTGGAATGTATTGTTAAGAATAAGGGGATGGAGTCCCACAGAAAGTTGTGAACCGAGCAAGTAAATGGAAGGAAATCCACATGGTGGATTGTGATGGAATGATCTCCCGGATGGAGATGTATGTGATGGGAATGGGATTTCCTGAGTTGTGAATGTGTATGGCAAATGTAGATTTACCTCTCCAAGTGTGGAAACTAACCTTGAAACTAGAACCATGATTCATAAGGGTAGTATTCTTTAGCTTACCATGTCTATCGCGGTGTGAACCTGAGGAATACTTGGCCACATATTCTGGCTGCTTGTGGGAGCGAGTGATGTTCGTGGTATGCTTTAGGAAACTATTGTGGAAGAACGAGGATTTTCCTAGTCCCCGGGGGTGTGGGGCGAGTCGGTTGAACACTACATAGCAAGATGTAGTCGTTCGTGGATTGTTGCATGGATGCAACCAGTGGTCGAGTGTTGCAGACCTAAAATGTAGCCGTGGTTTTAGAATGTGTTGCGAACACATTCCTTTACTCGTTCTCTCGCATCGTTGGTTAGTACAACCTACTAGCCTGGGTCCGCAAAGATGATATAATGATGAAAATGATTAATGCCTAATCGATGAACCGTGAGAATCCAGTTATTCTAGATGTTCCCTGTTCCCTCTCTTGATTCATGATTATTGAGATTACTTGTATTCCCCCCATTCTAGTTGTTCTATTATTTGCCTACGAGTATTGAGAATGATTATACTTGCTGAGTTGTACGCTTACTCTTGCTGTTTTTCCTTCCAAATGAGAACACTTAGCCGGCGCTTATTAGTTAGAGCAAGGAGAGAGACTTGCTTGAAGAGGTTAGCTGGATGTTATGTGCATTGAAGATTTGGTCATATGGTTGTAATAGAATGTAACAGCCACTTATGGATGGTGATGGCTTGTTATTATTTTATGGTTTTGTTATGCTTCCACAGGTTTTTGATGCTCTAGTTATACTTCCGCATTTTTGTTGATGTTTTGAGCCTTGTTTTATTTTAAATGGCATCTCTCTAGATCTAATACGGTAGATAGGAGTACTGTATTGGAGCCATGGATGATATGACAGAGGTTGTGATCCTGTGTGTTGTGTTGTAGGCTTTGCGTTAATTATTTTTGTTAGATGTGTGCTTATTCAGGATGTATTTGAGTAGGTTGTATTTTTGTTTTCATCCAATTGTAGAGGAAACTCTGTCAAAATTTCTGTAGAATCTATAAATATTAATTATGGACTTTGGTTTATGTTACCATTGACGGAGGTTATTCGATGGAGAATAATCTGGTCCGTCTCATAAAATGTAGCTATTTTTTATCATGATGACTGAGTAGCTGCATGCCTAAAATGTAGCCATTTTCGAATCATGATGACCGAGTAGCTGTAGGCCTAAAATGTAGCCATTTTTGAACCATGATGGCCGAATACCTACAGGCCTGAAATGTAGCGAGTTTTGAAAGCAAAAAGTTAAATTTTGGACTTAAGTCTTGATTTGGCAGTTTGTCTTCATGAATTTACCTCTAACCAGTTGATGTTCTTGTATACATGATACATTCACCTTATTTCGGTGATTTCGTCTTAAAGCCATAACTATGCATGTCTTTGTTTAATGGTACACTGCTGAGCAATTGCTCACCTTTGCTATTTTCTAACCTTCAGAGGAGTAAGAAATTATAACGAATGAAAAGGAATAGAGCTGGGTGGACTAACTAGGCAGAATGATTGTGCTGGATTAATGTAGCAAATTTTTGAGCTAACTTGATGTATTTCGGGATATTTTTTGGAAACTTTTGTATAATGGTCTTACTATGTAAATAAAATGAGTATTTAGATGCTTTTGTAAAATTTTATAGTTTGTGAAATTATGTCTTTAGTGGCGTCTCACTTGTCTTCTATTCCACGTTAAAGCCAACCGACCTAGTTATCTGACCGGTCAAGATAAGGTTGACCAAGAACCTTGGCCGGCCAACTTCGTGGCTAATTTAAGTGTGGCATTGATCCTGTGTCTAAACAAAAGAGAAAAGAAAAGAAAAAGCGAAGAAAAAAAATAAAAGTATGAAATATTAAGTTTTCTTATATATATTTATGCCTTTGTAGAAAGTGTATGGTCCCGAGCGTTATGTACATATGTATGTATGTATGTATGTATGTTCATTGATGGTAGTTGTGACGGAACGGATCCTATTCCATCAAGGATCTCCATCAATCACATACAAAATAAATGTCCATAAATTTGAAACATTAAACTTTGCAAAAATTTCGGCAGAGTTTCCTCTGCAACTTGATGAAACTAAAATACACCCTGTATAATTTATACCTACACAAACACACAATTAATCCAAAACCATAAATTCTCCTACAACACACATTCACAAGACCACAACTGTCATATCATCCCTGGCTCCAACACAACACATTTATCCATCATTTCAAACTCAGAAGGAGATGCCATCTAGAACCTATACATATCCGAATCATCAAAACAATGAGGAAGCAACTAAATTCATAAGTTAACCTGCGAAAGCAAGAATAGAACATTCATCATAATATAACATCATTCCGTAATATTGCTATATATAACTTTCTTTTCAAAAAGCTAGCTATAAGAATCTAAAATCCTTTGATCCACCGAAGTCCTCCAAGGTCTTCAAAACTCACAAGCTTTTCCTTTTTCTAGCTAGTTCTGACATCGATCCTTTTCAGCTTTTTGCTTATGTTGAGGGGAGAATAGAAAGTAAGGAATGAGCTAACATCTCAGCAAATGTATCCAAAATAGTAAAAACATATAAATATATATATGTACAAAATACATACGTACTTTTAGGCAAAAACTTAGAAGTGATGTAGGAGAATCGTGCATGCAGGCAAGAGTAATAGAAGCATAAACACGATGCAAAATACAAAAAAACCATGCATACGGATCCCTAGTTCTTGATTCAAAGTTCACATTATTAAGTTTTCATTTAAAACTGTTATGCTCTATACTTTACATCCCGAGGTAGGATGATTCCTTTTTACTTTAATCTTTACATACCCTCCATACTTTACAACCCGATGGCAGGATTGTTCTCTTATTTACTTTAACTTATTTCCTTCATACTTTACATCCTGTGGCAGGATGGTTCTTTTCACTTTAATCTTTACATACCCTCCATACTTTACATCCTGAGGGCAAGATGATTTCTTTTTACTTTAGTCTTTACATACCCTCCATACTTTACATCCCAAGAGTAGAATGATTCCTTTTTATTTTAATCTTTACGTACCTTCCATACTTTACATCCCGAGCGCAAGATAATTCGTTTCACTTTAGTCCTATCATCTAAAATTCAGTGCAGTTCTAGAGTCTCTTATTCAGTGTTTCGATACATTAACTTAAGGGCGATGTCATTCACTTGTTACCGAAATCCTACTAATTTACTTAATAGAGGATATTCTCATCCTTTCTTTAATCTCAGTCTCTCTGTACCTCGAAAATCATCCCAATTCATAATATTAAACCTTCAATCAACTTCAGAACTTCTCTATAATTCAACAGTTCAATTCCAATTTAAATCCTTAAGTGCAAGTCATCAAATAAGCTTCGTCAAGTCTCCAATTAACACTTCCATTCACAAGATTCACACATTTGAACATTCAGTCACTTCAGAACTTCTCTATAACCTAATAGTATAATTTACAGTTTAATCCTTAAGTACAAATCTAACCAAACCTATACAAATAACCCTCCAGATAACCTCAAAATATCTCGAAAGTTTAACAGTATATTCCTATGGGACTTTTCAGACTAAAATCACCTCATAGCCCTTAACATATTATAGAATCACAATTACATCTCGAAGTTTAGGGAACTAAAGCATCGAATCCCTAATTTCCAGACCTAGGGTTTCACGCGAAGTTGTTAGACCATAATCGGACACCAAATGCCTGTACAATCATGAAACTAAAGTCATATGCTGCAATACATATAGGTAAACTTGAAATCTAACCGATTAATTCACAGAATCATACTTTATTTACATAAAATGTGGAGAAACAATAATTTAGAGTATAGATACATATTTAGAGATACAGAAAGCAGTAAAAACAGAAAATAACATCCAGAGTACACTTGTCTTAGCCCACTCTACTATTAGTTTTATCCGGATTGGATCAGAACAGGTAGATTTCTTCATTCTCCTTCTCTTTTGCCCTCATGCTGCTATTGGTTCTGTCATTTGCTGCTCCAAAATCCCCCCTTACCTCCCCTTTTTTATCAATGAAAAGAGGATCGATGGCTAAAAATCGTGCCTACACTCGAGCGCGGCAGGCACCCAGCGAACGGCACCCTACTAGTTTTTGGCGCCTGCTACCACGCTCGAGCGTACGACAGGTGCTATGCTGCTGTTTGCTGAACTGCGGAAATTTTCTTACTTTTCTTAATTTTACTTATCTCAAATTTAATTATACCAATTTGATTACTAGAATTACTATATTTTGGGAACTCGGGTCATCACAATGGTCATAAAGATTTATGACCCATTCCATCACTGTGACGACCCGAGTTCCTGAATATGATAATTGGGAGATAATTAAGTTAAAATAGGTAAATTGTATTCAAAAGGTACGGGAGAAATGAATTGGAAAGCTCAAAGAACCGGAACTAGTAAATCGGGAACCGAAATCGTAAGTGGTGAAATGTTGATTCGTTGACAAGATTCGGGTTTTAAATTGTGATAATCATGACTTATTGAGGTTATATAATCAAAAATAAGGTCCAAGGATGTGAAAGATTGGGTTAGAATGGTCAAAACGGGTCCCGAATAGCGAAAACGCAACGTAGGCTTGCTGCAGGCTTGACGCGGGCCAGACCAGCGCCCTCCGCATGCTCGAGCCGTCCTATCGAGCACAAAAACCAGTAGCAAGCCCGCTCGATGCATTCTCGAGCCTCGCTCGAGCGGTGGGCTGCCGAAGCCTTGCCGCCTGCTGGCCGCTCGAGCTCCGCTCGAGCGGCTGCGCGTTATATAACAACCCGCGCGGCTCTCTCTTTCTCATTTCCACGTGATTTTAGGGTTTGAGGAGAGAGAGAGGGCGCCGACTTAGAGAGAGAAGAAGGGAGAACGAGACCCGGGAGCCCGAATCCAACCTCGAGCCAGTTAAAAAGGTGAAAGCACGCGTCGAGGCAAGTGTTATCATATCCACTTCTCGTTGTCTTTCGATGTTTTGTGTATTTTCGTTGGGTATTTTGTGTCGATACCCATGGGGAACGTTAGAATCTCGAAACCCATGCCTTGAGGTCCAAGAAAATGTGGTTATTTGTCCGAATCGTGTCCGATTTGCCCGGGTGGGTTTTACCAAAACCCTAACCTACGGGATTTTGGGGGTTTCCCATTTCCTGGCCTCGTATCATGAAATTGACCCCAAAATTGGAATCCCCACGTCCCAATGATGTATATATATCGCCACGGGTCCGATCTTGCACGTTGGACCCATTCGCGCGTCCGAGCCCGTTAAAGGGGCGCCACATTCGTTCACCCGAGACCGAAGGTGGATTTTGCGTGTTGTCACCTTCATGAAATGATGAAATGATCCTAGAATTTGAATTCCCATGTCCCAATTGTGTGTATATATTGACCGGATGCCGAATCTCGCAAGATTTGACCCGTTCGTGGCATCCGGGAGTCTTGAAATAATTCCGTAATTGTTTATCCGAAATTGTGGAATTTAATGAAAATTCGTTCGCGAAGCCCTTGACCCGCGTCCGGACACCATTTGAGCTTCTATTTGGAGTTAAATGTATAAATTGATTTGGGATTATAGTTACCCATGCCTCGGGTTCTATAGATTGCCTGATGGATGTCCAAAATTCCGAGAATCAACCGATTCGTGCACGTGTGCACTGTTCACGTGCACTGTACATGGGTACTACTCTTCCGAAAATATCGGACGATATTTTGTGTAATACTTCATTGTTTAAATGCCGATTAAGTGATATGTGTTTGTAGAGAGAGGAAGTTGAGGCACAACAGCAAGCACGACGAGAAAGAAAGGGGAGAGACCATAGTTGTGATTCGATCCGGGTAAAATAATGGTAGAACGAGCTCAGGCAAGTGTACTTCGGACGCTATTTTTCACTGTACTGATTTCTTGTGGTTTAAAACCGTTGAAAATGCTCTAAATGTTGATGATGCATGTTTAAAGTACATGAAGCATGTTTACTTCGATTACTCGGTTAGATTTGTGTTTATCCATGTTTATTGTAAAATTTGGCTTTGATTTCGTGAAGGAGCATGAAAATGGTGTTCAATTTCTCTTGAAAAGTATGTGATGAAACCCTAGCTCAAAAATGTTGTATAGTTTGAGTAAATTGCATGATTTAATGTATATGTATGGCATCTATGACATTAATTTCATGAAATATGTGCAAGTAAGAGACCGATTTGAGTTCAAAGGTTTTGGTGAAGCCCCATGTACGAAAATGAAGAGGTTTTGATGAGTTTTAACCGTAGCTTCTATTATATGAAAGTTAATTGACATCGAAATGAAGCTTCCCGTATAGTTTGTTTTCGAAAATACGGACGAACGTATACCGACAAAAATTCCATGTGGATTTAAAGTTAGCTGAAAATGTATTGTATAAGTCTAATTGTGAAAAAGGGGTTTTTAATAAAAATATGACGATAGCCGTCCTCGGGGCTTGATATAAGGAGGGAACGATAGCCGTTCTCGGGGCTTGGTACAAGGAGGTAACGATAGCCGTCCTCGGGGCTTGGTACAAGGAGGGAACGATAGCCGTCCTCGGGGCTTGGTACAAGGAGGGAACGATAGCCGTCCTCGGGGCTTGGTACAAGGAGGGAACGAAGGCCGTCCTCAGGGCTTGGTACAAGGAGGAAAATAATATGAAGTACCGACTAATGTTTTACCGATATGCTATACTACAATAAAAAGATGATAATGAAACGTATACAGTGAAAAGATGATAGAGTATCATCGGACGAAAAGATGATAATAAATCGTATACAGTGAAAAGATGATAGTGAACAGTATAAAGTACCGTTTTCAGTTTTACCATGCATCAGTAAAGTTTATAGTTATAGTTTTACAGCCTATAGTGATATGATTTATGAAGCATGAGACTTAATATCATTATAGCATGTCTTTACAGTTCCTTTTCAGATGATATTTGATTAAACATTATGGTTTTGCATGGTTATACGATTGTTTGGGTATAATTATTTTACAGTTCACATGCATGTACCTTGCTGGGCATTGGCTCACTGTTTTAGTGTTTCCCCCCTCCAGATGAGACAGTTGAGCTACTGCCTGACGAAAAAGAGTAAAAAGAAGAGTTACTTGAAGACTTTTGAGGACGTAGAGCATTTTGGAGCTTTCTCTTGAAGCACTTGTGGATGTAAAGGCTTGGCTAGAATGTGATTTTTGTATACTGCCTTTTTGGTCCCTGATGTTATAGAGCATGTGAAATTTTGTATAACGAGCATGTGAAATGTATGTCTGTAAAAGGAAAAGAAAAAGCTATGCTTCTGCAGGTTCTTAGTTTACTTCCGCTATATACTCTGGATTTATTGTGCGGGTCCTAGATGGCATCTCGTTAATAAACCGTTAGAGTAGTAAATGTTTTATGGGTTTGTGCCATGGATGGCACATGTGATCCTGTGAATGTTTGTTGTAGGAATTGTGAATGATGGATAGTTATGTGCTTGTTATGGATGAATATTACAGGTTTGTATTTTTGGGTTTTCATCCAGTTACAAAGGAGACTCTACCGAAATTTCTGCAGAAGTCTTGCCTTAATTAGACCGTTAATTATGTTATCTGTTTGACGGAAGCTTTTGAGGAAAAAAAAAATCCGTTCCGTCACAATCACAAATGGTGTTAGAGAAATTAAGATGTCTTAGGTTTGATCTAAATTTATGCAGAAGCTTAGGATAGATTAAGTTTGAATAAATGAACAAATAAAGGTATAAGTTAGACTTGTTAGACTTAACCCTTCTGATCTGGCAAAGTAGGCTATCACTTAGTAGGATCAGGACATTGTGCCTAAGAGTGTTGTGTGTTATCAACCGCTAGGGCCAATAATCTGATCAAATTGTTTTCTTTTCTAGAGGTTGTAGTGTTAGCTGGAAGAATATCAAATAGAGGGAGATGGACTACTCGTACTAACAATCTTCCGGACCAGGAGGCAAAGTATTTGAATCTATTAGATAGGATGACCAATGTCATAGAAGCCCTAGCACCACAAAACTTAGCTCCAGCATCAACCCCAATCCCCATTAACCAGGAAACATCGGTGTATGATTGCTTCACCAATGAGCGAGTTCAAGAGTTCTCAAGGTAACCTGATCCAATAACAGCAAACACATGGATCCAACAACTAAAGAAGGTGTTTGCAGTCATCAAATGTCTAGCTGAATATAGGGTTTTGTTTGTCACCCATAAGCTGGGGGAAGAGGCCCATCATTGGTGAAAAATGCAGAAAAGAGTATTTGGGATGTTAGAAAATGAAATCACTTGGGGTATGTTCGAGGTAGCAATTTTTGGAGAAATATTTTCCTACTAATCTTCATGGGCAGATGGAAGATGAGTTCTTACGATTAAGACAAGGCACTCATACTGTGGCCAAGTACGATACAAAATTTACGGAGTTATCTCATTATACTCCATACTTGGTGGAGGACGAAGAAAGAAAGGCTAGAAGGTTTTCCCAGGGATTAAGGGACGATATTAGGAAGCATCTGTCAATGTTGAAGTTGGTTACTTATGGAGAAGTATTAGATAGGGCCATTATTTATGAGAAGGAGCTCGAAAATGAGGAGTTTTTCAGGAAAAGGGCTTCTAGTTGGACAGGTTCAAGGGCCAGCTTTAGTGATGGACCTGGAAGACCCTCATAGAAGGTAATACAGTCGAAGTCAAGGAAGGAGTTCGGCCAATCAGCTCAAACCTCCATGGCATCAACCAACCCGTGTCCGCATTGTGGGAAACTACATGAGGGCAGGCCATGTTTTAAGAAGTTGGGAGTATGTTATAACTGTGGACAAGTTAGACACATGATTAGAAATTGTCCACATTCAAAGAGAGCCCCAATGTCCAAATCAACTATTTGGGCCAAAGTGTTTGACGTTTTGCAAAGGAAGCTAATGTATCAACGGAGGTATTGGAAGGTATGCTTTTTGTCTATGGAAACTCTTGCCATGTACTTTTTAACTCTGGATCCACCCACCCATTTGTTTCACCTGGGTTTGCACAATGTCTTGCATCATCTTCCCAATTTCTTGACTCTTCTCTGGTTGTTTCAACACCCACGGGGTCATTTGTGGTCTTAAATGTTATGTACCCTGAGTGCGCTATCAAGATTAATGGGTTCCAAATGCTAGCAAACTTAGTTTTGTTGGAGGTGAGAGATTTTGATGTAATCCTAGGAATGGAATGGTTAGCCAAATATTATGCCAACATTAAATGTTTCTGAAAAAGAGTAGATTTTGCTATTCCAAGTAATGAAACTTTTTATATTCAAGGAGTCCAGTGGAAGGAAGCATCCTGTTTCATTTTAGCCATTCATGCCCAGCACATAATGAGGAATGTATGCTAGGCTTATCTAACCTATGCTAGTATAATTGAGGATTGAGGGGTCCTAGCCAAAGGGATTCCTATAGTATGTGAATTTGAGGACATATTTCCTGAAGAATTGACCAGGTTACCACCCAATCGAGAGATTGAGTTTGAAATTGAGCTTGTGTCAGGATCAACACCGATATCTAAGACGCTATATAGGATGGCATTGGCAAAACTAAAGGAGCTAAAGTAGCAATTGCAAGAATTGTTGGATAAAGATTTTATTAGGCCGAGCATGTCCCCATGGGGTGCGCCAGTCTTGTTTGTTAAGAAGAAAGATGGAGCTATGAGATTATGTATAGACTACCGAGAACTAAACAAGATTACAATTAAAAATAAGTATCCTTTGCCAAGAATTGGCGACCTTTTTGATCAATTACAAGGAGCTTATGTATTTTTAAAGATTGACCTCAGATCCGGTAATCATCAGCTCTAGATCAAAAAGGAGGATGTAGTAAAGACAGCATTTCAGACATGATATGGGCATTATGAGTTTGTAGTAATGTCATTTGGGTTAACAAATACTCCAGCTGCATTTATGGACTTAATGAATCAAGTCTTTTGGCCTTATCTGGACAAGTTTGTGATAGCCTTTATCGATAATATTCTTACTTATTCTAAAAGTTATGAAGAGCACAAGGAACATTTGAGGATCAACATCAGTTATTCGTAAAACCTAATAAGTGTGAATTTTGGTTGGAAGAAATAGGATTTCTATGCCCCATCATTTCAAAAAAGGGAATTTTAGTGGACCCAAAAAAGTGAAAGCCATAGCAAATTAGAATCGACCAACTTCTGTGATTATGGTACGGAGTTTACTGGGCATGGCTAGATATTATCGAAGGTTTGTGGAAAATTTTTCTAGAATTGCCATGCCGCTCACCCAGTGAACAAGAAGAGAGACTAAGTTTGAATGGACTAAAGAGTGTGAGCGAAGTTTTGAAGTGCTAAAGGACCGGTTAACTTCTACACTGGTTCTAACTATTCCAGATGAATCAAGAGGATTGGTTGTTTATTGCAATGCCTCAAAGTCTGGACTGGGCTTTGTTTTAATGCTACATGGAAAGGTGGTTGTCTATGGATCCCGACAGTTGAAGGTTCATAAAAGAAATTATCTAACTCATGATTTAGAACTAGCTACAGTGGTGTTCACGTTGAAAATTTGGAGATATCTCTATGGTGAAAATTTTTTCATTTATTCTGACTATAAAAGTTTGAAGTATTTATTTTCACAAAAAGAATTAAATAAGAGGTAATTAAGGTGGCTTGATTTTCTAAAGGATTATGACTGTGAGATTCAATACAAGGTTGAAAAAGCTAATGTAGTAGCTGATACTTTAAGCCGCAGGTAAAGCCTTGTGGCAAATCTACAGATAAAATAGATGGAAGTATTGGATTATCTGAAGTAGTGGGATATACAAAGATATGTATGAGGTAATCAAATGATCCTAGCATATCTTTAGATTCAGCAAGAGATACTAAAAGAAATTAAGGAGAAACAGGTAAATAATCCTTTTCTTATTAACATTATTAGAGATTTGAGTAAAGACTCTCGGATTGATTTTAATGTTCGTACTGATGGAATCTTGAGGTTTAGGGACCATTTGTGCATGTCGAACGATAAGGAATTGAAGGAGAAAGTCTTAAAGGAAGCTCATTGGTCCCGATATATAATTCATCCGGGGACAAATAAAATGTTCTATGATTTGAAAAAGAGATTTTGGTGGAAAAATATGAAACGAGACATTGTAGCTTATGTGAAAAGATGTCTTGTTTGCTAATAGGTAAAAGTTAAAAGGAGGAAGCCATCTGGGTTGCTACAGCCAATGCCTATCCCAAATTAGAAATGGGAAAATGTTACAATGGACTTTTTATCGAGATTACCAAGAACCACGACGCTAATTGGATCATCATCGATCGGCTGACTAAATCAGCCCATTTCCTGGCAATCAAGATTACGTATTCCCATAATAAATTGGCACAGTTGTATATGAGTGAGATTGTTAGACTTCATGGTGCACCTGTAACAATTGTGTAAGACCAAGATCCAAGGTTTGTTTCTAGATTTTGAGAAAGCTTGCATGAAGAGTTGGGGACAAAATTAAGGTTTAGTCCGGCATATCATCACCTAACTGATGGCCGATCGGAACGAACTATTCAGATTTCGGAGGATATGTTAAGAGTCTCAGTATTGGAGATGAAGGAAAGTTGGGATAATTATTTAGCCCTAGTAGAGTTTGCCTATAATAACCGTCACCAGGCAAGTATTAGCATGGCTCCATTTGAAGCTCTTTATGGGAGGAAATGTCAATCGCCTATTCATTGTGAAGAGGCAGGAGACAGACAGCAGCTTGGACTGAAAATTATTAAGGAAATGATAGAGAAAGTCATAATGATTCATGAGAATTTAAAGGCAGCCAAGAGCAGGCAAAAGAGCTATGCGGACAAAAGGAGATCAACGTTGAAGTTCAAAGTCGGTGATTTTGTATTTTTAAAAGTATCACCCTCGAAAGAAAAATTCTGATTCGAGGTAAAAGGAAAGTTGAAGCCAAGGTTCATTAGACCCTTTGAAATATTTGAAAGGGTTGGGGAAGTGGCTTACCGGTTAGCCTTGCCTCTAAATTTGGCAGATATTCACGAAGTATTCCATGTGTCAATGCTCCAAAAATATGTCAATGATCCAACACATATAATTAATTGCAAGCATTTCACTATTGATGGAAACCTATCGTACGTTGAGGTGCCAGAGCAAATTTTAGACCGACGGGATCAGATCATGTGAACAAAAACCATTCCTTTAGTGAAGGTCCTATGGAAGAATCACTCTTCTAAAGAAGCTACGTGGGAACGCGAGTCCAAAATCCGAAGCAAGTACCTTCAATTATTTCCTTAGTAATGTTATGGATATATTTATTTTGACAAATCTCGAGGACAAAATTTTATAAGTGGGGGAGAATTGTAAGGATTAGTTTTCTGGCCAACCGGTTAAGAAAAGTTGACCAAATTTAGCATATTGTTGACCGACTCAAATGGCAAGATAATTCGAAGATAATTTCTAGAGACAATTTTCGAAGACGATAATCTGGAGACGATTTTCGGAGGCAGTTACCAGGAGATGATTTTTTTGGAGAGGAATTTAGAGGGGATTCCCAGAGAGGAAGCAGGAATTAATGTTGTCCGAAATGAAAGAATTGACCAGACTAAAATAGTTAACTAAAATTAAAGTAATCTAGGAGAAGTAACTAAAAATAAATCAGTAACTCCTAAGAACTTAGAAAATAAGAACGAGAGATAGTGACCGAAAATAATTAGATAATCAGAGTAGACTGATAGTAGGCATGAATTGTTGACCGATTGCGGTAGTTGACCAGAATGACTTGATGGCCGGTTTTGATGAGAGTTGGACTGGCCAAATTAGAGTAAGTAACCTGCTTCCACCTACTCCACTGACTTTTTAGAAAGGAAAGTGGAGTAAGAAAAAGTACGTAGTTGTTAACTTGTCCCTACCTACTATCACCAATCCTAACATTTATAAATACTGAACTAGAGAATTAAGATAGAAGTTGTGCAATTTGTGAGTAAAGTACAAGGAAAAGAAAACACTTTAGGCTAGATCTAAATAAAGGAGTTCATAGATCAGATTCCAGGCAAGTGTACTAGTGTTTTAAATTCATGTTAAGCATTATTATTTTTAAGCTCTTCTTGGTTAAGTTCTACGTGAAATATATTATGATGATCACTTTCTTATGTTTATGAAGGAGTATTATGTTCAGCGTACGAATGATGTTTTGCATATGCAATTTTGTTCTATGATTTATGCTCAAATGATGTTAGAATCTCTTTTGTTTATTAAGACCGGTTTATGAAAAAAGGGTTGGCAAGTTTAAGTTATGTGAATGGAAAGGTTATCTCTATGTTTAATTTTGGCCAGAAATCACAAGATAATTAAAGAGTTTGCATGTTGCATGTTTTGTACTAAATATGAATGTAAGCACGCCTTTAGAGATCTCCGGACTTTTGCTCATTAAGATCTTCAAACTTTTAGAAGCTTAGAATTTGAAGAAATGAATTTTGATGGTCGAGTAGCTGCAGACCTAAAATGTATCCGTTTCTGGTCATGATGGCCGAGTAGCTACAAGTCTAAAATGTAGTCGTTTCTAAACCATGATGGCCAAGTAGCTGCATGCTTAAAATGTAGCCGTTTCTAAACTATGATGGGCGAGTAGCTGTAGACCTAAAATGTAGTCGGTTTTGAAAGCAAAAAAGTTAAGTTTTGGACATAAGTTTTGATTTGGCAGTTTGTCTTCATGAATTTACCTCCAACCAGTTTATGTTCCTGTACGTATGATACTTTCACCTGGTTTGGTTGATTTCATCATAAAGCCATAACTATGCATGTCTTTGTTTAATGGTACATTGCTGAGCAATTGCTCACCTTACTGTTTTTTGACCTTCAGAGGAGCAAGAAATTATGACGGATGAAAAGGAATAGAGCTAGGTAGACTAACTAGGCTGAATGATCGTCTTGGGATTGATGTAGAAAATTTTGAGCTAATTTGATGTATTTTGGGATATCTTTTGGAAACTTTTGTATAATGGTCTTGCTATGTAAATAAAATGAGTATTTAGATGCTTCCGTAAAATTTTATGGATTGTGAAATTTTGTCTTTAGTGGCATCTCACTGGTCTTTTGTTCCGCGTTATAGCCAACCAACCTAGTTTTCTAGCTGGTCAAGATAATGTTGACCAAGAACCTTGGCCGGCCAACCTGGGAGCCAACTTAAGAAGTTTGGCTATTGATCCTGTGCGTGAACAAAAGTGAAAAGAAAAAAAAAGCTAAGAAAGAAAATAAAAGTATGAAACTCTAAGTTTTCTTATATATTTTTTTGCTTTTATAGAAAGTGTATGGTCCCGGGTATTATGTACGTATGTATGTATATATGATCATTGATGATGGTCATCAAGATTTATGACCCATTCCGTCAAACTAAATCTCATCCTCCCTCTCCCACATTGCTTCCTCACGGGAGTGATTCTTCCACAAGACCTTCACGAGATGGATGGTCTTTGAGTGCAAGATTTGATCCTTCTGATCTAAAATTTGAACCGGCTCCTCCAAATACGTTAAATCTTCTTGGATAAGCAAGGGGCCAAAATTGATGATGTGCATTGGATCATGGACATACTTCCTCAACATCAAGACATGGAAGGCATTATGTACATTGGCCAAACTAGGCAGCAACGGCAAATGATATGCTACTTCCCCAACTCTCTCCAAAATCTTGAAGGGTCCAATAATAACATGGCTTCAACTTTCCTTTGACACCAAATCTTGAGACTCTCTTCCACGGTGACACCTTTAGGAAAACAAAATCTCCAACCATAGATCTGAGCTCAGATCTCCTACGGTTAGCATTACTCTTCTGTCGAATTTGCACCATCTTCAAGTTCTCAAAAATCATCGCAATCTTTTCCGATGTCTCCCTAATCACATCTAGACCCAAAAGACGCCTATCTTCTGTCTCCTCTCAATGGATAGGAGATTGGCACTTCCTACTATACAACACCTCAAAAGGAGCCATGTCGATATTTGCCTAGAAACTGTTATTATAAGTAAATTCAACCAACATCATGTGATCATCCCATTCCCCTTCATCTCCATTATAGAGGCTCTCATCATATCCTCTAGTATCTTAATGGTCCAGTCAGACTAGCCATCTGTCTGAGGGTGATACGCCATGCTAAATTTTAAGTTCGTTCCTAGCTCTCGATGCAAACTCTCCCAAAACTTAGAGACAAAACATGGATCACAATTAGACATAATAGATGCTGGCACACCATATAGTCTAACAATCTCATTGATGTATAATTGTGCTAGACAATCACGAGAGTATGTTGTCCAAATGACTATGAAATGAGCCGATTTCATTAGCCGATCAACAATGGCCCAAATTGTTTCATGATTCCTTGGGGTCCTAGGCAAACCAAGATAAAGTCCATAGAAATATCCACCCATTTCCAACTCAAATTGGACAAAGGATGCAACAATCCCATGGGCTTCCTCCTTTCAGCCTTCAGCTATTGACAAATTAGGCACCGCCAAACAAGAGCAACAATCTCCCTTCGCATGTTCCTCTACCAGAACATCTTTTTCAGGTCCTGGTACATCTTATTAATCCCACGTTGGATAGTGTACCTAGTATAATAAGCTTCTTTCATGATTTCTTGTTTCACATCCTTATCATTAGGTACACACAAATGCTCCCGGAATCTCAAAACTCCATCAGCATGGAAACTGAAATCTATCCGAGAGTCTCAACTAAGATCTCCAACAATGTCCATCAAGAATGGATCACTGGCTTGGACTTCCTTAATCCTCTGGAGGATCTCAGGCTACACCTGCAAGAAAGACAATATCATCCTATTGCCTTTGGCATAACACTAGATGTTGCAAAACTTCAAATAATCCAACATCTCCGTCTGCTTGATCTGCAATCTCTCCACAAAGCTGGTCCGACGATTCAAAGTATCCATGACCACATTCACTTTCCTTGGCTGATAGTGGATCTCACAATCATAAACCTTAAGAAACTCGATCTACCACCGCTACCTCATATTTAGCTCCTTCTGTGAAAACAGGTACTTGAGACTCTTGTGATCAGAATACACAAGAAACTTCTTGCCGTACAAATAATGCCTCCAAACTTTCAACGTGAAAACAATGGCGACTAACTCCAAATCATGGGTCAGGTAGTTTTTCTCATGAATCTTCAATTGCTAAGATCCATAAGCTACCACATTCCCATTTTGCATCAAAACACATCTGAGGCCCCACCTTAGAAGCATCACAATACACCTCAAAACTACCAAAATTATCAGGAATAGTCAAAATCAGTACCGAAGTCAAACGATCCTTCAACTCTTGGAAACTTCAGTCACACTCTTCCATCCATTCAAACCTCACCTCCTTCTTTGTGAATTGAGTAAGCGTCAAAGCAATCCGAGAGAATTTCTCTACAATGCGGCGATAATAAGTAGTTATACTGAAAAAATTGCGGACCTCCATCACCATCGTCAATCGACTCGAACTAATCACGGTTTCAATCTTTCTTCGAGTCTACCGAGACCCTCCATCAAAAATGACGTGGCTGAAGAACACAATCTCATCGAGCCAAAAGTCACACTTCTTCAACTTCGCAAACAACTTGTGCTCCCGAATGGTCTAAAGTGTGATCCTCAAATGCTCCTCATACTCAATACAACTCTTCGAATAGATTAAGATGTCATTAATGAAAACCATAACAAATCTATTCAAATACAACTGAAAGAGCTGGTTCATCAAATCCTTAAATACAGCTGAAGCATTCATCAATCCGAATGGCATCACAAGAAACTCATAATGGCCAAATTATTATATTTTGAAAATTAGAACCTCACAACTCTCCCCCACTTATAAAATTTCATCCTCGAAATTTGCAAATCCTAAAAATTAAACAAACACATATACTTTGAAATAAATGGGGATATTTCTCCTGACTCTTATCCTCCCTCTCTAACATCACTTCCTCATGAGAATGGTTCCTCCACAAAATCATCACAAGAGGGATGGTCTTCCAGTACAAAATTTGGTCTCTCTGATCCAAAATCTACACTGGCTCTTTCGAATAAGATAAATCTTCATTGAAAGCTAAGGGACCGTAATTGATGACGTGTGTTGGATCATAAACGTACTTCCTTAACATCGAGACATGGATCACATTGTGCACATTGGCTAAATTCTATGGTAACGCCCATCGATACGCCACCTTTCCAACTTTCTCGAAAATCTCAAAGGGTCTAATGAATCATAGATTTAACTTTCCCTTAACACCAAATCTGGGGGTTCCTTTCGATGATGACACTTTGAGAAAAACAAAATCACTAACCTCAAAACTGAGTTTTGATCTCCTTCGATCAGCATAACTTTTCTATCGACTTTGAACCACCTTCAGCTTCTCAAAAATCATTGAGATTTTTTCTAATGTTTCTCGAATTACATCATGCCCCACAAGTTGTCTATCTCCTATCTCCTCCCAATTGATAGGAGATCGGCATTTCCCACCATATAATGTTTCGAATGAAACCATGCCAATACTTGCCTAAAAACTATTATTATAAGCAAACTTCATTAACACTAGGTGATCATCCCAATTCCCTTGCAGCTCCATCACCTATGCTCTGAACATATCCTCTAAAATCTTAATGGTTCACTCTGCCAGGCCATCTGTCTGAGGTTGATACGTCGTGCTAAACTTCAGGTTCATCCCTAATTCTCAGAACAAACCCTCCTAAAATTTAGAAACGAAATGTGAATCACGATCGAATACAATAGATGCTGGCACTCCATGAAGCCTAACAATCTCATTAATATACAACTGCACCAAGTGATCATGAGAATACATCATCCGAATGGCTAAGAAATGTGCCGATTTTGTTAGCCAATCCATAATGACCCAAATCGTGCCATGATTCCTTGGGGTCCTAGGTAAACTCATAACAAAATCCATAGAAATATCCTCCCACTTCCAACTCAGGATAGGCAATAAATCCAAAGGTTTTTCCCTTTCAACCTTCAGCTGCTAACAGATAAGATATCTACCAACAAAAGCCACAATGTCTCTCCACATATTCCTCCACAAGAATATTTTCTTTAAGTCCTGTATATCTTATTAATTTCAGGGTGGATAGTGCACCTAGTTCAATGAACCTCCTTCATAATCTCTTCCTTCAGCTCCTTATCATTAGGCACACGTAAACAATCCTGGAATCTCAAGACTCCATCAGCACGAATGTTAAAATCAATCCGAGAGTCATGATCAAGGTACCCCAACAACATCCATCAAAACTGAATCATTTGCTTGTCCATCGTTAATCCTCTAGAGGATCTCTGGTTGCATCTACAGGAATGGCAACATCATTCTATTACCTTTAATGTACTACTAGATATTATAAAACTTCAGACAATCCAACATCTCCATCTACTTGATATGTAACCGTGCTACAAAACTGGTCCGATGACTAAGAGCATCTGGACCATATTAGCTTTTTCAGGCTGATAATAGATTTAACAATCATAGTCCTTTAGGAACTCAATCTATCTCTGTTGCCTCATATTCAATTCTTTCTGTGAAAATAGGTACTTGAGGCTCTTATGATCAAAATACATCAAAAATTTCTTGTCATACAGATAATATCTCCAATTTTTCAACGCAAACACGATGGCAGCTAGCTCCAAATCATGGTTCAAGTAATTCTTTTCATGAATTTTCAACTGCTGAGACTCATAAGCAACCACGTTCCCGTTCTACATCAAAACACACTCAAGTCCAGTCTTGGAAGCATCACAATACACCTCAAAACTATCAGAACTGTTGAGAATAGTCAGAATCGGTGCAGAAGTTAGCTGATCCTTTAACTCCTAAAAACTCCGATCACACTCTTCTGTCCATTCAAATCTAACTTACTTCTTCATCAACTGGGTAAGTGACAAAGTAATACGAGAGAAATTCTCTATAAATCTACGATAGTATCCGGCTATACCAAAGAAACTACAAACCTCCGTCACTGTCGTCGATCGACTCCAACTAATCACAGCTTTAATCTTCTTCCGGTCTATTGAGGCAACTCCATTAGAAATAATGTGGCCCAAAAGTATAACCTCCTCAAGCCAAAATTCACACTTCTTTAGCTTTGCAAAAAATTTGTCCTCCCTAAGAGTTTGGAACACAGTCCTCAAATGCTTCTCGTGCTCCACACAATTCTTTGAATAAATCAGAATGTCGTCAATAAAAACCACCACAAATTTATCCAAATAAGGCTAAAAGACTCAATTTATCAAATTCATATATACAGTAGGAGCATTCATCAATTCAAATGACATAACAAGAAATTCATAATAGCCATATCTCGTCCGAAATGCTATTTTTGCCACATCCTCTTGCTTAATTTGAAGTTGATGATACCCTAATTGAATATCAATCTTCGAAAACACTTTTTTTTTTTGGTAAGTAAGTATTTTGGATTAATGGGAGAAAAAAAATTACAGAATCTATATTTTTACTCCAAGTATTTTGACTTGGAGTAAAAACATAAACCGCTAGGGCATACCCCGAGCAACTAATACATCAGAAAAAACAAAAAAAAAAAACTCCTCTAGGAGGACAAACGACCAACATAATCAACATAATATGAGACCTGTCTAATCTATGAACTAACTCATAATCAGCTACTGCCGAACGACAGGAGCAACTCCGCAACCGAGCGGCTCCCATGCCAGCCATCGCAGGCTACAAAATAGCCTGAAGCTTCTACAGCAGTGCAACATTCCAACAACCATGTGACCCTAGATCCTCAAAGGTTCATCCGAAAATTCAGCATCATCACTCCAAAGAACTACGAAGACGGAGGCTTCAATACAAGCAACAGGCACAGTCTATGAGAGCCACTACAAAACTGCAAAATCCAGCATGGCAGCTTTCACCACCGTAGCACAACCCCTTCCACAACCATCCGGCAGTTGATCCAACCAAACAGAAGATGGGCGGACACAATTTAACACTAAGTGGAGCTACAGCATCACCTAGCCACCAGGAACTAGAGATAGCAAGTCCAGAGCCAGCACCCAAAGCCACTCCGCCCCTCAACGAAGGAAGTCCAAAGTACTTCGTTCAACATTGCACTCCCACCTCCAGAAGAAGGGTATTCCGTCCAATGCACTCTAAATTCCTTAGTGCACTTCGGCCCACTCCGAAATCTGCAGAGTCACTCCGTCCAATGCACTCCGGATAAACAGACTGCCAGGAAAAGGCGATCCGGATTCTGCAAGGCCACACTTGCACCCGAGCCACTCCGTCCAAGAGGGCAAAAGCCACTCCGAAAACCGGAGTTCATACACGCTAGACGCATCATCTTTTTTTTTTATGCGTGGAGCTCACTCCGAAAACCGGAGTTCGCACCACACACTCCGGATTCGGAGCTCTTACACTCCGAAATCCGGACTTCACACAAAATATATTTTTTTTTTTCGCGTGGAGTTCCCTCTGGATTCCGGAGTTCACACCACACACTCCGGATTCCGGAGCTCTCGCACTCCGCAATCTTCGAGAACACACGGGTTCCTTACAATTGATCAAAGAGATCATCAATTCATGGCAAAGGGTACTTATTCTTAATCATGATTTTATTCAATTCATGATAGTCCACACATAGCCTCAAAGTCCCATGCTTCTTCACGAATAGGATTGGAGCACCCCAAGGCGATACATTGGGTCTAATAAAATCCATATCCAATAGGTCCTATAATTGCTGCTTCAACTCCTTCAACTCAGTAGGAGCCATCCTATAGAGGGTCTTCAAAATAGATGTCGATCCCGATACAAGATTAATCTCAAACTCAATCTCCCAGTTTGGCAATAGAGTAAACAATTTATCTCAGGGACCATCGCAATGCTTTGTTTTAATTAAACAGTCGGATTCCCTTTGTCCGTACCAGTTTTGAGTCGGCTGTTCGACACCCGGGGAAGGCCCCCGAGGGAGCCGTTCCCAGTCCGTCCCCCGGCCGGCACGCGGTGACCCGCTCTCGCCGCGGAGGCAGCTCGAGCAGTCCACCGACAGCCAATGGGTTCCGGACTGGGACCCCCGTGCCCAGCCCTCAGAGCCAATCCTTTTCCCGAAGTTACGGATCCATTTTGCCGACTTCCCTTGCCTACATTGTTCCATCGACCAGAGGCTGTTCACCTTGGAGACATGATGCGGTTATGCTTATGTGCTGAGTTTCTTGGGTTGGTGTTCGTCGTCCTGCTAAAGCCGATTTTGAACCCCTGATTGCCCGCCTTCAACTTTCTTGCCGGCGCCCATGGCGCCGGTCGACTCTCCTCCCTCTTGCTTTTCGGCTTCCTTGAACCCTCTTTCCCCCATCCTCCTTCCACCCGTCTCCTAGTCCTCGTCTCCTTTCTTCTCTCGCCCTGCCACCCCGTGGCCTCACGCCGCTTCTCATCCAGCCGGTTCTTCCCCTTCCATCTCCCCCATCCGACCCCGACTACCCCCCTCTGTCTGCCGCCTCTTGCCGGCGTCGTCCGAATCGTCGCTCCAGATCTTCCCCTACTGTTGTGGCTCCTCTGGTCTCTGAGGACCTATCTCCTTCCCCTTCTTCTCCTCCATTTCCCACCGATTTCCAACAATCGATTAGCAAGCTGCTCACTCTCCCTCCATCGTCTCCCTCGTTCGTCTCTTCCATCCCAGATGTGGCCCCTATTCTTCCGGTGGGGCCGACTTCGCAGTTTGCCCCTTTGTGTTTGGCCGAGTCTTTCCTCAAGGTACAGCCTTCCACTGTGCTGTTGCCTGACTCTGAGTGCGGTGGGGTTGCGAGCTATTCCTACCACCATCCCTGTCCCGTCGGGCCCTCAACTAGCTCTTCCGGTTCTCCTTCTGGTTTGATGTGTAGGCCAGGAGCCCTGGAGACGATGGTAGGTTTGTATGGTCCTCAGGCACCCCCTTCGGGCACGCATGAACCTGCCGGATTGCTCGCGGCGCCCCCACAGAGTTTCGGTGACAATGTTTCCCCCAGTGCCGATGCCTCATGCCAAACTGATGCACTTGCTCCTGCTCACCGGGCGTCTCATGGGCTTCAGTTGTCGAGAAAAGGGCTATTGGAGGTAAGTGTCCCCTTAAATTCTACCCTCCGAATATTTCCGATTTGGAAAATATCATTTTGTCCCCCCTCCTGATGTTATCCAACAGGGAGCAGACTTGTGGGGTACTACCCTTGTTGGATATTTCGTCGGTAATCCCGTTTACTTCAATGCTGTTAACTATATCACTAAGAAAATATGGAAACGATTCGAACTACAACATGTGGCTAGAAACGAATCGGGTTTCTTTTTCTTTCGTTTCTCCTCAAGCTCAATGCTCGACAAATGTCTGGCTAATGGCCCGTGGATGATTGCTGGACATCCTTTCTTTCTTAAAAAATGGTGGCCCAGAATGATTTTATCCCGTGAGGAATACAAATCCTTCCCTACATGGATCACCATATCTGGGATCCCGGTTGAATACTGGACCCCGCTGGGGTTAAGCTGGATTGCGAGTGCGGTTGGCAAACCTCTCTTTTTAGACCCTGTTACTGAAAAACTCGAGCGATTGGGTTTCGCTAGGGTTTGTGTCGAAATGGGGGTCAATGCCCCTCGACCGGAATCTGTAAAGATTCGTGCTAGAGGCTGCGCCGAACATCCGAATGATCATCTATGTGAAATCAAATTTGAGTACCAGCATAGGCCGGCCCGCAGGGCCGCTCCTGAAAAGAGTAGGAATAAGAGTCACCCAATCAAAACTTCTTGGGTCCCTAAGCAAGCGGTCATTCCACAGGATGACTCCTCCTCCTCCGCTCCTCCTAGGATGTCTCCCCGCTTAAAAACTCCTGCCGCGGCTACCCCCTCGACCATTGATATAGACCATAAGGCCATAACAACTTCTAACTCGTTTATGGCCTTACAGGAGGAAAATTTAAATGACCTATCAGAAAGCCCTATCCAGATCTCCAATGCGCTGCCCATTGGATGTGAACAAGAACCTCCTCCCAGTCACAATAGCTCTGTCCCTGATACGGTGCCCGCCGTGGTCCTGGCCGACCCGATTCTGCCTCATGGCCCTGCTGCAGAAGGCTCTTCTTGTCGACTATCTGAGTCGTCTACCCCCCTGGGCCAGGGAGTCCAAACCATTGTCTGGAGCCTCCCGGTCCTTTAAATATGAGGCTTGAAAGGTCTTCCTCTTATCCAAGTTTGATCGGTGCTTTTAATCATCGTTCACCTTTCATACCAGATTCACCGATTGTCACCAACCATCGAGCTACATTATCTGGCTCTTCTGGTTGTTTGACAAGCGATGGTCCTTCTACTAAAAATGGGGAACGTGTTTCTTCTCGGAAAAACAAAAAATCTCGGGGGATTAAAAATCCTCCCCCCCTCACCCTTAATCCATGACTAGCATTGCCTGTTGGAACGTGAGGGGACTTAATGGGATTGTAAAAGCCCACGAAGTCTGCAACCTCATTAGCTCCCATAGATGTAGTATCGCTGGTTTGGTGGAAACCAAGGTCGCGGAAAGAAACTCTCTGATTGTCTCCACTAGAATCAAACCAAACTGGTCTTGGTTTATGAATTACTCTGCGTCTTCGGGTGGTTGGATTTGGGTTGGCTGGGACCCCAAATTGGTTTCGTGCATCATCCTCTCCTCGAAGGATCAGGTCGTTCATCTTGAGGTCCTGTTCCTCGAGGAGAATACTCGCTGCCTTTTGTCCTTTATATACGGCGCAAATTCAGAAATTTCCCGTAGGCTCCTATGGGATAGCCTTAGAACTTGTCTAATCATCCGGGCAATCTCCCTTGGGCTGCCCTTGGGGATTTCAACGCCATTAGGTCCCCAACCGAGGCCCTGGGTGGTATTTGGCACAACAAAAGCTCGCTTGATCTTGAATGTTGTCTTAGAGATTGCGATCTTGACGACGTGTGCCACGAAGGCATGCACTATACCTGGAATGATGGCCGCGACTCATCCCTTCGCATTTTCAGAAAGCTTGATCGTGTTGTCCCAAATGGGCATTGGTTTGACAAATTTCGTAGGGCTAAAGCCCTTTTTCTCCCTGCCAGACTTTCTGACCATTCACCCTGTATTCTTCTCCCTTCTGGCTTTTCCCCCAGAAAACACGGGATGTTCCGGTTCAATAATTTTCTCACCAGATCCCCTAAATTCCACCCTTTGGTTGTAGATGCTTGGTCGGATGACACCAATGGCTATCCAATGTTCAGGCTAGTGTCTCATCTTAAGAAGGTGAAAAAGTCTCTGAAAAAGCTTAATGTCCACGAGGAGGTTATCCGTTTGAGGAAAAAGCTTGAGGATATCCAAGGTCAAACTCCTTCTAACCTTGTGTGTCATCTTGAGGAATGCAGATGTAAGGATGCTTACCATGATGCATCACATTTAAGCCGACCTTACTCAAAGAAAAAGCTAAGATAAGGTGGCTCAAAGAGGGTGATCAATGTAATAAATTCTTTTTTAAGACTGTGAATGGAAACAAGAATAAGAATCGGATTATTTCACTCCTTGATCATGAAGGGAATCCTACCAACGGTGTCGAAAATGTCCAAAATCTGATTGTGGATCACTTTAGTAAGGCTCTTGGGACTGGACGCACGTATGGATCGGCTGATGCGGATCGCCTTCGCCCTTACATCCTCCATACTGTGCCTGAATCGCTTATGGACCCTCTTGTGGGCCCGGTAAGCGATGACGAGATTCACAAGGTGATCTTCTCTATAGGTGACTATAGGGCCCCGGGTCCCGATTCAGCTCCCATTTTTTCAAGGAATCGTGGGACATCGTAGGTTCATCTATCTGTGAAGCCATTCGTGAATTTTTCAATCATGGAAAGCTTCTCAAACAAATGAACTCTACGATCATTAGCCTGATCCCCAAGGTTCAGTCTCCTCGGCTGGTTTCTGACTACCTCCTATTTCTTGCTGCAATGTCATCTACAAAGTTATCTCGAAGATTATTGCTAATCGGTTAAAGATGACATTACCTTATCTGGTTGATAAGTGCCAAACAGCTTTTGTGGCGGGCCGCCAAATCAGTGACAACATTCTCCTGGCCCAAGAGCTCCTCCATAAGTATCATCTGGGTCATGACCCACCTCGATGTACTATGAAAATTGACCTCATGAAAGCCTACAACTCTGTTCATTGGGATTTCATCATCTCTGTCCTGACCAGCATGAAATTCCCGCCCATAATGGTAAATTGGATTAGGCAATGTATTACCACCCCCTCGTACTCTGTTAATATTAATGGGGAAGCGGTTGGCTTTTTCAAAGGGGGTAAGGGTCTTTGCCAAGGTGATCCAATTTCTCCTTACCTCTTTGTGCTGGCGATGGAGGTGTTGAATGGTATTATTGATTCCAAGGCTTGCAGGAACAATAATTTCACATTTCATTGGAATTGTGAAGCAACCCATACCGTCATGCTTGCCTTTGCCGATGACCTTCTCCTCTTCTCTCATGCTGATGTGTGCTCTATCCGGATTCTCAAGGATTGCCTTGAGAAATTTTATTGGCTCTCTGGCCTGTCGGCGAACATAAAAAAGAGCGAGGTCTTCTTATGCTCTAAAGACCCAGCCCTTATTCAGAATATTGCTGATGTCTTAGGTTTCAAAGTGGGCTCTCTCCCCATTAGGTACCTTGGCATCCCTCTGATTTCTACCAGGCTATCGATTCGAGATTGTATGGCCCTCACTGAGAAAATTACTCGCCGCATCAAATCATGGAAGAACAAGTGGCTCTCTTTCGGGGGCCGCCTACAATTGGTTGCCTCTATCCTCTCATCTGTCCACCTCTATTGGGCATCGATCTTCATCTTACCCAAATCTATTCTTAATCAGATCGACTGCATCTTGAAGCATTTCCTTTGGAATGGATCTACGGAGGGGAAGGCTAATGCAAAAGTGGCTTGGGCTGATATTTGTTACCCGAAGAACGAAGGTGGGTTGGGGCTCAAGAATTTGCAGGCTCAAAATAAAGCCCTCATCTGTAAACTCTTTTGGTGTATCATGTCTAAAGATCCTGACTCGGCTTGATCTTCATGGATCCACAAGACTAGAATCAAAGACCGTTGTATTTGGACTCTCAAAGTCCCTGACTCTGCCCCCTGGAGCTGGAGGAAGATCATGAAACTTCGTTCTTTCATGTGCGCTCACACTACTAAGATCATTGGTGATGGCGTTGATACCTTTGTCTAGCATGACCATTGGCACCCAATTGGCCCTCTCAGTAGGGTTTGCATGGATCGCATTCGTACAATTACTGGTTTATCTTGGGACGGCAAGGTTTCTCAGATAATTAGAGATGACCAATGGGCTTTGCCTAACCCTTATGATCAGGAGGTTTCTAGTCTCGCCGAAAACATGCCCCATTATCTACCCAACATCGAGCGAAAAGACTCCTTGAGATGGGTTGGAAGCCCAACTGGTATCTTTTCGACTAAGACTGCCTACCTACTTCTTCACCCCCCAAGCCGAAGCTGAGCTGGACCAAGTTGTCTGGGGCTCGTTCCATATTCCTAGCCACGCCTTTACCCTTTGGTTGGCTATCAAAGGCCGGCTAAATACCTCCGACCGGGTTCACGGTGTCCCAAACCTATCCCTCACTTGCTCTCTTTGTGACTCGGACGCTGAAAATCATGACCATCTTTTCTTCTCTTGTCCATTCTCCACTTCCGTGTGGACCACTATCCAACGGAAAGCCAGCATTCATTGGCCCTACCCAAACTGGTCACATAACGTTAATTGGGCTGCCCACATTTGGAAAGGCAAGAATCTCACTGCTCTTTCCAAACGTCTCTCTCTTGCGGCCACCGTCTATTATATTTGGAGAGAACGTAATAACCGTATTTTTGAGAAATCCTCCCCTTAGGACATTTCCCATATATGCTCTCAGATATCAAACGTTGTTCGGGACAAATTGAAGGCCTCATTGCCTTGTGTTGGTTGCCCTAACCGTTCGCTGGTTAGGCGATGGAACTTACAATAAAAAAATAAAAATAAATAAAAATTAAAAAAATAATAAAAATTTTCTACTATTTCTTCCTTCACTTATTTTGTTATTCTTTTCCATTTTATTTTCTTTTCTTCCCCCTAAAATAGGTTTAGATCCTTCTTTTTTTATATACTTCTTTTTTTGTTTTTTCTCTACTTTTGGGTTTGCTAGCCTCCCTTTGCCCTTGAGGGTTGTGATGTTGGAGCTTTTGCTCCGTGCTGGTCTTTTGTTAGTGCTTTGCCGGTTCTGGCTCCTCGATGTTTTTTCTTGTTGTTTGACCTCGCTGGTTGCCCCTTTCCATTGTTGGGCCTTGTTTCCTTTGGGTTCATTCCCCAACATTGGAGGTTTGGGTTTTTTATAAAAAAAAAAAAAATTGCTTCCTCGTGCCTTTCCCTTAGCACTTTTCAAAAAAAAAAAAAACCGAGAAGAAGTAGCTGGTGTCTTGTCCCTCTTCCATTGCTGTCGGTATTTTTTGGTATGTTGATGCAGCCTGTTGTATCTGTTTGGTACCACTTTGATGCTGGGGTTCTCGGACCTCATTGCCTTTTGGATGCTCTATGTTGTTCTGTTGTTGGAGTTTGGTCTGAATTGAACAGCAGTTGCCTGTTGAAATTGGTTGATTTATAGCTGGCTGCCACTGATGTTACTGATGAAGCTGGATGAATTCAATATGCTCGATTTTGGGTTCTGGGAGGCGCCGGCTTTTACCTCTTGCCGGTTGATGAGTTTGATGCTGCCTGGAGGAATCCCAGAAGTTGATGTAGATCTCAACAGGGTGGCTTATGTAGATGATGGGCAACCATTGATGGCGTCTGATGCTCTCGCTGGTTTGTGTTGATCCGATATGCTTGGCAACTTCAGAGGTTGTTTTTGGCGGCCTGCTTGATTCTGATCGGTGTAAATACTGCTGAATGATTGAGAGTGGCCGAAATTGCCATGGTGTAGCATTCTGAATTACTTGTTGCTGATCATATTGATGCGGTAGGGTGATGGTTCTAATACATTGATGTAGGACGTCTTCTGTCCCTCATGCAATGATGGTTGCAGATGTTTTTTGGGTGCTGTTTTTGTTTGCCTCGTGAGGTGGACTTGCTGGGTTGATGCAGCAAGTGGCTGGAGTCCGTTTTTTAACAGTCTTTATTCTCGCTACTGCTCCTGGAACCTCTAGCTGGTTGAGAATTGTGATTGTAGGCTGTGTGTGGTGCAATTCCCTATGTTGACATTGCCCAGCTATGGTTTGACTTGGTGTGGCTGGTGTGTCCTATGTGCTTTAAGTGGTAGTGGGTGGCTATGCCCACTTTTGATGTTGTTGACGAGGGCTGGTTCTGCTGGACCTGGTGCTAGGCACTAGGTTCTTCTGTTGCTGCATTTTTCCTGGTACTGCTTCTTCGTCTGTTGCTGTTGAAGCAGGCACTGCGGTTTTTTTTCTTTCTTTGATCTCTGATGGTGCTGGAATAATGCTGCCATGAAATGGAAGACTCGCTACCTGTGGTGGTGCTATCTTGCAGGTGGCATTCTCTGTTGCTGAGGGTTACTGCGCCTGTTTCTCAGTTCGCTGTATGCTGGTTGCGGTAGTGTAGAAATGCAAGGTTATTCTGATGATTTTGCTGGAGCTGATTTTGGCAAAGCCTTGCTGGAGCTGCTGGAATGATGTTCTAGATGCTGTGGATTGGAAGCGCTGGAAATCTGCTGCTGGTCGAGCTGTACTCTTTTTGGAGATAAGCAATCGCTGGCCATGGTGTTTTCCTTTGGAATCGAATGGGACTCGGCTGCTGGTTCCCTTTGTTCTAGATGCTATGGCTTATTGGATTATTGGCTGATGGCTATTTCGGTTCAATGCTGAATGATGTGCTGCCTCAAATTGTGGTGCATCTGTTTGATCACATGTGTACCATTGCCGTGTGATTATCTTGTACTGCTGCTATTTGGTAGTAATCTGTGCCGATTGTGCCAAGTTGGACGATGATGCTGTTCCGCTGTCCTGCTTTTGCCGAAATTTCTACTGCGTGACCCTGAGGATGCCGATTCCCTGATGTCCAGTGCCGATGCTGATCCGAGATGGATGACATGATTGTTGTTTGGTTTTGCTGAGTCGACCCTGTCGATTTGGGAGTAGCTGATCATGAACTTGTTCGTGTGAAATTGTTGTCAAATTTCATTTCTCTCTCTGTGGTCGTTTTAACGTTTATTTTTTCTAATGTACCAGTTGCTCGGGGCATGCCCTAGCGCTTTATGTTTTATCTCCAAATAATAATACTTGGAGATAAAACATAGTTCTTGTAATTTTTTTCTCCCATTAATCCAAAATTCTTACTTACCAAAAAAAAAAAGTAAACAATTTATCTCGAAATACATCCTCAAATTCGCACACTACTAGAATCTCCTTCGTTGATATCTCATGGCTCTCCACTACACTGGCATATGCCAAATAAGCTTCACACCTGCTTCTCAATACCTGACGAGCCTGTAGAGCTGAAATAAAACTAGACTTCTCCACCCGCCGAATTCCTTTAATGTGAAAGGGCTCACATTCTGGAATTGCGAAATCTACTATCTTATGAAAGCAATCAATAGTCGCATGATACCTCGACAACCAATCCATACCCAAAATTACATCGAAGTCATACATCTCCAATAAAATCAAATTAGCAGTTAGGGATAACCCATTCACCTCAACAATACATCCAAGGTATGAAATATTCATAACAACAGAAGATCCTATAGGCATCAAAACAATCAAAGAATAATAAAAAATCATAGGGGACGATGCAAGATAACAAGCAAATCGATGTGAATCCATAATCGAAGAGTACAGTACCGGAGATGCTACAAATGGGAAGAATACCTTCTATTATGCTGTCAAATGCCTTCGCTTCGCTTACAGACACCGCGAATGCCTTTCCTCGAATAGTAGGCTTAGAGACAAGGGCCTTCTTCTGATGAGGACAATCCTTGATCTTATACCCTGATTGACCACAATTAAAACACACACCCAACGCCTTATAACAAGGCCTATCACCATGGAACTTCCCGAAATGCTAGCAAGAACTAGCTAGAGCTTGCTTGGTTGGTGCAGACGGACTGATCTTCCCTTGGTCTGACTACTTCATCCTCTTTGGCGGTCTTCCCGTACCCGTACTAGAGCTCGAACTAACAACGCTTCTACTTGACATCTTTTTCTTAAAGAATTCTTCTTTCTCAAGCTCTTTTTCATGGATCAAAGCACAATCCAACACCTCCCTGTAAGTCATAAGCTTCAAGGTTGCCAACTACTTGTGAATATTATCCCTTAGGCCTTGAAGGAATTTCCTCGCCTTTCTTTCCTTATCTTCTACCATGTATGGTGCATATCAGGACAGCTCGGCAAATTTCACATCATATTTGGTTACTGTCTGGTTACCTTGCCTCAAACAGATGAACTCCTATTCCTTCTATTCATGGAGACTGGACGAGAAATACTTCTCCATGAACGCTTTTTCAAACATGGCCCAAGTGATTTCATTCTCTAGCACACCCGTGCTCTCTTCTTCATTTTCCACAAGTGGTGCGCTTCGCCTTCCAACCGGTATGTCACAAATAGCACTCTGTCCTCCTCGGGACATCGGATAATAGCAAACACTTTCTTTAGTCATTGGAACCACATATCAGCCTTAACTAGGTTTGGCTCACCCATAAACTCAAGGACTCTCTCCTGAACAAGCCGATCATAAGCAGAAGCTCCAAGATTGGTAGGAGCTTGGATTGGAACTGGAACTAGTACTAGAGCAAGATTCCTCTGTCACATATTCTCTATGATATTTTCCACCCTACCCAACAATTCAGGTACTCCTCTCGATCTCATGGTTGACCACCTCCATGCGTCGTCCTTCGTCTAGGTGTCATTGTCAGTCGCTAATGTCACGACCCAAGAACGCAACATACGCAGGTCAAAAATAAAATCAATAATAATGTTTCCATCAACCATAAAAACCCAATCCGGGCGTGACAATCATACACATACAAAACCCGTTATAATAAAACCTGCACAAGATCTCATCAGATATAAATCTAGACAAATATAATACACGACCTGCTATCCACAATCATAAGGGAGGTATCCTAATATAATAACTCATCAACGTTTTCCATACAAATATCAAAGCCATCATCCGGCAATAAATAATAACCATGACACATTTTTTAGATCTAAAACATACCCAATATGAACATCTCTACTCACCAATAGAGATCTGCCACAGCAGCTAACGTTCAAACTCCTACGAGCATATCCATGCCACTATTTTGAATGAATAGAATATGAAAATGTGAGCCTAGAGCTCAACAAGCATCATGTATATGAAAATAGTGCACATAAATCAGAAGTAGGAATATCGCATAGCAATTAAGTAAAATAAAACACAATGTCCGTGAAATCCTTGAAAATTAAGGAATAGTTTTGTACTAAATTATTATCTGCATTAAATCATCCATTCGGGATATAATTATATAAATCGCAATCTGGTAAAATCTCGTAGACGATATCATATCATACAATTCGAGGTAACATTACATAATCGTGACCGTCACTACATCCATGTGGGACACATACCATCGTCCGGATCTAAATCTCATAATGCAGAAATCGAGAGAAGACCGCTAGAACTAAAACATAAATCAAAACACATTTTGGGTTTATCACATATTTACACGTACGAGACATTTCTATCGCCCAACTGTGGGCCAATCAGTATATCTCAAAATTATCCTTCACCCAAATACATGCAGAACTACAAAGTATGCACGAAATCGAAAAATCAAAGATAAATAATACCAACTTGAGGAATGGTTACGCTCGTCTAGTAACCACGACTATATCGGCTACGATTGAGGCCAATAGCCCAAGGTCATCCATAGATTCTTTCTCCCATAGATTGGGAACTTGCTCACTATATTTTGTCATCCACGGCTTTGGGTGTAACCTCAAATTTTTGTTATATATTAGGACATCTAAATATATTATTCCATCAATTTCTTACGATAGTTCTCATTTAAATACATAGTGGAGCAGGTCAGCTACTAAACGTCTCCACCTTTCTTTTGGCGAAAGTAGCCATATCATATACATCCCCATCAGGACTAAGCCTCTTCATCGGGAGTGGTACCAATATCTCATACCTTGAATCACATATAACACCCATCAGGTCTTGGACCGCCATGGTCCCGTAGTGACTCTATCCCTATAGCATGCATGATTAATATAAGGCCTGGTTCATGGTTCCATAATATACAGATAAACAAATATACAAATATACTGTTCGGATATCTGAAAACCCTTCGAATCATAAATACCCATGTAAAACCACCCTACGACTAGTAAAATATACATGCATGTACATAATTAATAAATTAGGGGTATATAAAAAAATATGCATGTTAGTAAAAATCTTCAACAGTAGTCAAAATACATCAGAAATTAAATCAAACCAAGAATAGGGTTAGAGGATACTTGCATCGACTTTATACTCTGCAGATCTGAAGAAATGATATCTCGAAGCACCCGATTGGGCCTTTCTCTCTCCTACCTCACACGCACCCAGCGCGCACAGGCCTCTCCTCCTCTGCACGTGGCCCATCTCACGTTGATGCCACTGCCATGGCCGCGGCTCCTCTACCGTCACTCCACCACCGCGCCGCCTGACCGGTAACCACTGCTGCCCTGCTTGGCCGTCGTCGGCCTTCGTGGCATCACCCTCTCTCTCCCGCCGCAACCCTCTCTCTCTCTCGTGGCTTCTCCCCTGCACACGGCTCGCACCACGCCGCACCGCCTCAGCCAGCAACTGCAGCAACGTCATCCGCGAGCCACCATCATCGCCACCTTCCATCGCTGCGCCGATGCCTCCAACGACTGCTGCCAACATCCGTGACGGCATCACCAAGCGCCATCAGCCATCGCCCACACAAACCACGGCTGTGCCACCCACGACCACCGTTGCCGCCCACCTACGCTGCCGCCACCTCTTCCTTCCTCTCCCTTCTCCTCCTTCCCTCTTCTTCTTCCTCCTCTTTTTCTTCTCCGCCTGCGAACCGTAGCACCCCCTTCTCTCTCTCCTCTTTCTCCCTCTCTTCCCGATCCCAAATTCCTTTTCTTTTTGTTTTCTTTTCTTTATATATTATTATTATTATTATTATCATTATTATTATTATTATTATTATTATTATTATTATTATTATTATTATTATTATTATTATTATTATTATCCTTTTCCTTTTCCTTTTATCCTAAAATACAATCGGTACTCGAATGATAATACAGGTGCACCTCGGGTGCTACTTCGCGATTCCGATCATTCTCAAAAATTTCATAATATTCTAATTTATTTTTACCACGTCTAAAATACCAAAAAATTATAATTAATATTAAAATACTCCAAACGAGGATCCGAGATATTATAACTAATATCCCTTTCTGAAATAAGAACAGTGCAGATTAGTTCACATTTCGGACACTAACAATGACATTACAATCTATACAATCAAATATGACTACCAACCCTAACTTAGTTCTAAAGTAAGTTATGCAAACTAGGATAACTAGAACTATCCAATCTAATTAAATCATCATATACCTGCATTTACTTATTTAGTCTAGCTTATTCTATCCTAGGCTTCCGCACAAGATCCAGATTAAGTCTAAGGCATCTCCTTATCTGATACCAAACTATAATTGACCATATTCTAACTGAAATCTGACAAGGTTCTGCCTGTGAAATGTCTGTCAAACTAAATATAAATCTATAATATTCACTTATAAAATATATACATATCATACTAACAAACACACAGGATCTAAAAATGCCACAAATCTATTTGTGGCCCCAATGTTATATCTCTGGATACAATGTCGGTACAAAAGAGATGCCACTAGGTACCTAAAAGTCAACTATAATGACCTGCGAAAGCATATACAACCATCAATACACAGCGGAACTAAACTCATCCACTTTTTTTTTTGGTAAGTAAGTATTTTGGATTAACAGGAGAAAAAATTACAAAAGCTATGTTTTATCTCCAAGTGTTTTGACTTGGAAATAAAACATAAAATGTTAGGGCATACCCCGAGCAACCGGTACATCATATAATACCAAAGTAGCCTCTAAGAGACCGACGTTCAACAGAAGAACAAAAGAAAATACAATGAAGTTACAAGAAACATCGTCGAGCAACAACAGTGCAATAGCAACATCGTCAGCAAAGGTGGTCCAGCATCTCATCAGCATCGCAACCGCCGAAAGAAACCAGATTCTTCAACAAATGCAGGTTGTTTCAGCAGGAAGCTCTCGCATCAAACACCACAACATTTGATGTTAAATGAAAGAAATCCAGAGCTGGATTCAACAAAAGCAAGAAGACTTCCCAGAATAGAGCCACCATCCGGGGCCACATCAATCGATTTCACTATCAAACCAACCCGAACCAGGCTCCAATGGATACACCAATGTCCATATCAAGAGATGATCCTCTCGTAAAGCCCAACACCGGGCGCCTAAAAAGCGCCAGCAGTGGATCTATCCAACACAGCAACCAAAAATCCAACACAACAAGATCAAGACCTCCAATTTCTCTACAATTAACAAAGAAGAGCAATGTTCCAGCCAACAAAGAACGTGGACCCATCGGGACTGCTATTCAAAGCGAAAAAGACAGAAGGTTGCAGCAGCCGCACCCCAACATCAGAACCAATGTATCTTCAGAAGACAGCAACAACTACCATCCATACTGCAGCCAGACATACCACAGTAGCAGCCAGCGCAGACACAGATCAACCATGTAACCACATTGCTCAAATCAGCATGGTGAACAACCACACAGTAGCACAAAATTCCAATAGGCCAAAAGATCTGGCCATCTTCACCAGGAACAGAGTCCAACAGGAGCTGCTAATCAGCAGCACCTGATGTGTACATGTTGTACACACAGCATCTGCCCAGCATACCGGTACGTAACCAGCTGTACCGAGATTATCAACGTGCCCAAGTTGAGCTTCAGGTAACGGACAACAACCAGAATGCCCACTGCAGCGAAAGCCCCACCAAGCCTTCAGACATCCAAGTAGCATTATCAGCTCCCAACTCAGCAGCACAGGATCAAAAGTATGCACATCAACACACCACCCGGGTTATATAGGCCGCCTCATGCAAGTAATATCATGGACCAATGCTTATCTCATCATCAGCACAGAGCATCAAAAAAACTAACAATACAGCACCACATCAGGCCACCAAAGTCATGTCACAGAAGGACATAACTTAGCAGCCCAATTTGCAATGCTGGATAGAAGGCAGCAGAAATTGCCAACAGAAAGAATCCAGCACCCAGAAGAGCTGCAATGCCAGCATTACACCACGGTTCAGCATATCCCAAACCAAACGGACAAGGATCAGATCCCCAAAGCAGACTTCACAAATCCGCCAGATCAGAAGCATGAGTGTATCAGTGCACTAATAAGGCCATCGGGGGGCAGCAGCCTATAACGAGACCAAACAAAGAAACTACCAAGACCGGGCAAACAGCCAAACCCAAAAAAAAGAAGCAGGCACTGCATCTACTGCATCAGATATCTTTTGGTAAAGCATCAGATATCATGAATGAGGTCGTCGGGCTTTCTTGGAGGCAGATTTACGCCGACGACGCTTAGCTGCCACCCATTCCCACCCATTTATAGCCTGCCTAGCAAATTGCTCGTCCGCATATCGTTGACGATCGTCATACACATAATCCACGACACCGGCAGCAGAAAACGCAGCGGACAGAATATGACCAGCACCACCACCAGATTCCTTGGCAACATCCACTGAAGGCTCAGAATTCACATCTGAGCATCCAGTAACTGGGACCGGACTGGGCATAGAATGATGATCAGGTTCAGCTGGATCCACAGGACCATCAACAGATGGATCCTTAGGGCATTTTCTGGGAGAAGAAGCAGCCAGGGAGTATCTACAGACGATCCGTGCAATAGACTCCAGAGTAGAATCATCAAACCCAGGAGTTAGGCAATTCGTACAAGCCAAGTCCCCTGCAGGAAGTTCTTCCACCCCAACAGGAGACCTATCTGATTTCAAGGAGCAAGAGTCATTAGAAGCCCCTACATCAGCAGCAGGACCCACTTTGGGTCCCAAAATAGCCGCTGCCCCTTTCGCACCAAACCCATCCTGGAGCCCAGGGGCTTGGTCCAAAGCAGGCAGGGTGTTACAGGGCAACACCGAATCAGCAGCATCCACCATTTGGTGGATATCAGCATCAGGGAGGGAGCCACAACTTACAACACTACACTCCCCATAATTACCAGCTTCAAGCACCGGTACTGCATCATTTACAAGTGAGGTAGCACCATCCAGCGAATGGTGATCATTAGGACAGCCAGCAAATGAAGGCATATTAGCACAATCCTCATAAGTACGGTCCAATTGCAACTGGTAATCCGAACCACAGATCCCCAAAGGAAGAGCCTCAGCTAGGGGCCCGTCAGTCTGATCAAGTTCACAAAGCCCAGCAGGGGAGCGCACAGCAAAAGCATCCAGAGCAGGAGCTGAATCAGAAAAATGGAGAGGCGATGAAGAAATCAGCCCGGAGCCAGATTTATCATCAGTGCCAGAACAACTAGACATCTGAACTATATCTTCCAGAACACAACCAGAAGAGGATACAACCTCTCTACCTGGCCCTGCAGCAGGAACAGCAGGTTCAACATCTTCCACAAACACATCCAAAACAGATGGGGGTTTGATGGGGGATGCATCAGCCCAAGAAGAATCGAACTGGGCCTTTGGCTTAGCAAAGCAGCCTCTTAAAACTACTAGTAAATCATAAATTCTTGCTTAGAGTGATAAGCAATATCAACCTCAACCACCCAGGAAGGAGCAGTAGCCATCGACATAATCCGAATTGTTGCTGGTCGGGGGTCACCCTTTTGCATCTCAACACACACTCTGGCCACATGCACTCGATGCATAGAGGCAGTAAGTGAATCACAAAGGATTGGCTTACCAATCCTACTAGCAATCCAACTTAACCCCATTGGAGTCCAGAATTCAATAGGCACGTTAGACGGTGAAATCCAAACAGGGACCGACAAGAGTGATTCAGTATCCAGACTCAAGCCCGGTGACCACCTCTTGAGGAAGACAGGCGACTTTTTAAAGGACCAGGGTCCTCTAGACAAGCAAGCCTCCAGTTGATGTTCAGAATCAAATTGAAAGAAATAAATCCCATTACCAATAACAGCAACGTGATGCATCCCATATTTAGCCCAAATTCTTCGGGCGATGCCATTTACTGCCGAAAAGTGAGGAGGCTTATCAGGAAAGAAACCCACCAGAGTGTGGCCCCAAACTTCGGCGCATTGCTGCACGACCTCAGCAGGAGGGGAGCTTGGGCTAACAGAGTCAGACTCAAGATGGGGGAAGAATTTTAGTGAGCCAAAGGAGCGATGCCCCTTAACCTCGGCGACTTGAGCCCAAGATTTGGTGGAAAGATGGACAACTAAACTCATCCACACATCATCATTACAACAAATATATCAATACATATCCATCAAAAATATACAAAAGTCCTCCACACATAAGTACAAAACTACAAAATCCAAGTCTACAAAGTCATCTTCTAAATCCACAGCCTAGCAAATTGGAAATCTCTACTCTACCTCATCGGGTATAAGCTTGTGCTCATTTGAAGATAAGAAAATAGTAAGGAGTAAGCCGAATACTCAATCAAGCACAATATAATCAAAAACAATAAGTAATATTTTAAAATAAATCAAGGGAAGGGAGGAGTATAATACAGATGTATAAATATAAAATATGAGCAAACATATTTTTAAAACTCATTTATATTCTACATTTTATTTTTGATTCCTTTAGGTTCTCAAACATATAGAAGTTTGTTCATTATTTAGGGACCAAGACTAGTAAGCCTTACCAGTTAATGGAGTAACTGAATAAGAAAAGGAATGTCTATGCTTCCACACATTCTAAGGCACTACCCATGTAATTCAAATACCCCATGGTGAGCAATATACATTTAACCTAATATACGAGGCCAGAAACATGTGCCACCTGTGACGTCCGACGTCATACATCATTGTACTTAACATTAATATTATTATTATCATAGACAGGATCCTAACATTAGCCATAATTTATACTGGCTCTAATATCATATTATTCATTCATGATATTAGTCTAAATTAAGGAAGATGCTTACTAAACATCCATAAGAATTTAAATATGACGGAAGAATTTATTCTATATCATAACGGAAGCAATTCCATTATCATCAAAATACAACATGTCTAAAATACAACATTATATAGTACACATATTTTTTTTTTATTCTTTTCATCATCCCGAGTATAACATATGCATCATAACAAAATTATGGCCAACTCAACTTCTTTCCTAATCCTGTTCGTCCTTTATCATTTCTTGAGACTCATCTGAAGGGAAGTGAAAACAGAAAGTGAGTGAGCCAAATGCTCAGCAGTGTACACAACATACAAAGGCATGCTTTTATTGATTGTATTTATTTTTCCTTATCTTTAGGGACCAGGGCCAGTGGGCCTCACTAGCTAATGGAGCGGATAAATCAAAGAAAGGATTGTGTTAACCCACATAATATAACCTAGCAATAGGATAGATTGTGCTTACTTTCACAATAGGGATTGTGCTTAATTCCACAATCCAATTCTTGTCCTCCTTCTTACACCCCGAGACGGGCGGTACTACCTATAATCCTTGTAGATGGGGCCAAAAAGGACGGACCGTATAAAAGAAATTCTTTGATTTTTCAGTGTAATATCCTAAGGCTTGCCAGGGAATATCACCATCTGAAAAGATCCATGGTCCAATTTTTTTCTTTTTCAACTTTGAAGGGATCTCGTATAACCGAACTTTAATAGAACTTAACTGAACATCATTGGACGTAACTGAATTGTTTTCATATTTTCATAGAGTCCCTTCCAAACTTTCTTGAATATAGTTTAACATAGCAAACGATATCTAAATATAATATTTTATAAGCCTTGAACATGCAGAAAAATGCATACAGAACATTATTCCATACTTAGTGTCTTTCAATCCACTTGGTGGCCAATTAATTTACCAGAGCTTAAATAATTTAATTCAATACTTATTGACGTTAGTAAGTCAAGTCGGGGTAGGTCTTGAATATTTTATTCATATTTTGGAAATTTTCCACTTCATGTGAACCGGTTCAGTTAAGGCTTGGGACCTGGTTTCATAATTATTTTGTGCCTGAATTTTTTTATAAGTATCCCAATATCCTTCTTAGGTCTATTGGTCATTGGTTCGGTAAAATTTTAGACAAATTTGGGCCCGGTTTGACCCTTTTTAATAAAGGGCTCAAATTACCATTTAAGCTGAACCAGTTTGGGAAAGACTTTGAGGGACCGGTTCACTGCATTATATAGCCCATTTTCACGAGAACATTTTACAAAATATGGACATTGGTCTTAGCTAATTTTTGCCAAAATTTGAGCCAGTTTGGTGATCGGATGGTGGCCGGTTCATTCTGCCAACACATACTGCCCATTCGGGTTTCAGCAGAACTGTCCAGGATGCGGTTGACGTCTCTGGTTTTCGGTGTAGATTGTGGTTGACGTCTCAGGCTTCCGGAGTGTTTCCTCTTCCTTGTTTTTGAGGACTTCGGGTCCGGAGTGCTTCCTTCTTAGCATAAAAAAAAAAAATTTCCTTGCCTTTGTGGGCTCCGGTTTCCGAAGTTCCTTGTGCGCTGCTGTTTCCGGCGCTTGTTGGACTTTGGTTCCTTCTTTTTGTGCATAAAAAAAAATCTGTCCTTGCTTTTGTGAACTCCGGATTCTGGAGTGCTTTGTGCGCTGTTATTTTTCCGGCGCTTGGAGGACTTTGGTCTCCGGAGTGCCTTTGCTTTGTGGCGTTGGCTGCTTCTTTCTGTGCTTCCAAAAAAAAAAAAAAAGTTTGGCGGTTTCCGTCTTTGTGCTGTGAACTCCGGATTTCGGAGGGTTTTTTTTTTTGTTCGATGATTCCCGGAGTGATTCTGGATATGTGTTCTCCGGATTCTGGAGTGCATTTGTGCACTTCTTTATCCGGCGCACTTGAGGACTCCGGTTTCCGGAGTGCGTTCCTTCCTTCCTTCCTTCTTTCTGAAAAAAAAATGAAAAAAAAAAAATAAATAAATGAGGGTTTTATCGTGGCTTTGTGGACTCCGGGTTCTGGAGTGATTTTGCTGCTGGTTTCTCCTGTTCCGGAGTTCTTCCTTCAAAAAAAAAAAGAGAGAGTTAGCGGTTTCAGTCGCTGATCTGTGTACTCGGGAATCCGGAGTGCTTTTTTGTTCGCTACTTTATCCGGTGCTCTCGTGGACTCCGGATTCCGAAGTTCGTTTCTGTTCGAGCTTGGCTGGAGTGCTTCCTTTTATCCGGTGATCATAAAGCCGGATCAACTTTTTCGGGTGCTCATAAATCTGAACTGTCCATCTTGCAAGCATTCCGGAGTCCATTTGCTTCCCTAATAGGAGGACGGTGTGGCCTGTGCGCCCTGCTGGCCGGAGTGCTTGATGCTTCTCCTGGACGGAGTGGATTTCTTGGCTGGAATGACCTCTTTGCGATCATTTCTATAGTTCCATTGCTTCACCAATAGGTGGACGGAGTGGCTTATACTCCTTTGCTCCTTTGATCCTTTCCAAGATATGCTGACGTGGCATGGATCGACTAGTGCTGAAGTAGCGTCCCCCTGTTCAGTACTTGCGGCAGTTGTGGTTTTGAGTCCCAATGGCTGTTTCCTTCTATGTAATATTTTATTTTGGGTTTTTCCCTCTTTCTTTGTCTCTTTTGCCAAGTCGGTAAAACACTTGGTTAAAGCAGAGATCTTTGTACAGGTTATTTACATTTTAATTCAATTAATTACTTACCAAAAAAAAAAATGGTTCAATCGGGCCTATTTTTGACCAGTTCTTGGCATCCTCTTGTAGCCACAGGACTTATCTTTAAGAATAAATTTGGTTTAGGGCCGGTCCAAGTCAAAATATTGACCGGTTCAAACCAAATTCCTAGAACAGATTCTGCATCAGCATCAGCTGATACAGACAGATTTTGTTCCAATTTTGAGGGTCCGAATCATATTTAATTGGGATATGATTTTTATGAGGTGATACTTGAATATCACCTCCAAGGCCTTAGCTAACTTCTGGCACCGATTTGGCCCATTTTGGGTTTGGGGTGTATTTTATTTAAAATTATTTCCCCAACTGCTCAAAGAAGCAGTTCAGCAAGACCCTTTCTGTTCATGGGTCCGGTTCAGTATCCGACCCATCTTTTCTTGGGCCGCCGGTTGACACGGTGACATTCCACACGTAATTCTAGCAAATCTAGTCGGGTTGGACTCCGGATCAATCCATTTTGGGGCGTGTTTGGCTAAATTTCAGAAACTGAAATTTCAGCATCAGCAGAACCAGTAAGCTGATTCTGCAGCCGAGTTTGGGTCCGATTTTGAACCCCTTATTGAACTCTTCAGAGGCTCATTTTTTTCCGACTTTTACTTCATTAAATAAGGAGCATTTTACCAGTTTTGATCGTTGGCTAATTCGTCCATTTAGTGGTTGATATGATGCAAACATCAGGAACTGCCACAGCAAAACCCGATTTTGGACACTATCATATGTCCAGGGCCGGTTCACCCATTTTTAATTTTTTTCTTGCAACTCCTCATGAATTTATGATAACTAAGCAAGTATTGAATCAACAATACTCAAGAGAAAGTAGCCAACAATTGCTCAACAATCAAGGAAATAGTCGAAGTACACTTGCCAAATTTCAGCAATTCCTCTTCCCTTCTTGCTGTTCACGATTTCCTTCTCCTTTTTCCCTTACTTTCTCTCAAATTTTTCTCTCAATTTAGCCTCTCATTTTTCTCCTCATGCGTACTTATAATTTTTAGAATTGAGGGGCTGAGTCATCAGGTCAGCTGCCACCTCAAATTTGCCTTTCCTGAATCCCTGCCATGTGGCTAATGGATTGCTGAATCACCACTTGATTTGGCAGCTACTTACCCTTCCATTTGTTGCTTACCTATTGGCAAATTTTTAGCTAATATGTGCTGCCTGTGTCACTCTTAATTTCTTCCCTAATGTAGGTACTTATCATGCACCATGTGGCCGTGCATGCTGGTGCCATGTGTACATATCTGAATTAAATAATTCAGCTGAACTTCTCCTTGCTGCCTCTTGGTTTCCTTCCTCTTTTACCCCTTTTTTCCTATTAATATATAATATATCCTTAATTTACTATATTTTATGCTTACTATAGTCCAACATGGAGTGAAAAATCCACCTAATTTCCCTGTTAGTACAGCTGCCAAATCGAATTTGTCCAAGTCCCCCCTCGGTTGCTGAATTTTTCCATTTTGCCTATTATCTTGAAGGATTTAATTTAAGGTATTCGGGTGTGTGTTTGTAGAAATTTAGGACATGGAAGCTTAGTATAGATACTAAAGATTGTCTAGTATTAATTTTGTCCCAAATCGAGTTTTTTATCAACTCCTGATTTACATCCCTGGCTTTCGGGTTTGAAGGGAAATTTAAAAGATCGGGTGCTGGGGTTTTGGGAAACGAATATATGGGAAGTTAGTCTACTTGTCAATGATCAACTGGGATTATTTACCTCAAAATCCGGATTGCCTAACACATCTCGAATTAATTCCTGGCTTTTAGGTTCAAAAATTAAATTAAAGGAATCGGGCTTGAGTATACAAGAAAACTAAGACATAGGGGGCTAGTATATTTGTCAAAGAGTATTTTTGGATTAATTCCATCATAATTTGAATTACATAAGTCATCCCGAATTATGTTCCTGATTTTCGAAATTATGGTCTTTACACCACCATAGCATCTCCAGTGGCTCAAGAGCATTCATCAGTCAACCACTGTAATATGCTAAGGCATACCAGGAAATACTATCCTCTAAAATATAAATCTTTGGTCCAATTGCCTATTCTTAAGGGAGGGTCCACCACATTCTTAACACAAAGTTCTCACTCCTTGGAGAACGATTCATCAAACTTATCAAATTGTGGAGTTTTCTACTTATACTTTGCATAATTTCCATGTTTCTTGAATATAGATATAGATTGTCATTTTTTTCTGTGAACTTAAGTCTTTATATAACTTTAAATACATGCACAAATTATCATGGAGCTTGGAAAATTAGGAATTTCCTATCACGTTGAGTCAAATAGAACTTTGCGACTTCTGAACAATAAATTCCTTCACAAAAGGCATCCAACAAAATTTTCAAAATATACAGAATATCATTTACAAAATACATGTAAATAAATATTAAATAATTAAGGTAAAAACGTTTACAAAGTTAGTGTTCTAATTTTCTAAAGCTAAATCATGCATAAACCCCAAAATAAATGGAAGAAAACAATGGGGTGTGGGGTTAGGGCTTCTAACGAACATAATACCTCTCAAAACTTCAAAATCAGATACAAAATCAACATATATGCATGCTCAATATATGGATATCGTAAAATACATGCTTGGACGGGTATCATAAGAAAAATTTCTGAAAGGAACAGAATAAAAAATTACTCGATCTACAACTTTTCTAACTAACTCTAAGTAGGATTCGAACTCAAAAGCCTCAATCTCCTCATTCTCTCTCTTCTCCTTTACGTTCTCTCTCTCTCCTCTCTATCTGGTTCATTAAAAACTGGCGTGCTTTTATAAACAGACAGGCACTCAAGTGCCAGTCGAGCGCTAGTCGAGGGCAAAAGCTAACACTCGAGCACTCATCGAGTGCCCATCGAGCAGTCGATTCTGCTGAACATGCCCCGAGCAAGCCTCAAGCACAACATTCTATTATTTGTGCCTCCAACGCCACTCAAGTGCTACACCTCCCACTTCCCATTTTTCTTCCGGTGCTAATTTCTCGCGTATACTTAAGCCTAATCTTGATTATATTATCTTAATTACTCCTAATTACTATATTTTAAAAACCGATACCTTACAACTCTCCCCCACTTAGAAAATTTCGTCCTCAAAATTAACGAATCCTAGAAATCAAATAAATAGGCATTCCTTGAAATAAATGAGGATACTTGTCCTAAATCTCGTCCTCTCTCTCCCATGTCGCCTCCTCTCGAGAATGATTCTTCCATAACCCTTCACGAGAGGAATGGTCTTCAAGAGCAAAATCTGATTCTTCCAATCCAAAATCTTAACTGACTCCTCCGAATACGATAAATCTTCTTGGATAACCGAGCGGCCATAATCGATAACGTGTGACGGATCATGGACATACTTCCTCAACATCGACACATGGAAAAATGTTATGCACCATGGCCAAACTTGTGGCAATGCTAACCGATACGCCACTTCTCCAACTCTCTCCAAAATCTCGAAGGGTCCTATAAATTGTGGCTTCAGCTTTCTTTTAATACCAAATCTGGAAGTTCCCTTCCACGACAATACCTTCAGGAAAACAAAGTTGCCAACCTTGAAACTAAGCTCAGATTTCCTCCGGTTAGCATAACTCTTCTGCCGACTCGAGCCATCTTCAATTTCTCAAAAATCACCGCAACTTTCTCCAATATCTCCCTAATCACATCGGCCCCCAAAGAGCCGTCTATCTCTTGTCTCCTCCTAATGGATCAAATATCGGCACTTCCTACCATATAATGTTTCAAAAGGTGACATACCGATACTCGCTTGAAAACTATTATTGTACGCAAATTCATCCAATGCCAGGTGATCATCCCAATTCCCCTTCAGCTCCATCACATAAATTCTAAGCACATCCTCTAATATCTAGATAGTCTGCTCAAACTGGCCATCAGTCTGAGGGTGATACGCTGTGCTAAACTTCAAGTTCGTCCCTAACTCTCGGTGCAAACTCTTCCAAATTTTAGAGACGAATCATGGATCACGATCAAATAAAGTAGGTGCTGGCACTCCATGCAATCTAACAATCTCATTAACATAAAGCTATGCTAGGCAATCATGAGAATACATCGTCCAAATAGTTAAGAAACGAGTCAATTTCGTTAGTCGATCCACAATGACCCAAATTGCATCGTGATTCCTCGGGATCCTATAGAAATGTCTACCCATTTCTAGCTTGGAATAGGCAATGGCTACAATAAATCCAAGGGCTTTCTCCTCTCACCCTTCAGCTGTTGACAAATCAAGCATAAGCCAACCTTCGCATGTTCCTCCACCAGAACATGTTCTTTAGGTCATGATACATCTTATTAATCCCGAGGTGGATAGTCTACCTGGTCCAATGAGCCTCCTTCATGATTTCTTCCTTCATATCCTTATCATCAGGCACACATAGATGCTTCTAAAATTGCAACACTCCGTCAGCATGGACACTGAAATCTAACCAGAATTTCTGACCGAGATCTTCGATAATATCCATAAAAAATGGATCACTCACTTGCCCTTCCTTAATCCTCTGAAGGATCTCGGGCTGCACCTATAAGAAAGATAGCATCATTTTGTTGCCTTTAACATGACGGTGGATATTAAAAAACTTCAAGCAATCCAGCATCTCCATCTGCTTAATTTGCATCCTCGCCACAAAGCTAGTCCAACAACTCAAAGAATTCTTGACCACATTCGCTTTCCTGGGCTGATTGTGGATCTCACAATCACAATCCTTAAGGAACTCGATCCACCTTCGCTGTCTCATGTTCAGCTCTTTCTGCAAAAATAAATATTTGAGGCTCTTGTGATCAGAGTACACTAAAAATTTCTCATCATACAAATAATGCCTCCAAATCTTCAATGCAAATATTACGGCGGCTAATTCTAAGTCATGAGTCGGGTAATTCTTCTTATGAACCTTCAATAGTCGAGACTCATAAGAAACCACCTTCCCATTCTACATCAAAACACATCCGAGGCCAACCTTGGAAGCATCACAATAAACCTCAAAACCACCAGAACCATCCGAAATAGTCAGAATCGATGCCGAAGTCAAATGATCCTTCAACTCTTGAAAGCTTCAGTCACACTCTTCCGTCCATTCAAACTTCACCTCTTTCTTTGTCAATTGGGTAAGCGATAAAATAATTTTAGGTAAATTCTCCACAAAGCGATGATAGTATCTAGCCATACCTAAGAAACTACAGACCTCTGTCACAGTAGTTGGTCGACTCCAATTGATCATGGATTCAATCTTCTTCAGGTCTACTAAGATGTCTCCATTACAAATGAGAACACAACGTCACCGAGCCAAACTCGCATGTTTTCAGCTTCGCGAACAAATTATGCACCCTGAGAGTCTAAAGCATGATTCTCAAATCCTCCTCATGCTCAACACAACTCTTCGAATAGATCAGGACGTCATTGATAAAAATCACAATAAATTTATCCAAATAAAGTTGAAAAACCCGATTCATCAAATCGATAAACACCGCAGGATATTTGTCTATCCGAATGGCATCACAAGAAACTCATAATGGCCATATCTCGTCCGGAAAGCCATTTTTGCCACATCTTCCTGCTTAATCCAAAGCTGATCATATCTTGATTGAAGATCAATTTTAGAGAACATGCGGGTCCCTTGCAATTGATCAAAGAGATCATCAATCCTTGGCAACAGGTACTTTTCTTAATCGTGATTTTATTCAGTTCATGATAGTCTACACATGGCCGCAAAGTCCCATCCTTCTTCTTCATGAATAGGATCGGGGCACCCCATGGTGAAACACTAGGTCTAATAAAACTCAAATCTAGAAGGTCCTGCAATTACTACTTTAATTCTTTCAACTCCGCAGGAGCCATACAATAAGGTGTCTTTGAGATAGGTGCCAAACCAGGCATGAGATCAATCCCAAACTTGATCTCTTGGTGTGGCAGCAAAGCAAATAATTTTTTCGAGAATACATCCCCAAACTCATACCACCGAAATTTCCTTTGCTGATAACTCTCTACTCTCCACCATACTGGCATATGCCAAATAAGCTTCACATCCACCATTTAGCAGATGACGAGTTTGCAGAGCTGAAATAAAGCTAGACTGATCCACTCATCAAATTCCATGAACGTGAAAGGGCTCACATTTTGGGATTGCAAAATAAACTCTTTTATGGAAACAATCAATGGTTGCATGATTCCTCAACAATTAATCCACACTCAATATCACATCAAAATCATGCATATCCAACAAAATCAAATCAACAACCAAGGACAACCCATTCACCTTAATCAAATACCCAAGGTACGAAATATCAGTTACAACAAAAGATCCTAGGTCATCGAAACAACTAATGAATAATCGAGAATCACAGGAGAGGATACAAGATGACAAGTAAATTAAGGTGAAACAAAAGAATGGGTGGATTTAGAATCAAAAAGTATAGTACTAGAGGTGGCACAAATAAAAAGAATACCTTCCACCACATCATCAGATGCCTTTGCTTCACTCGTGGACACCGCAAAGGCCTTTACTTGCACAACGGGCATAGAGGAGAGGGTCTTCATTAGATGGGGACACTCTTTGATTTTGTGCCCAGATTTCCCGCAATTAAAGTACATGCTCATCAGCTTATAACATGGCTTACTCCCGTGCATCTTCCCACAATGCTAGCATGAACTGACTGAAGCTCGTGAGGATGACATGGTCTGGCTGCTCTTCTTCTACAAAACTGGCTTTCTTATCCTCTTTGGAGGTCTCCCATAACTCACACTAGAGCTTGTGCCAACACCACTCTTACTCAGCATCCACTTCTTAAAGAATTCTTCTGTTGCAAGCTCCTTCTCATGGATCAAAACACGGTCCAACACAGCCGCATAAGTCGCCAACTTCAAGGTCACCAATTGCTTATGGATATCATCTCGCAAGCCATGAAGGAACTTTCTTACCTTTCTCTCCTCATCTTCTACCATGTATGAAGCACACCGAAACAACTCCATAAACTTTGTATCATACTCGGCTACTGACCGGGTACCTTGCCTCAAGCAGATAAACTCCTCCTCCTACTCATGGAGGTTGGATGAAAAATATTTCTCCATGATACTTCCTCAAATATAGGCCAAGTAATCTCATTTTTGGGCATACCCATGGCTCTCTTCTTCATCTCCCACTAATGATGGGCCTCACCCTCCAACCGATAGGAGGCAAACAATACTCGATCCTCCTCCAGATAATGAAAAATAGTAAATACTTTCTTTAATCTCTGAAACCACATGTCCGCTTTAACTAGTTCTGACTCCCCCCAAGAACTCGGGGACTCTTTCCTAGACGAATCGATCTTAAGCAAATGGTCTAAGATTAGCAAAGGCTTAAACAAGAGTTGGGACAGGTATTGGAGCAAGATTACTCTGCCCCTTGTTCTCTATGATGTCGGCCATCCTCCCAAGGAGATTGAGGTACTCCGCCTCTCGATCTCACAGTCGGCCACCAGCACAAGGAGTCCTTCATCTAGGCGGCATGTTTAGCTACTGACGTCTATTCTAAAATAAGAACGGTATGTGTTAGATTATAGATCAGACGCTAACTAAGAAATTACAATTCTATGCAATTTAAACACAACTAACGGTCTAAGTAAGACAACTAGGATAACTAAAACTATCAAATCCCACATAACCATCCTATGCCTACATCTTCTTATTCCATCTAGCCTATACTATCCCAGGCTTCCGCATAAAATTCAGATCAAGCCTAAGGCATCTCATCTCTAATACCAATAGTGATGGACCATATTTTCTAACTAGAATCAGACAGAGTTCTGACTGTAAAATGGCCATTAGACTAATACAAACATGTATAAATTTCCCATACAGTATAAATATACATCCAAAATTTACAACACAGGATCCAAATATCCATAAAACGTTTCATGCACCAACATCATAACACTGGTTACAATGTTGGCTCAGATAAGATGCCACTAGTGTAACGACCCGAGTTTTAAAACATGATAATTAAGAGAAACTTAGGCTTTGTGAGGGTATCGAATCCAAAAATATAATAAAATATGAGTAATTAAGTTAAAATAGGTGAATTAAGGTCAAAGGGTATGGGAGGAATCGGATTGAAAAGCTTAAAGATCCAAAATTAGTAAATCGAAAACTAAAGTCGCAAAACCGTGAAATGTTAATCCATAAATAAGATTCTGTGCTTTAAATTATGATAATCATAATTTATTAAGGTCATATAATCAAAATTAGCATCCAAGGGCGTGAAACAATGGATTAAAAGGTCAAAATGGGTCCCGGACAGCAAAAAAACTAAGTAGGCTTGCTGCAGGCTCGACGCGGGACTGACCCTGGTCCGACCAGCACCTGAGGCACCACCCGGGCACAAAAAATAGAACCTCCATGCCCGAGGCACCACCCGAGCATAAAAAACAGAATGGCGCACTTGATGCTCGCCCGATGAGCACTCAAGCACGGCCCTTTAGTTATCCTAACACCTAATGAATGCTCGAGTGCCTCTCGAGTGCCATTACATGTATAAAAGCACGCAAGGGTTTTCTCCCGTCATTTTTCCAACATTTTTGGATTTTAGAGAGAGAGATGGAGAAGATGAAGGCCCATAAGTCCGAATCCATCCGAAAGCTAGTTAAAAAGGGGGATAGATCGGGACGAGGTAAGTGTACTCATACCCTTCTCTTTTATTTTCTTACACTTTTGTCTTCTTTTCTTCGGGTATCATCATTTCGATACCCAATTAAGTTTATGTTTTATGATTCTCAAGACCCAAGCATGCATATATGTAGATTTCGTGTTCAAACTTGTAGATTTGTTAGGTTTTTGGACAAGGCAAACCCTAACCCCCATGCCTGGACATGTAGATTTCGTGTTCAAACTTGTAGATTTGTTAGGTTTTGGACAAGGCAAACCCTAACCCCCACGCCTGGACATGTAGATTTTGTGTTTAAACTTGTAGATTTATTAGGTTTTTGGACAAGATCCTATCCCCCATGCCTGGACATGTGACCCACGAATATTTTGAGCTTTTGTTTGATTTGGGACTAGAATATGATTACCCATGGCTTGGGTTTGTTAATTTATCGACTAGGTATCCAAATTTGTGATTTTATATGAAAATTCGTTCGAGGAGACCCTAACCAACGCCCGGACCCTACTTAAGCTTTGATTTGGAGCTTGATGCATAAATTGACTTAGGATTATGTTTTCCCATGCCTTGAATTTGATCATGCACCTGTTGGATGCCCAAAATTCCAAGAATTAATCAATATGTGAGTTTATTTCAAGGAAAAAGCTCTGTTGAGCATGTGATTCTTTGATAACATGATTTTGAATTCATGGGACTTTAAGCAGTGACTAATTGGGATGACCGATTAGTGTCGTGGAAGTGTGTGGTCATCTTAGGTTTAACCGAATCTATTAAGTGATTCGACAATCATTCCACGAGGATTGCAGTGTCCACAAGACGTTTGGTTTAGGAGAAGTCTGTAATCGTTAGAATGAGATATGAAAAGGTAATTTTTCAGGGAATGAAAGGGGTCAACTAACATCCATGTCATTTGGATTAACCCTCGATGAGTCTGGTGAGTTATAATAGAGTATAATGCTTTTGAGGAAGGTTAGAATTATGTTATCCTTGTATCATAGTAGGTGGCTACCCTCGAATCAAGTGAGGGAGAGACCCATAATTTGAGTCTTCTTCACCCATAGCTGGGGATAGCCGATGAGATCCTCGCTTTGAGGGTTTATAGGTATTGGTTTTTGAGATAACTATTGTCTAATGATTTCGAGGACCATAACGGTTGTAATATAAAGAAAAGATGATCTTATCATATTGCAAGTCGATAGATCCGTTTAAAGATTGTGAGGATGAACCTCGGTGTCTTTTAAGAAAAGTGAATATTACTACTTACCATTGATGTTGGGAGTCTTCGGATTTAATATGCCTTTAATGCTCCATACGAAATACTTATTTTTTATTCTGGGAAGAAATTGTATTTGAAGTATTAAGGATAATCATGAAATGAGAAGTCTTTATGGTTTTATCTCAGGACAATTTTGAAGATCCACTCACTGTAATTATGGATGACACATTAGGAATGAAATAGTTGGCTTATCGGTATGCCAATGAGATCTTGAGGTTGATAAGTAATTGTGTTTTGAGAATTTGGGTGATAGCCTAAAGCTATATCAAATCCTTGGGTAACCTTCATGATGGTAATTTCTAAATTGTTTGTCACTTGAGGTTTGCTGCAATTTAAGGTTTATGCCAAAATCTTAACTGAAACTCGACCAAAAAATTTTAGGTGTTGATTTAAATTTGATACAGCAATGAATTGTAACCAGATGACTCGTAGTTAGGTAATTAATTAGAATTGCGCAGCAGACATATGGTGAACCCCCATATTTTAAGGTTACATTTGAGGTTCGGGAAGAATGCTTATTTTTGAGGCTTAGCGTAAATTGAATTAAGAATTTTCAGCCAATTGAGTATTTGAGCTAAGTCGAAGGGAGTGTAGTGTAGTGTGAAATCCCCCAGGTACCATAAATTATGGAAGTAAATGCATGATCGTGTTGAGTCATTGTTGGGAGATTAAGAATTTGTCTCCTAATGAGATTTCAATTTAGGTTTCGATAGGATGAACCAGATAATAAGGGCCAGAACAATTCAGATGCTTGAGGTTTTTTGGGGTAACTATTTAATCAAGGAAGTGACTTAGGAATGCTAGAGAGAATCTAAAAGATTACCTCCGATTATGAAATTTCAATGTTTGTTAAATTTTGAGGATGAAATTTCTATAAGTGGGGGAGATGTAATAATCCAAATTCCAAAACATGATAATTAAGAGGAAGTTGGTGTGACGGAACGGATTTTTTTCTCGGATGCTTCCGTCAATACAGACACAAAAACTAGAGCCAAAGCATCAAAACATTTAAATTCTTCAGAAATTTCGGTACAGTTTCCTTTATAACTAGATGAAAACAAAAATACAACCTGTGTAAAAATAAATCTGTACAAGCACACAACTATTCAATTATCACAACACGCTCTACTACGCACATGCATAGTACAACAAGCACCATAACCATTAGCACGTATTTTCATCTCTGACACAAGATCATCTGAGGCCGTATAATTTTCTACAGCTTGTATTCAATATTTCTTATCCACTATACTAATAGTTCAGAATTGTGATGCCATATACGACCTGTATAGAGTCCAGAAAATATATAGTAGAAGCAAAACTATAAGCTTGTGAAAGCATAAATTCCTGTTTCATCACATGTATCACATGCATTTTATATACTGAATCCATATACAAAAGAACCATATATCAAAATTCAGATCTTTACATCCAACTGCTTCTTTTCAAGGTCTCTCAAAATACTTCTGGTCTCCAAAAAGTCTTCAAGCTATGCTTTAAATCACTCCTTCTCGTCTTGTACAAGCTCTACAGTCTCATCTGAGGAAACAAAACAGTAAAATAGTGAGCCGAAATTCAATAAGGTACCAAAACATGTAGAACAAAATATTTTCATGCAGAACATAAGTGCAAATGAACAGAAATATAAAAATACTCAATCATGGTAGTAGCAAAAAAGTGCATGAAAATAGAGAAAGCATAACTCAATAATAATCAAGCTTCAGAAATCCTAAATCGGTAAACATAAATCAGAAGTCAGAAATTGATATCAAATCTATAAAATTTCTAGAATCTCCTTTTTCTATCAGGAAAAGACCCAACTAGTAGACCCCACTAGTAGAGAGGGCGAATAATCGATGACAAATTGTGTTCACTCCACTCAATCCAAAGCCAAAAATAGAACAGAAAAATCCCTTCTCGTGGGATCTGTACAGAAATGAGTCCCGAAGGTAGGCCAGAAATAAAAAAAACTATCCTCTAGGTTAACGTCCTGATGAAGGGCGAACCATATATAACTCCATGGATAGAGTTATCCTCGATTACCACGATAACATTCTAAGGCATGTCAGAGAACCTAACCTGACTGTACATCAATTATGGGTCCTACTTAACAGTATCCGAAACATTTTTCCTTCTTATTTCATAACTGAAAACCTTCTTCAATTTTAGAAATCGGTCAGAATTTCATAATAACTCATCAATCAGTTTCAGACTATACAATAACGGTCTAAAACCCTTCAGTTTTGCTTCAGATCATACAGAAACAATCAGATACCCTTCAGATTTGTTTCAGAATATACAGTAACAATCTAAAACCCTTCAGTTTTCCTTCAGAAGTCCACAATAATTTATCAGTATAAGTCCGTATAAAATTTCATAAACAGATTACACCAGGAACTTTATCTCAATATAGATTAACTTTTATATAACAGATATTTTGGACAAAAATAGTTAAATCCCTTCAATTTCATGCTTAGGGTTTTGTCAAAATTTTTGGACGATAAATGGACATCAAACACATGCATTTTCATGAAATTGAAGCCAGATATTGCAATATATATATGCAAACATGAAATCTGTCTGAACAATTTGCAGAAATAGGCTTTATTTATACAGAATATAGTGAAATATGCTTTTAGGGCATAAATGCCAATTTTGAGATACAGAAAAGTAGTGAAAATAGAAAATAGCGTCTGAGATACACTTGCCTAAACTTGGTTTATAGTTACCGTGACTCTGATCGGAGTGGATCGGAAGATTTTTCCCTTTTTTCTCATCCCTTTCCCTCCTCTCTTCTCTTCTCCTTCGTTGCTGTCAAGCCTGCTGCCAAGGAAAACCCCAATTTCTCCTTTAAAACACGAAGGGAAGAAGTCACGTGAGGGAGCTCATGACTGCTCAAGCGCCAATTAGGCATCCCGTGTAATTTGTTGGGCATGCTCAAGCGCCCGGTTCTGCTAAATTCGCTCGGGTGGCGCCTCGAGCTCCACTCGAGCGGTGCATTCTGTCAAACCAGCCACAATCAAGTTCCACTTGGGCGCTGATACCCTGGGGGATTATTCTACCTCTAAATCGAATTTCTCTCACATTTTTTTTTTAAACCATTCACCTCAAACACATTTATATCAATTTAATAATTAGGAATTGTTATGTTTTCGGGATCAGGACCTCACAGTTGGGCTTCGTAAGGGTACCAGTTTCCAAAATATAATAAAAGATGAGTAATTAAGTTAAAATATGTGAATTAAGGTCAAGGGGTACGGGAAGAATTAGATTGAAAAGCCAAAAGATCTTAAATTGGTAAATCGGGAACTGAAGTTATAAAACCGTAAAATCGTAATCCGTAAATAAGATTCTATGGTTTAAATTATTATAATCATGACTTATTAAGGTTATATAATCAATGTTAGGGTCCAAGGATGTGAAACATTGGGTTAGAAGAGTCAAAACGAGTCATGGAAAGCGAAAAAACGAAGTATGCTTGCTGCAGGCTTCACGCAGGCCTGACCCGTGCCCGACCAACTCCCGAAGAGTTGCTAGGACCCGGCCTATGACAACTCAAAGCACTCTGATGATTGAAGCACTCTCTCCCACTTTTTAGTCACTCATTCTATGACAACTCGAGCCTAAGTCCTAGGACCCGGCCAGGATTGTCCCTATGTAAACATATCAAATGATCCAAATTCATTAATTATCTAATATAAATTCTAAAATTATCAATATATATGAATTCACAATTGTCAAATTACTAAACATTATCATACCATAAATGATCCTCATAAATACATCAATTAATATAACATCCATAATAAAAAATTCTCAAAATAAATGAAATACTTTTCACTATTGCTTGTCCAAATATACATATCAGTTAATTCTTGGAATTTCGGGCATGCAACAGGTGCATCATCAAATTCGAGGCATGGGTAAACATAATTCTAAGTCAATTTATATATCAAACTCCAAATCAAAGCTTAAGCAGGGTTCGGGCATGGGTTAGGGTCTCCTCGAATGAATTTCCATATAAAATCACAAATTCGGATACCCAATTGATAAATTAACAAACCCAAGTCATGGGTAATCATATTCTAGTCCCAAATCAAGCAAAAGCCCCAAAATTTTGTGGGTCACATGTCCAGGCATGGGGGTTAGGGTTTGCCTTGTTTGAAAACCTAACAAATCTACAAATTTGGACATGAAATCTACGTATATGCATGCTTGGGTCTTGAGAATCATAAAATATAAACTTAATCAGGTATCAGAACGAGGATACCCAAAGAATATAAGACAAAAGTGCAAGAAAATAAAAGAGGAGGATATGAGTGCACTTGTCTCATCTCAATCTATCACCTTTTTAACTAGTTCTCGGACGAATTCAGACTCGTGGGTCTTCATCTCCTCCTTCTCTCTCCAGTTACCATGCTCTCTCTCTCTCTAAAAACAAAAAATGGTAGGAAAAATGACGGAAGGAAACCCTCGCTTGCTTTTATACACGTAATGACTTGAGCGCTCATCGGGCGCAGGGATAACCAAAGGGCTGCACTTAAGCGTTAATTGGGCGAGCATTGAGTGTGCCATTCTATTTATCGCACCCGGTGGTGCCTCGGGCACTCCTCAAGCACAGAGGTTCTATTTTTCGTGCCCGAATGGCACTTCGGGTGCTGGTCGGGCACGGGTCAGGCCTACGTCAACCCTGCAGCAAGCATACTTCGTTTTTTCGCTTTCCAGGACTCATTTTGACTCTCCTAACCCAATGTTTCACATCCTTATATTGATTATATAACCTTAATAAGTCATGATTATAATGATTTTAACCCTAGAATCTTATTTACGGATTAAGATTTTACGGTTTTATAACTTCAGTTCCTAATTTACCAATTTCAGATCTTTTGGCTTTTCAATCTGATTCCTCCAGTACTCCTTGACCTTAATTCACCTATTTTAACTTAATTACTCATTTCTTATTTTATTTTGGAAACTGGTACCCTTACGAAGCCCAACTGTGAGGTCTTGATCCCAAAAACATAACAATTCCTAATTATTAAATTGATATAAATGTGTTTAAGGTGAATGGTTTAAGAAAAAAATGTGAGAGAAATTCGATTTAGAGGCAGAATGAGCCCCCGGGGTATCCGCGCCCGAGTGGCACTTGACTGTGGCTGGTTTGACAGAATGAACCGCTCGAGTGGAGCTTGAGGTGCCACCCGAGCAGATTTAGCAAAATCGGGCGCTTGAGCATGCCCAACAAATTACACGGGATGCCTAATTGGCGCTTGAGCAGTCATGAGCTCCCTCACGTGACTTCTTCCCTTCGTGTTTTAAAGGAGAAATTCGGGTTTTTCTTGGCAGCAGGCTTGACAGCAACGAAGGAGAAGAGAAGAAAGGAGGGAAAGGGAAGAGAAGAAAAGGGAAAAATATCCCGATCCACTCCGATCAGAGTCACGGTAACTATAAACCGAGTTCAAGCAAGTGTATCTCAGACGCTATTTTCTATTTTCACTACTTTTCTGTATCTCAAAATTGGCATTTATGCCCTAAAAGCATATTTCACCATGTTCTGTATAAATAAAGCCTGTTTCTGTAAATTGTTCAGACAGATTTTATGTTTGCATATATATATTGCAATATCTGGCTTCAATTTCATGAAAATGCATGTGTTTGGTGTCCATTTATCGTCCAAAAATTTTAGAAAAATCCTAAGCACGAAATTGAAGGGATTTAACTGTTTTTGTCCAAAATATCTGCTATATAAAAGTTAATCTATGCTGAGATAAAACTCTTAGTGTAATCTGTTTCTGAAAATTTTACATGGATTTATACTGATAAATTATTATAGACTTCTGAAGCAAAACTGAAGGGTTTTAGATTGTTACTGTATTTTCTGAAACAAATCTGAAGGGTATCTAATTGTTTCTGTATAATCTGAAGCAAAACTGAAGGGTTTTAGACCGTTACTGTATAGTCTAAAACTGATTGAAGAGTTATTGTAAAACTCTGACCAATTTTTGAAATTGAAGAAGGTTTTCAGTTATGAAATAAGAAGGAAAAATATTTCTGATACTGTTAAATAGGACCCATAACTGATATACAGTCAGGTTAGGTTCTCTGACATGCCTTAGAATGTTATTGTGGTAATCGAGGATAACTCTATCCATGGAGTTATATATGGTCCGCCCTTCATCAGGACATTAACCTAGAGGGCAGTTTTTTGTTTCTGGCCTACCTTCAGGAGTCATTTCTGTACAGATCCCACGAGAAGGGATTTTACTGTTTTGTTTCCTCAGATGAGACCGTAGATCTTATACAAGACGAGAAGGAGTGATTTAAAGCATAGCTTGAAGACTTTTTGGAGACCAGAAGTATTTTGAGAGACCTTGAAAAGAAGCAGTTGGATGTAAAGATTTGAATTTTGATATATGGTTCTTTTGTATATGGATTTTGTATATATATAGATTCAGTATATAAAATGCATGTGATACATGTGATGAAATAGGAATTTATGCTTCCACAAGTTTATAGTTTTGCTTCTACTATATATTTTCTGGATTCTGTACAAGTCGTAGATGGCATCTCAATTCTGAACTATTAGTATAGTGGATAAGAAATATTGAATACAAGCTGTAGAAAATTATATAGCCTCTGATGATCTTGTGTCAGAGATGAAAATACGTGCTAATGGTTATGGTGCTTGTTGTACTGTGCATGTGCGTTGTAGAGCGTGTTGTGATAATTGAATAGTTCTGTGCTTATACAGATTTATTTTTACACGGGTTGTATTTTTGTTTTCATCCATCTATAAAGGAAACTTTTTTTTTTTTTTGGTAAGTAAGAAAAGTGCATTAAAATTAAAAGAAATACAAAATAGTGTTCTGACTCCAAGTGTTTTTCCGACTTGAAGTAAGAACAAAGTCGATGGGGCATACCCCGATCCTCAAGATCATGTCATGAAAACAAGGAGACTTTACAACTGCAATAACGATCAGTAACCAGTCAGCCTATGTAAAGAAATGTACAATTTACTAAGGCAACAATGCATTGCAACCTTGGGCGCCAAGTAGCAAAATTTGCTCTTCCAAACCAACAAACAAAAGGTCGGTACAACAAGCCTGCCTGGTGGAATGCAGCATGGATCTCGGGTATAGTAGCATCTCACACCAGCTGAATCAGCAAGCTTCAGAACCAATCAAAATTCAGCAACTCAGCAGTGCACTCTGAAATTAACTAAACGCTATCCCAGTCAGGAAAAGCATCCAACGCAGCATCACCGCCATTAGAGCCATACGGATCAAAGGAAGATTAGCCAAACCGGGATTCATTGGACTGAATCAGCTACTGGTTGCCGCCTCTGGTTCTTACTAATATTTTCCAGCATGGACCAGGCAGGACACCGCCAGCTGAAAGGGAAATGAGCCACCAGTGCAGAATCAGAAAAGCCGACCAATGCAGATTACAGCATCAGCACTACAAACCATCCAGCTCTACTGCTGTATCAATAACACTCCAGCATACAAATGGCTAATGACCAGCCACATCATCCTACCTCAGGGCATGATCAAGACCCTCATTCAGCACAGAGAGTCAACAGCCATCAGACACCATGCCACAAGTTTTACCCTAAGGGCAAAGGGGTCACGGGCTCAATCAGAACCCAGCATATTTCTCAGATCCAACACAACAAAGTAACGCCAATCCACTTTCTAGACCTCTCGCATCCACCAGAGAAGGAAGTTGGGATGACAAAGCATCATCGCCAGCTTCAGAAGCACTGAATGCTCAGGAAGCCAGCAGGGTCATGAGAATAGTCCAAAAGCACAAGACCAACACTGCCAGTATCTCGGCCCAGCTTTCCAACAAGTTCAAGTCGAGCCTCCAAGAACCAGAAACTGTTTCATCGGTGCATTCATTCAGCATCATCCACAAGGCAATAGACAATCAATCTAGCGCAACCAAAAGATATTTTTATTTTTTTTTATTAAAAAAACCAGCAGCTTCATTAATGGCAGATATTAAGACTGCTGCATAACCACCCAAATACTTCTTGCTAAGCAATTAGAGAGTGAGATCCACCAGCCGGCAGCCTTACTACACATTGCAACACTGCAAATGCAGCTCCAACCGTAGCACCGCTTCCAACCAAGGCACCAGGGCAGATCCAACAAAATGCAGCATCAACTACTGTGATCGCAGGCAGCCACTATAACTCAAACCTCTGTCACCGGCGTGGACAAAAGCCACCAATCCAAGAAAAGCCAAAGCCATCCCAAACAGGTTGACAGCACAGAGAAATGTCCATCCAGCAACACAAAACTATATACAGCTAGTAACAACCCAATCAAACCCCCTCAGTAAGGCCTAGGAGCCAGGGGATGACTTAGGTTTTTTGCATTTTTTCTTTTTCCTGGATTTTGAAGGCTTCCAAGCTTCGCAATCCATGGCCAGCGCCTCATTGACACTTAAGAATTTTTCTTTAGAGTAGTCAACGGCCCGGCCCATACAAACCTCAGGATAGGGTTTAATTGGGCTGACAGGGCCAGCACCTACATGCTTTAAAGTAGCCAGCCCATACTTTGATACCAGGCGAGAAACTGGGCTAGGCGTTGGCTCACAATCATCGAATCAAGGTCCAATCCCAGTATCAGGATGGCCTAATGGTGGGTCATCGCCCAAGCCGCCTACATCATCATCTGTAAAGTGCGTCCCCTCAACAATCTGAGACCTCAATTGCCTGTGGGCATCAACAGGGGCCAAGTGCTTAACATGGCCCAGATAATTCTGCTTAGCGAGGGCAGATGGGGATAGATGGTCTGAATTGGTTGTGCAAACTGCCTCCAGAGCCTTAGGAGAATTTCCAAGGGCAGCATACCGATCTGCATCAGAGATAGGAATAGAAAGGACTTCACAGCAAGGCAAATCAGATAGATTTGTTCCCTTACATACAACATCTGCAAATGATAAATGAGGCAAGAAAGAACTGGCACTCTGATCCGCATGCTCCACCATTTCGACAACAGGGGAGGGATGGGAGAGCATATCATTCCCAGTAGATGAGCAGTTATAAGGGACTTTTAAAATCATTGTCGCCTCACAATGAGGGGAATGAGAGACCACCTCATGCACAAAAAAGAGGCAATCAGCCTCTTCCTTCAAATTAGGCGCATCCAACGTGCTCTCAGGGAGAGCATCGCTGAGGAGGTCAGGTAGTCGAGGAGATCCCAAAGGAATCAGGGAATCATTTACCTTACAGGATTCCAAATCAACAGTCGGGTGTTCAAGTGGGCTTGGCTGTACAGACGTCCCTTGGTCTGGAGGGGAAGATTTGGATGAATCAGGCTGTATACTGATACTTTTAATCCAACATTTGGCTTCAGCACGGCCAATTTGATGGCAGCGACCGCATCGAGTCGGTTTCCACGAGTATTCCACCTTCACCTTCAGAATAGATTCGGAACCAGGATCTGGTTTGATGGCGATGCAATCGAGGAAAGGGCCATCCACTCCAACCTCCACGTAAATCTTTGCATAGGAGACGTTTTCCATTCGAGCGGTTCTGGGATCGAGAGGCAGAGGGACTCCAACGGCACTTGCAATCCAACTAAGCCCGGCTTGAGTCCAGAACTGAATCGGAATATTGGTCAGTTTAATCCAGATGGGAAATCGCATATGCTCTTCCTTCGTCAACACCATTCCCGGCATCCACCGTTTGAGGAAGATAGCTTTCCCAGAGAACACCCAAGGACCAGCACGAAGGCATTTGTCCATTATCTCTAAGGATGAGAAACGGAAGAAGAAGAAACTGGCGTTGTTCCTTGCTATGTGCTTGATACTGTAGCGGGCCCATAATTTCCTGGCTATGGCTTTGACAGCCGGGAAATGTGGGTGGGTGTCAAGAAAATGACCCACCAGACTAAATCCCCAGAAATCGTGGCCTTGGTCGACAACATCAGGAGGGGGGAGATGGCTTCCGAGTCACCATTGGGATCCTAGGGGGTAGTAAGACAGTTCAGATACTAGCCCAGCAAAATCCATCTGGATAACTTTGGCTCTAGTTTTTGTGTCTGTATTGACGGAAGCATTTGAGAAAAAAAATCCGTTCCGTCACACCAACTTCCTCTTAATTATCATGTTTTGGAATTCAGGTCATTACATCTCCCCCACTTATAGAAATTTCATCCTCAAAATTTAACGAACATTGAAATTTCATAATCAATGGTAATCTTTTAGATTCTCTCTAGCATTCCTAAGTCACCTCCTTGATTAAACGGTTACCCCAAAAAACCTCAAGCATCTGAATTGTTCTGGCCCTTATCATCTGGTTCATCCTATTGAAACCTAAATTGAAATCTCATTAGGAGACAAATTCTTAATCTCCCAACAATGACTCAACACCATCATGCATTTACTTTCATAATTTATGGTACTTGGAGGATTTCACGCTACACTACACTCCCTTCGACTTAGCTCAAATACTCAATTGGCTGAAAATTCTTACTTCAATTTACTCTAAGCCTAAAAAATAAGCATTCTTCCTGAACCTCAAATGTAACCTTAAAATATGGGGGTTCACCATATGTCCGCTGCACAATTCTAATTAATTACCTAACTATGAGTCATCTGGTTACAATTTGTTGCTATATCAAATTTAACTCAACACCCAAAATTTTTTTGTCAAGTTTCAGTTAAGATTTTGGCATAAACCTCAAATTGCAAACAAACCTCAAGTGACAAACAATTTAGAAATTTCCATCATGACGGTTACCCAAGGATTTGATATAGCTTTAGGCTATCACCCAAATTCTCAAAACCCAATTACTTATCAACCTCAAGATCTCATTGGTATACCGATGAGCCAACTATTTCATTCCTAATGTGTCATCCATAATTACAGTGAGTGGATCTTCGAAATCGTCCTGAGATAAAACCATAAAGACTTCTCATTTCATGATTATCCTTAATGCTTCAAATATAATTTCTTCCCAGAATAAAAAATAAGTATTTCGTATGGAGCATTAAAGGCATATTAAATCCGAAGACTCCCAACATCAATGGTAAGTAGTAATATTCACTTTTCTTAAAAGACACCGAGGTTCATCCTCACAATCTTTAAACGGATCTATCGACTTACAATATCATAAGATCATCTTTTCTTTATATTACAACTGTTATGGTCCTCAAAATTATTAGACAATAGTTATCTCAAAAACCAATACCTATAAACCCTGAAAGTGAGGATCTCATCGGCTCTCCCTAGCTATGGGTGAAGAAGACTCAAATTATGGGTCTCTCCCTCACACCATTCGAGGGTAGCCACCTACTATGATACAAGGATAACATAATTCTAACCTTCCTCAAAAGCATTATACTCTATTATAACTCACCAGACTCATTGAGAGTTAATCCAAATGACATGGATGTCAGTTGACCCCTTTCATTCCTCGAAAAATTACCTTTTCATATCTCATTCTAACGATTACAGACTTCTCCTAAACCAAACGTCTTATGGACACTGCAATCCTCGTGGAATGATTGTCGAATCACTTAATAGATTCGGTTAAACCCAAGATGACCACACACTTCCATGACACTAATTGGTCATCCCAATTAGTCACTGCTTAAAGTCACATGAATTCAAAATCATATTATCAAATAATCACATGCTCATCAGAGCTTTTTCCTCGAAATAAACTCACATTCTCTTTCTCAATCGGGCATTCGGTTAACAACCATTCTTGACCCATAACACAATCCTCAAATAGAGTGCATACTCCCTATGTTCCCTTGGACTCATCCATGAGGTCATCACGAAATTGATCTAATTAAGACTAGAAGATCCAATCTATAAAACTCCTGAAACACCAACAAACCTCCAAAACCCAATTGGCATTGCAAGAACTAATAACAGCTATACCTTAATTTTGAAGGCTATCATAGGCTAAATTTTTTATTATCCTCAATTGACATCGAGTCTTGCAACAGATCTCACAAATTATCTATTGCCAACTTATGAAACCATCTACCTCCCCACTTAATCAACTACGCCCCATATTTCGAACTTATAACCTAATTACAAAGCACATTATCTTACCAACATAATTCACACCAATATCCATAAATACCTTTTTCAATTTCTACAGGATTTTTACTGTCCAAAAATTTTGGCATTCAAACACTTAAAATCGATCATAATTTGACATTCTTAAATTCATTACACCAAAAATTGACTCCAAGTTTCATTGACCTTGAGACTTCAATCCCACCTTATCTGTCATACTTGCTAGGTTGACTATGCATCCCCTTCTTAATGAGTTACTAGCCTAAAAACCTCAACTCAGAACAAATCAAATCTAAACTCTAATCCAAAATCAGTTAACCTATGCCTCGAATCAAAGCCAACCAACTTAAGCACTAATTTGGTACTAATCAAATTTGAACCTCAAGGTGCCTCCCTACAGCTCCTCTCGACCTCACGGTCGACCAATGCCATGAATGAACCTTCACCTAGGAGTCACAGTGGCTACTAATATCCTATCTGAAGGCTATCACACGGTTAAACTATTTTTAGAACATTATTTAGGACACGGGAGCAAGACAACCGAACTCATCCTCTATCTCTAACTTGGTTCAAGTCTAAGCTAGTCAACCGGAATAACTAGGACTATCTATCTAATTTAATTTTCCCATGCCTACTTCTACTTATTTGATCAATCTTAATCTATCCTAAGTTTTCGCATACGATTCAAATCAAACCTTTTTTTTTTGGTAAGTAAGATGAGATTTAATTAAAGAAAATTTACAGAAACGATGTTCAACCTCCAAGTGTTTTGCCAACTTAGAGGTGGAACAACACGCTGGGGCATACCCCGAGCACTACCATAGACCAATTCATGAAAAAAAAAATGTACAAAAAACAGAATAGCAACTCTCATCAATGTATAAAAAGACTAATCCTTCGCAGATCTTTTGGCAGAGGGAACTCGTCTTGTCAATTGGAAAATCACATCCACGGAGAAAAGGAACCTGGAGACATTTAGCAAGTCACGTGTTCATCATCCTTCAGTGTGTAGATTGGGTAGGCAAGCTTCAAAGAGGCATCAATCAGCTTCATAAGTACACAAAGTCTTCATTTATCATCTCATAGAATCCATGGGGACGTCTGGTCAAGGTAGCCGCTTTGGCCATCGGTTGACATGGCCCACATCCATGGAAATGTGCCAGCTTGATTTTATCAATTTGCTTCAGAAGCGCCTAATGACGACGCTTGACTTCTCTTAGAACCAAAGGGATAGCCTATGTAAGAAAGCAACATCAGCCAGCGCTTGGAGTTGTCCACTTCCATGAAAGTGTTTCCTGCAGGAACAAAGAACAAAGATTTTTTTTTTTTTTTTTTGTAAGGCTTGAAATCGAGACCATACAAGATTGATGAATGGTAAATAACAAGATGAGAACATACAATCCCAAATTTTTTTTTTTTAAAAAAACCATACAAACGACGGGCAACGAGACAAATGCAGCCAAGAATTAGCCCAGTATACACCAACCATATCTAAGGGATACGGAGAAGTAACAAAAAGAGGAATAGTCACAACCGAAGGCTAAATGTCCTATCTAGAAAATGGTTAATTATCAAAATGAGAACAGTCAATACGGAAAAAAATAACCAATCCCGAAACAAGGATTTATTTTTTTTTTTGGGACTGGAATGCCAGCCAATCCCGATATAAGGGTGTTTTTTTTTTTAATAAATTCCAACGCATCAGATACATACTCGGAGTGTGTTTGTCATTTTCCAATGTTGTCTTCAGTTTATCACGAACTGCATTGATAATCATGGAAAAAAGCTGTTGAATATCTTGTGGGGCAGATTCTTGAAAAATCCGCTTGTTACGCTCCTTCCAGATGAAGTGGACTGTGGCTGCAAGAGTAATCCTTTTAGAACGAGCCATAAAATTCTTTCCTTTCCATTTTTGGGCCGCCCAATCAATGTTTTGTTTCCAATCAGGGTAGGGCCACTGAATGCCCGTTTTCCGTCAAATCCGGGACCAAAGATTTTTAGAGTATGAACAGGAAAAGAAGAGATGTTCGTGATTTTCATCAGCCGAGTCACAAAGGATGCATTTAGAAGAGAGATTGGGAACCCCATGGATGCGATCATTGGTACTTAGCCTACCTTTAATAGCCAACCAGAGTGTGAAAGCATGAGTAGGAATATGGAAGGGACCCCAAACTAGACTAGTCCATGTCAAAATTGGCTTATGAGGATGGATAAGAAAGTAAGCAGATTTAGATGAAAATTTACCGTCAGCATTGTCATCCCATCTCACTGAGTCAGATCTATTGGCGTTGGGAGTATACGAGGGCATTTTCTCAACAAGACAAGAGATTTCATGATCATATGGATTTGGCCATACCCATTGGTTGTTTCTGATAATCGTATGAACTTTTGCATCCCATGGCAACCCGTGACCAAATGAGTACGATCAGAATTAACCATACTCAGTGGCCCCAGTGGGTGCCAATTGTCATGCCACAGAAAAGTATCAAACCCGTCACCAATGGTATGGATGGAGTGAGAGCGCATGAAAGGGCGAAGTTTCATAATCTTCCTCCAACTCATGGTGTTGACTCCGGGACTTTAATAGTCCAAATACAGCGGTCTCTTATCTTGTTTTTATGAATCCAAGAGGACCAGACCGAATCAGGATCTTTAGAGATGAGCCGCCAAAGGAGCTTACAAATGAGAGCTTTATTCAGATCCTGTAGGTTTCTAAGACCCAAGCCACCCTCACTCTTAGGGTAGCACACTTCATCCCAAGCGACCTTTGCAGTAAATTTTCCTTCAGAAGATCCAGACCAGAGGAACCGACGAATGATACATTCTATCGATTTGAGAATGGATTTGGACAAGATGAAAATTGAGGCCCAGTAGAGATGAATGGAAGAGAGAATAGATGCAACAAGTTGCAAACGACCCCCAAATGATAGCCACCTATTCTTCCAGGATTGAATTCTACGAGTAATGCGATCTATAAGAGAAGTACAATCCTTGGAAGAGAGCCTAGTTGTGATCAAAGGCACCCTCAAATAACGAATTGGAAGACTACCCACCTTGAAGCCCAAAAGACCAACAATATCATGATGGATAGAAGAGTCCTTTGCACAGATAAAAACCTCACTTTTATTTCTATTTGCAGAAAGTCCCGAGAGCCACTGGAACTCCTCAAGACAATCTTTAAGAATCTGAATAAAGGTAATATCAGCATGAGAGAAAAGGAGAAGGTCATCTGCAAAGGCAAGCATGATTGTTTGAGTATCTTTGCATTTCCAATGAAATTTGAATTGATCATTCTGCCTAGCCTTCACTTCAATGATTCCATTTAGCACCTCCATTACAAGCACAAATAAAAATGGCGAGATAGGATCACCCTGCCGTAGGCTCTTCCCCCCTTGAAAAACCCAGTTGCTTCTCCATTGATGTTCATAGTGTACGAAGGGGTGGTAATATATTGTCTAATCCATTCTACCATTTGAGGAGGAAACTTCATAAGAGATAGCATAGTGATAATGAAGTCCCAGTGAACAGAGTCATATGCTTTCATCAGATCAATTTTCAAGGTACACCTGGGAGGATCATGTCCGAGGTGATACTTATGTAGAATTTCCTGAGCCAGAAGAATGCTATCACTAATTTGACAACCAGCAACAAAAGCCATTTGGCACTTACCAACAAGAAAGGGTAATGTCATCTTAAGCCGGTTTGCAATGATCTTTGAGATGGCTTTGTAGATGACATTACAGCATGATATTGGTCGGTAATCAGAAACGGTTCTCGGGGACTGCACCTTCGGGATAAGACTAATGATAGTTGTATTCAATTGTTTGAGAAGTTTTCCGTGATTGAAAAAATCACAGATGGCTTCACAAACAGATTGACCTACAACCTCCCATGATGCCTTAAAGAATTTTGAAGAGAATCCATCCGGCCCAGGGGCTCTATCATCACCAATCGTGAAAATTGCTTTTCGAATCTCCTCCTCAGTAACTGGGCCCATGAGAGGGCCAGTAAGACAATCCGGAACAGTGTGATGGATGTAAGGCCTTAGCCGAGATGCATCAATCGGGCCACTCGAACGCCCAGACCCAAGCGCCTTCATGAAATGATCAACAACTAATTGATGGACAGACTCAATCCCAACAGTCGGGTTCCCATCCTCATCAAGCAGGGAGATAATTCTTTTCCGGTTATTGTTACCATTTATGGTCTTGAAGAAATATTTTGTGCACCGGTCTCCCTATTTGAGCCATCTGGTCTTAGCTTTTTGTTGGAAGAATTCAGCTTCCTTTGCCATGGCATCGTGGTAAGCCACCCTACATGAAGATTCCACATTGGAACATCTAAGTGGTGAAAGGAGATGACCTTGAATTTCTTCCAATTTTTTCCTAGTCCGCAAGACTTCATCATGGACATCACCTTCCTGAAAGTTTAGAGCTTTCAGTTTATATTTCGTGCTTTTGAGTTTTGACACCAAACGAAACATAGGGGTACCTCTCACAACATCAACCCATGCATCTTTTACTACTTGTTGAAATCTTGGGGATTTGATGAGAAAATTGTTAAAACGAAACATCCCATGATTTCGCCGTCGATCATCGGACGGAAGAAGAATGCATGGAGAATGATCAGACAGTTTGGGGGGTGGGAAAGTTGCTTTTGCCCTACTGAAGTGATCCATCCACTGCCCATTTGCCACAACTCTATCTAACTTCCTGAAAATCCGAATTGTATGGTCCCACCCATCATTCCATGTGTAGTGCATGCCTTCGTGACACAAATCTTCAAGATCACAATCGCGAAGGCATTTATCAAGGTCAAAAGAACTTTTTTGATGCCAAACACCACCAAGTGCCTCGGACGTAGATCTAATAGCATTGAAATCCCCCAGCGCAGCCCAGGGAAAATCACCAGGGAGGGAAGCCACCTGTCTAAGGCTCTCCCATAGACGCCTGCGAAGACTTTCTGAGTTTGCACCATAAATGAATGATATAATACAACGAAAATTTTCCTCTAGAACCAGGACTTCAGTGTGAATAACCTGATCTTCTGAAGAAATAATTTTTATCCCAACCTTGGTAGGATCCCAACCAACCCAGATACACCCGGGAGAGGCAGCAGAGTAGTTCATGTGCCAATCCCAATGAGGACTAATCCTAGTTGATATGGCTAGAGAATTCTTCTCAGCGACTTTGGTTTCGACTAGACCCACAATACTACAGCCGTGGGAGCTGATGAGGTTCCAGACTTCGTGGGCTTTTACCAACCCATTTAGCCCCCTCACATTCCAACATGCTATATTAATCATGAGTTGAGGACGAGAGCGGGGAAGATCTCTTAGACCCTGAGGATTTTTTCTTTTTGAACGCTTTTTTCCCCCGCTTATTAACAGAATCATTGGAAAAATGTGTAGGCATAGAAACTAGACTTTGCTTAGTCAAAAGCAGCTCTGGAGTACCATTTGATTCAGGACCAGAAGAATCAGGACTAGAAGATTCCCGATATAACTCCACAACCACTTGCCTACCGAAAGCAGATTTTGGGGAAGGTGATGTAGAGTCCGGATGGCTCAACCGTTCCTCATGCTGTCCACATTGCAATTTTGGGGCATTATTAATCTCATCGGACCTCATGGGAGATTCAAAGCCATTCGCGACAAAATTTATTGGGTTAACAGTGGGGACCTCCTCCAGATGATCCGGAGGGCATTTTCCATCATGAAGAGGTTCACTCTGACCTAACCCCTGAAGGATTGTAAAGGAATTTGAAGAATCCAAGGTCTTATGATCTGACTCACCAGAGGAAGAAGAGCGATCTGCGTTACCACCCTTGTTGCTAGGGGAAGGATTCAGGGCTGGGGTAGTCGGAACCATATTATGGGGATGTTCCACAATCTTAGGGACCCACTTCCTTTTGGACGCTGGAGCCTTAGTCCCAATATCACCAGACTTGGTATTCTTTAGATGTCTCCATTGGTAATCGAACTTAATCTCAACAAATGGATTGTCCGTGTGCTCATCGGGGCATCCGGAACGGACTTTCACCGATTCAGGTAAGTGAGCATCAACCCCTATTTCAACACACACCCTAGCAAAACCCATTCGTTCAAGTCGCTCAGTGACAGGATCAAAACGAATGGGCTTCCCTACAGCACTGGCAAGCCAGCTCAATCCAAGAGGAGTCCAAAGTTCAACAGGAATCCCAGTCATGGTCACCCAATTGGGGAAAGATTTGTGCTCCTCTTTAGACAACAACATCCCCGGTATCCATTTCTTTAGAAAGAAAGGATGACCAGCAATAGACCAAGGGCCACTATTAATACATTTTTCCATCATTTGGGTAGAAGAAAATCGAAAAAAGAAAAACCCCGAATCATTCCCGGCCACATGTTGCAGACCGAAACGAGCCCAAATTTTCCTAGTGATATTATTAACGACATTGTAATGAATGGGGTTGCCCATACAATAACCAACCAACGTGGCTCCCCATAACTCCTCACCTTGATGTTTAACATCATCCGGAGGTGACAAAATAGAATTTTCAACTATGGAAGAATTTAGAGGATAATATTTTAGTTGAGACATACCTCCAAAAGTATTCTTTGTCACCACCGATGACCATGAAAGGCCCTTAAGTTCATCACCGCGCTCCACAGATAATCCCAATTGAGCACCAGGACTAGGAACATTATTCATATTCCTGTTATGGGATTGATGGTTCATCCCTACGGGAGAAACCATGGAAGCACTTTTCACTTCTAAGCCCAAGGAGACAGAGGCCCAATCTGCGTGCTCATGATGCTGACTAGAGCCAGCGAAAAGAATTTCTTGCCTATGGCCACAAACATGTTCTACTGTGCCCGTGTCTGGCTCCGAGACCCTCGAATCAAGAATGCCAGCATGAACCACATCAACAGGGTCGGAATTAGACGAAGCCCGGTGGCACCCGGTATTGGCAGTATTCTTACCTTCGCAGCACAAATGGGAGGATGCCGAAATCCTTGCAGAATTGGACAAAACATTCTGCTCCAAATCCAATAATGGAAAAGGAGAATCACCGGATGAAACCAGCGATGAGATTTCATCGCTTACAAAGTGTTGCGCTCCCAACATTCCTTTGACATAGTCAGATTGAAAAACCGGAGTAACAGGGAAACGGGGGATTCCAGCGAATACCTTAGACTCTCGAACTCCCGAATTTACCTTAAAGGACACTTTTTTGGTGGTTGGTAAACATGGAAAATCACTGTCCGAAACATATGAAGCCATCTGAGCCGACGAATCAGGACCCATAATCACAGACGGATTCATCCAGAGGAAGCCATTGCAGGTAACAATGGCGGCGAAATCAGAGATAAGGAAACTCCAAACGGGACAGAAACGAACAATTAGAGTTGAGGTAGAACGAGAACGAATGAATCTAAAGGATTGAGAAATCGGAAGCGAGATGGGCTTTGCGACGTTCGCCGCCGAAATCCAGGCTAAAAACGAAATCGAAAAAACAGGGGTGGAACAGAGATAAACAAAAACGAGCGAAATCGAGAAGAGAAGGGAGGACGGGAAAAGAAGGAGAGGAAGAGAAGGGAAGGGAGGACAGGGAGGGAGGACACCGCACCGGCAGCAGAGGCAAACAGGGCGCCAACTAGATCTGGAGGAAGAACAAGGAGAAAAGCAGAACGAAAACCCACAACAGATAAATCTAAAGGTGTAAAATTGATGGGAGCAAGAAACGAAGGACGGCCAGACAAGGAAGAAAACAAAAGCAGGGGATGGAGGCTAACACCATCAACGGAACAGAGAAGCGCAGAGACGACGTGGCGGCGGAAGAGAAACCCTAGAGAGAAGGAGGAGCATCTCTCTCTAGACAATATTCCTCAGCAAAAGGAAAAACCATCGAAAAAATGATTCAAATCAAACCTAAGGCATCTCTTTTCCTTGATACTAACTGTGACGGAACGGGTTATTTTTTCTTAATAACCTCCGCCAATTATCATATAAAACTAATGCCCATAATTTAAATAATATAAATTTTTACCAAAAATCGGGTAGAGTTTTTTCTAAAAGTGGACAAAAATATACATACAACCTACTTAATTAAGCCTGTATAAGCATATAAATATTCAGATTTTAAAATTTACTCTAGAACACACACGGGACCAACAAATGCCCCATCGTCCATGGCTCCGACATAGTACTCCTTAACTACTTCATTGGATCTAAATAGAGATGACATCTAAGTCTAAACAAATCCAAAGTTAAAACTGCAGAAGCATAACTAGATCCATAAACAACTTGTAGAAGTATAACAATAATCCATAATAATAAATATCATGCCATAATTAATACATAGTATTAATCAAACTTGACTATTTGTATTTCATTACATCAATCACATTCTAAGATTCTAGGTCTTCGAAGTCCGATAAGTCTCCTCTAGCAAAATCCCTCTCTTTGGTTAATCTAATCGGGCGTCAACTCGTGGCTCTCATTTGGAAGGAATAAGAAGCAAGACTGAGCTAACAGCCCAATAAGTACATTATAATAAGGCATTAAACAATAATAATAAAATTAAACAGAAGAAATATATATGGACATGAAAGAGACGCATATACGGAACTTGATAAGACATTAAACCAAAGAAAATCCTAAAGATGCCAATATATCTAAGGCAAAGCCCAAAATCCTCGGATTGCAATCAACTTAGAAAACACAATTGAAGTGATTATCCCAAAAACTTCGGTATAGCCTCAGGTTACCACTAGAACCTTAGAATTCGTATACTTAGCAACTTATCATCTTGTTGGCATATCAACAAGCTAACTTATTTAATCCGAACGCATCATCCAAATTCACAATAAATAAGCCATCCTTGTTAGCTAATCCACAATTATCCAAACACCCAAAGTCTTTGCCATTCTAGCAACCACGGAACAAAACCACAAGGATTTCTCATTTCATGATCCCATAGCTTTAATAATCTGAATACGATTTTGTCTCCCAAATTAAAAGCACAACATCCCATTAGTTAAGATATTAGGACCTGCTCATGGTTCACCTTTCAATATCTCCAATGAACCATCTAAAGCATATCAAATCTAAAGACTCCCAACACCAAATTACCGGTACTAATGTTCGCCTTCCTTAAAAGATACCAAGATTTATCTTCACAATCCCTTAGCAGATTTACCGACTTGCCCGATGTATGATCATCTCCTCTTAATGGCACAACTACTCAGATCTTTAGAATCATTAGACAATAACTATTTCCAAACACAATACCTATAAATCCTCAGAACAAAGGCCTCAATTATTAACTCGAAGCCGTGGGCATAGTAATTCGGATCATAGACTTCACACCAACTCAACCCAAAGGTAACCACCCATATATGGCGCAAAAAAATAAAATTTACCCCTTGATCCATCAAGGATCAATCCCAAATGACTTAGTTGACAATTTACCCCTTCATTCCTCAAAAACTATCCTCACATATTTCATTCCGATGAATACCAATCACTTCCAGGCCAAACATCCCATAGACACTGCAATTCCTTGAGGAATTCTTAACGGATAGTTTACCGGATCCAACCAAACCCAAGAAAATCGTACACTTTTGAAACATCAATCAGCCTTTCCCAAATTAGCCATTATTTAAATCTTTACAGAACTACATTCATGCTATCGAAGAAACTATATGCCCATCATAACACTCCCCCTAACCAAACTCATGTTCTTTCTCAATTGAGCACATGGCTAGCCGCCTTTCACAATCTATGATACAGTCTTCAAACAGACAACATTATCAGAACTTGTAACTGTCGTATCTTTATCATGAAAACTACCACAAGCACAACTATCAATTATTCAAAATTTAGAACACTCTAAATACAAATCGATCTTAGGAAACACCAAGTCCTTACAGTAATTTAAATGAGTCTCTTAATTACTTTCCCAATGCCTGCCTATCAAATCATTCATCTCCTGAACAACCTAAATTGCCAATCATCCCCATGTAACCTGATCGGTTCATCATACTCACCCCCAAATGTTCTAAAGCATCCCATAGTGACACCTAACCGATACTTCTTCAATTCTACATGAAATCCTTAAAAATCGGTACCAATTTCGGCACAACCTCGAATCACTAATTAAAAGGTAAATTAGCCTAATCTTTTCCTCTATGAAACATCCTCAAATATTTATACAGTCAAAACTTCTTAGTGACCACAAGATGACTTCCAAATATGGTCTCATATGCTAGATAAAATTGACACATTTCCTCATTGAACGATCTATAGGCAAAATGATAATTTCCTAATACCTCGACCAACTCTGCCTCATATTCAAAATTTCACAATTTGATTGCAAAGTATAATATTCTTACCAACCATAATTCATTCTAGATTAGTGACTCACCAGCCCAATCATCACTAATCTCATATCAAGGATTGGAATCACAAAACAAATCAATTTTGTCCAACCAATCATATCTACGAACCCAAAGAAAAATATCATAGATATCGATATAACTAGCACAAGTCTATGGTCCTCAAACAGACGAATAAACTTAGGAAACACACTATGAAAATAAAAATTTGAAATCCCAAAATAGCACACATACTGAAACATTAAAATTGGAAGATCTTACCTTCCACTATGGTAAACAACACCTCTACACCTTGTCCCATCACCATAAAACCCCGATCTAAGGCACCAGAATTCTTTATCGTCCAACCCATGGGATAAGAACAACTCTTGATCATGTGGCCGAACTGTCCACAATTAGAAACATGCTCCTAAAAACTCGTCAGAAAGGTTTTTATCCATAAAAGCAACCATGAAAATATTTTGCAATATCTCTTTATCCTCCCAACCTATGATTCATTTCTCATCAATCGTCCATAGTCGACTTCGCCTTCCAACTTATGAGTGATAGGCATTATCTTATCTCCTCCCACACATTAAGTCACTGTAACACCATTTTAATTCTCAGAATCCACACCCCAACTTCTGTAGGATCTGTGTCACCCAAAAATTTGAGCACTTGATCATTATTAGATCGATCATAAATCAACATCCTTGGATTCGCTAACATTAGAAATTGACTTCGGGTCACATTGACCTTAAGCTGTCGATTCCACCTTATCCATCTCGCTGGCCATGCTAATCAAGCATCCCTGTTTCTAGTCCTTGGATCAAAATCAATCTAAGTTAATCATCAAGGTATACCCCTTCAACTTCTCATCCTCTTGGTTCTCGCTCAGATTAGATCCTTCAAGACTTCCAAGTTTTGCTATCATACCCAACAAATTTTGATACCCAACTTCTCGGTCACATGATTGGCCACCTCCATGCGTAGCCCTCTGTCTAGGCTACATGATCAACTACTAATATCCTTTCTAAAACAAGAATGATATGGGTTAGATTGCAACTCAACTCGACTATTAACCTAGACACTATACATTATGTGGTCAAACATAACTAACAGATCCTAACTTAGTCCTAGCCTAGGTGAATTAACATAACTTGATTGAAACAAAAACTAGGGCACCGCAACTAAATAATTAAATTTAACTACTGATCCTGACTTAGTTCTAGCCTAATTCATTTAAACTGGAATAACTAGGACTATCCAATCTAGTTTAACCATCCAATGTCTACATCTACTATTCTACCTAGCCTATACTATCCTAGGCTTCCGCATATGATTTGGATAAAACCTAAGGTATCTCATCTCTAATACCAATTGTGATGGACCGTATTTCTAATTGAAATCTAGTAGAGTTCTGACTATAAAATGGCCATCCAACAAATACAAATCTGTACAAAACCATATACAATAGACAAATTTCCAACAAAATAATCACAACAAAGGATCTACATAGCCACAATATATTCGTGGCCCCAACATCGTGTTTTCAAACAAAATGTTGGACAAAGAGATGCAACAGGTACGTATATACAAACCATATACATCTATCACATACACAGCGGTAACTAAACTATTTGTCCATCATCCATATAAAAGTACATGTCCATCAAAATATGCAAAGGTACTCCATAAGGTACAAAATCATAAAATCTAAATCCATAAGATCGTCCTCAAAGGTCTTCATGCCTAGCCGACTTCTAACCCTCTACCCTGCCTCATCGGGTATAAGCTCATACTCATCTGAAGAAACAACAAATAGTAACAATGGACCAAATGCTCAGTAAGGCACAATATAGCAAGGATAGTAAGCAATATACTCAAAATAAAGTAGATGAGGGATATAAGGGCATGATATAAATGTATGAACATGAAACATGATTTAAATGTATTTTTCGGAACACCTTTATCTTTTTCATTTTATTTTTGATCCTTTTTTGTTTTAAAACATGCAGAAAGTTTTATTATCTTTGCGGACCAGGCCCAGTAGGCCTTACCAACTAATAATGCAATAGAATAAGGAAAGGAATGTGTTTGCTTCTACACATTCTAAAGTACAAACCCACGCAATTAACCACCCCGTGGTGGGCGGTATACTTTTAGCCCGATAGATGGGGCCATAACACATATGCCACCATGTCTCTCATGGCCAAGAAGTAATCCTCGTGCTTCCACAATAATATCCTAAGGTATGTCGAGGAATACTATCCTCTGAAATACAAATCCTTGATCCAATTTTATATTTACTTATTCTTAGAAAAATTTTATACGCATTCTTAACACTTAGTTTTCACTCCGGGAGAATGATTCATCAAATATAATATGTCATGGAATCCCCTCTTATCGTTTTCATAATTTGCACCATTCTTATGAATTTAAGTTTTCACATGACTAAAATTACATACAAAATCTATATAAAGCATGGGAGAAATCGAAAAGTCTTACCACCATGAGCCAAACATAACTTTAAAGCTTCCGGACAATAGATCATTTTACAAATGCATACAATGTAATTTTCAGAGCATATACAAGATAACATATTTAATATATATGTGAGTAAATATCCTGATTCATATCCGATAATATTTTCAAAATACTTAAAATAATAATATGTACAAATTATATGTGAAAATTTACCAAATAATTGAAGTACCCACATACATAAAGTTAAGGTTTCAAGTTTTTACGTCCAAAACATGCATAAATGTCAATTTAAAATCAGTAAAAGCCAAGGGGCGCGGGTTAGGGTTTCGTGGAATGAAATACCACCCAAATCTTATAAATCAGACGTGAATTCAGAATATATACATGCTCAATACATGAGTAACATAAAATAAAATTATGGAATAGGTATCAAGATAAAAATACCCAAAGGGATCGGGACAAAAAGTGAAAAGAGATGAAGAAAAGTATATGAGTGTACTTGCCTTAATCTGATCTACAACTTTTCTAACTAGCTCTAAACCTGATTTGAACTTGGGAGCCTTGATTTCCTCCTTCTCTCTCTTCTTCTTTGCTCTCTCTCAGATTCCACGCAAAATGGCGTGGAAAATAGCCATTACATGCTTTATAATAGACTAGCACTGGAGTGCCAGCATACCTGTACTATCCATGTAAGGTACAGGTATCTAAAATATAGTAAATTCTAGTAATTTAATTGATGTAATTAAATTTAGGATAAGTAAAATTGAAAAAATTATAAAATTTACTTAATGCAGCGAAACTATAGGATCAAGCCTGCTACAAGCTCGAGCCCAAAAGGAGGTGCCAATTCTAGTGGCTATTAGGCTTGCTGCGGGATCGCGCTAGACAAGGGCGTAAAATTACGAAAGTGTTGGGCTTGCTGTTGGCTCAAACAAGGAAGGTGGCATGATTTTACAAATACAAACACTCGCTGCACGCTCACAATGAGCTCAAGCGCACCGCGCTCGCCTGCCTAGTGCTCGAATGCTAGTTCGATAATTTTGCCACCAACTTACTTTTACGTTTTAAATAGGAAATGGAGGAGAGAGAGGGGGCTCAAATACAGAAAGCACAAAGGGGAGAAGAGAGGAAAAGAGAAGGGGAAAGGGCACTCCACCAATTTCGATCTGATCAGAGTAAGAAAATCAGTAAATCATACTGAGGCAAATGTACTCTAAACTCCATTCTTCCTTATTGTTGCTTTTTAATGCCTCCATTTGGGTATTCTTCCTCTAATACCCTCATCTCCTAAGATTTGTTATGTATAATACATATTTTCCAAATTTCTTATGATTTTATAGATAGATTTCATATTTTTAAGTATAAGTATTATGATTTGTGGTTCTGATTTCATGGTTTGGCTTGCGTTTCGTGTCCGATTTGTGTCTGGAACATTTCCCCCAAACCCAAACACAAAAATCTAGATATGAAATTGTTATGAAGCTTGAGTTATAAAGTAAAAATGTTATTTCACGAATTGTTTAAGCTTGTCGGATATGTTTACCTGGAAATTGCTAAAAAGTTAGACTATCAAGAAATTACTGAAAAACTTCTTTTTTTTTTGGTAATTATTGAAAAACTTCAAGGTTTATCTAAAGGCTAAGACTCATGAAATTAAAGTTGCCCTTAAAGTATGATGATTTAGGGCTAAGAAGCGAGAACAATAATAGCCAAGATAAGTTAAATTGGGTAAGAAATTGGACCAAGGTTTATTATTCAGTGGGTAATGTTCTTTGGCATGCCTTAGAAAATTACAGTGGTAATCGAGGATAACTCTGTCCATAGAGTAACATGTGGTCCACCTTCCTTGGGGTATTACTATGGAGAATAAGAAATTATGATCATCCTGCCCTTACAATGTAAATAAGGAGGGTAAGAATTAATAATCATCCTACCCTCGGGATGTAAATAGGGAGGAACCTATGGCCCTGGATTGTGTGGAGTGAACACAATCTATCCTCGATTATTTGCTCTCTTAGTTAGTAGGGCTAACTTGTGACAGACTGAGTTATTTTTCTTAAATAACCTCTGTCAATAAATACATAAATAAAGCCCATAATTAGTATTTTAAATTTCTACAAAAAATTAGTAGAGTTTCATTTGTAAATCGAACGTTTGCCGAAATTCAAACACCTGTATCAACCCTGTACAATAATCCACAAACACATACAACTCAATTTCACAGGATCTCTAATGCCACAACAATTCACAGGTGGCACCAACGTAATAACTTAGGTACGATGCCAGTTCAAAAGGATGCAAACTAGGAATCCCAAACATAGCCACAATAAGAAAACCTGCGAAAGCATAATATCCATAAAATATAGTGGAAACTAATCATTTATCTATCCACATAAAGCATCATCAACACCATGTCATATATGTGTATAAAATCAAAGTTCTAAAAAATAAAAATACAAGATCCCTGTCTCATACATAACAATCAAGCTACGTCCTCAAGCTCCGCACTTGAAATCAGCTGCCTATCACTCTCCTGTGGCCTACTCAGTCTCGTCGGGCATTAGTGCATTCTTATCTGAAAGGAGAAACAGCGAGGGTCAGCATACAGCTCAGCAAGTGTAATCATACATCACTATCAAATGATAAATAAGAACGGGAATGTTAATAGGGTAGGGGCAATAGGTATGTGCAATTACAAAGGGAACGTGAGAGGAGAAGAACAATTAGGAATGCATAATACGATTTAACGTGTTTTAATGCATTTATTATTTACATTAGTCTTTACGGACTAAGGCCAGTAGGCCTCACTAGCAAAAAGTGTGGGAGGACGAGGAAGGATCATGATACCCTACATGATATAAGGCCAAATGATGTACTCAACATCTAAACAAACTGCCTATAATAGGCCAAACACCATGTGGCATAACAACTTGCCAGTCACCCGCTACCCTAATCTCTTGTGATGGAACGGATTATTTTTCCTTAATAATCTCCGTCAATAAACAAATAAAATCAATACTCGAAAGTTTAAAACATTGAATTCTGCAAAAATTTTGACAAAGTTTCCTCTATAACTGGATTGAAACCAAAAATATACAACCTATTTAATAACATATAAATATCCCAACTTCAATATTTTTAACCACAGCACATAGATAGGATTAACTAATGTCAGATCATCCATTGCTCCAACACAGCAATTCTCAACTACTACGTTGGATCTAATAGAGATGCCATCTAGGTCTAAATAAAATCCAAAACATCCAAATAAATGCGAAGGTAGATATAGGGGTGCCGTTAGGTTGTCGGCAGATTCGTTGTGCTGTAGTAAGTTGCTGCGGGGCGATCGGATGTTGTTGATCCAGTCGTCTCGGGAGTAACTGATTTTGCTTCTGCTTATGTATAATGACAGTGTCCATTTTTTGTTTTCAGTTAGATCGTTCCTCTTAGAGGCTTTTTTGAGGAATTCTCTGATGTACCAGTTGCTCGGGGTATGCCCTAGCGTCTTATGTTCTAACTCCAAGTCAAAAAACTTGGAGTTATAACATAGTTTTTGTAAATTTTTTTTCTCCCTTTAATCCAAAATACACACTTACTTACCAAAAAAAATGCGAAGGTAGATCTAAATTCATAAGCCACCTACAGAAGCATAACAATAGCCATAATAATATGTTACAATTTTTATTACATATCAATACTCTAACTCAATTATTTACATGTCAATATATTAAATATAACAAAACTCTTTATCTCCCAAAAGCAGCAATTTTCCTTACGCGATTCCTCTCCTTACTCTAACTAATCGGATACCAGCTCGTAACTCTCATCTGGAAGGAAGAAGAAGTAAGAGTAAACTAACAGGTTAGCAAATGCAATCATATTCAGAAGCAATAAACAATATAAGCAAGTTAAATAGAAGCAGAAGGAGATACATGAACATCAACTTGATCGAATCTACTCAAAATACAATTTACTTCTTTTCATTTGTTTTTAATTTCTTTAGGACGTAGATTAAGTATAATTACTTACCAAAAAAAAAGTATAATTATTTATCTTTACGGATACGGACTAGTAGACCCCACCAGCCAAATGAGCGATAATCGAGGATAGATTGTGTTCACTCCACACAATCAAAGACAAGACTCAGAACAGAAGTTGTGGCTTTCCCCCACAATCTTTTCAAATTTAGAAACAGAAATAAAATTATCCTCGATTACCACTTTAACATCCTAAGATATGACCATAGTATCACCTGCTATAATAAGCGGCAAGGACAATTCCTTGAGTTTTCACTATCATACTGGTGGCTTGCCTGGGGACATTATCCCATCAAAACATGAATCCGGATCCTAATTTCAGGATTACTTATTCTTTTTAGGAAAGTTCTATCAGATTTTTTTCATAGATATCTCCATCTGGGAGATCAGATTCATTGAATTTCCAATGTGGAATTCCCCTCCAATTATTCATGTACTTATTGTCTTGCTTGCGAATTTCAATCTTTTCATAACTTAACTTTCATACGGATATCATATGCACAGAGAAGATTAGGAGTTCTTACCGTTAAAGAATGAATTGACTTTGAGAACTTTCGGACACAAATTTTCTTCACAATTGAACATACCGAAGCTTTCAGATTATATAATTGAACTTATACAAATATACATATCACTTGATTAGCAATTAAACATAGAAAATTATGTAAAATATCATCCGAATTTCTCAGGTGAACAATGTACGTGAACGGTATACCGATGCACATATCGATTAATTCTTAAAATTTCAGACATCCAATGGGTAATTTATTGAAACCAAGGTATGGGTAACTATAATCCCACGTCAATTATACATTAAACTCCAAATCAAAGCTTAAACGGTGTCCGGGGGCAGGTTAGGGGCTTCGCGAACGAAAATCCATACACAACCACAAATTCGGATATCCAATTAACAAATTAACTTACCCAAGCCACGGATAATCATATTCTAGTGCCAAATTAAGCAAAAGCCCCAAAAATCCATGGGTTATTTGACGAGGTGCAGGGGTTAGGGGCTTATGTCATCCGAAACCTTACTTGAACTACAAATTTGGACTCCAAATTAACATATATTCATGCTTAGGTATTCAGAATCATAAAATATAAACTTAATCGGATAATCAAAACAAAGATACCCGAAAAAAATAAGAAAAAAGTGTAAGAAAATGAAAGAGAAGAGTATGAGTGCACTTGTCTCGACCCAATTTATCACTTTTCTAACTGGCTCTCGGACGGATTCGAACTCGAAAGCCTCGTTCTCTACCTTCTCTCTCTTCCTCTCCCCTCCCTCTCTCTCTCTCATTTCTGCTAGAATGACAAAGAATGGCCAAGAAGATCGCGCGCAACATTTTTATTTGCAGGCCGGCGCATGAGTGCACGATGAGCGCCAATGAATCTATTTTTGGTGCTTGCCTTTGGGCTCGAGCCAGCAGCGAGCCTAGCCTTGCTGGAATTTGTGCCTCCCATTGGGCTCGTGCCCACAGTGAGACCAACTCTGAAATTTGTTGCACTAAGACTAATTTCTAAATTTTCTCAATTTTACTTAACCCAAACTTAATTATATTAATTATATTCACTTACTAGAATTTAAAATATTTTGGAGACTGGTACCTTACACCTCCCACTATCTAGAGGCAGTCTCCATCCTTCCACAATAGTATTCTAAGGCATGTCATGAACGTCACCCGCTCACATAAGCGGCCGAGATACATGGCCAAAGTAACCCTTGAGCTTCTACCGTGATGTTAATGGCTAGCCAGAGAATACTACCCAATGAATATAAGTCCATGGTCCTAGTTTCAAAATTCATCATTCTTTTGAGGGAGAATCCACCAAATTATATTGCAAATATCTTTATCTGGGAGATCAAATCCATCAAATTTCTTTTTTTTTTTGGTAAGTAAGTATTTTGGATTAAAGGGAGAAAAAAATTACAGAATCTATGTTTTTACTCCAAGTATTTTGACTTGGAGTAAAAATATAAACCGCTAGGGTATACCCCGAGAACTAATACATCAGAAAAAACAAAAAAAACTCCTCTAGGAGGACAAATGACCAACATAATCAACATAATATGAGACCTGTCAAATATATGAACTAACTCATAATCAGCTACTGTCGAACGACAGGAGCAACTCCGTAATCGAGCGGCTACCATGCCAGCCATCGCAGCTTCAAAATAGCCGAAGCTTCTACAAAGAAGGCAACATTCCAGCAACCATGTGACCTGGATCCTCAAAGGTTCATCCGAAAATTCAGCATCATCGGCTCCAAAGAACTACTTTAGACAGAGGCTTCAATACAAGCAAAGCAGTACCTGATCTATGAGAGCCACTACAAAACCGCAAAATCCAGCATGGTAGCTTTCACCACCGCAGCACAACCCCTTCCGCAACCATCCGGCAGTTGATTCAACCAAACAGAGATGGGCAGGACACAATTCAACACTAAGTGGAGCTACAGCATCATCTAGCCACCAGGAACTAGAGATAGCAAGACCTGAGCCAGCACCCAAAGTCACTCCGCCCCTCAACGAAGGAAGTCCAAAGAACTTCGTTCAACATTGCACTCCCACCTCCAGAAGAAGGGTATTCCGTCCAATGCACTCTGAATTCCTTAGCGCACTTCGGCCCACTCTGGAATCTGCAGAGTCACTCCGTCCAATGCACTCCGGATAAACAGACTGCCAGGAAAAGGCGATCCAGATTCTGCAAGGCCACACTTGCACCGGAGCCACTCCATCCAAGAGGGCAAAAGCCACTCCAGAAACCGGAGTTCATACACGCTAGATGCATCATCTTTTTTTTTAATGCATGGAGCTCACTCCGGAAACCGGAGTTCGCACCACACAGTCCGGATTCCAGACCTCTTACACTCCGGAATCCGGACTTCACACAAAATATATATATTTTTTTCGTGTGGAGTTACCTCCGGATTCCGGAGTTCACACTACATACTCCGGATTCCGGAGCTCTCGCACTCCGGAATCCGATCTTCAAAAAATTATTATTATTTTTTTTTTCTTTTCATGTGGAGTTCCCTCCGGATTCCGGAGTTCACACCACACACTCCGGATTCCGGAGCTCTCGCACTCCGGAATTCGATCTTCAAAATTCTTTTTTTTTATGAGGTGGAAACCACTCCGGATTCTGGAGTTCACAACCACACTCCGGATTCCGGAGCTCTCACACTCCGGAATCCGGAGTTCGCTTTTTTTTTTTTTGGGAAATGGAGTATACACAAGCATGGCCCAAAATTCATCCTCCACGAAAGCAGATCAAGCTTCATACGTAGTCCACTCCGAGCGATGGCACTAAATCGGCCTAGTTCCAGCAGCTACTTACCAACTCCAATTGACAGCAAAGGCATGGCAAAAGCAATGAGCTCACAGCCACATGAGATCAGCAGCAGCATCATATCCAAAGGCCATTGTCGATAATTATAAAGCGGCATGGTATTTCCATCACCACATCACAAACCTTCCAGAAGCCATATGACAGATTAAATGCATCAGCAAGAGTACACTAAAGGTCAGCACATACAAATGCAGTTGCTCTGCGAACCCTCGAAATGCTGCAAATCAGCATCAACAGCAGGTCATACATCTTCAGCATGGACCAAGGAATAGCATCCATTGGCAGGAAGGGGCAAAACCTCCCCAGCCAAAGCAACACCAGCCATTCAACTTTACAGCATGAATAATCGACCACAAGTACATGAATAATCAGCCTAGAGAAAACAGAAGCCACAGTTCTAGACTCAATCACAAAAGGATAAGATTCTGCAACTTGGCAAAGAACTACTCCCATTTTACAAATCCACAATTAGCTTCAATATTGCAAAGAAAGACAACAACCCCAAACCACGACCGGGCAAACCTTCTACATTATCAGCAACAGAGCAACAACCCCAGACCGCATTCATGAACACCAGCCGCAGAAGCACCAGATCTCCCGTGCAACCCTACTCCATGTTCACGCACAAAAAGCCACCACTTCACAATCATGGGGGGGAAGGGAGGACAGTGCTGAGGGAGAGGACAACACAATACCAGAGCTTCAAAAACCACCCATTTATCGATAGAAAAACAGTATAGCGAAGAAGCAGAGACTAACTAAACAAAACCAGGACCAATCCCACAAGAGAACCAGCCAAACCAAATAACTAATTTTCACAAACTCCAAAAGGGGAGAACGGCAAATCCAGGAGCACAAAAGGCACCAAGATATGAACAGCCAGTAGGCAAGGTTGGCATCATTTCCACTTTTTTTTTTTATATACCCCACCGAATCCGAGTCGGCCTAGAAGCTTCCCTATCAGGCATGGATATTGTCATTAATTTAAGCCTCACAATATTGACCACCAAAGAGAAGAGATGGGTAAAGTCATGGGGGGTGATTTTTGGAAAACTCGATTATTGTGCTCCTTCCATAAGAAGTAAACCGTGGCAGCCAAAGACAATCGTTTAGAGACAGCCAGAAGGCTTTTCCCTTTCTAAATAGAGGCAGCCCAGGATATATTTTGATACCACTCAGGATGGGGCCAATGAATACCAGAATGCCTTTGAACTTTAGTCCATAAGGCTCTAGAGAACAGGCAGGAGAAGAAAAGATGCTCGAGGTCTTCATCTCCTGTGTTGCAGAGAGCATCTAGGAGACAGGTTTGGGATATAATGGAGGCGGTCAATTATATTCAGTCTCCCCTTAATAGCGAGCCATAAGGTAAATGCGTGGGAAGGAATATGGGATGGTCCCCACACCAAATGAGCCCAACTAACCTTAGGTTTGGGAGGATGGATAGAAGGTATGCAGACTTAGTCGAGAATTTGCCATTGACGGTCCCGGCCCACCTCAAAGAGTCTTTTTGATTGCTACGAGGGGGGTTAGTTGGCATATTCATGGCAAGGTGAGACACCTCAGTGTCAAAAAGGTTGGGCCAGTCCCATCTGTTGTTCCTGATAATTGCATCGACCTTAACATCCCAATGCAAGCCCGAGACAAGGCGAGTACGGTCGGTGCTCACCTCACTCAGGGGGCCAAGAGGGTGTCAATTATCATGCCAGAGGAAGGTATCAGAGCCATCCCCAATGTCCCTGACCGAGTAAGCACGCATAAAAGGCCGAAGTTTCATAATTTTTTGCCAGCTCCAAGGGGCCGATGCCGGGACTTTAAGGGTCCAAATGCATCGATCTTTGATTCTGTTCTTATAGATCCATGAAGACCAAGCTGAATTCGGGTCTTTAATTGGGAGACGCCAAAGAAACTTGCAGTTAATAGCCTTATTTTGATCCATTAAGTTCTTGATGCCCAACCCACCTTCAGACTTGGGATAGCAGATATCGTGCCAAGCCACTTTAGCATTGACTCTGCCTTCAGAAGATCCATTCCAAAGGAAACGGCGTAAGATGCACTCAATTGCTTTAAGAATGGATTTGGGTAAAATGAAAAGAGAAGCCCAATAAATGTGGATAGATGAGAGGATAGAAGCAACGAGTTGCAATCGCCCGCCAAAGGAGAGCCATCTATTTCTCCATGATGTGATCCTCTTGGTGATTCTATCGGTGAGAGATTTGCAATCAGAGACCGGAGTCTGGTGGTTATCAAGGGGACCCCCAAGTATCTGATGGGGAGTTTGCCCACTTTAAAGCCCATGATAGCAGCAATATCCTGGTGGAGAGAAGAGTCCTTTGAACATATGAATATTTCACTCTTATTTGGGTTCACGGAGAGGCCAGAAATAGTGTGGAATTCATCAAGGCAGTCCTTGAGAATCTGAGTGGACTTGGTATCGGCATGGGAGAAGAGGAGGAGGTCCTCAGCAAAGGCAAGCATAACAATTTGAGTTTCTGCGCATTTTCAGTTAAATTTGAAATTATTATCTCGCCTTGCCTTGGCTTCAATAATGCCATTAAGGACTTCCATCACCAGGACAAATAAATAGGGAAAAAGCGGATCGCCTTGGCGGAGGCCTTTGCCTCCTTTGAAGAAGCCGACCACTTCCCCATTAATATTGAGGGAGTACGTCGGAGTAGTAATGCACTGACCAATCCAATTGACCATTTGTGGAGGAAACTTCATGAGGGTCAGAATATTGATGATAAAATCCCAATAGACAGAATCATAAGCTTTCATTAGGTCGACCTTCATAGTACATCTAGGCGGGTCATGCCCAAGATGATACTTATGCAGGAGCTCCTGAGCTAAAAGGATATTATCACTAATCTGACGCCCCGCCACAAAGGCCGTTTGGTAGCTGTCAACCAGGTAAGGAAGTGTAGCCTTGATTCTGTTAGCAAGGATTTTAGAGATCACTTTGTAAATGACATTACAACATGATATCGGGCGGTAGTCTGTGACCAAGCGTGGGGACTGGACCTTAGGAATAAGGCTGATTAGAGTGGTATTCACCTGTTTAAGGAGCTTTCCATGATTAAAAAAATCATGGATAGCTTCATAAACAGTATGTCCGGTGATCTCCCACGAGTCCTTAAAGAATTTCGAGGTAAAACCATCAGGACCAGGAGCTCTGTCATCACCAATGGAGAAGATCGTAGAACGGATTTCCTCCTCACTCACCGGCCTAACAAGGGGGCCAGTTAGTGAATCAGGTACAGTATAGAGAATGTAGGGGTGGAGCCGATTTGCCTCCGCCGTCCCATGGGAACGACCAGATCCAAGGGCATTTTTGAAGTGGCCCTCGATGAGATTATATAGATCCTCCGTCCCTTTAGTAGGATTGCCCGACTCATCAAGGAGGGATGTAATCCTACTCCGGTTATAGTTCCCACTAACAGTCTTAAAAAAGAATTTTGTACATTGGACACCCTCTTTGAGCCATTTGATCTTGGCTTTTTGGTGAAGGAAATCCGCCTCCTTAGCCATTGCAAAATAATAATCAGCCTTACAAAGGCGTTCAATGACACAAGTCCCTGAGTGAGGGGGGATCTTAGATTGGACATCCTCCAGGCATTTCCGAGTACGCAAAACCTCATCATGAACATCTCCACATTGGGCATTAAGGTTTTTAAGCGCACTCTTCACCTTTTTGAGAGAGGACACCAGCTTAAACATCGGAGTACCAGTAGTCTCGGTCTCCCAAGCTTCCTTAACCACAGGAAGGAAGTTTGGGAATTTGGTGAGAAAGTTATTAAATCGAAAAATCCCGTGGTTACGGGTGACCCAACCCGCGGGAAGGAGAATGCATGGGGAGTGATCAGAATGCATGGAATTTTCCTCCAAATATTCAAAAGCTTATTATCTTGCATGCAAATTGACAATTTGAATTACATTCATGAATATCGTAATTCATGGAGAAGAGCAGAATTCCTTACTACTCTCTCTTGCGGCAACTGTCTATTACATTTGGAGAGAACGTAATAACCGTATCTTTGAGAAATCCTCCCCTCAGGACATTTCCCATATATGCTCTCAGATATCAAACGCTGTTCGGGACAAATTGAAGGCCTCATTGCCTCGTGCAGGTCGCCCTAACCGTTCGATGGTTAGGCGTTGGAACTTATAAAAAAAAAATCATATATATATATATATATATTTATATTTTTGTTTATCCTTCCCTTCCTTTCCTCGCTTATTCTGTTTTTCTTTTTCTTTTTTTTTTGGGTTTTTCTTTTCTTCCCCTATTTTAGGTTTAGATCCTTCTTTCTCTTTTTGTTTTTTTTCTCTTTTTTGTTTTTTCTTCTCTGCGTCGGAGTTTGCTTGCCTCCCTTTGCTCTTGAGGGTTGTGTTGTTGGTGATTAGGCCCTTTCTTTTGTTGGACCTTGTCTCCTTTGGTTTCTCTCTTCTTCTTTGAAAAAAAAAAAAATCTGTTGTTCTGTTGCTGGGGATATCGGACCTCATTACCCTTTGGATGCCCTTTGTTGTTTTGTTGTTGGAGGTTGGTCTGATTTGAAGAGTAGTAGCCCGTTGGTATCGGTTGATTTATGCTGGCTGCGTTGATGTTACTGTAGTAGATGGTTGAATTCAATTGGCTTAATTCTGGGTTCTGGAGCTGCTGGCTTTTACCTCCAGCCGGTTGATGAGTTGGATGCTTCCTGAAGGAATCCAAGATGCTGATGTCGATCTCTACTGGGTGGCTTTTGTAGAGGCTGGGTAGCCATTGTGGATGTCTGATGCCATTGCTGGGTTGTGTTGTTCTGGTCTGCTTGGAACTTCAAAGATTGTTGTTGGAGGCCTGCTCGATTCAGATCCATGTTAATGCTGCTGATTGATTGCGTGGTTGACTTGGTGTGGCTGGTGTGTCCTGGGTGCTTTAAGTGGTGGTGGGTGGCTATGCCCATTTCTAATGCTGATGTCGTGGGCTGCTGCAGCCGAACTAGGTTCTTCCGTTGCTGTTTTTTTTTGTTATGCTTGGCTATTCTGTAAACTTTGCTGGAGCTGAGTTTGGCTAAGCCCTGCTGAAGCTGCAGGTTTGATGGTCTTGTTACTGTGGAGTGGAAGCGCTGGAAATATGCTGCTGGTCGGGCTGTCCTCTCTTTGGAGATTTGAAATTGCTGGCCATGGTGTTTACCTTGGTAGACTCCGTTGTTGGTTCCCTTTGTTCTAAGTGCTGTGGCTTTTTGGATTTTTGGCTGATGGCTTATTCGTTTCATTGCTGAATGTTGTGTTGCATCTGATTGTGGTGCATCTGTTTGATCACATGTGTTTCCCTGCCGTGTGGTCATCTTGTAACTCTGCTGATGATTTCTCCATATGAAGAGACCCCAGTGCTTTGGCTTTGTTCCCTGCCGGTTTTACTGCGGGTGCCAACTTTGTGAGCCTATTGTTTGTTCTGATGTTGAGGTAGCTGGGTTGCTGAATTGTGGTGAATATTGTTCCTGCTGGTATGTGAGTGCTCTGACCTGCTTAGCAGTTTCAGCCGAATTATGCTGTACTGGTGCGTTTGTGAAGTGCATGTGGGTGACCCTGGTTTTTCAGTTCTTCTGCTTTGTACAAACTGCTGCCAGATGTGGCATTTTACTGACGCAACTGGTGCTTATTGGTGGCAGTTCGTGAGTGTGTTGTGGTATTTCTTTGCAGGGCTGTGATGGTGGTGCTCTGTTTGTTGCCCAGTGCTGTATTAGCAAAGCTGCTGATGCTGGGTTTTTTTTTTGAGCTGTTTTTAACCTGCCGTAAAGGAGGTTTGGCCCAGGTTTTGGAAATGTTCCTGGATGCCACGATTTCTATTGCAGAGTGGACAGTTGTTGTTTACTGTGATTGCAAGCTGTAATTCTCTGCCTGCATTGAGTGGCGGTGGATTTTGTTGGCCTTGCACCCTTTGTTGCCGAGAGATGCAGCTGGTCCTGATTCAGATATGCTGGTGGCTGGATTCATCATGCTTCATTGCTGTAGTTTGCTTGGATGCTTAGCTGGAGCTGGAATCTGGACATGGCTTGATGGAGCTGCTGGAATTCTGTTGTATGGAACCTGCTGTGATGGAGGTTGCCGATTTTAATTGAGGGTGCCGATTGGGGCTGGAGGCCGGTTGGGCCTTGAGACCGATTTGGCTTGCTAACATGGACTGTCATATGCCGCTTTTGGATTTGCGCATCAATTGCCGGTTTTGACTTTTGGCCGGTATGGATTTACTGTGGCCGATTTCAATTGCTGATTCCATTTGCCGATGTCGACTTTTGGCCGGTTTGGATTTTATGTGGCCGAGTTCAATTGCCGTTTTCAATACGGTTTCAATTGCCAACTTGTGGCCGATCTCATTTTCCAGTCTCAATGCCGGTTTGGCTTTCTTGCTCATATGCCGTGTTGGACTCGTACTTGCCGGTTTGGAATTGTCGCCGAAGTGGCTGATGTTGATGTGCTCCAGCAATGTGGGAGCTGTTGCCGGATTGGCTGCCTCCCCGTTGATGCTGTGGTTGTGAAGAATGATAGTGTTCTCGATGATCGTCTGTTCATGTGTAACATTTGACAGATTGCATATTTTATCGTTTCTGATGAATGTTGTCCTCCTGGAGGTTTTTTCTATTATTTTATGTACAAGGTGCTCGGGGCATGCCCTAGCATATTATGTTTTTTTTCCAAGTCAAATTACTTGGAGACAAAACATATATTTTGTAACTTATTTTTTCTCCCTTTAATCCAAAATACTTGCTTACCCAAAAAAAAAAAAAAAAGAATTCCTTACTATCAATGAGCAAATTCATGTTTGGGTCCTTTGGAACACTTTTCTTTGCAAACAGAGTACAAACACTTATTCTGAAGCTTACATTTACTCTTAAATAATTTGAAATGAATCTCATAACAATTAAATGGGGTGAAAGCATGCAAATATTTCCATTATATCTCGGGTGAACAGTAACAGTGGTCATTTAGAGCGTTCGGACGCCGCGAACGGGTCAATTCTTATGAGATCGGGCGTCCAGTCGATTTATATATACAATTTTGATGGGGTGATTCATATTTTTGAATCAATTTGACATCTTACGAAGAGGGAAATGGGAATCCCGAATTTAGGCATGGGTTAGGGTTTGGTGATACTAAACCTGACGATTTGGATAACAAATTGGATAAATAACTACATATTTTGAACATTAATCATGGGCTAAGTAATTTTTTACATTTTGAGTGGGTATTGATAAAAATCAAAAGAGAGAAAATAGTGAGTATAAGAACACTTGCCTCGACATGCTCTACGTTTTCTCCAACTAGCACGGACTCAAAAACTGAACCATATGGCTTTGTTTGCTCCTTCCTCTCTCTTCTTCCTCCCTCCCTCTCTCTCTTCCCGTTCTTTTCTGCCGTCGTCGCGCCCCAAACACATCCCCTCTCTCTTTTTAAAATGCAAAAATTTAAAGTCAGTGGAGAAGGTTCTAGGCCCATGCTCGAGCATGCATCAGGCGGGCACCATGCACTCGAGCACACGACGAGTGTGTGGCGAGCATAGGTGTTCTAGAATTGGTTCCTCCTTTTGTGCTCGAGCGGCTGGCGGGCACAATTTCTTTCAGAGCAATCTGTTTTTGGCGCTACCTGCCACGCTCGAGCGCACGGCAAGCGCCACATTGCTGATGCTGCACCAACAACAGCAGCCCTCTTTTTCCTAGATTTTACTTTCGATACCTATTTTTTTGCGTATGTAAGGTCTAATCTTGATTATTATTATTCTTAATTACTCCTTAATTATTATGTTTTTAACCTGAAACCTCACACTAGTAGCCCGGGTCCCTCAAGATGATGAAGTGAATCTAAAGAACAAGTAGATTGAGCTGATTTATGCTCTTCAGCATGCTTTTCTGGCTAACATAAGGGGAAGGAATAACTGAAAGAAAAGATAAAAAAACAAAAATTGAGATTTGTCTTCAAGATCATGTTTACGAATCAATTCATGCTATTTCCTTATCCATATGGATTTATGAATCCTAAACCCTTCTATGCCTTCCCTTCTATTTATATTCATATTTTAAATGAAATAATGCATGTCCTTGTTATTATAATACATTGCTGAACTATTGGCTCACTCCTTACTGTTTTGTCTACCCTTCCAGATGAAATGATTGATCTGATGCCTAATAAGAATGAGTAAGACTAACGATTAGCTAAGGAAGATTGGCTGGGCTTGAAGACTTGGACAAATTTGGAAATTAATGTATTGTGAATAAAACCATCTAATGTTTTGGATGAATGTGATGTATTAAATAGCGTATCATGTTGTATTTATCATAGATTATTGTTATGCTTCTAGATGTCAATCTATGGATATAGCATGCTTCCGTAGGTTTAATGATTTTGGAAATTATAAAGGTTCCTAGATAGCATCTCTATTAGATTCAATGTGGTAGTTGTAAATATTGTGTTGGAGCCATAGATGATATGGGAATTGATGTTGGTCATATGTATGAGTTGTGTTAATGTTGTGGATGATTGAATGGATTAAATTTTGAGGTCTATGTGTTAAAATGTCTTGTGCAAGTTATATTATTTAGGTTATATTTATAGTTTTTGCCCATATTTAGGGGAGACTCTACCCAATTTTCTGCCAAATTTAATGAAATAAATTATTGGTGCATTAGTTTAATTTGCTAAGTATGATTATTGACGGATATCATTCGAAGATGGTGACCCGTTCTGTCATTGTTGGTATCAGAGAAAAAAGATGCCTTAAGATTGATCGATCTTTAAGCAGAAACTTTGGCCTAGCTTAGGTTAAAGTGGGACAAAGGTAGTTGGGATTAGATGGAATATTTGGGTGTTAACCCCTAGGTTTAATTTCAATGCATTGAATAATTATTAACCCCTCCCTCTAATCTGAATATGCAAGACTAATTGATGTTGTGATATTTATAGGTTGGGCTTGGTTTGAGCTCAGTCATGTTGCTGGAAACGAAAATGGCTTCTTTTTCTTTCGTTTCTCTTCCACTAATATGCTCCAGAAATGCTTGGCTAGCGGCCCCTGGTCCATTGCAGGACTCCCATTATTTCTTAAGAAATGGGAGCCTGAAATGGTCCTTTCTAAGGAAGAACACAAATCCTTACCCACTTGGATCACTCTGTCAGGGGTTCCAGTTAAATACTGGACACCCCTGGGATTGAGTTGGATAGCCAATGCTATTGGCAAGCCTATCCTTCTCGACCCTGTCACTGAAAGATTTGAGCGCATGGGTTATGCTAGGGTGTGTGTTGATTTGGCAGTTAATGCTTCGCAACCTGAATCTATTAAGGTTCGAGCAGGCTACCGTCCTGACTCGGCTGACAGCTCTTACGTAGAAATTAAAATTGAGTACCATCGGAGACCGCCTCGTCGTAGTCCCCATAATAAGATTGATGACAAGGCTCTACCCCTCAATCAACCTGGTGTTGTCAAGGCTAAGACTTTTGCCAACGAAGTCCCAGCCAAATCCCCCCCAAAGTCTCGGCCTCAATTCAAAAAGTCAAATGCTGCTGTCCCACCCTCTGAGACTTCGGATCAGAAGTCTCTGTCTGTAGCTAATTCCTTCAGCGCTCTCCAGGTCCCTTCCCAGGTTGACCATGTGGAGAGTGATAGTATTACACCACCTGATACACAAACTGAGTCTTCTATGGCTCCCCGCTTGGTAATTCGGCAATATTTTTCCCCCCAATGACCCAGTCTTGCTTGTCCCTGAATAAGATCGAGAAAGACTATGATGGGATTGAGGCCCATCATGTATCCAACTCTGCCTCCCAGACGGATGTGGTTTCTGGTCCAGAATTCTGCCCTATCCAACACCCTCCCAACTCTGGCCATCAGGGACTTGCTTCGCCTAATAATTCTCTGAACGTAGAACCAACTTCTGATGGATCAAATTCTAGTGGTTCTGCTGGTAAATCCAAGATGAGGGGCTCGAAATCCTCTAAAAAATCCAGAAACTCCAAGGGGCCTAAAATTTCAACTCCCCTTGTACTGGTCTCTCATGAATAATATAGCATGCTGGAACGTGAGGGAACTAAATGGGCTGGTGAAAGCCCATGAAGTCCGCAACCTCATTGGATCACATGGGTGCTGTATTGTTGACTGGTTGAAACAAAAGTTGCGGAGAAAAATGCAACCTCCATTTCTGCCAGGATTAACCCTCAATGGCTTTGGGCTATGAACTACTCTCTGTCCTCTATTGGGAGAATCTGGGTCGGATGGGACCCAATAAGGTGGATGTGAATATTCTCTCCAAGGAGGACCAGGTCATCCATATTGAAGCTCTATTCCTTGAGGACAATTTTCGCTGCCTCTTGTCTTTTGTATATGGCGCTAATCTGGAAGGCTCTCGGAAATTTCTCTAGAACAGCCTCAGGAGACATTCTGGCCTCCCGGGCGACCTCCCGTGGGCGGTTCTAGGAGATTTTAATGCCATTCGCTCGGCGACTGAGGCCCTCGGTGGCTCTTGGCATTATAAAAGCTCCATTGATCTTAACGATTGCCTCAGGGATTGTGATCTGGAGGACGTTTGTCATGAAGGACAATTCTTCACCTGGAATGATGGGCGTGACCCCTCATCCCGTATTTTCAGAAAATTAGATCGTGTGGTCGCAAATGGCCATTGGTTTGACTTTTTCAGGAGCTCTAAAGCGGTTTTCCCTCCTGCTAGACTATCAGATCACTCCCCTTGCATCCTTCTTCCCTTAGATCGTGCAGTCCGTAAACAAGGAATGTTTCGGTTTAATAACTTTCTCACCAAATCCCCAAATTTTCTTTCAATGGTCAAGGAAGCTTGGGATACCGAGACTAATGGTACTCCGATGTTTAGGCTTGTATCCTCTCTTAAACAGGTGAAAGGAATGCTCAAATCCCTTAATACTCTTGGTGGGGATATTCACGAAGAGGTGCAGCGCACTAGGAAGCGTCTTGAGGATATCCAATCCAAAACCTCCCCTTCCCTAGGGTCTTGCGGAGCTGAACTTTCTTGTAGGGCTGACTATTATTCAGCTATGGCTAGAGAGGCAACCTTCCTCCAACAAAAAGCCAAAATCAGATGGCTCAAAGAGGGTGACCAATGCACAAAATTTTTCTTTAAGTCTGTTAGTGGGAACCTTAATCGGAATAGGATCATCTCCCTCATTGATAATTCTAGGAATCCTACTATTGGGAAGGATGAGTTGAATGATTTGTTTATTAGCTACTTCAAAAATGCTTTAGGGTCTGGGCGTACTCATGGGTCGGCCGAGGCCAATCGTATTTGCCCGTGCATTCTCCATACTATACTTGGGGCCCAAATTGGGTCGCTGGTTAAACCGGTTTCTATGGAGGAAATCCATACTGCGCTGTTCTCCATTGGGGATGACAGAGCCCCTGGTCCTGATGGTTTCTCTTCAAAATTTTTTAAGGACTCGTGGGAGATAACCGGTGGTCTGGTTTGTGAAGCTGTTCTAGACTTTTTTAAACATGGCAAGCTCCTAAAACAAATGAATACCACTCTGATCAGTTTGATCCCTAAGGTCCAGTCCCCACGCGTGGTCTCTGATTATCACCCGATTTCTTGCTGCAATGTCATTTACAAAGTGATTTCTAAAATTCTCACAAACAGAATCAAAGAAACACTTCCACACCTGGTGGATAAATGCCAAGCGGCCTTTGTGGCGGGGCGTCAGATAAGTGATAATATACTCTTAGCTCAGGAGCTCCTTCACAAGTATCATCTTGGGCTTGGCCCCCCCAGATGTACTATGAAGGTTGATCTGATGAAAGCTTATGGCTCTGTTCAATGGGACTTTATCATCAATATTTTGACCCCCATGAATTTCCCTCCACAGATGGTTAATTGGATTAGCCAATGCATCACAACTCCGACGTACTCCCTCAACATCAATGGGGAAGTGGTCGGGTTCTTCAAAGGAGGCAAGGGTCTTCGCCAAGGAGACCCTCTATCCCCGTATCTCTTTGTCCTGGTTATGGAAGTTCTCAACGGCATTATTGAGCTCAAGGCGAGGTGGGATGCCACTTTCAAATACCACTGGAAATGCGATGATACACAAACTGTTATGCTAGCCTTTGCTGATGATCTCCTTCTGTTCTCCCATGCTGATACCAAATCTACTCAAATTCTCATGGAGTGCCTTGAGGAATTCCAAGCTTCCTCTGGTCTCTCTGCAAACCCGAATAAAAGTGAATTTTTATCTTGTTCAAAGGACGCTTCTCTTCACAAGGATATTGCTGGTATCTTGGGGTTTAAGGAGGGCAAACTCCCAATCAGATACTTGGGTGTTCCCCAGTTAACCTCCCGTCTCTCAGCTTCTAATTGCAAATCTCTCACCGATAGGATCACTAGGAGGATCACCTCCTGGAAAAAATAGATGGCTCTCGTTTGGGGGGCGGTTGCAACTGGTCACCTCCATTCTTTCATCCATTCATCTTTACTGGTCCTCCATGTTTATCTTGCCTAAGAACACTCTTAAATCAATTGAATGCACCCTGCGCCATTTCCTCTGGAAGGGCTCTGCTGACGGGAGAGCTAATGCTAAAGTGGCTTGGAGTGATATTTGCTATCCCAAGTCCGAAGGGGGTTTGGGCCTCAAAAATCTAGCTGATCAGAATAAAGCTCTTAATTGCAAGCTTCTTTGGCGTCTTATCTTCAAAGACCCAAATTCGGCCTGGTCTTCTTGGATCTACAAAAATAGAATCAAGGACCGGTGCATCTGGACTCTTAAAGTCCCGGAGTCGGCCACCTGGAGTTGGCGTAAGATCATGAAGCTTCGCCCCTTTATGTGAACTCACACTATTAAGGTTATCGGGGATGGCTCTGATACTTTCCTCTGGCTCGATAACTGGCACCCTCTTGGCCCCCTGAGTGAGGTTTTCTCTGACCGTACACGCCTAGTTTCAGGTCTTCCTTGGGATGTCAAGGTTTCTGCAATCATCAGAAATAACAAATGGGCTTGGCCTAACCCTTATGATTTTGAGGTCTCTCACTTAATTGATAACATGCCAAATTATTCCCCTTGCATCCACCAATAGGACTTTGTAAGATGGGTTGGGAATGTTCATGGAAAGTTCTCGACTAAATCTGTGTATCTCCTAATCCATCCTCCCAAACCAAAAGCTAGCTGGGCTACTTTGGTTTGGGGCCCACACCATATCCCTGCTCACGCGTTTATGCTATGGTTAGCTGTCAAGGGTCGCCTCAATACCCTTGACTGCATCCATGGAGTTCCCCTCACATCCTCAAAATGCACACTATGCAATACAGGTGGTGAGAGCCATGATCATCTTTTTTTCTCCTGTTCATACTCCAGAGCTTTGTGGGGCAGAATCCAAAGACAGTCGGGCATTCATTGGCCTTACACCGAGTGGAAGCACAATATTTCATGGGCGGTGACTGTTTGGAGAGGGAAAAGCTTCTTGGCCCTCACAAAACGATCATCGGCTGCCACGGTCTACTATATTTGGAGGGAGCGCAATAATTATATCTTTCAGAAGTCCCCTCCCCATGATATCTCCCATATCTTCTCGACGATTATCAATGTTGTGAGACTCAAATTGAAGACTGTCGCAGTGTCTGATGTGGATATTTCTAGGTCGCTGCGGCTCCGTTGGGGTTTATAAGGAAAAAAAAGGAAGAATAGAAACGCAGTTCGGGTGGTGGCGGAGTGCTGTTTCTCGATTGGGACGAAGTGCTTGAGCTTCCGGATTGTAGGTGTCTATAATCCGGAGTGCCTTCTGGCTCCTTGGTTGGACTGCTCCGGAGTGGTTTTGAGTGTGCCTCCGCAATTCCTTTCGGAGTGCCTTTTGTTCCTTGGATATAACGAAGTGAAAAAAAAAATTCTATCATTCCTGTCTCGGCGAAGTACTTCCCCTCGACTAGGGCGGAGTCTTTTTAGTTGAGTTTCCGGAGTGATGTTGCGATTTTTCGGAGCTCCTTGTTGTCCTCTTGGACGGAGTGGATTTATTCACTCCGGAGTGGGATTGAGTCAGTTGAATCCGGACGGCAATTTTTCGAAATGCAATTTTTCAGAGTGAAAAAAAAGGGAAAAAAGAGAAAAAAAAAGAAAGAAAGGAAAAAAAAAGGGGGGGGGGAATAGAGAAAATCCTTGTGTTTAGTGTCCGGAGTGGCTTTGGTCGGTGCGCCTTTCTCAATCTGGCTGTGTGTTTTGTGCTTCCTTCCAAAGTGCTTGTGTTTTCCCTTCTCTGGCGGAATGGTTTTGTCGGAGTTTGAAGCTTGACTGCTTTCGTGGCAAATGAAAAAAAAAAAAAATTGTGTACTCCGGAGTCCGGAGTGTGAGAACTCCGGAATACGGAGTGTGAGGTGCGTTTTACGTTTTCCGAAGTGGGTCTGCTTTTGTTTGGAATGGCCTTCTTTGCCATCTCCATTTGGTTCAAAAAAAAAAAAGGATTGTGTGTACTCCGGTTTCCCGAGTGAAAGAGCTCCGGTTTCCGGGGTGGGAGAGCTCCGGTTTTCGGAGTGGGAGAACTCCGGATTCCAGAGTGTGTGAGCTCTGGCTTCCGGAGCATAAGAACTCCGGAATCCGGGATGAATCCATTTTTGTCAGATCTTCTCTTGGCTGGTGTGGACTGGTTCCTTTGTATCCGAAGTTCAAAAAAAAAAATTGCTGCTATTTTAGCAGGAGCTCTTTGTCTGGAATGCTCTTCTCCGGATCTTTTATGGCTCGAGTGCACTGTCCGGAGTGCCTCTTGGCTATCTGTTGGACGAAGTGTTTCTGATGCCGGGCTTGACATGTGGATCTCAAGTTTCTTCTGTTGTTGATTTGCTTTCGTGGCTGGGCTTGGTTCTTGATGTGGAACTATTGATGTGGCGTTCTTCTAAAGCATGGCAACTGGTGGGTACTGGCTTTCGGTTCTCAACTGCTGATTGCCTCTCCCTATGCTATGTTGATTCTGAGTATGGACTGGTGGTTTTTCTTTTGCTGCTGGATTGCTGATCTGTTGGCAAATTTGGGTGATACAAATGATCTTTTTGCTATTGTATTATACTTTTGGTGTGTATGGGCAGAAGGGGTTTGCGGATTCCTTTTGTTCGATGTTGTAATTTTTTCTCATATTCTGTTGGTTCTTAGAACATTGGCCTCCTAAAGGTTTTTTTTGTGATTTTCCTGATGTACTTGCTGCTCGGAGTATGCCCTAACAGGTTATATTTTATCCTCAAGTTAAAATACTTGGCGATAAAATATTAATTTTGTAATTTTTTCTCCCTTTAATCCAAAATACTTACTTACCAAAAAAAAAAAGTTTATGGTTGTAGGATATAGCATGGCGAGTAGATGAAGAAAAAGGAATACTCAAGGGGGTACTAGTACTCCTCAGGATCGAGAGGCTCAATAGCTGAACTTGTTGGGGAGAATGGCTAACATAATAGAATCAATAAAGCAGTGTCATATGGCTCAAGTCCCTGCTCTAGATCCAGCCCCAGTAAATCTCAGCCCAACGACATATGAGAATTTACGGCTGAACGGGCACTTGAATTTTTAGGAGAGCCAAATCTGATAAAGGTGGATATCTGGATTCGAAGGTTAAAGAAGATATTTATTGTCATTCAATATTCTGATTGGAAAAGAGTCACCTTTGCGGCATACAAGTTGGAGGGAAAAACTGATAATTGGTGGTCAATGGTGAAAAGGGAGATAGGTGTGCCTGACGATGAGATTACTTGGGGTATGTTTGAGGAGGCTTTCATAGAAAAGTATTTTCCTTCTAGCCTTTAGGATCAGAAGGAGTAGGAGTTTATGCGACTTAGGCAATGGAGCCATACTGTAGCGGAATATGATGTAAAGTTTACTGAATTATCCCAGTATGTGCCATATATCATGGAGGATGAATTGAGGAAAGCTAAAAGTTCCCGCAAAGAGTTGAGAGACGAAATTAGAAGGCAATTGTTGACGCAAAAGTTTCAGACTTACACTAAAATCCTAGATACGGCTCTGATATTTAAAAAGGAGCTTGAAAAGCAAAGGTTCTTCGCTAAGAGGGTAGCTAGTCGGACAGGTTCTAGTGCGGGATCAAGTTTGGGACCCTCAGGGCCTTCTAAAATGATGAAGGTGTCGAATAAGGGGAAGAGTATCACTGAGGTTCAGTCAGTGACTAATCCCTAGGGGTTAGCAGCCGATTGTGTCCATTGTGGGAAGAAGCATTCTGGGAAGCCTTGCTTGAAATTGATAGGAGCCTACTTTAATTGTGCTCAGTAAGGCTATCGGATCAAGAAATGTTCTCTACCAAAGAGGCTGGAAGCAAAGAAGCATACTATTCTAGCAAAAGCCTTTGCAATTACTGTTCAAGATGTTAAGACATCCCCGAATGTGGTTGAAGGTACCCTTATTATTTGTGGAGTTTCAGCTTCTATTTTATTTGATTCAAGATCTATGCATTTTTTTGTTTCTTCACAATTTGCATATCATATCATATCAACTCCGAGAATCCTAAATTGTTCCCTAGCTGTATCAACTCCAACAAGATCATTTGTAATTACTAATGTTATGTATTTGGAGTATATGGTTGAGGTGAATAGGATGCATTTAATGATGGATTTGATATTGTTAGATATGTGTGATTTTGCTATTATTTTGGGGATAGATAGGCTAGCCAATTATCATGCCAGTATTAATTACTTTTTAAAGTGGGTGTATTTTACTATCCCTAGAGTTGAGCCCTTTTTCTTCCAAGGCATTAGGAGAAAGGAGACACCCGTGTTGATTTCTATGTTGCATGCTAAGCATTTTATCCGATGTGGATGCTAGGTTTATTTGGCGTATGTCAGCACTATTGAGAGTCATAGTGTGTTGATGAGAGACATTTTGGTTGTATGTGATTTTGAGGATATATTTCTAGAGGAGTTACCTAGGTTACCTCTTCATCGGAAGATTGAATTTGAAATTAAGGCTATTCCTGGTGGTAATCGAATTTCAAAGGCACCATATCGTATAGCGCCTGCTAAGCTAAAAGAGCTAAAGTTGCAATCGCAAGAGTTGTTAGATAAGGATTTTGTTTGGCTGAGTGTATCTCCGTGGGGTGCACCGATATTATTTGTGAGGAAGGACCAGTTCTTGTGGCTGTGTGTGGATTATCATGAACTAAACAATCACGATCAAAAATAAATATCCATTGCCGTGCATTAATGATTTGTTTGACTAATTGCAAGGATCTCATGTGTTTTCCAAGTTTGATTTGTGATCAAGATACCATCAATTGGGGATAAAGTAAGAGGATGTAGCCAAGACAGCTTTTTGAACAAGGTATGGCCTCTATGAATTTTTTGTTATGTCATTTGGTCTTTTTAATGCCTCCTCTATTTTTATGGATCTAATAAATTTGGTATTCCAGCCATATTTGGATAAATTTGTGATAGTATTTATTGATGATATTTTAATATACTCTAAAAGTCATGAAGAGTATGAGACTCATTTGAGGATTGTTCTCTAAGTACTTCGTGAGGAGAAATTATATGCTAAACTGAAGAAATGTTTGTTTTGGTTTGAGGAGATGATATTTTTGGGGCATGTTATTTTAAATGGTGGTATTGCTGAAAACCCAAAAAAGATAGAGGCAGTTATTAACTAGAATAGACCTACCTCAGTAGCTGAAGTTTGGAGTTTTCTTGGTTTGGCAGGGTATTATAGAAAATTTGTAGAGAATTTCTCTCGAATAACTATGCCATTGACTCTATTGATAAAGAAGAAGGTCAAGTTTGATTGGACTAACAATTGTGATTGGAGTTTTTGGGAATTAAAGAATCGCCTAACGACTGCTCCAGTGTTGACTATCCCAGAGGGATCTGGTAGATTTGAGGTTTATTGTGATGCCTCCAAAACGGGCTTGGGTTGTGTGTTGATGAAAAATAGAAAAGTAGTTGCTTTGGGTCCAAATAGCTAAGGGTGCATGAAAAGAATTATCCAACTCATGATCTAGAGTTAGCTACAGTTGTGTTTGCCTTAAAGATTTAGAGACATTATCTTTATGGTGAGAAATGTTTTATTTATTCTGACCATAAAAGTTTGAAGTATTTATTTTTGCATAAAGAGTTAAACATAAGGCAAAGAAGATAGGTTAATTATCTAAAAGATTATAATTTTGAGATTCAGTACAAGCCCAGAAAAGCTAATATAGTTGCCAATACTTTGAGCCGCCGATCAAGTTTTATAGCAAATCTATAGATAAAACAGATGGAGATGTTAGACTGTCTGAAGCAGTGGGATATTCAAAGATATGTTCAAGGTAACCAGATGATCCTATCGTATCTACAGATTCAACCAGAGGTATTAAAGGAAATCAAGGAGAAGCAAGTAAATGATCATTTTCTTATGAATATTATTGGGGATTTGAGTAGAGACTCCAGAATTGATTTTAATATTTTTATTGATGGAGTTTTTAGGTTTAGAGACTATTGATGTATGCCGAATGATAAGGAGTTAAAGGAGAAAATTTTGAAGGAAGCTCATCGGTCTCAATATACGATTCATCCGGGGACTAATAAAATGTATTAGGATTTAAAAAACATATTTTGGTGGAGGAATATGAAGAGAGATATTGTGGCTTATGTGGAGAGATGTCTTGTTTGCCAGCAATTAAAAGCTAAAAGGAGAAAGTCGTCTGGGTTGTCGCAGCGGATGCCAATCCCAAATTAGAAGTTGAATGATGTTGCAATGGATTTTGTATCGGGTTTGCCAAGAACTCCCAAGAACCCTGATGCTGTTTGGGTTATCATTGATCGACTGACTAAATCAGCCCATTTCTTAGCGATCAGGATAACGTATGCTCAGGATAGATTGGCACAATTGTATATAAGTGAGATTGTCAGACTTCATGGTGTGCCTGTGACAATTGTGTCAGGTCAGGATCTAAGGTCCATTTCTAAATTTTGGTTGCATAAAGAGTTGGGGATAGAATTAAAATTTAGTATGGCGTATCACCCCTAAACCGATGGTCAATCGGAGCATACGATTCAGATTTTGGAGGATATGTTGAGGGTCTCAGTGTTAGATATGAAGGAAAGTTGCGATAATTATTTAGCCTTGGCAGAATTTACCTACAATAATAGTTATCAAGCAAATATAGGCATGGCACCATTCAAGGCTCTTTATAGGAGGAAATCTAAGTCACCAATCCATTGGAAAGAAATGGGAGATAAGAGGCTTTTGGGTCCCGAGATCATAAAGGAGACTATGGAGAAGATTAGAGTGATCTATGAGAATTTGAAAATAGCTCTGAGCAAGCAGAAAAGCTATGCAGACTGAAGGAGATTGGCATTGAAATTTGAGGTGGGTAATTATGTATTCTTGAAAGTATCACCATCAAAGGGAACATTTAGTTTTGAAATAAAGGGAAAATTAAAACTACGATTTATTGACCCTTTTGAAATTTTGGAGAAAATCGGGTAAGTGGCTTACATATTGGCATTGCCACCAAGTTTGGCGAATGTTCACGATGTATTTCATGTGTTGATACTTCGTAAGTATGTTCACAATCCCATGCATGTTATTGAGTTCAAGCCTCTAGCAATGAACAAGGATCTAACTTATATCGAGGAGTCGGTGTAGATTTTGGATAGAAAGGATCAAATATTTCGCACAAAGATCATTCCAATGGTGAAAGTTTTATGGAAGAATTACTCACCCGAAGAAGTAAATGGGAGCGCAAAGAGGAGATCCGAAGTAAATAACCCCATCTTTTTCCTTGAGGTATGTAACTTCATTAAATTTCGAGGATGAAATTTTATAAGTAGAAGAGGATTGTAAAGTACGGGTATCTAAAATATAGTAAATTCTAAAAATTTAATTAATGTAATTAAGTTTGGGATAAGTAAAATTAGAAAAATTAAAAAGTTTACTTAATGCAGCAAAATTATAAGGCTGAGCCTACTATAGGCTCGAGCTTAAAAGGAGGCACCAATTCCAATAGCTCTTAGGCTCACTACCGACTCAAGCTAGACGGGGACATAAAATTATGAAAGTGCTGGGCTCACTGTTGGCTCAACCGCGGAAGATGGTGCCATTTTATGAATGCAAATGCCCGTTGCATGCTCGCTGTGAGCTCGAGCACGCCACGCTTGCCTACCTGGCGCTAAAGTGATAGTTCGATAATTTTGCCACTAACTAACTTTCGCATTTTAAATAGGAAAGGGAGGAGTGATGGGGGGCTTGAACGCAGAAAGCACGAAGGGGAGAAGAGAGAAAAGGAGAAGAAGAATGGGCTCTCTACCAATTTAGGTCCGATCAGAGTAAGAAAATCGGTAAATCAGGTTAAGGCATGTATATCCTGAACTCCATTCTTCCTTGTTGCTTTTTAATGCCTCCATTTGGGTATTCTTGCTCTTATTCCCTCCTCCCCTAAGATTTGTTATTTATAATGTATATTTTTCAAATTTCTCATATTTTATGGATAAATTTTTTATTTTTAAGTATAAGTATTATGATTTATGGTTCCAATTTTGTGGTTTCGCTTGCATTTCGTGTCCGATTTGTGTCCGGAATATTTTTCCCAAACCCTAACTCAAAAATGAAGATATGAAATTGTTATAAAACTTGAGTTATGAGGTTAAAATGTTATTTTATGAATTGTTTAAGCTTGTTGGACGTGTTTAACTGGAAATCACTAAAAAATTACATTGTCGAGAAATTATCGAAAAACTTCAAGGTTTATCTGAAGGCTAAGACACATGAAATTGAAGTTACCCTTAAAGTATGATGAAATATGGCTAAGAAGCAAGAACAAGAATAACAAAGATAAGTTAAAATGGGTAAGAAATTGGACCAAGGTTTATTATTCAGCGAGTAGTGTTCTTTGGCATGCCTTAAGAAGTTATAGTGGTAATCAAGGATAATTCCGTCCTTAGAGTGATATGTGATCCGCCTTCTTCGGGGCATTACCATAGAGGATAAGAAATTACTATTATCCTGCCCTCAGGATATAAATAAGGAGGATAAAAATTTATAATCATCTGCCCTCGAGATGTAATAAGGAGAAACCCATGGCCTTAGATTGTGTGGAGTAAACACAATCTATCCTCGATTATTTGCTTCATTAACTAGTAGGGCCTACTAGCTCTGGTCCCTCAAGATGATGAATTTTTTTTTTTTGGTAAGTAATTAATTGTATTAAAATGTAAATAACCTGTACAAAGATCTCTGCTTTAACCAAGTGTTTTACCGACTTGACAAAAGAGACAAAGAAAGAGGGAAAAATCCAAAATAAAATATTACATAGAAGGAAACAGCCATTGGGACTCAAAACCACAACTGCCAGCAGTACTAAACAGGAGGACGCTACTTGAGCACTAGTTGATCCATGCCACGTCAGTATATCCAAGAAAGAATCAAAGGAGCAAAGGAGTATAAGCCACTCCGTCCACCTATTGGTGAAGCAATGGAACTACAAAAATGATCGCAAAGAGGTCACTCCAGCCAAGAAATCCACTCCGTCCAGGAGAAGCATCAAGCATTCCGGCCAGCAGGGCGCACAGGCCACACCATCCTTCCTATTAGGGAAGCAAATGGACTCCGGAATGCTTGCAAGTTGGACACTTCAGATTTGTGAGCACCCGAAAAAGTTGATCCGGCTTTATGATCACCGGATAAAAGGAAGCACTCCAACCAAGCTCGAACAGATACGAACTTCGGAATCCGGAGTCCACGAGAGCGCCGGATAAAGCAGCGAACAAAAAGGCACTCCGAATTCCGGAGTACACAGATCAGCGACCGAAACCGCTAACTTTTTTTTTTTTTGAAGGAAGAACTCCGAAATAGGAGAAACCAGCAGCAAAATCACTCCAGAACCCGGAGTCCACAAAGCCATGATAAAACCCTCAATTTTTTATTTTTTTTTCATTTTTTTTTTTCAGAAAGAAGGAAGAAGGAACGCACTCCGAAAACCGGAGTCCTCAAGTGCGCCAGATAAAGAAGTGCACAAATGCACTCCGGAATCCGGAGAACACATATCCAGAATCACTCCGGGAATCATCGAACAAAAAAACCCTCCGGAATCCGGAGTTCACTGAACAAAGACGGAAACCGCCAAACTTTTTTTTTTTTTGGAAGCACGAAAGAAGCAGCCAATGCCACAAAGCAAAGGCACTCCGGAGACCGGAGTCCTCCAAGCGCCAGAAAAACAACAGCGTACAAAGCACTCCGGAATCCGGAGTTCACAAAAGCAAGGACAGATTTTTTTTTTTATGCACAAAAAGAAGGAACCAAAGTCCAACAAGAGCCGAAAACAGCAGCGCACAAGGAACTCCGAAAACCGGAGCCCACAAAGGCAAGGAAAATTTTTTTTTTTTTATGCTAAGAAGGAAGCACTCCGGACCCGAAGTCCTCAAAAACAAGGAAGAGGAAACACTCCGGAAGCCTAAGACGTCAACCGCAATCTACACCGAAAACCAGAGACGTCAACCGCATTCTACTCCGGAATCATGCCACAAGCTCCAAAAAACAACTAGAAATCAGTCATCCGAGTGAAATTGTAGCAAGGAAAGTTCCATCATTCCAAAATTCACTTGTCCTGCACCTTCAGCGCTCCTTCAGCCGCTCAAGATCCACCAATGAGATACACCAGCACACCTCCACATGTCAGGCGGAGATCCAGTCCTCCGAATGAAAGTTAGAACAGGGAATGTTCCAACTTTCCATAATTTGCCTGTCCTGCACAGTAAATGCGCTGTGGGAAGCCTCAATTTTCCCCTGGACTGCCGCAGAGATCTGGGTGACCATTTGGGTTTCATTAAGATTCCTCGAATCCTTAAACAAACGATGGTTTCTCTCCCTCCAGATAAAATAGACAGATGCAGCAAGGGTGAGGCGAAACAATAATACTTTGAGATTTTTACCCTTCCATCGTTTAGCAGCCTACAATATGTTTGAATTCCAATTTGTGTGGGGCCATCTACACCCCGCTGTGTGGCGCATTTGCCTCCAGACGGATGAGGAGAAAGGGCAATTGAAGAAAAGGTGATCATGACACTCCCTTCCAGAGGAACAGAGTATACATAACGCTGGAATATGAACGTAATTGCCAATTCTATCGAGAGTGCTAAGCCTCTGGCGGATCGCAAGCAAGAGAATAAAAGTGTGCGCCAGGATTGACTTGGGGCCCCAGACAAGGCTGAACCACTCCACCACACCTTTCGGCTCACGAAAAAGCTCATAGGCGGATTTTGAAGAGAAAAACCCACTGCGATCGGCAGTCCAAACCACCACATCATCGCGAGCAGGGTCAGGGAGATAAGCAGGCATGTTATTCAAAATCCTATCAACCTCCATATCAAAGGGGTTTGGCCAGTTCCATACTCCATTCCTATGATGTCCTTGACCTTGCATCCAAAGGCAATCCAGTGATACATCTGATTCTCTCATTAAAGCTTTCATGGAGCGGACCTAGCGGGTGCCAAGAATCAAGCCAGAGAAAGGTGTCACGTCCGTTACCAATATGATACCGGATCATATTGCGAAGGGTAACTCGAAGCTTCAATAACTTCTTCCAGCTCCAAGTAAATTGAGCCGATTTATGTTCTTCAGCATGCTTTTCTGGATAAAATAAGTGGAAAGAATAATTGAAGAAAAAAATGAAAGAAACAAAAAATGATATTTTGTCTTCAAGATCATGTTTCGAATCAATTCATGTTGTTTCCTTATCCATATGCATTTATGAATCCTAATCCCTTCTATGCCTTCCCTTCTATTTATATTTGTATTTTAAATAAAACACTGCACATCCTTGTTATTATAATACCTTATTGAGCTGTTGGCTTACTCCTTACTATTTTGCCTATCCTTTCGGATGAAACAGTGGAGCTGATGTCCGATGAGAAGGAGTAAGACTAAGGATTAGCTAAAAAAGATTGGCTGAACTTGAAGACTTGGACAAATTTGGAAGTTAATGTATTGTAAATGAAACCATCTAATATTTTGGATGAATGTGATGTATTAAATAGCATATCATGTGGTATTTATCATGGATTATTGTTATGCTTCTACATGTCGATCTATGGATATAGCATGCTTCCACAGGTTTGATGATTTTAGAAATTGTACAAGTTCCTAGATGGTGTCTCTATTAGATCCAATATGGTAGTTGTAAATACTGTGTTGGAGTTATGGATGATATGGCAATTGATGTTGGTCCTGTGTATAAGTTCGGTAAATGTTGTGGATGATTAAATGGATCAAATTTTGAGGTCTATGTGTTGAAATGTCTTATACAAGTTATATTATTCAGGTTGTATGTATCATTTTCGCTTATATTTAGGAAAGACTCTGTGATGGAATGACCATATTCCACCGTATATAACCTCTATCAATTTTCATACTTATACCGTATTCATATACCGTAACTCTTAACTAACATATTTCAAATAATGGCTACATTTAAGGTTTGTTGCTCTCGACCCTTTGAATCATCAAATCCCATAAACGGCTACATTTAAGGTTTGTAACTCTTGACCAACAAAACGGCTACATTTAAAGTCCGTAACTCTTGACCAATATATCCAAAATAACGGCTACATTTTAGGCCTATAGCTCTCGGCCATCAAATCCAATTTCGAAACCATGTGCTTCCAAAAGTCCAAAGTTCTTATCAAAGCAATAGACCGAAGTTCAAATAGCCGAAGTTACTCAATAATGCAAATAACCGAACACTTTTCACATGCAAACAGCTGGACTTCTTTTGAACATGCTCATAACCAGACTTCTTTAAACATGCAAATATCCAAACTTCATGTAGTTAAATAATCGAACTTCTTGCAATTAAGTAAATAATTAGACTATTTAGACATACGATAAGCAAATACGTAGTTCTTCCATGATGCAAATAACTGGTCTTCATCAAATATGCAAATGACTTGACTTATGCAAATAACCAAATTTCATGCAGATGTGCAAATAATTAGACTACATGCAATTCAGCAAATGGCCGGACTTCATACAAAAAGAAATTAACCGAAGTTCTTAAACGATGCATTCGTAAACATTAACAACATGCAGAAATCAATTACCTTATCATGTTTCACGTAGATACATAACAGAGAGAGTATGAAAACAATATTACTTAACTAACTTTAAACATGAATTTATCAAAAACGTAGAGTACACTTGTCTAATTTGCAAACTCCTTTACCCAAGTCATTCTTTTTTTTTTTGGTAAGTATGTAAATTTGAATTAATGAGAGAAAAATTTACATAATCAATGCTTTATCTCCAAGTATTTTGACAGGGAGATAAAGCATAAAACGCTAAGGCATTCCCCGAGCAGCTTGGTATAACTGATGACACCAAAAGGATAATACAAAAAAAAGTCCACTAGGGGGACAACGCTCCACAAAATCGACCAAACATGAGATCTGTCCAATGCAGAACAACAAGTCTACTAAACAGGATGTATCGGCGCTCCACCATATCAGCAAATAGGCCACACACCAGATTCAGGAAGCCATCACTGGATCAGCATCAAACTGGCAGCTCATCCAGGATCCCGGGATCATGTAAGGGCATTGGGCTAATGCACAATCGGCAGCACCTACAATAGCTTCAGCCGCAGCATCAGCCCTCCCGTGTATATTTTGCAGCCCAAACCAACAGGGTGAAAATGGAGCAAATAGCTCCAGACTTTACAACCCATCAGAGAGGGCACCAGCAACTCAGCAAAATAGTTGGCCAGATCAGCAGATTCACAGCCTAGAGCACCAGTGTCGCAGCTCCATCAACCATTCTTCACAGCCCAACAAAGGAAGAGTGCATCCAATCCAGCACCTACTCCTTCGACACGCACAACGTGGGGGTCTACACCCAGCTACATCAAGCTACCGAAAAACATAGTCAACAATTCCAGCAGCTTAATCTTCACAAAAGGTACTACCTCCTTCCTGCAACTGCAACCCCAATTCAGGAAACAGTTTGAGTCAGCAAGCCCATTTAAATGGCCAACAGACAGGGCTTCAACTGCCTCGGGACAGCATCAGCCATCAGCATGGGCATGGCATCTGCCATACCACACAATTACAATGAAGCCAGCAGCCGTGCCCCAATTGCAGCCAAACCCACTTCAACATCTTACATATATTAGTAGGATCAAAAAAACAGGCCTAACACCTACCAAATAAGCATTCAGAAATGCAGGATCAAATTCATCATGCGACTACACCTCCACATCTAGCTGATGAACTAGGCACAAATCAGCATACGCCAGACTACAAAAGCAACTCACTACCAACTTCGTGGGATCAGCGGCAAGACACCATCTTCAGCAGGCACCTGCAATGTGCCCAATCGCCTTCTCGGCCAACCAACATCAGTAAGGGCAAGGGGTATCAGGTACATGGCATTATCCCATTCTTCACAATGCAGCAAAATGGTTCAACGCCACCAACACCCTCAACAGCCGAACCCCAAGTACAAATTCAATCCAACAGCTTTGCAGCAATGGCAACACACTACCTCAACGAGGAGAGAAGCAACAAATCTCCTTAGCATTCAGCAAACAGAGGAATGCACCTCAAACAGCAACTCTCGGCAGTTGCAAACCATAAATTGCTCCACGGATTGGCTACAAACCAAATCAACATAGTTTAAACTTCGTCAGACAAAGAAACCACACAGCAGGAGAGGACAGCAGCATCGTAGAGCAAATACTCGACTTCACCGCATCAGTAGGATCTCCTGCATCCAAACAAGGCCTCTACCAACTCTTCAGCACCTCAGCCTTGGCATTGTCCCAAGCCAGATCTGCACGGGCATCCCCCAACCCGTCCAACAGGAAGGAAATACACAGGCTGAGAATCATCAGAGCCAGCAGCACAGGACATTCGACTGTGTCAGATCCATTTAGCAACGCGAGAGCCGACATTAGCATCAAACAGCAGCGCCCGAAACCAAAGAACTGCAGACCCAAATTCTCACACCAAGAAAGTAGCACAAAGAATCCATTTGCAACACACCGGGAATGGCAAATCTGTCCTAGAAACACAAACCAGACAACAACCTAAGCCGTAGCTTCCGCAGAGAAACCAGAACAGGGAATCTCAGCCCCAGCAGCCAAAGCATGGAAACCCAGCTAAAATCAGTGGCGAGAAACCCTAATAAATCAAATTTCAAAACTGAAATTTGAAATACGAAATTTAGAATTTGAAGTAAAAATAGAAAACAAAAGAAAACCCAGAGAGTAGCCAGAGCTCCTCTCTGGAACAGCCGCAACAGATGGGATATAGGCAACTGCAGAAACCCCAATCTGCTCCTTCCCGAGCACCAGGCACCAAGGCAGGAAACTACTCTGTCAGATGATGAAACAGCCCAACGTGTAGGAGCCTACAACCCAATCAGCTATAGCGAAGAGGAAACGTCCTTTACGGACAAAGGTGGGAGAAGTGATCCGAGCGCACAGCCATAGGCGCGAACCGAGAAGAAAAGGAGAAATCGGGTGAGAACCACGAGCGTTTCAATGTTCACTTTGAAACGCTCCAAGAGAGAAGCCAGAGCTTCTCTCTCTAGACGAGGGCTACATCGTGCCCCAAGGAGTAGACGGCCCTGCGAGTATGTTCTTCGTGACGACTCCTTTACCCAAGTCTAGCCTAGAATTCCTTCCTTCCTTTCTTTCGTCTCTGACTCCCCGCTTCTAAAACTTACTTCCAAACCCCCGCATCCAATATTTATAGGCGATGGGGTGGGTGAGAGTAGGTAGGGTAGGTCACCAACTATCAATATTTTATTCATACCCCCTTTTTCAAAAAATTTCAGAGAATTCGAGCAGGTGAAAATAGGTAGAAGTAGTTTACCTACCCATAACTGGCCACTTTGACCTTTAGCCAAAACCGGTCAATGATTCATTCATTGCCTTAAGTCAACTCCAGTCAACTTTTTCGACCGGTCAATATTTCATTTTGCCAACTTTCTTCTTCGATTGTCTTATTGACAATTTACTCCGAAAATCTCGTCAATGTTCTTCAAAAGCCTTATTATCCATCCATCCCGGTTATTTCTACTTTGTTTATCTTACTTTATCATTCTATCCACTCTTGCCTTGGCTAAATGCTGATCCTCTTTTATCAATCTACTCCAGAAAATACCTCAATCCACTCTGAAAATATTCTTCCGAAAGTCTTGCCATGTAAGCGGATCAGCATTTTCTTATTTTGGTCAAATTTGCCACTCATTTGTATCGGTTAAATGCACAAACCGACCCTTTTGCTAATCCAGGCAAAATGGCATAATTTTTTATCAATGCCTCAACATTCTAGTCAAACATTATATCATCAGCATTTTTGGTATGTCCATGCTATCAAATGGCGCTGGAAAGCAGCTGCTGGAACTAGGCTGTTTTTTTTAAGCCCAGACAAAATCGCTCCGTTCCCTTCCCTCTCGTTGGCGATTTTTGAATCCCAGCCCAGGCCCGCCTCCCTCCTTCCTCGCCGGCGCCCATGGCACCGGTCGCCACCCCGCCCTCTCGCCTCCCTGAGCGTATTTCTTCTCCTTCTTCCCTCGACTCTCCTCTTCAAACTCCCTCGGTTCCCTCTTCTCCTTCTTTTCCGCGCCCGGCTACACCATGGCCTCTGAATGCCCCGACCACATCCTCCTCTTCCCATCTCCCCCCCTCAGCTTCGTCCGAGCCCGATTTCCCTCCCCTTTTTGCTGTCAAAGGTCGTTGCCGCCCGAGGCGTTGCCGCATTTCGGATCTTGAGGCCCTCTCTGTTCCCTCCGTTTCTCATTCCATCCTACCCGTTTCTTCCAATTCGGGTGGAGTCTTGAATCTTGGTCCCTACTCGCATCCCCCACCGACCTCTTGCGCCCCTGATGGGGTTTCTCTTGCTTCGGTCCAGATTCCAGAGCGTCCAGCCCACTCTCTTTCAATTGACTCCCTCCCTGAGGATGGGCTTTCCATTGATGGCTCGTTGGTGGCGTCTGTCTGTGGTGGGGATGCGGGGTGCATGAACCATCCCTGCTGCCTTGCTGGGCCTCCTCCCATCTTGGCTGATTCTTCTTTTGGGATGCTGGATCGGTCTTCTGCTCTCAGCCCTGTGCAGGGCTCGGATTGTCCCCTGGAGCCCTCTTCTGTTGAGACTAAGTTATGTCAGTCTGGAGGTTTTCCTACCGTGCCTCCAGAGAATCCTGGTGTATCTGATTCTATCAAAGGCGGTGTGCCTTGCCATTCAACTGTCCATGACTTTTGTCCGTCGAATGCTACTTGGGCTTCGGTAGTCGAAAGGAGGGCTTTTGGAGGTAAGTCTCCTCTCAAATATTTTCCTCCTTGTTCTCCTGATATTGAGAATATCATTTTATCCCCCCCGGATGTTATCCAACAAGGTGTGGACCTCTGGTGAACCACTCTCGTGGGATATTTTGATGGTAATCCAATTCAGTTTAATGCTGTAAATGCAATTACTAGGAAAATTTGGAGGCGATTCGAGCTATAGCATGTAGCGGGGAACGAATCGGGTTTCTTTTTCTTTCGGTTTTCATCAAACGCAATGCTTGAAAAATGTCTCAACAGGGCCCGTGGTCTATAGCCGGCCACACTCTTTTCCTTAAGATATGGAAGCCAGGAATGGTATTATCTCGTGAGGAACACAAATTATTCCCTGTTTGGATCACCATGTCTGGGATCCCGGTGGAATTTTGGACTCCTCTAGGTTTATGCCGGATTGCGAGTGCGGTTGGAAAACCCCTTAGGCTAGACCCGGTCACAGAAAAATTAGAACGTTTGGGCTTTGCTAGAGTGTGTGTCGAAATGGGTGCCGAAGCCCCCTGGCCGGAAGTGGTGAAGATTCGCACTAATGGATGTGCTGACCTTGTGGAGGATCAGCTGAGAGAAATTAAAATTGAATACCAACATAAGGCGACGCGGAGTGCTGCCCCCAAAAAGAGCGGTAGTAAGGGCCCCATTACCAAAGCTTCATGGGTCCCTAAGAAGTTGGTCATTTCACGGACTATCAATGAAAATGCCTCTTCCAAGAGGTCTCCAAGCAAGAATGCTGCCTTACCCCCTGCTTCTTCCGCCCAGAAGATCTTGTTTTCAGACAATCCCTTCAGCATTCTTTAGGAGCCCCTTCCTGATGACCCGATGGAGTCCGATGTTCACATCCCACCGTCTAACCAGACTGAGGCTCCCATGGCTCCCCCTCTTGATGAACCTGGCCCTAGTCATCATGTCCTTCTCACAAATGGATCTGATGAGGGGCGGCTCTCTGCTGGGGCTGAGCTCCAGCTCTTGCCCCCCTAGCTCCCGATACGGATAGGCCTTGTACTGGATCCGAGTGTTCCAGTGATGAGTCCTCGGCCTGTGATCATCCTGTTTCTAGACCGGTGGCGGTTCTAGGCCATGTGGAATGTCCTGGCCAGGCCTCCATTGCCTGTCCAAACGACTCTTCGAGCCTAGTGCCTGCTTCTGATATGTCTGACTCCAACAGCAGCGATTTTGTGACCAAGAGCAGGAGACGTAAATTTTCTAAGATGATCAGAAATGCTCGGGGGCCTAAGGAGCAGTATCCCCCTTCCGCCGGTCTGTAATGATTAACATCGCTTGCTGGAATGTGAGGGGTCTCAATGGGGTTGTGAAGGCCCATGAAGTTTGTAACCTCACTAGGTCCCACGATTGTTCCATTATTGGCCTGGTTGAGACTAAAGTTGCTGAGAAAAACGCGGCCTCCATTTCGGCTAGGATTAATCCACATTAGCTCTGGGCCATGAACTATTCCATTTCCTCCGTTGGTAGGATTTGAGTTGGCTGGGACCCCAATAAGGTGGCTGTCAATATTATCTCCAAGGATGATCAGGCTATACACACCGCTGTGAATGTCCTTGACGATAACTCTCATTGCCTTCTGTCCTTTGTTTATGGTGCTAACTTAGATGGCCTTCGAAAGCTCCTTTGGCAATGCCTTAGGAGGCATTCGGGTCTCTCGGGGAATATTCTGTGTGCTGTCCTGAGCGACTTTAATGCTATTCGCTCTGCGAATGAGACCCTTGGGGGGTCCTGGCACCATAAAAGCTCCATCGACCTTAATGATTGTCTTCGGGACTGTGACCTTGAAGATGTCTGCCATGAAGGTCAGTTTTTCACATGGAACGATGGCCGCGACCCCACCACTCGTATCTTCAGAAAATTAGATAGAGTGGTCGCTAATGGTCAATGGTTTGATCTTTATAGAAGATCTAAAGCTGTCTTTCCACCGGCCGGATTATCTGACCACTCCCCTTGTATTCTTCTTCCTGCAGGTTGCGTCTCTCGTAACCACGGGATTTTTAGGTTTAATAACTTTCTTACTAAATCCCCAAATTTCCTTCCGTTGGTTAAAGAAGCTTGGGGGACCGAGATTTCTGGTACCCCGATGTTTAAGTTGGTGTCCCTTCTCAAAAAGGTGAAAAGTGCGCTTAAAAACCTTAATACTCAATATGGAGATGTTCATGAAGAGGTTTTGCGTACTCGGAAATGCCTTGAGGATTTCCAATCTAAGACCCCCTCTCACTCTGGGACTTGTGACCTTGAACGCCTTTGTAAGGCGGAGTATTTTTCTGCAATGGCTAAGGAGGCAGATTTCCTCCACCAAAAAGCCAAGATCAAATGGCTTAAAGAGGGTGACCAATGCACAAAGTTCTTTTTTAAGACTGTTAGTGGAAACTTTAATCGGAATAGGATTACTTCCCTCCTTGATGAGTCGGGCAACCCTACTAACGGGACGGAGGATCTTTACAAGCTCATCGAGGGCCACTTCAAAATTGCCCTTGGATCTGGTCGGTCCCAAGGGACGGCGGAGGCTGATTGAATCCGCCCCTACATTCTCCATTCGGTTCCCAATTCACTAACTGGTCCCCTTGTTAGGCCGGTCAGTGAGGAGAAAATTCACACTGCGATGTTCTCCATTGGTGACGACAAAGCTCCCGGTCCTGATGGTTTTACCTCGAAATTCTTTAAGGACTCGTGGGAGATCACTGGTCATACTATTTATGAAGCTATCCATGATTTTTTTAATCATGGAAAGCTCCTTAAACAGTTGAATACCACTCTGATCAGCCTTATTCCTAAGGTCCAGTCCCCACGCTCGGTCACTGACTATCGCCCGATTTCGTGCTATAATGTAATTTACAAAGTGATATCTAAAATTCTTGCTAACAGAATCAAGACTACTCTTCCTTACCTGGTTGACCGTTGCCAAACGGCCTTTGTGGCGGGGCGTCAAATTAGTGATAATATCCTTTTAGCTCAAGAGCTCCTGCATAAGTATCATCTCGGCCATGACCCGCCTAGATGTACTATGAAGGTCGACCTTAAGAAAGCTTACGACTCTGTCTATTGGGATTTCATCATCAATATCCTGACCCTCATGGAATTCCCTCCACAAATGGTCAATTGGATTTGACTGTGCATATCGACTCCGACGTACTCCATAAATATCAATGGGGAATTGGTCGGCTTCTTTAAAGGTGGCAAAGGCCTGCGTCAAGGAGATCCGCTTTCCCCCTATTTATTTGTCCTGGTAATGGAAGTCCTTAATGGCATTATTGAGGTCAAGGCAAGACGGGATAATAATTTCAAATTTCACTGGAAATGCGCTGAAACTCATATTGTTATGCTTGCCTTTGCTGACGACCTCCTCCTCTTTTCCCATGCAGATACCAAGTCCACTCTGATTCTCAAGGACTGCCTTAATGAATTCCACACTATCTCTGGACTCTCTGCTAATCCGAACAAAAGTGAAATTTTCATATGTTCTAAGGATTCCACTCTTCGCCAGGAGTTAGCTGCTAGCATGGGATTCAAGTTGGGCAAACTCCCCATCAGATACCTGGGGGTCCCCTTGATTACCACTAGGCTTTCGGTCTCTGATTGCAAATCTCTCACCGAAAGAATCACAAAGAGAATCACATCCTGGAGGAATAGATGGCTCTCCTTTGGCGAGCGATTGCAACTAGTTGCCTCCATCCTCTCTTCTATTCACCTTTATTGGGCTTCTCTCTTTATTTTACCCAAATCTATTTTTAAGGCAATTGATCGCATCTTACGCCGTTTCCTTTGGAACGGGTCTTCTGAAGGCAGAGTCAATGCTAAAGTGGCTTGGCATGACATATGCTGCCCCAAGACTGAGGGAGGGTTGGGCATCAAGAACTTGATTGATCAAAATAGGGCTCTTAACTGCAAATTTCTTTGGCGTCTTCTAACTAAAGATCCGAATTCTGCTTGGTCATCATGGATCTACAAGAACAGAATCAAAGACCGGTGCATTTGGACCATTAAAGTCCCGGCATCGGCCCCTTGGAGTTGGCAAAAAATTATGAAACTTCGGCAGTTTATGCGCGCCTACTCTGTCAAGGACATTGGGGATGGCTCTGATACTTTCCTCTGGCACGATAACTGGCACCCCCTTGGCCCCCTGAGTGAAGTGAGCTCCGACCGGACTCGCCTTGTCTCGGGTCTGCATTGGGATGTGAAGGTTGATGCCATAATCAGGGACAATAGATGGAACTGGCCTAACCCTTTCGACACGGAGGTGTCCCACCTTGCTTTGAATATGCCTAATAACCCTCCCTGCAGCAATCAAAAAGACTCATTGAGATGGGCCGGGGCTCTCAATGGCAAATTCTCAACTAAGTCCGCATACATTCTCATCCATCCTCCCAAACCAAAGGTTTGTTGGGCTCATTTGGTGTGGGGACCATCCCATATTCCTTCCCACGCTTTTACCCTTTGGCTCGCTATTAAGGGTAGACTGAATACCATTGACCGCCTCCATTATATCCCTAACCTCTCACCCAGATGCATTCTGTGCAACACAGGTGATGAAGACCTCGATCACCTTTTCTTCTCCTGCCCATTCTCCAGAACCTTATGGACTAATATCCAAAGACATTCTGGTATTCACTGGCCTTATCCTGAATGGTATCAAAATATATCCTGGGCTGCCTCTCATTGGAAAGGAAAAAGCCTTCTGGCTGTCTCTAAGCGCTTGTCTCTGGCCGCCACGGTTTACTTCATATGGAAGGAGCGCAATAATCGAATTTTTCAAAAATCTCCTCCCCAAGACTCTTCTTGTCTCTTCTCTTTGGTGGTCTATGTTGTGAGGCTTAAATTAATGACCATCTCGGTTCCTAATCGGGCTGACTATAGGCCGACTCGGATTCGGTGGGGTATATATATAAAAAAAAAAAGATGCTTTTGGCTAGTAGCCTGCCTTGCTTTCCAGTTGCTCACATCTGGGTTTTTTTGTGCTCCTGTTGTCGCTTCTCCCCTTTGGAGTCTGTGGATATTGATTCTCAGGTGTGCTAGGTGCCCTGTTTTGTTTTGTTGATCCCTGCTTGTCGCTGTTTTGTATTTTTGGGCTGTTTATTAGCTCTGTTTTTGTATTATCCCCTCCATCAGCTTTGTCTTCCCCTCCCCCAAAAAAAAAAAAAAATGAATCTGGGGCTTTTGCCTCTTCTCTGTCAGGCGCTATAGCATGGTTTTTTCTTTCCTTTGCTGTGATCGTGGTGGATGCCTCTTGGGTGGCTCGATTTCCCTTTGTTGGGTGGAATGCATTGTAAATTTGGTCTTGGAACTTCGGGAAACCTGATCTCTGGGTCGGTTGATTCTGTTGGCTTGGTTCTGGATTGGTGGCCTCCTGTACTTGTATAATGAAGTGGGGATGTTCAGGTTATCTAGTTGTAGCCCTCCTGTAGCTGATATTGCATATGACCTGCCCGGTTGTGGCTCGGGGTTGTTGTGTTGGTTCTATGTTTTTGATCTGTTGGGGCCTTGATTATGCTGTATATACACTGTTGTAGCATTCTGGGAATCTGGTGCTATCTCACAATTTTGGACTTGTGCGGGTACTGCTGCTGTACAAGTGGATGAATTCTATCCCTCTTACAAATGTTGGTAGCTGTATCTTTATGACTGCTTGTGGACATTCTGGTGTGGAAGGCTGGTTGGCAAGGTTCTGTTGGATGTTGCTGGGTTCTGAGTGTTGGATTTGAGCTTGGGTGATGTTGTTGTTCGGTTTTCCTTTGCAGCCTTTGGTGCGCTGGATGTTAGTGCCGACAAGTGAACGGATAACAGTGTCTTGTGGGCGCACGCTGTTTTGGTTTTTTGCCGATGCTGGTTTTGGGATGAAGCCGGTATTGCCGGTTCGGCCTATCATTGGTGGTGTGGTGTGGGATGAGATGCTGAATCATGTAGTGCTGGCCTGTTTGCTCTCTCCAGCTGTAGAAGGGTTGTGATGTCCATGGTTTCTAGCATATAGTTGTTATGAGAAGCTGTATTGCTGGAGCCAAGTTGCTGCTGCTTTTGATTCTTGATACTACTGGGTGTTCACTGGTCCTTGCTAATTTTATGATCTACTGTCCGCTGCTTGCTGAACCATGGCTATCAAATGTCCTGCAAGTGGCGATGGCTTCAGGGTGTTATGGTTGTGCTGTTTTAAGACCATAATGCCGATGGTTGCTGCTGGAACCATGTGCAGGTGCTGGAGGTGTTGGGTTTGGGCGCTGCACTGTGCTGCTGGCGTTGGGTATTCCTGTTTGCTGGTTGGCGGTGTCTGATTCCTAGGTTGGGTTGCTGTCTTCATTTCGCATGTGGTTGAAGCTGGGCTATTACCATGCTCTCGCTTTGGCTGCTAATTTGTTGGGTACCCGTGAATGATGGCGTTGGGGTTGGGGATGAGTTGCTGCTGTATTCTGCTTTGATGCCGTATATTTGCTGTTGCTGAATCTATGATGGATTGCTGCTGGCTCTAGTCTTGAATGGGGCTGTGTAGCTGTCCTTGGTTTGCTGCCCGGTTGCTGCTAGATTTTGCAGATGTGTCGAGGCCCAGTTGCTGCGGTCCCGGCTGTGAAGCTCTCTTAATTTGGTTGCTGAAGATAATCGCTTGAATTTTCTTCATCAGTGATGCTGATTTTTAAATAGAGAATTGAGGTTGAAGCTCAGCATGCTTGAGCTCCCCCGTGAGATCTTGGAGCAAGCTGCTGATGCTATGTGAAGAGTGCCTCCTGTTGTAATCCGCTTTATTTTGTTCTGTAACTAGAACTCCTACTGGTTGGTTTGCGAATGTTGCTCGATGGAATCTGGCAGATGTTCTTTAACTAATATCCAGCCTTCCCTTTATGATGAAGTTGCTGTTGAGGATCGATGATGCAGATTTCAACAGTGAGGCTCAGGAATTTTTTGCTGCCCAGATGGTCGCTGGCTGTGTGATGCTGTAGCAAAATCGGATGTATGTCCAGATTGGCTAGGTGATTTCGCACGTTACTTTACCCGTGCTGAAGATGCAGTATCCTCTGGCTGGCATTTTTTCAGAATTCCATGCTGCTGCTGCTCTGTTTGAACTAGAGGTGGCAGTGCTAAATTGGCTGAATTTCCATTATCACTTGGCAGTGTTATGTGGGTGTATTACCACGCTGGCATGGTTATTTCCCTTTTTGTTTGCTGTTATCTAGCATTTAATTTCTTCTGTTGTTGTACGCTCGATTTCATGATCTTGTTCATGGTATTGCTCGGGGAATGCCCTAGCTCGTTGTTCAATCTCTAAGTTGGCAAAACACTTGGAGTTTGAACATCGTCTTGTAATTTTATTTAATTTATTTCAATTTACTTACTTACAAAAAAAAAAAAAAATGGTCAATGCCTCAACATTCTGATCAATATTATATCATCAATATTTCTGGTCAATGGCTCAACATTCCGATCAACATTTAACTCTACCGGTCCACTATTAATTTTGCCTTTCAACTTATCCTTGTCCGGCCAGTTTTCACTTATGGCCATATCATCAATATATTATTTCTCTGGCCATTGTGATAACTTCGTCATTAATTAAGCCAAATCTTGATTATACGATTTTAATTACTTTATTTGAAAACCAGGACATTACAGACTCTGCTCAATTTTTTGTCGAATTTAATAAAATAAATTATTGGTGTATTAGTTTAATTTGCTAAGTACGATTATTAACAAAGGTCATTAGAGGATGGTGACCCGTTTCATCACAGTGTGCGCTCGAGCACACATCGACTGTGGCATTCTGCCAAATGTACCCCCGAAGCGCTCAAGCGTGCTTCGGGTGTGGCTATACTGTCGAATGTGGCCTGAGCATGCCTTGGGCACCGGGCCTCCTGACTCCTCTGTTTGCTTCTGATGCTAATTTTTCGGTTACACTTAAGCCTAATTTTAATTATATTACCTTAATTATTCCTAATTACTATATTTTAAAAATTGATACCTTACAATGAGCCCAAGCAACCGAGAAATCGGATTGCAGCCGTGGTCATTAATATGGTAACAACCAGGCCATCCTATTGCATGCCCTGGACCACCCAGAGATAGCTACCAACAATAAGAAACCGAGGATAGGATTTAGAAATGATATCATTAGTTTTAATGACGACGATATAGCATATATAATAGCTCTCCATTCTGACCCTCTAATTGTATCCACTGTCATTTCGAATGGTACAATTGACTACCAATTGAAATAAATATTTATCGATGATAAAAATTATCGTAATTTACCTTACCTTGACGCTTATTTTAAACTAGGACTAAATAAGGGTCAAATGAAATTCGTCGAGGGACCCATCTACGGGCTAGACAACGAAGTAGTACCAATCTAGGGGACCATCTAGCTAGAGGTTACCTTGGGGGCGTACCCAAAAATAGCATCCTGAATGCTCACATTTCTAGTGGTCGACCTACCTTCGATCTACAACGCTAGCCTGGGTCAACCCTGTCTAACCGTATTAAGGGCAGTGATATCAATCCTACACCTAAATGTGAAATTCATATCTAACCGTATTAAGGGAAGGAGTTTCTCTTTCCCAAGGTTACTCAAACCCATGAGCGCACCTCTCACGCACCACTCCTTGACGATCGGATCTCTCCCTCTCTCCAAGCCACACCCAACAGTGCGCACCATCCCACCCTCTAAGCCACTCCCAATTGAATGCATCTCCGTCTTTAAGCCACTCTCAGTTAGCCATTCCACGTTGAATACAACTACCGAAACTCAATTTTCAAGTCCACACTCAATCCCCCCTTCCTTATACATTTACATATTGTCTTAATATCCTCGCATCTTTCCTTTCTTATAGAAGGATTTCTAATTTGAATATCAAAAGATATATTAAAGAATAAGTTCTACCAATTTTATGACCTTTTGTTTTTAGTTGTGATTTGTAGGATTTAGATTCACAATGACAAAGATCAGACCCACTTTAATCGATCCACTGAAGAAGATCAAGTGGCTCCCTAATCTATACAACTCGAATCTGAGGACGCATCATTAACGTCGTTTATGGGAATGATTCGTTGAGTCAAAATAGTCATCCCGGGTGGCGCACAATCTTAGACAGAATATTCTCGATGAAGTAATTGTCGTCTTGGGAAGATATGTGATCTTGGGCGATATTCGTGGGATATTTGCTTAGCTTTCTGGAGCAGTTATGGCAAGTCTATGCTGTGCTACCTACTAGTTGGTGAGCTAGAGGGATTCTTGCGGAACAATCCTAGCCGCTTGTTCTTGGCTAGATGGACCTGGGTCGACCTGCCAAGTCTCGAGCCTTTGTGTGGTCACACCACGGGCCGCTATCCTCTAAGCCCTTTCTTCATCTTTAGGCTTAGTTTCTAGGTCAACTCACTTACGACTATACCCATCACTATTAAAATCAAAATTAGATATAATTCAAAATTTAATGTTTAGATTATATAAAAGAATTATAATTTTGAGAAAAAATAAAATTAGTATATGGCTATTTTTTTTAATTCATATATAAAAATAAAAAAATAAGTGGTCATATACAAATTATGAATTTTTTTAATACATATAATTTAATATAATATAATTATATAGAATTTTATTTTTAAATGTAGATAATATTTTATAGCTACTGATATTTTTTATAACATTCTACATTAGAATATTAACATTTATGTTTTTAAATAATATTTTTATATAATTTTTAAAAAGTAAATTTAAAAGATAATGTTATGATCTAACAACGTAAAATATTTTATTTTATCTAATAAATTTTACATTGTTTAATTTTATTATATTTAATTCTTTACTTTATTCCTAAAAATTTTAAATAACTATTATATACGATTTTTTTTAATTCTAAAAAATTTATATAAAAAATTAAAACTTCAACCCTGCGTAACACTAAACAACAAAATTAAATATTAGGCATCAAATTCCACTTTCAATTTCGGAATCTAGAACCTGATTTTTACAACCAAACGGCTTACTGTTTTCTGTGGTTTTAAAAATGCAGTTACACATGCAACTTAGCATTGGCTGTCCTTCCCATCCGCGACGGAAACCCTTTATACGAATATTAATGATGTTACTCTAAGCAGCACAGCAACGCCGGGACCTACATGATCAGAATGCCGAGCAGTGCCCAGATATCAAAACAGTGCGCTGATAATCGAGGGCCATCGGTTTATTTATTTAAAAACAAAAAACTGAGTTAAAAAAGGATTATTTCCCAAAAGAATTTTTAATTACTACAGCAATTAGAATAACTAATTACAATATAACCAATCAGCCACCAAGGATCACAATCTCTGTCGAGCGGCCCCCAAAGCTGGCCATAACCTTCCGCAAGCATCATGCATCTAATGCCATCAACCCTGGCAATAACCACGGCTCCAAGCACCCACCAGCACCGACAACACCCTCATCAGCCATCATCTCCCACGCCCCTGCCAACACTGGCACCCAGCCCCACCAACACTTCCAACTCCTCACCAGCTCTAGCCAACCACCCAATTGCAATTGGTAGCCCCAAACCCTACTGTGCCACCTTCGTCTCAGCCGTCACCTGCCACCTCTTTCACCCAAGATATTGTAGACCATTATGTAGAACACGTTGAAGAACAATTCCCCCACCGAATTTTTTCCCTGGTTGGAATAACTAATCTCACACAAAACAAAAAGCATAATATTTAATATCATATGAGCTATCTTTATTCATGGATAGGTATTTTATTCAGGCCAAACATACCATCCAAAACCCTTTCCTGTTTTTTTTTTTTTTTTTTTTTAATGTGCTCAATGTTTTGTAGCAGCGGGAAAACAAGGAGCACAGACAGGCACTTGTACTGCCTGCATCTCCATAGTACAGTCACATGAAATTTCATCGTGCGCGGAGACAATGCAAATCCAACTGAGAGCAGAGAGAGGACTCAGACAAAATCAGAAACTCAAATGCAATCCTTGAAAGCTCAATTAGGACCATGTCTCATCGGGCTACAAAGCATCCTCCATGGAATCTGACTGCTTTTGACCGCTACCACCATCCATAAGTGTGCTACCTCAATTCACACTCACAACGAGAAAACATTTTTCGACTCAAATCAGGAACAACTCTCCACCCAAATAAAGTGTCCTGGGTGGGGCATAAAGCACCCTGACCATTGATTGAATTCCTGAATCTTCAAACCAGCAGATGGACGTGAACAAATACATTCCTTTTGTAAGGGTAATAATAACAATAATGCTTGCTCACTACAAGACAAAAGATTGTTCTCCTCTTCCCCAACCCCCTCTCTTTCTCAAATATTAGATGATTTGTAAATAAACAAAACCATTCAATGAATTTACAGAGACCAACCGAGTTAGCTTTGACCTAAAAAACCTGCAGCAACATGAAACAGCGAATTAAGATTTTTTATTTGCATACCTCTCAAAGAACTAAACAAATTTAACCATTCACATATACAAACTGTTATTACTTAACTGAAATCCAGAATGCTCAAAAATGAACTTCAAATTGACAATCACCACAAGCCAAAACCACTTTTTTATAGATCATATCAATAAACATGTACAAGACAAAGGCACTAGTTCATTTTAGTCAGTGGAAGCACGACTGTATATTCAACACTTTCACCAACTACTACATACTAGGTATCATTTGGTGAGGCCAAGTGAAAAATCAGGCAGCTTTCTGATGCAAAACACTATGCAGGCTATTATTACCATTGAGAGCAGCATGATATATTCGTTTCTCCGCGAGTCCAACATCTGACAGAATTAGGTTTCCCTGCACAGTCAAGGCATCAATGAGGACTGAACTGGCTTGCAAGGATAAACTATCAGGGTCCCCTACAGGCCCAGTGCTTCACAGCCAGGGGCAACAAAGAAGGCACAAAATAATGTTAACCCAAATATCATTTTTAGAATGGATGTGATTATAACAGTTCCACAAGAGTAACGTAAATGAACATAAAAGATCAGTAAACAATTGCCCACATAGCTGTACATATTCAGTAAAACCAGCAGACAGACAGTGATAGATTTGAGAGAAATACCTTGAGTTTAACAAAAATTAAAACACAAGGTTTAAATTTTCACTTCAAACACCTGATGTTGAATTCAGTTTTCATCAACGTTGCAAGACAACATCTAAAATAAATAAATTGAAAAGTGTGTTTTTCAGAAAACATCACAGTAGAAAACTGAATTCAGGACTAGTCTTCGTGCAACTTGAATCTATACGTGTAACTAAATGTCGTTCTCCAAAGCTACCACCCCGAAAAAATTTACAGAAAAGAAAAGGAATACAGAGATTCAGTTTGAACATCAATGAAAGAAATTTCACTTAAAAAAAAAAATCTACACATAGCATGCTAAATCTACGTGTCAAAAAAGTGGTTGTAATAGAGACAAAGATATAAACATGTATGTGGTTCTACAATGAAGGATGGGTATCACAATGGCAATATAGTCAGAGAAATACCAATGGAAGAGCAAATGCAGAATACCCATGATTGGGTCTGTCTAACAAAGGCAACCAAGTGCATCTATAAGGAAAGTTGAGAGGGTGAAGGAGACTTGCCAAACAAAAATGAAGAGGCAAGGCAAAAGTTAGAAGAAAACCATAAAGCATAATCTTGCCTAATTATAGCTAGCACAAGAAACAGCATACAATAAAGCTAAATGGAAGCAAAAAATAATTATGGCCGACCGCCCTAAATTGGAAAAAAAGGCTTGGTTTGGTCATTTCTTGCATGTGGTTTTGCGGCAGAACTATTCCCTACTCAAAGATACATAATCAATAACTGTATGAAATTGAGGGATAGGGGAGAATCAGATAAAGACATAAATGAGAGTCAGGAGAAATTCTAGGGGCTTGAAAGAATAGGCAACATCATGGTTGACGGTACAATTAAGGAGTTGAGGAGAATGAATCTGTGCTAATGACATCACTGCACAACCAATAAATGAGACTTTAAAGCAAATTGTCCATTCACTTTTCTTACTATTGGGGGATATATTTTAGGCCACCCACTAAACGCCCCATGGCTTTACATTGGAAAACTGTTATATCTAGTCTGCTATCCAGGCTCACTGAAGCATCACTGTATTGGTTCCAAAATTGCAGATCTACATAGACAGTACTAGAAATTTAATTAATACACTAGATCAACAGAGAGACATAAAAAACCATCAATGAAAATAAGGACTTCAAATATTTTACAATGGTCAAACCATTTGCAATCTGATTCTGCTGCTGCCTGGTGGCACATGAGCAATGGCTTTACTCTACACAACAAAATTACAAGGAAAGGTTTTTTTGTAAGGGGGTTCACCAGAAAGGATATTCAGGGTGGATCAAGTCAATGAGGATTTTTATCACTGATTGTCGAAACAAACCCAGATTTTCATTTCCGGTGACAATTTTAGAGTTGATAAAGACAGTGGACTTAATTGGAAAGTTATACTAAGTTTATGCACGGTAAGTATGCAAAATTGAAGAACATTAGACTTTTAAAAGCTACGGGTTATAGGTCTGAGAGTTTACAAGTGACATTATAGTTACCAGATATGCATTATGCTCATAGCCTACCGTGCATTAGGCAGAAAAGGTTCCATTTTTTCATTCAGGAATATATTAAATATTGCCTTTGGTGCACAGTATGGTGGGCCCAGAGCAAAAAGACCAGCAATTTAGTAACTATGAGTGACATACTGACCGACATAACAAATTAATAGGTATCATTATAATAGTAACATAAGCATCTCAAACAATAAATTTTAAAGTCTTATTCCATTCAATGCAATCAGAACCTTGGGGGAAATATAGCATTTATCCTTGAGCCATCTGTCTTAAGCCTAGAAGTTAGAGTAGTTTTTTATTAGTATTTCCATAAATAAATTTACAGTAGTCTAAACGTCATTTGTAGAAAATACCGCATACCTCACTCGCCATTGATATCCGAACATTATTAGCATAAAGTTTTGGATCATCCTTCTCCTCTTTTGAAGGGTAATAGACAGGTAACCTTTTCACTTCCATGTAGTTTGCAAACTGACAGAGAAGATATATTACATGCCGGAACTGCAGGAAAAGAGATTCAGATTGAAGATAAGAGTAGCAGTTGAAAGAGACACAAGGAAAAATCTATATTTCTACAGACCTAATGGTCAGATAGCATGAGCTCTGTGAAAATAAATCGCATAAAGTACAGACATCTCTAGAGGAATACATCTTGAATAGTTGAACTTACTATCAACAGAAAAAAAAAGCACATAAAAGTGGATACAGATTAATTTAGAATACTAACTTGACATTCCATGTAAGTCGAACAATGAATTAAATATCACATGTTCCATTACTAAGCCACATAATATCACACATGCAGGGCACCCATTTGTTGCTTATAATCACAATTAGAGCATCGATTGTTACCAATGTCAATTGAAATCCTGGATTTATTTCATACTTGGTTTATCATAGAGTTGTTAATGACCATAGGTGTGACAGAAACTTACCCCAGATATGGAGTCCCAGGCAGGACTAAATCTTTGGTATGGATATCTTAGGACCACAGGTAGTACAGGAGCTTTTGCTAAAAATGCACCTGTTTTGAATGGAAGGAGGAAGTCTCCGTTTGTAGTTGTGCCCTCTGCAGTAACATGGGATGACAGTTAAGCAAGTCACCAGAACATATTGTACACAAAGCATAAGCACAACAAGAATTCCTCTACCATTGGCATGCATAAACTAATTCATCCAACAAACAAATAAGACTACATCGTATCGCCATCACCACCATCCATATTTGGCATCATTAGATAAACATATTTGATTTGATAAATGTCTCATTTGACTTTTGTCCTCAGATGAAACCATCTTCGACAATTTATGTTCTGACCAATTCTATTCTATCGATTCAATATTGTACAGAATACTATAGAAAACTCTTTCAAAAGTTTTCAAATAATATTTTTTGACTTTTAACTCTGACAGAATTTCTGAGAACATAAAGGGTCAGATTTAGCTTTATTTTACATCATACTTCAAAAGGGGGCATTTTCAAGGAACATAAGGAATGTATACAAGAATGGACTTAGAACTATAATACAAATAGAGCATAAACAAATGAAAATAGAACTGCAGCACACAAAGCAATTAAAAAGATTTGCAATCTCCAACAGAAGGGGAAGTATATATATCCTCTTTCAAAGATGACTCAATTCACAAAATTAGAAGATTATATTTTCTTAGGATAATATAAGTTCATCACAGGTCAAATGATGGAAAATAAGCCTATCTCCAAAAAACGTCAATAACCACATTCACAGCTTGCAAGTGTGATTAAATTGCCAATGGGGAGATACGATGTAGAGATGTCTACAATCACTAAATCAAGAGGAAAGGGGAGGGAGACTGAAGGAGGAGATGGGAAACAAGAGGAAGGGAAGGAGGTTCAAGAATCAGAAAGGAAAGAAGCAATCTATTAGATCCATGCCAGCCATGAGTAGTTCAACTAGGATAGAATGGAGATAACAAGTCAAGTTGCAGGTCTCCAAATTCAAATCAGCTTAATACAAGTGAGGAAGTGGCTCAAGTTGCAGACCTCCAGAATCGATTAGCCTAATGGAAGTGAGATAACGACCCAAGCTACAGGCCTCCATAGTCAATCAACTTGATAGGAAGTGAGATAGCAGCCCAGGCAACAGACCTCCAGAATTGTCTCATGAGATGCAACCCAGATGGCCTCTCAAGCTTCAGGTACCAAAAGTGAAGCAGTTTCGCAAGACGTAAGCTCATGCTGCAGACATTCAGATCTAACCACATGGTTTTCACAAAATAGACACTCGAGCCAAATGTAGTTTTCAGCCCATTATACAATATCTTTAACTGCATTGACCGGAACTTTTTAGGGATTGGTCAATTGATCCACCTTATAAATGAAGGGGGTGAGATCAACAAGTAGAGATATATAGAAGATGCTAAACATTGACCAGTGCAAATTTCAAGTTAGAATTAGTCTCTTTTTTGTGATAAGTGTTCATTTTATAGAGATGAGAACTTGCTGAAAATGTCTATTTGGAGTCGCTTTTAAACACAAGATAGAGTCAACTCACATGCAGCAATAATTTTTCTGTTCTTATTTTGAAGATTCATTCGAAAAAACCAGATGGGGTATGAGTAGCTGTGTTTCTACAGATCGGAGTACTTCTTTAGTTGGTCATGCGTTTGTAGTCAATCAGTTAGAGGACAGCATACCTATTTGTTAGTCTATAAGTTGACCATTCTCATATAGTGGATTTTGAACTTGGCGACTCATAGCCAAAAGGTTTTTCCCAGGGCACGTTTGTAAGTTTCCCATTGTCTCCAAATAGTGTGTGGTTTGCTTAATTCTCTTCACAATTTTATTTTTATGATACGATACCTAGGCTGATAATTTCTTTACATGTATTGAAATTATAGGTTGGTCTAATTTATACTTCGGTGTTGCAACACCTATTCACCTATCTCTAGGAGTTCGTGGTTTTTAACTTTGTTTTGTCAATTGATATCAAAACCTCAGCTCAATCCTTAATCTATGTGTTGTCTAGATGCCTTCTATTGAATCTCTTCCCATATTGTCCCTATTTTGATGGGAACAATTATGCATTTAGGAACGTTTGCATGAGAGACATTCTGAAAACTATAGAGGAGCGTATTTGGTTAAGCGTGCAAAAAAGATTTACATCGTGCTTAGGGGTTTTTCTTATGCCATGTTGCACACCTAGCACTTTCACACACTTTATTCCATCGTAGAATTGTAGACTTGAGTGAAAATATATATCTTGGGATGGCAATCCAATGTGTATTAGATCAACCTTAAGTTTTAATTATACTTGAATTAGTTGAATCATATCTCATGCAAAACATCCAAAAAAGATAAAAACTAGAAAACAAGGGGGAAAAAAAAGAGGAAAAATGGTATTCCTCTAAAAATTCAAAAAATCTAGAGTGGAAAAATAAAAAGAGGAAGTGTTGTAATATGAAGCACACCTCAATGAAGAGCTCATAAAACGGGAGAGAAAAAGAAGATATGAAGGTCCTAATATCATTGGATTTGACTTTCTTATTTGAGGAATATTGAAGGACAATAGGGAAAACTATACCTTATACATTACCAGAGATTTTGAGTTTCCCATCTAGAATGCAACGCACACACTACACGTGGAATAATTTATATGGATTATACTTAGTCTTAAACTTGTATCTATCATACTTTAAGTATGCTTTCATATAATCTTAAAAATTTATGGGAAGGGCTTACTCAACTGATGTTTCAATTGATTCGATCTTTTAACACAATTTATATATCATATTACGTAAGCTTTTTCTTTTGAATTGCACTGAATCTCACAGCATTTTTTAGTCAGACACTTTTTTCTTCTACCGGCGAGATAGCTGCTTAAGTGGTTAATTTATAGATTTATTTGTCTTTCTTTTTCCTTATTTTCCAGTATTTTGGCCAACTTCTCCTACAATTATGGCTTCTCCATTTTATTTCTCTATTCAGTTCATGCCACTCCTTCCTCACGTCCATCAAGCACCTCTATCTCTTCCTTCAAATTTTCTCTTGGAAGCAAGTTAAGTTTAGCCTCCATATTGTCTAGATTTACTCGGTTCTAGGTTTTACTTTCATTATTCATACAATCTCCTCTAATGGAATTGAGAGTATTTCATTTCCTTTCGTTGTAAAAGTTTAGAAGTTTCTCATTCGATCTCTGCAGGACAGCGGCTCATGATGTTCCATTGAACTCTAGATTGAATCTACAGGATCTTTACTTTTGTGTTGATACATTTTAGATGTTGTTTTTGTTAGATGCATCACGCAAAAATTATTAACAGAAGACTACATCTTGAATCTTCTCTAACTCCCCTCGATTTGCTGATTCATAAGCTGAACGTCTATTCAACAAACATCTAGCTAATCCAGCAATTCTTCTAGGATGAGAGGTTCAACTGCCTTCTCTTCCTTTGCCTGTTTCTATTTTTGCATCTCGTCAATGGGAATATGTCCTTAAAAATACATCCCTACATCTTTGCTTCTTGTTCATGAATTCTACACCAATATGCATAGCATATCACCATCATAATTGCATGTGATGGTGCTTCTGATACATTAAATATTCCTAGTTCTGCTTCCCCCTATATCCATACTCATCAAGAACAGGCCCCTCTAATGATCAAATTGCTTTTTATTTGTTAAATAGACTGGTTTCTACTACAGTTCATCCCTTGAATGCTTTCAATCTGTCACAAGAAAAGCTATTTGTCTGTCACATTGTGACACCTCAAACCCGAGTCACCCGACCCGACCCGACCCGAAACAGCCATGCAGAAACCCAAAATCATAAACAACCTCATAAATGCATCACTAAATTAAATATAATAATTATAATTTTTATAATAAATTTTCTCGAGATATTAGAAGTCTACAACCTTAATATTTAGGGAACACAAACCCGATAACATCCAAGCAAAACCTCTATCAATAGAGCTAACTCTAAAGCTTCTCGTCATGAACTCCTATCTCCAAGATCATCTCTATCTCGAAGTTTTTCAGCAATAGCACGATCTCTTCTAACCTGTCATATCTTCTACTCTGGAGCCAACAAAATATAAATGTGAGCCAAATGCCCAGTAAGTAAATAAATCAATAAAATAACAGAATGCAATAATACGTCTAGGATAATAATAACATAATAATTATATAAGATAAATCGACAATTATCCGAGATTCAACAACCTGTTATATTCATGACTCAAAGGCCACATAACAACCAATCATTAAAGATGCAAATTGAATTCCAGCGAATTTGAGTATCAACAACGGTATAGATTCCATCGAACCCATCACAAAAGAGATCTTATTTATATGAGATGTCACGAAAGTCTTCTCGGATCTTATACATCACTGTGAACCATCAATACACACACCCACCCCACGGCTGAGTAACCTTCGAGGTATCGGTGCTTGCAAATTTGACAAGTGACCTCATGGTCTCATAATACTTGCCAACCGTAGTGTACAAGTACTGTATCCAATCCACACACACAAACGACATGCTCATTATCCCATCAGGTAACCCACACATAATCTGTGATCCTCTGATCCACGCCCCTTTGGGAATATAATACTCATATCAACAAGTCAAACCCAACACCATCTCGATACGATATGCACCGATATCTCACCAATAAGTTCACAAAAATATAAGCATCCCTCCAAATAACCTCAATTTTAGGAATATGGATTCAGTATCGGAAAAATAGAGACCACAATAAGGCGTCGTAACCTCCCATTCGACTCGATACTTTAATGTTTTCATACGCTTTCCTCAACTTAGCCATAAAGTACCAATAAAATATACGCACGCATCTACGTTAACGCGAAGAATAGATTACCAGAAATTTAGCAAGGAAATCCAAGAATAAATAATTAATTGATTAGTCTCAAACATTTATCTAGTCCTCCGGTCTATTTCAATATTCAAATCCTATTACTAAAGCCATAGTTTAATTCTCAATCGTCACGTCCTAACAAAGTCTACCGTAATCAAATTAGTTCAATCATCTTGGCTAAGTAAGCAAGATTCAACAAAGTCATATAATATCATTAATTGCGTCCTATAACCACCATACAATCTTTATGTGAATATACATATATTCCCAGTACAAGTATACATCCTACATCATACATATATATATTGTAATTATACCATCGCACCTACAGCGGGAATTTAGGATATTAAAGCCTTCAATGATGCACTTCTAGGAAAGTAGATTCAGAAGTTTGCTGTGTAAAAGGACCAGCTTTGGAGAAGGGTTATTGACACTATCTATGGAACAGATCCTTTAGACTGGTTTATTCCTCCTATGAAGGCTTACAGAGTTGGCTTATGAAGAGAGATCCAAAATACTAAACCGTCTTTCAGACAGCATATTTCATTCAGGCTTGGTTTGGGTGAGGCTATCAGATCTTGAATTGACCCTTGGATTTGGTGAGGGAGTTCTCTGAAAGCAAACTTCACTGATCTTTCATAATTTTGCAGGTGATAAAGTTGCTTCAGTTGGTGATTATGTTTAGTTGGTGTCCCAGCACTGTCTGTTTGTGATTCAGCAATTGACTCTTTATGGGAGTTGTTGGGGATGCTCAAAAGGCTATCAACAAGAAAATATGGTGTGGAAGCTTCCAAATTCAAAAATGTTTATTACATCCTCATTTTCCATGCAGTTGATTTAAAGTGAGATGCTTTACATTGAATATTTGAGAATTTTCAGCATCCTCATTTACGTGCAGATGATTTCAAGTGATTTTTTCCATCAATCCAATTTGGAAGACAAAGGTCCTGGTCAGAATTTTTCCCAATGATTCAGAGGTTGCCTAGGGTAGATGTCTCACCATTGATACTTCACAAAAGAAATGGCTGATGCTTGATAGACAGCTGTTTTATGTGAAAAGCCAGATGCATCTGTGCATCTACTATTTTTTTGGTCTACCATATGACTGGTGTTTTCACCTTCATCATGATGGGCATTTCTCAATCAACTCAAGATAGTTTCATGACAAACTTTTAGCCTAGGATTCATGGATGAAAATATCAGTAATGATATCGATATCGGTATCGGACAGTATATATCAGTATTAGATATATTGGAAAAAAAAATTGTAAAAATCATAAGTTGATAGAGTTATATTGACCGATACAGCTAATATATTTGCTGTATCAATTAATATGAAAATATATAACAATATTGCCACGATATTGGAGAATATTAGTAATGGGGGCCCCGACACTCATACATATTAGTTAATATTTTCATCCATGCTAGGAATGCTTTTCAATGAAAATTTGGACAGAAGGCATGGAGATGCATTCTTTTAGGGGTCATGTGGACTACTTGAAGGGGAAGAAGTAATTAGGGTTTTGAAAATGAGAGAAACATTGATATTAAGCTAGCATCTTCATGGTTGAGCGCCATATTCTTTTGAAGCAAGGCCTGTACGTGTCCCCTTTGTTGCTAAATTTTATTGATGATAATGATGTTAGATTCTGTCCTCATGTTCCTACTTTTTTGTTGTATGGGATGACACATTGGTATCCTCTTCTTGTATCATTGAAATTTCTCTTAGGTCCCATTTGATTGTGGTTGGAATTCAGGATCGGAATGGCAATACCAGGCCTAATTCTTATTCTATTGTTTGACGTCAAATAAATTTGAATTTTAATTCCAAATTCTAATTCTTTAGTATTGAAAATAAGTATGGATAATTCTTCGCAGTTTTAAAGGTTAGAATAAAAAATTGTAATTATGAGGTTGAAAATTATTAGTCAATTAGAAATGATAAAATCAATCAAAGTAAGACCAATGTATTATATATTTTTGGTTGTTTGGGTTGGGTAGAGTTGGGCTGATCATGGTATCATTTTTAAAATTAATTTTGTAAAAAATTACAAAAAATTATTACCTAAAAACTAAAAAATGATAATATTCTAATAAACAATATTGCCTAAAAACATTTTAACATACTATGTATCTACAAAATATTATTTATAAAATAATACTTCAGGTTACTTGGGCCAAAACTCCTTTTAGTACTCTTTTGTCATGCAAACCATATTGAACGGGGATTAATCGATCAATGAGTCATTTATGTAGTAAAAATATTAAAATAATCACCGGGTTTAAGGTCAAATGCAAGCAGCTTCAGGTTTATATTGCAATAAGGTTTTCAATAGTTAGAATTTTGGACATATGCCCTCGTGATCACAAAGAAACAATCTTAACATTGTCCTAGGTCATGATATGTGAAAGTCCTATATTAACACCACAAAAGAAGTTGCTAATGGAAATCTTGAAGTGTTTGGTTCCACTTTCAAACCAAATGATTTCCTTTCAATTTTAGAGATATATTTTTGTCACATACCACACTTGATGTAGTTTTTCATTTTAGCCACCTCATTCTAATCCTATGTTCATGTCATCATTAATATCTCTTGTTTCTTGAACTATAGAACCCAAATAACGAAATCTATTATTTTCAAAAATATTTTAATCATGGATTTTAGTTTGTTAATTAATCTTTTTAGAAATACTAAAATTACACTTTATAGATTCTATTTTATTTCTACTTATTTTAACCCATAGAATTCAGTGCCTTTGTCCAACATGTTAATTTTATTTCTATATCTTCTCGACCTTCATCTATTAAAATAATATCATACACAAATAACATATACCAAGGAACCTTATCTTGAATATCTTGGATGAAGAAGAAAGAGAGAAGTTAAACTAAAAGGCAAAATAAATTAAAATGAAATAAGTCCACAATCACATGCAAGATTTTGGAAAAACTCACTACATCAATGTCATAAATTGCATCATGTGAGGAAGTTCATTCCATTAAGGGCTATACTGTTCACCCAAGGATTCCGAGTTTTCCCATCCCTTCCATGTTGCCTCTAGCCAAAATGAGAGGGCACCTCCTCATCGGTATACTAGCTAGTTTTTGTTTCAAGTCCTTGAGCCATCTTCAACACAATTTCCCTCTTACTTCTACAACTGCAGTCCCTATCCTGAAATGTATTCCTGATTCTGACCTTTATGTTGTGCTTGGTATCCTCCTCCTAAACACTGTCACTTCACTTTTTGCAGATTGTTTCTCTTTAACTCCCTATTTTCTTAAATGAATCATTGTGTAATTATTGTTCACTGAAGTCATTGCACGCCTACTAAGTTTTAATTCCATAACAGTTATTATTAAAGTGAAATAACCCCCTCATTTTTGGGAGGATGAGTACATATATATATTTGTGAAAATGATTCATCTAGAAACTCTATTTGCCTTGGCTATGGATTAATTGATCAGAGACATTCGCGATCATGCATCTAAGTGGTACTTTGTGCAAATAACAAAGTTTTGGTGGGTGATGCAAGAGAGGGCGTTAAGTTTGAGCTTTTCCTAGGAGTATGGCAAGGGTCACTTCAGCATTGTAGTGCTTGGTATTCAAACATTAGCCCGACGCATTTTTAAAAAGCAGGGTCACCTTGCGTCCTTGAACTAATAACCATTTTTTGGCTAGTAGTTAGTGCATGTTGTGTAAATGGCACATATTTGGCGGATGATGGATGAGACAAGTGAAAACATTGGTGCAACACTGGAAATTTGGAGAGAGACTTTGGAAGATAAAGGTTTCAGAACTAGTAGAAAAAAGACAGAATACGAGGAACATAAATTTTATAAAAATATAGAAGTAATGCCAGGGAAGTGAAGATAAGGGTTGAATCTATCAAAGAGAAATTATTTCTAATATCTTGAGCCAATAGTTCAGAGAGATAGGATGAGGATGTGGATGAGGACGAGGATACAATTCATGGTATTAAAGTAGGCTGGATGAAAGGAGAATTGCTTGACAGGATGATGCCACTCAAAGAAATAAGGTGGCTATTGGGCCAGAAATACAGCGTGAAGTGGTAGTTAGTTAAATAGCAACATGAAAATAGAAGGGCAGTAAATGAGATGATGAAGTCAAGATAACATGATTCCTATGCATTTCTGCTTTTCATATTTCTCAATGCATTTTAACCAGTACCGTTAATTTACAAATACAAGATAAATTTTCAGCCATTTCCTGATTAGTCATCACTACAATTAGAATTTTTGCTTGGTTTTCATTGAATAGTTAGATATTTTACAATCTATGGTTGCTTTTATGTGTAAATACAGTACTTTTTTTTACTTTTTCTACATGTAGTATTGCTTTGGTTATAATTTCAAATCCATTATCATATGTTTGATGCAGTTTTTGTTGTTTTTGTTATTGAAAAGGTTTTTCTTTATCTTCAAGTTGCTGAGCCATCTGTCTCTGGGCTAGCCTGGAGATGGGCAAGAGTCATTCTGAGCTTACTCAATACCAACTTCCGAGTGAGTGGCCATTCGGACTTCTCAATTGTCCATTAGTTGTCAGGCATCAAGGTTTGAATCCCTAGTTGAGTTTTCCATTCAATTTAATAACCTATTTTTCTTTATCAAAGTTTTCCCATGCTATGCTTTCTTCCCAAGTTGTGTAGCACATTCTTTTCAACTTAATCACGTCTCAGACATCCTCAATTCACCAGCAACTCCGTTTACCATACACCACATCCTTTAAATTCTTCCTTTAGTACATTTTTACTACAACCAGATGTTGCAAGATTTATGAAGACCTAAATTGTGGATCAGTAATGTTCCCATAAAAATTCATCAAACGATACAGCTAACCATTTCCCAGAAAAAAATTTGAAGTCAACTAATACAACCTTCATCTCTATCATAATTCACTATCGTCCAAATGCTTCCAATTCTTTTTTCCCTTCTCCTGAAGCAGGCATTTTATTTTATTATTATTAACTTTTTTTATCATTTAAGGCATTGAAATCATCCCCTTCTTTTATCAATATCACAACTTCAAAATAACCTTATTGCCTTATCATTTATACCCATCAAGGAAGTTCCCAAATAGTTGCTATAATCCCTTGATTTCATGAAGCACAACATCTGAAGTTTTCTTTTGAAATCTCATGAAGTGCAGGTAGTGACAACACTATTTTAGTATTTCATATACACCAACTTTAGCAAGAAAATTTGATAAAACCATAAAAGAAAGCATAGACAAGAACTCTAACAGCCAGCTCAATTTTGGAATATCAAGGAAGTTTTCTAATAAATTTTCCGAAAAAAAAAAAGAAAATATGGAAATTGTGTTCAAATCTATTTCCAAATTAGATTTGAATTTTGGAAAACTTAGAAAGCATCAATGGTTGCAAAGAATTTTCTTAAACTTCAGGAAAGCATGCAATCAGCCAGTCAGAGTTCAGCATCATGCAACACAATGAGGGAAAGAAACAGAAGCTAACTCATCTTTAGCAGATATCATTCGTTTACAATGTCATATGTAATAATCACCTGGAAGGGGGGAGTTCAACTTTGACCAATTGAAAATATTTGGAACCTTGATAAATTTTCCAAAGAAAAACAAATGACAATTCCTGCGCCGAGCATTTCTATTTTCTAAAGAGGCTATAAAAGACAAATGGCTACCTGGAAAAAGCATCATTACAGGAGCATGTTCACTCTCATGTGCTTCTTTGATTCTTTCTGTGACAACTCCTACAAATGATAGAATGATTAGAGCTCTTGGGATTGGTTACATGATAACTGCAGAAATAATATAAAACCAGATAGAAATCAAGTTATGCTCCATTCCCTTTGAAGCAGAAGCGCGTGCATTGGAAAAATTGATCAAATGAAAGTAACTATAACAAGATATTTCTCAGAATCCTTTCAGTGATGTGAATGAATTCTAAAAAAATAAGTGTTTTACCAATATAACAAAGTAACCTTATTTACAAAAATGGATTCACATAATATTGCCTCCAACCCATATTGAATTCACCATTATGTCACCATTTTATCCCCAACCCCCCTCCCCACCAAAAAAATATATATATTTGTCCACTTTCCTAAAGTAAACAATCAAACTTATATTTCTCATTATACAACTATGAAATAATGCATCATGAATTTTGAAATAGCCACAAAAGTATGGAAAAAACCCATCTTGAATTTTTGAAAATTAACTTAATAATTTCAAATTTTAAGGGTGAAAATTGGAAATTATAAATGAAACACCCTTTGATAAAAGTTTTGTACTAATAACAACCAAGACATTCTATATGGGATGGGAACGGTAGTACCCTACAGATCATTGATGAAAATATTGGCCGATACAATATGTATCGGTCTCAAAGCCTCTGGTATCGATATTTCTTGATACTGTGACAATATTGTGATATATTTTTATATCGGTAGATATATTGACCAATACGACCCTTTCAACACAATTTTTAGAATTTTTTTTCGTCCAATATATTCAATACCTATAGATATTATTTGATATATCCGATAATCAAATACTAATACCTACACTGATACTTTCATCCATGATATAGATACAAGAAAGACTAATAGTGAATTCGTTTTAATTGTCCATGAATGAGCAATGCTTTTCAATTTTTGGCAGGTGTTCATTGTTATAACCAACTTTGTAACATCCCGAAATATTTTTTATCTAATTAAATTGGGATTATTTATTATTTTCAGTAATTTTTGGGAAATTCGGGCGGGGGAAAAAAATTAATTACAGGTTATGAAATTTTGGAGAATAATTGGATTTGATAGGCCAGCGTTCGAAGTGCACCGTTCGGTTGCCCGAATATCGTGATTTGAAGAAAAAGAAACGGATGTATATATATATATATATATATATATAACTTGATAAATAATAATAATAATAACTTGGAAAAAATTTAGAAGCAGGGAAAGCAGGGGAAAAGGGGTGCTGGGCACACCCCCCCTCCACGTGATCCCTCCCCTCTCACTTTAAATTGGGAAATTAAAAGAGAGAGAGGGAGCTGGAACCGAGAGGCAGAGTGAAGAACGAAGAGAGAGAGCCGTGAAGCGTAGGACGCGAAGGTATTGTGAAGTGGAAGAAAGGGGAAAATCCACCCGTTTCGATCCAATCTGGGTAAAAATAACTGTATATCGAGCTCAGACAAGTGTACCTCCAATTTCGTTCTTCGTTTTTACCGCGTTTTGACTTCTCCATTTTCGTTCTTTACGCTCTAAACCCTCGCCCCTCATGATTTAACGTGATTAATGCATGTTTCTGATAAATATACTGCTAAACTTGTTGTTTATATATGATTATCATGTGTTGTAGCTTCAATTTCATGATTTAGTTCCGGTTTCGGGTTCGATTTTGTCCGGACAGATTGGCTTCAAACCCTAATTCGAAACTTTGGGGGTTTTTGGGTTAATTACATGATTTTGTATATGTATTATGTTATATGGCTTTGATTTTGAGAATTGGTTTAAGATTTATGTGCAATTTCGTCCGGAAGCTTCACATGGAAACCCTAGAACGGAAATTGGGAAATTTTGTTTAGAAACTTGAAATCTTGGGATTTAAATGTCAATTGGTACTTTGTTAAAGTTTATTAGATAATTTGTATTTGGAAACTTTGCATGGAATTGTGTATTCGAATATTCGAATTTTGGAGACTCCTTTGAACTTATCTGAAGGACTATTTGTATAAGTTTGAAATTAGCTTTCTGATCCGAAGAAATTTGGCTAAGAAAATATGAGCAAGAATCCCTTCAGATAAGAATTTCAGTCTAGTATTTCAGTCTAGTATTTCAGCTAAATGTCTCAGTTCAATATCTCAATAAGTAATTCTGTTAAATATTTCAGTTGAGTGTTTTCAGTTAATGTAAAATTGGCCCTAAGACTATTAGTTAGTTAGGTAATGTTCTCCGCCATGACTTAAAACTTTATAGTCATAATCGAGGATAACTTCGTCCACGGAGTTATACGTAGTCCGCCTTTCCTCGAGGTGTTAATTTGGGAGGGTAGATTCAGCTCAATATTAAGACCTGTCTTTCGGTGGTATTTTAGTATAAATCCCATCAGAGGGGATAAGTCAGTTCGGGCATTGGATTGTGTGGAGTGAACACAATCTATCCTCAATTATTTGCTCCCTCAACTAGTAGGGTCTACTAGTTTGGGCCCTTTGACTTATAAGCAATTGGAAATTAAAAATAAGTAAAGTTTGAGCTCGGATTCAGACCTTTGATATGTTTTCATGACTAATTTATGTCTTTCCATTTTGTTTTGTTATATGTTTTGATATTTGCATAAATACTCTTTTGTTACAATTACGTTATATAAGCCATTATATTGTATGTTTTTATGGTACACTGCTGGGCTTCGGCTCACTCTTTTATTTTTTCCCGCTTCAGATAAGACCGAAGAGCTTATGCCTGATGAGCAGGAGTAAGAAGGGATCTAGATAAGAAGGATTAGTGAATGCTTGAAGTTTCTAAAGAGCTTTTGAGAAATTAAAAATAGTGCATGCAAATGGCAATCTTTTGAGGATGAAATTATGTATAAATAATAAAGTTGTGACATATTATGTTTTATGTTTGAATTATTATTTTGGCTTCCGCAAGATATCTTGTGGATTTAGTTTCTGCTTCCGCATTTTATATTGAATTTATGCAGGTCCTAGATGGCATCTCCTTTTGAACTGAGTACAATGATTTAGGATGTAATGTTTTGGGAGCCATAGTTACTATGGCACGTTTATTGATCCTATGTTGTGAAATGAAAGAATGTTGATGATATGATGTTTGTATGTTGTTCAGGTTGTGAAAATACAAATTGTTTGTATTGGGTTATTGTCCAATTTTAGAGGAAATTCTACCCAAATTTCTGTAGGATTATTATATTATTTTAATTCAGGTATTTATTTATTTGTTAATGACGGAAAAAAAAATTTTGTTCCGTCACAAACTTCCTGGATAAAATCAGCAAATGGGCTAAGGAAGTAGAAATCAAGATTGTCACTATTCTACAGTCAAAAGATTTAAATGATTAGGCAGATTCATCATATTGATTTCAGTCAAAATGGTATATCTACACATGCTGGTGTCTTTTGCTAAGATTATAAGATTGGTACAACGAATAAAGAAGTCTAAATCTTGATTTGTTGGACATTCCAGATTGTTTTGTAAATTCACAGGTACACCGTTAACTAAGCCAAAAATTTTATCCAAATGTCTATGTTTAATGGCTCAACAGGCCATATAAATGTGCAAAGAATCAACATCTTTCACTTCCACACCAGTTTTCACTCTTTCTTTCCATTCAAAATGGTTGTTGACGTAAGGCTCCCACATCATGGGATCTAGGAGGGTTTGATACATACATCAGACCCTCATTACAGACTTGCGAAAAGGGGATGATGCTAGCATGTGCACACTTATAAGTAATCAACTTCAAAGCATTCTAGCAATTGATCAAACACAAAATCCTAAGTCCCAAAAAAGATGGAAGCCAAAAGAGAAGTAACAGGCAGGTGAGGGAAGATATCTAAAAGAAAACAACTTAAGGAAAAGAGATCTAGCATCTGAATACCTGAAACTCCTTTGAAGTCTGAGGATTTTGACTCCCTCTGAACATAAACACAACCAAGGCACTTGCTGCAGAGATTATGACAATATGTGGACACAGTGACACATTTTACTAGTGTAACATATAAGCACAATGTAAACTGATAATAAAGTAAAAGCACAATAGAAACTCAAGAGACAGCAATGATATCAAAAAGAAAACAAGAAAATTCCAATAAATCCCAAGTGACATTTTAATCCCATGTACATGAACATGTTTGGGTATCACATAAGCTGTACCTTATGAATGCCAAACAATGGAGTTTTGTAAGCATATTTGTGTCTGCTATTTGGACATTTACAGAGGAGAAAAACAAAACAAAACTAAACCACAAGACAGTTTGGTTAAACATATTTCATTTTCCAAAAACAATTGTAATGTTATTCTTTAAAACAATCCCATCCTATAACCTGTCCCAATCAACCCTCACGGTTCCACTTTGACAAACGCTCAGATGGGTCTTGTCACTGTCATACCTCTCTCTCTCTCTCTCCCCCCTTCTTCCAACCCAATCCACTCGAAGAAGAGTATCAAATGGAGTTGAATATTAGTCCCAAAAACTGGTTTCCAGAGCAAGTAATGGCTATAATTCACCATTGAACATTGCACTGACAAATTCTTTACCACATTACCTATCAAGTCAAAAAAAGAAACTTTTGGGATCCCCTTTGCTGGTTTGGTAGGAAAGAAATGGATGACAAGAAAGGGTACTACTATTCAAGTTCAAAAATTACAGCCTCTTGGACAAAACGCCACAAAACAAAATGTCACAAAAGAATTACCTACAACCCTCTCCCACCAAACACTAACAAGCCAACAAGGTAGAGAATCCAGAAGTTAGACTCACATGGCTAGAGGAGTGAATACGTAACATTTGAGATGTTTCTGGTAATAATTGTTTAAATAAGTAATATTATAAATAATTTTAATTGAATAATTTAATTAATGATGTTGGTCCAAGCCTTAAATGGCTTGTAAAACATGGCCTTGATTATGCAATTAATGGGGATGACCGATCCATTACATATTCAATTAGGATAGATATGCTTTTTAAACCTTATTACCAAGTAAGATTAGCTCTAGATTTTAGGGAGTTTTGATAAATTGCCTAAACTTTTAGAAGGCTAAAACTTTGAAGAGACAATGTTATGGAATTTAATGGACAATTTACCCTAGAACCTTGGACCCTTAGCCATCCCAACGTATTTGAAAATTGCTAGGATGTTTGGTAGTGGAAGTTAAGACTATTATAGCCAAATTTTGAGGTAAATTTTTTAGGAGGAAAAATAGGAGTTGGTTAAAATAGTTATATGGAAATTGTGGTAGCCGAATCGGAGGAAATTATTCAAGTGGTTAGTGATATTTGGGATATGGAATTTTGGTAACAAAAATTGTTTGTAAGTTAACTAGGAGGTTAGTTGTATGGATATAAAAGGCTCAACTACCTCTAACTAAGCTAAGTTGACCGAACCCTTTTGAGCTCCTCTTTAGTAGGATTGTTGACTATAATTTTGGAAATTAAATCACGTTGTTTGGGTATCCTAAAAGAGTGGTAACCAGCCGTGGACTTGATGACATAACCGAACAATCGTGGCAATTTATTTGGAGTCAATATTTCATGAACAGCTTTTTGTTAATGGTTAGCCAATGTAAAGGAGTTAGTTTCTACAATTAAAGAAGGCGTATGGTATTTATACTTTATCATTTATGGTTATGTTATGATGACAAATTAAAACTTATGGTTTTCTGCATAATCAGATTCGGGCTGCGGTCATGGACCAGGTCCAAGTTGCCATAGGATAGGCATAAAGCCATAAATTAAAAAATTTACACAATACTTAAATACATGGAATTATCAATGATACATGAATCATTTAAAACACAACAACATCACGGATGCAACAAAACTAACAGTAAACACAGAACAACTAATTAATATAAGATCTTGTTAACGTAGGAAAAACTCAAGAATCAACTGTTCAAAAGAAACTTTCCATATTGTCAATTTCTAACTGAAAATCTACTGTATAAAAAGAGTCAACTTAAAGATCAGCGGCCCAAAAGCATTTGACTTACACAACTAATCCCAAACTGATGAATATCTAAAGAACTCTTCAAATCTGAATCCCAACAGCAAAACACCGAAGGCCATTAGCCTTGAATTGCATGATTGTGTTTTGCGAATTGAGAGAATTCTTCCCTTGCAGATCAAGTCATCACCAAAAACTAGAATTCTCTCAAAATGGTGGTTTTCTCCAAGGAAATCAACAAAATATTCTAAGCGGCTTAGCCACTCATTTGACAATTTCTTGGGCATGAACATACTAACTAGAAAGTAGAAAATTAGTTGTAGAAGTGTGCATATTATAAAAAGATGCGTTGCCATTCGAGCTCCGATCGCACACTGGTCAGCGCAAGCATACTTCTAATTTGCCGCTCAAGTGCTAAGCAAGTGATGATCAAGCATGAAAACTATAATGCCCAATTTCCAATTATTTTTTTCTTAATATTATCAATTTATGTTGGGTTAATTAGAAATATTAATACAATGAAAATTTAAAGGATAATCTAAGAATGGAAGCAGGCTTGGCACCTGATGCACATCTGACGCATGCTCATGCACATTTTGGGCAAGTTGTGCATGCTCGAAGAATGCCCCTGAAGCACTCGAGCATATTTCAGGCATATTATATGGCGCCTGAAGCGTGCCTTCGTGGCACTCAGGCACAAAATTGGCAAATTGTTCAAACCTGCGCCACGCTTGATGCAATGCTCGTGCGCAACTAGGGAATGAACCAACACCTGATGCACACCTGACCGACACTCATGTGCTGATTCACTTATACAAGTGCGCCTGACGCTGTTTTTGAGCATTTTCACAGGAAAAGAAGAGAATGGAGAAAGAAAGAGAAGAGGAAGAAGAGAGGAAAAGAAGAAGGGTGATTTTGAAGCCTCATTTCATCAATTCTATCAGATTTAAGGTTTAATGCAAGTATTTCAAAATCTGATCCTTGGTCTATTTTAGTTTTCCTCTAATTTTGTTTACAATTGGTGATTTTATTGTACATCCATGCTATATTTTACTTCTCCCACTTTGAATACATATGCATGCATGTAATTTTATTGGAGGTTTTGAGATTTCATTTTGGTTTTTGCCTAATATTTGATGAATATTCTGATGGGCTGCTATCTCTTGGGTTTTCTTCCTTTGTATATTGGGTTCTAGGTCAGCTTGTAGACTGCCGTACCCATCAGTATTAAATAACACATTATTTTTAATAACGATGATACTTCAAATTATTATGACATAGTTTAAATTGTTCATTAAATGGACAATACATAATATTTTGTTAAATTATAAAAAACATTGATTGTGACCGAAATGTTATCATTATCAAACAAGATAAATATTAAATAAAAGACCATACTTAAGTTTTTCACATTAATAAATATAATCATATTTTTAAATGCATACGCATAATTTATATTAATTTAATAATTCATGTAAAAAAGTCAGATAACTCAAATGAAAAAAATTTTAAAAAAAAAAACAAATAAATTAAGTTATAAGTTGGATTAAAATTTCATTATATTTTAAACACATATTTAGGAAATAATATTTTCATAATCATACATTCACAAAACATTATTATATATTATTATATAAGTGAGATCAGAAAATTGTAAAAAAAAAAAAAAAACAATTGATTTATAGCTAGTATAAATTCAAGAAAACATCTTTTCGATATTTTTAAAATTTTTCAAAATTTATTTCAAAATTGGAAAATAATTTTCTAAATGAAAAACAGACATATTTGAACACAGTTTTTAAATTTTTTAGTTTTTGAAAAAATTTAAAAAAAAAAACAGCCACAATTTTTCACTTACTAAACAGACTCTAATGTTCTACAATTCAGGAGTCTAATTTAACCATCAAGCAACTAATGAAGTTGCTAGTACAATTATCACCAAGGGTTCAAGCGAGAAAATGTACAGCAAGCAGTGACTATCTATATTTTGCTTCTAGTGAGAAACTGCACATCAAATCTGAAACAGTGTAGAACAAAAGATGATCGTAATAAAGTGGTCCAAAAGATGTTTAATTGTAATTTGAGGTTAGTTGATATATTGCTCCATTTCATGACAATGCTTAATGCATTAAAAACTTTTTTGCATGTGAAATTGCATGTCAGCAACAAGAGTTGATCTCAATTGTATTTCTAATACACAAACAGTAGAACACATCTTCTATTGGTTTGTAAATGGCCATCACAGAAAAAGAAATAGTTTTTAGATCTACAATGCAGCAGAGTCCTCACAGGTTGCAATAATGAGAGCTATTAGATCCCATATGCAACAATATCGATCCAAAATAAATAGACATGAAGGAAGCCAACCTGATGAGGCCGACCATAGGAAGTTTAGCCACTGATCTCTTCAGCAAAGAAAAATATCATGTGTTAGTGTAGACAATAAAATGTGCCTAAAAAATCACTAAGCAGAAAAGAATCTCGTGAAGAGAGTACGAGGGTAATTGTTTAGAAGCAACAAACTCTTCAGAGCAGATCAACAACTGAAGAGTTGACAAACCTTGGCAACAAAGCTGGGAAAGGAAGATGACATGTGATATAAAATATCCAAGTAAGAAACATGATTTGATATAATTGCTCCAGGTCTTTCATGTTCTTCCGCTTGATCTATTTTCTCACTCTGATCAATTAATGAACAAAAAAAATGATCAAAATTTTATTTTCTTCTCCTAGGAAGGGGACAGTTTCTAAAAATATCAAGGTGGCCAACTAGCAGAAAAAATTCAAAAAATAAAAATAATTGCTCAATCAAACAGTTAAGAAATGTTCCTTTTTGCTACAGCTGGAGATGCTAAAACATTAATGGCATTAATCAACATGGATACGCCATATAATTAGCAAACAAATAAACATAGCATAAATCATTCCTGGATAGTTGCAACAAGCCAATCATTTGTACTAAAGTCTAAGCACAGACAGTCTATCGAATTAGACAGTGAGACAAAGAAAAAATATGTATCAAATACAGCCAAAAAATACGATATGACAAAACAAGGATTTTCTTCCAATGATTTGTTTGCACCCATATTGAGTATTTGTCAGAGTAAAATGGCCAACGGAAATCCCAATGATTGTTTGCACCCATATTGAGGCCTTTTTAGACTTAATGGTCCATGAAATATCTCTTGCCTTATCAAATCAAATCACACAAGAAAGAGGAATATTTCAAAGACGAAGATACAAATAATCAAATAGAATCCCAAAACTATGGTAAGTTATATTCCTAGTTATACCGCAATCTTAAGAAGTTCCATCTTTTGGTGGTTGCATGTGTATAGGGTTCAAATAGTTATAGATATTTTTTTGTGTATTTAGGTGAGACCATATCAATTTTGAGTAGACTTAACCATACCAATCAGAGGGGAAAGAAAAAGTCCGTTTGATCCATATGCATATGTGGTGCTTTTTGTAGAGCATATTTTACGATTCAGAAGTTTGGAAAAGGAAATAATGAGCGAAATACAATCAGAATCTATATGATTAAATCAAAATGTCAATCGCCCAAGGCCACAAGCATCGAGTCAAGACAATGTAGATTTAAGGGTAAACAAAGCCTGCAATAAGGCAGTAAAAAGGTGCTTACTCAATACAGAAACTCTAATTTCAATAGTCACATAATAATCCACATCATAGTCTGGAACCACTAACACCTACAAAGGGCGATTCGACAAGCAAAATGAAATTGTGACAATCTCATTGATTTCATAATCATCAAAATCATTACCTTAGTTGTCGATTTATCAACATAATTGAGGTCTCGATAGCTTTCGAGAATCCAATAAAACCCCAAAACAAACAACATAAATCTCGAAAGAAACCTCCCACTGCGAACAATTACTTCTCTCCTCCACCCTCCCATGTGAGCATAGTCCTCCTGCTGATCTTCCCCTCTGTTCGGTGGCGAGAACAGAGTACAGACCCTACAAATCAAGTAATACACAAATAGTATGCTCAACGCAGAGGCAATTCGCATCGGCAGGACCGTAACGAACGCCAGCCCTAGTAAAACTTTCTCCGTCAACGGCAGCGGGCCACGTCCCATGGTGCCGTAGACGTCGCGGCGAATATATGCCGCGTACTTCTTCTCCATCTCCTCCAGCTCGGCGGCGGTTGCAGCGATGGCAGAATTCGTGGAGAGGGAAGAGTCCGATTTAAGGAGTGGTCGTTCGACGTTGGACAATCCATCGTCAATGGGTTCGAGCGGCTGATGATGATGATGATTGTTATCCGAATTTTCGAGGTCTTTGAGCTCAGTTTCCATAGAGATTGCCCTAATTTTGGTGCAGATCGATTTCTTCTACCTGGGTCGATTTAGGGATACTTCCTTAGCCATTGAAGAAAGAGAATGGTTGGTTTTGAAGACAGTGGTGGATTTCTGTTTATATAGATGCGAAAAAAAGTGGGCATGCGTGGTTTTGTGAGCATTGAGGGGGCTGTCGAACGCCGAACCGGGGCCACCTGATCGTCGATCATGATTGGGTAGCATATGCGTATTTAACACGTGATATGATATAGACTATAGACTATTTAATTTTAAATTTAATTGGATGATTGTAACTAAATTTAACGATATAAAATCTCAGCGGTCCATTTTGATTGTTTTAACAGCCGAAAATTTTGTGTACGATAACCCTAGTTTAAACCTCGAATTTTCATCTCTTTCTCCCAAAACTCTGCAACCTCCACTTGTCTCCTTTCCTCTCCAACTTCGATCTCTGGTCTCTGGTGTTTCATTCCAAATCTCCGGTGGCCAACGCTTGAATCTGTCTTCTCTGTCTCTGGCGACGCTCCAAATCCCTAGCGGATACACTATAAACTCTATTCGAGCTATTGCTGCGTTTCTCTACTCATTGGGTAATCTCTAAGGGCTAATTTTCTTTTTCGGGCTACAGTGATCGCTTAACGGGTAATTTCTACGTAATTATTTTATTTTCCTTCTGTTTTTGAATTAATCTGCGAAACCTTTCAAATGCGAGGCATATTCAGGAAAATTGCTATTGTCAGAAAATACTTGGACTTTCGATTACTTATTTAAACAATTAAGTATTCGCAAAGGATGAGAGATTGATTTTTAAGAAATTTGGCAATAAGAAGGTTTTTAGCTTTGTGAAATTAAATTAAATAGCTTTGAATGATCAGATCTTTTATATAAATTCTTGGATGTGTGGTCCGTTTACACGGCTCAGCAGGACGAACGGTGAAGTACAGAGTTGGAATAATCACAACATTAAACAATTCATCTATTTGCTGTTGAAATTTTCAAGGGACGAGAAAAACGAATCGCTATGACCCACTTTTATATTAAGGGAAAATAAAATGAAATCTGAGTCTGTAGAGGTTAAGATGTGGGGAGTGTTGGAATAATATAGTACCACAGTATCCTTTCTTTTCATTTTTATTTGATTCAAAGTCAACTTGGCAGCATAGATGTGGGAAAAAAATTAATGTTTCTTATTATGTCATGATAAATGGAAAATTATATTATTAGTTTGAGCTTGTATAGTCATCAAAATTTCAAATCAGTAGACATAAGTAATATTCATGCATGTGATGCTAATGCAAATCCAACTGTCAAAAGATCTTATAACCGATCTATATAAAACACTGTGCTTAGAAACACTATGGTGAGAATTGGGTTGAGATGGTAAAAAACAATTTTACAGCCTTTCAATTTTTGGAGGGCCCTGCTACTACTAGAAAATATCTAGTGTATATTAGGTAATTTTTCATTATGTTAATATTGTATTTTTAGGTAATATTTTGTATTTTGGCTATATTAGATTGATATATTTTAGGATGGTGTATTTTTTATTTTTGGGTATTTGTTTTTACACCGTTGTATATATATTGTCCCTTGTCCTCCCTTGGTGTGTGTGAAGCGTGTAAAAAGGCTGCTCAGCCATATTAATGCGTTGCCAGAATTTTCTCCATTTTCCAACAACAGCACTCGAGTTTCTTTTGTCCTTCTTCCCTCGTCTTCGCCTTCTTCCCTTGGCCATCGTTTTCTTACATGGTATCAGAGAGGGTTATGGCACACGAAAACGCTTCCGAAAATACATCCAGCATCGACAACCTAGATCTTGCATCCACCCAAAACCTCGCATCCACACAAAACCCAAATCTTGCATTCACACAAAACCTTCTACGATTTCAAAATCTTTCAGATCGATGCAACCCTTTTCGATTGGAAGCCGGCGATAGGCCGGTCGTTACCCTGGTGACCGATTTGCTAACAGTCGACAATTATTCGACTTGGTCCAGAACCATGCGTCGAGCCTTGAGGGCGAAGAACAAACTTCCATTTATTGAAGGTACTATTCCTAAACCCTACGATTCCAACGATCCCCTTTTTGAAGTATGGGGACGATGTAATGACATGGTGGTGTCTTGGATTCAAAACTCCATCAGTCCATCTGTTAAATCCAGTGTTGTCTTTGTGGAGACGCTTCCGAAATTTGGAAGGAGTTGCGTGACCGATTCACCCAACAAAACGGGCCACGCATTTTTCAACTCAAGAAATCCTTGGCAAATCTCTTGCAAGAGCAAGATTCGGTAAGTTTGTATTACGGTAAATTGAAAACAATCTAGGATGAGCTCCTTGTGTACGACCCTCTCCTAGATTGTAACTGTGGCAAAATCAAAGTGCTCATGGAGCGGTATCGGAGGGATTGTGTTATACAATTCTTAATGGGTCTCAATGATTCGTACACTAATGTGAGAGACCAGATTATGTTAATGGATCCTCTTCCCTCTATAAACAAAGTCTTCTCTATTATACAACAGTAAGAACGACAACACTAAATGTTGTCTGTTGTTCATCCTTCAGAAACGATGGCTTTGCTTACAAAACAAGTTTTTAATCACTCTAAAAGTACTGTGAAAAATAATCCAGTGTCTAAGAAAGATAGGCCTTTCTGTGTTCACTGCCGTGTCTCAGGACACACTCTTCAGCAATGTTTTATGGCTGGGAACGCTGAAATACCTATTTGTACTCACTGTAATAAATCGGGTCATATTGCTAATAAGTGTTATCAGCTTCATGGTTTCCCTCCAAATTACAAATTATATGGTAAGTCTGGTACAATAGCTTTTTCGGCCAACCATTCGAGTTTTATTACAGTTTCTGATCACGAGAACAATAAGGATGACAAAGTTGCTTTAACCAAAGCCCAATTCAGGCAACTGATGAACCTGATTCAACCAAAGGACCCGTCTGCCTCTGCTCAAACGGCCAAACAGATCTCCTCTCTGATTGGTGATCAATCCAAAACGGTAACATGACCGGGTATTGAATAGTGTTCTATCCCTTCTACTTGTAACAAAAATAATGTTTGGATATTGGACACCGGGGCCACAGATCACATGATCTGCGACCCCTCTCTGTATCTTTGTCAGAAAATCTCCATTTCCAGTTGTGTGAAATTGCCGGATGGAAGAAAAGTTCCCGTGTCCCACATTGGTGACGTAAAACTGACCCCAAGGATAACACTTGAAAACGTTTTATGTATTCCATCCTTCATATTTAATTTGATTTCAGTAAAGGCCCTTGCTAATTCTGTTCGCTGCTGCATTTTTTCTCTGATATTTGCTTGATTCATGACCTCGCCTCCTGGACAACGATTGGAATGGGTGAAGAGCGAAATGGTTTATACTATCTGCTGAATAAGGATGTTCATCCCAATACTTTGGCTGGCCTTCTCTCCAAAGTTTCGAAGCCCCTTACGACACCTTTTGCTAATTTTGTTTCCATGCCAATTCATTTATGGCATTACAGATTAGGTCACATTTCGCATTCTAGAATTCAATTGATACATGATCCGGTTGTAAAAGAAGCATTACATTCTTTTAATGACAATCCTTGTTCCATTTGCCACATGGCTAAACAACGTCGCTTTCCCTTCACTCCCAGCATTCATAAGTCGCACACACTATTTGCCGTGGTGCATTGTGACTTATGGGGACCCTTCTCCGAAGTATCTTATGATGGGTATAAGTATTTCTTGACTATCGTGGATGATCTTTCAAGAAGTACGTGAATCTACCTTCTGAGACAAAAATCTGACACAAAATTGTGTGCTTAGAAGCTTTTTACAATCTCGTTCCAACACAATTCAATGTCCACATTAAAATTATTCGTTCTAATAATGGGTCCGAATTCAGTCTGGGAGATTTCTACAGTAAAATGGGTGTTATCCACCAACGCAGTTGCGTGGAAACACCACAGCAAAATGGTGTTATTGAATGCAAACACCAACACTTATTAAATGTGGCTAGAGCAATTAGATTTCAAGCAAGACTTCCCTTAAAATTCTGGAGTGACTGTATTCTGACTGCTGCCTATATTATTAATAGAACCCTCACTCCTGTGCTGAACAATAAAACACCATATGAAATTCTTTTTGGAGTCAAACCAAGTTATGATCATCTTCGTGTATTTGGTTGTTTATGTTTCGCTTCCACACTTTCTCACGGGCGAAAGAAATTTGATTCTAAAAGTAGAACCTGTATATTTTTAGGCTATCCCTTTGGTGTTAAAGGTTACAAGCTCCTTGATTTAGACAGCCACACGACCTTTAATTCTAGGGATGTCATCTTCCATGAAACTAATTTTCCTTTCCAACAAGATAACACTGAAACCATCCCTAACATGCAATCTGATAAATTATCCCCTGAAATCGCACAGTATGACCACATGAATCCAACAACCATGTCTACCATAGATACAGATCAACCAACCGCCGAATCCTATAACAATGAAGAACAACCTAACTTAACTCCCGTGCAAGGATCATCAAAAACTGAACAGGAAACTCTTGATAATCATTCACAATCCAGTGTTCCCCCTGATTCAATCACCAACTCACGATCCCCTGTCAAAGAAAAAACTCCCATTCACCGAACTACTAGAACCAGGAAAGCCCCTCAATATCTAAAAGATTTTCATTGTCATCACGCATCTCACACTACGACCACCCAATCAACAGTGCCACGTACCTCTGGGCAACCCTATCCCCTTGAACATTACATATCATATCAAAAATTGTCTCCAACCTACAGTTATTTTTCATCATCCGTCTTCTCACAAACTAAACCACAAACTTATGCTCAAGCATTTTCTGATCCTTATTAGCACAAAGCTATAAATGATGAGTTACATGCCTTAGAATCAAATAAGACCTAGATTGTTACTGACCTACCTCTGGGCAAGAAAGCTATCGGATGTCGCTATATTTTCAAATTAAAACTCAACAATGATGGGAGCATTGAAAGATACAAATGCCGATTAGTGGTAAAAGGATTCACACAACAGGAAGTGGTGGATTACCATGAAACGTTTTCTCCAGTTGCTAAACTTACCACTGTGCGTTGCCTCTTAGCTGTAGCTGCCATAAAAGGATGGCATTTATACTACTTTGATGTCAACAACGCTTTTCTAAATGGAACCTTAAATGAAGAAATCTATATGAAACCACCTCCGGGTTATACCACAGCAAAACCAAACCAGGTATGCAAATTGTCAAAAAGTATATACGGCCTTAAACAAACTTCTAGACAATGGTATTCAAAACTTTCCAGCTCCTTGATCCTTTTCGGCTTCACTCTATCAAAGGCCGATTACAGCTTGTTCACTAAACAAGACAATCAATCCTTTACAACCCTCCTTGTGTATGTTGATGACATCATTGTTGCCAGTAATTATTTGGATACAATAGCTTCTATCAAATTTTTTCTAAACCGCACCTTCAAAATCAAAGACTTAGGTGTTCTTCGATACTTCCTCCGCATAGAAGTTGCTCGATCACAACAGGGCATCCACATCTGTCAAAGAAAGTACACACTCGATATTTTGGCTGACTCTGGCACCATCGGTTGTAAACCTCAGAAACTACCCATGGACCAAAACTTGAAATTAAGTAAGCAAACCGGAGTTGCTCTAGCAGATCCAAGTGTATATCGACGACTCATTAGTCGCCTCCTTTACCTCACCGTTACTCGACTTGACATCGCTTATGCGGTACAAATTTTAAGATAGTTTATGAATCAACCTACCTCGAATCATTTCAATGGTGTACACCAAGTTTTGTGATATTTAAAACTCAACCCTACACAAGGCATATTACTTTCTTCAACATCTACCATTCAACTACGAGCTTTTTGTGATGCAGATTGGACATCCTGTCCAGACACACGTAGATCCATTACCGGTTATTGTGTCTTTCTTGGAAACTCCCTTATTTCTTGGAAATGTAAGAAACAATCCGTTGTTTCCCGCTCCTCTGCTGAAGCAGAATATTGATCAATGGCTGCGACTTGTTGTGAATTATCTTGTATTCGTTATATTTTAACTAATTTGCAGGTTTCACATCCCCATGCAGCATTTTTATATTGTGATAATCAAGCCGCTCTCCACATTGCCGCGAATCCAATCTTCCATGAACGCACCAAATACATCAAGCGGGACTGTCATCTCATTCGTGACAAAATACAAGAAGGACGCATTCGCCCCCATCATGTGACCACCTACAATCAGCTAGCGGACATATTCACCAAGCCACTGCCTTCACATCGTTTGAACTTTCATTTGTCCAAGATGGACATTATAAATATATATGCTCCATCTTACGGGGGACTATTAGAAAATATCTAGTGTATATTAGGTAATTTTTCATTATGTTAATATTGTATTTTTAGGTAGTGTTTTGTATTTTGGCTATATTAGATTGATGTATTTTAGGATGGTGTATTTTTTATTTTTGGGTATTTGTTTTTACACCGTTGTAAACCGTTGTATATATATTGCCCCTCGTCCTCCCTCGATGTGTGTGAAGCGTGTAAAAAGGCTGCTCAGCCATATCAATGCGTTGCTCGAATTTTCTCCATTTTCCAACAACAGCACTCGAGTTTCTTTTGTCCTTCTTCCTTCGTCTTCGTCTTCTTCTCTTGGCCATCGTTTTCTTACAGCTACAAAACAAGCAAAATACACGAAGAAAAGTCTTATAACTATCCCTAGTCCCTCCATAGCAATATTACTAGCTTTATTAGTTGCTTTCTTTTTCTTAGGCTACACCAATGGGATAATAACCCTTTCCTCCGATGAATTATTCTACAAACTCCTATAGATCTTATCCTTTAATTAAATGGCTGACCTTACCACTTAATAATCATGGTCCTTGTATTGCTCGATGCTTACTTTTTGATTATTTATTTTTGCAAGACTTGATTTCTGAAATTTTATGTCAATAGTTTATCATTGTTTGAGCATAATGATTTGTTTAGATTGTTAGTATTGGATTACGAGTTGTTTCCGTGTAGACCCATACCGACTGATAGGCCGTCCAACGGTTTGGACGAGGACACATAGGGCTTATATTGAGATAGAAGATTGCAGTTCACACGCGTGGCAAGCTACTGAGGCTGAGGGGCAACTACGCGTCGTGGCCGAGGGCCGAATGTCAATGTCGAAGGGTGACCGGATTGCCTAATCCGAAAGACAACCGGACTATTGAGTCCGAAGGGAGACCGGACTACAAATGTAAATGGTAGACCGGACTCCCGAGATAGAAGGGCAATAGAACTACTTATATTAAAGAATGACCTACTGTCAGTTCTAATGGCCCACAATAAAAATGTGCGCAAAATTCTATTTAGGATTTATAAAAGAGAGTACGATTGAGAAAAAATTTGTGAAAGTCAAAAATAAAAATTGCTAAATAAAGAAAAGAAGGGGGAAATGCTAAGTCGGTTATGATTTTCAAATAAATTGATATGTGAAAATATTATTTAGCTACATTCGGAGTTTTTTTTATTTTGGTTCAAAATTTCGGTAGATTGAAGTGAAATTTCAGGTATGGGATGTGCATTTAGAGAGGCAGATTCGGGAGAGGAAGGTTTTCAACTAAGGAAAAAATATAAGGAAAAAATATAATATCATTATTCTGTTCAAGCTACATTCTTGTATTTCTTGAGAGTAAAACACAAAATTTCCTTTTTTGTATATTAATATGAACTCGGGAGTTTAAAACAGAATTTCAACCAAAGATTTTCTTTCCTTTTTTTCTGTCCCTTTTCTCTTAAAATTTTTTGTCTTGGGGCTAAAATTGTATTATTATATTAATGCATCTGTTGCTGTTGAATGTTTCAAAACTGAATCTTATGGTGACGAGTTTGCCCATGACATTTGCTGTTGTATTATCAAAATTGTATTATCACATTTGCTGATGAGTTCGCTCACGACGGTGTTACACCATGACATTGCCATGGTGATTTAAAACCATGAATTATAGGTTGTTTTTCCTTCATCATTTTGCTTACAATTGTGAGGCATCTTAGGATAACATAGCAATGCCCAACTGAGTTTTAATTCTTGAAATTCTTCAACTGAGAGCGATAACTTTCACTGTCAAATAAAATAACGTGAGGAAAAAAGTCTGAAGCTTTGTGCATGTAACATGTCATGTCTTCAACATGCATAGGACATTACACGAAAATATGATCCTTGATTTGCATTTGATTTAGTGTTGATTTCCTTTATTTTTAGTTATCAACACTAACATTAGGGTGGGATGAATTTGGTCTTTAATTTGCAGTGAGTGATGACTGATTCAATATTCTTATGTATGACACCATATTTTGAAGGAGTGCATATTGGTGGTTTTAATCATTGTTCGTTGTTTTCTAGGATGTATTTTGTTATGTATGATTCCCAGTTCTGGAATTATGAAAGCTGGAGGAATAGATGGCTATCCTTTGGAGGGCGTTTGCAACTCGTTGCCTCCATCCTCTCTTCTATCCACCTTTCTTGGGGCTTCTCTTTTATTCTTTCCAAATCCGTTTTTAAGGCAATTGATCGCATCTTGAGACAGTTCCTTTGGAACGGGTTTTCTGATGGCAGAGTCAATGCTAAAGTGGCTTGGCATGACATATGTTGCCCTAAAGATGAAGGAGGGCTGGGCATCAAGAACCCGATTGATCGAAATAAGGCTCTTAATCGCAAATTTCTTTGGCGTCTCCTCTCTAAAGATCCGAGTGCTTGGACTTCATGGATATACAAAAATGAATCAAAGATCGGTGCATCTGGACCATCAAAGTGCCGGCATCGGCCCCTTGGAGTTGGCGCAAAATTATGAAGCTTCGGCTTTTTATGCGTGCCTACTCTGTCAAGGACATTGGAGATGGCTCTGATACTTTCCTCTAGCACGATAACTGGCACCCCCTTGGCCCCCTGAGTGAAGTGAGCTCTAACCGAACTCGCTTTGTCTCGGGTCTTCATTGGGATGTGAAGGTTAACGCCATTATCAGGGACAACAGATGGGACTGGCCTAACCCTTTTGACACGGAGGTGTCCCACATTGCTTTGAATATGCCGAACAACCCTCCCTGCAGCATTCAAAAAGACTCTTTGAGATTGACCGGGGCTCGCAACGGCAATTTCTCGACTAAGTCCGCTTACTCTCTCCTCCATCCCCCAAACCTAAGGTTTGTTGGGCTCATCCGTGTGGGGGCCCATTCCATATTCCCTCACACGCGTTTACATTTTGGCTCGCCGTTAAGGGCAAATTGAGTACCATTGACCGACTCCATTACATCCCTAATCTCTCACCCATTTGCACTCTATGCAACTCTGGTAATGAAGATCATGCCCACCTGTTCTTCTCCTGCCCATTCTCTAGAACCTTATGGAATAAAATCCAAAGACATGCTGGTATTCACTGGCCATTCCCTGACTGGCATCAAAATATTTCCTGGGCTGCCTCCCGTTGGAAAGGAAAAAGTCTCCTAGCTGTATTTAAACGCTTGTCTCTGGCTGCCACGGTTTACGTCATTTGGAAGGAGCGCAATAATCGGATTTTCCAAAAATCTCCTCCCCTTGACTCCTCTTGCCTCTTCGCTATGGTGGTCGATGTTGTGAGGCTGAAATTAATGACCATTGCGACTCCAAATAGGGCTGATTATAGGCCGACTCGGATTCGGTGGGGGTTATAAAAAAAAAAGAGCCTCTCCTAGTCATATTTCTGTCCTTGCCTCCTGGTTGCCCTCTGCTGGAGGGCTTTTGTGTTCCTGGTGGTGCTTCTCCCCGTTGTGATTTTGTTTCGCAGGGATGTGTTTGCTTGGGTCGTTCCCTGCTTGCCGGTGTTATTCTCTTTTGGGCTGCCTTCAGTCCTGGTTTTTGTATTTATTTTCTGTTTCCCCCACCTCCCTAAGCTCTGTCTCCCCCTCAAAAAAAAAAAAAAAAAAAAAAAAAATTGTTTAATTTTGGGGTTTTTTGCCTCTTCTATGTCTGGCGCTATAGCTCGGCTCCTCTTTTTCTACTGTGCGCGTGGTGGTGACCTATTGGGTGGCTCGACTTACATCTTGCTGGGTATGAATGTTGGTTTGGTTTGGGCGGGTGGCATCCTGTAAATGTGGATGGATGTGGGGGTGCTATGGTTTTCAAGATGGAGGCCTCCTGAAGCTGATAGTACATATGTCTTGCCCAGTTGGGGCTTGGGGATGTGATGCTGGTTATTGGTGGGGTTGACATTGGTGCAGCACTATGTATACCAGATTTGTGTGGGATTTGTGTGGGATCTGTTGTGTGGTATCTTTATGACTTCTGTGGTCATTATGTTGTGATGGCTAGTTGGCAACGGTCTGCTTTGGTGCTGAAGTGCTCTGTCACATGGTATAGGCGCTGTTTGGATTGTATCTTTAGTCTTTGGGGTTGAAGCTGGTGCCGGTGTTATGGGTTAGCCTACCTTTGGTGGTGCGGTGTGACATGATGTCCGAGTCAAGTAATGCGGACCTTTTGCCATACTGATGTAGTGGATTGAGATGTAATCGGTTTACTAGTTTCTTGGTTTTGAGGAGTCATCTTGCTGGTTTCAATTTGTTGTTACCTTGATGTGTGCTATTTCCACTGTCATGATGGACCTGCCGCCTTTGTTTTTTGGTCTCATTGTTCCTCGTCGGGTTGGTGAGGTTGCAAGTGTGATGGGATGCTTTGCATTCGATCCCGCGGCGATTGATACTTGGGGGCTTTGATGCCGCCGCATTTGGATCAAAAGCTCACTCAATTTGGTTCTCTTTGCTCTTGAAGCTCCCTTAATCGATTCTTAGAATTTGATGAAGTTGACTCTTCTCGATGCCCTTGTTTGGTTCTCTCGAGATGGAACGACTCCGGAATTTTGGGGTGATTTGTTGATTCCCGGTGTCAACTGACTGATTATGGCTTTGAGAATGTTGTTTGTTGGTTGCATACCCGTTCAATGTTGGGTTTTCCGGTTTGCATTGTTACTCGCTTGTACCCGCTCTGTGTGTTTTCATATTTTCTCTACTCATGGGATGTTGGGTGCTGTCTTCTTTGAATCATTAAGTCGGACCATGTTGCACGTGATGATCCGGGTTCTCATTATTGTTTGCGGGTGGCTCTATTAGTTTGGATTGTTCTCGTCCCGCAATTGATGGGTTTTTCTTTGCCGAGCTGGGTGTCTCATCCTGGTTGCTGTCTGCCGCTTGCTGAAGCTTCGGCGCAATCCAATCGGCTAATGGTTGATGCTAGAGCCATTTCTTTGGTGGGAGGCTTTGGAACCTTGGGGGCGTCTTGGTTTCTTTGTTAGAGTTGATCTTGATGATCGACCAAAGAATTGTGTGCCTTGTTGTCGGCTGCAGTGGGTAACGATGTTGAATCTGTCTTCTTGGACCATGCATCCCGCCCGCATTCTTTTAGTTGCCGCAGCTTCATTTCTGGATCGACCGAATCGCTTCACCGGTGTTGCTGATTTTTAATTACGTATTGATGCTGATCATCGGCAAGCGTGATTATGATCTATGCCTTTCCCGATGCAAGCTGCTATTGCTTGGTGAAAATCGCATCTTTGCTGAAATTCGCATTATCTCGCTCGCAACCAGTCGATGATGCTGATTTCAACAGTGAGGGCTTTGGGATATTCTCGCCGCAGGTGGTCCTTGGCGTTGTGGTGCTTTGCACTGTCGACCCGCCCGTGGTCCATGTTGACTTTGTGCATTTGGATGATTCTGTCTTCCGGTTTGGCGTCTTGGAGTATCCCACGCTGCTGCTTGCTATTCTTGAATTGGAGTGGCGGTGCCTTTCTTGTATTTCCATCGTTTCTCGGCTTTCTTTGTGAGGGCATCTAAGCACGTTGCTGTGGTCGATGGCTGTCTTTTTCTTTGTTCTCTGCTGCTATGGGCGATCGGATGTTGTGGTTCCCGCTGTCTTGGTAGTATTTGAGCTTGTTTACGCTTCGTCTATTAGGACAAATTTTATATTCTGTTTGCTGTTAGTCCTTCCCTCTTAGAGGTTTATTTTGAGTCATTCTTTGATGTACGGATGCTCGGGGGTATGCCCTAGCATTTATGTTCTAACTCTAAGTTAGAAAACTTGGAGTTAGAGCATTGCTTTTGTAAATTTTTCTCCCGTTAATCCAAAATACACACTTACTTACCAAAAAAAAAAAAAAAAAAACATAAATTTACAAGAAATCAAGTGGTTGTCATAAGATGGCCATGTGGGTGCATCATCACATTTGAACCATTGATAAATTCTATTGTAGATACATGATGGTTATGAGTTCCCTCTTCAACTTGATCTTGATTGTGAAAATGGCAAATATTTATCTCCTGAAGCTAATAGGAGCATTCGCAACTTTTACGAGCTTCACAGATATGGGTGACATTTGAGGGATCTCTATTCTACTGACTTTTGATATAGACTATTTATTCAATTAAATCAAGCGCATGGTGTGCTCGGATGATACTGGTAATTAATTTGTGGTGTGGTGGATTCACTTTATGAATATATGCTAGTATAAAATTTTTTTTCTCTCTCATCATACTAAAGTTTTATGAGGTATGCCATTAGTTTTATGAGGATTCAATTAATTTTTTGTGTTTTTGCTACTACAAAATCTTATTGTTATTTTATTAGCAGCTGCTGTATCTCAAAATTCTGTTGCACAGGAGAACTCAGTTTCTGCAATGCTGAAAGTTTCAATTTACGACAAGAATAGGAGAAAAATTATGGAGGGGTGTTTAGAATCAACCGTCGATGTTCAAAGGTTTGGATACACAACTGAGGAAAGGGAAAATGCTGTTTAGCCTTTCTGTTGTTCATGATTACAAGAAGAGAATAGCTGATGCAGATGGGGCAGCCGAAGCCCTTGCCGGACGATTGAGGGAAGGGACGTCGAGAGGAAAGAAGGATACAGTTACAGCTCTATTTAATTTATTAACTCATACAGATAATTGTCTGAAAATATAGCTTTGTTATAATGACATTGAAGTTTATATTTATTATTTATATATTTTATTGATTGTAATGATATTCTTTTAATTATTTTGTCTCATGTGTATGAATTGATAAACTATTTCTTTGACAGTAAAAATTAACCTTGTCTTAGTTGATATTAAGTGATATAATTTCTCTTCATTATGTGGGTATTTGTTAATTTATTTTAAGACAATTTAATTTGTTTTTTAATGTAGATACAATTTGTCTATTTTAATAATTTGGCCTCCTCATGCCTTTCAAGCTTAGTCCAATGCCTTAAAACTTATATATTAGGTTACTTAGCCATTGTATCAAATTACTAGTATAATTATTGTGTAATTTAATGAGTAGTATATATATTTTAACAAATAATATTATATATAAATATTTTATTATAAACATGTTTGGGAATCTGGCTATTCATTGGTGTTGGAGCTATTAGCTACAAATTAGTCATCTTGCTTTCTCTGCTGTCATTTGACTGGAATGAAGATTTGTAGGCTATGGGTGCCAGTAGGTTTTGTAAATATAATATAAATATTTATATTACAAGTTGGAAAGATTTTGACCGGTAATATAAAAACTGAAACAGGGCCGAATGAATGCGCTTGAGGTAGCATTTACAAAATTTAATTTCTTTTTATGATAACATAAGTACGATTATGTGTACAATAATTATATATCAGTTTAAAATAAATAATAAATTTTTATATAAGCCAATACGGGGAACTGTTGAATGTAGGGATCAAGCTACTAGGACATATCAACCCGGCCTAAACGGGAAAATGACTGAGAAAGTTGTTGGATTTGGTCACTCATTATGTGATGATTTAACAAATAAAAAGTTATCAGAAGTCACACACGGCTTATGCGGTGTGCTGCAAGCTGGATGCAACAAAAGATCGAGGACAGCCAATGATATCAAAGGCCGAGGACTTTATAACCCGAGGACTTGTGCGGGATATTGTTGGAATGAGCAACTTGGCCGGTTGCCCAAAATGATCAGGATAGCCAAATGGAAGGTTGACAAAATGGCAGGATGCCCATTTTGCCAGGAGTGGCCAAAATACCAGAAATGGGTATTTTGGGCGGATTGGTATTTTGGGCGAAATGGATATTTTTGGCAGATTGGTATTTTGGGTGTAATGAAACAGATCCTATCCTTTAAGGCCCTCCATTAATGACATATAAACACTAACGCCTCAATAATTAAAATATAAAATTTGTAGAAATTTTAGTAGAATTTTCTTTACAATTAGACCAAAACCCAAAATACAACCTATATTAAATGCCTGTACAAACATATAAATGTCCAAAACTCCACAATTTTCAACCCATATTCAACAAACACAGGATCCACATAGGCTATATCATCCATGGCGTTTTCACAATAAATCCTATCCACTATCACACAATTGGAGAGAGATGCCTTTCTAACACCTGCATAAAACCCACACGAGATAGCGGAAGCAAAACTAAATACCTGCGGAAGCATAACAAAAATTCACAGTAATAAACATCTCATAATCTTAACGCATAATAATAATAACTTTATCAAGTGACACTACATAACATAAATTCATATTCTAGTCCCTAGATCCTCGTAGTCCAGCAAAACTCCAAACGCGAGTCCTTTGCCTTGCGCTAGCTAGTCAGGCATTAGCTCGTAGCACTCATCTGGAAGGAAGAAGAAGTAAGAATGAGCTAATAGCTCAACAAGTATATTTATATACAAGGGCCATAAATAATAATAACGAAATTAAGCAGAAAATAGATATATGAACATAAACGGAATACATAAACAGGATCATGATTAAACATAAATAATCATCTTTGTGGACCACGGGCTAGTAGGCCCTCCAGCCAAGGGAGCGAATAATTAAGGATAAATTGTATTCGGTTCACACAATCAAAGGCCTTGGTTCTTATTCATGCATGCATTATTTCATATGTCTTTCTTGTCGTTGGGAACATCATTTATATTCATAATTCATAATTCTTTTCCTCCTTGTACAATGCCCCGAGGACGGCGGTCTTGATTCTTTTCCTCCTTGTACAATGTCCCGAGGACGGCGGACCACGTATTACTCCATGGACGGAGTTATCCTCGATTAACACTGTAACTTCCTAAGGCTTATCAGGAATACCACCTGCTTCACTTAAGCGGCCAGGACACATGGCCAGAGTATCCTCGGGTCTCCATCGCAACATTCATGGCGAGCTAAAGAATGTTACCCCTCATAATATGAATTCGTGGTCCTAGTTTCATGATTTTCTTATTCTTTTGAGAGAGGGTTCCATCAAACTTCTTTCACAACATTTCTCAAATTCCAATGTAGAATCTCCCTCCAATCATTCATGTTCTCATTATCTTGCTTGCGAATTTAAGTATTTTCATAATTTAACTTGCATACGAATATCGAAAGTATAAAGAAGTCTAGGAGTTCTTACCGTTGAAGAACAAATTGACTTTAAGACATTGAGAGCTTTCAGACGGACATAGATTTCTTTCACAACGCATATATCGAAGCTTCTCAATTATTCGATATGGACTTTTACAAACATACATATCATTTGGTTAGCAATTAAACATGAGAAAGTATACAAAATATCGTCCGAAGTCCATCGGTGAATAATACCCGTGAACAGCGCATGGACTTCCCATATTGATTAATTCTCATCAAATTTCGGACTTTCAATGGGTACCTAGTCAGATTCAAGGCATGGATAATTATATCCTAGAGCCATTTATCCATAAGTCCCAATTTAATTGGTTAATTCCTTTGGGTCGTAGGTTTTGGTTCCTTTGTCCGAAAAAGGGTCTAAACTACCAATTCGGGTATAAAATTCACACAATTACTTGCCCATGTCATGGGTGTGACGGAACAGATTTTTTTTTGAATCCGTCATTCATAACACAATTAAAAACCCAAACTAAATCAGTTAGCTACAACCCAGGATCACAAATGTCATCTATGACCCATATACTTTTAATCATAATAAGTATAGCGGAAGTTATTCTAACACTTGCGGAAGCATTTATATTCATTCCAAAATATTCATTTCTGAGTATATAGCCAAAAATATTTAACCATAGAAGTCCATCAAGTCATTACAATAATATTTCTCCAAAATAAGCTTCCGAGGTCTTTAATATCCTTCAGACAAGCTCTAATCATTCCAACTCGTCATGCACAAGCTCTAAAGCTTCATCTGTAATGGGAAAAAATATAAAACAGTGAGTCGAGGCTCAGTAAGGTACATGCATATGAACTGTAAAACGGTTATGCCAAAACGATCTTATAACTATGCAGAATCAGAACGTTTAATCAAAACATCATCTGGAAAAACAGTAATGGCACACCATAGCGATATCAAAACCTCATGCTTCATAAATCAGTACGCTATAGACTGTAAAACAATAAACTGTAAACTTTACTGATGCATGATAAAACTGAAAACAATACTTTATACTGTTCACTGTCATCTTTTTACTGTATATGATTCATTATCATCTTTTTATCAGATAATACTCTATCATCTTTTCACTATACAATATATTTTTGTCTTTTAATGTGACATATTTTAATAATTTCAGACCCTACAAGTGTACCCTACTAGCGGAGGGAGCAAATGATCGAGGATAAATTGTGTTCAGTCCACACAATCCAAGGCCTATCATGTCATATATATCCCATCCTGAGGGATATCTGTACTGTGTGCCACCCGAAGGTCGGCCTATGTCCCTCCTGGCTTAACGTCCTTGAGGATAGGGTGGACCATGAATCGCTCAATGGACAGAGCTATTCTCAATTACCACCGAAAAGTCCTGAGGCATGCCGGAGAACTTATCCGGACTGTAGTCAGTCCCGGGTCCTAAAATAACAGAAACAAAAATATTTCCCTTTTGAAAAGCCATTATCAATAAAGCCGGAGTTCATTTTGATAGAAACTGGAGTTCTCTTTTAACAAAAGCCGGGGTTCTTTTTAATAAAAATCAAAGTTCAAAAGCCGAAGTTCTTTATCGACAAAAGCCGGAGTGCTTTTTCTCAAAAGGACGGCGTGCTCAAAAAGCAGGAGTGTTTTTCACTCAAAATGGATGGAGTGCTTTTCATTAAAATGGACGGAGTGCTTTTCACTTAACAGGACGGAGTGCTTTTTACTAACAGGACGGAGTGCTTTTTACTAACAGGACAGAGTACTTTTTACTCAAGGGGACGGAGTGCGTTTTACTCAAAGGGACGGAGTGCTTTTTACTTAAAGGACGGAGTACTTTTAAAAGCCAAAGTTTCATAAATCCGTAGTACTTTTTACTGAATGTCGGAGTACTTTTAAAACCCGAAGTTCATTTTTCTCAAGGGACGGAGTGCTTTTAAAAGCCGGAGTTTATTTCACATTAAGGCCAGAGTTCATTTTAAGGCCGGAGTTCTTTTTCCAACAAAAGGACGGAGTTCTTTTTCTCAGAGGACGGAGCTTATTTTCTCAAAGACCGGAGTTCATTTTCTCAAAGGAAGAAGCTCATTTTCTATACAAAGCCGGAGTTCATTTTAAATTGACGCCGAAGTTCAAAAAGCCGGAGTTCTTTTAATATGTTGGAAACCGAGTTCATTTTACATATATAGGAATCCGAGTTCAATTTTCATGTAGCCAAATTCACTTTACAATGCAGAAGGTCGATATTTAATGCAGAAAGCAGGAACTTTAAAACAGAGTACACGTGCAGTAAAGTATGAACTTCAAAACAGAGTCGAGTATACTTGCAATATTCTTAAAAATAGAACTTAAAGAGCAGCGTCCGAAGTAATTTGCAATGAACTTTAAAAACAGCGTCCGAAGTAACTTGCAATATTCTTAAAGCATGAATTTAAAGGGTATCGTTCGAAGTACACTTGCAATATTTTTAAACATGAGCTTAAAAATAGCGTTCGAGGTACACTTGTAATATTCTTAAAGCATGTACTTAAAAACAGCGTCCGAGGTACACTTTCCTGAGAGTTGATTGCCTAAGTTTTACCGTCTTGAAGCTTTTTCCCCTTCACTCTCTTCCTTCTGCTAGCATTTGCCTTTTTTGCTTCAACCAACCGATGCTGGGTTTTTATAGAGGAGGGGTTTGGTGGGGTAAGTTACTTACTCCCGTACTTGTTCACAGACGATAGGTGGGAGTAATTAGATTAGTTTACCTACTCCATTTGGTCGCCGCCTAGTTGGATTCTAATTAAGTAGTAAAGTTTACTTTTGTCTTTAGTTACCATTAGTTTATCCGGTCAACTTCTTGGTCAATATTTCTAATTAAGCCGAGTTCAAATACATGCAGTGCCGGTTTCAATTTTTGTAAACCTTTCAAGAAATCCGGTCAACTCTTCAATTCCGGTCAACATCTTCAAATCCGATTAACTCTTCGAATCCGGTCAATATCTTCGAATCCGGTCAACTCTTCAAATTCAGTCAAATTTTACTTCGGCCTCTTGCACTTCCATGAAGTGGTTCGGCCTTCCAGTGTCACAAGGCCACTCCGATTTTCAGTAGCAGTATTTTATTCCGAATCTAAGCCTTCTTGATTTCGGGATCTCACAATGGGTAACAATTATGTAAGGCTAATTCATGCATTAAACCCAATATAATTGATCAAACATGGTCCGGACGCCCCTTAGGGTCCTAACGAACGAATTTTTACCAAAAATACCCAATAAGATATCCAATCAATAAATTAACTTACCCAAGTCATGCATAATCTATTCTAGTCCCAAATATATCAAAAGCCCCAAAAATTTAAGGGTAAAATGGGCTCAGGCGCTGGTGAACAGTACCCGCGCGGAACCTAGGGTTTTCAGATCGCAATACACCACTCTAAACTTGGTATGTGGATATGATTTTGATGTATTATTATATTTAGATTATGGGCAACACAATAGATAAATTTATTCAAGTATCAGAACGAGGATACCCGAAGGGAACGGAATAAAAGTGCATGAAATTGAAAAGGGAGAGTATGAGTACACTTGCCTTGACCCAATCTACAACTTTTCTAACTAGCTCGAGCTCGGAATCGGACCCGAAAGCCTCTATTTTCTCCTCTTCTCCTTAACATGATTCCTCCTCTCGCCGGGCTCCTGCGGTCGCTGCCGTTACTCCACCGTAACACCCAGCCGGCCACCGCCATGCACGGCCGCCACTGACTCGTGCTCCGCCGACGCCGATGCCGTTCTCCTCCTCTCTCTCCGCCGCCGACTCGAAGGTTCCACCGACTTTGAGCTTCGATTATAAAATGGGGAGGGGAGGAGAGAGAGAAGATAAACATGAACGGCAAAAGCAGGAAGGAGAAAGGGCAGAGAAAATGAAGGATAATAGAAAAGAGGAAATGAAGAATTTTTCCGCCACATCCGATCCGACTAGAATAAGAAAATCAGTTAATCATGTTAAGATAAGTGTACTACGAACTCCCTCTTTGTTTATTGTTGCCTTTTGCTATCTCTAAAAAGGGTATTCTTGTTCTAATATCTTCTCCCACTAAGATTAATGCATGATTTCCATATTTTTCTAGATTAGGTGAAAAGATTTCATGCTTAAGTGAAAATATCATGATTAATGTGATGTTTGACATGTATCTTGTGATCGATCTGTGTCCGAACCAAACCCTAGCTCAAGAATGAGAGTAGGGTATTTGTATATCTCGAGATATAAGGAGGAAACACTATGTGATAAGTTATGACATGTATGTGGGCCATTCGGACATGTTTCTTCCGAAAAGTCGTAGTATGTTACGCCATCCGACATTATCCAGAGCTCTCAGCCTGTTTGATGGCTACGACCCAGAGCTCACCGGCATGCCAATAGTATATCTGTAGCATCCTGAAATATTTTTATCCGATTAAATTAGGATTATTGGTTATTTTGGGTAATTTTAGGTAATTCAGGCGTGAAAAAATTAATTAAATATTATAAAATTTTAGAGAATAATTAGATCTGATGAGTCGGCGTTCAAAGTGTGCCCGTTCAATCGCTCAAATATCGATTTGTGTTTTGTGATTTAAAGAAAAATGAATAATATATATATATATATATATATAACGTATAATAATAATAATCATAATAATAATAATAACATAAAAATAGACGAAGAAATGAGGCAGCAGGGGGGCTTGTGGGAAGGAGGGTTTTGCGAGAGAGAGAGAGGAAGGCAGCGCTGGGGGAGGCAGCCCAGAGGTCGGCAGCAGCCGGTGATGGCCATGCGGCAATGACCAACTGGCGCAGCTGAGGTGGAATAGCAGCAGCAACTATGGAAGCCGGCGTGGAGGGAGGAGCCATGCGAAGGAAGAGAGGAGGAAATGGAGGTCCCCAAATTCAATTTTGACTTCAAGTTAGTTGGAAAAGTTGTAGATCGGGTCGATGCATGTGCACTCATACTTTCCATTTTTGTTTATATGTACGTTCATTTCGGCCGGCATTGTTCACCCACGCCCCGGGTGGTATCGGTTTTTAATTTTTGGGATTTTTACTTAAATTTGCTCTAGAATATTATTACCCATGACCCTAACATGAAAATACTTCGATTTCGTATCCGATTTGTGAGATTTAGGTGGATTTTTGGACCTGGCACTGTTCACCCATGCCCTGGACCAAATTTACCAATTATTTTAGAAATTATGCATACATTGGCATTAGGTAATTGTTACCCATGACTTGAGCGTGCAAATATATGAATTTCGTATCCAGTTTCATGGTTTTGACCGGTTTTTGAACATGGGACCCTAAACCTATGCCCCGGATGTTTCCACCAATTAAATCGGGATTTATTCATAAATTAGCTTTAGAGCATGGTGACCACATGTTGAATATGTTAAATTATTAATTGGGGTGCCTGAATTGATGATTTTATATGGTTTATGGCTCACCGGAATCCTAACCCGTATTCCCTTTGAGTTTTATCCGAATTAATCATAATTTATGCATGTTTTTGTTTCGGAAATTATGTTGCATGTTTTTGAAAGTTATTTGATGTTCGGACGAGCTAAAGTTGCTTTTGGCTTGCAACGGTAAGAATTTTCTATATCTTCCAAACTTTATGATAAATCATACACGTATCGTAAATATATTAATCTGAAATATTTCAAAAATCATGCTATGAACTAATTGTCAAGAAGTATCGATCGAAAATTTTAAAAATTCTTGTCCGTGCAATATTGAAAGGAAATCTTAAATTTTCCTAAAGCTACAAAGGAAATTATGTATGGAATCAAGAACACGTGAGAAAACAAACTCACAAGCAATATGAAAATCTGTATCGAAATGTTAAGCTTCAAAGAAGAATTATGCATGAACTATGATCGCGTGAGGACCCAAGCTCACGAAAATATAAAAATTTGTGTCGAAATACGGCTATAGAAATAAGAATATGAAATTGTATGATGAATGAAAAATGATAAGAAAAGGGGATATTCTGCACTTTAGTTATGGGCTTTGATCACGGGCTTCACCCACGGACCTTAGCTATGGGCTTTGGCCTCGGGTTTTGGCCACAGACCTTAGCTATGGGTTTTAGCCACGGGTTTCGCCCACGGGCTTTAGCTATCGGTTTTGGTCACAGTTTTCGGCCACGGACTTTAACTATGGGCTTTGGTTACGGGTTTCGGCTACGGACCTTAGCTACGGATTTCAGTCACGGGTTTTGGCCACGGACCTTAGCTATGGGCTTCGTCTATGGATCATTTTCCTGGAGTGAGAACTAGTGTCGATTTAGGGTTAAGAGTAGAATTCCCTAGGAAAATAAGAAGTTAAAAACAAGTTTTCTGCATGGTCTGATAAGATAAGGAATCTAAAACGAAACAAAGAGATCGAATGACATTATGAAGGTTTTACCTTTATGCATGTCATGGGATTTATTAATTGTCATTCTTTTCTGCACATGTTCATATATATGTCGTTATGTTTTGAATATGAAGTTGCATGTTTCTCAATATTTTTATGTGCCTTGCTGAGCTTTAACTCATCCTTACTGTTTTCCTCCATCCAAATGAGTATGAGTTGTACCCGTTGAGGCAAGGTAGAAGACTTGAGTCGGCTAGGCTCAAAGACGATGAAGATGACTTTATGGACTTAGTTATATAGTTTTATATCTGCTGATGGGATATTTTGTATTTTTTATGCCTTTTGTTCATAGATGTATGCGTATAATGATATTGATGATAAGAAAATGTCCATAGTATAGTTTTCGCTGTATTGATGAGTGTATATACATCCGCAGGTACTTATGGTTAGTTTGGATACTTAGTAGCATCTATTATGAGCTAACGTCGTACTGGAGTTATGACGTTGGTGCCATGTGAAATATTGTGATGTTTGGATCCTGTATGATGTTGATGGATATGTTGTAGTAGAGGTTGTGGTTTCCTTTGGGTCCCTTGTTGGGATGTTTTGTAGATTGTATATATTGTACAGAATATTTACAGGTTTTGTATTTGGCCGACGTTCGTATTAGCGTCAAAATTTTGTTAGATTTTCGGAAGAAAATATGAGACATCGCAAATGGTATCAGAGAAATGAGATACCTTAGGATTGATCGATCAAAAAATGGAAGCATAGGCTTAAATTTCTGTTGGGATAGGCCGGGATAGCTAAGGCAACTAGGATGCTTAGGAAATTAATCCTTAGGCTAGGTTTGAATTTTCTTAAACTACTGATAACCCCTTCTCTTAACTTAATTTCTTAAGGTTTATAATGTTGTGCTTACTTTTGGTTATAGGATCTAAGATGGGCAGTAGGAGGAATCGAGGAAATAATCGTGGTGGAATTAGTACTCCCCACGATAGGGAGGCTGCTTATGTGAATGTATTGGAGAGAATGACAAATGTGGTGGAATCTGTGGAGTAGAGACATATGGCTCCAGTCCTTGTACCCGAGCCAGCTCCGGCAAATCCTGCTCTGATAATGTATGATAGATTTACAGCGGAGCGAGCACCGAAATTAATAGGTAAGCCTGATCCAACAAAAGCAGATATTTGGCTTAAACGGATGAAGAAAACTTTTACTGTGATTCGGTGTATCGATCAGGAGAAAGTTACTTTCGCAGTATACAAGTTAGAGGGTAAGGCTAATAGTTGGTGTGTGACGGACCAGATTATTCTCCATTGAATAACCTCCGTCAAAGGCAACACAACCCTAAGCCCATAATTAAACTATGGACTTCTATAGAAAATCCGGCAGAGTTTCCTCTGCAACTGGATAAAAACCGAAATACAACCTGTTAAATATCATCCTGTATAAGCACACATCTATCAAAAGGTTTACACACAAAGCCTACAACACGCCACACAAGATCACAATCTGCCATATCATCCATGGCTCCAATACAGTACACCTATCTACTATACTAGATTTAGAGATATGCCATCTAATATGAAACAAAATTCATAACTTCAATACAGACGCGGAAGCATACTAGATCATTATAAATGCGAAAACATAACAAAACCATAGAACGATAACTATAACGGGCCACGCTCAACCCTGAGTGGCCGTCCGCAATCCGATCCAACTCTGAGTCCAAATCATTCACGCACTCGCCGTCCAGCCAATCTCATTAAGCAAGCCTCTCTCCTTGCTCTATCTATCTGGCGTCAGCTAAGTGTTCTCATCTGAAAGGAAAATAATAATAGCAAGAGTGAGCTAACAGCTCAGCAAGTATAATCATAATCACATCTCCAAGACATATTCAAGAACTGAACAGGGGAGGGAATACAAGTACTCTCCATAATCAAGAAATAGGAGAGGGAACAGGAACAACTGGGATCACTTGATTCCTACCATTCTCACGATTACACTGATTGGTCACCATTCGGATTCATTTGATTCTCACGGTTTTCATGATTACATCTTGGATCACGGGATTCACATGGTTCACATCTTGAACATTATTCATTTTTGATATTACATCATCTTTGCGGACCCCGGCTAGTAGACCGTACTAACCAACGATGCGAGAGAACGAGAACAGGAATGTGTTCGCTACACATTCTAAAGCCACGGCTACTATTTTAGGTCGGTAGCACACGACCCTCGGTTTCATCCATGCAACAATCATCACAGACGACTACATCTCAATATGTAGTGTCGACAGACACACCCCACACCCCCGGGGTCCAGGGCAATCCTCGTTCTTCCACAGTAGTTTCCTAAAGCGTACCACAGACATCACCCGCTCCCACGAGCGGCCGGAATACATGGCCAAGTATTCCTCGGGTTCACACCGCGATGGACATGGTATACTAAAGAATACTACCCATACGACTCACGGTCCTAGTTTCAAGATTAGGTTCAACACTTGGAGAGGGAAATCTACATTTGCCACACACAATCAAATCTCGGGAAATCTCATTCCCATCACAATCATCTCCAACCGGGAGATTACATCATCAAACACATCTCCATCAAGGAGATCATATCATCACAAGCACAATGTGGACTCTCTTCCATTCACGTCACTGTTCACAATATCCAATGGGACTCAATTCCCTTAATCCACAACAAAATACCATAGGTTCAATTCAACTTTCTGCAGGATCCAATTCCCTTAATCACAAGAATCAATCCATGTTCACGAGAGAGATTAGATTCATACCTTCAATGATCACATATCAATTTGGAACCTTCGGGACTCCTCCCTTGCCTCCATGACACGGATACACGTTCGGAGCTTACTCTTACGTTTAACATTTAAACGTTACTTTCAATACTATTATGGGGGAATATTCTTTGCATTTCTCATTTCATTTCAGGTGAACAATAACAGATTTCCTTTTGAACACCCGGACGCCGTACACGGTTCGATACTTGGAAATCGGACGACCGGTGGATTCGTACACACACTTGATACACGGGATTTCACATTTGGGTTCGATTTAACTTAACACGAGGGTGGAAGCATGCACTTCTCATTCATTTTCGGATGAACGGTAACGGAGAACTCTTAAGGCTCCCGGATGCCACGAACGGGTCAAATCTTACGGGATCCGGCATCCGGTCGATATTTACATACAATTTGGATGCGGGGATTCATATTCTAGGGTCATTTTAACATTCCACGAAGGCGACAACATGGAATTCCCACTTTTGGTCTCGGGTGAACAATAACAGCGCCCGTTTAGAGGGCTCGGACGCCACGAACGGGTCAAAACGTGCAAAATCGAACCCGCGGCCAACATATATACATCATTGGGACGTGGGGATTCACATTCTAGGGTCAATTTCATGATACAAGGGCGGGAAACGGGAAATCTCCAATTTTTCGTGGGTTAGGGTTTCAGTGAAACCAAATCGGGCGAATCGGACACGATCCGAGCAACTAACTACATTTTCCTTAGCCCATACTCACGGGTTTCAAGATTCTAACGTTCACCGTGGGTATCGACACAAAATACCCAAAGAAAATACATAAAACATCAAAAGAGAACGAGAAGTAGGTATGAGAACACTTGCCTCGATGCGTGCTTTCACTTTTATACCTGGCTCTCGGACGAAAATCGGACTCCCGTGCTCGATCTCCCTTCTTCTCTCTCTAAAACCGCACTCACTCTCTCTCTAAAAAACCCTCGGTAGACTAAAAAATGAGGGAGAAAGACGCACGGTGCGTATTTATATTACGCGCACTGCTCGAGCTGCGCTCGAGCGGGCAGCGAGCGGCCGCGCCACGGGTTGTCCGCCGCTCGAGTCGCTTCTGGTTTTTTGGCTTCATAGGAGGGCTCGAGCGCCCAGAGGGCGCCGGTCTGAGCCGCGGCAAGCCAGCAGCAAGCCAACGTCGCGTTTTCGCCGTTCGGGACCCGTTTTGACCCTTCTAACCCAATCTTTCACATCCTTGGACCTTGTCCTTGATTATATAACCTTAATAAGCCATGATTATCATACTTTAAAACCCGAAATCGTATTTACAAAGTTACATAACTCAGCTTACAGTTTTCGTTCCTGATTTCCCGATTTTTGGCTCTTTGAGCTGTTCATCCGATTCCTCTCATACCTTTTGACCATGATACACCTATATTAACTTAATTGCCTTCTAATTATTATCTCCTTAACTCAGAACCTCACATGGTGGAGTATGAAGAAGAGAGCATTTGGAGTGCCTGATGATGCGATTATATGGAAGATGTTTGAGGATACTTTCATGAAAAAATATTTTTCGTCCAGTCTCTCATATAAGGAGTAAGAGTTCATGTGGCAGAGATAGGGGAGTATGTCTGTGACGGAATATGATACAAAGTTCACAGAATTGCCCCAATTTTCACCCTATTTCGTGGAAAACGAGTTGAGGAAAGCGAAGAAATTCTAGTAAGGACTAAGGGATGATATCAGAGGACAATTATCAACCCACAAGCTCCAAACCTATGTCGATATTCTGGATAAGGTAATGCTATATGAGAAGGAGGTGGAGACTCAGAATATTTTTTACAAAGAGGGTAGCTTGCCGGGCTAATTTCAGTACTGGATCTAATGTAAAACCCTCTGAGCCGTCTAAGAAAGCAAGAACAGTAGATGTAGGGAAGAGTGTTACTGAGGTTTTATTGATAACTAGCACTCAGGTATCAACTGCTAAGTGTGCATATTGTGGGAGGAAGTACACGGAGAAACATTGGTATAAAGCAATAGGAGCGTGCTATAATTATGAAAAGTTAGGTCACCTGATGAAAGATTACCCGTTACCAAAAAAGTCAGAAGTAAAGAAGTCAGCTGTTGCGGTTAGGGCATTTGCGGTGACGATACGAGACCTTGAGACACCCCCCAAAGGCGGATGGAGGTATTTCCTTACTTGTGAAATTTTAATTTCTATCTTAATTGATTTAGGAGTTATGTATTCTCTAAATTTTTCCATGAAATGTGTGGTATGCCCCTATTATCTCAAAGATTCTTGATTGTTCTATGATTGCATTATGTGTTATTTGTGAATTTTGTGGAGTATGGATAACTAGTAATTGAATAAAAAATTGAGGAGACGATGGGTTGTGTATTGTTGGAAGGTGAAAATATTCGGTTAATTGATCAACATAGTAGATAAGAGGAATAGGTGATTTGGAGATGAGATAAAATCGACATTATCTCTACGAAATATGTATGAAATTAAATGAGCATTGTTTGGGTATTGTTAAGAATACTATGAGACTTTTGAAAAGTAAGATTTACTAATACTCTTTAGGAAGATTGGGATTCAGTTAGTCCGCATCAATAGGAAATCACCCACAAGTAAAGTGGGGGAGAAATTCATGGGATAAAATTGTTCCGCCCATAATTGGAATGGTGTGATGAGGCCATTGCCTTGAGGAATTGTGGATAATATTTTTGAAAGAAATTAGTATTTTGAGGAGCTAAGAGTAGGAGCTGATGTGATGTCCTATATCGGATAGGGAGGGGAACGAAGCATGTCTTATAAGGGAGTGGATACCTCTCCCTTGTGGATGCGTTTTGGGGGCGGTGGAGGCCGTCTGTAATGAACAAAACCATGCGCCTGTGTGGTAAAGCGGACAATATTCACAAGCAGGTACTCGGGGACGTTACAAATGGTATTAGAGACGGGGCCCGATTCGGTGTGCCAGCGCGGATGTTGGGCTCCCAAGGAGGGTGGACTGTGATGTCTCACATCGGATGGGGAGGGAAATGAAGCATGTCATATAAGGGCGTAGATACCTCAACCTTGTGAATGTGTTTTGGGGGCGGTGGAGGCCGTATGCCAGGAGCAAAACCGTGTACCTGTGTGACAAAGCGGACAATATTCATAAGCGGGTGCTCGGAGACGTTACAATATGACGATCCAAGCTCGGATCCCTAAACTCGACCCGGACAGTCACGGTAAAAATCTCGAATCATCCGAAATCATAACTTATTCGTCATCAATGAACTCAACATCATTAAAAACATCATTACTGAACCTCATAAATGTATCATTAATTCAATATCCATAAGAGTAGTAATAAATAACTTCAATAATATCGATGTCTCAAAAGATCAAACTTCATATATAAGATATCTGATAAATATCTAAAGATTAATAAATAACAAAAAGTCTTAGATCTTTATCATAAGAGTCTCAAACTCTGATATTATCTCTATCTTGTGGCTACCCAAAAGTCACGTGATCTTTTTTATCTTGATATTAACCTGTCTAATTTAGAGCCAATAAAACACAAGGGTGAGCCGAATGCCCAGCAAGTAAATATAATCAACAACAGAGGAGTATAATTAAGCATCCCAGATAATAACACAATGAATAATATCAATAATAGCAAGTAATATATATCAACCAATGTCCGAGACTCAATAATATGTCGTGTCCACGACCCGAAGGCCACGTGAACTGCTAAGTATCAAGGAAGCAACATGAATTCCATCGAATCCGATCATCAACTCAATACGAGGTCACAACAGTATGAATGACAGAAGTCTCCATGGACATTATTCTACCATAGTGAACCAAAGGCTACGTATTTACTCCCCCAATGGCTGGGTAATGTAACAAAGTTATCCATGATATCCAACTACCCATTCAATCCTTCTAGAGACTGTACCAGTAGCATGTCGATATTACTTCTGATACCCCTCGCCAATGATATCCCAGATATCATCATTTACGATGGTCACTAGGTTATAAGTATCCCTCTTGACTCACTGTACGAGATAACAAGAATTTAATTATCAGCTTAATTTGAAGTCACGATTGTACGAGATAACAAGAATCTCATTGGATCTTATTCTACCATAGTGAACCAAAGGCCGTGTATTTACGCATCCAACGGCTGGATAATACAACAAGGTTATCCATGGTATCCAACTACCTTTACAGTCCTCCCCGAGGTTGTACCCGTACCATGTCGATACCACCCGTGATACCCCTCGCCGAATGATATTCCAGATATCATCATCTACGATAGTCACTAGGTTATAAGTATCCTTCCTTAATATTAACGACCCTAACCTCTGAAATGGAATCGGTATATGAAAAATATAGACTACTCTACAGTTCTACGGACTCCCATACGCCCGGTTACTATAGAGTCTTTATACACTCTCCTTTAGTTATCCATAATGGAATTAGTATCAGAAAGGTGTAGACCATACCAAGGTTCCGTAACTTCCCATTTGACTCGATACCTTAATATTTTCATACGCTATCATCAACTTGGCTATAGAGTGCCAATAAATGTACGCACGCCAACAAGGTTAACGCAAAGAATAATTTTACCAGATTTTATCAATAAAATACAGGAATAATCACGTAATTGATTAATATTATTTCAAGTATACCAAATGCACATGGATAAATTATATACACATGTTCTACCACTAACATATATAAATTTACTTCCAACTATTCCAATCCATATATATATATATATAACTATATTTATATATATGTATACACCCATAAACACAAACACACACACATGTACATATAACTATACCATCCCGTATATATATATATATAAACCTTTCTACAATGAATATACCAATATACATATATATAGATATATCTACATATCTATACACACACAGACCAACACACACAACACTCATGAACACACACTCTCACGCAGTAGCAACGCCACCCTTCCTTGTTCTCACTGCCTACGGCTTCGCATAGCCCTGCACACACACGGCAACACACGTACACACACACACCCGCACACACTCAACACACCCACACACAGCTACACACACATATACATCCACACATACAAACACACACACGCACCCGCAACTCACATACACATAAATATTTACACATACATCCTCGTATACGTATATACATATTCCAATCCTCAAGCAGTCCCCTTCAGCCAATGGCCGAACGCCTCAATCAAGCACGGAGCTTCCTCTGTCTCTTTTTCACGGTTCAATACCACTGAATACTCATACATGAACCCAATTTCCAACATCTCACACTCACGGCTACACCACATACACACACACCACGCTGCCCACCCATAGTTACACACACACACAACCGAGCGAGAAACAAAGCACGATGCTCTATTTCCACGACGGCACCAAAATCCCGAAAATCAAGGGTACAACAAACCAAATCAATTCTTCATGGTTCCATTAGACAATTTACCCAGCTACAATTTATCATTGATTCTAAAGGGTTGGTTGATTCCTCACAGAGTCGAAACTCTGCCTTCGAGTTTCCCCACGTTTGTAACCCTCGATATTTGACAGTTTTTCACTCAATCAAAGCGTGAAATCAGAGCATTAGCATCAATAGGAATGAAGGAAGGATCAAGTTTGTGAGGAGAAAATTTTACTTGCGAAGATGGAAGATTACTTGCCTTAATTTTGTGATCGACGGCAGCGGTTCCACTTCATTCTTCTCCTTCTGGTTCCTCCCCTCTTCCCAAACCCTAATGCTGTCTTAAATAATGGGAACGCCAGTTAGGGTTTTCTCTGAAACCTTCCTCCTTCGCCACTGCCACACGCGCACTGTTCCTTTCTTCTCTCTTCTTCTTTCCCTCTTCTTCCTCCCTCCTTTCCTTTTCTCTTCTCTCTTTCCTTTCATTTTCTCTCTTTTTCTTTTCTTTTCCTTTTCTTTTCTTTCCTTTTTTTCTTTTCCCTTTTCTTTTCTTTCATGTCTTCACCTTTTTCTTTCATTTCCTTCGTTATTATTGTTATTGTTATTATTATTATTATTATTATTATTTACTTATTATTATTATATATTAATATATATATATAATTATTTATCATTTTTTTATTTATTAATTTTATATTACTTTATTATTATCACTGACTATAATTAATAATATTTATTATTATTTATATTTATTACTATTATTAAAGATATTAATTATCTTATCACCCTTACCATAATATTTAAACTTTTAATCATATATATATTTTTTATTTTATTTTCAGTCAATAAATTTTAATACACTAAGATTATCTAATATTAATTCATTTAGGTTGGTTTGTAATTAATTTAATCTAACTCACTAACTAATCTAAATTTAAGTTAATAGTCTAAATATTTAAACCTAAAAGTAATTAAAAATAATTATTAAAACTTAATTTATCAATGTTATTTTTTTAAAATAATAAAAAATATTTGGGATATTAAAGCTGAAATAGGTGGACCTCGAAAGATAAATGTTAAGATCAATGGTTGATATTGGAAGTCCCCAGCTATGAATTTGTAGAATTTCTCTGGAAATGACCATGATCTAATAATTTCAAGGATTAAAGTAGTTGTGTTGTGATGAGGAGGTAACCTTAGGAAATTGCAAGTAGATTAATCTGCTAAAAAATTACAAAGATAGGCCTTGATATTATTAGGGAAGTGAACTTAATATGGGCAAATGAAGTTAGGAATCTCGAACTTCATATGCCATTGGTACTTCATAAGAAATATGAAATGATCGATTGTGAGCGTATTTGAATGCTTGAGAAATAGGATATCGTACTCCTCAGTTAGGAAATAGAAAACGTATTTAAAATGTTAGTACTATGAAATTTTAAAGTAAGAAATCCTTATGGTTTGTTTCGGGATAAAAGACGATCCACTCATTATAGCTTTGGAAGTGGTGTTCAAGTTTAATTCATTCTCTCATCGGTACGCCAATAAGATCTGAGGTTACTTAGCATTTAGACCTTGAGAATTGAGATAGTTAAGTGTTAGGATCTTGAGATCTTGGGTAATGATCAAACATTAAACCAAACCCTCAATGATAGTATGATTATGGTTTTTAGTTTTAATGTGGTATAAGGTTCGGTAAAAATTCTTTTCATGGCACGAATATCTTGAGATCAGAATAATTAAGGCCATCGCATTAATTGGGTGTCCCAGAATAAGAAATATGTGTTTCTTGAAAATATCGGTTTGATGACATACCAACGAATGAGGAGGATATAAAATATACTACCTTGAAAATTTAATTATGATTTGAAGTTCATATTGAAATCTTAGTGGAGCTTGATGAAAGAGACTGGCTGTTAGGTTATATTCGTTATGGTGGAAATAGTAATCGAATGATTGAAAGTTGGATGATTTGATCAGAGTGCGCAATAGAAATAATCAGATAATTAGTCCCTATATGTTAAGATCTAATTTTAAAATTTGAAAAGAATGCTCCAAATTTGAGGCTTAGCATAGATAGAAGTGTGGGATTTACAATTTGTTTGATATTTAAAATCAAATCGGGAAAATAGTTTATGAATTGGGTTTGTTTTTGGGTTTGATGAATTTAGATGAGTATAGAACAAATCAGATACCAAAGATCAAGGTGATTCAAATGCTTAGGATTTCTTAGGATAATCATTTAATTGAAATGATTTGGAAACGTTAGGAAATTTCCTTCGATTAAGAAAATTTCAGAGTTCATCAAATTTTGAGGACGAAATTTCTATAAGTGAGGGAGAATGTAACATCCTAAAATATTTTTATCCGATTAAATTGAGATTATTTATTATTTTGTATAATTTTGGATAATTCAGGCGTGAGAAAAATTAATTAAATATTATAAAATTTTAGAGAATAATTGAATCTGATAGGTAGGCATTCGAAGTGCGCTGTTCGGTAGTCCAAATATCGATTTGGACTTTTATGATTTAAAGAAAATTGGATATATATATATATATATATATATAATAATAATAATAATAATAATAATAACAGACGAAAAAAGGTGGCGGTTGGGGGGCTTGTGGGAAGGAGGGTTTCGCGAGAGAGAGAGAGAGGGGAAGGCGGCGCCGGGGGAGGCAGTGCGAAGGTCGGCGGCGGCCGGTGATGGCCGTGCGGCAATGGCAGGCTGGCGCGGCTGGGTGGAGCAACAATAGTAGCTGCGGAGGCTAGCATGGAGGGAGGAGCCACGCGAAGGAAGAGAGGAGGAAACTGATGTCCTGGAGTCCAATTTCGACTTCGAGGTAGTTGAAAAAGTTATAAATCGGGTTGAGATAGGTGCACTCATACTCTCCATTTTCGTTTATATGTACGTTCATTTCGGCCGACACTGTTCACCCATACCCCGGGTGATTTCGGTTTCTAATATTTGGGGCTTTTGCTTAAATTTGCTCTAGAATATTATTATCCATGACCCTAGTATGAAAATATTTCAATTTCGTGTCCGATTTGTGAGACACTGTTCACCCGTCCCCTGGACCGAATTTACCCATTATTTTGGAAATTATGCATAAATTGGCATTAGGTAATTGTTACCTATCACTTGAGCATACAAATATATGAATTTTGAGCCCGATTTCATGGTTTTGATCGGTTTTCAAACATTGGACCCTAAACTCGCGCCCCGGATGTTTTCACCAATTAAATCGGGATTTATTCATAAGTAAGTTTTAGAGCATGGTTGCCGCGTGTTGAATATGTTAAATTATTAATTGGGGTGTCCGAATTGATGATTTTATATGGTTTAAGGCTCACCGAAACCCTAACCCGCATTTCCTTTGAGTTTTATCCGAATTAATCGTAATTTATGCATGTTTTAGTTTCGTAAATTATGTTGCATGTTTTTGAAAGGTATTTGATGTCCGGACAAGCTAAAGTTGCTTTCGGCTTGCAACAGTAAGAATTTTCTATATATTCCAAGCTTTATGATAAATCATGCACGTATCGTGAACATATTAATATGAAATATTTCAAAAATCATGCTACGAACCAATTGTTAGGAAGTATCGATCGAAAGTTTTAAGAATTCTATCTGGCGCAATATTAAAAGGAAATTTTAAATTTCCCTAAAGCTCCAAAGGAAATTATGTATAGAATCAAGAACATGTGAGAAAACAAACTCACAAGAAATATGAAAATCTGTATCGAAATTTTAATCTCCAAAGAAGAATTATGCATAAACTATGATCGTGTGAAGACCCAAGCTCACGAAAATATAAAAAATTGTATCAGAATACGGCTATGGAAATATGAATATGAAATTGTATGACGGATGAAAAATGATAAGAAAATGGGATATTCTGTACTTTAGTTATGGGCTTTGATCACGGGCTTCGCCCACAGACCTTAACTATGGGCTTTGGCTTCGGGTTTTGGCCACGAACCTTAGCTATGGGCTTTGGCCACGGGTTTTGGCCACAGGCTTTATTTATCGGCTTTGGCCACGGGCTTTGACCACAGACCTTAGCTATGGGTTTTTATTACGGGTTTCGGCCACGGACCTTAGATACGGGTTTCGATCACGGGTTTCGGCCATGGACCTTAGCTATGGGCTTTGGCCACAGGCCTTAGCTATAGGTTTCAGCAATGGATCGTTCTCCTGGAGTTAGAATTAGTATCAATTTGGTGTTAAGAGTAGAATTCCCTAAGAAAATAAGAAGTTAAGAACAAGTTTTCTGCATGATCTGACAAGATAAGGAATCTGAAACGAAACAAAGAGATCGAATGGCATTATGAAGGTTTTACCTTTATACATGTCTTGGGATTTATTAATTGTCATTCTTTCCTACATATGTTCATATATATATCGTCATGTTTTGAACATGAAGTTGCATGTTTCATAATATTTTTATGTGCTTTGCTGAGCTTTAACTCACCATTGCTATTTTCTGCCATCCAAATGAGCATGAGTTGCACCCATTGAGACAAGGTAGAAGACTTGAGTCGGCTGGGCTTAAAGACGATGAATATAACCTTATGGACTTAGTTATGTAGTTTCATATCTACTGATGGGATATTTTATATTTTTGATGCCTTTTGTTCATAGATGTATGCGTATAATGATATTGATGATAAGGAAATATTCATAGTATAGTCTTCGCTGTATTGATAAATATATATGCTTCTGCAGGTACTTATGGTTAGTTTGGATATCTCGTGGTATCTATTATGAGCTAACGTCGTATTGGAGTTATGACGTTGGTGCCATGTGAAATATTGTGGCGTTTGGATCCTGTATGATATTGATAGATATGTTGTAGTAGAGGTTGTGGTTTCCTTTGGGTCCCTTGTTGGGATGTTTTGTAGATTGTATATATTTGAACAACATTCGTATTAGAATCGAAACTTTACCAGATTTTCGGTAGAAAATATGGGATGTCACAATATCCCTGTCCACCATGTGATGTGTGGACCGTCTTTTCCGGCGCATTAATTTTAAGAGGACTTCGATCAGGCCTCATTGAATATCCTGTCATCGAGATGTAAATAAAAAGGATATGAGCTTTTAAGCTAAGAAAGAAGAACCATCCTGCCCTCGGGATGTAAATAAAGAGGGAAGTGATGAATAAGATCTAAGGATCTTGTGAGTGAGATCAAGACGATGAATGAAGAATCAAGAACTAAGGATCTCATGAGTGATATCATTGAAAAGAAGAAGAAGAAGAACAAGAAGGACCATCCTGCCCTCGGGATGTAAATAAGGACGGAAGTGATGAATAGCAACTAAGGATCTCATGAGTGAGATCAAGAACAAGAACAAGAAGAACAAGGGATCCCACGCTTGAGAATGAAAAGAAAGAGCCAAGAACCATGAAGTAAGAAAAGAAGAAGAACCCACAAAGGACCCACCAAGAATTATGAGCCAAGAACCCACCAAGAACCCTCCTGTCTACGAACCATGAATGAAGAAATAAGAAAAACCATCCTACCCTCGGGATGTAAATAAGGAGGGAATGTGATCAGATTGTTTTAAAGAAGCATGTTTTCCTCATGTTTATGCATCGTTTTATGTTGTACCTTGATCGCCTGCATGTTTATGTTTCCATGATTCCTCTTTGCATATGCTTGCATTCTTTATATGAGAATCTACCTGTCCTTACTCTACAGTACACTTATTGAGTATTCAGCTCACCATTTGCTTTTTATTCCCTTCCATATAAGTTGAGGCCTGATAAGAAGGACCGAAGCTAGGAGTTGGCTAGTAAGAAGAGGATTCGCTAGGCTTGAAGATCCTCGGACTTTGGGAAACTTTGAAGATTTGTAATTGTATATAGCTAACCTTGTTGATGGGTATTTTGTATTATGATGAATGCCTTTGTATTTTGATGAATGTATAATTATGCTTCCGCGGGATGACATATGGATCTAGTTGCTTCCGCATTGTTGTTTGTTGGAGTTTAAATTTTGTTTAGTCTTAGATGGCATCTCTTTTAGATCGAATACGGTAGTTAGGAGTACTGTGTTGGAGTCAAGGATAATATGACTTGTGATTGATCCTGTGGATGAAATGTCGTTGTGTTGTGAATTAGATTTTGAAGATCTAGTAGTTTATATGTATTGTAGGATTGTTTATACAGATTATTTGTATGATTTTTAGTCCGTTTTTGGAGAAAGCTCTGCCCAATTTTCTGCAGACTTTAATGTTTTAAATTTAGGTATTTTAAATTTATTTTTGCTAAGTATGTTGATTAATGAAAGGTCCTACAAGATATGACCCATTCTGTTACAGCCGGGATGGAGCAAATTGCCGAAATGGAGCAAAATGCCGGTATGTAAATGACTAGTATAGTTTTACCAGTTTGGATTGGCAATTTGGCAAGGATGCAGTTTGGACTGCTTTGAATTTATCAGTATGCTTTTACCGGTATGAAATGACGGTTTAGCAGGAATGGACGGTACGGAATATTTGGAATGGATGACCGGTTTGGGAGAAGAGGGCGGTATGAAATGGATTTACCGGTTTGGAATGCCGATTTCTTTGAAAATTTTAGAATGCAGTTGTTCAATTAAGAAGAGTTGACCGAACTAAAATAGTTGACCAGAAGCAGGCTTGGCGTGCCTGCTACGCTCCGTGGATTGCGCTCGAGCACCAGTCCATGTAAAAGCCATGTCTGGGTTTTATAACCGTTGGCTGCGTGATTTTTGGGGGAAAAACATTTGGGTAGAGAGAGGAAGAGAGAGAGGGCGGGGAGAAGAGAGAGAAACAGAGCAAACGAAGGCTCTTAGGTTTGATTCCGACTTGGAATTAGTTGGAAAAGTTATAGATCGGGTCGATACAAGTGTATTCGTACCCTTTTTTTCTTCCTTTCGATTTTTACTCATTTTTTCTCAGGTATTTTCATTCCGATACCCACCCATATTAAGAAAAATGTGGAACTAATGACCCTAGTATAATTTATTTACCATTTGATACCATATTTTTCCTGCGATTCGCCGGATTTGGCTTCGCCAAACCCTAACCTACGCCAAGCTCGGGTTTCCCTTCACATTTCCAATTTCTATGCTTATTTTGCCATTAATTGTGTATTACCCATGCCCCAATTATGTACATTCTTCAGTTAGGTGTTCGATTTTTTTAAAATTGACCCGTTTGGCACGTCCAGACACTCTAAAATAAGCATGTTACTGTTCACCCGAGGCAAATCATGAATTTTGCATGTTTTCAATGTATTTAATTGTTATATAAGTTATGTCTAATTGTGCATGCTTAATTGTAAGCTTCGAGAAAATATGTTGTGCTCCGTTTGTAAATAAATATGTCCCGGAGGCCTCTAAAGTAATAATTGTCTCCCGGTGGTAAGAAATTTTAATCTTTTCTATGCATTGTGATATCTATGAATCCAAATTAAATCGTGAAAAGATTTTAATCCGAATGAAAGATAAAAATCGTACAATTATTCAGAGGAAAATCTACAATGTGTTATGTGATCAAATTGTTCTCTTAGATGGAGATATTGTGAATGAATTATGATGGACCTTCCTTCAAATGAATAAGAAATTATAAAACTAGGACCACAAAATTATGTTACGGTGGGTAATATCCCTTGGCTCTTCATTAGTTTTACAGCAGAGACTCAAGGATTTTTCTGATCGCATACTATAGTGAGTAATACTCTTGGCAAGCCTTAGGATATGACTGTGGAAGAACGATGACTGCCTCTAGACCATGGGAGGTTAGGATAGCATTTTATTGGCCCTGTATATTGGGTGATAGGTATACTGTTATTCCATGTGATGTTCGGCCTGTCTACAATCATTATATGGATGGCCCCTCCTCTAGGTCAATAATAACAGTTCATGACCTTAAATCATGTGGAGTATCATGATTCTTTCTCGTTCTCCCACACCTTTAGTTAGTAAGACTTACTAACCCTAATCCGTAAAAATTATTATAAATTATAAAAATATATTGAATCATATTTCATACCTTCATGCATCTCTACCTATTGCTCCCACCCCCTTTACCGTTTCATTTGTATATATATTGTTCATGTTTTGCTTATGTTACAGTTGTTGAGTTGTTAACTCACCATTACTTCTTTTTCCTTCCATTTGAGCACGCTTTTATACCTAACGAGTCTGAGTAGGCAGTAGGCATAGGATAGGCAACTGGACATGATGTGAAGAGCTTTTAGGACTTAACTTTATAATTTTTGTATTGGATGAAGAATTTGTATAATTCATTTTGACACTTATAGTAATACGTATGTGATGATGGATATATAATTTAGTTTTTGTTGTATGTTTATAATTATAGTAGCTTCCGCAAGTTTCTTTTATGGTTGTAATTGGTTACCTAATTGGTACTTTTCTAGACCGGTATCGTACCTGGAGTTATGACGCCGACGCCATACGTTATGAATTTGTGGCAGTTAGGATCGTCTGATGTGTTGTATGTGTGTTGTGGTCATTGCACAGGATTTTGTACTGGTTTTGTATTTGGTGGACGCCCGTTTTATAGACGGAACTTTGCTGGATTATCGGCAGATTTCTTGATCCGTCACACTGAATCTCTTGAATTTTTATTTTCTCTACCATTAATTAACAATGATGATTTCCTCATGTTCAGGGGTAATACCAACACACTCATTCAAGTCCGGCAAATGAAAGCATCCCCAACCACAGCAGCCAGCTCAATTGCTGGTCAATCCCTTTGTTGACAATCATCAGGATCCTTTGATCCAAACAAATGCATTTTAGAAAGATGGCCATTTTCACAATTGGCATTGCATTTTAATTTGGAAGCAACTGCTTTAAAAAGCATGAAAAATGTTTATTATTAACAACTACAAGGCATAATGTTGACATAGTTGGATGTGCTGCCCCCAAGGCACAACCATGGTTGATGAAGAAGAGGATACGGTTGCGAGCTCGGTGGTGAGATGTCGGTGATGGAGGTGGCAGCTCTAAAAACAGAATGGCCAGTTTGGCCTTCCACAGGCTTTCTTGAACGGTGGTGGCCCCTCTTCATATGTCGTTCACAGTATTTGTAGTTGGCAACTGCATCTCTATTGCACCGCCATTACTTCCCGTTCGTCTGACGACACTGACCAGGCTTAGGATCAGTGATGTTTGAAAATCCCAGAGGGAAAGGACTCCATCCACCTAGGCACCAATTCATAAAATAAGCACCCAAATCAAGAATACCATCATTTTCGGAATGCTATTACCAAAGATTATTGACGCAAATACTTGGACCCTACTTGATGAGCAAGGGGAGCTTCACCTCACTAAAAAGGTGCAGTGGTAGTTGCACCTATTCATCTATAATGGCAGGTCTATATTGGAAGAGATAGATGGAAGTGATACAACGCAAAAATTCCTGTCTTAATAATCGATTAATGGTGAAACTGCAACAATACTAACACAAGGTATCATCCATCGGTTAAAAAATAATCAAATTGAAGTACTAGGTCTATATACGGAAAGAAACGAGTAAAAACTGCAGGCACCTATATACTATTTACTCTTCCGAAAAATTGAGTTTGTTCATTTTCTCAATCAATGGTTGTGCGGGACACCTTTTACCTGTATCTTTGCTGAAAGCAGATGCTGCGCGGCAAAAGTAGGGCAATGTCGAGTCCTCCAAGCTCCTATCCACCAAACCGCCATTATTTCTGAGGAAGGAAGCTTCTGGCTTGGAACAAGAGAAGCTTAGCTACTTCATTGCATACGTGTCTCAAATTGGGAATTATCCAATAAAAGTATATTTCAGTAAAATATTACGTCATTAATCACATTAACCCCTAACAAAATGCTCCAATTATAACAATTTTACTTAGCTACAAACAGCCGCAACAGTGCAATTACTACCACAGTGTACACACACAGCCAAGTGCTCAATTCATTGGCAAATTATACGGCAGCTGCGTTGTGACCAAATCTGCATTAACTTATACGGCAACAGGAGTCCAAATCAACGTCCCAAGATGCCAAGAGACGTGAGTGCAGAAAATCAAGCCTGCCCCAACTATACTTCTTGGACAAAGTAGTAGCGTCAAAAGTTGGAACAGGTTTGTACTCGATGATAGGGAAAGATCTCCAGAGAAGTTGTTGTCCAAGAGATCCCTACATCAGACACATTAAAACAGCGCTTAAAAACTTTTGAGCTTGTAATGGTCCCAATGTTCTTGAAAGGATAAATAGAAAGACAACAAAAGAAAAAAGATTCATATCTATATCATACGTAGCAACATTTCTCTATGTTAAGAGTATGAGCATATGCAGTAAATATAGCAAATGTCAATAACTATAGCATAGAATTCAATTGTGGATGTGGTTGCAAAGCTAAGAGATGGTTTTAAATTGAATGGAAATAATGTAAAAAAAAAAAAAAGAGACAATTGAATGGAAAACACGGTATTACAAAAAAAAATAGATAGTAACACAGATCAACAGTTGCAGAAGGACCATTACACGTCTGTTTCTAACAACTTTGAATCTCAGGGTAGGAGATGGTTTTAAATTTTATGCAGTTCATTCCACTAAAAATCTGATATTTTCTACATAGTATTCAGATCTTCCTAATCATATTTAAGATTTGGATACTGAATGAGATTAAAGGCGAAGTAAAAAAAAATTCCAAATTCACTCCAATTTTGAGTGTGAATCTGGCAGAAAGTTAGAACGAAAGGTGCCCAACTTCCAAACTTCATTTGTCAAAAAATTAATTTCTGTTAAGTAAAGAAAAACCCTCTAATAGGTGAGGTGCACTCTAGCCTCCTGTAAAATCTGCAAATGTAAATTATCAGCAGCCCATTTTTTTAGACTCCCCAAACACAGTACTTAGACCAACTACGCTCAATGAATTAAAGATTGCTACACTTATTCCCAAAACAAAGCATGCCACGGCATATGCTTCCAGGAAAAATGGAGCAACTGACAACCTTTTCTAGGAGATGGTTCATGCAACATACGTTGTTTTCCATTCAACTTTATCTCATTTGTAATTCAAGACCAAATTCTAATAGGAACAGAAGCCCAAATCTCATTCAAGGTTCTTGGAAAAACGGGTAGAATTTTTCTTAAAATTGGGCTAAATAAAAATACAAAGCTGTACAAAACCTGTATAACAAGCAAGTACATGCACACAACTATCTATTTATACCATAATTTTCCTACAACACGCGTTCACAGGATCACAGATGCCATCTATGACATTAATTCAACAATTCTATCTATTATAATAGAATTCAGACAAGAGATGTCAATTAGGACCTGTACAAAAACCAGAAAGTATATAGCGGAAGCAGAACTATAAACCTACGGAAGCACAATTCCTTATTTCATCACATACATCACATACATTCTTTATACAAGAGTCCATAGGCATAAGATCCATATACAAAACCATGTATCAAAATTAGGTCTTTATATCCAACTATTTCTTTAAGATAACTTTAAAATACTTCAGATCTTTAGAAGTTTTTAGATTGAGCTCTAAATCACTCTTTCTCGTCTTTCTCATCAGATACTAACTCTACAGTCGCATCTAGAGGGAAAAAAATACTAAAACAGTGAGCCGAGGCCTAACAAGGTACATGCAGTAAAACTTTTATGCAGAATAGAATGCAGTAAAACAGATATAGATATATGTTGAAGTATAAATGCTATAAAGTAGTGATTTACAGAAACTATAGTAGAATAAGATGCAAGAGATTACAGAATTATTAAAAAACAGAAACACTCAAGTTTCGGAAAGTAGAAGTCAGTGTAATCATACTTCGTTAATACTGAATTGATAAGACAGGCTTCAGAAAGTAGAAATCGGTTTCAATTTTACAGATTAGAAAATTCCTTTCCTATCAGTAAAGGATCCAACCAGTAGACCCTACAAGCAGACGGGGCGAATAATTTAGGATAGATTATGTTAGCACACAATCAAAGCTAATAACAGTCATCTCATCTAGTGGGACATCCCTTCTCGTGGTATTCAGTACAGTACATCGGCTAGTAATAGTAAATGACCCTCTAGGTTAGCTCCCTAAGGAAGAGCGGACCACATATAACTCCATAAATAGAATTCTCATCGATTACCACCATAACGTTCAAATGCATGCCGGAGAACCTAACTTGACTGTATCTCAATCACGGGTCTTAATTAACAGTATTAGAAATATTTTTCCTTCTTATTTCATAACTGAAAACCCTTTTCATTTTCAGAAATCAATCAGAGTTTCACAATAACTCTTCAGTCAGTTTGAGAATATACAGTAACGGTCTAAAACCCTTCAGTTTTGCTTTAGAATATACAGAAACAGTTTGAAACCTTCAGATTTAATTTACAATATACAGTAACAGTCTAAAACCATTCAATTTTGTTTCAAAAGTCCACAGTGATTTATCAGTATAAGTCAGTGTAAATTTTTCAAAAATAGATTACACGAGGAGCTTTATCTCAGTAAATATTAACTTTTCTACAACAGAAGTTATGGGTAAAAAAATCATTAAAACCCTTCATTTTCATACCTAGGGTTTAGCTAAACTATCGGACGATAAACGGACACCGAACACATATATTTTCATGAAATCAAAGCCAAATATTGCAGTATATATATATAAACATGAAATCTGTCCGAACAATTTACATAAACAGGCTTTATTTATATAGAATATGGTGAAACATGCTTTTAGAGCATAAATACCATTTTTGAGATACAGGAAAGCAGTAAAAATAGAAAATAGTGTCCGAGGTACACTTGCCTGAGCTCGGTTTACAGTTATCGTGACCTTGATAGGAGTGGATCGGAAGAATTTTCCCTTTTCTACTCTTCCCTCTCATTCCCTTTCTTCTCTCCTTCATTGCTGTTGAGGGCTGTTGCAAAATGAGCCCTAAAATCTCCCAAATCCCAATTAAAACATGAAGGGAAAAGAGGTCATGTGAACTGGCCCGTGACTGGTGCTCGAGCGCCAAGTAGGCGCCCCGTATAAATTGATGGCCACCCTCAAGTGTCCAGTTCTGCTAAATCAGCTCGGGTGGCGCCTCGAGCAATTCATTCTGTTAATCGGGCCCCAATGGCGCCTCAAGCGCCACTCGGGTGTCGATGCCTTGGGGGCTTGATCTGTCTCTAAACCGAATTTTTTTCATATTTTTTCTTAATCCATTCACCTCAAACACATTTATATCAGTTTAATAATTAGAAATTATCATGTTTTCAGGATCTGGACCTCACAAGCCTGGCATCCACTTTTCATCAAATGTTTGGCATGTAAAGCCGAAACCAATATGGGCATCTCCTTTCTCTTAATGCGTTGAAAGAAAAAGGGGTTCAACTCCAGGAATATCAAAATATACCCTTTTTAGAAAGCAATCAATACTAGCATGATAATTTGCTAACCAGTCTATTCTGAAAATAACATCAAAATTATCCATATTCAACAATATCAAATCTACCATCAAACACCTCCCATTCACCTCCACCACATATTTCGGATACATAACATCAGTAACTATTGAGGATCCAATAGATGTCGATATAGCTAAAGAAAAATCCAAAATTCTCATAGTGGACATAACATAGCATGCAAATTGTAGGAAAACAAAAGAGTGCATAGGCTCAGAATCAAATAAAATTGAAACTGAAACTCTACAAATAAGAAAGGTACCTTCAGCCACATTCGGGGATGCCTCCGTGTCCTGTACAGTCACCGCAAAAGCCTTAGTCCAGACAGTAGGCTTCTCTACTTCCAACCTCTAGAGTAATGGACAATTTTTAATTCGGTGGCCTTATTGTTCACATCTAAAACAAGCTTTTGTCGCCTTGTGACAAGGGTACCCCGCATGCTTCTTCCCACATAGAATGTAGTCAACAACCAACGCCTAAGAAACAGTCACTATCTGAACTTCAGCGATGCTCCTTCCTTTTGCCACCGTCTTTGCCTTTTTAGAGGGCTCGAAGGGTCCTACATTAGATCCCGCACTAAAACTTGTTCGGCTAGCTGCCCTCTTAACAAAGAGCCTTGGAGTCTCCAGCTCCTTCTCAAAATTAGGGCTTGATCCAAAATCTCCTCATAATTTTGGAGCTTCTGAGTCACCAACTATCTCCTAATATCATTCCTCAATCCTTGTTGAAACTTTTTCGCTTTCCTTAATTCGTCCTCCACAAAGTATAGTGCATATCGAGATAATTCAGTGAACTTTACATCATATTCTGCTATAGTCTGATTTCCTTGCCTAAGCTGTAAAAATTCTTACTCCTTTTGATCTTGGAGGCTAGAGCGGAAGCATTTTTTCATAAAAACTTCTTCAAACATACCCCTAGTAATCTCATCATCGGGCACACCTAACGCCCTCTTTTTCATAGCCCACTAGCTGTCAGCTTTACCTTCAAACTTGTACACCATAAAATGACCTTTTCTCGATCAGAAAATTAGATCACCGCAAAAATCTTCTTCATCCTCTTAAGCCAAATATCCACTTCCGCTCGGATCCGGTTCACCCAAGAATTCAAGTGCTCCCTCTGCCGTCAACTTATCATAAGTTGTCGAGGCTGGATTTACTGGAATTGGCTTTAGTGCAGGGACCGGAGCCATGTGACACTACTCCATCGATTCAATAATGTTCGTCATCCTCCCCAACAAGTTTATACATTCAGCTTCTTTGTCCAGGGGCATACTAGCACCTCCATGATCATTTCTTCTACCCCTTCTACTCGCCATTTTATATCATATAATCAAGAACATTGCAACATTAATAATCCTCAAGAAATTAGGTTAAAAGGGAGGGGTCAATGGTAATTCAATATGATTTAGGACTAGCCTAAGGGTTAACACGTAAACACCCTTCTAATCCCAGCTATCCTCGACCTATCCCTATTTAAACATAACGCTATGCTTCTGCATTACGATCAATCAATCCTAAGGCATCTCATTTCTCTGATATCAGCTGTGACGGAACAAATTATTTTTCTCTAATAATCTGCGTCAATAAACAGATAAAACTAATATCCAAAATAAAATAATATAATATTTTTATAGAAAAATGGGTAGAGTTTTCTCTAAAATTGAAAAAAAACTAATACAAATAACCTGGAATTATACAATCTGAACAAGACATACAGATAAAATAATCCTCAACATATGTCCACAACATAACACAGGATCATCTAACGCCATATATACATCCATGGCTCCAATTTAACATTCTTATCTACTACATCACATTCAGGCGAGAGATGCCATCTAGGACCTGTACAAATCCAAAAATCAGAATGTGAAAGCAGAACTATTTCCATACGATAAACTTGCAGAAGCACAAATATTTTTCCAACAAAATACATAACATGCTAAAACCATAAATATACAAGTTCCATCCATAAGTTAGTCATTTACATTCAAACTATCAAAACTCCCAAAATCTTCAACAGGTCTTGAGGCTCCCAAAAATCCTCTTTGTTAAACTTTGTCTATTCTTACTCGTCCAATACTAGCTCTACTGTCTATTCTGAAAGGAAAAAAATAGCAAGAGTGAGTCAAAACCCAATAAGGTACCATAAAACATACAAATGTAAAATCTTTCGTATAGAACATGAATGTAATAAAGCAAAAATCATGGGAATTGCCAAAGAATAGAAACACATACATAACCATGAGAAAAGCATAAATCGATATAAATATGTATCAAAAATCAAAAATTAGTATCAGACTTTGCCTGTTCTTTGAAATTTAATTTTACTATCCAATGACCCAAACTAGTAGACCCTATTAGCCGAGGAGGCAAATAATTGAAGATAGATTATGTTTCGTACACAATTAGAGGCCAAAAATAGTACACTATTTGTAAAATTTAGAAAAACATACACTATTCACATCAAACCATGGAAGTAGTGGTTTTAGGGCATAAATACCAAAATGGAGATATTAAAAAGTGGTAAAAATAGAAAACAACGTTTGAGATACACTTGCCTTAAACCGATCTACCGTTTTTGTCATTCTGATTGGACCGAAATTGGCGAAGAATCCCTTCTTTTTTCCTTTTCTTCTCTCCCTCCTTCGCTATTCATCATTTGTGCCCCTAAGCCTTCTCGCCTTCTCCTTTTATAACAAAAACGAAATTAGTCGGTGGTAGAAAATTGGGTTCGTGCTCGAGGGCCTAGCGAGTGCGCGTCAAGTGCACACATACTAAAATTGACACCTTCTGGCTAGCTCGAGTGAGCGGTGTGCCCAATAGCTACAAGAATTCACGCTTTCCTTTGTGCTTGAGCAAGCGGTGTGCACAGGCCTTTCTAGAGCAATCTGTTTTTGGCGCTCATTGTTGGGCTCGAGCAAGCAGCAAGCCTAAATCTGCTGCTTGTTACATTAAGGCCAATTTCTCACTTTTCTTAATTTGACTTATCCCAAACTTAATTATACATATTTAATTATTAGAATTTACTATATTTTAGATACACATATCTTACAACTCTAATTTTTGATTTAGACATGGCTCATTTTGTGTGGTCCGACGTCATGATTTGATCGGTCTTTGGAGCCACCTAATGACGTAATATTTTGGGTCCTGTGTTCAGGTCTTATTATCTTTTTTATTTTGGTCGGTCTGAAAATCATGTCCATAATTAAATGGATTGTTAATTAGATAAATATTAATGTCGTTAATTGTAAATGACGAGATTGGATTTTACAACTGTAAAATTGTGAATTTTTATTCGATTTAATTTGGTTTATTTATTATTTTTAAAAAATTGAGTGTGATAAAAATTAATTAAATATTATAAAATTTTGAAAGATATTTTGAATTATTGGACCAGTGCCGGAAGTACGTCCATCTAGTCACCCGAGTATCGATTTGAGTTTTGAGATTTAAAGAAAAAGCAATAAGCATATATATATATAATAACAATAATAATAATAATAATAATAATAATAACATAGAAGGAAGAGGGAAATCAGGGATGGAGAAGTTCGGAAAACAGAACGCAAAGAGAGGAAGAAGGGAGGAGAGAGAGGCACACTGGGTAGAGAGATAAGAGGGAAAATGAGGTCCCCCGATCCGATTTCGAGCACGAGCCTATTAGAGAAATGGTAGATCGGGTCTAGGTAAGTATACTCATACCCTCTTTGTTCTGTCTTTTAATTTTTATTCGTATTCTGTTGGATTTTTTTGTTCCGGTACCCACCCAAAACATATAAATCACGGAACCCATAATTATTGCGTGAATTATTTGTTGTTTAATGTATGATTTTCCTTTGTTTCGCACGGATCAGCTTTGCCCAAACCCTAGACCCACCCCCGATCACCATTTGCTCATTATTTTGAGTTCCAAGCTTAATTTGGCCATAGATAACGAAAACTCGTACCTTGAATAGGGTTATTTACCATTTAGGTGTCCGATTTTTCATGTTTTGCTCTATTTTGCACATCCAGATGCCCAAACTAGCAAAGTTACTATTCACCTGAGGCTTTTAAGTATTTTTACATGATTCTACATGGCTTAATTGTTATGTAAGCTATGATTATTTGCATTTGTTTGTTTGTATACTCCGGAAAAGTATATTGGTTAACAATTTGTAAAGAAAATGTTATTCGGAAGCCACTAAAGTTATAATTGTCTCCCGGTGGTAAGAATTTCTATTCTTCCCTACACTTTATGATGTCCACGTATATAAATTAAGTCATGTGAAGACTTAAATCCAAAAGAAACATGAAAACTATGCAAGTATACGAAGAAAATGTCATAATTTGTTATATGTATGATTTGTTCTTCCAGAGGAAAAAATTTATGAAAGAAATTTGATGGGCATTCCTTTAAAGAATAAAAAATCATGAAATCAGGACCACAAATTTATGTTTCAAAGGGTAATATCCCTTGGTAGGCCATTGATATTACAGTGAAAACTCAAGGATTATCCTTACCGTATATTATAGTGAGTGATTATCCTTACCGTATATTTTAGGCCGTTCTCTCTCGCTGCATAAGCCGATTTGAAACCCTGTTTGCCAGCCTTCACCCTCTCATGCCGGCGCCCATGGCGCCGGTCCCCTCTTCTCCTCCTCCCTCGGATTCCGTCGACCCTCTTTCCCCTATCCTCCCTCCTCACATCTCCTCGTCATCCCCGTCTCTTCTCCTCCCTCGACCTGCCACCCCTTGGCCTCACGCTCTTTCCAGTCCACCCTCCTCTTCCCCGTCCATCACCTCGTCGTCCGACCCTGAATACCCTCCCCTGTCTGCCGTCCCTCGCCGACGTCGTTCAAGCCGTCGTTCATGGTCCTCTTCCCCTGTTGAAGCCCCCTTGGCCTCTGTTGACCCTCCTCCTTCCCCCTCTTTTCCTCCCTCTTACCCCGATCTCCAAGATTCGGGTGTCTTGCACCCCGCCAACTCAATGTCGCCCCCCCCTTTGGTCTCTTGCGCCCCTGCCGTGGCCGCTGATGCTCCGGATGGGCCGGCCCTGCTCTTTGCCCCTTTGAGTCTGGCTGTTCCCTCCCTCATGGCTGGGCTCCCCACGTTGTTACCGCTAGAATCTGAGGTTGGAGGGCTTGCGAGTTTCTCAAATCGACTCCCCTGTCCCGTTGGTACTTCATCAAACTCCTCTGTTCTCCCTTCTGATTTGCGGTACAGGCCGGAAGGCTTGGCGACAGTGGATGCTTCGCGTTCTCCACTGCTGCCCTCGTCGAGCAAGCTTGAATCTGCCGGCTCTTTTTACCAAAAACATGATTCTACAGGCCTGCTTGTGATGCCTTCTCAGAGTCATCGTGACTCTGTTCTGCCTAGAACCGATGCTTCTTGCTCTGCTGTTGATCCTGCCTCCGGCCCGTCTGGATCCTCATGGGCTTCAGTAGTCGGAAAAAAGGCTATTAGAGGTAAGTGTTTCCTTAAATTTTTCCCTCCGGATATTTCTGATTTGGATAATATTATTTTATCCCCTCCACCTGAAGTCACCCAACAGGGAGAGGACTTTTGGGGTCCACCCTCGTTGGATATTTTGTCGGCAATCCTGTTCATTTTAATGTTGTGAACTATATCAACAAGAAAATATGGAAGCGATTTGAGCTACAGCATGTGGCGTGTAACGAATCGGGTTTCTTTTTCTTTCGCTTTTCATCAAGCTCCATGCTTGAAAAATGTTTGGCTAATGGCCCGTGGATGATCGCTGGACATCCTTTCTTTCTTAAAAATTGGTAGCCTGGTATGATTTTAGCCCGTGAAGAACACAAATCTTTCCCTACCTAGATCTCCATGTCTGGGATCCCGGTTGAATACTGAACCCCGCTGGGGTTAAGTGGATTGCGAGTGCGGTTGGCAAGCCTCTCTTTTTAGATCCGGTCACTGAAAAACTTGGACGGTTGGGATTCGCTAGGGTTTGTGTTGAGTTAGGGGTCAATGCCCCTCGGCCAATTCTGTGAAGATTCGGACTAGAGGTCGTCCCGGAGAACTAAATGAACACCTATGTGATATCAAAATTGAGTATCAATATAGGCCGACGCGCAAGGACGCTCCTGAAAAGAGCAGGGTTAAGAGTCACCCAATCAAAGCTTCCTGGGTCCCCAAGCAGGAGGTCCTTCCTCGGGATGTTTCATCCCCCTCCGTTCCTCCTAGGCCGTCTCCCCGCCTAAAAAATCCTGCCGTGGCTGCAACCTTGCCCATAGATATCGTCCCAAAGGCCATAACGACCTCTAACTCGTTTATGGCCTTACAAGAGGAAAACACAAATGACTTGTCAGAATGGCCCATTCTAAATTCATCAGCGCAGCCCATTGGTTGTGATCAAGACCCTCCTCTCTGTCTCATTGGTCCTGCCCCTGATCCGGTGCTCGGCGTGGCCCTGGCCGACCCGGCTATGCTAAATGCCCCAGACGGCGTAGGCTTTTCCAGTCTACAATCTCCCTCACCTCCCCCTTCCGGGCCTGATAGTCCAAAACGTTGTTCGGAGCCTCCCGGTCAAGTCCCTACGAGGCTTGAAAGGGCCTCCTCCGATCCAGGCTTGTTTGGTGCACCTAATCTTTGTACTCCTTTCACACCAGACCCACCGACCATAACCATCCTTCGTGCTTCATTGTCTGGCCCTTCTGGCTGTTTGACCAGTGACGGCCCAGCAACCATCAATAGGGATCGTGTTTCTTCCCGCAGAAATCAAGAAATCTCGGGGGGTTAGAATTCCTTCCCCCCCTCAACCCTAACCCATGACTAGCATTGCCTGTTGGAATGTGAGGGGACTTAATGGGATTGTAAAAGCCCACGAAGTCTGCAACCTCATTTGCTCTCATAGGTGTAGTATCGTTGGTTTGGTGGAGACCAAGGTTGCTGAGAGAAACTCTCTGACTGTCTCCACCAGAATCAGACCTAACTGGTCTTGATTTATGAATTACTCTGCATGTTCAAGTGGCAGGATTTGGGTTGGCTGGGACCCAAATCTGGTTTCGTGCATCATCCTTGCCTCGGAGGACCGGGTCGTTCATCTTGAGGTCCTGTTCCTCGAGAAGAATATTCGCTGCATTCTGTCCTTTATATATGGTGCAAATTCAGAAATTTTCCGTAGGCTCCTATGGGATAGCCTTAGAGCATTGTCTAACCATCCCGGCGATCTCCCTTGGGCGGCTCTTGGAGACTTCAATGCTATCCGGTCCCCATCCGAGGCCCTGGGTGGGATCTGGCATAACAAAAGCTCCATTGACCTTGATAATTGTCTTAGAGACTGCGATCTGGCCGACGTGTGTCATGAAGGCATGCACTATACCTGGAACGATGGGCGCGACTCTTCCCTTCGCATTTACAGAAAGCTTGATCGTGTTGTCGCCAATGGGCATTGGTTTAACAAATTTCGGAGGGCTAAGGCCCTCTTTCCCCCTGCCAGACTTTCTGACCATTCGCCCTGTATTTTCCTCCCTGCTGGCGATCCTCCCAGAAAACACGGGATTTTTCGGTTCAATAACTTCCTTACCAAGTCCCCAAAATTTCACCCTTTAGTTGCTGATGCCTGGTCGGATGACACCATTGGATCGCCTATGTTCAGACTTGTGTCTCGACTTAAGCAGGTGAAAAAGTCTCTTAAAATGCTTAATGTCCACGAGGGTGATGTTCACGAGGAGGTAATTCGTGCTAGGGAGAAGCTTGAGTTTATCCAAGGTCAAACTCCATTTAATCTTGGGAATCCTGTTGAGGAGCGCAGCTGTAAGGATGCTTACCATGCTGCTCTGGCCAAGGAAGCTGACCTTACTAAGCAAAAAGCTAAGGTAAGGTGGCTCAAAGAGGGTGATCAGTGCAATAAATTCTTTTTTAAGATTGTGAATGGGAACAACAATAAGAATCGGATTATTTCCCTCCTTGATCAAGATGGGAATCCTACCAATGGTGTCGAAAATGTTCAGAATCTGATTGTGGAACACTTTAGAAAGGCTCTTGGGACTGGCCGCACGTATGGCTTGGCTGATGCGGATCGGCTTCGTCCTTATGTCCTTCACTCTGTGCCTGAATCGCTTATGGACCCTCTTGTGGGCCCGGTAAGTGATGACGAGATTTGCAAGGTGATCTTTTCTATAGGAGACTATCGGGCCCCGGGTCCTGATGGATTCAGTTCCCATTTTTTTAAGGAGTCATGGAAAATCATAGGTTCATCTGTCTGTGAAGCCATTCGTGACTTTTTCAATCATGGTAAGCTTCTCAAACAAATGAATTCTACGATCATCAGCCTGATTCCCAAAATCCAGTCTCCTCGGTTGGTATCTGACTATCGTCCCATATCATGCTGCAATGTCATATACAAAGTCATCTCGAAGATTATTGCCAATCGGTTAAAGATGACTTTACCTTATCTTGTGGACAAGTGCCAAACGGCTTTTGTGGCGGACCGCCAAATCAGTGACAACATTCTCCTGGCCCAAGAGCTTCTCCATAAGTACCACCTTGGTCATGACCCTCCTCGTTGTGCTATGAAAATTGATCTCATGAAAGCCTACGACTCTGTTCATTGGGATTTCATTATCAATATCCTGACCATCATGAAATTCCCGCCCAAAATGATAAACTGGATTAGACAATGTATTACCACCCCCTCATACTCTGTTAATATTAATGGGGAAGCGATTGGTTTCTTCAAAGGGGGTAAGGGTCTTCGTCAAGGTGATCCCATTTCTCCTTACCTCTTTGTTCTGGCAATGGAGGTGTTGAATGGGATTATCGAATCCAAAGTTCGTAGGAACATTAAGTTTACTTTTCACTGGAATTATGAATCAACTCATACTGTCATGCTTGCCTTTGCTGACGAACTCCTCCTATTCTCTCATGCTGATGTCTGCTCTATCCGGATCCTCAAGGATTGTCTTGAGGAATTCTATTGGCTTTCTGGCCTATCGGCAAACACAAACAAGAGCGAGGTCTTCCTTTGCTCTAAAGACCCATCCCTGAATCAGAATATTGCAAATGTCACGGGGTTGAAAGTTGGCTCTCTCCCCATTAGATACCTCGGCGTCCCCGATCTCCACCCAGGTGTCGATTCGGGTTTCGGACTCTCACTGAGAAAATTACTCGTCGCATCAAATCATGGAAGAACAGGTGGCTCTCCTTTGGGGGCCGCCTTCAATTGGTTGCCTCTATCCTCTCATCTATCCACCTCTATTGGGCTTCAATCTTCATTTTGTCCAAATCTATTCTGAACCAGATCGACTGCATTTTGAGGCGTTTCCTCTGGAATGGCTCTATAGATGGGAAGGCCAACGCAAAAGTGGCCTGGACTGACATCTGTTACCCTAAGAGTGAAGGTGGGTTGGGGCTCAAGAATTTTCAGGCTCAAAATAAAGCCCTCATCTCAGAAACTCTTTTTGGCGTATCATGTCTAAAGACCCTGAATCGGCTTGGTCTTCGTGGATCCACAAGACTAGAATCAAGGACCGGTGCATCTGGACCCTCAAAGTCCCTGATTCGGCCCCTTGGAGCTGGAGGAAGATCATGAAACTTCGTTCTTTCATGTGCTCTCATACTATGAAGATCATTGGTGATGGCATTGATACCTTTGTCTGGCACGACCATTGGCACCCAATTGGCCCCCTTAGTAGGTTTTGTACGGATCGCATTCGTTCGGTCACTGGTTTATCTTGGGACAGCAAGGTGTCTCAAATAATCAGAAACGACCAATGGGCCTAGCCTAACCCTTTTGATCAGGAGGTTTCTAGTCTCGTCTCAAACATGCCCCATTATCTTCCCAACAATGAGCAAAAAGACTCCTTGAGATGGGTCGGTAGCCCTAATGGTGTTTTCTCGTCGAAGTCTGCCTACCTACTTTTTCACCCCCCCAAACCGAAACTAAGCTGGACCAACTTAGTCTGGGGCTCTTTCCATATTCCTGCCCACGCCTTCACCCTTTGGTTGGCAATAAAAGGCCGGCTTAATGCCTCCGACCGTGTTCACGGTGTTCCCAACCTATCCCCCACTTGCTCTCTTTGTGATTCGGACACTGAAAACCATAACCATCTTTTTTTCTCTTGCCCGTTCTCCTCCTCCGTGTGGACTTCTATCCAACGGATTGCTGGCATTCAGTGGCATTACCCAAATTGGTTCCATAATGTTGAATGGGCTGCCCACAGGTGGAAAGGTAAGAATCTCATTGCCCTCTCCAAGCGTCTTTCTCTTGCGGCAACCGTTTATTTTATTTGGAGAGAACGTAACAATCGTATTTTCGAGAAATCCTTCCACCAGAATGCTTCCCAGATCTGCTCCCAGATATCAAACGTTGTTCGGGACAAACTGAAGACCTCCTTGCCTGTTGATGGTCGCCCTAACCGTTCGCTGGTTAGACGATGGAACTTATAAAAAATAAAAAAAATAAAAAAAATTGGTTCCTTTTCGCTGGCGTTGGATGCTGGCCCTTTTGTTGGCCTTGAGGGTTGTGCTGTTGGAGTATCTGCACCGTGGTGATCTTCTGATGGTGCCTTGCCGGGTGTGGCTCCTCGTTGCTCTTCCGGTCGGTTCTGAACCTACTGGTTGATGTTTTCCTTGTTGAGTTTTGATTTGTTCGGTTTTTGCTCCCTCCTTGGGAGCTTTGGTTGTATTTAAAAAAAAAATTATTTAATGGTTTTGGTTTATCTGCTACTGCCGCTTTGGATGGTTCTGTTTTGCAGGCTGCGTCATTATGTGGGTCTTGGATGACGCCAGCCTTTACCTCCAGCATGTTTAAGAGCTTGCTCTTTGCTGGAGGTTCTTGTGTAATATGGAACAGAATCCAACGGGGTGGCATGTAGCTGGTTCCTGTGATGGGTAGAATATGTTGTTGCTGGATGATGTTTTGATGATCTAGTCTGCTTACCTACTTGATTGTGCATCGTTTGCCCCTCTTTTTGAGCTCTGTGAGGTTTGCGAGTTTGATGTATGTGGTGCAAAAATTGATGAAGGGGTGCTGTTGGTGGTGATCGCTATTTGATGGTTTGTAGTGATCCCCCGCTAGTCAGCTCTGATGTTAAATGGGGGTGCAGTCCCGTATCCTTGAGTTTGTCATGGTGTGCTAGTGTGCCTTGTGTACATGTAGAGGTGGTAGGTGGCTTTGCGCGCTTTTGATGGTGTGAATATTGGATTGTTGGTTTTAATGCTACATCTTCTGATCTACTAATTCTGCAGGGGGTGTTGTCTTTGGTTTTTAATCGCCTTCACTGAGGCATTACGAGATTTGTGGGTGTATCTTTGAGCACCCCCTGCTGACTAAATGGGTTGGGGGTGCTACGGACTATTAGCATGCTCGAGGTTCTTGACTCCATTGGTTCTACGGATGCAGCTGGTGGAATTGGTTGTTTGCGGCAGTTGCCATTTCGTGGTGTTGCTTTTTAAGTGCTGTCTGGAACACCGGTTGTCACCGGGATGTGTCTTGTAGTAGTTAGTTGTCCGATGTGGTGAGGAGCTTGGATCCTGTTTTTTTTTGCTCTCGGGCGAGGGAGGCACTTCTGGCTGGATGCGGATGTTTTGGTGTTGTATTGAGGGTTTTGTTTGTTTGTGTCTTTGCTTTGCGTCCATATATTGAGATGGTGGTGCTCGAATGGTTCTTGGAATGCTGATTGCTGCTTCTTTGGAGGAGGGATGGGTTGCTGTCTTCATTCCGCAGGTGGTTGAAGCTGGTTGGTACCGTGCTCTTGCATTGGCGCTAATATTGGGTTCCCGTGGAAGCTCTTGTTTTGGTGATGGCGTTGGGGTAGATGTCCTTGGTTGCTGGCCGGATGATGCTAGAATCAGCAATGTGTAGTGGCCTGCTTCTGCTTTGCCTTTGGATTTGAAGCTCTCTCAATTTGGTTGCTTGTAGGTTTTGCCGCTGATTTGGTGCACTGTTGTGGTTGCCTCGGTGATTGCGGTGGCGATGGTTCTGGTTGACTCTTGGATGTGGATGCTGGAATGGCTGATCTTGTTGGTGGCACTCTATTGCCGATGGGCTAAGGCCTATTGTCAAGCTGTTTTGTTCTTACAAAGGCTCTTAATACGATTCTTTGTGTGGATTATGTAGGAGCCGGTTATGATGAAATCGGTTTGGCGGCTGTGATGTTTTCTTATCCATGGTGCATATTTTGTCTATTTTCATCGATGCTTCTATTTATCTTTGGTTTCTGCTTGTTGATGAGGGACCGGTGTGAATGTCATGCGGATTCTTTTGATGCACTATTAGTACAATTGATGCTACTTGATTTTTACGTCAAATGGCCTTGATGGAGTTGATTGACGCAATTTCAATGTTTGCTATTTTGGCACTCTCTTTGTGGAGTGAGGGGTTTGATCTTGGCTGATGGGGTTTCTTGGTTTGGCTGTCATTTTTGGCGGGGTGGTTATGATGCTAAATTCGGTTGGCTCGCTGTATTTACAAGATGTTGAAGGAGCCGCAACTCTTGGTTCCTTGCATCCTTCTTGTCCTATGGCGCTTTGTTTGAAGAATGATGAGATTGCCTATTATTCTTATTGCTGTCGGGTGAGCACCGAAGTTTTCTGGACTGCTGTTTGCTGTTTGCTTGAAACCCAGACGTTGCGGTTGGGGCCATCTCGCTGGTGTTGGGGGCTATGATAATCCTGGGGCAACCCTCGGTTTTGCTGGAACCGATGCAAAACAGCATCAATACTAGCTGTAACTTGGCTGGGATGGGGTTGTTTCTTGGCTCTGCTGCCCGGACGTGCTGGTGCTTGCTGATTTAGTATGTGTCGGCTCCTTTGTGGTTGCTGGAGCTGTTTTTTTTTTGAAATTTCAGATCTGGTTTTTCGCATTTTGGTTGCAGGGGTTGGAAAGCGGCGCTTTCCCTCTGGGTATGATGTTATATTTTTCAACTTCTGTTGATTTTTTTGAACGTTGCCTTCTAGAGGCTGTTTTGTACCTTTGGATGTACTTGTTGCTCGGGGTATGCCCCAGCCGGTTATGTTTTATCCCCAAGTCTATTTACTTGGCAATAAAATATCGAATTTGTAATTCTTTCTCCCTTTAATCCAAAATACTTGCTTACAAAAAAAAAAGACATATTTTAGGATGTTGCTATAAAAGTATGAGGATTTCCTCTAGACCGTGGGAGGTTAGGGAGTGTTTTATTAGCCATGTATACCGAGTGATAGGCATACCACTCACCACGTGTTGTTTGGCCTTATATACTGGCGAAAGCATATACCGTCCACTATGGGACATTAAGTATACAGTTCAGCCTTAGATCATGTGGAGTTTCATGATCATTTCCTCGTTCTCCCATCTTTTAGCTAGTAAGGCCTACTGGCCCTGATCCGTAAAGATAAATATAATTTGAAAAGTGTATTAATTCATGTTTCATATCTTAATTCATCCTTATATATTGCTTCCATCCCATTTCCTGTTTTATTTGAATATATTAGTTATTATTTGCTTATATTGACATCTTATTTGAGTCAATGTCATACCCGGAGTTATGATGCCGATGCGACCTGTTGTCCTTTGTGGCAGTTGGGATCCTGTGTATGTGTAGTGTGTATATTGTAGTTATTGTAAGATAGAAATTTGTATAGGTTTTGTATTGACAGATTTTCGTATTATAGATAAAACTCTGTTGGATTTTCGACAGAAAATATGATCCATCACAGTTGGTATTAGAAAAAGAGATGCCTTAGGTTTAATTTGGATCTTATGCAGACACTTAGGATAGTATAGGCTAAGACTAAATAGGCAAGTGTAGGCATAGAATGACTAAGTTAGGTTGGATAGTTCTAGTCATCCTAATTCGTGTAACTTAGACTAGAACTAAGTTAGGACGATAGTCATGAATAATTGTGTAGATTATAATGTCTTAATTAAAATCTGATATTTTGACTAATTCACAATTGTTCTTATTTTAGAAGTGACATCGAAAGCCAATCATGCCGCCTAGATGGAGAGGTTCGCGGGGATGTGGTCAGCCGCAAGACTGAGAAGCTGAATATTTGAATCTGTTGGGTCGAATGGCGAATATCATTGAGAACATGGAGCAAAGGAATCTCACCCCTATTCCTGCTCCAACTCCTGTGTAGGCTCCTATTAATCCTAGACCTTCTGGCTATGATCGCTTTGTTCAGGAGTGAGTCCCAGAGTTTTTGGGGGAGCCTGACCCCATTAAAGTGAACACATGATTTGAGCAATTAAAGAAGGTGTTCGCTATCATTCATTATTCCAAGGAGGATCGAGGCCCATTTGTGTCGTACAGACTAGAGGGTGAGGCACATCACTGGTGGCAAATGAAGAAGAGAACCTTGGGGTGACAAAGGATGAAATTACCTAGCCCATGTTCGAGGAAGCATTCATGGAGAAGTATTTTCCATCTAGCCTCTGTGTTCAGAAGGAGGAAGAGTTTATCTGTTTGAGGCAAGGTACCCGGTCGGTAACCGAGTAAGATGCCATGTTTACTAAGTTATCACGGTTCATCCCGTATATGTTTGATGAGAAGGAGAGAAAGGTAAGGAAGTTTTTGTAAGGCTTGCGGGATGATATCCGTAAGCAGTTGGCAACCCTAAAGTTGACGTCTTATGCAGACGTGTTGGATCGTACCCTGATCCATGAACAATAGCTTGCCAAGGAAGAGTTCTTCAAGAAGTAGCCATCGGGCAAGAGTGGAGTTAGTGCTAGTTCTAGCGTGAGTTCTGAGAGGCTGTCCAAGAAAACAAAGTAGCCAGAATTAAAAAAGGAAGGGTAGTCGACCACATCATCTTCTCAAGCTTCAATGGGCTCATGCCAGCATTGTGGGAAAATGCATGGGAACAAGCCTTGTTTTAGATTGATGAAAGTCTGTTTTAATTGCGGCCAGTCATAGCATAAGGTCAAAGAATGCCCTCATCCGAAGAAAGCCTGCACTCCCAAGCTAGTTATCCAAGGAAAGGCCTTTGCAGTGTCTTCAAGTGAAGCAAAGGCATCAAATAATGTGGTTGAAGGTATTCTCTCCATTTGTGGCACTTCTTGTGCAGTGCTTTTCAATTCTGAGTTTACGCATTCATTTGTTTCTCCATGGTTTACCTGTCATATTGCATCCTCTCCTATGATTCTTGACTTCTCTTTGGTTGTATCGATGCCCATGAGATCTTTTGTTATCACCGATATTTCTTGCCCTGTGTGTGTTGTTGAGGTGAATGGTTTGTCTTTGGTTGTCGATCTGATTCTTCTAAAGATGCATGGTTTCGATGTTATTCTGGGCATGGATTGGTTGTTTAGATATCACGTAACTATTGGTTATTTCCACAAGAGAGTGGATTTTGCGATTTCAGAATGTGAACCTTTTCACATTCAAGGAATCCGGAGATTAAAGGAATCTAGCTTTATTTCGGCCCTCCAAGCTTGCCATTTGTTGGAGAGCGGTTGTGAAGCCTTTCTGGCTTATGCTAGTGTTGTGGAGAGCCGTGAGCTATCTGTGAAGGATATTTCGATTGTGTGCGAGTTCGATGATGTGTTTTCCGATAAGCTGTCTACTCTACCACCGCACTGTGAGATTAAGTTCAGAATTGATCTTGTGCCGGGGTCGGCACCTATATTAAGGACCCCTTATCACATGGCCCCTACTGAGCTAAAATAGTTGAAATAACAGTTGCAGGATTTGCTTGATATGGGTTTTATTACACCTAGTATTTCGCCGTAGGATGCTCCAGTCCTATTTGTGAAGAAGGATGGGACCTTACGGTTTTGTGTAGATTATTGTGTTTTGAATAAGATCACTATAAAGAATAAATATCCATTGCCGCAGATTGATAACCTCTTCGATCAATTACAGGAAACTCAAGTGTTTTCAAAGATCGATCTTTAGTTGGGATATCATCAGCTCTGAATTAAGCAGGATGATGTAGCAAAGGCGGCATTCCGAACGAGATACGGTCATTATGAGTTTCTCGTTATGCCATTTGGTTTGACAAATGTTCCTGTAGTATTTATGGATTTGATGAATAGGGTCTTTCAATCCTATTTGGAGAAGTTTGTAGTGGTCTTTATCGATGATATCCTGATCTATTCGAGGAGTGATGTGGAGTATGTGGAGCATTTGAGGATTGTCTTCCAAACCCTAGGGAGCATTGATTATTCATAAAGTTGAAGAAATGTGAATTCTAGCTTGAGGAGGTTGTGTTTCTGGGTCATATCATTTCAAATAGAGGTGTCTTGGTAGATCCAAAAAAGGTCAAAGTCGTCAGTTGGGATCGACTGACGACCATGACAGAGGTCTGTAGTTTTTTAGGTTTGGCCGGTTACTTTCGCCAATTTGTGGAGAATTTCTCTTATATTGCCTTGCTGCTTACCTAGTTAACGAAGAAGGAAGTCAGATTTGAATTGAATGAGAAATGTGATCATAGCTTCTAGGAGTTAAAGGATCGGTTGACTTCAGCACCGATTTTGACTCTTCCCAATGATTCTGGTGGTTTTGAGGTATATTGCAATGCTTGTAAGGTCGAACTCAGATGTGTTTTAATGCAGAATGGGAAGGTGGTTGCCTATGGGTCTCGGCAATTCAAGGCCCATGAGAAGAATTACCTGACCCGTGATTCAGAGTTAGCCACCGTGGTTTTGCATTGAAGATTTGCAAGCACTATTTGTATAGCGAGAAATTTTTGGTGTACTCCTATCATAATAGCCTCAAGTATCTATTTTCACAAAATGAGTTGAATATGAGGCAACGGCAATGGATCAAGTTTCTTAAGGACTATGATTGTAAGATCCAGTATCGACCGGGGAAGGCGAATGTAGTTGCGGATGCTCTAAATCGCCGCACTAGTTTGGTAGCGACGATGTAGATTAAGTAGATGGAGATGTTGGATTGCCTGAAGTTTTGCCACATCCTGCGTTATGTCAAAGGAAATCGTATGATGCTATCTTTCGTACAGGTAAAACCCAAGATCCTCCAGAGGATTAAGGAAGGACAGGCGAGTGATCTATTTTTGATGGACATTGTTGGTCATCATGGTAGGGATTCCCGGATTGATTTCAGTGTTCATGATGACGGAGTCTTGAGATTCTGGAAGCGACTATGTGTACCTAATGATAAGGAGCTGAAGGAAGAAATCATGAAGGACGCGCATCGAACCAGGTACACTATCCACCTTGAGATCAATAAAATGTACCAAGATTTGAGAAAGATGTTCTAGTAGAGGAACATGTGTAGAGAGATAGTTGCTTTTGTTGGGTGATGTCTCCTTTGTCAGCAGCATAAGGCTGAGAGGAGGAAGTTTTCAAGATTGTTGCAGCCATTGCCTATCTCGAATTGAAAGTGGGAGGACATTTTGATGGATTTTGTTTTTGGTTTGCCTAGGACCCCGAAGAATCACGATGCAACTTGGGTCATTATGGATCAGCTAACCAAATCGGCACATTTTATAGCCATTCGAACTACATAGTCCCGTGATCGCTTGGCTCAACTGTATATAAAGAGATTATTAGATTGCACAGTGTGCCAGCGTCTATTGTGTCCGATCGTGATCTGCGCTTCATCTCTAAATTTGGGAGAGTTTGCATCAGAAGTTAGGGACGACTCTGAAGTTCAATATGGCATGTCATCCCCAAACCAATAGTCAGTCAGAGTGGACAATTCAGATTTTGGAGGATATGCTCCAAGCCTCGATAATGGAGTTTAAATGATGTTGGGATGATCACCTCACGTTGGCAGAGTTCGCGTACAACAATAGCTTCCAGACAAGCATGGCGTGGCTCTGTTTGAGGCACTGTATGGTAGGAAGTGCTGATCTCTAATTCATTCGGAGAATATTGGAGATAGATGACTTATGGGGCTTGATTTGATTAGAGAGGATGAGATCCGAGAGAAGTATTCCCATTTATTCCGAGGTACGTAAGTTTAAGTAATTCCTAGGATTCGTTAATTTTGAGGATGAAATTTTTATAAGTGCGAGATAATGTAATATACCGAATTTTTATTCGATTTAATTTGGTTTATTTATTATTTTAAATAATTTGGGTATGATAAAAATTAATTAAATATTATAAAATTTTGGATGATATTTAGAATTGTTAGGCTGGTGCCCAAAGTGCATCCGTCTGATTACCCGAGTAACAATTTAAGTTTTGATATTTAAAGAAAAAGAAATAAGCATCTATATATTTATATATATGTATATGTATAAAATAAAAATAATAATAATAATAATAATAATAATAATAACATAACATAGAAGGAAGGGAGAAATCAGGGATGGAGGAGTTCGTGAAACATAACACGAAGAGAGGAAGAAGGGAGGAGAGAGAGGCACGTCGGATAGAGAGAGAGGGGGAAAATGAGTTTTCCGAGTCCGATTTCGAGCATGAGCATGTTAAAGAAATAGTAGATCGGTTGAGGTAAGTGTACTCATACCCTCTTTGTTCTCTCTTTCAATTTTTATTCGTATTCTTTTAGATATTTTTGTTTTGATACCCATCCAAAACATATAAATTATGGAACCCATGATTATTGCATGAATTATTTGTTGTTTAATGTCCGATTTCCCTTCGTTTCGCATGGATAAGCTTCACCCAAACTCTAGACCCACACTTGACCACCATTTGCTTATTATTTTGAGTTCCAAGCTTAATTTGGCCATAGATAACAAAAACTCATACCTTAAATAGGGTTATTTACTATTTACGTGTCGATTTTTCATGTTTTGCTCTATTTTGCACATTTGGACCCCCAAACTCATGAAGTTACTATTCACCGGAGGCTTTTAAGTATTTTTACATGATTCCACATGGTTTAATTGTTATCTAAGCTATGATTATTTGCATATGTTTGTTTGTATACTCCGGAAAAGTATATTGGTTAACCATTTGTAAAGTAAATGTTATCCGGAAACCTCTAAAGTTACAATTGTCTCTCGGTGGTAAGAATTTCTATTCTTCCCTATACTTTATGATATCCATGCATATAAATTAAGTCATGTAAAGACTAAAATCTAAAAGAAATATGAAAACTATGCAAGTATACGAAGAAAATGCAACAATTTGTTATATGTATGATTTGTTCTTCCTGAGGGAGAAATTTGTGAAAGAAGTTTGGTGGGCATTCCTCCAAAGAATAAAATATTATGTAACCAAGACCATGGATTTATGTTTTGGAGGGTAATATCCCTTGGCAAGCCATTGACATTACAGTAAAAATTTAGGGATTATCTTGGCCGTGTATTGTAGCAGGTGATATTTCTTAGCATACCTTAGAATGTTACTGTGAAAAACGAAGACTACATCTGAACTACAGGAGGTTAGGGAGCATTTTATTAGCCCCGTATACCGGGTAATAGGTATACCGCTTGCCACATAGTGTTTGGCCTTGTATATCGGCGAATGCGTATACCATCACTACTGGACATTAAGTATGTAATTCGGCCTTAGATCATGTGGAGTATTGTGATCCTTTTCTCGTTTTTCCACACTTTTAGCTGGTAAGGCCTAGTAGCATTGGTCTGTAAAGATAAATGTAATTTAGAAAGTGTATTAATTCATATTTCATATCTTCATACATCCTTATATATTGCTTCCATCCTATTTCCTGTTTCATTTGAATATATTACTTATTATTTACTTATATTATACTTGTTAAGTCTTTGACTTACCCTTACTTTTTTCTTCCTTCCTACTGAGCACGCTCTTATGCCTGATGAATCCAAGTAGGACTTAGGAGCAGGATAGGCTATAGATCTTGCATTGAAGAGTTTTTGGGACATAGTTTATGATTTTTGTATGTGATGGAGTACATTGTATTATTTTGATATGTATATGTATATCGATGTATATGTATGGTATTGATGGATACGTAGTTTAGTTTCTGCTGTATATGATAGATGTATGTGATTCTGTAAGCTTTTATTATTATTATTTGAGTCGACATCGTATTTGAAGTTATGACATCAGTGCCACTTGTTGTCCTTTGTGCCAGTTGGGATCCTGTGTATATATAGTATGTATATTATGGTTGTTGTAAGACAGGGATTTGTACATGCTTTGTATTGACGGATGTCCATATTATAGACGAAATTCTATTGGATTTTCGACAGAAAATACAGTCTGTCATAAGGACATGACAATGTATCTTGAAAATATGTCCTTTTAATATGACTGCTCTGACATTATATTATGACTTCAACAACATCATAATATTGCTTTGAAATGTCCAAGAAGGCTGAGATGCCCCTTTCATTGATGTCCTATTATAGCTCAATGACCAAGAATGCCAAGATTTTGGAGTTTTTCAAGTGTCTAAGATGTCTGATTAGTCAAATATGTCATGTTGTCCGAAAGGTAGAAACAACCCAGTAAGTAGTCGTTAATTGTAAAAGTAGTCTCAATATCAACTAGCGTAATATGTTAATATTAGTAAAGTAACTGTAAATTAGAAATTAATTAATTGATTAGTATTTTACAGTCTTCCCACCAAGCCCACGATCATTATAGTGACAATTTGGTCACAAAAATTATGAAAACGCATCATTAATTAATTGAAACCTAACTATCATTTTTCACTAGTAAGAAAAAATTTCTCCACATCCCGTAGATCAAATTTTGGAATGCTTACTTACTGTTTTTAAGATAGGGTCACAGCCTCGGTAAATGTGAGGTCCATATGCTAGAATTAATAAGCAAAAACTCAAGCAAAAATACAAAGTTCAACAAGGTTCAAATACTTACGGAAAATATTAAAGCATAAATCCTCTAGGACCTTAATTTTGGCAATGAAAGTGGTAATCATTCATCCTCCATTTGTATACTAATTTGACTATTGTAATATCAATTTAAGTATTGAAGGATATTGCAGAGAGATCTCGATCTTATCATCTCTTGCTTATGTTTATTCTGTGTAGAATTTAGATTCTTTAATCCAAAACTTATTCTAAAATCTTAGTTATCCGATTTCTGTGTATGCTATCTGGATAAATCTATATACAATAATCATTATCCAAATTTTTTATTTGTGTTTCAAAATCATAGCTTTAATATTAAATTGTATTAATTGAATTCATATCAAAATGGTCATATTTTTTGTTATATGACAGTGGTCATACTTTTTTGATATGACTCCGTCAACACCCTAATATGTCTCTACCATCCTACTTTATGGCTTCAAAATGTTCGAGAAGGATGATGTCTTGCTGAGGCGTTCCCTAATATAACTCCATCGGCATCTTATTATGACTTGTGTTATTCTAGTCATGATATAAAAAATGTTTAAAATACAAAGTATTTTTTTATAAATATAAAATAAAAAGTATCTAAGAATTATTTTAAAGAAATAATATTTAAAAAATTATTAATTATATAAAAATATAACTTTTGATGTGTTCTAAATCCAAGTTTTGAGCAGATTCGGGTTGAACTGGCTCTTCGGATTCCAGTCACTATCTTTCGCGCCTGGGACCCTACACACGATAACTACAAATGAGAGATCAGGTAATCGCGGAAAGTTATCTCACCGTAAATATTCCGACACTCAAGTTAATAAAAGGCTTTCCGAGAATAAGAAGGTAAATATAGAGAATGTAAAGATGAATATTAGGTGCGGGATTTGAGAATGATGGTCGGAGGTACACTCGTGGAGAGTGGCTTTGATCGTGGATGCTCGTGGAGAGTAGTATCTCTAAGTACTGAGTTCGTAGGGAACTAGTAACAGAGAGAGAGCAGAGTACTAGGATGCTTGAGATCTTAGAGAGCTTCTGTTATTTTGAGTGGGCAAGAGAGTGTGTCTATGGAGCGAGACTCCAAGGCCTTTTATAACTGTTGCGTTCATCACCTTTCTAAGTTGGTGAGGCGAGATGCCTGCCCTCTAAGGGGATCGTTGCCTTTCCTAGTATTGGTGCGGGTGCTATTCTGGGTTGCAACGGTCAGAAAGGATAGTTCTCTTCCTTCTATAGAGATACTGCGCGTAGTGACTGTTGAGGCTTCCATTGAGGATCACGCGCTGATTTGTGAACCATCCCTCTGGGTTGTGCTTTAATTCTAGGAAATTTCTATTACAGAAGAGATTGCTATTCTTGGATGTGCAGAGAATTAGGACAAACGGCTATTGAGGCTTAAGAAGGTGCATGTGGGCTAATTTTGATCTGAGCCGTGTTTATTTTGGGCCACGCCCAACCTAGTTGGGCACTTTTTCGGTCAATGGCAATGTTTACTGTCCTAGGAATAAATTGGCTGCTATGAATTCTTGACCACTTACCCCTTTCAGGTCGGCCCACTACTGACATTCCCATCACTAGCCCCCCATGCTAGTGGTTTGGATATCTGGCCTCCAACATGTTCACGATAGAATGTGACTGGCTGTGCCATCTCCTCAGGTCTGTCCCAAATTCTCCTTTTAGCTGTTCTTGGCGTGATTCCCCTACATTTTGATTCTCTATAGATTTGTAGATTTGCCAGCACTGTTGTCTCTTTGCATTTAGTGCTTCCGTCTGCACTATAAATTGGCGAGCTTTTGATGTTCCTTAGTATTGTCTTTACATGACGCCTGGTCAGATGGCATGGGAGTTCAACCACGCCGGGAAGCTTGCCGTCCCAGTTGCTGGTTTGGAGCTCAGGCTGTTCATGTTCTCAAGCGCTATTGTTTTGAGTTACGAAGCTTAGACTGCTTTAGTCACCCCTTTTCATGGGGGTGATTGTTATTGATATTTGAATATGGATTCGAGCCTACTTGCTTTCGAATCTTGATAACTATGTTTGAGGGTTGCGGACCCCTAACGCAACTCTTCTCCTCTTCCCAAAAGTATTGTCATGTATTGGTCCCTATTGGCCATATAACTTGTAAAGAGGAAGTTAATGAGAAAGCTTGTAGTTGCTTTTGTCTTCATCTTTCGTTGCCATGCATATTTCTCTATCTTTTTTTTTTATTCTAGAGTGGAGGTTGTCCAAATCCGTTGACCACATCGTTTGAATTTACTGAGTGGAGTGAAAGCGAACGTTGACCAGATTCATTGACCATAATGCTCGAAACCGGAGAACGGATTAGAAGCAAATGTTAACCGAATTCGTTGACCGAACGCTTGAATCCGGAGAACGGAGCAAGGTGAATGTTGATTGGATTTGTTGACTGTAACGTTAGAATCCAGAGAACGGAGCGGAAGCAAACGTCAGCTGAATTCATTGACCGTAGCATTAGAATCTAAAGACTGGAACGAAAGCGAACGTTGACTGGATTTGTTGACCGTAATGTTAGAATCCGGAGAACGGAGCGAAAGTGAACGTTGACTGGATTCATTGACGAAACGCTTGAATCTAGTGAACATAGGGGGTTATCTTTGATGTATTGCTTCCTTATCCCATTGGCTCGGCAATCGAAGGGTTGTGGAGCAGCTTCAGGACCCCCTCCGCTCTGAGAGACTCGCTGCCTCTTGCGATGTGTTACTGCGTAAGGTGGTTGTAATCCTGGCAATTAATTCACTAGAAGATACGACTTGACTGCACCCAATCCGGAATCGACACATGTCTGTTACGATTGCCGTGTCTTTTCGATTCACTGCTTCTCTTTGGCAGCGATGATCTTTATAAAGGCTACGCTGCAGTTCAAGCTTTCCTGCTCCTTTCTTTTTTACAACTTCTGAAGTCTTCATCTCCCTCCTGTTTTTCGTCCATGGTGCCTTCCGTTAACAACATTCCCTCTATTATTTCTCCCGGTGAAGTTAGGGAGCTTTATGTGCAATACAACATCCCACCTTCCATTGTGTTCTCGATTCCTAAGAAGTTGGACAGGGCTTGCTCTCTTCCGGTGGGTCACATTACTGTCTATGAGGCTCACCTATGGAGTGAGCTTTGTCTCCCAATCCTGAGGAGCTTCTCCGCATCTTCACGGAGTTTTGCGTCCCCATCATTCGGCCTCATACAAATGTCGTACGATATCTTTGCACACTTTGTATTTTTCTCTGTCGCCATTTGTGACTTCTGACAGTGGAGGCCGTGAGGGTTATGTTTTGGTTTACAGAGAGTGGGGATTTGATTTCACTCTCTCCTAGGGAGCTGCACATTAGTTGCGTAATCTATGGGTCGGTCAAGAACTAGAATGACTGGTTCTTTTTTATGCGGGTGTCTAATGATTGGCCTCTATCCAGAGAGTGGGGCAACATTCTTGCAGCCCTCACTTGGAAGCCCTCAAAGAAGGAGATGGATGCTGTGGAGCCCTTGCTACAGGTGGTGCAGGAGTACCTTCCCGAGTTTAGGAGGGATCACCTAGTATCCCATGAGGAAGCCCAGAAAGCTCGCTGGGGTCCTCCTTCACCAGTTAAAAAGTTCAAAACTCCACCGCCAATGACATCGCAGCTTAAGAGGAAAGCTAGGGCTCTTGCCATTGCTGAACCTCCCAACAGCCCTAGAGTGAAACTGGTGGTGCCAACTGTGCCTTCCTCCTCATCCTCCACCGAGCCAAATAACCACATAGCTGGCCGACTAGCTGGAGTTAGAGAACACTCTGTGGTGAAGACTCCCACTCTCTTTTTAGATTTGGGAGTTACTGAAGGGGTTGCCACATCGTCGCCATGTCGTAGCTGTCGGGCGATTCTGTGGCACTGGCAGAGTTGGCGCCTAATGTGGGAGGGCTAAAAGAGCCAACCTTTTATTCGCTTGCGAAGCTGGTGGAAACTGGTGAGGTAAGTCTCACCGTTGCCCTGCTTCCTGAGGCCATAGGTGACGTTGAAGTCACTTCAACGGAGGCCCCTTCTGGTGGAGCTGGAATAGTAGAGGGAGAGATGATTACTACGGAGTTGGCTCCTGCGGTCGCCACACTCAATCTCCCGGCTAGTCCATCTCAAGACCTCCCATAGCAGAGCTTAGGGTCGCAGGGATCAACGAGAAAAAAGAAGCACAAGTTTTTAATGATAAGCTTTCGAGATGAGCTTCTTCTTTCTCTTAACTCTGGCGGCTTAGTTTGACTTATCTCTGTTCTTGTTTTGTCAGGATTGAAGGACCAGAGGCTCCTTGGAGTGATGTTGAAGGGCAGGGGGAAATTCTCCGGCTAGTGAAGCTCCTAAGTTACTCGGATGCCTTTGTCGCTGAGGCCCAAAGAGATAGGGATGAGAGCATCACCCAGGCCCTAAGAGTCCGGGAGGAAAATGCTGCCCTCAAGTCTGAGTTGGCAGAGTTGAGAGAGAGGCTGGGGAGCTTGGAGGCTCAAGCTGCCAGGGCTGAGCGGCAAGCTGGCAAATTTCATGGGAAAGTATCATGCTGGAAGCTGAGATATCAATCCGCCTGTGTCCAGAGGAGGTGAGTGCATTGCTTAAGTCTAGAGTTTTGGAAGGCGTCAACCTCTACAAGCGGATTGTCTCCCTGATGTTACCCAACTTCCTTCTAGGCATTCTCGACCCACTAAATAGTGTGGCAATAAAGCGCGAGGACTTAGTGGATTACTCCCAAGCCGAGGGGAGCCTCACCCTTCTATTGCTCCCGCAACTTAGTATTGGGCATTCGTATTTTGTTTTTCTGCATTGTAATTGTAAATTGAAGTTAATCAACAAAATGTTTGCTTCATCAATGCGCTGAGTATTACGCCTTTGCCTGGATTTCCTCTTTTTCCACCCTTATTTTTTTATTTTGCGCTGGCCAGCCAACCGACTTGTACCGGGAGGTCAGGCTGCCCGTACCAGATTTTTGACCGTTGTAGACTAGCTATTCAATGACATGGTGTCTATCCTTGCATGCTACAACGAGTTCAATTGGATAAAGACATGTGTCGCCATTAACAGAAACGACACGACCCTTTGAACCCCGTTGTGATGCCGTTTTTGGCTGGAGAACTCTGCCTAAATAAACGCGGCGTCCCCTGTGATTCCCTTCACTACTCTACTCCATTGTCTCTCTACCTTTATTATGGCTGATGAGAATATGATTGATATTCACACCTTACTTGGTTTTGGGAAAGAGGTGTCCTCTCCTCCTATGCCAAAATCCTCCACCAAAGAAGAGATCAGCAATGGGAGGACATAGTCTGAGAGTGGTGACGGGGATTCTGCCAATGTGGATGTGGATGATGAGTGCAATCATCCAGGCCTCCCAAGTCTCTATCCCCAGGGTGCCCCGAGGACTACCACACTTCAAGGGTCTGGTGGCCCTTCTAGTTAGGTATGCCTACTTGGTTGCATAGAGGCACAGCTGACCGTTTGTAGTTTCTCATTACTAACTCCTTTTTTTCGCTTTCTCAGCAAGCAAGGAGGTCTCGTGAGCTGGACGGGTTCCTATCTTCGTAGGGAGATGAGATCGCCATATGATGCAGGCTCAGGCCGATCTCGTGGCTGAGGACATGGAACGTCTCGTCAATGCTACGGTTGGGGTGGCGCTATAGAGCCAGTCGCAAGTCAACTATCATGCCCAGGCTTAGACAGAGTCTGAAGCCAGGTTGCAAGTTGTTTTCAACTCTCATGCACAGGCCATGGAGAGGATCGCGTGCGACGGAATGAGCCATAATCCTCTAATGACCTTCGTCACTGTTCATACTAAGTGTGACAAACCAGAGCTTTTGCTGGGCTACGGTACTTGTCCATGCATATCAAAGTGCAAATGAGTGAAGAGATGAACTTAAATAATCATGTAATATTTTATTATAATAGTGCACACAGGATTCAAACCCGCCGAAGCTCTTAAGTCGACCTCATCTTGGCCAGCCAAGAATCTAGGTCAGTCGGCTATAGGGAGAAACCATTGAGATAGAGATACCACTAGGAACCAAAATTATTTAAACCATAAAGTTCAGTGGAGGTATACAACAAAAAATACATCAAGGTTAATTATATAATGCTACATGAATCCAGATCGGCCTTCCAGCCTAACTAGTCTGTCCGACACTACTCTTTCTCATCCGGCGGGAATTCTTGCTTGTCTGAGGGTAAAAAATAGCAAAGAATGAGCGGATTGCTCAGCAATGTATAAATAAGTAAAGACATGCATAAATATAGCTTCGAAATGAAATCAAAAGAAACGGAATGAAAGCATTTTGCATACAAAAGTATAAAACATGGACCAAAAACATTTTCATGAGAACTAATTTCCAAAACGAATTAAAATCCAAAATCAACTTTCTTTTAATGGCTACATTTTGGGCCGATAGCTACTCGGCCATCATATATTAATAACGGCTATATTTTAGCCTGCAACTACTCGGCCATCATATACCAGTAATGGCTACATTTTAGCCATGCAACTACTCGATCATTATATATCAATAACGGCTACATTTTAGACCTGTAGCTACTTGGCCATCTTTCATCAAAAACCCAATTTTCTTAAGTCTTGAGCTTCAAATGACCGAAGTCTTTAAAGAGCAAACTTACTTTTATAAACGGCGAGCAAACATGCAAACAGATGAGATAAGCAAACTGATATCTATTGACAGTAATTAAACATGCAAGATAAATTTTTCGTGTACCATAGTTTAAACTTTACCAATTCTTATTGTAATACTGAACTCAATAAAAAGAAGGAATTCTAGAAATTTTTAAGCATGAACTATGAAACAAAATCCCATATGTAAGACATAACACATGCACTGAATATGAAATTCCTTCATAAAATAAGAGAAAACAAGTATCATGACATGCATTACGTAGAAATATAGCGAAGGACATTAGAACAATAATAATCAAAGGATTCAGTCAAGAATTAGCAACAGCCAAAGACGAAGTATAAAGTACACTTGCCTGATCCTGACCTATGAATTCCTTTACTCAATCTGGCCTGAAATTCTTCCTTTCTTTCTTCTCCTTCATGCTTCTCTCAGATTTCCCACTCACTCTTTCGTAACCCCTAAATCTAGTATTTATAGACAATGGGGTAGGTGGAAGCAGGTGAGGTAGGTCATCTACTTGGTACTTCTTTTCCCACTCAGTTTTCCCTTTCAAGATGGACAACGGAATAGGTGGGAGTAGGACACGGGCCTAAACTGTTTCTGTTAAACGTCTCATTATCTCTCGTTCACACTCTCTGAGTCTTTGGTCTCTTTCTAATTTTCCAAACAACCTCAATTGTTGCTGTTTATTTATAGACCGCGATTTCTTAGTCATTTTGATTATCTTCCTAATTTCAGTCAACTACTATAATTTCGGTCAACCATCTATTCTGGTTAACTCATCTAGTCCGGTCAATAATTCTTAACTGGCCGTCTTGCTGCCTAGGTCGATTTTCCCATTAAGGCCGTGAGAGACGAAGTCCTAGAAACCCGATCCTTACAATTCTCTCCAACTTATAAAATTTCGTTCTTGAAATTTGACAAGACTATATACATCCCTTATGGAAAAAATTGGGGATGCTTACTTCGGATCTCTGCTTCACATTCCCATATACCTTCCTCAATAAAGTGATTTCGCTTTTACTAGAGAGATGGTCTTTGTGTGTAATATTTGATCCCTCCGGTCTAAAATCTACACCGATTCCTCAATATAAGATAAGTTTTCACCAATAGTCAGAGGCTCAAAATTAATTACATGCGCTGGGTCATGGACATATTTTCAAAGTATCGATACGTGAAACACATCATGAATATCGGTGAAGTTTGGAGGCAAGGCTAACCGGTAAGCTACTTCACCAACTTTCTCCAAAATCTCAAAGGGTCTTATGAATCTCAGCTTCAACTTTCGTTTTACCCCAAATCGGGATGTTCATTTGGATGGCGATATTTTTAGAAATACAAAATCACCGACTTCAAATTTCAACGCTGATTTCCTTTTGTCTGCGTAGCTCTTCTGCTTACTTTGAGCTACTTTTAAATTCTTATGAATCAACCTGATTTTCTCTGTTGTTTCCTTGATAATATTCGGACCAAGTAGTGGCCTATCTCCCGTTTTTTTCCAAAAATAGGCAATCAGCATTTTCTCCCACATAGAGTTTCGAACGGTGCCATGCCAATACTTGTTTGGTAATTGTTATTATAAGCAAACTCCACCAGAGCTAAATGATAATCCTAGCTACCTTTCATCTTTAACACCAAGGCTCTTAACATGTCCTCTAATATTTGAATAGTGCGCTCCGATTGACCATTTATTTTGTGATGATAAGCCGTGCTAAATTTGAATCCTATCCTCAATTCTCAATGTAAGCTTTTCTAAAATTTTGAGACAAATCTTGGATCTCGATTGGATATAATCAAGGCTAGCACACCGTGGAGCCTAACAATCTCATTAATATACAGCCGAGCCAATTGATCCAGAAAGTAGGTCATCTGGATTCTCAAGAAATGGGTTGATTTGATCAGCTAATCAATGATAACACATATGGTATCGTGGTTCTTCGGGGCTCTAGGCAAACCAGATACAAAATCCATCACAATGTCCTCCCACTTTCAACTTGGAATGGGCATCAATTGCAATAGTCCAGCTTGTTTCCTTCTCTCAGCTTTCAATTGTTGACAGATAAAGCATTTATTCACGAAAGTCACAATTTCCTTCTTCATATTTCTCTATCAGAATGTTTTCCTTAAGTCCTGGTATATCTTATTAATTCAAGGATGAAGTGTATACCTGGTTCGGTGTGCTTCCCTCATAATCTCTTCCTTAAATTCCTTATTTTCAAGTACACATAACCGATCCCTAAATCTTAGGACTCCATCAACCCGAATATTAAAATCAACTCTGGAGTCCTTCTTTAAGTCTCCAGCAATCTCTATCAAGAAGGGATCAATCACTTGCCCCTTTTGATTCTCCGTAACACCTCCGGTTGCACTTGAAAATAAGATAGCAGCATTCGGGTGTCTTTGATGTACCGCTAGATATTGCAATGCTTCATTAGTCCAACATCTCCATTTCCTTAATCTGCAGTCTTGCCACAAAGCTTGATCGGTGATTCAAATCATCGGCCACCATATTGGCTTTTCCTGGTTGGTATTAGATTTCACAGTCATAATCTTTCAGAAATTCGATCTACCACCTCTGCCTTATGTTCAACTCCTTCTGCGAGAATAAATACTTTAAACTCTTGTGGTTAGAATATACTAGAAATTTCACGCCATACAAATAATATCTCTAGATTTTCAATATAAATATCACAGCAGCTAGTTCCAAATCATGGGTTGGATCATTACTTTCATGAACCTTCAACTACGGGATCCGTAAACAACCATCTTTCCATGTTGTATTAGGACACAACCTAGTTCGGTCTTAGAGGCATCACAGCAAACTACCAATCCACCTGATCCGTCCAGAATAATCAAAATCAGCGCAGAGGTTAACCGGTCCTTTAGCTCCCGAAACCTTTGCTCATATTCCTCGATCCATTCAAACTTATCCTCCTTCTTCACTAACTGAGTGAGCGGCATAGCAATTTTAAAAAAATTCTCCACGAATTTACGATAATATCCGGCCATGCCCAGAAAACTCCGGACCTCAGTCATTGACTTCGGTCGGCTCCAATTCACTATAGTTTCAATCTTCTTCAGATCGATCGAGATTCTACCCTTAGAAATAATATGGCCTAAGAATCTCACTTCTTCCAACCAAAATTTACACTCATTCAGCTTTGCAAATAATTTATACTCTTGAAGGGTTTAGAGCACGGTTCTTAAATGCATCTCATGCTCTTCATGGCTCTTAGAATAAATAAGGATATCATCAATAAATACTACTATAAATTTATCAAAATATGGCAGAAAGACTCGGTTCATTAAATCTATAAAAGTGGCAGGAGCATTTGTTAACCCAAACGGCATTACTATAAACTCATAGTGGCCATATCTCGTCCGAAATATCATTTTTGCCACATCTTCGTGTTTAATCCGAAGCTGATGATATTCGGATCAAAGGTCAATTTTTAAAAACATGGAGGCTCCCTGCAACTGGTCAAAGAGGTCATTAATCATTGGCAAGGGATATTTATTCTTACTTGTGATCTTATTTAACTCCCGATAATCCACACATAATCTCAAAGTTTCATCTTTCTTTCTTACAAATAAGATCGGCGTACCCCATGTGGACACACTCGGTCTAATGAAGCCCTTATCCAGCAACCCCTACAATTATTGTTTCAACTCCTTCAATTCTACTGGTTCCATTCTATAGGGCGTCTTTGATATCGGTGTTGATCTTGGCACCAGCTTAATTTCAAACTCTATCTCCCGTTATGGTGGCAATCCAAACAATTCTTTAGGAAATATATCATCAAACTCACACACTACAGGGATCTCCTAAGCTGACATTTCATGATCCTTAGTTACACTAGCATAAGCCAAATAGGCTTGGCATCCGTTCCTCATCAAATGCCGATCGTAAATAGCTAAAATGAAACAAGACGCCTCTTTTCGCTGAACTCCTTGAATACAAAAAGGCTCACTTCCTGAAATAACAAAATCTATCGTCTTTCGAGAACAATCAATGTTGGCGTGATATTTTGCTAACCAATTCATGCCAAAGATTACATCAAAATTACATATCTCCAACGAGACTAAGTTAGCTGGTAACTGAGATCCATTAACCTCAATAACACACCCTCGGTACATAATGTCTAGAACCATAGATGACTCCGTGGGTGTTGAAACAATCAAAGAATAATCAAGAATCTTATGGGATGATCAAGATAATGTGCAAATCTAGGCGAAACAAATGAATGGATGGATCTTGAATCAAAAAGCACATAACAGAAAACGCCACAAATAGAGAGAATACCTTCCATCACATCTGTTGAAACTTCTGCTTCCTTTGTAGTGCCTACAAATACCTTGGCCGGAACAGTTAGTTTAGACGCTGGGGCTTGCTTCGGGTGAGGGCAGCTCCTTACCATATGCCCCGCCTGTCCACAATTATAACAGACTCCCAACAACTTAAAACAAGGCCTATTCCCATGCAACCTCACACAATGAGGACAAGGATTTGTTGACACCCTTGAGGTAGGCACTGATTGGCCAGTCTCCTTCTTGGATTCTGATTGCTTCGCCTTTTTTGGTGGTTTTCCCGAACCCACACTGGAGCTTGCTCCCGAACCACTTCGGCCAGACATCCTCTTTTTAAACAACTCCTCTTTCTCAAGCTCCTTCTCATAAATGAGAGCTCTATCCAACACTTTTCCAAAAGTTAGCAACTTCAGCGTCGATAAATGTTTCCTAATATCATCCATCAAGCCTTGTAAAAATTTTCTCACCTTCCTTTCTTCCCCCTCTATCATTAATGGAGCAAAATGGGATAACTCTATAAACTTAGCATCGTACTCAGCTACCATACGATTACCCTATCTTAATCACAAAAACTCTTCCTCTTTCTGCCCACGGAGATTGGTAAGAAAATATTTTTTCATAAAAGCTGTTTCAAATATAACCCAAGCAATTTCATCCTCCGGTATCTCAAATACTCTCTTTTGCATTTTCCACCAATGATGGGCTTCTCCTTCCAACTTATGAGTAGCAAATAAAACTCTATCTTCGGCCGGACATCGAATAACTGTGAATACCTTTTTAAGTCACTGGATCCATGTGTTTGCCTTCATTGGATTCGATTTTCCTAAAAAATTAGGAACTCATTCAGTTGTAAATCTCTCATACGCCAGTGGACCAGGATTCACTAGGGCCGACTTTGGAGCAAGAACATTAGCCATATAACGTTGCTTCATCGATTCTATTACATGAGTCATCCTTCCTAGCAAGTTCAAATACTCAGCCTCTCGATCATGATGGGCATAAAGCCAACTTGGTTATTTCTTCTTCTACTTGTCTTGCTATTATCCTATAATCAAAATATCACAACAACAATTAATTTGATATATTCATATTAGGAGGAGGGGTTAATAATTATTCAATGCATTTAAAGATTAAACCCCCGAGTTTCATACAACTCTACATCTTAGTCATTTATCGACCTCGACCCTAAGTTATACCTCGTCCATTAGTAGCTACCTCGACTGTTAACAGCTACCTCGGACGTTAACAGCTAAACATTCCATCTAATCCTAACTACTCTTAACCCACATCTACTTAGACCAAACCTAAGCTTCTACTTTAAAATCGATCAACCCTAAGGTATCTTTTTCTCTCTAATATTACCTGTGGTGGAACGAGCTATAATCCTCTAATAACCTCCGTCAATGTTCATACTAAGTGTGACAGACCAGAGCTTCTACTAGGCTACGATACTCAACCATCCATATCAAAGTACAAATGAGTGAAGCGATGAACATAAATAATCACGCAATATTTTATTATAATAGCGCACATAGGATCCAAACCGGCCGAAAATCTTAAGTCGGCCTCATCTTGGCTGGCCAAGAATCTAGGTCGGCCTGATCTAGGTCGGTTAGCTATAAGAAGAAACCATTGACGTATGAGATGCCACTAGGAACCAAAATTACTTAAATCATAAAGTTCAGCAAAAGTATATAATTATCTATTAATTTATATAGCGGAATCGTTAAACAAAAGTCTCCAAAATGACCAAAAATACATCAAAGTCGATTATATACTGCTACATGAATCCAGATTGGCCTTCCAGCCTTGCTAGTCCATCCGGCTCTACTCTTTCTTGTCCGGTATGGATTCTTACTCATATGAGGGTAAGAAAACAGTAAGGAGTGAGCAGATTATTCAACAATGTACAAAAAGGCAAAGACGTGCATAAATATACGTTTAAAACAAAATGAAAAGAAACAGAATGAGAGCATTTTGCATACAGAAGTATAAAACATGGACCAAAAACATTTTCATGAGAACTAATTTCTAAAATGAATTTAAATCCAAAATCAACTTTCCATTAACGACTATATTTTAAGCTTGCAGCTACTCGGCCATCATATATTAATAATGGCTACATTTTAGGCCTACAATTACTTGGCCATCATATATCAATAACGGCTGTATTTTAGGCTTGTAGCTACCAACCTTCATATATCAATAACAGCTACAGTTTAGGCATACAGCTATTCGGCCTTCATATATCAATAATGACTATATTTTAAGCCTGCAACTACTCGGCCATCTTTCATCAAAAACCTAATTTTCTTAGGTCTTGAGCTTCAAATGACTGAAGTTCTTAAAGAGAAAACTTACTTTATAAATGGTGGGCAAACATGCAAATGGATGAGATAAGCAAACTGATATCTGTTGACAGTTATTAAACATGCAAGATAACTTTTTTGTACACCATTTCTTAAACTTTACCAATTCTTGCTGTAATACCGAACTCAATAAACAGAAGGAATTCTAATAATTCTCAAGCATAAACCGTGGAACAAAATCCCACAGGTAAGACATAACACATGCACTGAACATGAAATTCCGTCATAAAATATGAGAAAACAAGTATCATGACATACATTGTGTAGAAACATAGCGAAGAAGGGTATTAGAACAATAATACTCGAAGGATTTGGTCAAGAATTAGTAACAGCAAAAAACGAAGTATAGAATACACTTGCCTGATCCTGACCTACGGATTCCCTTACTCAATCTGGCCTAAAATTCTTCCTCTCCTTCTTCTCCTTTGTGCTTCTCTTAGATTTCCCACTCACTCTTTCCTAACCCTCAAATTTATTATTTATAGACAATCGGGTAGGTTGAAGAAGGTGGGGGTAGTTCACCTATTTGGTACTTCTTTTCCCACTTAGTTTTTTCTTTTTAGAAGGTCAACGGAGTAGGTGGGAGTAGGATATGGGCCTAAACTGGTGCTGTTAAACATCTCACTATCTCTCGTTCTCACTCTCTAAGTCCTCAGTCTCTTTACAAGTCCTCGGTCTCTTTCTAATTTTTCAAATAACCTCGGTCTCTTTCTAATTTTCCAAACAACCTCGGTTGTTGCTGTTCATTTATAGACCGCGATTTCATGGTTATTTTGGTTATCTTCCTAATTTTGGTCAACTACTATAATTCTAGTAAACTCTCTTAACTTGTCAACAATCTAGTCCAATTATCTATCTAATCTAATCGATTATCTTAACTGATCTTCTTTCTAATACGAGCAACCATCCTTTAACTCAATCAACCATCTATTTTGGTCAACTCATCTAGTCCAGTCAACAATTCAATCCGGCTGGTCAATAATTCTTAACTTGTTGTCTTGCTACCTAAGTCAATTTTTCCATTAAGACAATGAGAGACTAAGTCCTAGGAACCCAATCTTTACATCGCAGCTCTCGAAGGCAAGCTGAGAACAATGCTTCATCCCGAAGAGGTGGCTCCTGCCTTGGAGGAGCAGTTTCAGGCTGGGATCGACTTCAACTGGAGGACAGTTTCCCTGGCAGATCCCGTTTTCCTGTTGGTTTTTTTATTCGAGGAATGCTAGCGCCTCCCATCGATTGGAGATAGTTGGATACCCGACGGGCATAACCCGAGGCCTTGTGCCACGTCCTCCAAGGGACCCTTCGTCCTCAAGAAGCCATCAGGATGCGTCATAATAACACATTGTATATGTGGCGTTGTATAAACTTCTTGTTTATGAGCATATTCTTTATCGGATGTATTTTGCTTTTGTATCAAGCGGAGGTGCCCAGGTTATCATTCCAGGCGCCTTGCCTTCTATTGGAGCATTTGTTCTCTCACATTCTGCCCTGATTTATCGACCGTTGTAGACTGGTTGCGCTATCTCCTACAGAAGGATGTCGTCACGAATGTGCCATGTAAGCCCCATAAGGTTTTGTGTTCGACCACGAACTGGCCACTTAGGATGGAACCAATGTTTAATTCGACCGTTTATAGGCCACTTGGTATGGGACCAAGGTTTAATCTAACCACTTACGGGCCACTTAGTATGGGACCAATGTTTAATCTGACTGCTTATGGGCCACTTGGTACTAGACCAAGATTTAATTCTATTGCTTACGGACCGCTTAATATGGGACCAAGGTTTAATTCAACCGCTTACGAGCCACTTCGTATGGGACCAAGGTTTAGATACAAGTGAGTGAATACCTGCTTGACTAGGGGTAGTTTAGGTCGTCTGTATTCATGTAACTTACACGCAAGCATACATATGAAAAAAGAGAAAAAGCATAGACATAACAATGTGTAAAGAAGGAAAGTGTATTTTATTAATAAATGGATGTCATTACAAACAGACTGGTGACCATACATATGACCAACGTGGACATCGTGCGACCTTTCACTAGAAGTAGTGCTTTAAGTGGGCTGTGTTCCACGTCCGTGGAACCAACTTGCTATTTTGAGTCCGAAATTTGTATGCTTCGTTCTGAAGAACGGCTAAGATGAGGAACGGACCTTCCAAATTCGGGGAGAGCTTGTTCCTGTTGACTGTTTTGCCCGTGGCCTCGACACTTCGCAAGATGAGGTCTCCAACTTTGAATTGCCGTACTTTTACTTTCTTATTGTAATAGTAGGCGACTCACTGTTGATAGGTGGCTGTGTGCTTTTTGGCCTCGTCTCGGGCTTCCTTTAGTAAATCTAGGTGTTCCCTAATCTTCTGCAGTTGCCTAGCGGGTCGGAGGCTTCAACTTAAGACTAGGGAGCCCGATCTCCACCGGGATCACAGCCCCAGTCCGGTAGTAGAGATTGAAAGGCATTTCACGGGTCGGTTCCTTAGGAGTTGTCTAGTATGACCATAACACAAAGGGCAATTTGTCAACCGAGGAGCCCCCTGCGTCATCTAGTTTGGTCTTTAGTTCATTCAATAACATCCGGTTGGTGATTTCTATTTGTCCGTTTTCTTGGGGGTATGCCATCGAAGTGTGGACCAATCTGATACCTAGACTAGTACAATACATGGTGAAGCGCTTTTCTAAGAATTGGGTTCCGTTATCAGTCACAATGGCCTCAAGAACACCAAATCTGCTTACTATGCTCTGGCGGATAAATTCCATTGCGTTATGTTCTGTGATCTTGGCTAGTGTGCAGGTTTCAACCCATTTAGTAAAGTAGTCTATACCTGTGATGATGAACTTTTGTTTATTGGTCGTAATGGAAAATGGGCCGAGAATGTCGAGCCCCCTTTACGAGAAGGGTCAATGTGCCTGGAGAGCTATCAGCTCTACTGGTGGCTGGTTGTGAAGATTACCATGAAGCTGACAATTCTCACACCTCTTCACAAATTCCAGGGCGTCCTTCATTATCGGCTAGAAAATACCCTTGATGCATCACCTTGAATGCTAGGTTCTTGACGCCAATGTGCGACCCACAGATCCCGAGGTAGATTTTTCTCAGTGCATAGTCTACCCCTTCTAGAGTAAGACACCAAAGGTACAGAGCCGAGTATCCTTGGTGCTATAATTTTTCGTCAACTATAGTGTACCAGCCGGCTATCTTCTTAATTTGCTTACCTTCGTTTGGGTTCTCTGGCAATAAACCATCTGTAAGGTATCTCTTGTAGGGTGACATCCAGTTCTCATAGTCTGAGACGTACATCACTTTCTATTCCTCTATGCTGAGAGTGCTCAAGACCTTCCACATGTCTTTCGAGTACTGCTCCAAATTTTTAGCCGCCGCTGCTCTCGCGAGTTGGTTGCCCTTTCGGTTTTCAGTCCTGAGGACGTGGACCAAGTTGAGTTTGTCGAACCTATGGATCGCGCCTTCACCTTAGCCAAGTATTTGGCCAAGGGAAGGTTGCATGCTTTGAAGTTCTCATTGATCTAGTTGACGACTAGTTTTGAGTCACCGTAGATGATCAAATACTTAGCTGTGCACTCTTTGGCTAGTCGTAATCCAAGCTAGCAGGGTTTCATACTGAGCAATATTATTGGTGGCCAAAAAATCAAGTTTCAGTAAATACTTTACCTCAAACCCGTCTAAGGTCCTTAGGACCACTCCGATCCCGCTGCTTGAGTTAGTAGACGAGCCATTCACATTGATAACCCAATCCGGTGCTTCAAAATGATGATCCATGTCGTCCTTGCAGTGCTCATTGATGATTGGGGTCATTGTTTCAATGATGAAGTCAGCTAGTGTCTACCCTTTGATGGTTGGCCTATGTTAAAACTCGATATCAAACTCTCTCAACTTAATGGCCCACTTAACTAGTTGTCCCGAGACATCAGGCTTTTGAAGGATGCCCTTTAATGACTGGTCAGTCAGGACAACTATATGATGAGCCTAGAAATAAGGCCTCAACTTCCTAGCTGAGAAGACGAGTACCAAAGCAAGCTTCTCGACGTGTGGGTAGTGAGTCTCAACTCCGGTCAATGTCTTGCTCCATAGTAGACCAATCGCTGCGTGTCAGAACCCTAGCATATTAGGACTGAGTTAAGAGCCGCCTCTGATACAGTCAGGTAGAGATACAGCTCCTCTCATTCCCTCGGTGACGTCAACAGTGGTGGACTTTCCAGGTACTACTTCAGTTCATTGAAGGCAGCCTGGCACTCTGCCGTCCACTGGAATCCATTCCCCTTCGTCCCCCTCAAAGCCTTGAAGAAGGGAAAGTACTTGTCATCGGATTTAGCCAAGAAGCGGGAGAGCACTGCCGATCTCCCAGTCAACCTCTGGACATCATTGACACTCTGTGGTGGAGTCATGTCCATGAGTGCCTTGATCTTTTTTGGGTTTATTTTGATCCCTCGCTGGGAGACGATGAAACCTAGGAACTTTCTAGAGGATACTCCGAAGACACACTTTGATGGGTTCAACTTCATCTGGTGCACACAGAGTACATCGAAAGTTTTAACCAGATCACAATATGATCATTGGTGGTCTTTCTCTTGACGAACATGTCATCTACGTATACCTTCATATTGTAGCCGATCTATTTCTCAACCATTTTGTTCATGAACCTTTGGTATGTTGCGCCTACGTCTTTCGGACCGAAAGGTATGACCTTATAACAGTAGGTCCCTTGATCGGCCATAAACGAAGTGTGCTCCTCATTCTCTAAGCTCATCCGGATCTAGTTATAACTCGAGTACGCATCCATAAAACTCAGCAAATCGGTGAGCGAAGTGGAGTCCACTAACAAGTCGATCCCGGTAATGGGAAGCTATCCTTCAGGCAGGCTTTGTTGACGTTGGTAAAATCGATACATATCCATCATTTTTTATTACTCTTCTTGACTAATATAATATTGGAGAGCCAATTCGGGTACTAGACTTCTTGGATGAACCTGGCGTCCAACAGCCTTTTCACCTCCTCCCGGATGGATATAAGCTTTTGAACAAAGTAGTTCCTCCGCTTCTACCTGATGGACTTGCGACCGACATCGAGACCTACCTTGTGGACCATTACTTTGACCAGAATCCTGGGCATGTTAGCAGATGTCCATGCGAAGACATCCGTGTTCTGCCTTAAGAAGTTGATCAGTTCATCTCGCAGGGGTCTGGAGAATGAGCCCCCTATCTGTACACACTTTTTTGGATCTTTCAGATTTAGAGGTACAAGGTCAGTAGTTTTGCCGAACTGTGCCTACTGCAGGGTCACCTCATCTCGATGGTCCAACTCTTCTACTTGCCTCTCGATGCCGGTTGGAGCTAACTGTGACATGTTGCATGTCCGTCCGATTACTTAGTCACCTAACATTTCGCTAATACCGCATACTATTGGGAATTTTATTTTTAAGTGTGGTATTAAAGTGATGGCTCCAAACACCATTAGGCATGGTCGACCTAAGATGACGTTGTATACGGAGGGTAGGTTGATAACTAGGAAGGTGAGTGTGCAGCTCGCCGTTCTCGGGTACGTGCTAAGGGTGACCTCTAGCTGTAACGTCCCTTGGACGGCTACTGGCTCATTAGTTAGCCCATATAGCGGTCCTCTAGTCAATTTGAATTGATTCTTTTTAAGTCCTAACTTAAAGAATGCATCGAGATAAAGTAAATCTCTTGAACTTTCATTATCAACGAAAACTCGTTTCGTTTTAACTGGTAGTCAAGAGTATTATTCGAAACGAGCGCAGATACAACCAGGGGATTAGAATGGGGGGAGATTACATGTGTCATATCATTATCGCTAAAACTATTAACATCTTCCCCCACCCTCTACTTCTTGCACTTATCCAACTTCTCCTGGTGATTAGTTGGATGCACCTTGGTAGGTCTAGTGGTTACCATATTGACCAACCCAGCCGCTACCTTGTTCTGTGGTTGAGGCAAATCCAGTCTGTCACCATTTGAGGTTCCAGAGCTCTGCCCAGGGTTCGTCAGGAACTTTGTGAGGTGGCTCCGATAGATCAACTCTTCAATCTTTGGTTGCAGCATCCGACAGTCTTCTAAGTTGTGTTTTGGAGATCGATGGAAATTGCAATATTTTGACAGATCCCCTCTCTCCGGGTTCTTCAATTATTTTGGCCACTTCGCGGATTTTTCTTCCAAGATCTGTATTAGGACGTTGGCCCCGGTGTCGTTTAGTGAAGTTAAATGCATGGGCCTGTGCTCTTTTCGTGCTGGTGGTTCAACTCAGGGCAGCTTCTTTTGGGGGTTGTCGCTGCCCCCATTTTTCCTCTTTTCCTCCACCGGGAAAGAGTGAGGCTGGTCGGTCTGCTCCGGATGCTTCATCTCGTTGGCTTCTTCGGCAACGACATAGGCCAAAGTAATAGATTTCGCATCCCTGAAGGTCTATGGATTTTTGTGGGCTAAGTGCCTGAAGAAATCGCCCGGTCCCAGCATGGAAATGAAGCTACTAAGCTTCACTTCTTCGGTAAGCTTAGGTATTCTCCGAGCTTTAGCCACGAACCACTTTATGAATTTTCTTAGGTTCTTGCCCGACTTCTGCTTTACATGGGTGAGATGCCACGACTGCTTTTCCTCATGGCGACTTGAAGCGTACTAAGCCAGGAAACTGTCCGCGAGGTCCCGGAAGCTCCAGAATAAATTTGTCGAGAACTAGTAGAACTAGATCCTAACATCCCCCTTTAGAGTGAGAGGGAAACACTGGCACATGAATGCCTCCTCCGGGCCTTGGAAGCTCAGTAGGGTGCAGAAGTGACCCATAAGATCAGTGCTCCCGTCATAAGATTCTAGGGCTTGTATATTGAACTTTAGCAGCAACGCTTGGGTCCATATTTCCATAGTGAATGGAGATCGCTTCAAATCGGCCGCATGTTTGTCTTCATACGCGGTTCCAAATCTTCTGAACTTTCTCCTCCACTTAAGAGGAGGTTGCAAATCTTTTAGAGTTGAGGTAGGTTCTCAACTCCATTCTCTCTGTCGTGTGGCACAGAGCCGGTCTGCTGCTATTACTCGTGGACCGGATGATGTGAGAGGCTCCCTCCTACACGGGAGCCCTCTGCTCATCATAGGAATATCTGGGATTTCTTCTTTCAGGACTCTCATCAGGAGTTCCACGGTCCAAGCGCCCCTTAAGCCTTGAATGACTCTACGTGTTGGAGGCCACTAGGATGTGAGAGTTGCCCGGCTTTGGGGTCTTCTTAGTCCGCTTCTTCTTTCTCTGGCATCCCTGCCTGGAGGTTGGCGTGTGAGACAAAGAGAATTGAGTCCCTTGCTTCTTCTTGCCCTGGTATGTGTAGAGCATTTGGAGTATTTGTGACATCTTGATCATCTGTTTCGCCATGGCCAGGAAGATTTGAGCAGGTTGTTCTCCAGCCTAACTACCAGCGGAGTGGTTGTGGTTGGGGGAGGTAGCTTCTTTAGCGGGAGCAATAGCTTGTGCCCTTGTGTTCACCATATTGTCAGATGATGCAGATTTAGGAGAAGTAGTTGGTCGGCTTTTCGTCAGCGTTCCCACAGATGACGTCAATAATGCGTCATGGATTCAAACTTTAAACGAATTTGGATTGAACTGGCTCTTTGAATTCTGATTACCGTCCTTCATGCCTGGGACCCTGCACACCACAACTACAAATGAGAGGTCAGATGATGGTAAAAAATTATCCCACCATAAACACTCCAATACTCAAATCAGTAAACGGTTTTCTAAGAATAAGAAGGTAAAATTAGAGAATGTAAAAATGAATATTGGGTGCGAGATTTGAAAATGATGGTCGAAGGTGCACTCATAGAGAGTGACTTTGCTCGTGGATGTTCGTAAAGAACAGTATCTCTAAGTTTTGAGTTTGTAGGAAACTAATAACAGAGAGAGTAGAGTGCTGGAATACTTGAGAGCTTAGATAGCTTTTGTTATTTTGAGTGTGCAAGAGAGCGTACCTATGGAGTGAGATTCCATGGTCTTTTATAGTCATGGGCCTTCACTGTCTTTCTAAGTTGGCAAGGCAGGATGCCCACTTTCTGTGGGGATCATTGCCTTTTCCAGTATGGGTGCAGGCACCATTCTGGGCTGCAATGGTTAGGAGTGAGGATTCATTTCCTTCTGTGGAGATACTGCGCGCATTGACTGTTGAAGCTTCCTTTGAAGATCCCACACTGATTTGTGAGCCTTTTCTTTGGGATGTGATATGATTCTGGAAGATTTTCGTTACAGAAGAGATTACCATTCTTGGATGTGCGAAAAATTAGGGCAGACGACCGTTGAGACTTGAGAAGGTGCACGTATGTTGATTTTAATCTATGCCATGCTTATTTTGGGCTATGCCCGGCCCACTTGGGGTACTCTTTTGGTCAACGGTAGCGTTGACCATCCTAAGAATAAATGGGCTGCTATGGATTCTTGGCCACTTATCCCTTTCGGGTCAGCCCACTATTGACGTCTCCATCAACTTCTTTATTGATCACAAATTTTTTAAAAATTAAATTTATAAAAAATATAATTTAGATCACTCATTTTTTCCTGTGATAATGTCAACACAAATAATCAGCGGAGCCCAATTTTTTACCATCCCACAGATTTTAAAGCAGGACATCAAACCGATCATGTAACCAGTTTGATCCTATTTATCAAGCAAGCTGCGGAACAAAATGTTACTAAAATTATATCTACGACTTAAAATAATAATAATAATAATAATAATAATAATAAGGACGAGAGTGCAAGGAATCCTTTTGTGTCGACGGGGACTATCATGTAATCCTGAATGCTAAAACCTGCAACGGAGAGAGTCGAGTTCAAAACTAGCCAAAGCAGGTAGAGCGCTCAGAATCGGCCTCCTCCCTGAAGCCGTTGGCTTCCTTGGGGCCACCAAAAATGGAGGAAGAGCCCTTGGCGCCCGCGACTGCGTCATCGCCTGTGAAGCATATGATTTCCTTTCCCTCTGCAAAAATGGATTTAAGTTTGCAATTGGGTTCCACTTCTCGTCCTCGTTTCATACTGACATTACTCCTCTTATTTTCAATAATATTTTCTAAACCCTAAAATTTTAATTGGTCCAAATTATATTGGATACTATAGACATTATTTAACTCTATTTATTATCAATTGTTATTCTAAAAATATAAAATTACTCTGATAAAAAATGAGAATTATTAAAATTCAATAACTTATAGCCTAGGAACTAGGACAGTTGCGTGTCGCTGTGAAGGCACAGCTTATTTCCCTCAATTCTGAAAGTATTAAATATGAGTCTGAGAATTTATATACTTTTAATTTTTTTTCAAAAACTAATTATATATTAAATAAAAAATACATCCGCCATTAGATTTGTATGATTCCGAATTTAAAGCGAAGAAAGCCCATGTACCGTGTCTTTCCGCTGACGTGGCTTCAACCAGCCAATCAAGTGCAACCAAACACGTCAACCAACGGAGCGTATCAACCATCAATACGACAGTATGACAACCCCACCATTAAAAACAAAAATAAAAAAAATGAAAAAGCCAATACGACGGCGTCTAGAGACCCCTCAATCACTTGCAAAATCGCTAGTGCACGTGTCCTGGCGGCTCTCAAGCGCTGTTGTATATCCGGCGCACTCTATTTGATGCTCAGACCCTCCTTCCCTGCAAACCTTGCGCTCAGAGACGAGGGGGAGGGAGCGAGCGAGCGAGAGAAATACAGAGGGAGCGTCAGGAAAATGGGAAAGATGGCCCAATCGGTGTTTATATTTCTGTTATTATCGGCAATAACGTTTTCTTCTTTAGTCTCGCTGTCAGAGGGCTTGAAGAAACCAGTAGGGGCTGCTAGAAGAGAAGACATTCCATACATCAAATGTCAAGTTTGTGAAAAGGTCGCCTCCGAATTATACAGTCAGGTGCAGAATAAGCAAGCTGAGATCTCTTCCAAAAAGGTAAATTTTTTGTTCTCCTCTCTCTTTCATATGGTCTCTTAATAAATTTGTGTTCGAGTTTTATTTATTACGAAACCGTGACAGATCTCAGAGTATCAAATTATTGAGATTGCCGAGAATGTGTGTAATTTGAAGAAGCAAGAAGCTGATTGGATTTTGAAAATTGACATTGTTGAGCAAGGAGACAAGTTGGAGGTAATAAAAAAAGATAATTTTTACTTCTTTTTAATCACACCTGTTTTCTTATTATTATTATTTTTTAATTATAAACTTTATTTATGCGTGGTAAGTGCTGGTTTTAGGGCATAAAATATAGTCTTTGCCCTCACCAAATGGCTTAAAATTTTTGGAACGGGGTGATTCCTTATTATGATATGAAGTGTCTCTAACGAAGTGGTGCAGTGTTGAAGACATGGCGTGTTTTTACTACAAACCTAATGCATTTGTGCCAAGGTTATGCTATCGCATAAATCCTTAACTACTAAAACTTTTTCCGCGTGTGCATGAAACCAATATAATTATTGGTATTGTCTTTGGACTTCAGAAGGGCGACGGACAGATATTTTCATTTTATTAAATGCAACATAGACGTGCTATGTCTTGGTGTCAGAATATAGCCTATTTTTGAGCCCTCACCAAATGGCTTAAATTTTTAGGCTGAGGTGATTACTTAGCATGATATTGGAGCGTCTCTAACAAATTGGTGCAGGATCAAGTTTGGGAAACCCACTTTTTTTGAGGGAAAAAATCAGCATCCGGTTAAAGTTGACATGTGTTTAGTTCATACTTCAAGCCCATTAGCATTTGTACTAGGGAGCATACGAAAGTATAAAAGCTATTTGGGGAGTGGAACCAATACAATTCATTTTAATTGTATTTGGACTACAAAACGCGGAGTGGTAGATTCTTGTGATGAAAAAATTGTCTTTTTGTTAGGGGTTATTTTATTTGTTAGAGAGTGATTTGGTACATAAAGCTCCCACTATGAGCAGTCTGGATTAGAGTTGGATCAGTTTAATTAATATTATATATGGTCTTATTTTGTATTATCTAAGATGTCATTTCTACGACTCAAGCCCTTGATCGACCACAATTTACCATCATGTCAAAGCTTTCCTTCAAGTATCTCTCTGTGATGAAGTTCAAATATTTGATGTGCATACACTATTTGACAGGATAGGAGCAGAGCACTATAGATTGAGGAACATTTTAGGAAAAAACTTGATTAAATGGCTTAGGTTTCTTTCTGAATTGTAAAATCTACATGCTTCTGGTTTCAGCTTGTTGATCAAGACTCTGAAGGACAATGCAACTCGGAATGCAAGACAATAGAACGGGCATGCCAGGAGGTTAGTCCTTAATAGTTGTGCTTTAGATCTTCTGTCCCAACTTCCAAATCATTGTGTTATTTGGATTTGTAATTTTTGATGCCCCAAAACTAGTATCTCTCCATTAGATTGCCTGATATAGAATTCAAATGGACCAAATATGTGATTTTGTTTGTATAACTAATTAACTACCTGAAGAAAACTAGATGAATTATGCCAATCATATTTTATAAGGTTTAGCTAAGCACAGTGACAATGTTGATTATGCAATTACGCTGATGTAGGTCATTGGAGATTTCGACACTGATGTTGCTGAATACATATATAAAAGTAAACCACAGCTGGATTCTTTGGTAAATTATCTATGCAAGGACCTTACTAGAGCATGTAGTATTCCGCCACCTTCAGTCCCCAAGGTAAGAATACCAAAGCTAAATTGTTTTTGTACAGCCTTATCTATACCACTCTTTATACAAAGATGTTGCGTGAAATCATATGAGTACATCTGTTGCCATATTGGGGAGTGTAGACCTGTTACCCTAATTATTCATCTTACCGGTTATAAGCACAAGGTGACATTAAACTTTATGAACAAAGTGAACAATATAGATCATATTCATGGTTTTGTTAATAAAATGTTATGCTTATTATGATTTTTTGTAGTTACAAAGAGAATGTGATGCCGACATCAGGAACATTCCAAAATAAACGTGATTTGAGACTTATTTGATTTTGATTTTATTTTATTTTTATTAAAGATTTTATTTTATTTTATTTTGAGATATTTTATTTAATAAGATTTTATTTTAGAAAATTATGTCATATTATTTTTTCATTTTGAAATATTTTTAGCTAGAAAATTATATTTATTTTCTAATTAATATAGGAGTACAGTTTTTCTATATAAGGATCTTGATGCGTCCCTGGGTCCGGGTTCTCGTGCGGATTAGGGAGCCTTCGGATTCCTCGGTAAGATTGGATCACGAATGGGTCCAGTCTCTGCATTTCTCAACCTGGGTTTTGCGCACCACAAATTATAAATAAAAGGTCAGAAGACGGCAAGAAGTTGTCCCACCATAAACACTCCGACGCTTAAGTCAGAAATTTTTCCCCGGGAACGGAAAGATACACATGTGGAAGTAAACGTGATGAAAATATAGGGATGCTGGAACGCGAGGAGTGCGTGGGATGCTTGAAGAAGGCTTGTGCTCCCTTTGTTGCACTATTAAAAGTGGTTCACTATCGTTGCCGTAGTGTGGCGATGGTTCAAGGGAAGAGAGCTATTTCTTTCTCCTCGTTGCTTTGAGCACTAGGTGTTAGGATCAAGATTTCGATCTCTGATCACCGCTTAGGCCATTTGTGGAAGTGGGAATTCCTCTTTCTTCTCAGCTGCTAGAGAAGGTATTTGTAGGCTCCTTTAGGAAGGCTTTTGGAAACCAAGATCTCTGACAAGTGGTTTGTCAGGATTCGCCGGCCACTGAGTGCTGATAGTGGCCAGTGGTGTTAGTTGTCATCTTGTGGTGGCGTGCGAACCGTTGTCTGGCGTGGCCGGCACAGGCTTGTTTGACTTTGTGTGAGATTGGTTGAGCGGCTGTTAGGGCAGTGTGTGCTGCGACTTGGCAGCGCTGACTTTATCTCCCATTGGTTGACATTTCCTGAGCCGGTGCCTCCGGCGTTGGTAGTCTGTCATCGTCTTTGCATAGGCGCAAGCGAAGCTGGTTGGGTGCATGTCAGGGGCGTCCAAGGGGCTTCATGCCCAAATCTCTTAGGGTGCCGCTGCTAGGCTGAGTCCATCTGCTGGTTAGGCCCATCTTTCTCTTAGCTAGGCTTCATTGGTCCCGGCCTAGATTTATGTTGGACCCATCAGATCCTAACTCTAATATGGAGCATTATTGAAAAGTTGAATGAATATTGAGTGATTATAATTTCCTTCTCTCTCTCTATTAATTTCTACTTCTTCTTTCTTAATTCATTTTTCTCAATTCATTTCTCTTTTTCTCAATTAATGAATATTGAATAATTGTGATTTCCTTCTCTTTCAACTGATTTCTACTTTTTTTCTATTTTGTTCATTTCTCCTGTTTCTTTTCCTTCTTCCAATTTTTTCTTCTTTTCCTTCCCTCATTTCCCCCTCCCTGCATTAGAATGTCATTCATATGATTTGATCTCCAATGAAGATTTTGATTTTGTAAATTTGAATTTGTCACTGTTTATCTACAAATTTCTTTACTTGAACAGGACAATGGTGGATCATCTTGATCAAGTGATTTATTTGAGATGTTGACTGAAATCACTTGAACCAAGTGTGTTGATTTTGCATTGTTGTAGTACTAGAAGGCGACTTTAAATCTTACATGGAATTCGTGGAAAGAGTTCCAGAGCATTGGTGAAATTTTTTCTGTGACGTAAAGGAATGATTTATTGTGTAGAGTGAATTGGGTGGCTTTTTAATTCAGTAATCTGCCTGTCCTTCCATAACTATTGGGAGATTTTGGTGGTGGATGGTGAACCTTGGGATAATACATTCTAGACATCTAGCAGATTTTGGAATCAGAGTATCCATAAAGGGAAGCTTGTTGCTTGAAGTTTCTATTATGCCTGGGTTCCGAGAGGGGCCGGATCACTTTTGGATTTATTTTACGGTTTTACCTTACATTATATAATTTGTCATTTCCACGTCTCAAGCACAAAATGGCTTGACTACCAAGCTATACAATGACAATTCTATGAGTACCATTTCTTCTAAACCTATTGAGCTTTAATATGATAGGGCTAACTGTGTTGAGTTCATAACATTGGGCATCAATTATCTTAATCAGCCTTGAAAATATTACAGTTTCAAAGATCTACTGTGAGTTTTGGCTGATGATTTTGAACATCATGGAAAATTCAAATGTTGAATGATATGCTATATGCACTTGGTGTATTAGGCATTTGCTATGTTCTGGAGTCTGAGCATGGATGCACAATTTCAGCCGGTCTATCTTAGGGTTGAAATCTGTGCCAGTTATATGAAGTGTGCTTATCACAATTTTGAAAATTGCATGCAGTGTCGATGATCAAACTAATTATTTAATTATATGTAGTGTGCAACAGATTCTTAATTCTCATTTTGTCATCCCTGTTTCTATGAGGTAGCTCCCTGGTTTTCTTTTATTATCAGGTTCTTGTATGAAGTTTTTGTTTGAGTAAATCTCATTTATTAGAGAAATGAGGAGCAAATCAACAAAATCCATAGCAGCCATGATTGAACAAAACAATCCCTTCAAGGCAGCAAACATGGAGTGAAGGGCTCCACTTATGATTTAAGAGAGAGTGATAGAGAGACAGAGAGAGAGATGACTCCCACTCGCACCCATCAAAAGCTTTATGATGCCCTTCCTTGAGTGGCAAACGTCCAAACCCTAATAACTTTGATGTCCACAGATTTAAAAACTTCAACCAGCCTTAAGTAACCTCCACAAAACAGGTGATTAACAGAGAGAGCCCTGCAGATATGGGCAGCACCTGTGTGTATCTTTGGGCCATTGATAGTGCGGTAATCTCAAGATAAACAGATTTGCGAGTAGCCTTGCCGAAAAAGCACCAGTTCATCCAAAGATTTCCTCTCTCTCTCTCTCTCTCTCTCTCGGGTTCAAAATCCTGTGGAGAAGGTAAAACATCATCTTTTGGCTCCAGATTCTTGTGAGTTTTACCCACACTGCCTCCCCTCTAGTGTAAAATCGGAGGTATCTATAAAAACTTTACATATGCAAAATGAAGATTGTTGGATGCCATGATTTTAAACTTGCTAATTCCTACTGAGCTAAAAAGCAGCTAGTGTAGAAATCCAGGTGAAAACATTGGTGTTAGACATTTAAGAGCAAACCAACATCTGTTGTGTTGTTGAATCCATTTACTTTTGGGCACAGGGTCGGACTCCAGGAGAACCTTTCATTCCAAAGCCAGCTAAAGATGCTGAAATGGAAAAAATACTGAAATCAATGGAGGTACAACAAATCCTCGGTTCTTTTAATCATAGATTTTCTATCACATTTTCCATCAATTTCTCATCTCATCGTATGCACTGTGGTTCAGGGAATGCCAGGAGCACCTGGCATGAAAATGTACTCCAGGGAAGAACTGATGAACATGAAGAATTTTGGTGAAGGGGACGAAGAAGATGATGATGAGGAGGAAAACTTCCCATCAAAATTGGTAGACATTCACTACTACACTGACATTGAACTTGTTTTGATTTAGTTCTTATTTACTGATGGGACATGATATTCTCCTGCAGGGAAAGGTTCTGAGGGAGAAAGAGAACGAAAAGGCTGATTGGAAAGAGAGGATCAGAGAGCAGATATTAAATGCAGGGGAGACACTAAAGAGGAATGCAAATAACGTCTCAAATAGGCTAAGACGATGGTGGAAAGGGAAGAAAACAGCGAGTTCAAAGAGGAAAGCATCAAACAGCAATCCAGAATTGTAGGGCATGATCCTTGGAAGAACTTCAAGGATTCGTACATTTTGTTATACTGCACTAGTATATGTTTTTTCCCTATGAAATTTGACAACTAAAGCAACTCGGATTGCAATTTTCTATAGAGGCTGCCTTGTTGAATCTGTTCGTGAATGTCCTCAGAATACAATGCTTGCAATAATGGTTCCTTTTCCTTCTAAAGCGATGTACTTCACAGGAGTGGTGTCATAAAGGAACCATTAGATATAATCAGATAATGTGATGTATTCTCAATTTATTTATATAATCAGATGCTTTGAATTTTTTATTTATTCATCTATATTATTGGGTTTATATAAAAATAAATGAACAAAGGTTTTCACAGCTCTACTCTGACAATTCCCTGATTCCAAATATTCCACATTACACCAGGCTTTCACGACGGGATAGGTCCCATTCCACAATCATAATGCAAACAAACTGGCCATCTAGCAAGGAAATTATCTACGATCCTTCAATTTTATTTTATCACTCACCATGTACCTAATGGAGAAAATTTCATCCTAACAATTTAAATAATTAGGATACGATGCAGTAGAGTCTAATGTTATAATCCTAACCATCATGGTTATTATAATAAAATCTTCCCTGGACGCGTGAAAGGACTGTTCTAGCTAGTGTGTAATGGTTTGTAACTGTCCCATACTGGTAAAAGTATCTTCAAGAGGGGCAATTTAGACTCAACGACCATTCCTCTTTTTCTTATTATGTTAAATTGTTCGCCACTGACCCTTCACGCATTTTTCCAATTGACCATTTGCATTTCAGTTCTACCAATACAACCCACCTGTAATATAAATCCCTGTCAACTAATAACACCACTAACCATGGCAGATCAAGTCTTTTAGCTGCCAGGTTAGAATCCTTCCCGTGAAGCCACTTGTACAAGATTTAGGACCAAGGAATCTAATCAAAATTTTATAAAATAAACAAAGGCTACAAAGTTACAAAATCATCATCGAATACAGAACGAATTAATATCTCCCGTCCGAGGATTGGACACCACTCAATTTCTTTGTCCATACTCCAGTTACAGAATTTAGCATCAAAATCTCGTACTCTGAGTTTTCTTCGACAACTAAAATGATAAACAATGGTCAAACGATCACTGAATTAACGGATCATCGCATCCTATAACACTGAGTCCTCGAGACTACACAGTGCTGGCCATTCAAAGAGTATTTGAGCATTATGTCAACATCACGGGGATTCCTCTTATTCTGTGCTACCGCCATACTTCCAACAACAGCCTCTCCTTCACATATTGTTAACACATCCTCCAGGTAAAGGACTGTTTGCTTCCAGTGTGTGGCCCTTGATCTTGGCCCTGAAAGATCATTTGTTGAGTTATGACTAAAACAAACCGTAGCAACTTTTTTCTGAAATAATGCAAAAGCATACAATAATCAGAACAGCTGGGTCTGAGATTGACAAAATGATTGTTAGAGAACACCTATTTGGTTCTCAAATAGATGACAGAATATTCAAAATCACATAATGTAAGGTTCCTTCTAGTTTAATCATACAACAAAAATAACAATAACATCTTATTTGATTTAGTACATCATTCAAGAATACAAATAGTTTTAACTCAATTTTTTAACATCACTCCATATTCTAGCTGAACCATCCACTTCTAAAATATGGCTAATACAGTAAATAAGACGGACAAGGACAAGAATAAAACAAAATAGGTAGCACATATTGTGCTAACAAGACATTGGCCTCTATAGTGGTTTAAACTCCTGAGAACTCAATTACACAACCTCGAGAATAAAACAATATCCAAATAGGCATAGTTCTCCGTACAATATTAGCTGAAATTCTGGACACTGCTCACAAGATAGACTACGTTCTTTATGAATGTAACAACGGATGCATATGTTACAGTTTCAGTCTGTCCCTCCAACGGATCCAATCAAACAATTATTGCAGTGACAATTTACTGACTGAAGAAGATAAATCATGAAATATTATACTACAACACAGCCAAAGCCTCAAAGTGGAAGTGGGGTCTATTATATAAATCTGATTTTGCCATTTTACTCAGCTTAGTATAATATTTTCGAAAAGTGGAAGTAATTCTAAGCCATTTTTATCATATGACTAGTGCTACCTTTTTACTTTCTTTTCTCCAACAACTTACCTTTTTCATATGTGCTTTTGGCTCACATTTTAAATGTGCAAGCCACATCACACATAATTATTTTCATTTAATCTTTCATAGGTGCAACTTCTAAATGATTATAAAAATCATGAATTAGTAGGTATATAGCAAAAACGAACCTGTGGAGAACCCAGTTAACTTATGACACTTGGTAAATGATACATCAAAATATGCTACAAGAGCATGAATGTAGTCATTGCGTTCTGCAACGAGCTTAAAAGGAGCACTGAATGAAGCATCGCCGGGTGTCATCTTAGATATATCCATTGTCTGGGTAATATACAAAATAATTAAGCCAATAAGCAATAGCAATGAATTAAAGAGTGGACACAAAGACATATGGAGAATTCAGTAACATTAACAAATAATCCATAGAAATGAATAACATGACAACCTTGAGTAACTGACAGTTTGTAACAACTTGATTTTGGTCGACTGTATCAACAAGGGGTTCCATCATGGCTTGCTTTCTGATGCAGCTCATGTCAAATCCATAGACACTCTTCCAAACTAAATGAAAAAATAAAATAAAAAAGTGAACAATCGGAAACAAATATTAAGGACAGAACTATTTGTGAGGTTAGAGGCTACCAAATCTTCTTCACTACCCCAGTCGGGTACCAATTTCTCTTCTATTGCGTTTAGGTCTTCCTATCTCACTACCTCTAACCCCAGTCAAATTATCCTTTATCAACTATGCCAATATCTAGTTTTCATTGCAAGAAAAGTACAAAACACTATTCTAACTTATTGTAGAAGCATTTATTTCTTACTTCACAATTAGGGGTGCTGACAGGGGAGTTGGTGGGAATAATGCACGGTCATTGGCCACATTAGTGGAAATCCAACCACCCTTTTTATTCTAACACAATTTTTTTACAGTTTTGCCTTAAAAATACAAGTAATACTACATAGCTTTGGTCATAGCCATTCTACAAAATTGTCCTTTCAATTTTAGACATATTTGACCCTACCATACCATGCAATAAGGGAGCCTCAAGCATTGGACCACATTTTTTTTTCAATTTCAGACATTATTGAGGATTAATTAGCTTGTCCATGTAGTTCACTTTAGTCACGTCACTTTAATCTTACAAGTGTTCCCTCCTTGATGTCCAATACGTAAGGAAAACCAAAATTAAAAAGGAAGTACACAAGAAAACCCAGAAGCTTTTTACATTACACTACCTGATCTAGCTAGAAAAAGTTATAAAATTTAATGCAGCCAACTGTGGCTCCGGATACAACTGAAAACAATGCAAAAGCTCATGAACCAAATGCATAATTTCTGAGAAGAATATAGTCAAAAAAGACATACACTCAATCTTGTCCTCTTTGTAATCTGCATCCTCAATGGCAGTCAAATACAAAGAAGCTTTGTCAGGAAGCACAACTCCACTTTTTACCTGCAAATAACAAGAAAAATGAGCGGAAAAAAATGGAATGCAACAAGCAGAAAATATGTATGAGTAACAAGAACTGGAGTGCAACTAGCAGAAAATATGTATTAGTAACAAGAACCTTAATACTTGACTGCTAGCAAGAACTAAATGCAAAGGACATTAATAGATCCCACAACGTCCTCCTCAAAAGAAAGATAATGTCAATTGAGAAAGTGAGATAATGCTGACTAAAGATATTATTAAGATGGAAAAGGAAGAGTGAGATACTCTGTTATGACTCAAAGTTTAAGCAAAAGACTTGTGTAAGGTATACAAGACGTGAGCAAAATGTATTTTCTACACAGACAACACCAATAGAACTGGAAGCTTTCAGGTGAATGTTGATTTCTTTTCCCAAACTATCTACTATCAAGTCACTTGCCTCTAAGTGGAAGTACACCTTGAAAGCTCACTAACGCTACGATCATACTGATTATCCTCCTTCCTCATTGGCTAACTAATGGCTCTCATTCACCAAAAGAACTCACTAGTATATAACATCGTACTAAATCAGTTAACAGCAGTCCTTTGCTGAAAAATAGCATCGACAGGTCATTGTATGTTTAACAATCAGTTGAACTATAGCCAAATCTGAATTTTATGAGTTCCAAAATAATCCAAAGCCATACTAAATTTCATCCAACTTAGAATTGTCATGGGTTCCAAAATAATGAAGCCAAACAGGCATGCATAACAAAGAAATCACAAAGAAGCACTACCCATAATTTTTTTTTTTTTTTTTTTGGGGGGGTGATTGCAGGGAGTTGGAGAAAAATCCAACTAGCATAGATTAGACATCATGTATATTCCGGGGTGTCATAAATAATATAAAATACATTGACAGAGGTAAACCTCAACTTACAAGCCATTTATCACGGGCGTAGAGGACTGTATTTAACATATTCTCATACAACAAGAAGTATCCCATCCATTCTGAGACGATAACATCCACTTGAGGAACAGGAAGATCAATCTCTTCAATCTTCCCCTTTAGAACTGTTATAACTGCCATGATCACAAATATATTACCAAATATTTAAAAGCTTAATACAGCAATCAGTAAAACCGTTAGAACTATTGGGGCAAATGGAAAATATAAAACAGTTACATAACCATTTGGGAATCCATTTGCATCAACAATTTCTTTTGCCATGTCAGCCATGTCAGAGCACTCAACCTGGAGTATGGAGATTAAAAAATCACAAATCTCCCAAAGCATGTTTTAAATATAAACCAAATAACAATATTCACATATGCCTTGCTTTAAAACTTATCAATCCAACTTTTCAATTTTTGCCCTATAAAATTTCCCTGATAGCCTAATCCAATTCTGCAACAGCCACTTATCCAATACTTTCATAGGTTCAATATATTGCAGTAACAACCACTAGTCACTACCCTACATATGCAAACCAAAGACTGGCATCTCAAGTGTTCAGACTCCCAGATGCCATGATGCTATGCGTTAAAAGCAAATATCCTACCCGATGCAACTGGTTATCAAAATATGATTCTGGTCACAAAACACAGTTTAATTTGTGTGGTAGCTCCCACCACAACTAAGTAGTCAACACCCAGAGCATTTTGAACTTTCAATTTATACACTCGTTGTATTCCCATATAAGAATTACTCTCTTTTCATAAAACCATAACCATTATAGCATATATTTGGATCTGAAAAATAATTAGAAAAAACTGATTCAAGAAGTTAAGGCCAAAGAAACAATGAGGCTAAACAAATTGAGCTAAGAGATTACTATTAATATATGTAAAAAAAAAAAAAAAAAACAAAACAAAATAAGCAATATAGAGGCAGGATGTACCGCATAGACATGTTTTGCCCCTGCTTTTGCACAAAAAAGGGATAAAATGCCAGTTCCAGCTCCCACATCCAGAACTACCTTGTCCTTGAACAGAAATGTATTTTTATAAATCACATTTTGGTATGTCTTAGTTCTCACCACATCCTTCAACATTTCCTGAAATACAAGCACGACTAGTGGAATAACTTCTCGACTCTCAGAACAGCATGAAAACCTCACCGTCAGTAAACCACAGGAAAACAAACTTGCAAAGGCCATTTATATTATCCAAAGAAGCATATAGTGGTCACAGATTTTCAGCTAGTTGATGGCCTTCACTGATGTCATTGAAGGTCAAGTAACAAAGTCCATAACATTACCTTTCTTATCAAAACACACACATACCGTTTATATATACAAAATATTCTCAAAAGAAGCACATTGTTTTCACAGGTTTCAGCTTGTTAATAGCATTAGCTGATGTTATTGCCGGTCAAGTAGTCATTTCCTTACAACCAAGTCCGTAACATTACCTTTCTTACCAAAAAAACACACACACTTGCATGCACGCTTGTGTATGTCCACCTCCATGCAAACCGACCCCCGCATGCGCACACACACACAGAGATACACATATTTTCCGAGAGAGTGTAGAAGGTATAATTCCAAAAGCATTATTAGGTATCTAAATCATTCAACAGGAGACTGAAAGATGAAAGAAATAAAAAAACAAAACAAAAGATTGAGGCAAATGAAATTGTCACACTAGTCACACGAGTTTAGACTGTTATATAAGGAGAATTCTCCAGTGGTTTTGCAATATACAATCAGCAGTCAACTCTCAATGTAAAAATTAAACATCATAAATGGACAAACATGATAAAAGAGATGTCCACAAAACCTCCACAAGTTCAAACACATCAAAGATCGGAAAACCTCATAAAACCAAATAAGACAACTGTGATGCAGGTTGCTATGAAAACTCAACATCCAATTGCAGCAGACTTACTTCATGAATACCTGAAAATATAGAAGCAAACAGAAATGGTAGTATATCAGATTTTGAAGAAGCTAACATCAAGAGAAAAGCAGGGAAGAAGGAAAACAATAATTCATATTCTCTTCTAGCCATCCCACAATTATCAGGAACATAGTAAATTTCAGTTCAAGGTACAGCTATAGCAATGCAGTCCGCCATTAAGTTTGATGAGGTATAACAAAGCTAGGTTAAGTTATTCAATATTTTGAATCATTGAACAATAAAATTTATTATTTGAGTCACTTGACATAATTGCAAGATGTATCAGGCAGAGTGCTTTCAATATTTCTGTAAAAAGAACTAACATAAAAGCTGCAAAATTTTCATTAGTCTTCATGTGTCCGTTTTTGTGTGTGCGTGTGTAAGATATACAGTAAAATTTCTATACTCACAGTCAGATTCACTTTAAATACAAGATTTGTAGTGCAATGTGTATCATCTAATTAGCAATAACCACACATCAGCCAGTTAGGTAATAAGGGAAGTACAAAGCATGCTTTGAAAATAAGGATATATTTTGGAAATTGATTGGACAAATAAATTAGACTATGATTATTGAAAAATTCTCTCTCTCCCCCACCATTCTCCCTCTCCCAAAAACTTTCACCTCTTCCTATATTAGCATCATTTTCAATTCTATAAGCTAATTGCTACTTCTCTCTTTGCAACAAATGTTTGAAAATCAGATATAGGTCAGACTTCTATCAATCGCTCGTTTTTTGTCTTCTTTTTTTTCTAACATGATGTAGGGTTTCACATCAATCACATAAATCAAATCGAGGTTTCATATGATGACTTGACTTCCCTAGTTTACCAATCCAGATAGCAAAGCACAAAGATCTGGAGGACAAGCATAATGAGATCTAGATTGAAATCCTAGGGGGGTGAGCTACCCGGGTATTTACAAGCCATCAGCATTCACATAAAGCAGAGTACCTATAAACCACTATTCTATTCATTAGAAATTGTTCAAGGGCATAGAAAGAAAAAGAGCAAAAGATTGGGACAAGACAGTCATGAATAAGAAAGACACAGAAGCAAAGATTACAGACCATTTTGGCAGTTTCAGAATACGCAGACAAAGAATTCTATGGCATATATGTTGGGATAAACTAACTAAAAATTACAATATTTAAAAAATATATATACTGGGCAATCAAAATATTTATCCAAGATTTGTCATTGTGTAAAATTCATAAAGGTGCTATTCAAATACATTTTGTATTTGATTTTGACTAGGGTGTGTTTGTTACTAATACTAAAATGTCCTTTCGAGAAAAGCAATAATTTGCAACTTCGTCCCAGCATACATTAGAGGTTTTGGAAAAGATCTAAACAGAGAATTACAAAACATTAGAGCAATTAGATACCATCAATTGGTTTTTTTGGGGAAGGCACAATTTGTAGATTTTTTCCAAGTGATTTCATAGCTATAACAATCTGGCCCTAATTTTCTTTATCTTTTATCCAACTTGTTTCTGAGCCTTCATGAAAATTTGCTACACATTTGCATCAACAACATTCTAAGTCGAAGAAACAAAACCAGCAAGGTATGTGAAAGGTACAATAAGAATCTGTATCACTGCAGAAGCTTATAGAGAGTGGCTGGTTTCACAAGTCCTTCTCAAAAATCTAAACAGAAGGAATTGGAAAGTAATGGTCAAAAAGATTGAGAAAGTGAAGAATTAGTCCATTTTTAGGGTCTCAAAGTGGTACGATAAGATGCCACATCATTTGCCCATTTTGTGGATTCTTGTTCAGGGCTATGGGAAGAACTTTGTGACGGTATTTACTTTGTTGTGTATGTAACACACTCATGAATGAAACCATCTGCATTCAATTCCACCTTTTATTATGAATCCCCTCCTCCAAAAATTATGGCAACAAACAATACTGAAGCTAACAAGTATCTAATTAACGGGACACCATCATATGTATTAAGGTGCAGATTTTTCTCCGAAATGAATGCTCCACCACAACATACGATATCCACAAGAATAATTACGCACAGCTTAAACCTAAAAAACCTTACCGTTAGACTATAACAGTGCCCCCCCCCCCCCAAAAAAAAAAAAAAAAATGAATAAAATGTGGGCGTTTTAATTATCAAGTGGAGGAGGGATTACCGAAGTGTGAATAAGAATCAAAGTAATAGTCAGCGCTGGTCTTTTCAATGCCAATGGCGGAATCATCGAACTCCACCATTGACACATCAACGTTTGAGCTTTCAGTGGTTTCCTCAATTGTCTCGTCGACTTCGACATTCAAGTCGGCCGCTGCCTGCTTATCGGAGTGGTCATCGGAAGCCACTGGGCTTTGCTGCTTGTTCTTCTTACGACCCATTCCTACAGCCTAAAAAAATTAGGGTTTTTGCTCGAGGAAGTTGATTATTTGGGTATTAGGTGCGGTGCTGAGCGTGCGCAGCGATGTGAACCGTTTTGGCTTGGACTGAAGGAGAGCGTCTCGTGTATGTTTTAATGGTTGATTTTTAAACCGGTAATTATAATTGAATTATTTTAAAATAATTAATTTTTATTTTTATTTTTGTAAACAGTTAAATTATAATTAGTAACTAAAATCAGACAAATGAGTATTTTTATTTCTACAAAAATTGATGGAGCTCCCCCAATTCCATTTGGCTTTTGGCAACATTGTTGAGGGTTTTGGATCAAAATAATTGGCTTTCCACGGCAAAATCAAAATTATTTTCATTTATTAATTGATATAATTTTACTCTTTACTAATAAATTTCAAAAAAAAAAGTTCTTATCTTTTATTTTGTGATTTAAATTTTAAAATTATATTTAGACTCCAACTATAATTTTTATTATATAATTTTGTTAGTTATTAATTTATTATTATTTACTAAAAAATAAAAAATATCAATCTTAGTAGTTAAAAGTTTCATTGTCAAAAGAACAAATCTCATATCTTAATTTGTTTAAAAAACAACAATTTAACATACTTTATTACTAATAATATATTACCATCGTATTTTAATCAATTGCTTACCAACTTATATCCAATTCTATAAGAAGAATTTTATTAATAATAGAGAGGCAGAAAATTTTCAAGATGCTAAAAATTTAGTGTAATTTCCAAATACATAATAAAATAAAGTAAAATAATCTTAATTTTTAAAAATAAAAACAAATTAACAAATTTATCTTTCTTAAATGTTCACTAAAGTTTATTTTTGATGCGTATCTAGATCTGAATTGTACAGATTAGAGAATCGTCTGATCTTCCATAATGAGTCGAATTGAGACAGGTCCGATTTTCGTTTTTGATAACCTGGGTCTTATATAACACAACGAACAAATAAGAGATCAGAAGATTGACGGGACTCACTTTCTAATTTATTCTTTAACGCTCAAATCAAAAATCTTTTCACGAGAAAAGAAAAATGGAGAATGTAAGGTGCAACAGTGTATGAGTAAGAGGATTGAAAATGATATCGAAGGATGTGGCTCTGGTAGTTGAGCACGACGGGGAGCAACTCGTGAGTGATAATGAAGGGCTTGGTTCCGGTTGCTGCGCTCGACTGAGAGTGGCTTTCAAATAAAGAGAGTTCGCTCTCGAAATTGACTACTTACAGGGTTCTCTCTTAGGCAAGTGATGGCCAAGATCCTTCTCCTAAATCGATTGCTTCGAAAGCGGGAGAGCTCTTTTTTCTTTCTGGGCAATGAGGGTAAGGGCCATTCTCTCTCTCTCTCTCTTTTCCTTCTCTCTTTCACCGATAGGGGTGAAGGGGTATTTGTAAGATTAGTGTTAATTTTGCATGTCTAGGGCGCCAGGGCTGGTAACAGCTGTCCTACGATAATTCGTTGAGCTGTTTGTGCGACAGTGGAAGTCGTTAATAGCAGTTGTCGTTTATGGGCAATTGTGTGACCTTGGGTGATCCTTCCAGTACGTTCATTAGACTGTCCCAGTAGTGGTGGCGGTTGGTGATGATAGTTGTTTTTTGGGGGGCACTTAGGTGATTGTATGCCACTTTTCAGGCACATCTGCTAGGCTGCCTCTACTGCCACGGTAGGTGTCTCCTACATGTGTGCCCTACTTTGATTGAGCTATTGACCGTTGAGCTGGAAAGCTCTCTACCTCGCAATTGGCTGGTTCACAAGGGTTGTCTACTAGGCCTATTTGTTATCTTTCCTTACCTGCCCATCATGAGTTAGGCCGTGGTTGAGCCGATAGTGGTGTCCTCTCGGCCTCATGCTGCACTTGACCCCACTAGGCTTCAGCCCCCCTAACACACAGACGGATAGGCTCTTCTCTTGGTCGGCCCATAAGATCATTGGACCATTACTAGCCCCTCGTGTCGGGTGGCTAGGTTTTGCCAGTTCCCGGCGCGTCTGATGATGGGACGTTTCTTGCTACGACTAGCTCATGCATTCCTTTTTGATGCGTTTTGTAGCTTTCTGTACGGGTGCTTGATGATTTAGTACTCTATTTGGAAAGATTATGATGATTTTTTGGAGCTGTCGATTCTCTATAGACAACACCAACAAACGCGATCTTCTACATTAATGACTCGCCAATCCCCTTTTTTGGTTATAAATGAAGGGGCTTCTTGTGCCTCGCTTCATGAATTGATCCTTCACCAATCGTGTAGTGTGAGAGTTTAGAGCAAGCATAGAGCCTACACTACCATCAGTTGGGATCGAATGGAACTCCGAAAGATTCGAAGAAGCATTTGAAGTCTGATGTAATTTCCCTACTTGGGTTGTTCTCACGTTGTAATGTGGGTGGCTCAAGTATAGGATCGCTATTACCATCCTCCCCCTACTGGCATTCGGTTGTCCACTGTTGGAGAAACTTCGAAGGGCAGGCACTTCAGCCTGCCAACGCGCTCTCATGTCCAGGTGAGCACCAACGCTTTTGGTTCTCTCCGATGGGCTTTCTTCTAAAGGCTGCTGGAGGAGGTACTTCTGGAGTTTATCTAAGACTAGGCCATCATCACCGTGTTGGGTCTGGCTTAGTTTCCTCGGTTATGGCTGGTCTCAAAGGAAGAACTCTAGGGGGTGCCTCCCGTGCAAGAACAACGGCATCATGCTTTGCTCCCGCATGGAGGGCTTTACATTACTTCCCTACTGCATCTAGTCTTCGGATGGGATGGTCAGCAGGGAGCTAGTCTCTGGGAAGATAGCTGCATTTTGTTTCCTTATCATGCCTGTTTTCCTAGGGTTGGCTGGATAAGTTCCATCGGATCGTCATTCCATGTACTTTTTCTTCCCTTAGAGTTGCATGTCCGTCGTTGAAGGCTTTGTACTTTATAAAAGGAGTTAATGAATGGAATTACTAAATAGTTTTTGTTTCTATCATATGGCTCCAATGTTATTGCATGATTTGAATGATTAAAACATTTTAATGCTACCTCCAACCCCTCAGGCCTTGCCAGGTTGATAGTTCAGCCTTGTTGGCAACTTGATTTTTTGGCAGTTTGACTTGTGTCAACTTGTCCTAACACTCGATTGGGACATAGCAAGTTGAACTAGCCTTGAGTCTACCAAGGCCATGGGAAGCAAAGTTCGTAATCCTGGGGAGCGATGCACCAGGGCACCAAAAGCTGAGTTGTGCCATTGTTGTGTCAATCAAAGCACCAGAGCACATTGATTGCGATGGGAAGTGCCATGTCACAGTCATAATGGTGCTGGGAAAAGACGTGCCGCTATTGCCTTGAAATGGTGTCATTGCCATGTCGAGGCATTGGCTATTTAAATGTTGGCCCTTAACTATTTTCTTCATCAATTGGCTTCTACAAACATCTCAATCCTGGTCTTGCCATCTTTCCCTCTAACCAATCTCTGCTTCCCTAAATGGCTTAACAAGACGCTATTGACATTCCGACTCTACTCACTTTGGCATGGGGAGCATCGTCTTCCTCTACTGCATCACCAAGAACGTTCTCTCCCTTTGTCTTTGGGCCTTTGGTTGAGGAGGGAGGTGCAAACAAGCAAATAATGGAGGTCATCAGAGAAGATGACCCGATAGGCACGGTAGCCGTAGAGGAGGGGCGCCACCCAAGCACCCCAATTCCTGAGCCCTATGGGGCCTTGAGGATGCCTCCAGGCCTTGAGTCTGTTAGGTCTTTCCACCAGGTATGTTTGTCTCTTGGGCAGTAGTACAAATTTTTATAGGTGTATTTTTTGTTGTGGCCTCTGGCTATCCACTCTTTTCAGCTTGACAGTCATAAAGGGTGCCTCACTGGATGGAGGAGGTTGCGTGTTTGAGAGGAGACGAGGTTGCTCACTTGTTGCACATGCGCACTAATCAAGTCATTGAGGAGATGGAGCATTGGGTCAATGCTATTGTCGTCAAGACACTGCAAAATCAACTGTGCGTTGATTATCTTGACCAGGCTCTATCTGAGTCTAAGGAGAGATCACGAGAGCTTTCCGAGGCCCATGCCCGGGCTCTAAATCAGATCACCTCACTAAAAAACAAATTGAGGACTAGATTTCGTCCTGAGGAGGTGGCCCCACTGCTAGATGGATGGTTTCAAGAGGGTATACATTTCTATAGGTGGATAGTCTCCTTAGCCACTCTGGACTTCCCTATCGGCTTCCTAGACTCGAGGAATGCTAGGGCTTCCTATCGAGGAGAGCTGATTGCCTATTTAAGGAGTGAGGGTAGAGTGCCTCCACGACATCCTTCTGGGGGTTCTTGGCTATAGGATGGCACCTCTACTAGGCCATAGGCGTAGGTAGTATTTTGTGTACTTTGAGGCTGATCGATGCCTTTATAATGTACATCTTAAATTTTTAATGAAATATACTAAACCATTTTGATTATTGTCGCATGTTGTGCGTGGTTGAAGCATTCGAATGTTACTTTCTACTACTTAATGACCATCAAATAGGTTGCTCGGGCACACCAAGGTTGCACACTGCTAGTTTTGCCATTTTGGTAAATGGGGTATTTGGGCCTAGAACTTGTGCATCCTTGTCAATTTGACAGCTCAAATTAGACAGAAGGCACCACCTGTATAGGAAAACGAAGTGTTAGGCCATCATTATGGGTGTTGGGGAAATGATGCGACACGGTGCCTCACAATGTAGGCACATGTCGCTGCCATCATGGGCACAACTTTTTGATTCTCCCCATGTGACGCTGTTTTGGGCCAGGTCTATGGCTTATTTAAACCTTGCACCTCTTGTTTTGGCCATAGGTGCACAGGGGAGTCGATACGCAGAACGAGTTGATCTCCGCACTCACATTAGCCCAATACAGCGTTCCAATCATTGCTCCTTCACCGTGTGAGGACCTTGTGCCCAGCCTTCCTGTTGATTTTGCTGAGGAGGTCTCCCATGGGGATTGGATTGCCAAAGACTAGGTAGGGGATGTCGTCGAGGCTAACAAGGTGGCTGATGTAGTCACTAAGGAGACAATGGTCGGTGTAGTCACCGAAGCGGTGGAGAATGAGGCTACCGTTGGTGTGGAGGTCACCGAGTCTCCCCGCCCCGAGTTCTTGGAGCTGGAGATCTAAGAGGTGGTTGAGGTGAGTGGAGCGGTCGAGGTTGCTGAAGGGCCCATCCTGAGTCCTTGGAGCCTGAGATCCGAGAGACAATCGGGTCCGAAGATGCTGCAGAGGCTATGGAAGTCCCTTGTTCTGAATGCCCAGTGTCTAAGGTTTGAGAGGCCCTTATAGCATTCGGCTCCAAGCCCCCAACATATGATGCCCTAAGGGCCTTGGCCGCTTTGTTGAGTTGTCCACCTTCAAGGAGGCCATCCTTCGCCGAGGTATCGACCGTGCAGCTTGTTGTTTCCCTTTGTAGTTTTTGTTGTTACTTAGTTGATTTTCTCTCCTTTCATAGGTTTAGGAGAGGCTCTGCTAGTGTGATTCCATCACCGGCCACCTATCATAGTCATTCACCAACTCAGTGGTGCTCAAAGTGGTGGAGGATTGGGCGAGGTGGAGTAGAGAGAGGGCTGCCTACCTCAATCGTGAGCTGTCTGAGTCCAGGGTGAGGATTGCTTTCCTCAAGGATGCACTCTAGGGACTGAGAGTAGCCATGCTCGTCTTCAGGAGGTGAATCTCCGGCTTGATGGCGAGTTTAGGGTCCAACTCTGCCTTGACGAGGTCATCTAGGCAATGGAGGCCCAATACTGGACAGGTGTTTGCCTCTACTGGCAGATAGCGTGCCTGGTGGCCTTGAGTTTTCCTTTTGCCTTCTTTCATATGAGAAACGCCAGTGCCCAACTCTGATAAGAGTTTCTTGGTCTTCCCGAGGTGACACAGGGCCCTCGTCTTGTTCGATAAGGAGCCCCCATGCCCGGGATTGTCCTTTGTCCAAATAGTAGGCGGCTTTTGTATCTTCTTGAGTGGATGTCCCACTTTGTATATTTTGGATCTTGCAATAAAATCAGCTAGACCATAGTGATCGTTGTCGCTGATGCTCATGTGTTCATGTTGAGCTTTCCTTTTATTTCTTTTTCTCTCCTTTTTATTTGATTCGCCAGCTAGGCATTATTGCTATCGTCGCCAGGCTTATTTTGGTTGTATTAGTTCAATCAAGCTTAATCTCCCGAGGGGATATCGTAGCACTTTGATTTTGTGGGGTGGTACTCTTTTCCGTGAGTGGGATGTCATCGCACGTCTATGAGTGAGCCTCATTAAGACCATTGGGTTTCATAGCTGTAGTCACCGGGCTATGGCAGAGTCATAGGCCATGGTCCGCACGTAACCATTAGTGCTTGGTCTTGTTGGAGGATGTCATGACTTTCACATGTCTAGCCTTTGTCTGCTGGTGCTCTCTCCTTTGGGAGGAGATCACCACATGCATGTTGTAAAAACCTCCTAAGGTTTTGTGTTCGATGGCATATAGACCACTCTGTAGCGAGACTGAGGTTAAAAATCCAACTGCGTATGGGCTGCTCGGTAGCGAGGCTGAGGTTCTTTGACCATGTAGGCTGAGTTTTGAGTGATTGAAAATTCACATAACTTAGGGACAATTTAAGTTGTTTGATTTTATGAAACGGCAAGTAGGCACTCATATGAACATTAAAGAATAAGTAAACAATCATTATATTAATTGACACATGGTACATTTTACAAACATTCTAGATGATGCATGTTAATCTTACCTTGGCGTAGTAGAGCCTTATTGGTAGTACTTTTTAAGGTGGGAGGCAGTCCATGTCTTTGGGATTAATTTGTTGTCCTAGGTTCATAGCATGTACGCACCACTTTAAAGGATGGCTGAGATGAGGAGTGGTCCCTCCCAATTTGGAGAAAGATTGTTCCTGTTGGTAATCTTGCCTATTGCCTCTATATTCTGTAGAACTAGGTCTCTCACCTTGAATTGGTTGGCTTTCACTTTCTTGTTGTAGTACCACATGACTTGTTGCTGGTAGGCCGTCGGTCATAGGCACATTGTGCCCAGGGTCTCCTTGAGTAGGTTAAGGTGTCCTCTGAGCCCCAGAGAGTTGTTGAGTGGGTCAAAGCATTCGACCCGGAGGCTAGGTAGCCCAACCTCAACGGGATGACTGCCTCAATTTCGTAGCATAGGCTGAAGTGTGTTTTGTGGGTTGGCTCCCCTGGTGTTGTCTGGTATAGCCACAACATGGACGGTAGCTTGTCCGTCCAGGAGCCCCTAACCTCTTCTAACTTTGTCTTCAACTCGTGTAGCAACGTGCGGTTTGTCACTTTTACTTGCTTGTTGGCTTGTGGGTAAGTGATGGAAGTGTAAACTAAACTTATTCATAGACTTGCGTAGTAATTGGTGAATCACTTGCAGGTAAATTGGGTTTCGTTATCGGTCACTATGACCTCAAGAACCCCCAAACCGGCATACGATACTTTCGCCAATGAAATTCATGGCGTTTTGTTTAGTGATTCGCCCCAACAGGACGGCTTGACTCATTTGGTGAAGTAATCGATGCTGACTATGAGGAACTTCTTTTGCTCGAACTCTATGGGAAAAGGGCAGAGTATGTCAAGTCCCTATTTTGTGAATGGCCACTGCGACTGTAGGGCTTACAACTCCGTATGCTACCGATGAGGCATGTTGCTGTGGACCTGGAAGTTTTCGTATTTCCTCACAAATTCCATGGCATTGTGCTTCATCGAGGACTAGTAATAACATTACCACATGATTTTGAAGGTAAGATTTTTACCCTAGATATGCGATCTATAGATACTGAGGTGTACCTTGCCCAGTATGTAGTTAGCCTTTTCTGGCATGAAACACTTCATGTAGGGAGTCTAGTACCCTTGTGGTAGAACTTCCTATTCATGATGGTGTACCATCTTGCTATCTTCTTTATGCACTTGGCATCTTCTGGGTTCTTTGACAAGACACAGTCAGTTAGGTACCATCTATATGGGGTTGTACAATTATTATCATTGCCCACCTACAGCACTTTGCGCTTCAGGTGGTCTATGCTTAGTTTGACAATGACTTCCTGCATGTGTCGGGTATACTGTTTTGGATTTTTGGCTACTGCTGTTTTCACCAGCTGGTTGGCCTTCCAGTTTTCCTCCCTCAGGACGTGGGCTACTTCAACTTTGTTGAACACCTGGGTCAAGCTCCTTGCTCTAGCGAGATACTTTACGAGCAAGGCATTCAACACCTCAAAGTTTCCATGAATTTGGTTGATGACTAATTTTGAATCACTGTCGATGATTAGGGCTTTGGCCGAACATTCTTTTGCCGTTATAGCCCAAGCGATTGGTGCTTCATGCTCAGAGAAATTGTTAGTGGCTTAAAATTTGAGGGTTATTGAGTACTTTATATCTGATCCATCCGGACTCCTCAAGACCATGCCTGCCCCATTGCCCACCTGGGTAGATGACCCATCAATGTGCAAGGTCCGAGTCAGGGCCTCTAGCTGGTCGATGTCTTCGACGAGGTTGGGGGCATTCGGAATCGGGGTCGTCTCAACAATGGAGTCCAAAGGGCTTGGCCTTTTATGGTCGGTAGTGGTCAAAACTCCATGTTGAACTTGCCCTATTCGATAGCCCATTTGATCAGTCGTCTAGATGTGTCTGGTTTCTATAAGATCCTTTTTAGTGGCTAATCAGTTAGGATGACAATCTTATATGCCTGAAGTACGGGCATAGCCTCTTGGCAGAGTAGACAAGTGCTAGAGTGATCCCCTCGGCATGCGAGTAATGGACCTCGGGGTCTGTCAGCGGGTCTTACTGATATAGTACACTAGTTGTTGTATGCCAGACTATTGCTTGATAAGGACCGAATTTAGCATCATGCCAGAAATAGTGAGGTACAGATATAGTTCCTTCCCTTCTTCAAGTGAGGTCAGGAGAGGCGGGTCAGCAAGATATTCATTTAACTCCCAAAAGCCTACTTCACAATCGGTTGTCCATTGGAAGCCATCGGCCTTAGTCCCCCTCAACGTTTTAAAGAATGGCAAGTACTTCTCCGCAAACTTTACCAGGAACTATGAGAGCATTGTGAGCCTCCTGATGAGCTCTTAACCTCCTTTAGGGTTCAAGGAGGGCTTATGTCAAGGATGGCCTTTATCTTCTTGGGATTCACCTCGATCCCTTGTTGAAAGATGATAAAATCTAAGAACTTCCCTAAAGTCACACCATATGCACATTTTGCTAGATTCATCTTCATCTGATGAGCTCTAACGACTCCAAAGGCCTCGCCCAGGTCGTGAATGTGGTTGTCAGTGGCTTTACTTTTGATGAGCATATCATCTACGTACACCTCCATATTTCAACCGATTTAGATTTTGAACATCTTGTTCACAAGTCACTGGTAGGTCACCTCGATATTTTTTAAGTCGAAGGGCATAATCTTATAGTAGTATGTCCTTTGGTTTGTCATGAAGGAAATATGCTTTCCACCATTTGGGTTCATCCTAATCTGGTTGTAACCCGAGTAGACATCCATGAAGCTTAGCAATTCATGACTGGATGTGGAGTTCACTAGTAGATCAATCCTTGGCAACAAGAAGCTATCCTTTGGGCAAGCCTTGTTTACATCGATGAAGTTGATGCACATCCACCACTTCTCATTACTCTTCTTGATGAGGACTACATTGGACAACTAGTTTGGGTACTAGATCTCCTTGATGAACCCCGCATCAAGCAACCTTTTCACTTTCTCATGGATAGTGATTAGTTTTTTAATGGAGTCATCCCTACACTTTTGTTGGACAGGTTTATGATCGAGATTGAAGCCCAACTTATGGACCATTATTCTCGTTAGTATTCCTGGCATGTCAACGGGCATCCATGTAAAGACGTCAAAATTTTGCTTAAGGAAGGTTATTAGCTGGTCCCAAGGGGGCCTGTTAAGGAACTCCGAACCTGCACACACTTCTCGAGTTTGTTGAGGTCTAGAAAAACTTGGTCAGTAGATTTGCTAGATTGGGCCTGTAGTAGAGTGGTTTCATCTCAGAAGTCAAGATCTTCAATCAACTGGTTGGGGATGCCTGAGTGACTTGAGACAGATAGCACATCTGGCTAGTCACTTTATCTCCCAAGACCTCTCCAATGTCACACGAGGTTGGAAACTACATCTTTTTGTGTAGGATCGACGTTACTACTCTGAAAGCGACTAGGCAGAGTCATCCCAAGATGGCATTGTAGATCAAGGGAAGGTCCACTACTAAGAGCGTCAGCACCCTTGAGGTCGTTCTAGGGTAAGCCCCTAGCGTAACCTCCAACTACACAACCCCCTGGATAAGCACTTGCTCGTTGTCCTGCCCATATAGTGGTCGATCGGTTGACTTTTTTTGGCTCTTTCACAACCCAAGTTTAAAATAAGTATCAAGGTAGAGCAAATTCTGAAGCTTCTATTATTAATAAAGACTCGTTTCACCTGGTAATTAACTATACCGTCTGAATGATAGCCAATACAACTAGGGGTTAGAATGAGGAGTTATTATATGAGAGATATCGTCGTTACTAAAACTAATGATATCATTCTGAACTCTTACCCTCAACCATTTGCCGTTGGAAGTTGTCTCCGAGCGGTCTGAGGCATTGTTCTTGATTGGCTTAGTCGTTACCATGTTAATAACCCCAATCATGACTTGGCTCCTCAGCTGCTCTGGTCCATCCTCGCTTGCCTCTCTACGGGCCTGCCTTGGGTTCCATAGGAATCTAGTGAGGTGGCCTTTTGGACCAAGTCTTCGATCTCATTTTGCAGTATCCGATAGTTTTCAGTACTGTGACTTAAAAATCGATGGCAGTGACAGTATTTCGACTGGTCTCCTCCATTCGGGTTCTTCAGTACTTTTGGCCACTTCAAGAATATTTCATCCCAAAAATGTATTAAGATGTTAGTACGAGTGTTGTTTAGATGAGTCAGATTTTGGGGCTTGAACTCCCTTCGGACACCAGGCTCGATTCGTGGCTGCTTTCGGGGACCTCAAGAGCGATTTTCACCTCTGTTTCTCTTCTTCCCATCTACTAGCCCCTTAGGGATAAGTTCGTGCGCTCTAGTTATGACGTCCCACGTTATACGTCCTTATACTTATCATTAATATTATTATTATCATAGATAGGATCCTAACATTAGCCATAACTTATATTGGCTTTAATGTCATAGTATTCATTCATGATATTAGTCTAAATTAAGGAAGATGCTTACTAAACATCATAACGGAAGCAATTCCATTATCATTAAAATACTACATGTCTAAAATACAACATTATATAGTATACATATTTTTTTTCATCATCCCAAGTACAACATATACGTCATAACAAAATTATGGCCACCTCAAACTTCTTTCCTAATCCTGTCCGTCCTTTATCATTTCTTAAGACTCGTCTGAAGGGAAGTGAAAACAGCAAGCGAGTGAGCCAAATGATCAGTAGTGTACATAATATACAAAGGCATGCATTTTATACAGAATATAAATTAACATATATAAATAGGAGCAGATACATGAAGTGCAATGCATTTACCTTTCTTTATTTTTCAGTTTTTATTAACTGTATTTATTTTTCCTTATCTTTAGGGACCAGGGCTAGTAAGCCTCACTAGCTAACGGAGCGGATAAATTAAAGAAAGGATTGTGTTAACCCACACAATTTAAGGCAAATATCCTAACAATAGGATAGATTGTGCTTACTTCCACAATCGGGATTGTACTTAATTCCACAATCCAATTCTTGTCCTTCTTACACCCCGAGGCGGGCGGTACTACCTATAATACCAATAGACAGGGCTGAAACGGACGGGCCATATAAAAGCAATTCTTTAATTTTTCACTGTAATATCCTAAGGCATGCCGGGGAATATCATCATCTGAAAAAGATCCATAGTCCAATTTTTCTTTTTCAACTTTAAAGGGATCTCGTATAACCAAACTTTAGCAGAACTTAACTTTATGTCATTGGAAATAACTAAATTTTTTTCATATTTTCATAGAGTCCCTTCCAAACTTTTATGAATATAGTTTAATATAGCAAACGAAATCCAAATATAATATTTCATAGGCCTTGAACATGCAGAAAAATGCATACGGAACTTTATTCCATACTTAGTGTTTTTCAATCTACTTAATGGCTAATTAATTTACCGAAACTTAAATAATTTAATTCAATACTTATTGATGTTAGTAAGTCAAGTCGGGGTAGGTCTTGAGTTAGTTTACTATTTTATTCATATTCCGAAAATTTTCGGTTCAAGTGAACCGGTTCAGTTAAGGCTTGGGACCAGGTTTCCTAATTATTTTGAGCCCAAATTTTTTTTTATAATTATCCCAATATCCTTTTCGGGTTGATTAGTTATTGGTTTGGTTAATTTTTAGTCAAATTTGGGCCCGGTTCGACCCTTTTTAATAAAGGGCTCAAATTACCATTTAAACTGAACCGGTTCAGGAAAAGCTTTGAGGGACCAGTTCATTGAGTTATATAGTCCATTTTCACGAGATGATTTTACACAACATGGACATGGGTCTCAGCTACGTTTTTCCCAAAATTTGAGCCGGTTTGGTGATCGGATGGTGGCCGGTTCAGTCTGCCAACACAGACTGCCCATTCAGGTTTCAGCAGAACTGTCCAGGATAATTCTGCTTCCCTAATTTTTTTATGATTCAATCGGGCCTATTTTTGACCGGTTCTAGGCGTCTGCTTGTAGCCAAGGGACTCAACTTTAAGAATAACTTTGGGTTAGGGCCGGTCTAAGTCAAAATATTGATTGGTTAAGACCAAATTCCCAAAACAGATTCTGTATCAGCATCAGCTGATGCAGACAGATTTTGTTCCAATTTTGAGCGTCCGAATCATATTTAATATGGATCCTATTTTTATGAGGCGATACTTGAAAATCACCTCCATGGCCTTAGCTAAGTTCTGGCACCGATTTGACCCATTTTGGGTTCGGATTGTATTTTATTCAAAATTATTTCCCCAACTGCTCAAAGAAACAGTTTAGCAAGACCTTTGCTGTTCATGAGTCCGGTTCAGTATTCGACCCAAATGTTCTTAGGCCGCCGGTTTACATGGTGATAGTACACACCTAATACTAGCAAATCGAGTTGGGTTGGACTCCAGATCAATCCATTTTGGGGCGTGTTTGGCTAAATTTAAGAAACTGAAATTTCAGCATCAGTAGAACCAGTAAGTTTTTTTTTTTTGGTAAGTAAGTTTAATGAATCAAATGAAATGAAAGTTACAAAAACAATATTCTAACTCCAAGTGTTTTGCCAACTTAGGTTTAGAACAAAGAGCTAGGGCATACCCCGAGCATCACCATGAACAGAATCATAAACCCATTAAAAGAAAATAAAAACCTCACCTAGGGGTATTTCATCAAAATAGACCGAACGCAACCCGGCCCCACAACAAAACAAACCTAAAGACAACAAGTTCAACAAGAATACAAATGGGAATTAGACAAAACCAAGACCACCCACATCAACAAGATTAGCTATCAACAAAAGCAAGGTTCTTTTCCCAGACTAAAGAATCGCTTCCGAGAAAAGGCAGCAGCCACATCCTTCAAAGATGTGTACCATCAACCAAAGAAATCAAGACCTTCTCAAGCGGCTTATCCACCATCAACGAAAGACGTGAAGACTCAAAGACCACAAAGATCGGCCGCAATAGCAACTTTGATAGCAGAAACTATATCTCCACTCAGCCACGGGCTCACAAAGAGATGATCTAGCATCCAGACAAAAAACTTATTGAGCCGATAGTATTCAATAAAGACTAACCCGACGGCTACTAAGCATCTTTTGCAAATCCAAAGATCGCTGACCACATGAGCCTCATTCATCTCGATGAAGGAGTCAGCCCCAATCAATCCCAAACCATCTCGCAGAAAACTAAGCAATCCAATCATTAGGCAACCGGCAGCAGAGCCCATCCCCAACACCACTAAATTTTCCAAAGAAAGAATCGCACATCCCAAAGAACCCGGACAATTGGCTGGGTTTGAACTAGTGAGACCTAACAATTCTGCACAGAACACCCTAAGCCAGCAAGGCATAAAATAGCAACATCAACGTAACCTCATGGCACCAACATCACCGAAACAAACTAGAGCGATCACCCATTCCAAAAATGTACCGACAAAGAGAAAGAACCATCACCACAAAGACAAATTTTCCAGAGCCACACAAAGAACTCTTCAAACAAACAAATAAAGGGCATTGGCCCAACAAAGAATCGGCTAGGAACTGACAACTGATTTGCATTCCCTCGATATGCTGCAAGACATCATCAATCTACATCTTCCAAGCACAGTCAGAACAATGGACAACCAGCAGGGAGGATGCAGCACACCCACATCGGCATGCCATATCACTGGCATTAGATCTTCAGATCCATCACCAGCGATGGCAGCACCATCATTTGCACAAAGAGGCTAGTTAAGGACCAACCATCACAATCCAGCAAAACAGATCAGCCATAGGTTGGAGCGACCTTGCTTTACACAACCCAGGGACCCATAGCAGTAGATCACAACCAAGTCCATACAATCAGACTCAGACCAACAGTAGCCCAAAGGATAGAAGCCTTGGCAGTAGGCTGTATACTCCAACAGCTGGCAATAACTAGCCAAACCGACTCAATGTGCTAACAGCCACGATCATCAGCGCAGCATAAAGGCCAGTGACTGCTTCCAACATTGCTGAGGCAGCATTCATATTTCAGGACATTCCACCATAAGCCAAATAGCGGATCAAATGCAGCAGCAGGAGTAGTCCAAAGGAGTGAAAATGCATAAACAGCCAATCTGCAATTCCAAGAGTTGCAGCACAATTGCATCAGCAGCAGGAACTGTAGGTGAAAAAGAGAGCGCTCCACTGCTACACTGCAGAGCAAAAAAGTAATCAAAGACTCCAAGAGCTGCGTCCACCCAGGGACCTAAGATCAGCATCACCAAATCTTAACATTCAGCATGCAAAATCAGGCATAAACAGAACCCAAGTCAAGCAATTCATTCACGACAAAATTGCATCTCAATTAACCCAGCACCAGATTAGAGGATCTGCAGCTGGGGGGCATCTCAACTGCACTACATAATTACCAGAGGCATAATTACCAAAGTAGAACCAGTAAGTTGATTCTGCAGCCGAGTTTGGGTCCGACTTTGGACCCCTTCTTGAACGCTTCAGAGGCTCATTTTTTTTCCACTTTTACTTCATTAAATAAGGATCATTTGACCAGTTTTGGTCATTGGCTAATTCGGCCATTTAGTGGTTGATATGAAGCAAACATCAGGAATTGCCACAGCAGAACCCGATTTTGGACACTATCATGTGTCCTGGGCCAGTTCACCCATTTTTAATTTTTTTCTTACAACTCCTCATGAATTTATAATAACTAAGGAAGGATATGCAAGTATTGGATCAACAATACTCAAGAGAAAGTAGCCAAAAATGGCTCAACAATCAAGGAAAGGATCAAAGTACACTTGCCAAATTTCAGCAATTCCTCTTCCTTTCTTTCTATTCATGATTTCCTTCTTCTTTTTCCTTTACTTTCTCTCAGATTTTTCTCTCAACTTAACCTCGCCTTTTTCTCCTCACGCGTACTTTTAATTTTCAGAATTGAGGGGCTGAGTCAACAGCTCAGCTACCACCTCAAATTTTCCTTTCCTGAATCCCTGCTGTGTGGCTAATAAATTGCTGAATCACCACTTGATTTTGCAGCTACTTACCCTTCCTTTTGTCGCTTACCTATTGGCAAATTTTTAGCTAATGTGTGCTGCTTGTGTTACTCTTAATTCCTTCTCTAATGTAGGTACTTATCATGCACCATGTGGCCATGTATGCTTGTGAATTAGTAGCTCATGAAGCTGCTTACGTGGCCTTTGCATCAGCAGCCGTGTGTTGGAGCAGCAGTACAGCAGAACGACTGCCATACTTATCCTATGCATATGTATATATATTATCTTAGGCTTATCTAGTTGTTAGGAGAATATAGTATATTATCCTCATAATTCAAGGTCCATCTTTGCTACTATTGTTTGTGGGTGCCATGTGTACATATCTGAATTAAATAATTTAGCTAAACTTCTCCTTGCTGCCTCTTGGTTTCCTTCCTCTTTTCCCCATTTTTTCCAATTCATATGTAATGTATCCTTAATTTACTATATTTTATACTTACTATAGTCCAATATGGAGTAAAAAATCCACATAATTTCCCCGTTGGTATAGCTGCCAAATCAAATTTGTCCAAGTCCCCATCGGTTGCCGAATTTTCCCATTTTGCCTATTATCTTGAAGGATTTAATTTAAGGTGTTCGGGTATGTGTTTGTAAAAATTTAGGACATGGAAGCTTAGTATAGACACTAAAGATTGTCTAATATTAATTTCGTCCCAAATTGAATCTCTTATCATCTTCGATTTACATCCCTGGCTTTCGGGTTTGAAGGAAAATTTAAAAGATTGGGTGTCGAGGTTTTGGGAAACGACTATATAGGAAATTAGTCTACTTGTCAATGATCAACTGGAATTATTTACCTCAAAATCCAGATTGCCTAACACATCCCGAATTAATTCCTGGCTTTTAGGTTCAAAAATTAAATTAAAGGAATCGGGCTTGAGTATACAAGAAAACTAAGACATAGGGGGCTAGTATATTTGTCAAATACTATTTTGGATTAATTCCATCATAATCTGAATTACATAAGTCATCCCGAATTACATTCCTGGTTTTCAGGATTGCGGTCTTTACACTAGCCGCTTTGCTTCATTAGCTTACTCGGCTACTATGTATATGCTCAAGAGATAATCTCAACCTCCTTGAATGTTTGAGGGTTTTTATGGGTCAGGTGTTTAAAAAAATACCCGGCTCTAGAGTTTCGATGAAGGCACTTAGCTTCACCTCTTCGGTGAGCCTGAATATTTTTCAAGCCTCGGCGGTGAACCAAGCCAAGAAGTACTTCAAGCTTTCATCTTGCTTTTATTGGAGGTGGATAAGGTGCCACGGCTACTTCTCTTCCCTCTGACTAGAGGCAAACTACGATAGTAAATAGTTAGCTAAAGCCCTGAATGGTGTAGAATTAGATGCGAGCATCCCCGTAAGGAGTCAGAGGGAAACATTGACATGTGGTAATTTCACCCAGGCCCTAGAAACTTGCAAAGTACGGAAGTAATCAAGGTGATCTATCGAGTCAAGACTCCCTTCATAAGGTTCCAGTGGTGGAATTTTGAATTTGCAAGGGAGCGGTTGTGTTTGGATCTCCATCATGAACGACGATCTCCTTAGATCCGTGTGGTGTCTTCTAGTGTCTCCTCTGAACATGTGCTATCATATTTTCTCCACTCTATCCTCCATTTGAGAGGAGGACACAATCCTCTTGATATTAAGGAAGGTCCTCAGCTCCGAATATTTGGAGAGGGATGTGGGTCTAGGCAACTACCAGCCCATGACGGTCGCATACTGCAAGAGATTTCTCCTTTGGCCAAGGGCCTCCTGTCGTTATAAGAGTAGTAGGGATTTCACCGCTTTGGGCTATCCCTTTGCGACCCGTGACTCAGTCGGCCCTCCAACTGTATTCGGCCCCAATTGATTGAGGCCAAACGGGCTTCGATATCGTTGGGTAGTGGGGTCTTCTTGCGACGACCCGATTCCTAAAATATAATAATTAGGATGTAATTAAGTCAACAATGACTAAGGATTAGTCTTAGAATGTGGAAAAAGTGAGTTTGAGAGTAAAAGAGAACATTGGGTCTTGTAAGGTACCGATTTTCAAGCTATGATTAATATGGGTGAAGAGGCTTTGGACTTCCAAAATATGGTAATCGGGAGGTAATTAAGTTGAAACAAGTGAATTAGGGTTAAATGGTACTGGAGGAATTGGATTAAAAGCTCAAAAATTCGGAATTAGCAAAATTGGCAATCGAAATTGTAAATCGAGAAATATTGATTCATAAGTAAGATTCAAGACTTTAAATTGTCATAATTATGGCCTATTAAGATTATATAATCTATATTAGGATCTAAGGATGTGAGAAATTGGGTTAGAAGGGTTGAAACGGGTCTCAGATGGCAAAAACGCAATGTTTTCACACTGCAGGCTTGATGTGCACCTGATGAGCACCAGATGAGTGCCCGATGAGTGCTCGAGCAAAGCAGGAGCGTTCTCCCCTTGTGAGCAGTGCGCTCGAGCTCGTTTTTACGAAAGTGACAGTTCGAGCACCGCTTGACCGGTGCTTGAGCGGTGGTCACCTGAACTGCACGTGACCCTTCTTCTTTCGTATTTTAAAAGGCAAAGTTGAGCATTTTGGGGTTTCATTCAGCTGAAGCACGACTAGAACCGAAGGGAGAGAAGAGAGGAAGGAGAGAGAAGAGAAGAAAAAAAGGAAAAATAGCCCGTCCAGCTTTGATCAGAATTATAGTAACTGTAGATCGAGCTCAAGCAAGTGTACCTCGGATGTTACCCTTTATTTTTATTACTTTTCTGTAATCTCTAATATGTATTTATGCCCTAAATTTATATTTCTACATGGTTTACTTAAATAGAGCATGTTTATGTAAATCAATTGGATAGATTTTAAGTTTATCTGTATGCATCACAATATAGGGCTTCAATTTTATGACTGTACATGTGTAGGGTGTCCGATTATGATTCGACAGTTCCGTGTGAAACCTTAGGTTGAGAAATTAGGGATTTGGTGCTTTAGTTCCCTAAATTTCGAGATATACCTGTGATTCTGTAATATGTTAGGGCCTATGAGGTGATTTAATCTGAAAAGTCCTATAGGAATATACTGTACAACTTCTGGAATGTTTGGGAGTTATTTGAAGGATTATCGGACAAGAGTTTGTCTGAAAAGTCCCATAGGAATGCACTATAATTCTTTTAGTATATTCTGAAGCTATCTAAAGTATCCTCGATTAAGGTTTAGTCTGAAAAGTCCTATAGGAATATACTGTGAAACTTCTGAGGTGTTCCAAGGCTATCTGAAGGATTATTTATATGGGTTTGATTGGATCTGTACTTAAGGATTTCTCTGAGGCTGTATCATTAAGTTTTAGAGGAACTCTGAAACTAACAGGAGGTTTAGTAGTATGAATTGAAAAGATTTTAGCGGTCGGGAGAGTTATGGCAAAGGAAATAAGGACAAGAGTATCTTCGATTAGAGATTTCCGGCTTAACTAGTCAATAACCTCAACCTTAGGTTACTGTATCAAAATACTAAATAATAGGCATCAGAACTGCACTGAACAATAGCCAACTGAACTAAAGAAACCATCTTGCCATCGGGATGTAAAGTATGGAGGGTATGTAAAGGATTAAACTGAATAAGAACCATCCTGCCCTTAAGATGTAAAGTATGGAGGATAACAGACTTAAAGAAAAACTGAATGTTCTAAAATATGGACATTAAACAGAGAACTAAATAGAGAACAAAATTGAATGTTCTAAAATATAAACACTAAATAGAGAACTAAACTGAATGTTCTAAAATATGGATACTGAACAGAGAACTAGGCTAATGTTCTGAATTATAGACTCTGAACCGAGAACTAGGTTAATGTTCTAGAATATGAACTCTGCACCAAATTTTGAATCTAGAACTAAGGATTCGAAATCATAGATTTTTTGGTATTCTGCATCATATTTATGCTTCTATTCTTCTACCCGTATACATGATTTTTTCGCATTCTTTTAAAGTTCTCTTATGAAAGTACATATATGTTCTGTATGTATATAAACTGTATATTTTTACTATTTTGGGTATATTTGCTCAGTTATTAAGCTCAATCCTTATTTTCTGATCTCCCCTCTAGATAAGCAAAAGTCTAAAAGGATCGAAGTCAGATCTAGTTAGAAAAAGGGAAAGCTTATAAGTTTTGAAGATCCTAAAGGACTTCGGCGGACCAAAGGATTTTGGAATCTTGTAGCTAGAACTTGTAACGAACAATTGCATATTACGAATATGTGAATGATGCTACATTATGATGAATGTTTTATTATTGGTTCTGCAGGATTCTATTAAGGATATAAATGCTTCCGCTATCTTATTTCTTTGGATTTTATATAGGTCCTAGACGGCATCTCACATACAGATTCTGATATAGTAGTTAAGATGGTTGAAAGCCATGAATGGAAATTTGAGATCCTATGAATGTGTGTTGTAGGGGAACTTCTTGCATTGAATTAGTTGTGTACTTGTACAGGTTGTTATTTTCGATTTTGGTCCATGTGCAGAGGAAACTCTGCCCAAGTTTTTGTAGGATTTAAATGTTTATAAGTTCTATAAGTGTCTGACGGAGGGTCCTATAAGAATTAGGATCCGTTTCGTCACAAATGGTATCAGAGAAAACGAGATACTTTAGGAATGATCTAAATTGTATGCGGAAGCTTAGGAAATGATTATGAATGATCCACTGAGTAGGGATAGACATATGATGAATTGTATCCTTGGTGTCTTAGCTAGCATAAGTAGGTCTGAGATAGACCGAGACCTAGTGATTAAGTAAAATAATATTGCCTTTGGGTTTAAGCAAATTGAATGGAATTGAAGATTCTGATCAAACTGTTTTAAGTTGAGAAAAGATAGAAGTGATTAGGGTGAGAGGAATGCCTAATGGCTGATTTTAAGGATTTTATTTTGGGCAACACTAATTGTTTTGACCCCTCCCTTTGATCTGATCAATTGAAGTCAGCTAATGTTGTAATGTTTGTAGATATAGGATATACCATGGCGATTAGACGGAGTGAAAGAAATAGAAGAAATAATCGTGGAGGTGCGAGTACTCCTCACGACCGAGAAGCCAAATATGTGAACTTGTTGGAAATGATGACAAATATGGTTGAATCTGTGGAGCAGTGTCATATGGCTTCGGTCCCTGCATCTGAACCAGTTCCAGTAAATCCTGCTTTGACCACATATGATAGGTTCACGATAGAGAGAGCGCTTGAATTCTTAGGCGAACCCGATCCGATAAAGGTGGATATTTTGATCCAAAGGATGAAGAAGGTCTTTGTGGTGATCCGATGTTCAGATGAATAAAAAGTTTTTTTTTTTGAGATATATAAGTTGGGAGGTGAAGCTGACAGCTGGTGGGAGATGAAGAAGCGGGCATTAGGTGCGCCCAATAATGTGATTACTTAGGAAATATTTGAAGAAGCCTTTATGAAAAAGTATTTCCCTCCCAACCTTTAGGATCAAAAGGAATATGAATTTATGCAACTTAGACAGGGGAGTCAAATAGTAGCTGAATACGATGCTAAATTTATCGAATTGTCCCAATTTGTGCCATATTTTCTAGAGGACGAATTAAGGAAGGTAAAGAAGTTTCAATAGGGATTAAGGGATAATATTAGAGGACATTTGGCGACTCTAAAGCTCCAATCATATGCAGACATATTAGATAGAGACTTGATATATGAAAAGGAACTAGAGATACAAAAATTTCATACTAAGAAGCAGCTATCTGAATAAGTAATAGTTTGGGGCTGAGTTTGGAACCTTCTGAGCCATCAAAAAGGGTGTGGATTGAAGACAAAGGAAAGAGTATTATCAAGGTTCGATCAGTGACCGGTCCTCAAGAGTCTAAGGTTGACTATGTATAGTGTGGGAGGAGGCATCCGGGGATAATCTGTTATAAAGCAATGGGGGCCTGCTTTAATTGTGGTCAACAGGGTCACTTGGTCAAGAATTGTCCCCAACCAAGGAGACTATCAGCAGTCAAGGCACTCACGGTAACAGTTTAGGACGTTGAGGCCTTTCCAAGTGTGAATGAAGGTATTTTCTCGTTTGAGGAATCTGATTTCCGTTTTATTTAAGTTAGAGATTGTGTATTCTTTCCCGAATTGCATATTATATTACATTTGCCCTATAAGTTTTGGATTATCTCCGGAATTATATATATATGTGTTCTTCTATGGATATCATGAATTGTGGATAGTAATCAGTGGTATATTTGATTGGAGGAAAGAATGTCATGAAGGTGCAAAGCCACTTTAATGGCATAAATTTATTAGGAAAAGTTAGGATCATGTTATTTTTGGATCACAATCGATGGATACCATTAGTCTAAGTGGGGGAGGAACTTGGGGTTCAAAGTTGTATCGTTGTAGTGAGGATTTTGTAATAAAGTCTTCGTCTTAGGAATTTATGAATACTGCTTTTGGGAGATGATTGATGTCCCATGAATCTATAAGTTGGGGGATTGTAAAACGGAGGATCCCGGTTGTATCTTACATAAATAGAGGCCTTTGGGTTAAGAGGAAGAATACTCCCCAGTGTGAATTGCCCCTTCATAAGTCGGGATTAGCAACTGGAAGTTTCAGTCTAAGAAATTATGGGTAGATTTGAATGTTTGGGACAATAGAGTATTGTAATCCTATGTTAGGAAGCCAAATTGCATTTGAGATATTGGAGCTGTAGTTGTGTAACAAATTTAAAACCACATCGGATCGGTGGTGAATATGCCATTGTAGTCTCCAATCCTATTGCAGTTTGAGGATTTGTGGGAGTTATTTTCTTGATATAAATATTTTGGGATAAGTGAAATCATGGTTTGTGTGTAATCAGAGTGTACCAGATGGATTTGGTACTACGGGAAAATGACAACTTGATGACATGCCAATAAAATGAGAAGACTGCGAAGTACCTTACCTTGGATATCTGATTTTGATTTGACATCTAAATTAGAATTTTAACCGAGCTTGGTAAAGGAATTAAGGATGTTAGATTGAGATCGTGATAGTAAATAATAATTAGATGGCTTAGAGTTGGATGAACTGATCAGGGTAGCGCAGCGGAAAAGTTTTAAACCTATGCATATAATAAGGTTTAAGGTAATGTTAAGAGGAAATGCTCAATTTTAAGGTTTAGTATGAAAAGAAATGAGGCAGTTTGTTTGTTTAAGGTTTGGAATTAAGTTAGATAAGCGATTACTAAAATAGGTTTGCCTTCGGACTTAATGGATTTAGATTTGGAAAGGACACGTCAAATAATGAGGATTAAGGTAATTATGATTTTTATGATTTCTTAGGATAGCCATCCTGATTTAGAAATAAGTTGGAGATATTAAGAAAGTTCCTTTTTGTTTTACTCTGAAAATTCAAGGATCATTAAATTTTGAGGGCAAAATTTCTATAAGTGGGGGAGAGTGTGATGACCTTAGTCCTAAAATATGATAATTAGGATGTAATTAAGTCAATAATGACCAAGGATTGGGCTTAGAATGTGGGAAAAGTGAGTTTGAAAGTAAAAGAGAAAAATAGGTCTTGTAAGGTACTGATTTCCAAGATATGATTAATATGGGTGAAGAGGTTTTGGATTTTTAAAATATGGTAATCGGGATGTAATTAAGTTAAAATAAGTGAATTAGGGTTAAAAGGTACAGGAGGAATTAGATTAAAAGCTCAAAAATCCGGAATTGGCAAAATTGGCGATTGAAATTGTAAATCGAGAAACGTTGATTCGTAAATAAAATTTCAAACTTTAAATTATGATAATCATGGCCTATTAAGGTTATATAATTTCAATTAGGGTTTAAGGATGTGAGGAATTGGGTTAGAAGGGTCAAAACGGATCCCAAATGGCAAAAACACAACGTTTTCATCTTGCAGGCAGACTTGATGTGCGCCTGATGAGCGCCTGAAGAGCACCTGATGATCACTCGAGCAAAGCGGGAGCAATCCCCCCTTGCGAGCAGTGTGCTCGAGCACATTTTTATGAAAGTGACCGTTCGAGCACCGCTCAATCGGCACGCGAGCGGTGGTCACCTGAACCGTACATGACCCTTCTTCTGTTGTGTTGTAAAAGGGAAAGTTGAGGGTTTTGGGGTTTCATTCAGCTAAAGCATGACCAAAATCGAAGGCAGAGAAAAGAGAAAGGAGAGAGAAGAGAAGAAAAAGGGAATAATTGCCCATCCAGCTCTAATCAAAATTACGGTAACTGTAGATCGAGTTTAGGCAAATGTACCCCGAACGTTATCCTCTATTTTTACTACTTTTCTGTATCTTTGAATATGTATTTATGCCCTAAATTTATATTTTTGCATGTTTTATGTAAATAGAGCATGTTTCTGTAAATTAATCAGATGGATTTTATGTTTATCTGTATGCATCGCAATATAGGGCTTCAGTTTTATGACTGTACATGTGTAGGGTGTTCGATTATGGTCCAACAGTTCCGTGTGAAACCCTAGGTTGAGAAATTAGGGATTCGGTTCTTTAGTTCTCTAAATTTTGAGATATACCTGTGATTTTGTAATATGTTAGGGCCTATGAGGTGATTTTAATCTGAAAAGTCCCATAAGAATATACTGTAAACTTCTAGAATGTTCGGAATTATTTGAAGGATTACCGGACAAGATTTAGTCTGAAAAGTCCCATAGGAATGCACTATAATTCTTTTGGGATGTTTTGAAGCTATCTAAAGGATCCCCAATTAAGGTTTAGTTTGAAAAGTCCCATAGGATTATACTGTGAAACTTCTAAGGTGCTCTGAGGCTATCAGAAAGATTATTTGTATGGGTTTGATTGGATCTGTACTTAAGGATTTCTCTGAGGCTGTATCGTTAAGTTTTAGAGGAACTCTGAAATTGACTAGAGGTTTAGTAGTATGAATTGAAAAGGTTTTAGCGGTCAGGAGAGTTATGGCTAAGGAAATAAGAATAAGAGTATCTTCAATTAGAGATTTTCGGCTTAACTAGTCAATAACCACAACCTTAGGTTACTGCATCGAAATACTAAATAATAGGCATTAGAACTATATTGAACAATAGCCAACTGAACTAAAGAAACCATCCTTGTGACGGAACAGTTTTTTTTTTTGTCCTCAAAAGCTTCCATCCATGGCACAAATCCATAAAAAATAACACAATTATTCGGCAAATACATTAACAATTCCTAATCAACAAACATTCAAGGGTCTTAACCTGTCTAGATCACATGTGCCATCCATGGCACAAACATCCATAAAAAATATTTACTACTCTAACAAACATTCCTATATATAATGAGATGCCATCTAGGACTTGCACAGTAAATCTAGAGTATATATATATATATAGCGGAAATAAACTAAGAACCTGCAGAAGCATAGCTTTTTCTATTACCGACATATATATCATAAGCTTTTCAATACAAAAGTCTACATGTTCTACAACATCAATAGACATGAAATCGGTATGCAAAAATCACATTTCTAGCTAGGTGTTTGCATCCACAAGCTCTTCAAAAAGCGGCTCCACAATGCTCTAAGTACTCAAAAACCTTCAAAAGCTTCTCTTAGTCTACTCCTTTTCATCAGGTAACAACTCTACTGTCTCATCTGGAGGGGGAAAAACACTAAAACAGTGAGCCGAGACTCAGCAAGGTACATGCACATGAGCAGTAAAACTATGATGCAGAACAGTCATGTAACGATGCGAATGTAAGGGTTTAGACAAAGCAATTCGTAAGCGTAAAAATCATACTTGACAAAAGAATGTGCTTCATAAATCGAAAATCGTAAATCGAAATGTAAATCATCCCTTAAGATCGAAATCGGACTTAGTAAACGTAAATCGGTAGTCGAAATCGGTAATAGTAAATCAGTAATCAAGACGGTAACCGTAATGAAGTCGATAGCCAATAACGAAAAAAAACGAAATCGAAATCGGAAAGCGGTTAACATAGCGATCAAAGATGTATCTTGCTAGCGTACCCTACTAGCAGAGGGGGCGAGTGATCGAGGATAGATTGTGTTCACTCCACACAATCTAAGGCCAAATGTAGTATCCCATCTCGAGGATCAAAACAGTGTGCCACCCGAAGGTAGGCCGAATGTATATCCCATCCCGAGGGACTGAACAGGTACCTCCCGAAGATAGGCCCCGGCAATGAAATTTCTCCTGTCCGTAACGCCCCGAGGGCAGGGCGGACCACAAATCACTCCATGGACAGAGTTATCCTCGATTACCACCGTAAGTTCTAAGGCCTCACCTAAGAACTTACCAAGACTGTAGTCAGTCTCGGGTTCCAAAATAACATAAGCAGAAATACTTCCTTCTTAAAAGCCATTTGGAGTTCATTTTCAGTTTGGAGCGGAATTCATTCTCAGTGCAAAAGCAGGAGTTCCGGAGTGCTCAAAGCCGGAGGTCGTTTTGACAAAAGCCAGAGATCTTGGTTTCAAAAGGGCGGAGCTCTTTTTGGACGGAGTATTTTCAAGAAAGGACGGAGCTCTTTTGGACGGAGTACTTCTCTTAAAAAGGACGGAGCTCTTTTTGGACGGAGTGCTTTTTGGAAGCAGTGCCTTTTGGACGGAGTGCCTTTTTGGGCGGAGTGCTTTTCAACGGGTGCTTTTCAGACGGAGTGCTTTTCACTTGGAGTACTTTTTAAAGCCGGAGTTTCATTTTCCTCATGGGACGAAGTGCTTTTCACCACTGGACGGAGTGCCTTTCACTAACGGGACGGAGTTCTTTTTACACAAAGGACGGAGGGCTTTTCATTAACAGGACGTAGTTCTTTTTACACAAAGGACGGAGTGCTTTTCATTAACAGGATGGATTCTTTTTACACCAAGGACGGAGTGCTTTTCATTAACAGGACGGAGTTCTTTTTACACAAAGGACGGAGTGCTTTTCATTAATAGGACGGAGTGCTTTTTACTCAAAGGACGGAGCTTATTTTCTCAAGCCGGAGTTCATTTTCAATACAAGCCGGAGTTCATTTTACATTGAGGCCGGAGTTCCCTTTACATTAAGGCCGGAGTTCATTTTACATTGAGGCCGGAGTTCCCTTTAATTAAGGCCGGAGTTCATTTTAAAGCTAGAGTTCTTTTTCCAACAAAAAAGACAAAGTTCTTTTTCAAGGGACGGAGTTCATTAAAAGCCGGTTCAAAAGCCAAAGTTCATTTCCTTTTAAGGCTGGAGTTCTTTTAAAAGAGCCGGAGTTCTTTTTACTAACGGGACAGAAAGTGCTTTTTCACAAAGCCAAAGTACATTTAAAAGCCGGAGTTCATTTTCCTCAAGGGACGGAGTTCATTAAAAGCCGGGGTTCATTTCACATTAAGGCCGGAGTTCATTTTAAGGACGGAGTTCATTAAAAGCCGGAGTTCATTTCACATTAAGGCCGGAGTTCATTTCAAGGACGGAGTTCATTAAAAGCCCGAGTTCATTTCACATTAAGGCCGGAGTTCATTTTAAGGACGGAGTTCATTAAAAGCCGGAGTTCATTTCACATTAAGGTCGGAGTTCATTTTAAGGACGGAGTTCTTTAAAAGTCGGAGTTCATTTCCATTAAGGCCAGAGTTCATTTTAAGGACGGAGTTCATTAAAAGCCGGAGTTCATTTCACATTAAGGCCGGAGTTCATTTTAAGGCCGGAGTTCTTTTTCCAACAAAAGGACGGAGTTCTTTTCTCAAAAAGCCGGAGTTCATTTTCGATATAAAGCTATAGTTTATGTGAGGTTTCGAATTTAAGAACTCGATATTAATGAGGTAATTAGGATGATAATGATTTATATTAATCCTATGGAGGGATTAAGGTTTGGTATCGGAAGAAAAATCGGGAAAGAAATCGGGTCCGAATCGCCGAGCCTCGCCAAAGTCGCGCTGTCATTGGCGCTGAGCCGTGGCTCGAGCGGTGGCTAACCCGTGGGCGGCCGCTCGGCTGGCCGCTCGAGAGCCGCTCGAGCGGCCCGAGCATTATATATCCGTGTGCGAGCCTTCTCTCTCCCTCATTTTTTCCGCAACCCGAGGGTTTTGAGGAGAGAGAGAGCGGCGCGACTAGAGAGAGAAGGAAGGAGATCGAGCCCGAGAGTCCGATTCCGCCCAAAGCCAGGTATATAAGGTGAAAGCACGCGACGAGGCAAGTGTTCTCATACCCACTTCTCGTTCTCTTTCGATGTTTTGTGTATTTTCGTTGGGTATTTTGTGTCGATACCCACGGGGAATGTTAGGATATTGAAAACCCATGCCTTGAGGTCCCTGAAAATGTGGTTAGTTGTCCGATTCGTGTCCGATTCGCCCGGGTGGGTTTCACCGAACCCTAACCTACGGGATTTTGGGGGTTTCCCGTTTCCCGACCCCGTGTCATGAAATTGACCTCAAAATTGGAATGCCCACGTCCCAATGATGTATATATGTCGGCCTCGGGTCCGATCTCGCACGTTTGGACCCGTTCGCGGCCTCCGGCCCCTCTAAAGGGGCGCTATATCGCTCACCCGAGCCGGAAGGTGATGATCGCGCGTTGTCACCTTCGTAAAATGATGATGTGATCCTAGAATACGAATACCCGCATTCAAGTGTATATATATCGACCGGATGCCGAATCCCGCAAGATTTGACCTGTTCGTGGCATCCGGAGCCTTGAAAGACTTCCGTAATGATTAATCCGAAAGTGAGTGGGAAGTTGCATACTTCCACTCTCGTTAAGTAAATTGAACCCCGAACGTGAAATATCGTGTACGAATTGTATGTACGAATCCACCGGACGTCCGATCTCCAAGTATTGAACCGTATTCGGCGTCCGGGTGTTCAAAAGAGAATCCGATAATGTTCTCCCGAAATGGAATGAGAAATGTAACGTTTAAATGATTAAACGTAAAAGTAAGAACCCGAATATGAATCCGTGTGCTGGAGGCAAGGGAATGAGTCCCGGAGGTTCCAAAATGACATGTGATCATCTGAGGTATGAGATCTGGTTTCTCTTGTGAACTTGGGTTGATTGTTGTGAATAAGGGAATGAAGTCCCGCATATTGTGATTAAAGGAATTGAGTCCCTTTGGTGATTGTGAACCGTGATGTGATCGGAAGGGAGTCCACATTGTGCTTGTGATGATATAATCTCCCTTGGGGAGATATGTTTGATGAGATGATCTCCCGGAGATCTTGTGATGGGAATGAGGTTTCCCGAGATATGATTGTGTGGCAAATGTGGATTTCCTCTCAAGTGTCGAACCTAACCCCAAACTAGGACCCCGAGTCATATGGGTAGTGTTCTTTAGTGTACCATGTCCATCGTGGTGGGAACCCGAGGGATACTTGGCCACGTATTCGGCCGCTCGTGTGAGCGGGTGATGTCTGGGTACGCTTTAGGAAACTACCGTGGAAGGACGATGATTGCCCCGGACCCCGGGGTGTGGGGTGTGTCGACACTACATATTGAGATGTAGTTGTCAAGATGATTGTTGCATGGATGCAACCAGGGTCGTGTGCTACCGACCAAAAGTAGTAGCCGTGGCTTTAGAATGTGTAGCGAACACATTCCCCGTCCTCGTTCTCTCGCATCGTTGGTTAGTACGATCTACTAGCCGGGTCCACAAAGATGATATAATAATGAAAATGAATAATGTCCAATCGATGAACCCGTGAATCAAGTGATTCAAATGTAACCGTGAACTGTAATGAGAATCTTGTGAATCCAAATGATGAACCGAATGAAACCAGTAATTCAAGATGAAACCGTGAGAACCGTAGGAATCGAGTGATTCCAGCTTGCTCCTATTCCCTGTCTTGTCCCTTGATTGTGGAGAGTGTGTGTATCCCTCTCGTCTCGCCTTGTACGTGTTTTGGAGGGGTGTGTATGATTACATTTGCTGAGCTGTTGGCTCACTCTTGCTATTGTTGTCTCTTTTCAGATGAGAACACTTAGCTGGCGCAGGTAGATAGAGCAAGGAGAGAGACTTGCTTGATATGACTGGCTGGACGACGCGTGATCAGAAGATCTGGACATAGAGTCGGATCGGACTGTGGACAGCCACTCGGGGATGAGCGTGGCTAATTATTGTTGTTTTATGGTTTTATTATGCTTCCGCAGATGTATGATGATTTAGTTATGCTTCCGCGTTTGTATATTTACGTTTGGAGTTTTGCTTAATTAGATGGCATCTCTCTAGATCCAGTACTGTAGGTTGTGTACTGTGTTGGAGCCATGGATGATATGGCGATTGCGGATCCTGTGTGGCGTGTTGTAGGCTTTGAGTTAAGCCTTTTGTTTAGATGTGTGCTTGTTGCAGGATATTTTAAGCAGGTTGTATTTTTGGTTTTCGTCCAGTTGCAGAGGAAACTCTGCTGGATTTACGGTAGAGTCCATAGGTTAATTATGGGCTCTAGGGTGTGTTTAGGCATTGACGGAGGTTATTCAATGGAGAATAATCCGTTCCGTCACAGTTGGTATCAGAGAATAAGAGAGATGCCTAGGTTTGATCTGAATCGTATGCGGAAGCTTAGGTTTGATTAAGATTGATCGATTAAGTGAATAAAGGCCCGTGAGGACTGAGTTTGTCCGGGTAGTTTTGGTTACCCCAGTCCCAGAACTTAGACTAGAACGCTAAGTTAGAAGTTGTGACTTAGTTCGGATGGCTAGCCTACATGTCCTAGCTTGTGTTCTAGGAGTGGCTTGATCCGAATTGCTTCGGTTTCAAGAAAATATTAGTAGCGGCTCCTGGATGGGGACTACTAGTATTGGATTGCCGACTGTAAGTTGAGAGAAAGAATGGTGTGATCGAATTTGACTAGTATCGATTGGGACCTTGGACCGATCAGGGTTGATTGGAGGCCTTGGGTAATTAATCTCGGTTTGAGGTTTAAGTTTGATCAGTTCTTGGTTGAAGTGCTTGGATCGGTGCCTTGCTTCGAAGGGTTGCTAGACCAACCTAGGAAGCGTGATGAATTGGGTGAAGTTAAGTTTGGGCATATGAAGCTCTAGGTTGGAAATTCATGAAGTGTCTAGACTTGTGGGCAGTCTAGATCCTTAAGATTGAGATGTGGATCTTGAGGTTGAAGATATCGTTGTGGTGACCCCATGTCTGATAGAAGACACGGCGTGTTGCCCCAGAATGAATAGGAAGTGAAGTCGACCTCGGGTGGTTGACGTGAGAAAGATCTTGGGTCTCGAGGATTAAGAAATATGGTCCCATGCATTATGGAAGCTTCTTGAATTGATGTTGGTGTCAATGAGACTCTTGGGAGCGTGTCTCAATAGTGGACAGTCCAATCGTAAGATTTAAGGATATCTTTAGTCCTGGTCAGGTGGTGAAAAGGTTTGGTGTTTTAAATCGGTGTCCTAAGGTATGAACCCAAGTTTTAGTGCCACCTGTCGTGGCGAGATGTGAGGTTCTTGGGTTTAGTATTGTGACCTGATGTTGTCTTGAGGATTCCAAACCCATGTTGGGATTGTGGTTGAGATTGTGTAATTGGGAGGATCTAGGCTTGGCAGTGATATCAAGGATGACCTAGTATTCGGAAAGGCGAAAAGAAAGTGGCAGCGGCTATTCATGGATGAATCTTGAATGAATGCTTTTCCGAAGAGATTTTGAAACTAGGATCTAAGTTATAGATAGTACGGGTGTTGGATTGAGGATGGTTGTATCCTCTGATCATGGAGTGAAGAAATCCAGCACCGTAGGATCAGAGTTCGGCGGTGATGGTGCATGCAAAAATTTGTGGATTGCCGAGTTGGGAGATGAAATTTCCCAAGCGTGATGTCACAGCACGTGCTTCTTGGGGACCCTGAGTATGTTTATGGTTTTGTGATTCCAGGGATTAAGGATCTAAGTTCTATGCAAGTGGTGTTGAGGTTGTGATATTCTTGGAGCTTGTGAATATGATTGATTGGGTTAACTTGAATCGTCGTGTGGTGTCAATCCTGTTGTGACGTTTAAAGGTTTCGGTTAGTAAGTTATCGGGTTGATCTGAATAGTGTGCCTGATAATTGACTCGTGCGATTTTGGGTATGAACTTGAAATAGTTAAAGTGTTAAGTCATAATCTGATCTTAACAGTAAGTTCGGTGACGAACTGCGATGCTGATTTGGTCGGATTGGTAAAAGATAACACCCGTAATCAGTCAGTGGGATTTGAAGCACGAGTTTAAATTGATCGAGGTATCAAGAAATTGATATCGTTTTTCTTGTAGATCATTGGACCGATGACGTCATCAAAGGAAGATCTTGTTGATGTATCCATTGGTCAAGGATTCGAGGTTATGTCAAAAATTGACGCCGATTGTTGAGGATTCCATGTAGAGCTGAGGAGATATCAGTTTTGTATCATGTGAAATACTCCAGAACATTCGAGGTAAATAAGATGGACCGATCAGGTTGTTCGTGAATTTTGGAATGGGATTGCCTAGGAGATTGATGGTTTGATAACCAGATTTCGTGAATGATCAGGCTTTGCGGATGGATGGGCATAGTCCGTGAGCCGTCGTGAAGACTTGATGAATTTTAAGATCGATCTGGGTCGTAATGGGACCGTTGTGGAGCAATAGGAGTTGTAGCCCCGACGGTATCCTGGTCAAGGATACGGTCACTGTAAGTTCAGGAAACACCGTTTGGGTTTTGTAGAATCGATGGCGTTTCATGAAGTATTATGAGATGATCTTTCGACCACGTCTGGGTCGATGTTGAAGTAGCTTCATGTGATAATCGGGGGAATTTCAAGGATATCGATGGTGTGTGCAATCATCTTTGATCTAATCGATAGGGTGATTGATGTTCGTGACATTGGGTTGACCCCTAATGGGTCCGATGAGTTCTCGTGGAAAGTAATATCTTTGAGATAAGTGGGGAGGAGTTCGAGATTAGTGTCACCCTCCCACGTGTACGCCGGAAATTGGCCATTGAGGTTTTCTTTGAAAACTCGGGAGTATTGTCTTGGAGATAGGAAGATGATCATATGGCCTTGCATGTGGTTAGATTTGTCTAAAGGTTGAGAAGTGAACATCGGTGTCTTCCTTGCGAAGTCGGGCATCAATGTTGGAAATTGATGCTGCGAGTTTTTGGACTTGTTTGTCTTTGAAGTTTCATAGAAGCTGCTGAAGTTAAATCGTGAGTAAGTCCAAATGACTGGGTATTAGAATGTCGTGATCTTGCTGGAAGTTAGAATCGTATTCGGTTTTGGTCAGTTGGCTCGTTGATATGCCAACGGGATCTTGAGGTTACTAAGTGATCGGAATTTTGAGATCTGGGCAAGAATGGAAAGTCTTGTCAACTTTTTGGGAGATTGTTTTGATTGTGCCGTAATTTAATGATTTGAGGATTGATCAGAGTGCGCAGGGTAAGCATTGTGGGCCCGTGGCCCAGAGATTTCTAAATAAGTTTGAGGTTCCAGTGATCGATCTCTTTCGAGGTTCCAGTGATCCGATTGAAGTGTCGGATTGAGTTGGGAAATTGAGGCTCGTTAAATTTCGGGGACGAAATTTTATTAAGTGGGGGAGAATTGTGAGGTTTCGAATTTAAGAACTCGATATTAATGAGGTAATTAGGATGAAATGATTTATATTAATCCTATGGAGGGATTAAGGTTTGGTATCGGAAGAAAAATCGGGAAAGAAATCGGGTCCGGGCCGCTGGTTCTCGCAGGAGGCCGGCGCTTTCTTTGGCGCTCGAGCCGTGGCTCGAGCGGTGGCCAACCTGGCTGGCCGCTCGCCGGCCGCTCGAGAGCCGCTCGAGCGGCCCGAGCATTATATATCCGTCTGCAGCCTTCTCTCTCCTCATTTTTTCCGCAACCCGAGGGTTTTGAGGAGAGAGAGAGCGGCGCGACTAGAGAGAGAAGGAAGGAGATCGAGCTCCGAGAGTCCGATTCCGCCCGAAAGCCAGGTATAAAGGTGAAAGCACGCGTCGAGGCAAGTGTTCTCATACCCACTTCTCGTTCTCTTTCGATGTTTTGTGTATTTTCGTTGGGTATTTTGTGTCGATACCCACGGGAATGTTAGGATATTGAAAACCCATGCCTTGAGGTCCCTGAAAATGTGGTTAGTTGTCCGATTCGTGTCCGATTCGCCCGGGTGGGTTTCACCGAACGCTAACCTACGGGATTTTGGGGGTTTCCCATTTCCCGACCCCGTGTCATGAAATTGACCTCAAAATTGGAATGCCCACGTCCCAATGATGTATATATGTCGGCCGCGGGTCCGATCTCGCACGTTTGGACCCGTTCGCGGCCTCCGGGCCCTCTAAAGGGGCGCTGTTACTGTTCACCCGAGCCGGAAGGTGATGATCGCGCGTTGTCACCTTCGTAAAATGATGATGTGATCCTAGAATACGAATACCCGTACCCCAAGTGTATATATATCGACCGGATGCCGAATCCCGCAAGATTTGACCCGTTCGTGGCATCCGGGAGCCTTGAAAGACTTCCGTAATGATTAATCCGAAAGTGAGTGGGAAGTTGCATACTTCCACTCTCGTGTTAAGTAAATTGAACCCCGAACGTGAAATATCGTGTACGAATTGTATGTACGAATCCACCGGACGTCCGATCTCCAAGTATTGAACCGTATTCGGCGTCCGGGTGTTCAAAAGAGAATCCGATAATGTTCCCCGAAATGGAATGAGAAATGTAACGTTTAAATGATTAAACGTAAAAGTAAGAACCCGAATATGAATCCGTGTGCTGGAGGCAAGGGAATGAGTCCCGGAGGTTCCAAAATGACATGTGATCATCTGAGGTATGAGATCTGGTTTCTCTTGTGAACTTGGGTTGATTGTTGTGAATAAGGGAATGAAGTCCCGCATATTGTGATTAAAGGAATTGAGTCCCTTTGGTGATTGTGAACCGTGATGTGATCGGAAGGGAGTCCACATTGTGCTTGTGATGATATAATCTCCCGGTTGGAGATGTGTTTGATGAGATGATCTCCCGGTTGGAGATCTTGTGATGGGAATGAGGTTTCCCGAGATATGATTGTGTGGCAAATGTGGATTTCCCTCTCCAAGTGTCGAACCTAACCCTGAAACTAGGACCCTGAGTCATATGGGTAGTGTTCTTTAGTGTACCATGTCCATCGTGGTGGGAACCCGAGGATACTTGGCCACGTATTCCGCCGCTCGTGTGCGGGTGATGTCTCAGGGTACGCTTTAGGAAACTACCGTGGAAGGACGAGGATTGCCCCCGACCCCGGGGTGTGGGGTGTGTCGACACTACATATTGAGATGTAGTTGTCAAGGATGATTGTTGCATGGATGCAACCGAGGGTCGTGTGCTACCGACCGAAAGTAGTAGCCGTGGCTTTAGAATGTGTAGCGAACACATTCCCCGCCTGCTTCTCTCGCATCGTTGGTTAGTACGATCTACTAGCCGGGGTCCACAAAGATGATATAATAATGAAAATGAATAATGTCCAATCGATGAACCCGTGAATCAAGTGATTCGAAACAGAACCGTGAACTGTAATGAGAATCTTGTGAATCCAAATGATGAACCGAATGAAACCAGTAATTCAAGATGAAACCGTGAGAACTGTAGGAATCGAGTGATTCCAGTTGCTCCTATTCCCTGTCTTGTCCCTTGATTGTGGAGAGTGTGTGTATCCCCTCTCGTCTCAGTTCTTGTACGTGTTTTGGAGGGGTGTGTATGATTACATTTGCTGAGCTGTTGGCTCACTCTTGCTATTGTTGTCTCTTTTCAGATGAGAACACTTAGCTGGCGCAGGTAGATAGAGCAAGGAGAGAGACTTGCTTGATATGACTGGCTGGACGACGCGTGATCAGAAGATCTGGACATAGAGTCGGATCGGACTGTGGACAGCCACTCGGGGATGAGCGTGGCTAATTATTGTTGTTTTATGGTTTTATTATGCTTCCGCAGATGTATGATGATTTAGTTATGCTTCCGCGTTTGTATATTTATGTTTGGAGTTTTGCTTAATTAGATGGCATCTCTCTAGATCCATCTTTTGTAGGTTGTGTCTCGTGTTGGAGCCATGGATGATATGGCAAATTGTGATCCTTGTGTGGCGTGTTGTAGGCTTTGAGTTAAGCCTTTTGTTTAGATGTGTGCTTGTTGCAGGATATTTTAAGCGGAGTTGTATTTTGGTTTTTTCGTCGCCTGCGAGAGAAAATCGCTGATTTTCTGGTAGAGTCCATAGGTTAATTATGGGCTCTAGGGTGTGTTTAGGCATTGACGGAGGTTATTCAATGGAGAATAATCCGTTCCGTCACAGTTTATTTTAGACTGAGGCCGGAGTTCATTTTTCAGTACAAAGCCGGAGTTCATTTTCAGTACAAAACCGGAGTTCATTTTCCTCAAGGGACGGAGTTCATATAGAAGGCCGTGTTCAATTTCAAGCAAATGCCGTTTTCATGCCAAATGCCTGTTTCATTTTTCATGCCAAATGCCGATTTCGTTTCATATGTCAAATGCTAGTTTTATATTACATGCCAAATGCCGGTTGTAACATTTGGTCCGGATTTCTTGTAACTTCAGAAAGTAGGAAAACAGGCGTCATGAACTTTAGGACAGATTCAAACGAAAACTAAAAACATGTTAACGTCCGAATACTTGCCGCAAAACAGAGTGCAGTATATTTGCAAATGAACTAAAAACTGAACTTAAAAACAGCGTCCGAAGTAACTTGCCTGAGAGTTGATCGCCTAGATTTTACCGTCTTGAAGCTTTCTCCTCTTTACTCCCTTCCTTTCGCTTAGCTGTGTATCAACCAGCACAAGGTTTATATAGAGGAGGGATTTGGTGGAGTAAGTGGGGTAAGTTACTTACCCTCGTACTTCATTTTAGAGGGTAGGTGGAGTAACTAGGTTGGTTTACTTACTTCATTAGGTCGCCGTCTAGTTGGATTCTAACTCGACAATAAAGTGTACGTTTTTGTTACCATTAATTTAATTCAAGCCAACTGTTCCAGTTTCATGCCTGCGGCCCACTCTCTGCCGGTCAACCTTTTTGGGCGGATTGTGTGTTTCACTAAACGGGCCGATTTTGGAGAAGGCCGGTCCATTTTTCATCAAGAAGGGCAAAATTTGGAAAAGGTCATGAACTTCTCTAGAAATGCCTCCTCAAACATCTCCCAGGTGATAGCTTCATTAGGCACTCCCATCGCCCGTTTCTGTATGCCCCACCAACTATCCGCTTCACCCTCCAATTTATATGCAGCAAATCTGACCTTTTCTCGGTCAGTACAGCCAAGCATATCAAATATCTTCTTCATTCTTTTCATCCATACGTCTACCTCAGCCGGATTAGGCTTTCCTAGGAAGCCCGGTGCTCGCTCAGCTGTGAATCTATCATAAGTTGTAGGACCAGGAGGTGCCGGAGCTGGCTCGGGGGCAGGATTTGGAGCCATGTACTTTTGCTCAACAGACTCTACTACATTGGTCAACCTCTCCAGTAGATTGATATAGGCCGTCTCCCTGTCATACGGCGTGCCAACGCCACCGCGGCCATTCCTCCCACCTCTTCTACTTGCCATCCTATAATCAAGGCAAATACATGAATATAAGGACAAAGATTCAACGGAACAAGAAATATCTAAGGAATTTCTAATCAAGCCTAAGAACCAATCTCTTAAGGGTCTTAACTGTCCTAGCTTCCTCTACTTATTCCTACAGGAATTCTATTCTGAGATTCAAACCTATGCTTCCGCCTTTCGATCGATCAATTCCTAAGACATCTCAATTCTCTGATACCAATTGTGACGGAACGGATTTTTTTTTTTGTTCTCAAAAGCTTTCGTCAAACAGAAACACAATTATCCGTCATTAACAATTCCTACAATAAACATTCACAGGATCACAATTGCCATCCATGACACAAATCCATAAAAAAAACATTTACTACTCTAACAGTATAATAACGAGATGCCATCTAGGACCTGCACAGTAAATCCAGAGTATATATATATATAGCAGAAGTAAACTAAGAACCTGCAGAAGCATAACTTTTTCTTTTACCGACATATATATCATAAGCTTTTCATACAAAAGTCTACATGTTCTACAACATCAATAGACATGAAATCAGTATGTAAAAATCACATTTCTAGCTAGGTGTTTGCATCCACAAGCTCTTCAAAAAGCGGCTCCACAATGCTCTAAGTCCTCAAAAACCTTCAAAAGCTTCTCTTAGTTCACTCCTTTTCATCAGGTAATAGCTCTACTGTCTCATCTAGAGGGGGGAAAAAAACTAAAATAGAGAGCCGAGGCTCAACAAGGTACATGCACATGAGCAGTAAAACCATGATGTAGAACAGTCATGTAACGATGCAGAATAGAAGGGTTTAGACAGAAAGCAATTGAGCGTAAAAATCATACTTGACGAAGAATGTGCTTCATAAATTGAAAATCGAAATCGGAAAATGTAAATCATCCCTTAAGATCGAAAATCGAGACTCAAATGTAAAATCCCGAGTCGTAAGTCGGATGAGAAATCAGAATCGATACGGTAACCGCAAATGCAATCGATACAATAGCCAATAACGGAAATCGAAAATCGAATCGGAAAGCGTTAACATAGCGTATCAAAGATGATCTTGCTAGCGTACCCTACTAGCAGAGGGGGCGAGTGATTGAGGATAGATTGTGTTCACTCCACACAATCCAAGGCCAGAAACAGAAGTATCCCATCTCGAGGGATCAGAACAGTGTACCACCTGAAGGTAGGCCAGTAACAGAAGTATCCCATCTTGAGGGACCAGAACAGGGTGCCTCCCGAAGGTAGGCCAGTAATAGAAATTCCTCCTGTTCGTAATGCCCCGAGGGCAGGGCGGACCACAAATCACTCCATGGACAGAGTTATTCTCGATTACCACCGTAAGTTCTAAGGCCTCACCTAAGAACTTACCAAGACTGTAGTCAGTCTCGGGTTCCAAAATAACATAAGCAGAAATACTTCCTTCTTAAAAGCCATTTGGAGTTCATTTTCTGTTTGGAGCGGAATTCATTCTCAGTGCAAAAGCAGGAGTTCCGGAGTGCTCAAAGCCGGAGGTCGTTTTGACAAAAGCCGAAGATCTTGGTTTCAAAAGGGCGGAGCTCTTTTTGGTTGGAGTATTTTTAAGAAAGGACGGAGCTCTTTTGGACGGAGTACTTCTCTTAAAAAGGACGGAGCTCTTTTTAGACGGAGTGCTTTTTGGACGGAGTGCCTTTTTGGGCGGAGTGCTTTTCAGACGGGTGCTTTTCAGACGGAGTGCTTTTCACTTGGAGTACTTTTTAAAGCCGGAGTTTCATTTTCCTCAAGGGACGAAAGTCTTTTCACCACTGGACGGAGTGCCTTTCACGAACGGGACGGAGTTCTTTTTACACAAAGGACGGAGGGCTTTTCATTAACAGGACGGAGTTCTTTTTACACAAAGGACGGAGTGCTTTTCTTTAACAGGACAGAGTTCTTTTTACACAAAGGATGGAGTGCTTTTCATTAACAGGACAGAGTGCTTTTTACTCAAAGGACGGAGCTTATTTTCTCAAGCCGGAGTTCATTTTCAATACAAGCCGGAGTTCATTTTATATTGAGGCCGGAGTTCCCTTTACATTAAGGCCGGAGTTCATTTTAAAGCCAGAGTTCTTTTTCCAACAAAAAGGACGGAGTTCAAAAGCCGGAGTTCATTTCCGTTTAAGGCTGGAGTTCTTTTTAAAAGAGCCGGAGTTCTTTTTACTAACGGGACGTAGTGCTTTTTACTGAAAGTCAGAGTACATTTAAAAGTCAAAGTTCATTTTCCTCAAGGGACGGAGTTCATTAAAAGCCGGAGTTCATTTCACATTAAGGCCGGAGTTCATTTTAAGGACGGAGTTCATTAAAAGCCGGGGTTCATTTCACATTAAGGCCGGAGTTCATTTTAAGGACGGAGTTCATTAAAAGCCGGAGTTCATTTCACATTAAGGTCGGAGTTCATTTTAAGGACGGAGTTCTTTAAAAGTCGAAGTTCATTTCACATTAAGGCCGGAGTTCATTTTAAGGACGGAGTTCATTAAAAGCCGGGGTTCATTTCACAATAAGGCCGGAGTTCATTTTAAGGACGGAGTTCATTAAAAGCCAGAGTTCATTTCACATTAAGGCCGGAGTTCATTTTAAGGATGGAGTTCATTAAAAGCCGGAGTTCATTTCACATTAAGGCCGGAGTTCATTTTAAGGACGGAGTTCATTAAAAGCCGGAGTTCATTTCACATTAAGGTTGGAGTTCATTTTAAGGACGGAGTTCTTTAAAAGTCGGAGTTCATTTCACATTAAGGCGAGAGTTCATTTTAAGGACGGAGTTCATTAAAAGCCGGAGTTCATTTCACATTAAGGCCGGAGTTCATTTTAAGGCCGGAGTTCTTTTTCCAACAAAAGGACGGAGTTCTTTTTCTCAGAAGCCGGAGTTCATTTTCGATATAAAGCTGTGGTTTATTTTAGACTGAGGCCGGAGTTCATTTTTCAGTACAAAGCCGGAGTTCATTTTCAGTACAAAATCGGAGTTCATTTTCCTCAAGGGACGGAGTTCATATAGAAGGCCGTGTTCAATTTCAAGCAAATGCCGTTTTCATGCCAAATGCCTGTTTCATTTTTCATGCCAAATGCCGATTTCGTTTCATATGTCAAATGCTAGTTTTATATTACATGCCAAATGCCGGTTGTAACATTTGGTCCGGATTTCTTGTAAGTTCAGAAAGTTGGAAAACAGGCGTCATGAACTTTAGGACAGATTCAAACGAAAACTAAAAACATGTTAACGTCCGAATACTTGCCGCAAAACAGAGTGCAGTATATTTGCAAATGAACTAAAAACTGAACTTAAAAACAGCGTCCGAAGTAACTTGCCTGAGAGTTGATCGCCTAGATTTTACCATCTTGAAGCTTTCTCCTCTTTACTCCCTTCCTTTCGCTTAGCTGTGTATCAACCAGCACAAGGTTTATATAGAGGAGGGATTTGGTGGAGTAAGTGGGGTAAGTTACTTACCCTCGTACTTCATTTCAGAGGGTAGGTGGAGTAACTAGGTTGGTTTACTTACTTCATTAGGTCGCCGTCTAGTTGGATTCTAACTCGACAATAAAGTGTACTTTTTTGTTACCATTAATTTAATTCAAGCCAACTGTTCCAGTTTCATGCCTGCGGCCCACTCTCTGCCGGTCAACCTTTTTGGGCGGATTGTGTGTTTCACTAAACGGGCCGATTTTAGAGAAGGCCGGTCCATTTTTCATCAAGAAGGGCAAAATTTTGATTCACAGCCGGCCTTGATTACAGGGCCGGAGTGACCAAGGCCGGAGTGCTTAAGGCTGGACTAGAATTTCGTGGGAGGAGGCCCTATTAATTTTTGGATTTCATAATTCTCCCTACTTAATGAAATTTCGTCCTCGAAATTTAGTAAAGTACATACCTTAAGGGAACAAGTGAGGATACTTGTCACGGTTCTCCTCTTTGCGCTCCCAAGTGGCCTCCTCAGGTGAATGATTCCTCCAAAGCACTTTCACCAAGGGGATGGATTTCGTTCGCAACTTTTGATCCTTTCGGTCTAGGATTTGCAGCGGCTCTTCAATGTAGAACAAGTCCTTGTCGAGGACCAAGTCCCGTAGTCAATCACATGCGCTGGATCATGGATGTACTTTTGAAGCATCGAGACATGAAATACATCATGTACGCCTACAAGAGTCGGTGGTAACGCCAACCTGAGGTTACCTCCCCGACCATTTCCAGAATCTCAAAAGGGCCAATGAACCGCGGTTTCAACTTTCCCTTTACTCCAAACCGAAAGTTGCCCTTTGACGGCGAGACCTTTAGAAACACAAGATCTCCTATCTCAAAACTCAGCTCTATCCTCCGCTTGTTCGCATAACTCTTCTGTCGGCTCTGAGCAACCCTCAAATTATCGTGAATCACCTTAATCTTCTCCGTTGTTTCTTTCACAATCTCAGGGCCCAAAATTCTTTTGTCTCCAGTTTCCTCCCAATAAATATGTGACCTACACTTCCTCCCATACAATGCCTCAAACGGTGCCATGCCGATACTAGCTTGATAACTGTTATTATAAGCAAATTCAGCTAGTGCCAGATGAGTATCCCAAGTTCCTCCCATCTCCAAAACAGAAGCCCTCAACATGTCCTCAAGAATTTGAATGGTATGTTAAGATTGGCCATCGGTCTGGGGGTGATACGCTGTACTGAATGTCAATTCTGTCCCCAACTCCTTATGCAAGCTCTCCCAGAACCTCGAGACAAAACGTGGATCTCTATCAGATACTATGGAGCAGGAACTCCATGAAGCCTCACGATCTCATTCACGTACAACTGAGCCAATCTATCATGCGAGTAGGTCGTCCTGATCGCCAAAAAGTGGGCTAATTTCGTCAGCCGATCAACTATAACCCACACGGTGTCATGATTCCTAGGAGTCCTCGGCGACCCTGATACAAAATCTATAGTAATGTCCTCCCATTTCCAGCTCGGGATGGGCATTGGCCGTAACAGTCTAGAAGGTTTCTTCCTCTCGGCCTTCAGTTGCTGACACACTAGGCATTTCTCCACATGCCCCATGATATCCCTCTTTATGTTTCTCCACCAAAAAGTCTTTTTCAGATCCTGATACATTTTATTCGTTCCCAGGTGGATTGTATACCGAGACCGGTGAGCCTCCTTTAAGATTTTCTCCTTCAATCCTTTATCATCCGGTACACATAATCGATCTCTAAATCTCAATACACCATCAGCCCGGATGTTAAAATCAGCCCGAGACTCCTTACTCAAATCATTAACAATATCCACGAGGATCAAATCATTCACCTATTTCTCCTTGACTTCACCAACTACCTCTTGTTGAATCTGGAAATATGACAGGAGCATCCTATCACCCTTGGCATAGTGTTGGATATCGCACTGCTTCAAATAATCTAACATCTCCATCTGTTTAACCTGTAGGTGTGCCACATAGCCCGATCGGCGACTCAAGGCATCTGCTACCACGTTGGCCTTTTCTGGCTTGTACTGGATTTCACAATCATAATCTTTCACGAAATCGAGCCATCTCCTTTGCCTCATGTTGAGTTCCTTTTGTGAGAATAAGTACTTCAAACTCTTATGATCGGAATACACAAGGAACTTCTCGCCATATAGATAATGTCTCCTAATTTTCAATGCAAACACCACAGCAGCAAGCTCAAGATCATAGGTAGGATAATTTTTCTCGTGCACTTTCAATTGTCTAGATCCGTATGGCACGACTTTTCCGTGCTACATCAACACACATCCTAGACCCGCCTTAGAAGCGTCGCAGTACACCTCAAAGCCTCCAGAACCCTCTAGAATAATTAGCACTGGAGCGGTGGTCAAAGGATCCTTTAGCTCCTGGAAGCTCAGATCACACTCTTTTGTCCACACAAACTTAGCCTCTTTCTTCAACAACTAAGTCAGAGGCATAGCAATCTGAGAGAAATTCTCTACAAAGCGCCTGTAATATCCCGCCATACCTAGAAAGCTCCTAACCTCAGTCACAGAAGTTGGTCTGCTCCAACTTGTAACAGCCTCTATTTTCTTGGGATCTACAGAAATGCCACTATCAGAAATCACATGTCCCAAGAACAGCACCCTTTCAAGCCAGAACTCACACTTAGTCGACTTGGCATACAGTTTCTCATCGCGGAGCACCCGAAGTACCTTCCTCAAATGAATTTCGTGCTCCTTGTGATCCTTTGAGTAGATCAAGATGTCATCAATGATTACCACCATAAATTTGTCCAAGTATGGCCTGAAAACCCTATTCATCAAATCCATAAAAGCAGCTGGAGCATTCGTAAGGCCAAAGGGCATGACAAGAAACTCATAATGGCCATAACGTGTCCGAAAAGCTGTTTTAGCTACATCCTCCGGCTTAATCCTTAGTTGGTAATAATTGGACCTCAAATCAATCTTTGAAAACACTCGCGACCCTTGCAACTGATCAAATAAATCATCAATGCGCGACAGAGGGTATTTGTTTTTAATCGTGACCTTCTTCAATTCACGATAGTCAACACACAAGCGCAAAGACCCGTCTTTCTTCCTTACGAACAACACCGGTGCACCCCAGGGAGATACACTGTCGATAAAACCCTTATCTAATAGCTCCCACAATTACAACTTCAATCGCTTGATTCAGCCGAGCCATACGATAAGGGGATTTAGAAACCGGACTAGCACCAGGAACAACAACAATCTCAAATTCAATTTCCTGGTGTGGAGGCAATCCAGGAACTCCTCTGGAAATACATCCTCAAAGTCACAAACAACAAGGATATCCTTAGCCGGCACACTATGGCTCCCAGTAGTGCAGGCATATGCCAAATAAGCTCTACATCCACTACTCATCAAATGCTTGGCATGAAGAGCAGAGATCAACATAGGTACCCCCTTTTTCTTAATGCCCTGAAAGTAAAAGGGCTCCGTCCCAGGAATGTTAAAACAAACCTGCTTCAGGAAACAGTTGATACTGGCATAGTACTTGGACAACCAATCCATCCCAACGATCACATCAAAATCACCCATGTCCAACAACACTAAATCCACAACCAGATGGTTCCCACTCACCTCAACCATACATATCAGATACATCACATCAGTAACCATAGATGATCCAGTGGGAGTACATACAGATAATCCACAATCCAAAACACATGGGGTAGATACGATACAACATGTAAATCGCGGAAAAATAAAGGAATGGGTAGACCCCGAGTCAAATAATATGGATGCAGAAACTCCACAAACAGAAAGGGTACCTTCCACTACGTTCGGAGATGCCTCTGGATCTTGAACAGTCACTACGAAGGCCCTTGCCGAGATAGTAGGCTTCTTTCCTTCCATCCTTGGGGGTAGTGGGCAGTTCCTGAGAAGGTGGCCTTGCTGCCCACATCTAAAACACGCTCCCGAAATTCTGCGGCATTCTCGTCCTGAATGCTTCCTCTCACAGAAGGCACAGTCTTTAGCCGACGCTCTAGTACTGGTCACTGACTGAGCCGGCACAATACTTTTTCCTTTGTCAGCTGCTTTAGTCCTCTTCAACGGTCCAGAAGACCCCGCAGCTGATCCGATACTTACTCCGACTCGGCTGGCGGTTCTTTTTGCATAAAATCTTTCTATCTCCGCCTCCTTCTCGTAGATCGTTGCTCTGTCCAAGATCTCGACATAAGTCTCGAACTTCAAAACAAACAACAACTTTCTAGTATCATCTCGTAGCCCTTGGAGGAACTTTTTAGCTTTTCTCTGTTCATCCTCCACATAAAATGGTGCAAAGCGAGACAACTCTGTGAACTTGGCATCACATTCCTTGACGGTCATGCTCCCTTGTCTCAGCCTCATGAACTCTTGCTCTTTTTAATCTCGAAGGCTGGATGGAAAATACTTCTCCAGAAATGCCTCCTCAAACATCTCCCAGGTGATAGCTTCATTAGGCACTCCCATCGCCCGTTTCTGCATGCCCCACCAACTATCCGCTTCACCCTCCAATTTATATGCAGCAAATTCGACCTTTTCTCGATCAGTACAGCCAAGCATATCAAATATCTTCTTCATTCTTTTCATCCATACGTCTGCCTCAGCCGGATTAGGCTTTCCTAGGAAGCCCGGTGCTCGCTCAGCTGTGAATCTTTCATAAGTTGTAGGACCAGGAGGTGCCGGAGCTAGCTCGGGGGTAGGATTTGGAGCCATGTGCTTTTGCTCAACCGACTCTACTACATTGGTCAACCTCTCCAGTAGATTGATATAGGCCGCCTCCCTGTCATACGGCGTGCCAACGCCACCGCGGCCATTCCTCCCACCTCTTCTACTTACCATCCTATAATCAAGGCAAATACATGAATATAAGGACAAGGATTCAATGGAACAAGAAATATCTAAGGAATTTCTAATCAAGCCTAAGAACCAATCTCTTAAGGGTCTTAACTGTCCTAGCTTCCTCTACTTATTCCTACAGGAATTCTATTCTGAGATTCAAACCTATGCTTCCGCCTTTCGATCGATCAATTCCTAAGACATCTCAATTCTCTGATACCAATTGTGACGGAACGGATTTTTTTTTTTGTTCTCAAAAGCTTTCGTCAAACAGAAACACAATTATCCGTCATTAACAATTCCTACAACAAACATTCACAGGATCACAATTGCCATCCATGACACAAATCCATAAAAAAATCATTTACTACTCTAACAGTATAATAACGAGATGCCATCTAGGACCTGCACAAAGAATCCAGTATATATATATATATAAGTAAAAACTAAGAACTCCGCAGAAGCATAACTTTTTCTTTACCGACATATATATCATAAGCTTTTCATACAAAAGTCTACATGTTCTACAACATCAATAGACATGAAATCAGTATGTAAAAATCACATTTCTAGCTAGGTGTTTGCATCCACAAGCTCTTCAAAAAGAGGCTCCATAATGCTCTAAGTCCTCAAAAACCTTCAAAAGCTTCTCTTAGTCCACTCCTTTTCATCAGGTAATAGCTCTACTGTCTCATCTAGAGGGGGGAAAAAACTAAAATAGTGAGCCGAGGCTCAGCAAGGTACATGCACATGAGCAGTAAAACCATGATGTAGAACAGTCATGTAACGATGCAGAATAGAAGGGTTTAGACAGAAAGCAATTCAGAAAGCAGAAAAATCATACTTGACAGTAATGTGCTTCATAAATCGAAAATCAGAAATCAGTAAACAGAAATCATCCCTTAAGATCGGAAATCGCACTTAGTAAATGTAAATCGGTAGTCGGGTCGGTAACAAAGAACCGTAATTAGTACGGAACCGCAATGTAAGTCAAGATAATAGCCAATAACGGAAATCGGAAATCAGAAATCAGAAATCGGAAAGCGGTTAACATAGCAGAACAGTACAGATCTTGCTAGCGTACCCTACTAGCAGAGGGGGCGAGTGATCGAGGATAGATTGTGTTTACTCCACACAATCCAAGGCCGAGAAGTATATTCCATCTCGAGGGATCGTAATGTAAAGTGTACCACCCGAAGGTAGGCCAAGAATGTATATCCCATCTTGAGGGACCAGAACAGGGTGCCTCCCGAAGGTAGGCCAAGAATAGAATTCCTCCTGTTCGTAACGCCCCGAGGGCAGGGCGGACCACAAATCACTCCATGGACAGAGTTATTCTCGATTACCACCGTAAGTTCTAAGGCCTCACCTAAGAACTTACCAGGACTGTAGTCAGTCTGGGGTCCCAAAATAACATAAGCAGAAATACTTCCTTCGTAAAAGCCATTTGGAGTTCATTTTCAGTTTGGAGCGGAATTCATTCTTAGTGCAAAAGCAGGAGTTCCGGAGTGCTCAAAGCCTGAGGTCGTTTTGACAAAAGCCGGAGATCTTGGTTTCAAAAGGGCGGAGCTCTTTTTGGACGGAGTATTTTCAAGAAAGGACGGAGCTCTTTTGGACGGAGTACTTCTCTTAAAAAGGACGGAGCTCTTTTTGGACGGAGTGCCTTTTGGACGGAGTGCCTTTTTGGGCGGAGTGCTTTTCAGACGGGTGCTTTTTAGACGGAGTGCTTTTCACTTGGAGTACTTTTTAAAGCCGGAGTTTCATTTTCCTCAAGGGACGAAAGTCTTTTCACCACTGGACGGAGTGCCTTTCACCAACGGGACGGAGTTCTTTTTACACAAAGGACGGAGGGCTTTTCATTAATAGGACGGAGTTCTTTTTACACAAAGGACGGAGTGCTTTTCATTAACAGGATGGATTCTTTTTACACCAAGGACGGAGTGCTTTTCATTAACAGGACGGAGTTCTTTTTACACAAAGGATGGAGTGCTTTTCATTAACTGGACGGAGTGCTTTTTACTCAAAGGACGGAGCTTATTTTCTCAAGCCGGAGTTTATTTTCAATACAAGCCGGAGTTCATTTTACATTGAGGCCGGAGTTCCCTTTACATTAAGGCCGGAGTTCATTTTAAAGCCAGAGTTCTTTTTCCAACAAAAAGGACGGAGTTCAAAAGCCGGAGTTCATTTCCGTTTAAGGTTGGAGTTCTTTTTAAAAGAGCCGGAGTTCTTTTTACTAACGGGACGGAGTGCTTTTTACTGAAAGTCAGAGTACATTTAAAAGTCAAAGTTCATTTTCCTCAAGGGACGGAGTTCATTAAAAACCGGAGTTCATTTCACATTAAGGCCGGAGTTCATTTTAAGGACGGAGTTCATTAAAATCCGGGGTTCATTTCACATTAAGGCCGGAGTTCATTTTAAGGACGGAGTTCATTAAAAGCCGGAGTTCATTTCACATTAAGGCCGGAGTTCATTTTAAGGACAGAGTTCATTAAAAGCCCGAGTTCATTTCACATTAAGGCCGGAGTTCATTTTAAGGACGGAGTTCATTAAAAGCCGGAGTTCATTTCACATTAAGGTCGGAGTTCATTTTAAGGACGGAGTTCTTTAAAAGTCGGAGTTCATTTCCATTAAGGCCAGAGTTCATTTTAAGGACGGAGTTCATTAAAAGCCGAAGTTCATTTCACATTAAGGCCGGAGTTCATTTTAAGGCCGGAGTTCTTTTTCCAACAAAAGGACGGAGTTCTTTTTCTCAGAAGCCGGAGTTCATTTTCGATATAAAGCTGTAGTTTATTTTAGACTGAGGCCGGAGTTCATTTTTCAGTACAAAGTCGGAGTTCATTTTCAGTACAAAACCGGAGTTCATTTTCCTCAAGGGACGGAGTTCATATAGAAGGCCGTGCTCAATTTCAAGCAAATGCCGTTTTCATGCCAAATGCCTGTTTCATTTTTCATGCCAAATGCCGATTTCGTTTCATATGTCAAATTCTAGTTTTATATTACATGCCAAATGCCGGTTGTAACATTTGGTCCGGATTTCTTGTAACTTCAGAAAGTAGGAAAACAGGCGTCATGAACTTTAGGACAGATTCAAACGAAAACTAAAAACATGTTAACGTCCGAATACTTGCCGCAAAACAGAGTGCAGTATATTTGCAAATGAACTAAAAACTGAACTTAAAAATAGCGTCCGAAGTAACTTGCCTGAGAGTTGATCGCCTAGATTTTACCATCTTGAAGCTTTCTCCTCTTTACTCCCTTCCTTTCGCTTAGCTGTGTATCAACCAGCGCCAGGTTTATATAGAGGAGGGATTTGGTGGAGTAAGTGGGGTAAGTTACTTACCCTCGTACTTCATTTCAGAGGGTAGGTGGAGTAACTAGGTTGGTTTACTTACTTCATTAGGTCGCCATCTAGTTGGATTCTAACTCGACAATAATGTGTATTTTTTTGTTACCATTAATTTAATTCAAGCCAACTGTTCCAGTTTCATGCCTGCGGCCCACTCTCTGCCGGTCAACCTTTTTGGGCGGATTGTGTGTTTCACTAAACGGGCCGATTTTGGAGAAGGCCGGTCCATTTTTCATCAGGAAGGGCCAAATTTTGAATCACAGCTGGCCTTGATTATCGGGCCGGAGTGACCAAGGCCGGAGTGCTTAAGGCCGGACTGGATTTTCGTGGGAGGAGGCCCTATTAATTTTTGGATCTCACAATCCTGCCATTGGGATGTAAAGTATGGAGGGTATATAAAGGTTAAAGTAAACAGAAATCCATCCTGCCTCGGGATGTAAAGTATGGATGTGAAGGATTAAACTGAAGAAGAACCATCCTGCCCTCAAGATATAAAGTATGGAAGATAACAGACTTAAAGGGAAATCGAATGTTCTAAACTATGGACACTAAATAGAGAACTAAATTGAATGTTCTAAAATATAGACACTAAATAGAGAACTAAATTGAATGTTCTAAAATATGGACACTGAACAGAGAACTGGGCCAATGTTCTGAATTATAGACTTTAACTGGGAATTAGGTTAATATTCTAGAATATGAAGTCTGCACCAAATTTTGAATCTAGAACTAAGGATCCAAAATCATAGATTTTTTGGTGTTCTGCATCACAATAGGTTTCTAGTATTCTGCATCATATTTATGCTTCTATTCTCCTACCTGTATACATGATTTTTGTGCATTCTTTTAAAGTTCTCTTATGAAAGTACATATATGTTATGTATGTATATAAACTGTATGTTTTTACTGTTTTGGGTATGTTTGTTGAGTTGTTAAGCTCACTCCTTACTTTATGTTCTCCCCTCCAGATAAGCAAAAGTTTGAAAAGGATCGAAGTCAGATCTAGCTAGGAAAAGGGAAAGCTTATAAGTTTTGAAGATCTTAAAGGACTTCGACGGACCAAAGGATTTTGGAATCTTGTAGCTAGCACTTGTAATGAACAATTGCATATTACGAATATGTGAATGATGCTACATTATGATGAATGTTTTGTTATTGCTTCTGCAGGATTCTATACAGGTCCTAAATGGCATCTCACATATAGATTCTGATATAGTAGTTAATATGGTTGAAAGCCATGAATGGCCATTTGAGATCCTGTGAATGTCTGTTGTGGGGAAACTTGTGGCATTGAATTAGTTGTATGCTTGTACTGGTTGTTATTTTTGGTTTTGGTCTGGGTGCAGAGGAAACTCTGCCCAAGTTTCTATAGGATTTAAATGTTTATAAGTTCTGTAAGTGTCTAACGGAGGGTCCTATAATAATTAGGATCCGTTCCGTCACACTTCTCGACCAGGTGCCTCTTTCCCCAATTCCTTTACTTCGAGGCTGAAGCTTGTGTGACGGATGTGTGAGCCCCCAACTGCTGCTCTTCCAGACTCGTGTTGATCCTCCGTAGCATTTTGAACACATCTCCCATCTAGGCAACGAGTGCACGCACATCAGGCTCAAGCCACCCGCCAACATGGCTACCTGCCGAGGGGTCATCACCTTGGGCAGCAGTGTCCCTGGCTGGCACATTGATTTGTACCCTGGTGTTGACCATATTTTCTTCGTGAATGTCATGGTTAGACATTTTAAGTTGTTTCCTATAGACGGTACCAATATGAATCACTGATTTGGGTTGTTATACAGATTAGGAGTTGCTTGATCTTCCATAGCGGGGTGAACTGAGATGGGTTTGGTCTCCATCTTTGATAACCTGGGTCATACGTAACACAATGAACAAACAAGAGGTTAGATGATTGGCGGTACTCACTCCTTAATTTATCTTCTGATATTCAAATTAGAAATCTTTTTATAAAAAAGGAAAGATGGAGGATGCAAAGTGCGATGATACATGGGTGAGGAGATTGAGAATGATATCAACGGACCTAGTTTTGATGGTTGCATTCGATGAGGAGCAACTTATGAGTGATGTTGGAGGGCTTGGCTCAGATGGTTGTGCTTGATGGAAAGCAGCTCATGAGTGATGATGAAGGGTTTTGCTTTAGTGGCTACACTCGATTTGAAGCAGCTTTTAGATAGAGAGAGTTCACTATGGGAAGTGGCTACTACTAGGGTTCTCTCTTGGACAAGTGATGCCAAAGATCCTTCTCTTGAATTAGTGGCTTCGAGAGCGGGAGAGCTCTTTGTTCTTTCTGGGTGATTAGCGAGGAGGATCGTTCTCTCTCTTTATTTTTTCTTCTCCCATTCATTGGCAAGGGTGAAGGGATTTTTGTAAGATTGGCATTGATTCTGTGTGTCTAGGATGCCAGGGTTGGTGATAGCTACTTTGTGAGGATTCTGATAAACACTAATTTTTATATTTGTATCCCTACTTATTTCTTGTAATTTTTAAGTAATTTTTGTTTAAATTACATAATTAAATTATATATTTCAATTACATAGGTTTTATTTTTAAAAAAATAATTTTTGGAATAAAAGTAAGTAAATGAACTGTATGAAACCTTTATCTTATCATTTTCTACGGCCGATCGAAGAAAGACGGAAAAGAGGAGCAAAGTTGTAATGACCCAAGCCCAAGTCCTTGAACCCGGCCAAGACCATCCAAGCAAAAATCTCGGATCATCCGAAATCATTAATTACATGTTATAAATTATAATATCAAAGACCTTAAATAAACTTAAAATCATCACATCACTAACATCTATGATGCCATAAATGATCATCATAATCGCATCATTAAATAAACATTCATAATACTGATAATAAATTACTTGTAATAGAAATAGAAACAATGTCTATAATGTCAAATCCACATAAATGAAAACCCAATAAATTTCTAAAGGTCAATGAACCAACAAAAAAATAACTCTCAAATCTCTACCATGGAAGTTTCAATTTTTTAGATCATCTCTATTTGGAGTCTACATGGAAATACTCGATCTCTTCTATCATGATGTCAACATGTCTACTCTAAAACCAATAAAATATAATAGTGAGCCGAATGCCCAACAAGTAAATATAATCAATAATAGAAAAATACAAGTATCTCGAATAATAAAAGGAAAGGTATAAAATTAATAATAGTAAGTTATATACCAACCCCTGTTCGAGACTCAATAACAACTCGATCCATGACCCTAAAGCCATATGAAAGCCTAGATATTAAGATTGCAACATGGATTCTGTTGAATTCAATCATCAACTCAATATGAGGTCATAACTGTATGAAATAACAATAATAACCATGGACCTTATTTTGCCATAGTGAACCAAATGTTGCGTATTCATGCCTCTAACGGTTGGGTAAGTACCACGAGGTTATCTGGTATTAATGGTATCCCCACTGCCCCTACAGTCCTCCCAGAGACTGTACCCATAGCATGCTCATACCATTTATGATACCTCTCGCTAATTATATCCCTAATATTATCTTCTACGATGGTCACTAAGTTATATGAGTCCTTCAATCTCAATGACCTCCACCTTCGGAATGGAATAGGTATCAAAAAAGGATAGACTACTCTAAGGTCTCACGAACTTCCATTCGTTCGGATACTGTAGAGTAATCGTACACTCTCTTTTACTTATCTATAGAGTACCAATGAAATATACGCACATGATCAAGTCTAATACAAATGATTATTTATCACATGAATGAGGGAAGATCCAAAGAAAGTTTGAATATTCAATTGAATGTAATAATATTTTATTTAACCCCATACACATATACATATTTATATATACACGTTGCCATACCCTATATATACAGATTTAATTATATATATGCCCTATATATATGTATTTAAATATATATATACATACTTATATATATATACACATTGTGATGTACCATATCAAAATCGGAAACCTGTAAGGTTTCGTTCGTAATACGGCCGTCAAACAATATAAACACCTGTATAACAAACTTGTACAATACAAAGAAATCTATCCAAACAAGCTTTCAACATCAAGACAGACACAACCTAAACAACACAGGACGCACATGCCACATCGGAGCATGGCTCCAACTTTGTTCAGCCGGACACAATATCAGACAAAGAGAGATGCTGCTAGATACCTGAAACAAATCATCATAATTTTGCGAAAGCACATACAATCATCCATGCATACAGCGGAACTATTATATCATATCATCATCCATATACATACAATATACAACACACTGCCCATCAAAATTATACAAACCCTACCAATTATGAAATCAAAACTATTGAACACAGTCCATAAGGGATCTTCAAGGACCCATGTGCCTAGCCCACTTTTAGCTTCTACTCTGTCTCATCGGGTATAAACTCGTGCTCATTTGACAGCATGAAAATAGTAAAAGTGAGCCAAATGCTCAACAAGTGTAATATAATCAACGATAATATACAATATATTTAAAACGGAATGGGGAAGGGGATAAGAGTATCATATATGATGTATAACATGAAACGTGAACAAATACATTTTCGAAATATAAATAACTTTTCATATTTTATTTTTATTCTCTTAGGGTTTCTTAACATGCGTAAATTTTTTTATCTTTGTAAACCAGGGCTAGTAGGCTTTACCAAATAATGGTGCGGTAGAACGAGGAAAAGAATGTGTATGCTTCCACACATTCTAAGGCACTACCTATGTCGTTCAACACTCCGTAGTGAGCGATATACCTTTAACCCGATATACAGGGTCATATCACATATGCCACCATGTCCCCCATGGCCCAGCGGCAGTCTTCATGCTTCCACAATAATATCCTAAGCATGCCAAGGAATATCACTCATTACAATACACGGCCAAGATAATCCTTGAGTTTTCACTATAATATCTATTATATGCTAAAGAATATTATCCTTTGAAATACAAATCCGTGATCTAAGTTTCATAATTTCTTATTCTTTAAGGGAAAGTCTATCAACTTTCTTATACAAAGTTCTCACTCCAGAAGAATGAATCATAAATGTGACGGACCGTAATTTTTCTACTAAAAATACGAATGTCTGTTAAATACCAATCTTATACTACTCTATATAATAACCATAAATGCACAGGATCGTCAAAGCCACCATAATATCATAGGTGGTCCTGATGTCATAACTTTGGTACGACATTGGTATAGAAGAGATGCCCACTAGGAAACCCAATATGACCACAAAAGAAGACCCGCGAAAGCATAATATCCATTATGTGCAGCGGAAACTAAATATGCATCCAATCTTATCATCACATAAATCAAGATGATTTATCCAAAGTTATCGTCCTTACCTAATTGTATAGCTAAATCTATAAGCTCTTTGATTGATATCAGCTACCTTTCCTGTGCCTACAGCCTAGTCGAATTTATCTGGAAGGGAGAAGGAGTAAGGTGAGCTTATATCTTAACAAGTGAAATCATACATCACTATCAAATAGTAAAGAACGACAAAAATGATAATGGAAAGGGGGCAACATATACTTGCAATTACAAAGGAACAGGAGAGGAAAAGAGCAATTAGGGATGCATATTGCCATTTATCATTTTTTTACCGTAATTATTATTTATGTTAATCTTTGAGGACCAAGGCCAATAGGCCTTACTAGCAAAAGGTGTAGGAAGACAAGGAAGGATCATGATATCCCACATGATCTAAAATTTAAACGATGTAATCAACGTCCAAACAAACTGCCTATCATAGGCCAAACACCACGTGGCATAGCGGTTTGCCAATCAACCGCTACCCTAACCTCCCGCGGTCTAGAGGTAGTCCCCGTCCTTTCACATTAGTATCCTAGGGCATGCCACGGATATCACCCGCTCCCGTGAGCGGCCAGAATACATGGCCAAAGTATTACTTGGTTTCCCACTGTGATGGACGTGGCAAGTCGGAGAATACTACCCAATGAACATAAGTCCATGGTCCTAGTTTCAAGATTACCTTTTTGTTTGAGGGAGGATCCACCACATATCATTTCATTTACACAATCTCTAACCGGAAGATCAATTCAATCATACATACATTGTGGATTTCCCTCTGATTACTTGCTCGATTCTCATTTTTCTTTGGACTTAAGTCTTTTGACGATTCAATTTATATGTACAAATATCAAAATTCATAGGAGAGATTGAAATTCCTTACCACCAATAGGCAATTACCAATGTAGGGGTCTTCAAATCACATTTTCTTCATGATTATAGCATAAATATATTTTTCAGAGCTTTATAATTAAACATATATATAATTAGACATAATTTATGGAATTATACATAACTCATAATTATCCTCAAATTAACAGTATCAATATGTATTAATTTGTAGGAAAAGAAAGTATTTGAGCTGGGCGGGGATCTTGGTTTTAAACAGTAAATCATAAATATTTTAAGAAATATCGAAACAATAATATTTCATGAAAAACGAACAAAAATCGATAGGGAATATAAATACACTTGCCTTACTGTTCTTCCTTGCACTGGGGGTTGCTGGATCTCCTTCTCCTCTTCTCTTCTTTTTTGGCCCACTGCTCTGCTGCTGCCCTCTTCCTTCCTCCTCATTCTATTTATAGGCGCCGTTCTCCCCCTTCTAGAAGATTCTAGAATTCTTGGGAGTTTTCTCGGTTCTAATAGGCTCTAGAATTTTCAGGCAATTTTTACCCGTGCCGATCATACATCGTTTTTTGCATTTTTACTCATTCTGGTATTTTTTACTTATCTGGCATTCATCTTGGCCATTTGCCCATCCCTTTGTTTATCCTGTCATTTCACTATAATCATCCCGACAATTTACTTTATTCCGGCAAAATACTCCAAACTAGCAAAATGCACCCATTCTAGTCGTTTTGCTTTATACCAACAAATTGTGTCATTCTGGCCAATGGCCATTCTGCCAATTACGCCTATTAGGCAAAAGACACCATTCTGGTTATTTGCATCATTCCGCTGATGATGCATTATTTCAGGTATTTTGGTTTACCAATTAGTTTACCTAAATTTATACCGTCATTTTGTCTACAAGGTATACCGGTCACATTCCTCTATAGCATACCGGGCGTTATCCTCTCATGCTTCCTACTAGTCATTTTTAATCACCGCATACCGGCCATTTTCATTAAAACACATACTCATTATTTTCTTTCAGTCATACCGATCATTCCTTTACAAACATATTGGTCATTTTCTCATATAGCATACCAGTCACTTTCCTTATTCATGCCGGGCTATTTGCATCATTCTGGCATTTTACCCTGAGTCATCCAATGCCCATTCCGCCCAAAATACTCATTCTGTCCAAAATACCCATTCCAGACAAAAAAAAAAGCGGATTGTGTGTACTCCGGTTTCCGGAGTGAAAGAGCTCTGGAATTCGTGGTGTGAGAAATCCAGTTTTTGGAGTGGGAGAGCTCCGGTTTCCGAAGTGTAAGAACTCCGGATTCCGGAGTTCTTTGTCTGTTTTTCTTTTGGCTGGTATGGATTGGTTCCTTTGTATCCGAAGTTCAAAAAAAAAAAAAAAAAAAAGAAAAAAAAAATTTGCTGCTGTTTTAGCAGGAGCTCTTTGTCTGGACTGCTCTTCTCCGGATCTTTTATGGCTCGAGTGCTCTGTCCGGAGTGCCTCTTGGCTATTTATTGGACGGAGTGTTTCTGATGCCGGGCTTGACATGTGGATCTCAAATTTCTTCTGTTGCTGATTTGCTTTTGTGGCTGGGCTTGGTTTTTTGATGTGGAACTGATGCTGTGGCGATCTTCTGAAGCATGGCAACTGGTGGTTCTGGCTTTCGGATCTCAACTGCTGATTGCCTCTCCTTATGCTGTGCTAATTCTGAATATGGACTGGTGGTTTTCTTTTGCTACCGGGATCTGAATCAATTGGCAAATTTGGGTGATACAATTGATCATGTTGCTATTGTATTATAGCTTTTGGTGTTTTTGGGCAGAAGGGGATTGCGGATTTTTTTTGTTTGTTGTTGTAATTTTTTCTCATATTCTTTTGGTTCTTAGAACGTTGGCCTCCTAGAGGTTTTTTTGTGTTTTTTCTGATGTACTTGTTGCTCGGGGTATGCCCTAGCAGGTTATGTTTTATCCTCAAGTCAAAATTCTTGGCGATAAAACATCAATTTTGTAATTTTTTCTCCCTTTAAGCCAAAATACTTACTTACCAAAAAAAAAAATATTCATACCGATAATTTCCTTACATACATATCGATCAAGCATACCGACCTTTTTCCTTATAAGCTTACTGGTTGTATTCCTTACAACCACATCAGCCACTTTCTCCTGAAAATTTATACCAATCATTTTCAAATGTGTTCTGATAATTTGTTCTATTCCAACCATTAGTACACACCGATAATTTCATCCATTCTGCCCACAACACCCATCCCAGGCATTTTGGCCATACCGGGCAAATTACATTATACTGGCCTTTGTCTCCTCAATATTTCATACTGGCAATTTTGCGTAATTCGTGCATGCCGGGCAATTTATGCATTTCAGTCAAATTATGTATACCGGCAATTATCTCCCACAATTATATCGGTTACTTTCCCATTCTGGCTTTTAATGCAAACCGACCACCTTTGCCATAAGCTAACGTCTTCTAGTGGCTCAACATCCCACAGCTGCTAATCGCAGCCTATTTTCCCATGCGGCTAAAGCAGCCAACAGCTTCATGGCTGTAGCCAGTAACAGCTCCCATTTTAGCCGGCCAATGCATGTTTGACTGGGCAGTTTCCTCTTGGCTGCTTTGCATTTTATCCGGCCAACACTTTATTTTAGCTAGTCGATGGCTGCTAAAGCGGCTCATCGTCGCTTTCCTTCCTTCGGCTGATAAAGCAGCTATTCTCCTCGGCTGTAACAACAACGCCCATTTTAGCCGGTCAATGGGTGTTGATTGGGCCATTTCATCTTTGCTTAATTCATTTTTGGCTGGTTAACAATGCCCTAACCGTCTTGCTTTCTAACTCCATTTTGGCCAATTGGTTACTTTGCTCAATTTATGCTGGTCATTTTCCTAGAAACCCATATCAGCAATTTCACCATATCGGCATTTGCAACCGATCCTTTTTCTCATATGTCATATCGGTATTTTACCTTTCGAGAATACCAGTTATTCCTTTCCTCAAATTCATACCAGTCGTATAATCCATTATGGTAATTTTACCTTGGTACTGGCAACTAGTTATTTTTCCTCTACAAGCATTCTCGGCAATTGTGCAATTTTTCTGATCAATGCATCAACATTGCCGGTCAATATTAATCCTGCCGGTCAATAATTCTTATTTGGCCATATCCTGGACAAGTCCTTGGGCGTAATATTTTTGGCCATCCTCGGTCCTTTTTGCTGTAGCAATATTACAATTCCCCTCTCAAGGCCTGTGTGTTCCAATAATTTCACAATAATTTTTTCATATATTATATTATATTATCATATCTTATTAAAATATCCAAACTCAATAATTTTCTAATAATTATTTTATAGTATTTCAAGATTAGTACATTACAATAAATGTATCAAATGTGGCATTCCCTTCTTATACTTTACAAAATTCTTATTTTCTTTGGATATAGAACGTATTATCATTTGCTTAGTATTTTCATGACTTTAAATATATGCACAATTTAACATAAGAATGGAAAAAATTAGAAAATCCTTACCACATTAGGGCAATTTTAACTTTAGAACTTTCTGACGATAATTCTTTCACAAACGGTTAATAATAATTTTTTCAGAATATGCAATTGAGTATATACAATTATATGTAATTTAAACACCAATTAAATAAAGTGGAATCATGTAAAAATCTCAAAATTACTCGGGTGAATAATGCTAGGTACGGGTTTAGGGTCTCGTATATACAAAACTGGACAAAACTTGGAAAATCGGACATCCAATTAGTACATAACCATATTTAAGACGTGGGCTTTCATTATCTAAAGCTAAATCATATATAAAACTCAAAATAATTGTTTAAACGGGGTCCAGGCATAGTTTAGGGTTTTGGTGAACGTAATTTTACATAAAACTACCAAATTGGATATCTAATCGATAAATTAACATATATAAGGTATGTGTAATGATATTTTAGAGCCAATTTATACAAAAGACCCAAATATCAGAGGGTGAAGGCATTAGGGGTTGGGGTTAGGATTTCAAGACGCATGAAACCGTGCGAAAACGATGAATCAGACAATAAATTGATAAATTTCCGTGCCAATGTCATGTGTTTCACAAAATATGTGCAAGGGTTGGGTATCGGGATAATAATACCCGATGAGGATCGAATAAAAATTAAAAAGAGAGAACGAAAAGGGTATGGGTGCACTTACCTCGACCCAATCTATCACTTTTCCAACTAACTCTAAGTCGGAATCGAATTCAGAATCCTTGATTTCCTCCTTCTCTCTCTACACCTTCGGCTCTCTCTCTCCTCTTCTTCTTCCCACAACCCCTTGCATTCGTCTTCTTCTTCTTTTATTTTGTTATTATTATTATTATTATTATTTTATTTCAAAACCCAAATCAATACTCGGGTGATAGGGCAGGCGCACTTCAGGTGCCAGCTAAACTAATCCAAATATTCTTCAAAATTTTATAATATTTACTTAATTTTTTTCACATTCAAATTACCAAAAATAATGAATAATCCCAATTAAATTGGATAAAAATTCAGGATATTACATTCTCCCCCATTTAAAAAAACTTCATCCTCAAAATTAACGAATCCTAGAAATTAATCGAACACACATACCTTTAAATAAATGGGGATACTTCTCCTGGATCTCATCCACTCTCTCCCATGTCGCCTCCTCGCGGGAATTGTTCTTCCACAAAACCTTCACAAGAGGAATTGTCTTCGAGTGCAAAATCTGATCCTTGTGATCAAAAATCTCCACTGGCTCCTTTGAATATGATAAATTCTCATCGATAACCAAAGGGCCATAATCAATGACGTGTGCAGGATCATGGACGTACTTTCTCAACATCAATACATAAAAGACAATATGTACATCAGTCTAATTCGGTGGCAACCCAATCGATACGCCACCTCTCCGACCTTCTCTAGAATCTCAAAAGGTCCAATGAAATGAAGTCCCAATTTCCCCTTAATACCAAACCTTGTGGTCCCCTTCAAACACAAAACTCTAAGAAACACAAAATCACCGACCTAAAATCGGAGCTCTACTCTCCATTGGTCTACATAACTCTTGTGAGATCCCGAAATCAAGAAGGCTTAGATTCGGAATAAAATACTGCTACTGAAAATCGGAGTGGCCTTGTGACACTGGAAGGCCGAACCACTTCATGGAAGTGCAAGAGACCAAAGTAAAATTTGACTGAATTTGAAGAATTGACCGGATTTGAAGAGTTGACCGGATTCGAAGATATTGACCGGATTGGAAGAGTTGACCGAATTTGAAGATGTTGACCGGAATTGAAGAGTTGACTGGATTTCTTGAAAGGTATACAAAAATTGAAACCGGCACTGCATGTATTTGAACTCGGCTTAATTAGAAATATTTAACTAAAGACAAAAGTAAACTTTACTACTTAGTTAGAATCCAACTAGGCGGTGACCAGATGGAGTAGGTAAACAAATCTAGTTACTCCTACCTACCGTCTGTGAACAAGTACGGGAGTAAGTAACTTACCCCACTTACCCCACGAAACCCTTATTCTATAAAAATCCAGCGTCGGTTGGTTGAAGTTAAAATGCAAATGCTAGTAGAAGGAAGAGAGTGAAGGGGAAAAAGCTTCAAGACTGTAAAACTTAGGTGATCAACTCTCAGGTAAGTGTACCTCGGACACTGTTTTTAAGCTCATGCTTTAAGAATATTGCAAGTGTACCTCGGACGCTATTTTTAAACTCATGCTTTAAGAATATTGCAAATGTACTCTGTTTTGAAGTTCATACTTTACTGCACGTGTACTCTGTTTTAAAGTTTCTGCTTTCTACATTGAATATCGACCTTCTGCATTGTAAAATAAACTTGGCCATATGAAAATTAGACTTGGTTTCCTATATGAAAAATGAGCTCGATTTCCTACATATTAAATGAACTCCGGCTTTTTGAGCACTCCGTCCGAAAGGCACTCCGGCTTTTAGTAAAAAGCACTCCGGATTTATGAGACTTCGACTTTTAAAAGTACTCCATCCTTTTAGTAAAAAGCACCCCGGATTTATGAAACTTCGGCTTTTAAAAGTAGTCCGTCTTTTCAGTAAAAACTACTCCGAATTTATGAAACTTTGGTTTTTAAAAGTATTCCGGCTTTCAGTAAAAAGTACTCCGAATTTATGAACTTCGGCATTTAAAAGTGCTCCGGCTTTTGTTAAATGAACTTCGGCCTCTGTCAAAAAGAACTCCGGCTTTTTTCGATAAAGTACTCCGGCTTTTGCTAAGATGAACTCCGGCCTCTGTTAAAAACAACTCCGGCTTTTTGAACCCCGGCTTTTTGAGAAAAAGAACTCCGGCTTTCTGAACTCCGGTATTTTAAGAAAATGAACTATGGCTTTAAAATGAACTCCGGCTTTGTGTTGAAAATGAACTCCGGCTTTAAAATGAACTCCGGCTTTTTATTGGAAATGAAGTCCGACATTGTATTTAAAACGAACTCTGGCTAAGAAGGAAGTATTTCTATTTCTGTTGTTTTGGACCCAAGACTGATATACAATTCGGATAGGTTCTCCGGCATACCTTAGGAATTTTCGGTAGTAATCGAGAATAACTCTGTCTATGGAGTTATTTGTGGTCCGCCCTGCCCTCGGGGCATTACGGACAGGAGGAATTACCGTTACCGGCCTACCTTCGGGTGGCATACCGTACCAATCCCGTGAGATGGGATACCCGTATGACAGTTACCGACCGTAGATTGTGTGGAGTGAACACAATCTATCCTCGATTATTCGCCCCCTCAACTAGTAGGGTATACTGGCAGGGTCTGTACCGATATGATATGAAGTACCGTTTACTATTTTACTGATATGTTATGTTACCGTACCGATTACCAAATATGAAGTACCGATTATCGAATATGAAATCCTGTTTACCGATATGATATACCGATTACCGATTTTGAAGTATAGTACTGTCACGGTATGTTTTCCCTATTTCTTGGACTACATTTTGATTAACCGTTCTGTTTATGCATAGTTACATGACCGTTCTACATCATCGTTTTACTACTCATGTGCATGTTCCTTGTTGGGCCTCGGCTCACTGTTTTATGTTTTTTCCCCTACAGATGAAGTTTTAGAGCTTGTGCCTGACGAGTTGGAGTGATTAGAGCTTGTCTGAAGGATTATTAAAGACCTTGGAAGCTTATTTTGGAGAAATATTATTGTAATGACTTGATGGACTTCTGTGGTTAAACATTTTTGGCTATGTACTCGGAAATGAATATTTTAGAATGAATATGAATGCTTCCGCAAGTATTAGAATAACTTCCGCTGTACTTATTATGGTTAAAAGTATATGGGTCCTAGATGGCATCTGTGATCTTGTGCTGCACCTAATTGGTTTAGTTTGGGTTTTCAATTGGGTTATGAATGACGGAATAAAAAAAAAAAATCTGTTCCGTCACAACTCTTCTGTCGACTCTAGGTAATCTTTAGCTTTTCAACAATCACCGCAATCTTCTTTGATGTCTCTCTAATCACATCGGGCTCCAAGAGTCATCTATCTCCTGTATCCTCCCAATAGATTGGAGATCGGTACTTCCTACCATACAGTGCCTCAAATGAAGCCATGCCGATACTCACCTGAAAGCTATTATTATAAGCGAACTCTACCAATGCCAGGAGATCATCCTAGCTTGCTTTCAATTCCATCATTGAGGCTGTATGCATATCCTTTAGGATCTGAATGATCCACTCCGACTGACCATCAGTTTGCAGATGATACACTGTGCTAAAATTCAAATTCATCCCTAACTCTCAATGCAAACTCTCCCAAAATTTAGAAATAAAACATGGATCATGATCGAACACAATAGATGATGGTATACTATGCAATCTAACAATTTCATCAATATACAGCTGCGCCAGGAGATCGCAAGAATATATCATCCGAATGGCTATAAAATGAGCCGATTTCATCAGTCGATCAACAATGACCCAAATTGCATCATGGTTCCTTGGGGTCCTAGGCAATCTGGAAACAAAGTTCATCGAAATATCCTCCCACTTCCAACTCAGGATAGGCAATGGCTGCAATAATCCCTAAGGCTTCTTCCTCTCAGCCTTCAGCTACTGACAGATGAGGTATTGCCCAACAAAAGCAACTATCTTTTTCTGCATGTTTCTCTACCAGAACATCTTCTTCAGATCCTAGTACATCTTATTAATCCTAGGGTAGATAGTGTACTTGGTTCGATGTGCCTCATTCATGATTTTTTCCTTCAACTCTCTATCATTTGGTACTCACAAATGCTCCTAGAACCTCAAGACTCCATCAGTATGAACACTAAAATCTATCTGAGAGTCTCTACCAAGATCTTCTACAATATCCATAAAAAATGGATTATTCACTTGCCCTTCCTTAATCCTCTAGAGGACCTCAGGCTGTATCTGTTGGAAAGATAACATCGTACGATTCCCTTTGACATAACAATGGATATGGCAAAACTTTAGGCAATCTAGTATCTCCATTCGCTTAATCTACATCATCGCTACCAAACTAGTTCAGCGACTTAAAGCATCTATAACTACATTCGCTTTCCCCGGTTGATAATGGATCTCACAATCATAATCTTTAAGGAACTCGATCTATCGCCACTGCCTCATATTCAATTCTTTTTGCGAGAACAGATATTTGGGGCTCTTATGATCAGAATACACCGAGAACTTCTTGCCATACAAGTAGTGCCTCAAAATATTCAATGCAAACACTACGATGGCTAACTCCAAATCGTTGGTTTGATAATTCTTCTCGTTGATCTTCAATTGCTGAGACCCAAAAGCAACCACCTTCCCATTCTATATCAAAACACATTCGTGCCCAACCATAGAAGCATCGCAATATACCTCAAAACCACCAAAATCATCGGGAAGAGTCAGAATTGGTGCTAAAGTCAATCGATCCTTTAACTCTTGAAAGCTATGATCACATTCTTCAGTCCATTCAAATATGGTTTCCTTCTTCATCAATTGGGTAAGCGGAAAAACAATATGAAAGAAATTCTCTACAAATCGACGATAGTACCCAGCCATACCCAAGAAACTATGGACCTCCATCACGGTCATTGGTCAACTCTAACTGATCACGGCTTCGACCTTCTTCAGATCTACCAAGACACCTCCATTCGAAATGACATGGCCTAGAAACACAATCTCGTCAAACTAGAATTCACACTTCTTTAGCTTTGCGAATAACTTATGCTCCCTAAGGGTTTGGAGAACCATCCTCGAATGATCTTCATGCTCTACATCACTCCTCGAATAAATTATAATGTCATCAATGAATACCATAACAAACTTATCAAGGTAAGGCTGAAAGACCCGATTCATCAAACCTATGAATACCGTAGGAGCATTTGTCAACCCAAATGGCATAACAAGAAACTGTGACGGAACAGATTTTTTTTTCCACAATTGATTCCGTCTGTCAGGATAGAAATAAATAGCCCATACCGTAACTCAATAAATGCACACAACTAATCTAGTTATAATATAACATGCAAACACAGGATCACAGATGCCATCTAGAACCCATATCAGATATCTATAAAAATATGTAGAGGAAGCGACCTAAAAATTTATCGAAGCATTTATATTCAAACCCAAGAACTCATTCATGCATACATAGGCATAAGGGTCCAATTATAAATTTGTATATATATTCTATCAAGACTGCTTCCTCCGTGATAACTCTAAAAGTGCTTTTAAATCTTTAGGAATCCTTTAGATTGAACTCTAGTGTTTCTCGTCAGGCACAACTCTACAGTATCCTCTGGAGAGGGGAAAAATAGTAAAACCGTGACCCGAGGCCCAACAAGGTACATGCAGGTATGTAGTAAAACATGTATGCAGAACAGAACTCAATAAGAAAGATATAGTTGAACATGAAGATACAAATTCCACAAGGAAGTGGTTTATAGCAGAATTACGATATAGACGTAAAAATAGAAACGATCAAGCTTCGGGAATCAGAAATCAACGTACTCATGTTTCATAAAGCATAAGTCGGTCTTACTTCCATAGTTTACAGAAATCTCATCTTTATCAGTAAAGGACCCTACCAGTAGACCCTACAAGCGGAGGGGTCGAATAATCGAGGATAGATTGTGTACATCTCCCTATAATCAACGACAATAAACACAATAGATGATCCCACCTCACGAGATTCTTCCCCAATCCAAGGGGGCGCCGGCCAGAACAGAATAGAAGCTACCCTCCTATTATATCGCCCTGAGGAAGGGCGAACCACATATAACTCTATGGATAGAGTTATCCTCGATTACCACCATAACGTTCTAAAGCATGTCGGAGAACCTAACCTGACTGCATATCAGTCCTGGGTCCATAATAACAGAAACAGAAATATTTTCTTCTTATCGTTTACTGAAAGCCATTTTCAGTATCAGTTGGAAACATCACTATTAATCCTTCAGAGGTTGTGTACAGATATTTTAAGGCTGGATCAAAAATCATATACTTTAAGCCAGTTTCAAATCATAGAACTCATATGTCACTTTACAAAGCTGGTTTCAAAATTATTTTACAAATGCTGGTTTCAATTTGTGATACAAGGCCGGTTTCAAATCAAGGCCGGTTTCAAAATCAAAGCCGATTTCAAATCATGGAACTTAGTTCAAAAATCATATACATTAAGCCAGTTTCGAATCATAGAAATCATACGTCACTTTACAAAGCCGGTTTCAAAATTATATTACAAATGCCGGTTTCAAATTTGTGATACAAGGCCGGTTTCAAAATCAAAGAGTAAATGCCGGTTTCAAATTACAATATAAGGCCAATTTCAAAATCACAGTGCAAATGCCGGTTTCAAAATTACGATACAAGGCTGGTTTCAATTATAATACAAGGCCAGTTTTAAAATTTCAGAGCAAATGTCAGTTTCAAAATTATAAATACAAGGCCGATTTCAAATTAACGTGCAAGGCCGGCTTCAATATTTACTTAAGCCGATTTTAATTTATAATATAATGCCGGTTTCAAATTTGGGTAATGCAAGGGTCATACAAGCCAGTCTACTCTTTCCTTTTCATGTACTCTAGTTTAAACATGAGTTTAGCAGAAGGAAGAAAGCATCTATTCAAATCAGAATATAACTTATCAAACAGTAATTAAAACGGCATGCATTTAACCTAAATGGGAAGGGAAAACTTGCAGTTTCATGAAAGTTGGAACTTGGAGACGGAAATATAAGTTTTTTTTTTTTGGTAAGTATTTTGGATTAATGAGAGAAAAAATTTACACAACCTATGCATTAAATCCAAGTATTTTGACTTGGAGATAATGCATAAAATGCTAGGGCATTCCCCGAGCAGTTTGTACATCAAAAAATGACACCCACCATAGGGGTCCTCCATGAGAACAAAGTTCCACCAAAAAAATATAAAGGCTGTCTAGTGTTACACACAAGCAGACATTCGGCTGAAACCACATCAGCAGCATTAGAGCTGTTTTCAATCAAAACAAGCCCAGTCAAGGGCAGTACTAAGACTGGATTAACACACAATCAATCCCAGCAGTAGAACCAAATCCAGCAAGGCGCCATAATTATAAAATCAATCGGAATGCATCAGCACCACTCTGCCAACGCAGCCTCTTCACGAACCAAAGATCAGCTTAATCAGAAGCCATACCGGCAAGCCGGCAAAATTAAAAAGGCAGGCCACATCAGCAGGAGAACAACCAAACCGGCAATGTAGCAAGCGTACGTTGATCTAGCCACGTTAGCAGAAGCAACAAAAGTCCAAACCGGGAACAAAGGGAGCAGAAACAGGATTACGCAAGATTCTCGCCAGCAATTCATAATCCATTCCGACAAATAATCCTGTGCAAACCGGCTTGCACAAGCAGCCAGCCATGACTGAATCACAGGATAAAGGCCTAGCCATCAAATCAACCCGGTCCACAAGCACCAAGAGCCAATACTCCTGTAGCTAACCAATAGCCTGCCGCAAAATTCACCCTCCAGACCGAATGGGTGTCGCCATACAGTCAACAAGCTCCATGCTGCAGCAGACACAAGGAAACAGCAGGAAGCCCCCATTCCACCAGCATCCCCAGTTTCTACATCAGCAGAGCAGTGAGCAATAGCAACCCCCAAACATGAACCAGAGTCGAAAAATCCGCAACAAAGCCAGAGTAGCATCCCAGTCATAGAGGCAACTGCAGACAGAAATATAAGTGCTTGAACATGAACTTTAAAATTTGGGTACACGAACTTAAAAAGAATGATCATCCAATACACTTATAATATTCTAAAATTAAAACAGAGTATTAAATCATGAACTTAAAAACAGGGGGGTACACTTGCAATACTATTAAAAACAGAAAGAGTAACGTTCGTAGTTCACTTGCCTGACTGCCCACTCTAGCTGACTTGAGGATCTCCTTCCTTCTTCGCTCCTTACTGCTTTCACTTGCCCGCACTCACACTCGCCTTTTCAACCGAAGCCTAGTATATAAAGAGGAGGGGTTTGGTGGAGTAGGTGGGGGTAAGTTACCAACTTGGTACTCCCTTTTTTTTTTTTTTGGTAAGTAAGAATTTTGGATTAATGGGAGAAAAAATTTACAAAATCAATGCTTTATCTCCAAGTATTTTAACAGGGAGATAAAACATAAAAGCTAGGGCATTCCCCGAGCCACTGAGTACAACAAAAGACATCAAAATGATGAAACAAGAGTAAAGTCCCCTAGGGGGAATACATTCAATAAAAACGGCCAAACATGAAGTCTGTCCATTTTAGAATAATAAGTCTTCAACGAGGATGTAACGGCGCTCCACTGATACAGCAAAAAGACCACTCACCACTCCGGCCGAAGTAACAGCCAACGCAGTTGTTTTAGTTGTCCGTGAGCAGCCAAATAGCAGCCATGAGCAACAAGATCAACTCTAATGTACCAAAGAACATCAAATGTTCCTTAAGCCAACTTTTCCAGCTTAGCAAGGCCAAACCGGCCTCAAGCCCAAATCAGCATTTGGCCGCCATATTAGCAGAGGCAAACCAGCCATAGAGCCACATCGACCTCAGGAACCAATCGGCATCCAAATCCAACTCGGCAAATGGTCAGTAACACGAGACCTGCAAAGAGATCGGCAATTGAAAACGGCCTCAAGTCTGCACTTGAAATCAGCCACAATTCGGCAGAATAAATCGGGAATGAATACGGCATTGAAAACAACCAAATAAGAGTTAACCGGCCGGAAATTGAAATCGGCAACAGAATCGCAAGACCACACAGCATTTGACATGCCATGTCAGCAACGACAAACTGGCCTCGAAGCCAAACCAGCCTCATGCCCACTCAAAGAACTCCGAATTCCATTGGCAATTGACATGCCAAGACAAAGCATTCCTACTCGCCTCGATTCACAATCGGATTGCTCAACAAATCCAAAACGGGCCCAAAGCCAAATCGGTCTCAGTCCCAAATCGGCCAGCAAATCGGCCTCAAAACGCAAGGTTCCACTACTAGAACCAGAGGAAGCAATCTACCGCATCAGTAGGATCACCATCGACCAAACAATGCCACTCCCAGCTCTTCAGCACCCCAGCCTATAAATCCCAGTCCAGACAAAACGGCCTCCCCCCAACCCTTCCAACAGGAATGAAATCACAGGTAGAGAGCCAATAGAACCCGGGCACAGGACAATGTCAGCGACGAATCCAGCGAGCAACACAAAAGCAATAGCTTCGTACAGGAGCTACAACTCCATAGCCATTTCTTTTGAAAGGAAAACAGAGACAGGGCTCTCGGCCTCAACAGCCAGAGCGAAGAATCCTAGGCAAATCACCAAACATGATCGCCAAAAAGCGATGCGGTAGGATCCGAAGGATCTATTACAACCAAGCAAATTCTCATCCAAACTCTTCGTAACCACGTCCAGTAGATCCAAGCACGAGCTGCACGGCATCCCCCAACCCGTCCAACAGGAGGAAACACACTGGAAACGGACCTTCAGAGCCAGCAGAACATGCCTTCGGCTGCGACAAATCCTTCGAGAAGCACAAGAGATGACAATAGCATCATTACAGCACCTCCCCTTAAGTGATTAGGTGAAAGTAAGTAGGGTAAGTCACCTACTTGGTACTTTTGAGATGGTCAATGGGGTAGTTCACTTACTCTATTTAGTTGGGATCTAGTTGGATTTTAACCGCCCAAAGTTGTCTTTACTTTGTCCTGAATTCGGTAGCCAATTTATTATAGATATTGTCCGGTCAACTTTCCCACTTAAAGCCAGTCAACCTTCTTAAGGCTAGTCAACATCTTCAATATCCGATCAATGCCTTCAGAATCCGGTCAGCTTCTTCAAATTCGGTCAACTTCTTCGAGTCCAGTCAACATAATATCTTTGAAATCCGGTCAACTTCTTTAAGTTCGGTCAACGTCTTCTTAATATTCACTCCAGCCTCTTGCACTTCTATGAAGTGGTTCGGCCTTCAAGTGGCGTAAAGCCACTACGGCTTCGTAAGGCCACTCCGGCCCTTGTGCGAAAACACTTTGGATTGTCAATTGTGACAATCACTCTAGATTTCACACTTCATTCTGGATTTCATCCTTATCAAAACACTCCGGTTTTAAGTTGAAATCAAAATACTCAAGTTTTAAGTGGAATATTTTATTTCAATTTTAAGCTTTTTGATCTCTGAACCTCACAATTCGCCCCCACTTAAAGGAATTTCATCCTCAAAATTAGTGAAATATCCCAATATTGAGTATTTACTTTGGACATTAACCTCAACCTTATATATGCACAGGTTTATCACTCTTCCGCTGTGCACTCTGATAAATCAGTTAGCTTTGATTTGTTTGATTATATCTTACGGTCACTAGTATTTTGGTTCTTTTATCTAGCTCAGCTAAAATCCCAATCATAAAATTCATGGTACGATTAGATTTCATCTCATTTTTCCTTCCGAACATCCAACCCATGAGATAATCTTGATTTAGACCGATTCTAAGATATCCATGTCCTAGAATTATTTCTCACAGGTCCTCAATTCACAATAGAATAAGAAGTCCAAACTATAACAGTCTCTACGGATTTGCCACAATCTCATACCATAGCCTAAGACCTCGAAATCCTAACGCTTAACAGCCTCAAAATCTCCAAATCCATATGCTGAGGGAAACAACTTTCACAAACCCTCAACCCGTAGCAAGATCAGAAACTGCAATTTATATAGTTACCACGAGTTCGATGTGGCTTCTGATTTATTGTTCAATTCGATAGCCCTACACTTAACAGCTTTAAGACCTCATTGGCACACTAATGAACCAACTAATTCAACCCAAACACCTCATTTGGAATCACTATGGGTGAACGATTACTGATTTCAAACAATGAAAAAAAAATAACTCTGATGAGGGATTCCTCTCTTACCTATCTCAAGAGCATCAATCCACAAGCGACACAGGAAAGTTCATCTTCAGAATTCTTAAAATTATTAGATCAGAATTATCTTCCAAGTGATTCTTCGTACTTCTAAATGGAGACTTTTGACTTCACAACTATTGATCTCAGTATTCTCCTCTGTCGAATATATTGAGATTCACCGCTCCCAACCTCTAACTTTTAATTTCATAAGACCTTAGATTTCTTGTAAGGAATCATTCCTAAGTCCTCAGAGATCTTATCACAAAATTTTAACTATTGGTGGAGCCATTCCACCCTACAGACGTCTCTCCCACTTTGCTTGTGGGTGTTTGCCTATTAGTATGGACTAACAATATCCCAATCTTCCTCATAAGCATATCATTTATTCTAGCGTACCTGATCGTTGACAAGCCCTACTACCAGAAGGTTCTACGGTTTCATCAACAGTATGTAGTCGACACACTTTTTAATTCCACACAATTTCTTAGAGACTAATGCAAAATTCAACTTCCTCTAAACTGCTCAATACAACAGATTAGTTTGGTCACACATGCGCTCCTAAAAACCGTCATAGCCAGATTCTTGAATGGTCAACTATTGACTTAAGAAGGGCAATCCTATTTCTAATTAGGCTGAATGCCTATTCTTAAATCATTTAACCTTGTCTCTTACTCAGAATTTCATAACCTAATTACAGAGTACTGTAACTTCTACCAATGTACTTGAGTATTATTTCTACTCCAGAGGTTCGCATTTTCTCAAGAATCAACCCCAAACCATCAGCTCTACTTATTTGCTATGCCGACCAAATGAATCAAGCATTCTTTCTTCCAGTTGTATACTCATCTATGCTACAGTTCCTAAATCTCACAAAATCCACAAAGCACATATATATCTATACCATTAGGAAATAATTCCAAAACTTTTTTTAGGCCGAATAGGAAACACATAACAAAATCAAAATTCCGTGATTAAGAAAATACCTTCATCCGCCTTCGGGGTGTCTCTGGGCTCGCACTGTTACCGCAATACTCTAACCATACAACCGACTTCTTTCCTTTCAACCATTTGGTAACAGACAGTCTTTTATCAGGTGACCCAACTTTTCACAATTATAGTATGCTCCCATTGCTTTATAATAAGGTTTCCCCATTTGCTTCTTCCTACAATATGCGCATGTAGCAGTTGATGTCTGTGAACTAGACACTGATAAAGTTTCGGTAGTGCTCTTCCCTACGTCTACCATTCTTACTTTCTTGGATGACTCCGGCGGTTCTACATTTGATCTCCTATCAGGACTTGCCCAGCTAGCGGCCCTTTTTGCAAGTAATTTTTGTGTCTCTAACTCCTTCTTGAGTACCAAGGCCCTATCTAGTACCTCAATATAAGCTTGAAACTCCTGGGTCACTATTTAATTCCTAATCTCATCATTTAACCCTTAGTAGGAACTTCTTGGTCATCATCGATTAATCTTTACTAGTGAAAGGTACATGATGAGACAATTTGATGAACCTCGCACCATACTTCGCTATGGTGCGACTCCCTTGCCTAAGTTCCATAAGGGCTCTTTCCCTCCCATCCTGAAGGTTATCGGGAATGTACTCTTCCTAAAAAGCCTTCTTAAATGTCTCCCACTAAATTTCCTCATCCATCCATCCCATTGCTCTTTTCTTCCCAGCCTACCAATCAACAGCCTCTTTTTCCAATTTATAAGTTGTAAAGGTAACTCTTTCACAATCAGAATATTGGATAACTGTAAGTATTTTCTTCAATCTCCTAATCTAATTTTCTGCCTTCAGGGGATCTGCTTCCCCAAAGAATTTAGGCACCTTCTCTGCCTTAAACCTGTCGTACATAGCTGGAATTGATTGTGGTGCAAGGACCAGGGCCACACGATGCTGCTCCATTTTCTCTACAACATACGTCACCCTTTCTAGCAAGGTCACATACTCAGCTTCTCGATCATGGGGGTTACTAGCACCACCCGGGCCATCTCTTCTTCACCTTTCATTAGCCATCCAAAAATTAAGACAAGCACAACATTAAAATCCCAAAAAGGTTAGTTGAAGGAAAGGAAGTATCCATTATCTCCATGAAACTTGAACTCAACCTCGGGACCAATTTTTTAAGGGTTCTAGTAAACTTGAACTCACTTTACAAAGCCGGTTTCAAAATTATATTACAAATGCCGGTTTCAAATTTGTGATACAAGGCTGGTTTCAAATCAAGGCCGGTTTCAAAATCAAAGCCGGTTTCAAATCGTGGAACTTAGTTCAAAAATCATATACTTTAAGCCGGTTTGAAATTATAGAACTCATACGTCACTTTACAAAGCTGGTTTCAAAATTATATTACAAATGCCGGTTTCAAATTTGTGATAAAAGGCCGGTTTCAATTCAAGGCTGGTATCAAAATCAAAGAGCAAATGCCGGTTTCAAATTACAATACAACGCCGGTTTTAAAATCGTAGTGCGAATGCCGGTTTCAAAATTATGATACAACGCCGGTTTCAATCATAATACAAGGCCGGTTTTAAAGTTTTAGAGCAAATGCCGGTTTCAAAATTATAAATACAAGGCCGATTTCAAATTAACGTGCAAGGCCGACTTCGATATTTACTTAAGCCGATTTCAATTTATAATATAAGGCCTATTTCAAATTTAGGTAATGCAAGTGTCATACAAGCCGGTCTACTCTTTCCTTTTCTTGTACTCTAGTTTAAACATGAGTTTAGCAGAAGGCAGAAAGCATGTATTTGAACCAGAATATAACTTATCAAACAGTAATTAAAACGGCATGCATTTAACCTAAATGGGAAGGGAAAACTAGCAGTTTTGTGAAAGCTGGAACTTGGAGACGGAAATAGAAGTGCTTGAGCATGAACTTTTAAATCTGGGTACACGAACTTAAAAAGAATGATCGTCCAATACACTTGCAATATTTTGAAATTAAAACAGAGTATTAAATCATGAACTTAAAGACAGGGGGTACGCTTGCAATACTCTTGAAAAACAGAAAGAGTAACGTCCGAAGTACACTTGCCTGACTACCCACTCTGGCTGACTTGAGGATCTCCTTCCTTCTTCGCTCCTTACTGCTTTCACTTGCCCACACTCACACTTGCCTCTTCAACCGAAGCCTAGTATATAAAGAGGAGGGTTTGGTGGAGTATGTTGGGGTCGGTTACCTACTCAGCACTCTCCTTCAGTAATTAGGTGAAAGTAAGTAGGGTAAGTCACCTACTTGGTACTTCTTTTGAGACGGTCAATGGGGTAGTTCACTTACTCTATTTAGTTGGGATCTAGTTGGATTTCAACCGACTAAAGTTGTCTTTAGTTTGTCCTGAATTAGGTAGCCAATTTATTATAGATTTTGCCCAAACAACTTTCCCACTTAAAGCCCCGATCAACCTTCTTAAGGCCGGTCAACATCTTCAAAATCCGGTCAATGCCTTTAGAATCCGGTCAGCTTCTTCAAATTCGGTCAACTTCTTCGAGTCCAGTCAACATAATATCTTTGAAATCCGGTCAACTTTTTTAAGTTCGGTCAACGTCTTCTTAATATTCACTCCAAACCTCTTGCACTTTTATGAAGTGGTCCGGCCTTGAAGTGGCGTAAAGCCACTCCGGCTTCATAAGGCCACTCCGCCCCTTGTGCGAAAACACTTTGGATTGTCAATTGTGATAATCATTCGATTTTACACTTCATTCAATTTCATCCTTATCAAAACACTCCGGTTTTAAGTTGAAATCAAAATGCTCTAGTTTTAAGTAGAATATTAATTATTTCGATTTTAAGCTTTTTGATTTTTGAACCTCACAATTCTCCCCAGCTTAAAGGAATTTCGTCCCTCAAATTAGCAAAGTACCCCAATATTGAGTATTTACTTTGGACATTAACCTCAACCTTATATATGCACAGTTTATCATTCTTCATTGCTCACAAGACCGATAAATCGCTTAGCTTTGATTTGTTTGATTATATCCTACCGTCACTAGTATTTTGATTCTTTTACTTAGCTCAGCTAAAATTCCAATCATGAAATTCAAGGTACGATTAGATTTCATGTCATTTTTCCTTCCAAACATCCAACCCATGAGATAATCTTGATTTAGACCGATTCTAAGATATCCATGCCCTAGAATTATTTCTCACAGGTCCTCAATTCACAACAGAATAAGTTATTCCTAAGTATAACAGTCTCTACAGATTCGGCACAATCTCGTACCATAGCTTAAGATCTCGAGATCCTAAAAGTCAACAGCCTCAAAATCTCCAAATCCATATACCGAGGGAAACAACTGTCACAAACCCTTAACCCGTGGAAAGATCAGAAACTGCAATTTATATAGTTACCACGGGTTCGACGTTGCTTCTGATTTTCTGTTCAATTCGATAGCCCTACACTTAGCAGCTTTATGACCTTATTGGCACCCTAAGGAACCAACTAATTCAAACCCAAACACCGCATTTGGAATCACTGTGGGTGAACGATTACCGATCTCAATCAGTGAAAAAAAAAATAACTCTGATGAGGGATTCCTCTCCTACCTATCTCAAGAGTATCAATCCACAAGCCACACAGAAAGTTCATCTTCATAATTATTAAAATTATTGGATCTGAATTATCTTCCAAGTGATTCTTCGTACTTCTAAATGGAGACTTTTGACTTCACAACTATTGATCTTAGTATTCTCCTCCGTCAAATATATTGAGATCCACCGGTCCTAACCTCTAACTTTTAATTCATAAGACCTTAGATTTCTTTCAAGGAATCATTCGTAAGTCCTCAGAGATTTTATCAATATCCCAATCTTCCTGGGGCCATTAAGCATATCATTTATGCTGCTTGTGGGTGATTGCCTATAATTGACAAGCAATATCCTAATCTTCCTCATAAGCATATCATTCTGCTAGCTTCATCAAGCCCTACTACCGTAAGGTTCTAGTAGACACTCTTTTTAATTCCTCTTTTAATTCCACAATTTCTTAGAGACTAATGCCAAATTGAACTTCCTTTAAATCGCTCATTACAACAGATTAGTCTCAGTTGTACACACGCTCCTAAAAACCTTCATAGCCAGATTCTTGAATGGTCATCTATTGACTTAAGAAGGGCAATCCTATTTCTAATTAGGCTGAACGCCTATTCTTAACTCATTTAACCTTGCCTCTTACTCAGAATTTCATAACCTAATTACAGGATACTGCATCTTTTACCAACGTCCTTGAGTATTCTTTCAACTCCAGAGGTTCGCATTTTCTCAAGAATCAACCCCAAACCATCAGCTCTACTTATTTGCTATGCCGACCAAATGAATCAAGCATTCTTTCTTCCAGTTGTATGCTCATCTATGCTACAGTTCCTAAATCTCACAAAATCCACAAAGCACATATATATCTATACATCAGGAAATAATTCCAAAATTTTTTTTCAGGGCAAATAGGAAACACATAACAAAATCAAAATTCTGTGATTAAGAAAATACCTTCATCCGCCTTTGGGGTGTCTCTGGGCTCGAACTGTTACCGCAATACTCCGACCATACAACCGACTTCTTTCCTTTCGACCATTTGGTAACAGACAGTCTTTTATCAGGTGACCCAACTTTTCACAATTATAGCATGCTCCCATTGCTTTATAACAAGGTTTCCCCATGTGCTTCTTCCTACAATATGCACATGTAGCAGCTGATGTCTGCGAACTAGTCACTGATAAAGCTTCGGGAGTGCTCTTCCCCACATCTACCATTCATACTTTCTTGGATGACTCCAAGCGGACCGAGTTCTACATTTGATCTCCTATCCGGACTTACCCAGCTAGCGGCCCTTTTGCAAGTAATTTTTATGTCTCTAACTCTTTCTTGAGTACTATGGCCCTATCTAGTACCTCAAATATAAGCCCGAAACTCCTAGGTCACTAATTGATTCCTAATCTCATCATTTAACCTTTGCAGGAACTTCTTGGTCATTCTTGATTGATCTTTACCAGTGAAAAGTACATGATGATACAATTCGACGAACCTCGCACCATACTTCGCGATGGTGCGACTTCCTTGCCTAAGTTCCATAAGGACTCTTACCCTCCAATCCTGGAGGTTATCGGGAATATACTCTTCATAAAAAGCCGCCTTAAACATCTCCCAAGAAATTTCCTCATCCAACCATCCCATTGCTCTTTTCTTCCCAGCCCACCAATCATCGACTTCTTTTTCAAATTTATAAGTTGTAAAGTTAATTGTTTCACTATCAAAACATTGGATAACTGTAAGTATTTTCTTCAATCTCCTAATCCAATTTTCTTCCTTTAGCGGATCTGCCTCCCCTAAGAATTCATGCACCTTCTCCGCCTTAAACCTGTCGTACATAGCTGGAATTGGTTGTGGTGCAAGGACCAGGGCCACACGATGCTACTCCATTTTCTCTACAACATGCGTCACCCTTTCTAGCAAGGTCACATACTCAGCTTCTCGATCATAGGGGTACTACCACCACCCTTGCCATCTCTTCTTTCCGTTTCTTTAACCATCCAAAAATCAAGACAGTACATGACATTAAAATCCCAAATAGGTCAGTTGAAGGAAAGGAAGTATCCATTATCTCCATGAAACTTGAACTTAGCCTAGGGACCAATTTTTTAAGTTACCCTGACCTATTCCAACGAAAATTCAGTACAAAGACTCAAACCTATACTTTCACTTTTCGATCGATCAAATCCTAAGGCATCTTATCTCTCCATACCAATTGTGACGGAACGGATTTTTCTTCTTCAATTGATTCTCACTAGTCGGGATTAAATAAACAGCCTATACCGTAACTCGCACATGCACACTACTAATCTAGTTATAACATAACATGCAAACATAGGATCACAGATGCCATCTGGGACCCATCTAAGATATCTACAAAAATATGTAGCAAAAGCCGGCCTAAAAATTTGTCGAAGCATTTATATTCATACCCAAGAACTCATTCATGCTTATATAGGCATAAGGGTCCAATTAGAAATTCGTATATATATTCTATCAAGACTACTTCCTCCGTGATAACTCCAAAAGTGCTTTTAATCTTCAGGAATCCTTTAGATTGAACTCTAATATTTCTTGTAAGGCACAACTTTACAGTGTCCTCTAGAGGGGGGAAAAATAGTAAAACCGTGAGCCGAGGCCCAGCAATGTACATTGAGGCATGCAGAAAAACATGTATGAGACAATGTAACTCAATAAGACACCATACTGAGTTGAACATGAAGATACAAAAGCCACAAGGAAGTGGTTTATAGCGGAATATGATATAGACGTAAAAATAGAAACGATCAAACTTCGAGAATCGAAATCAACGTACTCATGTTTCCCAAAGCGTAAGTCGGTCTTACTTCCATAGTTTACGTAAATCTCATCTTTATTAGTAAAGGACCCTACCAAGAGACCCTACTAGCGGAGGAGGCGAATAATCGAGGATAGATTGTATACATCTCCCACAATCAACGAATAAATAGAAATGATGATCTCACTCACGAGATCCTTCCCCAATCTAAGGGGGCGCCTTCAACAGTAATGTGGCTACCCTCCTATTATAACGCCCGAGGAGGGGCGGACCACATATAACTCCATCGACAGAGTTATCCTCGATTGCCACCATAATGTTCTAAGGCATGTCGAAGAACCTAACTCCGACTTCATATCATCCGGGTCAATAATAACACCGATGAAATATTTTCTTCTTATCGATTACTGAAAGCCATTTTTAGTATTAGTCGGAAACATCACTATTAATCCTTCGGAGATTGTGTACAGATATCTTAAGGCCAGATCAAAAATCATATACTTTAAGCCGGTTTAAAATCATAGAACTCATACGTCACTTTACAAAGCCGGTTTCAAAATTATATTACAAATGCCGGTTTCAAATTTGTGATATAAGGCCGGTTTCAAATTAAGGCCGGTTTCAAAATCAAAGCCGGTTTCAAATCATGGAACTTAGTTCAAAAATCGTATACTTTAAGCCGGTTTCAAATCATAGAACTCATACGTCACTTTACAAAGCCGGTTTCAAAATTATATTACAAATGCCGGTTTTAAATTTATGATACAAGGACGGTTTCAAATCAAGGCTGGTTTCAAAATCAAAGAGCAAATGCCGGTTTCAAATTACAATACAACGCCGGTTTTAAAATCGTAGTGCGAATGCCGGTTTCAAAATTACGATACAACGCCGGTTTCAATCATAATACAAGGCCGGTTTTAAAGTTTTAGAGCAAATGCCGGTTTCAAAATTATAAATACAAGGCCGATTTCAAATTAACGTGCAAGGCCGACTTCGATATTTACTTAAGCCGATTTCAATTTATAATATAAGGCCTGTTTCAAATTTAGATAATGCAAGTGTCATACAAGCTGGTCTACTCTTTCCTTTTCTTGTACTCTAGTTTAAACATGAGTTTAGCAGAAGGCAGAAAGCATGCATTCGAACCAGAATATAACTTATCAAACAAGTAATTAAAACGGCATGCATTTAACCTAAATGGGAAGGGAAAACTGCGGTTTGTGAAAGCTGGAACTTGGAGACGGAAATAGAAGTGCTTGAGCATGAACTTTTAAATCAGGTACACGAACTTAAAAAGAATGATCATCCAATACACTTGCAATATTTTGAAATTAAAACAGTATTAAATCGTGAACTTAAAGACAGGGGGTACGCTTGCAATACTCTTAAAAAGAAAAGAGTAACGTCCAAGTACACTTGCCCGATCGCCCACTGGGCCGACTTGAGGATCTCCTTCCTTCTTCGCTCCTTACTGCTTTCACTTGCCCGCACTCACACTCGCCTCTTCAACCGAAGCCTAGTATATAAAGAGGAGGGTTTGGTGGAGTATGTGGGGGTCGGTTACCTACTCAGCACTCCCCTTCAGTAATTAGGTGAAAGTAAGTAGGGTAAGTCACCTACTTGGTACTTCTTTTGAGACGGTCAATGGGGTAGTTCACTTACTCTATTTAGTTGGGATCTAGTTGGATTTTAACCGACTAAAGTTGTCTTTAGTTTGTCCTGAATTAGGTAGCCAATTTATTATAGATTTTGCCCGGTCAACTTTCCCACTTAAAGCCAGTCAACCTTCTTAAGGCCGGTCAACATCTTCAAAATCCGGTCAATGCCTTCAGAATCCGGTCAGCTTCTTCAAATTCGGTCAACTTCTTCGAGTCCAGTCAACATAATATCTTTGAAATCCGGTCAACTTTTTTAAGTTCGGTCAACGTCTTCTTAATATTCACTCCAGCCTCTTGCACTTTTATGAAGTGGTCCGGCCTTGAAGTGGCGTAAAGCCACTCCGGCTTCATAAGGCCACTCCGGCCCTTGTGCGAAAACACTTTGGTTGTCAATTGTGATAATCATTCTGGATTTTACACTTCATTCCGAATTTCATCCTTATCAAAACACTCCGGTTTTAAGTTGAAATCAAAATGCTCTAGTTTTAAGTAGAATATTTTATTTCGATTTTAAGCTTTTTGATTTTTGAACCTCACAATTCTCCCCCAGTTAAAGGAATTTCGTCCTTGAAATTAGCAAAGTACCCCAATATTGAGTATTTACTTTGGACATTAACCTCAACCTTATATATGCACAGGTTTATCATTCTTCCGCTGCGCGCACTGATAAATCAGTTACCTTTGATTTGTTTGATTATATCCTACCGTCACTAGTATTTTGATTTTTTTACTTAGCTCAGCTAAAATCCCAATCATGAAATTCAAGGTACGATTAGATTTCATGTCATTTTTCCTTCCAAACATCCAACCCATGAGATAATCTTGATTTAGACCGATTCTAAGATATCCATGCCCTAGAATTATTTCTCACAGGTCCTCAATTCACAACAGAATAAGTTATTCCTAAGTATAATAGTCTCTACAGATTCGGCACAATCTCGTACCATAGCTTAAGATCTCGAGATCCTAAAAGTCAACAGCCTCAAAATCTCAAAATCCATATACCGAGGGAAACAATCTGTCACAAACCCTTAACCCGTGGCAAAGATCGAATCGCAATTTATATAGTTACCATGGGTTCGACGCGTTGCTTCCGATTTTCTTTCAATTCGATAGCCCTACACTTAGCAGCTTTATGACCTTATTGGCACCCTAAGGAACCAACTAATTCAAACCCAAACACCGCATTTGGAATCACTGTGGGTGAACGATTACCGATCTCAATCAGTGAAAAAAAAATAACTCTGATGAGGGATTCCTCTCCTACCTATCTCAAGAGTATCAATCCACAAGCCACACTGGAAAGTTCATCTTCATAATTCTTAAAATTATTGGATCAGAATTATCTTCCAAGTGATTCTTCGTACTTCTAAATGGAGACTTTTGACTTCACAACTATTGATCTTAGTATTCTCCTAAGTCAAATATATTGAGATCCACCGGTCCTAACCTCTAACTTTTAATTTCATAAGACCTTAGATTTCTTTCAAGGAATCATTCGTAAGTCCTCAGAGATTTTATCTTAAAATTTTAACTATTGGTGGGGCCATTCCGCCCTACGGATGACTCTCCCACTTTGCTTGTGGGTGATTGCCTATTAGTATGGACTAACAATATCCCAATCTTCCTCATAAGCATATCATTTATGCTAGCGTACCAGATAATTGACAAGCCCTACTACCAGAAGGTTCTATGGCTTCATCAACAGTGTCTAGTAGACACTCTTTTTAATTCCACACAATTTCTTAGAGACTAATGCCAAATTGAACTTCCTTTAAACTGCTCATTACAACAGATTAGTCTGGTTGTACACACGCTCCTAAAAACCTTCATAGCCAGATTCTTGAATGGTCATCTATTGACTTAAGAAGGGCAATCCTATTTCTAATTAGGCTGAACGCCTATTCTTAACTCATTTATCCTCGCTCCTTACTCAGAATTTCATAACCTAATTACAGGATACTGCATCTTTTACCAACGTCCTTGAGTATTCTTTCAACTCCAGAGGTTCGCATTTTCTCAAGAATCAACCCCAAACCATCAGCTCTACTTATTTGCTATGCCGACCAAATGAATCAAGCATTCTTTCTTCCAGTTGTATGCTCATCTATGCTACAGTTCCTAAATCTCACAAAATCCACAAAGCACATATATATCTATACATCAGGAAATAATTCCAAAATTTTTTTACAGGGCAAATAGGAAACACATAACAAAATCAAAATTCCGTGATTAAGAAAATACCTTCATCCGCCTTTGGGGTGTCTCTGGGCTCGAATTACCGCAATACTCCGACCATACAACCGACTTCTTTCCTTTCGACCATTTGGTAACAGACAGTCTTTTATCAGGTGACCCAACTTTTTACAATTATAGCATGCTCCCATTGCTTTATAACAAGGTTTCCCCATGTGCTTCTTCCTACAATATGCACATGTAGCAGCTGATGTCTGCGAACTAGTCACTGATAATGCTTCGGGAGTGCTCTTCCCCACATCTACCATTCATACTTTCTTGGATGACTCCGGCGGTTCTACATTTGATCTCCTATCAGGACTTACCCAGCTAGCGGCCCTTTTTGCAAGTAATTTTTATGTCTCTAACTCTTTCTTGAGTACTATGGCCCTATCTAGTACCTCAGTATAAGCCTGAAACTCCTAGGTCACTAATTGATTCCTAATCTCATCATTTAACCTTTGCAGGAACTTCTTGGTCATTCTTGATTGATCTTTACCAGTGAAAAGTACATGATGATACAATTCGACGAACCTCGCACCATACTTCGCGATGGTGCGACTTCCTTGCCTAAGTTCCATAAGGACTCTTACCCTCCAATCCTGGAGGTTATCGGGAATATACTCTTCATAAAAAGCCGCCTTAAACATCTCCCAAGAAATTTCCTCATCCAACCATCCCATTGCTCTTTTCTTCCCATCCCACCAATCATCGACTTCTTTTTCAAATTTATAAGTTGTAAAGTTAATTGTTTCACTATCGTAATATTGGATAACCTCAAAGTATTTTCTTCAATCTCCTAATCCAATTTTCTTCCTTTAGCGGATCTGCCTCCCCTAAGAATTCATGCACCTTCTCCGCCTTAAACCTGTCGTACATAGCTGGAATTGGTTGTGGTGCAAGGACCAGGGCCACACGATGCTACTCCATTTTCTCTACAACATGCGTCACCCTTTCTAGCAAGGTCACATACTCAGCTTCTCGATCATAGGGGTACTACCACCACCCTTGCCATCTCTTCTTTCCGTTTCTTTAACCATCCAAAAATCAAGACAGGCACAGCATTAAAATCCCAAATAGGTCAGTTGAAGGAAAGGAAGTATCCATTATCTCCATGAAACTTGAACTTAGCCTAGGGACCAATTTTTTAAGTTACCCTGACCTATTCCAACGAAAATTCAGTACAAAGACTCAAACCTATACTTCCACTTTTCGATCGATCAAATCCTAAGGCATCTTATCTCTCTGATACCAATTGTGACGGAACGGATTTTTTCTTCTTCAATTGATTCTGTTAGTCAGGACAGAAATAAACAGCCTATACCGTAACTCAGTACATGCACACTACTAATCTAGTTATAACATAACATGCAAACATAGGATCACAGATGCCATCTGGGACCCATCTAAGATATCTACAAAAATATGTAGCAAAAGCCGGCCTAAAAATTTGTCGAAGCATTTATATTCATACCCAAGAACTCATTCATGCATATATAGGCATAAGGGTCCAATTACAAATTCGTATATATATTCTATCAAGATTACTTCCTCCGTGATAACTCCAAAAGTGCTTTTAATCTTCAGGAATCCTTTAGATTGAACTCTAATCTTTCTTGTAAGGCACAACTTTATAGTGTCCTCTAGAGGGGGGAAAAATAGTAAAACCGTGAGCCGAGGCCCAGCAATGTACATTGAGGCATGCAGAAAAACATGTATGCAGAACAGAACTCAATAAGACAGATACAGTTGAACATGAAGATACAAAAGCCACAAGGAAGTGGTTTATAGCAGAATTATGATATAGACGTAAAAATAGAAACGATCAAGTTTCGAAAATCAGAAATCAACGTACTCATGTTTCAGAAAGCAGAAGTCGGTCTTACTTCCATAGTTTACAGAAATCTCATCTTTATTAGTAAAGGACCCTACCAGTAGACCCTACTAGCGGAGGAGGCGAATAATCGAGGATAGATTATATACATCTCCCCACAATCAACGGCAATAAATAGAACAGATAATCTCAGCTCACGAGATCCTTCCCCAATCTAAGGGGGCGCCGGCTAGAACAGAACAGAAGCTACCCTCCTATTATAACGTCCTGAGGAGGGGCGGACCACATATAACTCCATGGACAGAGTTATCCTCGATTGCCACCATAATGTTCTAAGGCATGTCGAAGAACCTAACCTGACTGCATATCAGTCCTGGGTCAATAATAACAGTAACAGAAATATTTTCTTCTTATCGATTACTGAAAGCCATTTTTAGTATTAGTCGGAAACATCACTATTAATCCTTCGGAGATTGTGTACAGATATCTTAAGGCCAGATCAAAAATCATATACTTTAAGCCGGTTTCAAATCATAGAACTCATACGTCACTTTACAAAGCCGGTTTTAAAATTATATTACAAATGCCGGTTTTAAATTTGTGATATAAGGCCGGTTTCAAATTAAGGCCGGTTTCAAAATCAAAGCCGGTTTCAAATCATGGAACTTTGTTCAAAAATCGTATACTTTAAGCCGGTTTCAAATCATAGAACTCATATGTCACTTTACAAAGCCGGTTTCAAAATTATATTACAAATGCCGGTTTCAAATTTATGATTGTTTCAAATCAAGGCTGGTTTCAAAATCAAAGAACAAATGCCGGTTTCAAATTACAATACAACGCCGGTTTTAAAATCGTAGTGGGAATGCCGGTTTCAAAATTACGATACAACGCCGGTTTCAATCATAATACAAGGCCGGTTTTAAAGTTTTAGAGCAAATGCTGGTTTCAAAATTATAAATACAAGGCAAATTTCAAATTGACGTGCAAGGCCGACTTTGATATTTACTTAAGCCGATTTCAATTTATAATATAAGGCCTGTTTCAAATTTAGGTAATGCAAGTGTCATACAAGCTGGTCTACTCTTTCCTTTTCTTGTACTCTAGTTTAAACATGAGTTTAGCAGAAGGCAGAAAGCATGCATTCGAACCAGAATATAACTTATCAAACAGTAATTAAAACGGCATGCATTTAACCTAAATGGGAAGGGAAAACTGGCAGTTTCGTGAAAGCTGGAACTTGGAGACGGAAATAGAAGTGCTTGAGCATGAACTTTTAAATCTGGGTACACGAACTTAAAAAGAATGATCATCCAATACACTTGCAATATTTTGAAATTAAAACAGAGTATTAAATTATGAACTTAAAGACTGGGGGTACGCTTGCAATACTCTTAAAAATAGAAAGAGTAACGTCCGAAGTACACTTGCCTGACTGCCCACTCTAGCTGACTTGAGGATCTCCTTCCTTCTTCGCTCCTTACTGCTTTCACTTGCCCGCACTCACACTCGCCTCTTCAACCGAAGCCAAGTATATAAAGAGGAGGGTTTGGTGGAGTATGTGGGGGTCGGTTACCTACTCGGCACTCCCCTTCAGTAATTAGGTGAAAGTAAGTAGGGTAAGTCACGTACTTGGTACTTCTTTTGAGACGGTCAATGGGGTAGTTCACTTACTCTATTTAGTTGGGATCTAGTTGGATTTTAACCGACTAAAGTTGTCTTTAGTTTGTCTTGAATTAGGTAGCCAATTTATTATAGATTTTGTCCGGTCAACTTTCCCACTTAAAGCCAGTCAACTTTCTTAAGGCCGGTCAACATCTTCAAAATCCGGTCAATGCCTTCAGGATCCGGTCAGCTTCTTCAAATTCGGTCAACTTCTTTGAGTTCAGTCAATATAATATCTTTGAAATCCGGTCAACTTTTTTAAGTTCGGTCAATGTCTTCTTAATATTCAGTCCAGCCTATTGCACTTTTATGATGTGGTCCGGCCTTCAAGTCGCGTAAAGCCACTCCGGCTTCATAAGGCCACTCCGGCCCTTGTGCGAAAACACTTTGGAATGTCAATTGTGAGAATCATTCTGGATTTTACACTTCATTCCGGATTTCATCCTTATCAAAATACTCCGGTTTTAAGTTGAAATCAAAATGCTCTAGTTTTAAGTGGAATATTTTATTTCGATTTTAAGCTTTTTGATTTTGTAACCTCACAATTCTCCCCCAGTTAAAGGAATTTCATCCTCGAAATTAGCAAAGTACCCCAATATTGAGTATTTACTTTGGACATTAACCTCAACCTTATATATGCACAGGTTTATCATTCTTCCGCTGCGCGCACTGATAAATCAGTTAGCTTTGATTTGTTTGATTATATCCTACCGTCACTAGTATTTTGATTCTTTTACTTAGCTCAGCTAAAATCTCAATCATGAAATTCAAGATACGATTAGATTTCATGTCATTTTTCCTTCCAAACATCCAACCCATGAGATAATCTTGATTTAGACCGATTCTAAGATATCCATGCCCTAGAATTATTTCTCATAGGTCCTCAATTCACAACAGAATAAGTTATTCCTAAGTATAACAGTCTCTGATTATTTGCCACAATCTCATACCATAGCTTAAGATCTCGAGATCCTAAAAGTCAACACCTCAAAATCTCCAAATCCATATACCGAGGGAAACAACTGTCACAAACCCTTAACCCGTGGAAAGATCAGAAACTACAATTTATATAGTTACCATGGGTTCGACGTGGCTTCTGATTTACTGTTCAATTCGATAGCCCTACACTTAACAGTTTTAAGACCTTGTCGGCACACTAATGAACCAACTAATTCAAACCCAAACACCGCATTTGGAATCACTATGGGTGAACGATTACCGATCTCAATCAATGAAAAAAAAATAACTCTGATGAGGGATTCCTCTCCTACCTATCTCAAGAGTATCAATCCACAAGCAACACTGGAAAGTTCATCTTCATAATTCTTAAAATTATTGGATCAGAATTATCTTCCAAGTGATTCTTCGTACTTCTAAATGGAGACTTTTGACTTCACAACTATTGATCTTAGTATTCTCCTCCGTCAAATATATTGAGATCCACCGGTCCTAACCTCTAACTTTTAATTTCATAAGACCTTAGATTTCTTTCAAGGAATCATTCCTAAGTCCTCAGAGATCTTATCTCAAAATTTTAACTATTGGTGGGGCCATTCCACCCTATGGATGACTCTCCCACTTTGCTTGTGGGTGATTGCCTATTAGTCTGGACTAACAATATCCCAATCTTCCTCATAAGCATATCATTTATGCTAGCGTACCAAATAATTGACAAGCCCTACTACCAGAAGGTTCTATGGCTTCATCAACAGTGTCTAGTAGACACTCTTTTTAATTCCACACAATTTCTTAGAGACTAATGCCAAATTGAACTTCCTTTAAACTGCTCATTACAACAAATTAGTCTGGTTGTACACACGCTCCTAAAAACCTTCATAGCCAGGTTCTTGAATGGTCATCTATTGACTTAAGAAGGGCAATCCTATTTCTAATTAGGCTGAACACCTATTCTTAACTCATTTATCCTCGCTCCTTACTCAGAATTTCATAACCTAATTACAGGATACTGCATCTTTTACCAACGTCCTTGAGTATTCTTTCAACTCCAGAGGTTCGCATTTTCTCAAGAATCAACCCCAAACCATCAGCTCTACTTATTTGCTATGCCGACCAAATGAATCAAGCATTCTTTCTTCCGGTTGTATACTTATCTATGCTACAGTTCCTGTATCTCACAAAATCCACAAAGCATACATATATCTATACCATCAGGAAATAATTCTAAATTTTTTTTAGGGCGAATAGGAAACACATAACAAAATCAAAATTCCATGATTAAGAAAATTCCTTCATCCGCCTTCGGGGTGTCTCTGGCCTTGCACTGTTATCGCAATACCCTAACCATACAACCGACTTCTTTCCTTTCAACCATTTGGTAACAGACAGTCTTTTATCAGGTAACCCAACTTTTTACAATTATAGCATGCTCCCATTGCTTTACAACAAGGTTTTCCCATGTGCTTCTTCCTTCAATATGCGCATGTAGCAGTTGATGTCTGCGAACTAGTCACTGATAAAGCTTTGGTAGTGCTCTTCCCCACTTCTACCATTCTTACTTTCTTGGATGACTCCGGCGGTTCTACATTTGATCTCCTATCAGGACTTTCCCAGCTAGCAGCCCTTTTGCAAGTAATTTTTGTGTCTCTAACTCCTTCTTGAGTACCAAGGCCCTATCTAGTTCCTCGGTATAAGTCTGAAACTCCTGGGTCACTAATCGATTCCTAATCTCATCATTTAACTTTTGCAGGAACTTTTTGGTCATCCTCGGTTGATCTTTACCAATGAAAGGTACATGATAAGACAATTTGATGAACCTCGCACCATATTTCGCTATGGTGTGACTCCCTTGCCTAAGTTCCATAAGGGCTCTTCCCCTCCAATCCTGAAGGTCATCGGGAATATACTCTTCCCAAAAAGCCTCCTCAAATGTCTCCCAAGAAATTTCCTCATCTAACCATCCTATTGCTCTTTTCTTCCCATCCCACCAATCATCTGCCTCTTTTTCCAATTTATCAGTTGTAAAGGAAACTTTTTCACTATCAGAATATTAGATAACTGTAAATATTTTCTTCAATCTCCTAATCCAATGTTTTGCGTTCAGTGGATCTGCTTCCCCTAAGAACTCACTCACCTTCTCTACCATAAACCTCTCGTACATAGCTGGAATTGGTTGTGGTGCAAGGACCAGGGCCACACGATACTGCTCTATTTTCTCTACAACATGCGTCACCCTTTCTAGCAAGGTCACATACTCAGCTTCTCGATCATAGGGGGTACAAGCACCACCCCGGCCATCTCTTCTTCCCATTTCATTAGCCATCCAAAAATCAAGACAGGCACAACATTAAAATCCCAAATAGGTCAGTTGAAGGAAAGGAAGTATCCATTATTTTCATGAAACTTGAACTTAGCCTAGGGACCAATTTCTTAAAGGTTCTAGTCACCTTAGTTACCCTGACCTATTCCAATGGAAATTCAGTACAAAGACTCAAACCTATACTTCCACTTTTCGATCGATCAAACCCTAAGGCATCTTATCTCTCTGATACCAATTGTGATGGAACGGATTTTTTTTTCTTCAATTGATTTCATCAGTCAGGATAGAAATAAACAGCCTATACCGTAACTCAGTACTTGCACGCAACTAATCTAGTTATAATATAATGTGCAAACACAGGATCATAGATGCCATCTAGGACCCATATAAGATATCTACAAAATATGTAGCGGAAGCCAACCTAAAAATTTGTTGAAACATTTATATTCATACCCAAGATCTCATTCATGCACACATAGGCATAAGGGTCCAATTACAAATTCGTATATATATTCTATCAAGACTGCTTCCTTTGTGATAACTCCAAAAGTGTTTTTAAATCTTCAGGAATCCTTAAGATTGAACTCTAGTCTTTCTCGTCAGGTACAACTCTACAGTCTCCTCTAGAGGGGGAAAAAAAAGTAAAATCGTGAGCCGAGGCCCAGCAAGGTACATGCAGGTATGCAGTAAAACATGTATACATAACAGAATTCAATAAGACAGATACAATTGAACATGAAGATACAAATGCCACAAGGAAGTGGTTTATAGCAGAATTACGATATAAACGTAAAAATAGAAATGATCTAGCTTCAGGAATCAGAAACGAACGTACTCATGTTTCAGAAAGTAGAAGTCGATCATGCTTCCATTGTTTATAGAAATCTCATATTTATCATTAAAGGTCCCTACTAGTAGACCCTACTAGCGGAGGGGGTGAATAATCAAGGATAGATTATGTACATCTCCCCACAATCAACGGCAATAAACGAACAGGATAATCACACATCACGAGATCCTTCCCCAATCCAAGGGGGCGCTGGCCAGAATAGAACAGAAGCTACCCTTCTATTATAACGCCCTGAGGAGGGGCGGACCCATATAACTCCATGGATAGAGTTATCCTCGACTACCACCATAACGTTATAAGGCATGTCGGAGAACCTAACCTGACTGCAACCAGTCCTAGGTCCATAATAATAGAAACAGAAATATTTTCTTCTTATCGTTTACTAAAAGCCATTTTTAGTATCATTCGGAAACATCACTATTAATCCTTTGGAGATTGTATATAGATATCTTAAGGCCAGATCAAAAATCATAAACTTTAAGCCAGTTTCAAATTATAGAACTCATACGTCACTTTACAAAGTCGGTTCAAAATTATATTACAAATGCCGGTTTCAAATTTGTGATACAAGGCCGGTTTCAAATCAAGGCCGGTTTCAAAATCAAAGCCGGTTTCAAATCGTGGAACTTAGTTCAAAATTCATATACTTTAAGCCGGTTTCAAATCATAGAACTCATACGTCACTTTACAAAGCCGGTTTTAAAATTATATTACAATTACCGGTTTTGAATTGTTGATACAAGGCCGGTTTCAAAATCAAAGAACAAATGCCGATTTCAAATTACAATACATGGCCGATTTTAAAATCGCAGTGCGAATTTCGGTTTCAAAATTACGATACAAGGCTGGTTTCATCCATAATATAAGGCCGGTTTCAAAATTTCAGAGCAAATACCATTTCAAAATTATAAATACAAGGCCGATTTCAAATTAATGTGCATGGCCGGCTTTGATATTTACTTAAGCCGGTTTCAATTTATAATATAAGGCCGGTTTCAAATTTCGTAATGCAAGTGTCATACAAGCCGGTCTACTCTTTCCTTTTCATGCACTCTAGTTTAAACATGAGTTTAGTAGAAGGCAGAAAGCATGCATTCGAACCAGAATATAACTTATCTAACAGTAATTAAAACGTCATGCATTTAACCTAAATGGGAAGGGAAAACTGGCAATTTCGTGAAAGCTGGAACTTGGAGATGGAAATATAAGTGCTTGAACATGAACTTTAAAATCTGGGTACACGAACTTAAAAAGAATGATCGTCCAATACACTTGTAATATTCTGAAATTAAAATAGTGTATTAACTCATGAACTTAAAGACAGGGGGGGTACACTTGCAATACTCTTAAAAAGCGAAAGAGTAACGTTTGAAGTACACTTGCCTGATTGCCCACTCTGGCTAACTTGAGGATCTCATTCTTTCTTCGCTCCTTACTGCTTTCACTTGCCCGCACTCGCACTTGCCTCTTCAACCGAAGCCTAGTATATAAAGAGGAGGGGTTTGGTGGAGTAGGTGGGGGTAAGTTACCTACTCGGTACTCCTCTTTAGTGATTAGGTGAAAGTAAGTAGGTAAGTCACCTACTTGGTACTTTTTTTGAGACGGTCAATGGGGTAGTTCACTTACTCTATTTAGTTGGGATCTAGTTGGATTTTAACCAACTAAAGTTGTCTTTAGTTTGTCCTGAATTCAGTAGCCAATTTATTATAGATTTTGTCCGGTCAACTTTCCCACTTAAAGCCAGTCAACCTTCTTAGGGCCGGTCAACATCTTCAAAATCCGGTCAATGCCTTCAGAATCCGGTCAGCTTCTTCAAATTCGGTCAACTTCTTCGAGTTCGGTCAACATAATATCCTTAAATCCGGTCAACTTCTTTAAGTTCGGTCAATGTCTTCTGAATATTCACTCCAGCCTCTTGTACTTCTATGAAGTGGTTCGACCTTCAAGTGGCATAAAGCCACTCCGGCTTCATATGGCCACTCCGGCCCTTGTGCAAAAACACTTTGGATTGTCAATTGTGACAATCACTCTGGATTTCACACTTCATTCCGGATTTCATCCTTATCAAAACACTCCGGTTTTAAGTTGAAATCAAAATACTCGAGTTTTAAGTGGAATATTTTATTTCAATTTTAAGCTTTTTGATCTCTGAACCTCACAATTCGCCCCCACTTAAAGGAATTTCGTCCTCAAAATTAGCGAAATATCCCAATATTGAGTATTTACATTGGACATTAACCTCAACCTTATATATGCACAGGTTTATCACTCTTCCGCTATGCACTCTGATAAATCAGTTAGCTTTGATTTGTTTGATTATATCTTACCGTCACTAGTATTTTGGTTCTTTTATCTAGCTCAGCTAAAATCCCAATCATAAAATTCATGGTACGATTAGATTTCATCTCATTTTTCCTTCCGAACATCCAACCCATGAGATAATCTTGATTTAGACCGATTCTAAGATATCCATGTCCTAGAATTATTTCTCACAGGTCCTCAATTCACAATAGAATAAGAAGTCCAAACTATAACAGTCTCTCTGGATTTGCCACAATCTCATACCATAGCCTAAGACCTCGAAATCCTAACATTAACAACCTCAAAATCTCCAAATCCATATGCTTTGGGAAACAACTTTCACAAACCCTCAACCCGTAGCAAGATCAGAAACTGTAATTTATATAGTTACCACGAGTTCGATGTGGCTTCTGATTTATTGTTCAATTCGATAGCCCTACACTTAACAGCTTTAAGACCTCATTGGCACACTAATGAACCAACTAATTCAACCCAAACACCTCATTTGGAATCACTATGGGTGAACGATTACTGATTTCAAACAATGAAAAAAAAATAACTCTGATGAGGGATTCCTCTCTTACCTATCTCAAGAGCATCAATCCACAAGCGACACAGGAAAGTTCATCTTCAGAATTCTTAAAATTATTAGATCATAATTATCTTCCAAGTGATTCTTCGTACTTCTAAATGGAGACTTTTGACTTCACAACTATTGATCTTAGTATTCTCCTCTGTCGAATATATTGAGATCCACCGCTCCCAACCTCTAACTTTTAATTTCATAAGACCTTAGATTTCTTGTAAGGAATCATTCCTAAGTCCTCAGAGATCTTATCACAAAATTTTAACTATTGGTGGAGCCATTCCACCCTACAGATGTCTCTCCCACTTTGCTTGTGGGTGTTTGCCTATTAGTATGGACTAACAATATCCCAATCTTCCTCATAAGCATATCATTTATTCTAGCGTACCTGATCATTGACAAGCCCTACTACCAGAAGGTTCTATGGTTTCATCAACAGTATGTAGTCGACACACTTTTTAATTCCACACAATTTCTTAGAGACTAATGCAAAATTCAACTTCCTCTAAACTGCTCAATACAACAGATTAGTTTGGTCACATATGCGCTCCTAAAAACCGTCATAGCCAGATTCGTGAATGGTTAACTATTGACTTAAGAAGGGCAATCCTATTTCTAATTAGGCTGAATGCCTATTCTTAAATCATTTAACCTTGTCTCTTACTCAGAATTTCATAACCTAATTACAGAGTACTGTAACTTCTACCAATGTACTTGAGTATTATTTCTACTCCAGAGGTTCGCATTTTCTCAAGAATCAACCCCAAACCATCAGCTCTACTTATTTGCTATGCCGACCAAATGAATCAAGCATTCTTTCTTCCAGTTGTATACTCATCTATGCTACAGTTCCTAAATCTCACAAAATCCACAAAGCACATATATATCTATACCATTAGAAATAATTCCAAAACTTTTTTTAGGCCGAATAGGAAACACATAACAAAATCAAAATTCCGTGATTAAGAAAATTCCTTCATCTGCCTTCGGGGTGTCTCTGGGCTTGCACTGTTACCGCAATACTCTAACCATACAACCGACTTCTTTCCTTTCAACCATTTGGTAACAGACAGTCTTTTATCAGGTGACTCAACTTTTCACAATTATAGTATGCTCCCATTGCTTTATAATAAGGTTTCCCCATTTGCTTCTTCCTACAATATGCGCATGTAGCAGTTGATGTCTGTGAATTAGACACTGATAAAGTTTCGGTAGTGCTCTTCCCTACATCTACCATTCTTACTTTCTTGGATGACTCCGGCGGTTCTACATTTGATCTCCTATCAGGACTTGCCCAGCTAGCGGCCCTTTTTGCAAGTAATTTTTGTGTCTCTAACTCCTTCTTGAGTACCAAGGCCCTATCTAGTACCTCAATATAAGCCTGAAACTCCTGGGTCACTATTTAATTCCTAATCTCATCATTTAACCCTTGTAGGAACTTCTTGGTCATCATCGATTGATCTTTACCAGTGAAAGGTACATGATGAGACAATTTGATGAACCTCGCACCATACTTCGCTATGGTGCGACTCCCTTGCCTAAGTTCCATAAGGGCTCTTTCCCTCCCATCCTGAAGGTTATGGGGAATGTACTCTTCCTAAAAAGCCTTCTCAAATGTCTCCCACTAAATTTCCTCATCCATCTATCCCATTGCTCTTTTCTTCCCAGCCAACCAATCAACGGCCTCTTTTTCCAATTTATAAGTTGTAAAGGTAACTCTTTCACAATCAGAATATTGGATAACTGTAAGTATTTTCTTCAATCTCCTAATCTAATTTTCTGCCTTCAGGGGATCTGCTTCCCCAAAGAATTTAGGCACCTTCTCTGCCTTAAACCTGTCGTACATAGCTGGAATTGATTGTGGTGCAAGGACCAGGGCCACACGATGCTGCTCCATTTTCTCTACAACATACGTCACCCTTTCTAGCAAGGTCACATACTCAGCTTCTTGATCATGGGGGTTACTAGCACCACCCGGGCCATCTCTTCTTTCCCTTTCATTAGCCATCCAAAAATCAAGACAAGCACAACATTAAAATCCCAAAAAGGTTAGTTGAAGGAAAGGAAGTATCCATTATCTCCATGAAACTTGAACTCACCCTCGTGACCAATTTCTTAAGGGTTCTAGTAAACTTGAACTCACTTTACAAAGCCGGTTTCAAAATTATATTACAAATGCCGGTTTCAAATTTGTGATACAAGGCTGGTTTCAAATCAAGGCCGGTTTCAAAATCAAAGCCGGTTTCAAATCGTGGAACTTAGTTCAAAAATCATATACTTTAAGCCGGTTTGAAATTATAGAACTTATACGTCACTTTACAAAGCCGGTTTCAAAATTATATTACAAATGCCGGTTTCAAATTTGTGATAAAAGGCCGGTTTCAAATCAAGGCTGGTTTCAAAATCAAAGAGCAAATGCCGGTTTCAAATTACAATACAACGCCGGTTTTAAAATCGTAGTGCGAATGCCGGTTTCAAAATTATGATACAACGCCGGTTTCAATCATAATACAAGGCCGGTTGTGCGAAAACACTTTGGATTGTCGATTGTGATAATCACTCTAGATTTCACACTTCATTTTAGATTTCATCCTGATCAAAATACTCCGGTTTTAAGTTGAAATCAAAATACTCTAGTTTTAAGTTGAATATTTTATTTCGATTTTAAGCTTTTTGATTTCTGAACCTCACAATTCTCTCCCACTTAAAGGAATTTCGTCCTCGAAATTAGCAAAATACCCCAATATTGATTATTTACTTTGGACATTAACCTCATCCATATGTATGCAAAAGCTTATCACTCTTCCGCTACGCGCTCGGATAAATCAGTTAGCTTTGATTTGTTTGATTATATCTTACCGTCACTAGGATTTTGGTTCTTTTACCTAGCTTAGCTAAAATCCCAATCATGAAATTCAAGGTACGATTAGATTTCATGTCATTTTTCCTTCCGAACATCCAACCCATGAGATAATCTTGATTTAGACCGATTCTATAATATCCATGCCCTAGAATTATTTCTAACAGGTCCGCAATTCACAACAAAATGAGAAGTCCTAACTATAACAGTGTCTATGGATTCGGCACAATCTCATACCATAGCTTAAGACCTCAAGATCCTAACACTTAACAGCCTCAAAATCTCCAAATCCATATACCGAGGGAAACAACTTTCACAAACCCTCAACCCATAGCAAGATCAGAAATTGCAATTTATATAGTTACCACGGGTTCGATGTGGCTTCTGATTTATTGTTCAATTTGATAGCCCTACACTTAACAGCTTTAAGACCTTGTTGGAACACTAATGAACCAACTAATTCAACCCAAACACCTCATTTGGAATCACTATGCGTGAACGGTTACCGTTTTCAATCAATGAAAAAAAATAACTCTGATAAGGGATTCCTCTCCTACCTATCTTAAGAGTATCAATCCACAAGTGACACAGGAAAGTTTATCTTCATAATTCTTAAAATTATTAGATCAGAATTATCTTCCAAGTGATTCTTCGTATGTCTAAATGGAGACTTTTGACTTCACAACTATTGATCTTAGTATTCTCCTCCGTCGAATATATTGAGATCCACCAGTCCCAACCTCTAACTTTTAATTTCATAAGACCTTAGATTTCTTTCGAGGAATCATTCCTAAGTCCTCAGAGTTCTTATCACAAAATTTTAACTATTGGTAGAGCCATTCCGCCCTACCGACGTCTCTCCCACATTGCTTGTGGGTGATTAACTATTAGTATGGACTAACAATATCCCAATCTTCATCATAGGCATATCATTTATGCTAGCGTACCTGATCATTGACAAGCCCTACTACCAGAAGGTTCTATGGCTTCATCAATAGTGCCTAGTCGACACTCTTTTTAATTCCACACAATTTCTTAGAGACTAATGTCAAATTCAACTTCCTTTATACCGCTCATTACAACAGATTAGTTTGGTCATGCACATGCTCCTAAAAACCTTCATAGCCAGATTCTTGAATGGTCATCTATTGACTTAAGAAGGGCAATCCTATTTCTAATTAGGCTTAACGCCTATTCTTAACTCATTTAACCTTGCCACTTACTCAGAATTTCATAACCTAATTACAGGATACTGCATCTTTTACCAACGTCCTTGAGTATTATTTTAACTCCAGAGGTTCGCATTTTCTCAAAAATCAACCCCAAACCATCAGCTCTACTTATTTGCTATGCCGACCAAATGAATCAAGCATTCTTTCTTCCAGTTGTATGCTCATCTATGCTACAGTTCCTAAATCTGACAAAATCCACAAAGCACATATATATCTATGCATCAGGAAATAATTCTAAAATTTTTTTTCAGGGCGAATAGGAAACACATAATAAAATCAAAATTTTGTGATTAAGAAAATACCTTCATCCACCTTCAGGGTGTCTCTGGCCTCGCACTGTTACCGCAATACTCCAACCATGCAACCGACTTCTTTCCTTTCGACCATTTGGTAACAGACAATCTTTTATCAGGTGACCCAACTTTTTACAATTATAGCATGCTCCCGTTGCTTTATAACAAGGTTTCCCCATGTGCTTATTCCTACAATATGCACATGTAGCAGTTGATGTCTGCGAACTAGTCACTGATAAAGCTTCAGTAGTGCTCTTCCCCAGATCTACTATTCATACTTTCTTGGATGACTCCGGCGGTTCTACATTTGATCTCTTATCAGGACTTGCTCAGCTAGCGGCCCTTTTTGCAATTAATTTTTGTGTCTCTAATTCCTTCTTGAGTATCAAGGCCCTGTCTAGTACCACAGTATAAGCCTGAAACACCTGGGTCACTAATTGATTCCTAATATCAACATTTAACCCTTGCAAGAACTTCTTGGTCATCCTCGGTTGATCTTTACCAATAAAAGGTACATGATGAGACAATTTGATGAACCTTGTACCATACTTCGCTATGGTGCAACTCCCTTGCCTAATTTCCATAAGGGCTCTTTCCCTCCAATCCTGAAGGTTATTGGGAATATACTCTTCCCAAAAAGCCTTCTCAAACGTCTCCCAAGAAATTTCCTCATCCAACCATTGCATTGCTCTTTTCTTCCCAGTCCACCAATCATCGGTCTCTTTTCCCAATTTATAAGTTGTAAAGGTAACTCTTTCACTATCAAAACATTGGATAACTGTAAGTATTTTCTTCAATCTCCTAATCCAATTTTCTGCCTTCAGCGGATCTGCTTCCCCTAAGAATTCAGGCACCTTCTCTGCCTTAAACCACTCGTGCATAGCTGGAATTGGTTGTGGTGCAAGGACCAGGGCCACACGATGCTGCTCCATTTTCTCTACAACATGTGTCACCCTTTCTAGCAAGGTTACATACTCAGCTTCTCGATCATGGGGGGTACTAGCACCACCCCGGCCATCTCTTCTTCCCCTTTCATTTGCCATCCAAAAATCGAGACAGGCACAACATTAAAATTCCAAAAAGGTCAGTTGAAGGGAAGGAAGTAGTTATTATCTCCATGAAACTTGAACATAGCCTAGGGACCAATTTCTTAAGGGTTCTAGTCACCTTAGTTACCCTGACCTATTCCAATGGAAATTTAGTACAAAGACTCAAACCTATACTTCCACTTTTCGATCGATCAAATCCTAAGGCATTTTATCTCTCTAATACCAGCTATGACGGAACAGATTTTTTTTTCTTCAATTGATTTCGCCAGTCAGGACAGAAATAAACAGCCAGTACCGTAACTCAGTACATGCACACAACTAATCTAGTTATAACATAACATGCAAACACAGGATCATAGATGCCATCTAGGACCCATATAAGATATCTACAAAAATATGTAGCGGAAGCCAACCTAAAAATTTGTCAAAGCATTTATATTCTTACCCAAGAACTCATTCTTGCATACATTGGCATAGGGGTCCAATTACAAATACGTATATATATTCTATCAAGACTGCTTCCTCCGTGATAACTCCAAAAGTGCTTTGAAATCTTCAGGAATCCTTTACATTGAACTCTAGTCTTTCTCATCAGGCACAACTCTACAGTCTCTTCTGGAGGGGGAAAAAAATAGTAAAACTGTGAGCCGAGGCCCAACAAGGCACATGCAGGTATGCAGTTAAACATGTATGCAGAACAGAACTCAATAAGACAGATACAGTTGAACATAAAGATACAAATGCCACAAGGAAATGGTTTATAGCAGAATTACGATATAGATGTAAAAATAGAAACGATCAAGCTTCGGGAATCAGAAATCAACGTGCTCATGTTTCAGAAAGCAGAAGTCGATCTTACTTCCATAGTTTACAGAAATCTCATCTTTATCAGTAAAGGACCCTACCAGTAGACCCTACTAGCGGAGGGGTCGAATAATCAAGGATAGATTGTGTACATCTCTCCACAATCAACGGCAATAAATAGAACAGATGATCCCACCTCACGAGATCCATCCCCAATCCAAGGGGGGCCGGCCAGAATAGAACTGCTCCTATTATAACGCCCTGAGGAGGGTCGGACCATATATAACTCCATGGACAGAGTTATCCTTGATTACCACCATAATGTTCTAAGGCTTGTCGGAGAACCTAACCTGACTGCATATCAGTCCTGGGTCCATAATAACAGTAATAGAAATATTTTCTTCTTATCGTTTATTGAAAGCCATTTTTAGTATCACTCGAAAACATCACTATTAATCCTTCGAAGATTGTGTACAGATATCTTAAAGCCAGATCAAAAATTGTATACTTTAAGCCGGTTTTAAATCATAGAACTCATACTTCACTTTACAAAGCCGGTTTCAAAATTATATTACAAATGTTGGTTTCAAATTTGTGATACAAGGCCAGTATCAACTCAAGGCCAGTTTCAAAATCAAAGCCGGTTTCAAATCGTGAAACTTAGTTCAAAAATCATACACTTTAAGCCGGTTTCAAATCATAGAACTCATACGTCACTTTATAAAGCCGGTTTTAAAATTATATTACAAATGCCGGTTTTAAATTTGTGATACAAGGCCAGTTTCAAAATCAAGGCGGTTTCAAAATCAAAGAGCAAATGCTGGTTTCAAATTACAATACAAGGCCGAATTCAAAATCGTAGTGCAAATGCCAGTTTCAAAATTACGATACAAGGCTTGCTTCAATCATAATGCAATGTAGGTTTTAAAATTTCAGAGAAAATACCGATTTCAAAATTATACATACAAGGCCAATTTCAAATTAACGTGCAAGGCCGGTTTTGATATTTTACTTAAGCCAATTTCAATTTATAATATAAGGCCGGTTTCAAATTTTGGTAATGTAAGTGTCATACAAGCCAGTCTACTCTTTCCTTTTCATGCACTCTAGTTTAAACATAAGTTTAGCAGAAGGCAGGAAACATGCATTCAAACCAGAATATAACTTATCAAACAGTAATTAAAACTGTTTGAAGTACTGTCTGACTATACTGTACTTCAAACAGTAATTAAAACGGCATGCATTTAACCTAAATGGGAAGGGAAAACTGGCAATTTTGTGAAAGCTAGAACTTAGAGACGGAAATACAAGTGCTTGAGCATGAACTTCAAAATCTGGGTACACGAACTTAAAAAGAATGATCGTCCAATACACTTAAAATATTTTGAAATTAAAACAGAGTATTAAATCATGAACTTAAAAACAGGAGGGTACACTTGTAATACTCTTAAAAACAGAAAGAGTAACGTCCGAAGTACACTTGCCTGACTGCCCACTCTGGCTGACTGGAGGATCTCCTTCCTTCTTCGCTCCTTACTGCTTTCACTTGCCCGCATTCACACTTGCCTCTTCAACCGAAGCCTAGTATATAAAGAAGAGGGGTTTGGTGGAGTAGGTGGGGGTAAGTTACCTACTCGGTACTCCCCTTCAGTGATTAGGTGAAAGTAAGTAGGGTAAATCACCTACTTGGTACTTCTTTTGAGACGGTCAATGGGGTAGTTTACTTTATTTAGTTGGGATGTAGTTGGATTTTAACCACCCAAAGTTGTCTTTAGTTTGTCCTGAATTCGGTAGCCAATTTATTATAGATTTTGTCCAATCAACTATCTCACTTAAAGCCAGTCAACCTTCTTAAGGCCGGTCAACATCTTCAAAATCCGGTCAATGCCTTCAGAATCCGGTCAGCTTCTTCAAATTCGGTCAACTTCTTCGAGTTCGATCAACATAATATCTTCGAAATCCGGTCAACTTCTTTAAGTTCGGTCAACGTCTTCTTAATATTCACTCGAGCCTCTTGCACTTCTATGAAGTGGTTTGGCCTTCAAGTGGCGTAAAGCCACTCCGGCTTCATAAGGCCACTCTGGCCCTTGTGCGAAAACACTTTGGATTGTCAATTGTGATAATCGCTATGGATTTCACACTTCATTCTGGATTTCATCCTTATCAAAACACTCCGGTTTTAAGTTGAAATCAAAATACTCTAATTTTAAGTGGAATGTTTTATTTCAATTTTAAGTTTTTTGATTTCTGAACCTCACAGAAACTCATAATGGCCATATCTCATCCGAAATACTGTCTTCACAACATCCTTATGCTTAATCCGAAGCGATGATGCCCTAACTGAAGATCAATCTTTGCGAACACTTGGGTTCCTTACAATTGATCGAAAAGGTCATCAATCTACGACAAAGGGTACTTGTTCTTAATCGTGATCTTATTCAACTCACAATAATCCATCCAAAGCCACAAGGTCCCATCCTTCTTCTTCACGAATCCGACTGGAGCACCCCATGGCAAAACACCAGATCTAATAAAACACTTATCCAATAATTCCTATAATTACTGTTTCAATTCTTTCAACTCAATAGGATCCATATGATAAGGGGTCCTCTAAATAGGTGTCGATCCTGACACTAGATCGATCTCAAACTCGATCTCTCGATGTGACGGTAGAGCAGACAACGTATCTGGAAATACATCCTCAAACTCGCACACCACAAGAATCTCCTTCGCTGACAGCTCACGGATCTCTACAACACTGGCATATGCCAAATAGGCTTCACATCCACTTCTCAATAGATGAAAAGCTTGCAGAGTCGATATAAAATTAGATTCCTCCACTCTCCGAATCCATTGAATGTGAAAAGGTTCGCACTTCGAAATTGCAAAATTCACTCTCTTGTGGAATTAATTAATAGACGCTTAATGCTTCGACAGCTAATCCATATCCAGAATCAGATCAAAATCATGCATCTCCAATAAGATCAAATCAACAACCAAATGTAACCCATTCACCTGAGTGACACTCCTAGGGTATGAAACATCAGTGACAATGGAAGATCCTGTGGGCATCGAAACAACCAAGAAGAAATCAAGTATCACAGGAGATGATGTAACATGACAAGCAAATCGAGGTGAAACAAATGAATACGTGGATCCAGAATCAGAAAGTACTGTACAAGACGTGCCACAAATGGAGAGAATACCTTCAACCACATTATCTGACACCTTTTGTGACGACCAGACTTTTTACCATCATCAAAAGCCGCCGTCAAATCCAAAATCCTTGCTTTTAAATAAATTATGAAAAGATATATAGGTGGACATAAAATTTTTTCTTTTCTTCTTTTGAAACTGAGATGCATACTAGAGATTTATAATTTCATTAATCCCAAAGTATCACGGAAATATACTAACATTCATAAGCAGCGGAATAAATTTTACAAGTTTTCTCAAAATATCAAAATAAACAAAGCTCTCAAAAATCTGCTCCGGCCAGCTTAACCATTCAGCTACACCATAAGGTTCTACTCAACTTCATCTTCCATAAGCTTGTCATCTGAAAAGTGGCAAGAATGAGCTTACAAAGCCCAGTAGGATACTCACATGCAGAAAACATAAACATACATATAATTTGATCAAACATAATTTCATAACATAGCATACAAAAATCATCATATCGTTTCTTCTTCAATTCTTATTCGTTTCATCTTGTCTTCAGAAAATTCATCAACATTGTTCAGAATTCTTATCATCTTTAGGGACCGGACGGGAGCGGACAACATCGATGACGGATTGTGTGCTACCCCACAACATAAAGCCGTATCCCCTCATTATGCTCCCCGGGGCGGGAGGTAATGCCTTTAACCCGGCATACGGGGCCATAGTCCATAGTTTTTATGCCACCAAAAGGTCCCCTCCCGTGTCCCAGGAGGCATCCTCGAGTGTCACTCCAATATCCTTCATCCATCTTTAACAGCAAGCTTAATGGAAACTCGGTTCTTGGTTCGTATTCTTTAATGGCCAATCATTATAGATCAAAAGTCGGAAGAGTTCCACTTGCTGTCCATAATCCATGTGTTTTCATATAGCCTTGTTCTTTACTTCATTCATTGAAGTCCATATCATCCGAAGTTCTTTTCTTTCGAAACCGAAGTCCATTTTTAAAGCTGAAGGTCTTTAAATCCGGAGTCAAAAGTCAAAGTCCTTTTTCCTTATTTTGCCGGAGTACTTTTTCTTTAAAAAGGGCGGAGCTCTTTTTCTTCCTTGGCGGAGTGCTTTTTCTAATCAAAACCGGAGTGCTTTTCTTTTCAAAGGGACGGAATGCCTTTCTTATCAAAACAGGAGTGCTTTTCTTTTTAAAGGGGCGGAGTGCCGGACGGAGCATCTTTTCTTAAAACGGACGGAGTACCTTTTCTTAAAACGGACGGAGCTCTTTTCTTTTAAACGGACGGAGTGCTTTTCATGGCGGAGCTCTTTTCAAAGGCCGGAGCTCTTTCATCAATGAAAGCCGTAGTTCAAAATTCGGAGTTCTTTTAAAGCCGAATTCAAAATAAAAGGACGGAGTGCTGCAAAGGTCGGTGTTCTTTTTCTAAAAAGGACGGAGTGTTTTTCATCAAATTTCTGGAGTTCTTTCTTTTAAAAAGGGACGGCGTGATTTCTTTTTCAAAGGATGGAGCGCTTTTCTTTTCAAAGGAATGGAGTGCTTTTCTTTTAAAATCAGGAGTGTCTTTCTTTCAAAATCCAAAGTTCTCAAATTCGGAGTGCTTTTCTTTCAAAATTCAAAGTTCTTAAATCCGGAGTTCTTGTCTTTCAAATCCGAAGTACTTAAATCCGAAGTTCATTTTCTTATAAGATCCGAAGCTCTAAAATACGGAGTTCATAAGCCGGAGTTCATTTCAAAAGTCGAAGTTCTTATGAGTTGTTATCAAAAGCCGGAGTTCATTTCAAAAGTCGAAGTTCTTATGAGTTGTTATCAAAAGCCGGAGTTTCGTTTTTATCAAGGCTGAAGTTCATTTCAAAACAAAAGGACGGAGTATTTTTTAAAGACGTAAAGGCCGGAGTTCCTCTTCTTTAAAACCGGAGTACTTTTCAAAAGAGGACGGAGCACATTGTCCATAAAAAGGCCGGAGTTCTTTTGGACGGAGTTCTTTATTCAAACTGGACGGAGTACTTATTTCCTAAAATGTCGGAGTTCTAAATCCGAAGTCATTTTTTGTAAAATGCCGGAACTCTTTTGTCTTAAATTTAGAGTTATTTTTAATAGAACGGATATTAATAATAAAATTTCTTGTTCTATCTTAAGGTCGAAGTTCTTTTTCCGTAAACATGTAATATCAACGTTCAGCAGAATAACCATAACATCATGAATATCATACATTTCAGAATAATAATTCATAAAACAGAAAAGTTCCCTCTTAAGGTCAAAGTTCTTTTTCCGTAAACATGCAATATCGAAGTTCATAACACTTGCCAGAAAATCATAAACAGAATAAAATCTAACATCATGCGTAACAGAGTTTCTTTTTAAACATGCGCTTCAGAACGATAAGTCATAAAACAGAAAGGCATACTTCATACAGAATATCATATACTTTCGTAGCAACATACATAAACATGAGCTTTAAAAATAGGGGTGAGTATCTTGCCTGAATTCTTTTCTACTTTGCCTTAACTTTCGGTCTCTTTCTTTACTAAGAGTTTCTAGTGGGTGCCTTTTTCTGATGTTCTTAAGCCCTTATTTATAGCCCGTGGGTTAGGTGGCCATCATTTATGGCTTTCACATTTTCCCAAGGGTGTCATTTATGACTTTACATTTTCAAAATAGTTTCGGGATTAGATAGATTATTTATGGCCGTGTATTCCCAAGGTGTTTCCTCATTAATTTTCCTTGACCGGATTTAACTCTCTCACTTAAACACATTCCGGTCAACTATCGGTGTTGACCAGATTTCCCTCCTCTTTTCCTTCCATTCATGTTTTCCGGTCAACATTTTACGTTGACCGAATTACACCTTCGCTCATACTCCGGTTAACTGGTGTTGACCGGATCCAGCATTCCTACTTTGGCCAACCTTATTTCTTCGGCTCCTATATCAACTTCGGCCCTTCTTCTTCTTGAACCCAAAATCTACTCCGGCTCTCTTCACACTGTACTCCGTTCTTCAAGGTCACTTCAGCCTTCACTTTCTGGAACAACTTTTGATTTCAAAACCTGCTCCAAGGCCGTTTTCAACTGTATACCTTACAGCCGGTTTGGAAAGTTTACTTCTAAGCCGATCTGGATTTCATCATAAAGGGACCGATTTTCTTCTCACAAGGCCGGACTTGTTTTTAATGGGAAATCCGGAGTAGGTTTTAGTATCAAATGCCGGAGCTCTTTATTCACAGGAAATCCGGATTGTTTTCAACAAAGGAAATTCCGGAGTAGTTTTTCGTATCAGAAGCCGGAGCTCTTAATTCACAGGAAATTCCAACTTCTTTTTATCAAGGAAATCCGGATTTCTTTTCACCAAGAAAATCCGAAGTTCATTCTACTAAGGAAATCCGGACTTCTATCTACCAAGGAAATCCGGACTTCTTTTCATCAATGAAATCCAGACTTCTTTTTACCACTGAAATCCGGACTTCTTTTTACCAAATCAAGGCCGAACTTGATTCCATCTTAAGCCGATGTACTTTTCTTATTTCGTTTTCCGGTCAACTTGCGTTGACTGGACTTGATGATTGAAATTTTCCTTGTTTTAAAATTTGGGTCGTTACACCTTTGCTTCACTTATAGACACCGCAAAGGCCTTTCCTTGAACAACAGGCTTGGGGGTGAGGGCCTTCGTCGGATGAGGACATTATTTAATCTTGTGCCCCGACTGGCCGCTATTGAAACAGACGCCCATCAACTTATAACAGGGCTTATTCCCATGCGTCTTCCTACAATGATGACATGAGCTCGCCAAAGCTTGTGAGGATGATATGGTCTGACTACCTTTCTTCTCTGAATCTGGTTGCCTTATCCTCTTATGTGGCCTCCTGGAACTCACGCCAGAGTTATCACCAACACCACTCTTACTCAACGACTGCTTCTTTAAAAATTATTCTTTTGCAAGCTCCTTCTCATGGATCAAAGTACGATCCAACATGTCCACATAAGAAGTCAAATTCAATGTCACCAATTGCTTGCAGATATCATCTCTCAAGCCGTGGAGGAACTTTTTTTTTCTTCTTCTCCTCATCTTCAACCATGTACTGGGCGTATCGTGACAGCTCTGTAAATTTGGTATCGTACTCGGCAACTGACCAGGTACCTTGCCTCAAGCAAATAAACTCTTTTTCCTTTTGAACACAGAGGTTGGATGGGAAGTACTTCTCCATTAATGCTTCTTCAAACATGGCCTAGGTGATTTCATTTTTTGGTACACCCATGGCCCTCTTCTTCATCTACCACCAATGTGTGCCTCACCCTCTAGTCGGTAAGAAGCAAATAGTACCTAATCCTCCTCAGGACAACGAATAATAGCAAATACCATACTTACCAAAAAAAAGTAGCAAATACCTTCTTCAACTGTTTGAACCACGTATCCGCCTTGATTGGGTCTGACTCACCCATAAACTTCGGAACTCTCTCCTGGACAAATTAGTCATAAGTTGAAGGTCCATGATTGATAGGAGCTTGGATTGGAGCTAGAACAGGCATTGGAGCAAGATTCCTTTGCTCCATGTTCTCGATAATATTTGCCATTCTGTCCAACAGATTCAGATACTCAGCTTCTTGGTCACATGGTTGACTGCCTCCACGCGAACCCTTCATTCTAGGTGGCATGATCATCTACTGATTCTCATTCTGAAACAAGAATGATATGGGTTAGACAAAGTATCAGATGCTAATTAGGACATTACAATCTACGCGATTAAACAAACTACTTGTGCTAACTTAGTCCTTGTCCAAATTACAGAAGCTAGTAGTAACTAGCTACCTGATCTAACTTAATCGTTCTAGGCCCACATCTACATATTCGATATAGCCTATCTGTGACGGACCAGATTATTCATCATCAAATAACCTCCGTCAATGGCAACACAAACCAAAGTCCATAATTAATACTTATGGATTCTACAGAAAATCCGGCAGAGTTCCCTCTGTAACTGGACGAAAACCAAAAATACAAACTGGTTAAAAACATCCTGTACAAGCATACAACTAACAAGAGGCCTAACACAGAGCCTACAACACACCACATAGGATCACAATACTGCCATATCATCCATGGCTCCAATACAGTACTCCTACTCTATCGTATTAGATCTAGAGAGATGCCATCTAATATGAAACAAAACTCAAAACATCGATACAAATGCGGAAGCATACTATATCATCATAGTCTGGGGAAGCATACAATACCATAAAAATAATAACAATAAGCCACATCCAACCCTGAGTGGCTGTTTACAATCCGATACAACACTATGGCCAAATCCTTTGCGCTTTCGATGTCCAGCCAACCTCTTCAAGCAAGCCTCTCCTTGCTCTGACTATCAGGCGCCGGCTAAGTGTTCTCATCTGGAAGGAAAACAACAACAGCAAGAGTGAGCTTACAGCTCAGCAAGTATAATCATACTCAATACTTGTAGGTAAATAATAGAACTGGACGGGGGGAATACAAGTAATCTCGATAATCATGAATCAAGAGAGGGAACAGGGAATATCTGGAATCACTGGATTCTCACGGTTACATCGATTAGGCATTATTCATTTTCATTATTATATCATCTTTGCGGACCCCCGGCTAGTAGACCGTACTAACCAACGATGGAGAGAACGAGGACAGGAATGTGTTCGCTACACATTCTAAAGCCACGGCTACTATTTTAGGTCGGCAGCACACGACCATTGGTTGCATCCATGCAACAATCATCAAAACAACTACATCTCAATATGTAGCGTTCAATCGACACGCCCCACACCCCCGGGGACCAGGGCAATCCTCGTTCTTCTACAGTAGTTTCCTAAAGCGTACCACATACATCACCCGCTCCCACGAGCGGCCAGAATACGTGGCCAAGTATTCCTCGGGTTCACACCGCGATGGACATGGTATACTAAAGAATACTACCCATACGACTCAGGGTCCTAATTTCGAGATTAGTTCGACACTTGGAGAGGAAAATCCACATTTGCCACACACGATCATATCTCGGGAAATCTCATTCCCATCACAAGATCTCCAACCGGGAGATCATCTCATCACACACATCTCCATCCAGGATATCATATCATCCCAAGCACAATGTGGACTCCCTTCCATTCACATCACGGTTCACAATATCCAATGGGACTCAATTCCCTTAATCCACAACAAAACATTACAAGTTCAATTCAAGTTTCTTCGGGATTCAGTTCCCTTAATCACAACAATCAATCCAAGTTCACGAGAGAGATTAAATTCTTACCTCCAATGATCTCATATCAATTTGGAACCGCCGGGACTCATCCCTTGCCTCCAGGACACGGATACACGTTTGGAACTTCCATTTACGTTTAAACATTTAAACGTTATATCATTAGCAATTATGGAAGCATAACACTTATATTTCTCATTTCATTTTCGATGAACGATAATAGATTTCCTTTTGAACACCCGGACGCCGTACACGGTTCGATACTTGAAAATCGGATGTCCGGTGGATTCGTACACACACTTGATACACGAGATTTCACATTTGGGTTCGATTTAACTTAACACACTAATGGAAGCTTGCAACTTCCCATTCATTTTCGGATTATCAACAATAGAGAACTTTTCAGGCTCCCGGATGCCACGAATGGGTCAAATCTTGCGGGATTCGGCATCCGGTCATTATATACACACAATTGAAACACGGGGATTCATATTCGAGGGTCCTTTCATCATCTTACGAAGGTGACAATGTGCAATTATCACCTCCAGTCTCGGGTGAACAGTAACAGCGCCCGGTTAGAGGGCTCGGATGCCGCAAACGGGTCAAAACGTGCACAATCAAACCCGCGGCCAACATATATATGCATTTAGGACGTGGGGATTCATATTTTGAGGTCAAAATAACATAATTCGGAGGGGAAAACAGTGAACCCGAATCCGGGCGTGGTTTAGGGTTTTACGATACCAAATCGGTCGATTCGGACCACAAATTGGACAAAGAACTACATATTCATTGAACATAATTCATGGGCTACACATTCTTCATATTTTGGGTGGGTATCGGAAAGATAATACCCGATGGAGAACGAGTAAAAATCACAAGATAACAAATAGTGAGTATGAGAACACTTGCTTCGACGTGCTCTACATTTTCTCTAACTAGCTCGAGCTCGGAATCGGACCTGAAGGCCTCCATTTTCCCCTTTCTCCTTCGCGAGCTCCTCCTCTCACCGGCACCCACGAGCGATGCCGCTGCTCCACCGCGATGCCCGGCCGGCCACCACCTCGCACGGCCGTCACCGGCCGCTGTCGACCCGTGCACCACCGGCGCCGGCGCCTTCCGCCCCTCTCTCTCACCGATGAACCCTAACCCTCGCCCCTCTCTCTCTCTCTTCGAATTTCCCCTCTTCTCCCAAATCTGCCTCCCCCTTCTCTTTTTACATTATTATTATTATTATTATTATATATATATATATTATATTACGTTTTCTTTTAATCCCGAATTTAATTTGCTACCCAAACGATCGAGTGGGTACACTCCGGCACCGACCCAACAATTCTGGATATTCTTCCGAAATTTCATAATATTAATTTAATTTTTTACACGCCCGAATTACCCAAAATTACCGAAAATAATAAATAATTTCAATTTAGTCCGATAAAAATATTTCGGGATTTTGAGATATTACACTATCCTATCCTAAGCTTTCACATAAAATCCAAATCAAACCTAAGGCATCACTTTCTCTGATACCAACTATGACGTACCATATCCAAATCGAAAACTGGTAAGCTTTTGTCTGTAATACGGACATCAGACAATATAAACACTTGTACAATAAGCTTGTACAACACATAGAAATCCATCCAAATAAACTTCCAACATCCAGACAGACACAATCTAAATAACATAGGACCGACATGCCACATCAGAGCGTGGCTCCAACGTTGTTCAACCGGATACAACATTGGACAAAGAGAGATGCTGCTAGGTACCTGAAACAAACCTTAATAATCCTGCGGAAGCACATACTATCATCCACGCATACAATGGAACTACTATATCAGATCATCATCCATGTACGTACAACATACAACACACTGCCCATCAAAATTATACAAATCCTCCCAATTATGAAATCAAAACTATTGAAAACAGTCCATAAGGGATCTCCAAGGACCCGCATGCCTAGCCCACTCCTAGTTTCTACTTTGTCTCGTTGGGTATAACCTCATACTCATCTGAAGGCATGGAAATAATAAGAGTGAGCCAAATACTCAACAAGTGTAATATAATCAATGATAATATACAATATATTTAAAATGAAACACGGAAGGGAATAGGAGTATGACATATGATGCATAACATGAAACGTGAACAAATGTATTTTCGAAATATAAATAACTTTTCATATTTTATCTTTCTTCTTTTAGGGTTTCTTAACATGCATAAATTTCTTTATCTTTGCGGGTTAGGGCCAATAGGCCTTACCAGCTAATGGTGTTGTAGAATGAGGAAAGAATGTGCATGCTTCCACACATTCTAAGGCACTACCCACGCCGTTTAACACCCCGTGGTGATCGGTATACCTTTAATCCTATATAAGGGGCCATACCACATATACCACCATATCTCCTGTGGTCCAGAGGCAATCCTCGTGCTTCCACAGTAATATCATAAGGCATGCTAAGGAATATCATCCGCTATAATACATGGTCAGGCTAGTCCTTGAATTTTTACTATAATATCTATGGCATGCTAAGAATATTACTATCTGAAATACAAATTCATGGTCAAAGTTTTATAATTTCTTATTATTTAATGGAAAGTCTACCAAATTTCTTATACAAAATTCTCACTTCGGGAGAACAAATCATAAACGTATCAAATGTGGTATTCCCTTCTTATACTTTATAAAATTTTATTTTTCTTGGATATAGAATATATTATTGTTTGCATAGTATTCTCATGACTTTAAACATATGAACAATTTAACATAAGTGTGAGAAAAATTAGGAAATTCTTACCACATCGGAGAAAACGGAACTTTAGAACTTCCGAATAATAATTCCTTCACAAACAATTCACAATAATGTTCCCGGAATATGCAATTGAGTATATACAATTATATGTAATTTAAATACCAATTAAATAAAGTGGAATCATGCAAAAATTTCCAAATTACTCGGGTGAACAGTGTCGGGCGCGAGTTTAGGGTCCCATACGTATAAAATCGGACACAATTTAGAAAATCAAACACCCAATTAACAAATAACCTTATTTAAGACATAAGTTTTTATTATCTAAAGTCAAATCATGTATAAAACTCAAAATAATTGGTTAAATAGGGTCTGACGAACATAATTTTGCATAAAATTATCAAATCAGATATCCAATCGATAAATTAACATATACAAGGTATGGGTAATGATATTCTAGAGCCAATTTATGTAAAAGCCCCAAAAATTGAAGGGTGAAGGCATCCGGGTGCGGGGTTAGGGTTTTGGGATGCACGAAACCTAGCAAAAACGATGAATTAGACAACAAATTGATAAATTTCCGTGCCCAAGTCATGGATTTTATAAAATATGTGCATCGGTCGGGTATCAAAATAATAAAACCCGATGGGGATTGAATGAAAATTTAAAAGAGAGAATGAAAAGGGTATGGGTGCACTTGCCTTGACCTACTCTATCACTTATCCAACTAGCTCTAAGTTGGAATCAGATTTGGAAACCTTGATTTTCTCCTTTTGAGATCCCAATCCCTAAATGTAATGATTATGGGATAATTATGTGGATGAAAAACATATTTGGGTTGAAATATAGTGAAAAATTTTGTAGCAAATAAAAAAGGATCGAGAATGGCGAAGGGGAGGATCGATGCTCGCCGCCGTGTCCTCGAGCGTATGGCAAGGCACAATTTTGTGCATGTGGCACCCAAGGCAATGACGGGAGCGTAGCAGCCTACGAGGCTGGCGCTCGAGCATTGCTCGAGCACTAGCAGAGGCACCCTTTTATGAAAGGGAGCGCTCAAGGATCGCTTAAACACCCCGACGGATATAAAAAGGGGATGCACAATTTTTGCTGCATTCAGCTGATTCCAACGCACAGAGGAGAAGGAGAAAAGAGGGAAAAGAGAAGGAGAGGAAGAAATCTGCGCATTCCACTTTGATCCGGGTAAAAATGACTGTAGATCAGTCACAGGCAAGTATACTTCGGACATTATATACCATTTTTATTGCATTTTAGTGCTCCAAAAACTTTGTTCTGTAATATTTGACATAAATATTGCATGAATCTCATGACTTTTGAACTAAAGTTCATGTTTATGTATATATACTATGATTGATAACTCCAATTTCATTATTTAGCTCATGTTTTGACTTCGTTTCTTATCCGGACCATGTATTGCAAACCCTAGCTCAAAATTTGGAGGTTTTTGGTTTAAATGCATGATTTTGTATATGTATTTGGAATTATAGAATCAATTTCATGAATAAGCTTGTCTTTGGCATTGGATTTATGCCCGATAGTTTTCTATGGAACCCTAGAACGAAAATTTGGAAAATCGTATTAGAAACTTGGAATTTTGATGACTTAAATGTAAATTGTTGCCACGTAATGTTTATCGAATGATTTGTATTTGAAAACTCTACATGGAACTATATTATCAAACTATGGAAACCTCTGAGGAACTGTATTATCGAACTATGGAAACCTTTGAAATTGTCTGAAAGAGTCACTGAATGAAACTTGGACATGGCTTTGAAATATGATGAAATCGATTATAGAATTTTGAACAAAGAATTTAAATTAAAGTAATGAATAAGAAAAATGGACCTAGAACTGTTGAACAATTGGATAAGGTTCTCCAGTATACCTTAGAACGTTACGGTTACGGTAATCGAGGATATTATCAAACCATCAAACTATTGAACTAACGAAATGAGATGTACACCATCAAACAATCGAACTACCGGCCTTTGATTGTGTGAATTGAATACAATTTATCCTCGATTATTAGTCCCTCGGCTAGTAGAGTATACTAAATGGGTCCCTAGAATATCGAATATAGAACTTTTGAGAGGCAAATTAGATTTGGAACTGTCTCATAGATTTCTGCACGTGTTCAAATAGAACTATGCTTCCTTCCTGTTTTCTGTTAATGCTTCTGTTCTTTTGATTATTGCAATTTCTATTCTAGTGTAGTTATATTTTATAGAAAAGTGTGAATTCTAATTTATTGAAACCTATTCATATGAATGCTCTGTTTTTCTGATGTTATCGTGGTATTCTGCCTTATCGAATATATGTTCTGCATAAAAGTATTACGTTCTGCATGTTTTGGTACCTTGTTGAGTTTCAACTTACTGTTTACTGTTTTCTTCTCCAGATAAGACTGTAGAGTTGGGACTAGACAAGAGAGAGTAATTTAAAGTTTAGCTTGAAGACTTTTGGAGACTTGAAGTATTTTAGAGATTAAAAAAAAAATAGCTTGAATATAAATATTGGATTTAGTATATGAAATGTATGTGATGCATGTGATGAAATAGAAAATATACTTCTGCAGGTTTACAAGTTGCTTCCGCTATATGTTTTCTGGATTTTGTACAAGTCCTAGATATCATCTCTTATATATTTATGATTTAGTGGATAGGATTATGTCAAAGCCATGGATGGATATGGCTTTGTGATCTTGAGTATGTGCATTGTAGGATAGATTGTAGTACTTTGGATTAGTTGTGTGCATGTACTGATTATATTATTCAGGTTATGTTTCTATTTAGCCCAGTTTTAGGGAAGACTCTATCTATTTTTTCCTAAAACCTTAAGTTGAGACTTGGGGGCTTCTGTTCCTATTTCTACAATGACGAAATCATCTGAGGATCAAAAAAAAAATTCGTTCCATCATAATTAATATTAGAGAAAATGAGATGCCTTAGGAATGATCTGAATCGTATGCGGAAGCTTAGGAAATGATCCTGACTGACCGAATAGGTAGGTATAGACGTAGGATGATCGCATCCTAGGTATTTCAGCTAGCGTAAGTTAAGTTAGAAATAGACTGAGCCTTAGTGACTAAGTAGATTAATACAGTTTCTGGGCCTAGGCTAACTGAATTAGGGTCCTAGATTTCGATTATAATCTGTTCTAGAATTAAGGAAGGATAAAAGCTAGATAGAAATTAAATGAACTGTTTAAGGGTTGAATTTAGGATTTTTGTTGAAGAGTCCTGGTCAATGTTAGCAGGATTATTAAAATTACTGTGTTTTTTGTTATAGTTTATCAAATGGCTAGTAGAATGGGTGGAAGCGATGGTAGCGGATGTGCTAGTACTCCTCATGATCGAGAAGTTGAGTACATGGATCTGTTGCAAAGGATGACGAATGTTGTTGAATCGGTGGAGCAGCATTATAATGCTCCGGTCCCTATACCGATGCCGACCCCAACAGCGTATGATAGGTTTAAGGCAGAGAGGATGCCTGAATTTTTGGGGGAAATAGATCCAGCTAGGGCGGAGAGTTGGATTAGGAGATTGAAGAAAATATTTGCAATTATCCAATGTTTTGATGGTTAAAAGGTTGTTTTTGCAACTTATAAATTAGAAGAAGCCAATGATTGGTGGACGGAGAAGAAGAGCGCAATGGGTTTGCTTGATGAGGAGATTTCTTGGGAGACAATTAATGAGGTTTTTTGGGAAAAGTATATTCCTTTTGGCCTTCAAGATTGGATGGAAAGAGCTTTTATGGAACTTAAGCAAGGGAGGCACACTGTAGCAGAGTATGGTGCGAGGTTCATTGAATTATCTTGTTATGCTTCTTTTGTGGGGAAGACGAATTGAGAATGACCAAGAAGTTCCTGCAAGAGTTAAAGGACGAGATTAGGAGTCAGCTAGTGACTTAGGAGTTTCAGACTTATGCTAGGGTCCTGGATAGGGCTCTAATGCTTGAGAAAGAGCTTGAGACTCGAAAGTCCTTGGGTAAACGGACAGCTAGTCAAAGAAGTTATGGCTTAGAATTAAATGTAGAACCCTCATGGCCGTTTAAGAAGGCAAAGATGGTTGATACAAGGATAAACGTTACTAAAGTCCTTTCGGTGACTGGCTCTCAAACATCAGCTGCTGAGTGTATATATTATGGGAGAAAGCACGAGGGGAAACCCTATTTTAAGTTGACAGGAGCTTGCTTTAGATGTGGACAGTAGGGCCACAAGGTTAAAGATTATCCATGCCCTTAGAGATTAGGAGCAAGGAAGCCGTAGAGCCTCTAGAAAGTAGAATTAACTAATGATCAGTAAGTTAGCATAAGTGATATGCTCTTAAGAAGATATGGGTTTTGTCATTCGACATCAATAGATAATCAGCTACAAGCATAAGTGTAACGACCCAGCTTCTGAAGCATGAAAAATCCTAGTCATCGAGTCAAAATAATTAAAGAATCAATCCGATTTTCTAAGTGAAGAAATCAGTCCGGTTTCCTTAAGGCAAAAATCAAGTCCGGCTTTGTATAAGAAAATGAGCACTCCGGCTTTGACCACACCGGCTTCCGTGCACTCCGGCTTTTAAACACTCCGGCCTTTGAGCACTCCCGCACTCCGGCTTTAATATGAAATGAACTCCGGCTGTAATGAACTCCGGATTTAATATGAGATGAACCCCTGTTTTGTATCAAAAAAAGGGGAACTCCGGTTTTTAATATGCTCTGACTTTTGAGGAAAAACAACTTCGGATTTTGAACTCCGCCTTTTGTTAAAGAACTCCGGCCTCTGTCTAAAAGAAATTCGGCCTTTAAGTTAGTCGCTCAGGCCTTTATGACAGAATGAACTCCGGCTTTTAGGTTAGTTCACTCCGGCTTTAAGAAGAAATTGACCGGATTTGAAGATGTTGACCGAAATTGAAGAGTTGACCGGATTTAAAGGAGCTGACTAGATTGAGGATATTACGTTGACCGGCTTTAAGTGGGGAAGTTGACCGGAATAAATTGATGGCAACAAAAGAAAAACGTAAATTTTATTATTTAGTTAGAATTCAACTGGGCGGTGACGAAATGGAGTAGGTAAACTAATCCAGTTACTCCCACCTATAAACCCTACGCTGGTTGGTGAACTAGGCAAGTAGTAAGGAAGAAGTGGTGGAAGGAAAAACTTCAGACGGTAATATTGGGCAACCGACTGTCAGGCAAGGAGGGAAGAATTTTGAGTCAGCCCATCAGGCAAGTGTACCTCGGACGCCGTTTTTAAGTTCATTACAAGTATAATCTGTTCTGTTTCTAAATTCATGCTCTATTGCAAGTTATTCGGACGCAGTTTTAAGTTCATGCTTTAAGTATCTTTGCAGCGTACTCTCTGCTTTCTGCTTTTAAGCTCATGTTTTGAGAATGTTGAAGTGTACTCTGTTTTTAAGTTCGTGCTTTCTGCATTTAATATCCACCGTCTGCAATGTAAAACGAGTTCTGTCCTTTTTGATGAAAAAGTACTCCAAAAAAACTCTAGCCTTAAATGAACTCCCGCCTTAATATGAAAATGAGCTCCGGATTTATAAAGAACTGTGGCCTTAATTTAAAATGAACTCCGTCCCTTTTAATAAAAATGCACTCCGTCCTGATAGTAAAATGAACTCCGTCCTTTTTAATGAAAATGCACTCCGTCCTGATAGTAAAATGAACTCCGTCCCAAAAGCACTCTGGCCTGAATGTAAATTGAACTCCGGCTTGTATTAGGAAGATGAACTCCGTCCTTTGACTGAAAATGAACTCTGGCTTGTATTCTGACTTTGAACTGAAACTGAAAATGAACTCCGGCTTGTAATTCTGACTTTGAAATGAAACTGAAAATGAACTCCGGCTTGTAATTCTGACTTTGAACTGAAACTGAAAATGAACTCCGGCTTGTAATTCTGACTTTAAACTGAAATTGAAAATGAACTCCGATTTTGTACTGAAAAATGAACTCCGGCCTCAATCTAAAATAAACCACAGCTTTGTATTAAAAATGAACTCCGACTTCTGAGAGAAAAAGAACTCCGTCCCTTGATGTGAAATGAACTCCTGCCTTAAGATAAAAAGAGCTTCGTCCCTTGATGTGAAATGAACTCCCGCCTTAAGATAAAAAGAGCTCCGTCCCTTGATGTGAAATGAACTCCCGCCTTAAGACAAAAAGAGCTCCGTCGGTAAACTAATCCAGTTACTCCCACCTATAAACCCTGCGCTGGTTGGTGAACTAGGCAAGTAGTAAGGAAGAAGTGGTGGAAGGAAAAACTTCAGACGGTAATATTGGGCAACCGACTGTCAGGCAAGGAGGGAAGAATTTTGAGTTAGCCCGTCAAGCAAGTGTACCTCGGACGCCGTTTTTAAGTTCATTACAAGTATAATCTGCTCTGTTTCTAAATTCATGCTCTATTGCAAGTTATTCGAACGCAGTTTTAAGTTCATGCTTTAAGTATACAGCAAGCGTACTCTGCTCTGCTTTTAAGCTCATGTTTTGAGAATGTTGAAGTGTACTCTATTTTTAAGTTCGTGCTTTCTGCATTTAATATCCACCGTCTGCAATGTAAAACGAGTTCCGTCCTTTTTGATGAAAAAGTACTCCAAAAGAACTCTGGCCTTAAACGAACTCCCGCCTTAATATGAAAATGAGCTCCGGATTTATAAAGAATTGTGGCCTTAATTTAAAATGAACTCCGTCCCTTTTAATAAAAATGAACTCCGTCCTGATAGTAAAATGAACTCCGTCCCTTTTAATGAAAATGCACTCCGTCCTGATAGTAAAATAAACTCCGTCCCAAAAGCACTCTGGCCTGAATGTAAATTGAACTCCGGCCTTGTATTAGGAAGATGAACTCCGTCCTTTGGCAGAAAATGAACTCTGGCTTGTATTCTGACTTTGAACTGAAACTGAAACTGAACTCCTGCTTGTAATTCTGACTTTGAAATGAAACTGAAAATGAACTCCGGCTTGTAATTCTGACTTTGAACTGAAACAGAAAATGAACTTCGGCTTGTAATTCTAACTTTGAACTGAAATTGAAAATGAACTCCGATTTTGTACTGAAAAATGAACTCCGGCCTCAATCTAAAATAAACCACAGTTTTGTATTAAAAATGAACTTCGGCTTCTGAGAGAAAAAGAACTCCGTCCCTTGATGTGAAATGAACTCCCGCCTTAAGATAAAAAGAGCTTCGTCCCTTGATGTGAAATGAACTCCCGCCTTAAGACAAAAAGAGCTCTGTCCCTTGATGTGAAATGAACTCCCGCCTTAAGATAAAAATGAGGTCCGGCTTTGCATAAGGAAATGAGCTCCGTCCCTTAATGTAAAAAGAACTCCGTCCTTAAAAGGAACTCCGGCTTTAATGAACTCCGCCCTTTAAGAGAAATGAACTTCGGCTTTTAAATGTACTCTGGCTTTCAGTAAGAAGCACTCCGTCCCCTTGAGAAAAGCACTCAGTCCTTTGAAGAACTCCGTCCTGTTAATGAAAAAGCACTCCGTCCAAAAGAGAGCTCCGTCCTTTTGACAATACTCCGTCCAAAAAAGAGCTTCGTCCCTTGTATAAAAAGTACTCCATCCTGTTAATGAAAAAGCACTCCATCCTTTGTGTAAAAAGTACTCCGTCCTGATAGTGAAAAGCACTCCGTCCAGTGGTGAAAAACACTTCGTCCCTTGAGGAAAATAAGAAGAAGAACTCCGGCTTGTATAAGAACTCCGGCTTTCATCGTAAAGAACTTCGGCTTTCATCGTTGAGAACTCCGGCTTTTATGTTTAAATGCTCTAGCCCTTCCCTGAATAAAAATCTAAACCGGCCCCAAGTATAACTGTTTCAGAATACATGTACCAGCACCGAGGAAATTGTGTTGTGAAAGTTTGATTTCAAAATGGGATTTTTGATAAAGAGATGATTTCCGTAACAGTTATTTTGGGACCCAAGACTGACTACAGTCCAGATAAGTTCTTGGGTGAGGCCTTAAAACTTACGGTGGTAATCGAGGATAGCTCTGTCCATGGAGCGATTCATGGTCCGCCCTGTCCTCAAGGGCGTTAAGCCAGGAGGAACATAGGCTGACCTTCGGGTGGCACACAGTACAGTTATCCCTCGAGATGGTATATACATGACATGATCTGACATGATAGGCCTTGGATTGTGGAGACTAAACACAATCTATCCTCAATTATTCGCCCCCTCAGCTAGTAGGGGATACTGGCAGGGTCTATATCATTCTGTTCTGTACCATTATTATTGTACTGATTTCTATTCCGCACCGATGACTGAATTGTTTGAATAGAAGAGAAGTTTCTGATGCTGTTTTCTGGATTATAATGGTTACTAATTACCGATTTCTGAGTACTGATTCCTGATTCCGAAGTATAATATGTCAAGCATGTTTACATTCTGATTTTCCGTTCTGTTTCTGCACAGTTACATGACCGTCGGCATCATCGTTTTACAGTTCATATGCATGTACCTTGCTGGGCCTCGGCTCACTGTTTTATGTTTTCCCCTACAGATGAAGCTTTAGAGCTTGTGCCTGACGAGTTGGAGTGAATTGAGCTTGTCTAAAGGATTAAAGCCAATCTCGAGCCTCGTCTGCCGGGCAGCGCCGGAGCCGGCCAAGGCCGGTCTCCTAGCTGCTTCCCCTGGCCCCCCTCTGAGGCCAGTTTGTCGTTGCTGACATGGCATGTCAAATGCTGTGTGGTCTTGCGATTCTGTTGCCGATTTCGATTTTCGGCCGTTTAACTCTTATTTGGTCGTTTTCAATGCCGTATTCATTCCCAATTTATTCTGCCGAATTGTGGCTGATTTCAAGTGCAGACTTGAGGCCGTTTTCAATTGCCGATCTCTTTGCAGGTCTTGCGTTACTAACCATTTGCCGAGTTGGATTTGGATGCCGATTTGGTACTGAGGTCGATGTGGCTTTGTGGCCGGTTTGCCTCTGCTAAATGGCAGGCCAAATGCTGATTTGGGCTTGAGGCCGGTTTGGCCTTGCTGAGCTAAAAAGTTGGCTTCAGGAACATTTGATGTTGCTGGGCTGTTGGAGTTGCGGTACTGTTGCTCATGGCTGCTATTTGGCTGCTCTGGACAACTAAGGCTGTTGCGTTGGCTGTTACTTTGGCCAGAGTGGTGAGTGGTCTTTTTGCTGTATCGGTGGAGCGTCGTTATATCCTCGTTGAAGACTTATTATTCTAAAATGGACAGACTTCATGTTTGGCCGTTTTTATTGAATGTATTCCCCCTAGGGGACTTTACTCTTGTTTCATCATTTTGATATCTTTTGTTGTACTCAGTGGCTCGGGGAATGCCCTAACTTTTATGTTTTATCTCCCTGTTAAAATACTTGGAGATAAAGCATTGATTTTGTAAATTTTTTCTCCCATTAATCCAAAATTCTTACTTATCAAAAAATAAAAAAAATAAAAAAATAAAGGATTAAAGCCCTCGGAAGCTTATTTTATATTAATTGTAATGACTTGATGGACTTTTATGGTTAAACATTTTGGCTATGTGCTCGGAAATAAATATTTTGGAATGAATATGAATGCTTCCGTAAGTATTAGAATAACTTCCGCTATTCTTATTATAGTTAAAAGTATATGGTCCTAGATGGCATCTATGATCCTGTGTTGCACCCAATTGGTTTGGTTGGGTTTTCAATTGTGTTTCTGTTTGACGGAAGCTTTGAGGACAAAAAAAAAATCCGTTTTGTCACAATAAGTGAGGAGGTGTCCACTGGGTGAAATTACTCCACCTGTAACTGAAATCCGGTGATGAGATCTTTGAGGATTTAGGAATGATCCCTTGAAAGAAATTAGAGTCTTATGAATCTAAGAGTTAAAGGTTATGATAGGTGGATCTCGGTATTATTTGAGGAAGGTGGATGTCAAAATCAATAGTTTATATCAAAGTTTCCATTTGGGAATATGTAGAATTACTCCGGGTACAATTTTGAATCTAATGATTTTAAGAATTAAAATTGTTAGGCTGTGGCAGAAAGGTAACCTTAGGAAATCCCAAGCAGATTAATCTGTTTAAGGATTATAACAATATACCTTGATACTGCTGAGGGGAAATCTTAGGATTATGTTTTCCTGTACCATTTGTGGATCGATGCCTTCGAGTTAAGTCGGAGAGGAATCCTTAGTTAGAATTACCTTTCCATCAATTGAAATCAGCAAATTAGAGGTTTATGTTTGAGAAATTATGGATATTGCCTTGGGAGATAGCTTGTCTAATAAATTAAGGATCAGAAAGGTTATGTTATGTTATGATTGAAGTTGACCCTGAAATTTTGTAAGTGGATAGACCTGTCTAAGGATTATATAGATGAATTTCGGTATCTTGAAGGGAGAATAAACATCAGTTTTGATCGTGAATGTTAAGGGTTGATAGCTTTGTTACTGATAGTGAATGTATGGATAAGCTCAATCACTTGGAATAATAGGATGTTGCATTCATAAGTTGGGAAGCAGAATCGTGTCTGAAGTGTGAAAGTCATGAAGTTAAAAAATGAGAAACCCTATGGTCAATCAAAATGATCCACCCATGATGATTACAAGTGATGTGTTCGGATTGAACTAGTTGGCTCATCGGTATGCCAACAAGATCTAAAATTGTTCAATGTAAGGGTTTTGAGATCTTGAGGTTGCTAATTGTTAAGGTCTTGAGATTTTGAGGTAATTAAGTGTTAGGGTCTTGAAGTATTGAGTAACGGTCTGAGACTATACCGAATCCGTGGTGACCGTTATAGTTATGACTTATTATTCTGTGGTGAATTGAGGATCCGTGAGAACTATTCTTGTAATTTGGATATCTTGAGGGCAATTTTAATCATGGGTATCGCATGATTTGGGTGTTCAGAATGGAATATGTGTCTTATGGAAATGTCAAATTGAGGACAAACCAACAAAATGAAGAAAATGTGGGGTATCCTGCTTTTAAAGTCTAATCGTACATCGAAATTTATGTTGGGATTTTGACTGAGCTCGGTAAAAGAATTGAAATGCTCAAAATTCAAGGTTCCGCTTACAAGAGATAAGGCATTTTTCTTGTTCGAGGTTTAGAATCTAATTGGGAAATAGTTAATGAATTGGGGTTGCTTTTGGGTTTGATGAATTTAGATAAGTCTAGAACGAGTCAGGTACTAAAGTTCAGAATAGTTAGTAATTTAAGGTTTTTCAAGGTAACTACCTTAGTCTAAGAATGATTTGAAGATCTTAGGAATGTTTTTTTGAATTATAAGACTTGAAGATCGTTAAATTTTGAGGACAAAATTTCTATAAGTGGGGAGAGTATGAGATCCCGATCTCAAAATATGATAATTATGGGATAATTATGTGGATGAAAATCATGTTTGGGTTTAAGTATAGTAAAAAATTTGATATCAAAGCAAAACGGATCGAAAACAGCTAAGGGGAGGACCGGTGCTCGCTGTGCACCTGTGTGCATGGCGAGGTACAATTTTGAACGTGTGGCACTCAGGGGGCATCCGAGGCAATGACGAGAGCACAGTAGCCTACGAGGCTGGCGCTCGAGTAGTGCTTAAGCGCCAGCTGAGCCGCCCTTTTGCGAAAGGGAGAACTCGAGCGCCAACCGAGACGCCCTTTTGCGAAAGGGAGTGCTCGAGGAGTGCTCGAGGCACGCTCAAGCACCCCGACGGATATAAAAAGGGGACGCACAATTTTTGCTTCATTCGGCCTATTCCAAAGTAGAGAGGAGGAGAAAAGAGGGAAAAGAGAATGAGAGGAAGAAATCCGCGCGTTCTACTCCAATCCGGGTAAAAATAACGGTAGATTTGGTTCAGGCAAGTGTACTTCGGATGTTACATACCATTTTTACAGTATTTTAATATCACCATGTTATTGTTAATGCTCCGAAAACTTTGTTCTGTAATATTTGACATGAACATTGCACGAATCTCATGACTTTTGGACTAAAGTTCATGTTTATGTATATATACTGTGATCGATAACTTCGATTTCATAATTTAACTCATGTTTCGTCTTTGTTTCTTATGTAGACCGTGTATCGCAAACCCTAACTCGAAATTTGGGGGTTTTTGGTTTGAATGTATGATTTTGTATATGTATTTGGAATTATAGTATCGATTTCATGAATAAGCCTGTGTTTGGTGTTCGATTTAAGCCCGATAGTTTTCTATGGAACCCTAGAACAAAAATTTGGAAAATCGTATTAGAAACTTGGAATTTTGATGATTTAAATGTAAATTATTTCCCTGTAACGTTTATCGAATGATTTGTATTTGAAAACTCTACATGGAACTATATTATCGGACTATGGAAACCTTTGAGGAACTGTATAATCAAGCTATAGAAACCTTTGAAATCGTTTGAAAGAGTGAATGAATGAAACTTGGACTTGGCTTTGAAATATGACGAAATCGATTATAGAATTTTGAACAAAGGCTTTAAATTAAAGTAATCAATAAGGAAAACGGACCTAGAACTGTTGAACAGTTAGATAAGGTTCTCCGACATTCCTTAAAATGTTATGGTTATGGTAATCGAGGATATTATCGAACCATTGAACTATCGAAATGAAATGTACACCATCAAACTATCGAACATTGGCCTTTGATTGTGTGGATTGAACACAATCTGTTATCGATTATTAGTCTCTCAGCTAGTATAGTATACTAGATGGGTTCCTAAAATATCGAACAAAGAACTTCTGAGAGACAAATGAGATTTGGAACTGTCTCATAGATTTCTGTACATGTTCAAATAGAACTATGCTTCCTTCCTGTTTTCTGTTAATGCTTCTGTTCTTTTGATTATTGCAATTTCTATTCTAGTATAGTTAAATTTTCTAGAAAAGCGTGAATTTTGATTTATTGAAACCTGTTCATATGAATGCTCCGTTTTTCTGATGTTATCGTGGTATTCTGCATTATTGAATATATGTTCTATATAAAAGCATTATGTTCTGGATGTTTTGGTACCTTACTAGGCTTCGACTCGCTGTTTACTGTTTTTCCCTATAGATGAGACTGTAGAGCTGGTATCAGATGAGAGAGAGTAATTTAAAGTTTAGCCTGAAGACTTTTAGAGACCTACTGTATTTTGGAGACTTCAAAAAGAAATAGTTTGAATGTAAATATTGAATTTAGTATATGAAATGTATGTGATGCATGTGATGAAATAGAAAATATGCTTCCGTAGGTTTACATAATTGCTTCCGCTATATGTTTTCTGGATTTTGTACAAGTCCTAGATATCATCTCTTATATATTTATGATTTAGTGGATAGGATTATGTCAAAGCCATGGATGGATATGGCTTTGTGATTTTGAGTATTTGCATTATATGATGGATTGTGGTACTTTGGATTAGTTGTGTGCATGTACTGATTATATTATTTAGGTTATGTTTCTGTTTAGCCCAGTTTTAGGGGAGACTCTATCCATTTTCCCCTAAAACCTTAAGTTAAGACTTGCGGGCTTCTGTTCCTATTTCTACAATGACGGAATCATCTGAGGACGAAAAAAAAAATCCGTTCCGTTACACTCCTTCCCTCTCTACTCCTTCGGCTGTCTTTCTCTTTTCTTCTTTCCCCTCTTCTTCTTCCCACAACCCCCTGTGTTCCTCTTCTTTTTCTTTTATTTTGTTATTATCATCATCATCATCATCATCATCATTATTATTATTATTATTATTATTATTATTATTATTATTATTATTATATTCTTTTTTTTATTCCAAAACCCAAATCAAACTTAGGCGATAGGACGAGCAAACTTTGAGTGCCAGCCCAACTAATCTAAATATTTTTCAAAATTTTATAATATTTACTTAATTTTTATCACATCTAAATTACCCAAAATAATAAATAATCTCAATTAAATCGGATAAAAATTTAGGATATTACATATATTTATTTATATATACACACCCAAACACTATATATACCTATATAATTATATATATACCTAAATTTATATTTATACACACACACACACACACATATATATATATATACACCCACAATGGGTGTATATATGCCCCTATGCACCCACACTCCGCGGTGTAAGGCAAGGCCACCATCTCCTCACTGTCGTCTCACAACACAATGACGGTGGCAGCACCACCTACTTACTGCCGGCTCGCAACACGGTTCCCTCTCTCACCTCCACCGCACTGCACACCACCTACAGGAGCAATACACACACCCAAGCCATGCACGTCATACAACGATTGGCAACAAGACCGGCTGATTTCCTACAAAGTGCGTCAGCCACCACATTTGCCTTACCCGATTGGAACATAGTTTGACAATCATAGTCCTTAAGTAGGTCCATCTATTGCCTTTGAAGCATGTTCAGCTCCTTCTGAGAGAATAATATTTCAAACTCTTATGGTCAGTATAATTTAATTTTTATCACTCCCTAAATTACCCAAAATAAATAAATAAATAATTAATTAATTAATCCCAGTTAAATCGAATAGAAATATTCAGGATATTACACGATCCATGACTTAGAGTTAGTTGTGATCATGTTCACACTAAAGGTGTGGAGGCATTATCTATACAGAGAGGAGTTTATCATTTATACTGACCATAAGAGTTAGTACCAATTTGAGTTTTGGGATCGAAAGAAAATGATATATATATATAATGTAAATAATAATAATAACAATAATAATAATAATAATAATAATAATAATAACAACAAAAGAAATATAAAAAAAGGGGGAAGGGAAAATTGAAGGGTGAAGCTTTGGGAGGCAGAAAAGGAAGAAAACAGAGGGAGGCTTCGGGGGAGAGAGAGAGAGGGCAGCGTGAGGGTTTGGGTTTCTTGGCGTGGTGGTGGGCTTGGCCAGTGGCATGCGGTGGCCGAGGTTGGCTATCAGGCAACAGCAGCACACTGACAAGGCGGCGGCAGCGGCGGCGGCGGCCATGGGTGAGGTGGCAGCGCGTGTGGAGGCAAGCAAGAGGAGAGAGACTACGCATAGGAAAAGAACAAAAATGGAGGCCTTCGGATCTGATTCCAAGCTCGAACTAGTGGGAGAAATAGTAGAGTATGTCAAGGCAAGTGTTCTTATACTCAATTTTTATTTGTTTTCTATTGGGTATTTTTGTCTCGATACCCGCCTAAATCATGAAAAATATGTGCCCCATGATAAATGTTCAAGAAATATATATTTTATTGTTCAAATCGTGCTCCGATTCATTCGGTTGGGTATCACCAAACCTTAACCCATAGCTTGCTCGGGTCCTCCTATTTCCACTTCAATTAAATGTCAAAATGACCCCAAAATATGAATTATCAAACCCTAATTATGCATATACTTTGACTAGGCGTCCGATTTCACAAGAATTGACCCGTTCGTGCCGTTTGGAAACATTAAATGTGCACTGTTACTTTCATCTGAAAACAAATGGAAATTTGCATGTATTTACCTTCGAATTATATTAAATTAACCTCAAAATGTGAATCACCACATCCTAAATATATATATATCAGCCGGATGTTCGATTTTGCAAGTTACGACCCGATTGCAGCATCCAGATGCTCTGAAAGCTTACTGTCACTGTTCACTCGAGATGAAAGGGGAAATTTGCATGCTTCCACCTTTGATTTGTGTTGAATTGACCTCAAAATATGAATCACTGTGTCCTAATTATGTATATATATCGATCAGATGTCCGAATTCACAAGAATTGACCTGTTCGCGGCATCTGGGGGCTCTAAATGACCCTTGTTACTGTTCATATGAAATAAATGGACAATTGGCATGCTTTACCCTCATTCAATTGTTATGAAAGCTATGTCTAATGTGCATTTGAATTGTAGTATTTAGGAAAATGTTTTTGTAATCAGTTGCGAAGGGAAAATGGTCCGGAGCCCCTAAATATGGCAATTGCTCATCGACGGTAAGAATTTTCACTCTCATCTATGAAATATGATATTATGCATATGAATCGAATTGCAAAATGCTTAAGTCTAAAGAAAGATATGAATCGTACAAATACTTGGAAGGAAATCCACAATATATAAAATGATTAAATGGATCTCCCAGATGGAGATATGTGGATGAAATGATCTCCTAGATGGAGATACAATGTATGAAATGATCTCCCGGATGGAGATTGTGAGATCCAAAACTTTAACTACTTAAAATAAGTTGGCCCCTTTTTGCATCAACATGTGAAATCAGCCTAAGAAGGCGGAACCGCCTCAAAGGAATGAAATCGGCCCATGAGGATCGGCCCGTATACTGTGAAACCCAAGCCACAAATGTCTTGCCCCTGTTAAGCAGTATGAAAAGCGGCTTATGCAAAACAAAACGGCCCAACCCTTACGCTTTGCCCTTTTTGCTTCAGTTGAAACCGGCCCTCAAGTAAAATCAGCCCAACGATGAAGCTCGGCCCCTCAAGTTCGGCCAAGCAGGTGCACTGTAGGGGAAACCTAACTCATTGGAATCCAACGAAGCGGCGACGAAGCGGCGACAAGCGACGACTGAATGAGGTAGGTGAAACGACCTCGTTACCCCCTGAAAACAAGTACGGGGCAGGTAACCTACCCGATTTGCTTCACCAACTCCTTCCTCTATATAAATCGATCAATGCGAAGGAAGAGGGGAAGGAAAATCCGGCGGGTGCGACGGGAAGAGAGGAAAGGAGAACGCTTCGGGAATTTGAAATTAGGCAACCCAGCTCTCAGGCAAGTTACTTCGGGTGCCGTTTTTAACTTCAGTTTTTAGTTCATTGCAAATATACTGCACGCTGTTTTGCTGCAAGTAATCGGACGTTAATACATTTTTGGTTTTCGTTTGAATCTAATATGAAGTTCATGACGTCTGTTTTCCTACATTCGGAACTTACATGAAATCCGGACCAAAGTTACAACCGGCTTTGACATGTGAAATGAAACCGGCATTTTGCATGTAAAACGAAACCGGCAATTGGCATGTAATATGAAACCGGCACTGCATGACATGCATACTGAATTTCACCCTTTACATCAGAACCGGCCTACCTTCATAAAAATCAGAATCGGCCCCCCCATCTCAAAAATATCAGAATCAGCCCATACCTAATCAGAATCGGCCCCCCATCTCAAAAAAATTAGAATCAGCCCATACCTAATCAGAATCGGCCCCTTGGTATTAAAATCGAAACCGGGCCTTGCGTCGAACTGGAATCGGCTTTGTGAATCGCAACCGACATCGGCCCTGGCATTGAAGCCAGACTTGGTCTTTGTATTGAAAACGAAAATTGAAATCGACTTGTGCGTCGCCTCCCTTTTGCATTGCAATAGAATCTGGGTCTTGCATCAAAACCAAAGTCGGCTTTGTGTAATAAAAACCGAAACCGGCCTTGGTATTGAAACCGGCCTTGGCATTTTTGAAATCAGAATCGGCCCTTACACGTTTTAAATTGAAACCGGCTTTGGCAATTTTGAAACCGGAATGGGCTTTACAATCGAAACCAGCCCTTGCGTTGAAACCGGCCTTGGCATTTTTAAATCGGAATCGGCCCTCATAACCTAAAAATCGGAATCGGCCCTTATACCCCTTAAAATCAAAATCAGCCCTCATACCCTTAAAATCGGAATCGGCCTTGCATTTGAAACCGGCCTCGATAGGTTTAAAATCGGAACCTACCTTTGCAAAGGAAACCGCCATGACGGTTGGGATCGAGACCGCCTAATGTAAGAAAATCGGGATCGCCCCTTGCATGTAAAAGTTGAATTTGGCCTCTTTCATGAAATCGGTCCTCTTTCACATCAAAATCGAACTCGGACCCCTTTGGAATACGAGATAATCAAACCGGCCCCTTTTTTACCGAATTCAAAATCGGCCCTCGTATGAAATCAAACCGCCCCTCTTACCAAAATCAAAATCGGCCCTCATATGAAAGTCAACCGCCCAAGTATATTTTATGCCATCTCAACCGGCCTCCAGTGTATTTAAGGATATGTTTTTCAAATTAAGTTATATAATTTGAAAATGGTTTCCAGTAAGCAATATGAAGGAAGTATTTCTATTTCTGTGTTATTTTGGTCCCAGAACTGACTACAGTTCGGAAAGGTTCTCCGGCATGCCTTAGGACTTTTCGGTGGTAATCGAGGATAACTCTGTCCATGGAGTTATTTGTGGTCCGCCCTGCCCTCGGGGCGTTATGGACAGAGGGAATTACCGTTACCGGCCTACCTTCGGGTGGCATACCGTACCGATCCCGTGAGGGATACCGTTACCGGCCTACCTTTGGGTGGCATACCGTACCGATCCCGTGAGATGGGATACCCACAGTTACCGGCCTTAGATTGTGTGGAGTGAACACAATCTATCCTCGATTATTCGCCCCCTCAGCTAGTAGGGAATACTGGCAGGGTCCGTACCAATATGATATGAAGTACCGTTTACTGTTTTACTGATATGTTATGTTACCGATATGATATGAAGTACCGTTTACTGTTTTGCTGATATGTTATGATTACCGTACCGATTACCGAATATGAAGTACCGATTATCGATTATGAAATATTGTTACCGACATGATACGTTCTGTTCACCATTTATCGTACCGATTACCGGTATGTTACGCCATCATTTACCGTTTACCGTCTTCAAGTATAGTACTCGTCAAGGTATGTTTTCTTTTTTTCTTGACCGCAATTTGATTGACCGCCTGCTATGCACACGCTTACTTGACCGTTTTGCATCATCGTTTTACTACTCATATGCATGTACCTTGCTGGGCTTCGACTCACTGTTTTATGTTTTTTTTCCCCTACAGACGAGGCTTTAGAGCTTGTGCCTGACGAGTTGGAGTGACTAGGGCTTGTCTGAAGGATTAAGGACTCGGAAGTTTATTTTGGAGAATATTATTGTAACGACTTGTTTATGATTCATGAACTCTTATAACTAGTTGTTTTTGTGTATTCGGAAATGAACACTTTGGAATGAATATGAATGTTTCCGTAAGATGTTAGAGTAACATCCGCTATATTTCTTATGGTTAAAAATATATTGGTCCTAGCTGGCATCTGAGATCCTGTGTTTGTGCATAATTGGTTTAGTTTTGGCTTCCATTAGTGTTATGAATGACAGATGTAAAAAAAAAAAAAAAATCTGTTCCGTCACAGAGATAATGTGAATAAAATGTGGTGGATCCTTCTCCAAATGAATGAGTAATTGTGAAACAAGGACCACCGAATTATCTTCATTTGGCAGTATTCTGTGACTTGCCATTAATATCATGGTGGAAACCAAAAGATTACTTTGGCCACGTATCCTGGCCGCTATTGTGAACGAGTGATGTCCGTGGCACGCCTTAGAATACTACTATGGAAGAACGACGATTGCCTTGGTACCCCAAAAAAATGGGGCGAAATGTGATGGTCGAGTAGCTGCAGGCCTAAAATGCAGCCAATGATCGAGATGCTGAAATCCTAAAGTATGATGGCCGAGTAGCTGTAGGCCTAAAATGTAGCTGTTGGTCGAGTAGTTACAGACCTTAAATGCAGCCGATGCTTTAAAATGTATAGCATACACATTCCTCTCCTCGTTCTCTCGTATCGTTAGCTAGTACGACCTACTGGTCCTGATCCGCAAAGATTTAATGTAATTAAGAAAGGAGCATAAAAATATATCTAATGTTATCATATGTTTCCAAAAGTCCCTTTCCTCTCATGTTTTCCTTTTACATAGCAAATGCATATTGCCCCCGTCCCCTTTAGCATTTCCCATTGTTATTTATCGTTTGAAGTGATGTATGTTTACACTTGCTGAGCTATATGCTCACCTTTGCTGTTTTCTCCTTTCAGATAAGAGCGCACCGATGCCGACGAGTCTGAGTAGGCCATAGGAGCACGATAGGCGACCTGATCTCAAGTGCGGAGCTTGAGGATTTTAGCTTAATCCTTATGTATGATACAAGGACTTATATTTAATTAAAAAAAACTTAGGATACATTTACATTATGTCTTTGTGATGGATGTATGGTTATCTTCCGCTATACGTTGTGGATTATATGCTTCCGCAGGGTTTATTTGTGGTGATGTTGGGTTATTTCTCGTTGGCATCCTCTCTGTACCGGCGTCATACTTGTGCTATGATGTCATTGCCACCTGAGGTGTTGCAGTGGCTGTGAGTTCCTGTGGATTGTGTGATAATAATTGTGGGTCATTGTACAGGATTGATTATAGGTGTTTGTATTTTGGCAAACATCCGATTTACAAACAAAAATTTGTCCAATTTTTTGAAGAATTTTTTTTTTTGGTAAGTAAGTATTTTGATTAATGGGAGAAAAATTTACACAACCTATGCATTAAATCCAAGTATTTTGACTTGGAGATAATGCATAAAACGCTAGGGCATTCCCCGAGCAGTTTGTACATCAAAAAATGACACCCACCATAGGGGTCCTCCATGAGAACAAAGTTCCACCAAAAAAATATAAAGGCTGTCCGGGTGTTACACACAAGGCACATTCGGCTGAAACCACATCAGCAAGATTAGAGTCAAGTTTTCAATCAAAACAAGCCCAGTCAAGGGCAGTACTAAGACTAGATTAACACACAGTCAATCCCAGCAGTAGAACCAAATCCAGCAAGGCGCCATAAGTATAAAATCAATCAGAATGCATAAGCACCACTCTGCCAACGCAGCCTCTTCACGAACCAAAGATCAGCTTAATCAGAAGCCATACCGACAAGCCGGCAAAATTAAAAAGGCAGGCCACATCAGCAGGAGAACAACCAAACCGGCAATGTATCAAGCCTAAGTTGATCTAGCCATGTCAGCAGAAGCAACAAAAGTCCAAACCGGGAACAAAGGGAGCAGAAACTGGATTACATAAGATTCTCGCCAGCAATTCATAATCCATTCCGGCAAATAATCCTGTGCAAACCGGCTTGCACAAGCAGCCAGCCATGACTGAATCACAGGACAAAGGCCTAGTCATCAAATCAACCCGGTCCACAAGCACCAAGAGCCAATACTCCTGTAGCTAACCAACAGCCTGCCGCAAAATTCACCCTCCAGACCGAATGGGTGTCGCCATACAGTTAACAAGCTCCATGCTGCAGCAGACACAAGGAAACAACAGGAAGCCCCTATTCCACCAGCATCCCCAGTTTCTACATCAGCAGAGCAGTGAGCAATAGCAACCCCCAAACATGAACCAGAGCCGAAAAATCCGCAACAAAGCCAGAGTAGCATCCCAGTCATAGAGGCAACTGCAGCCAGAACCCTTCTGCAGCCAAAACAACATTAGCATCCCCTCAGGAGCGAAAAGAACCTGAGCTAAGGCTTGCTGTAGCAGTTCAGCATTAAACTCTTTACCAGCATCCTGCACTCAGCATTCTGCACATAGAGCAAAGAAACCAGAACCATAGGCACTAGCTAATCAGAAGCCCATCAGATCCCATTCCTCAGCATCAAAGAATTGCATTCAGCAGCAGTAATTAAAAATCAGAAGAGCCATCCCCTTCCAGTAGCAAGAGAATCAGCATAGCAGGTTAGAACCATTACATCCCCAACCAGCAGGATGAAATCAGGCACTTGCAAAGCCATTCTTCACATCACAGAATGAAGTTGCACATAACAGAGGCACATAATCACTCCAGCAACAGCAGCCACCAAATACAAAATTTGGCACATAAAACCAACTGCAGCAGCACCTCTACAGATTCCACTGCAAATAACAGAAAGAAAATGGCAAATAGACAGGCCAAGCCTAATCCACTACCCTAGAAGGTTCACCAGCATCCAACCAAGGCCACGCCAACTCTTCAGCACCCCAGCATAAAGTTCAAAATCCAGAGCTGCACGGTCCCCCTTCCCGTCCAACTGGAAAGAACCCCATAGGCAGAGGAGCAATAGAGTCAGCATCACTGGACAGTCGTCTGCGGCAGAACCAGAGAGCAACCAAAGAGCCCATTCGAGCTTCAGACAGCTGCACTGGAAGCCAAAAACCAGCAGGCAAGAGAATAATCCATTCACACACAGCAGTGCCAACCAAAGGATGCTCCCCACAATGGCAACAACCGGCAGGAACTCACCGCAACAGAGAGCCACTGCAGCCAAAAACTATACCACTGTCGGCTCAACAAATCACAGCTAGAAAGCCCCAGCCTGAGCAGTACGGGCACCCCCAACCCAACCAACAGGAGGGAAACACATTGGCTATGGAACATCAAGCCGACAGCCCAAGACAGTTTCAGGCACCAGAAGCAGAACATAGAGTGCGACCCACCAGGAGGCCAGAGGAAGCTGCTCGGAAGCCCCACAGCTGCATACCCGACAATGCTTTCAAAGCAATTAGCCTGAAGCAGGAAATGCCCACAATATGAGAGGCAAGAAAGGCGCAACCATCAGTCGACAAAAAACAATCCTGTGAGAGTCCAGCATTTCGCTGCAATCCACATCAAATGCATCCAAGCAAAGCTCCATAAATGGAAGCAAAATGAAAGATCCCCATCGCACCAGAAGGTTTCACATGCATCCAAAAGGTCCACGGCCATCTCTTCAGTACATCGGCCAAATAGCTCCAAACCAACACTGCACGGAATCCCCCAAAACCATCCACCAGAAGGGAACGCCCAGGCATAGGCACTTCAGAGCTAGCACACAGACCTTCGAATGCACCATCCCATTCTGAATGGGAGAGACGATTCAAGAGCTTAACCCTAGGCGCACACCGAGGAGAAAAAAATCGAAGGCTCCGAGGTCGCGGTGAACGACACATCCAGAGCAGGGATTCGGAAAGGTGGAGACGGATAACCGGAGGGGAGCCGGGCAGAGCAACCAGGAGGCCGGCCAAGGCAGGCTCCGGTGCCGCCCGGCACCAGCTGGTTTCAATCAAGCCCTCACTTAAGGCAATATCAGCTGCTGATGTTGCAGGAGATGACACTAAAATGGGAAGTGTAACAAGAGATGGAATCAATGGAAACAGCAGGAATGGCAAAGACCGCCATAAAAATTCTGAACCAAAGAACACACCATCTACAAATTTCACCTAACTCACTCTCTGCACACATCCATCCGCAATCCCCTGCATCCAGGAACAGCACTACCAGTAGCCAAACCACCACCAGCAGGGCAAGGCCAACGTCCAGTCAGAATCAAGAGCAAAAAACCAATCCATGCTCCATCAATTGACTACAGACAGAAGGAAGTCCCCTGCAGCATAAGGAGCAAATTTATGTTCTTATAGTGCTGTTCTTATGGGCAATAGTTTATGTTCTTATAGACGGAGGTTATTTACGGAAAATAACCCAATCTGTCACAGATTGGGTATTTATGCTCGTAAGCTTTTAGTTGCCGAGATCCATAGGCGACTACCTATGACAAGACGGATTATTTTCCTATAATACTCTCCGTCAATAATTACATAAAACTAATACCCATAATTAAATAATATGGAATTTCTGTAGGAAATCGGGTAGATTTTTATTTGTAATTGGACCAAAAATTATTTATACAACCGGCTTAATTAAAACTTGTACAAGCATATAAATCCTCAGACTTCAGCGCTCAACATAATACATACACAGGATCGATAAATACCATATCATCCATGACTCTAATACAGTATTCACAACTACCACATTGGCTTTAAATATGGATACCATTTAGGTCTAAATAAATCCATAATCAAGCAATCGTAGAAGTAAAACTAGATACATTAACCACCTACGGAAGCATAACAAAATCTACAATAATATATAACATATCATGCCACATTCCATTATACAATATAAATCTAACTTAACTATTTTCATTCTATTATATTAAATATATACAAAACTACAAGTCCTCAGAGTCCCACCGATCACTTTAGCTTATCTCCGTCTCTACTCTAACTAATCAGGCATCAACTTGTAGCTCTCATCTAGAAGGAAGAAAAGCAAATGTGAGCTAATAGCTCAATAAGTATATCAAATCAAGGCAATAAATAACGATAACAGAATTTAGCAGAAAAGATACACGTAAATAGGAAAGGAATGCATATACAGAACTTGATTAGGCATACTTGGGTGCAATTTACGTTTTTCTTTCATTCTTGTTTTCTTTAGGACGTAACATAAGCATAATTATTCACCTTTGCAGACCCAAGCTAATGGACCTTACTAGCAAAAGGGAGTGAATAATTGAGGATATATTGTATTCTGCACATAATTAGAGGTCAGAAATAGTACAATAGTATCCCTCCTTGTGGGATAATTAACAGTAATACCTCCCGAAAGCGGTCAGACTCAGTACAGTATATTCCAGTATTAATACCCAAAGGAAGGGCGGACCATGTATCACTCCATAGATGGAGCTATCTCTGATTACCATCGTAACTTCCTAAGGCGTGTCCCTGACATCACCCTCTACAACAAGCGGCCAGTATAATTTCCTTGAGCTTCCACTGTCACGCTAGTGATATGCCTGGGGGCGTTACCCATCAGAAACATGAATGTGGATCCTAGTTTCACAATTACCGATTCTTTTGAAGGAAGTTCTATTAGATTCTTTTCACAGATATCTCTATCTGGGAGATCAGATTCATCAAAATTTTAACGTGAAATTTCTCTCCAATTATTCATGTATTTATTATCTTGCTTGTAAATTTCAGTCTTTTTACTATTTGACTTACAGACGGACATCATATGCACAGAGAAGATTTAGAATTCTTACCGTCGAAGAGCAGATTGGCTTATAAAGCTTTTATGACTTAGCTTATGTTCGAATATCGTAATCACAGAGAAGATTAGGAATTCTTACCATCAATGAGAAGATTGACTTTGGGAGTTTTCAGATGTGGAGTTTTTTCACAAACGCATATATCGAAGCTTCTAGATTATTCAATTAGACTTATACAAACATATATATCATTTGATTAGCAATCAAACAGGGAAAATTATGCAAAATATTGTTCAGAATCATTGGTGAACAGTGAGCGCGTGAACAGTGTTCAGATTCTCTTATCAGTCAATTTTGCAAAATTTTAATCATCCAACGGGTAAATTATTGAACCTAAGGTATAGGTAACTATAATCCTAAGTCACTTTACACATTAAACCCCAAATCGAAGCTTAAACGGTGTCCGGATGCGGGTTAGGGGCTGTGTGAACGAATTTCTATCTCGAACCAAAAATTTGGATACCCAATCGATAAAATTACATTCCCAAGTCATGGATAACCATAGTCTAGTCCCAAATTAAGCTAAAGCCCCAAAAATCCTTGGGTTTCATAACTAAGCGTGGGGGTTAGGGTTTACGTTGTTTGAAAACTTACTTAAACTACAAATTTGGACTCCAAATTAACATATATACATGCTTAGATCTTGAGAATCATAAAATATAAGCCTAACTGGGTATCAGAATGAGGATACCTGGAGAAAATAAGACAAAAGTGTACGAAAGTGAAAGAGAAGAGTATGAGTGTACTTACCTCAACCCGATCTATTACATTTCTAACTGGCTCTCTAACGGATTCGGATTCGAAGGCCTTTGTTTGCCCATTCTCTCTCTTTTCCCTCCCTCTCTCTCTCTACCTGTGGGAAGTCATGGAAAAATGGTTGACAGAAAACCCACATGCGGCTATATAACAGACTGGCGCTCGAGCGCCAGGCAAGTGCGTGGTGAGCGCCAGTGAATCTGGAAATGGCGCCTCCTTATGCGCTCGAGTGAGCGGCGTGCGCAAGCTTTTCAAGAGCAATCGTCTTTTTGCCCCTCTGCTAGGCTCGAGCAAGCAACGAGCCTAGCTTTGCTGCTTGTTGTACTAAGGCTAATTTTTCAAGTTTTCCAATTTCACTTATCCAAAACTTAATTACATCAAGTTAGTTAATAGAATTTACTATATTTTGGGAGCTTGGACCTCCCAATTCTCCCCCATTTATAGAAATTTTGTCCTTGAAATTTGATGAACCTCAAATTTCCTTAATCAGAAGAAATCTTTCTAACATTCCCAAGTTGTTTCTTCAATTAAATGATTATCTTAGGAAACCTTAAGCATTCAGATCGCCTTGATCTTTAGTACCTGATTCGTTCTATATTTATCTAAATTCATCAAATCTGAAGGCAAACCCAATTCATTAACTACTTCATTGACTTAGTTTAAAACTTCAACGGTCAAAGATCCTTACTTCAATTTACGCTTAGCCTCGAAAGTAGTCATTTCTTCTGAGCCTCAAATCGAACCTTAAAATATATAGGTTTACCACGTTTTCGTTGTGTAACTTTGATTAATTATCTAACTATGAACCATCCGATTATAATTCTCCACCATATCTGATTTAACCCAACATCCAAAATTCTCTGATCAAGTCTAACCAAGACCTCAAACCACAATTAAACCTCAAAGGCAGAACACCTTACCTTGTCATTATTTCAATAGTATGTCCTTAAACCGACATCTCCATAAAATACAAAATCCATATTAATAAGAATAGGTAGTTATTAGCAAACTAACAGTACCTACATATCCTTGAAATACATGGTCATTCACTTCTAGCCCCCTTCAATCATATTTTTCACTATTCTATTTAATCATTTATATTGCGAATCCCTGATCTTCTTACAACTTATATCCATTGGCTCACATAGGGCACCTAGATTATGTGACAACCATAATTAAAATAAATCCCAATATATCTATACCATGAAAATAATTCCTACAAATCCTCAAGTTACAACTAGATTAGAAATTACGATCATAATAATCACCCAAAAATTCATACAACCTTAGGTCATCACCCAAAACCTCAAACTCAAATATTTGTTGACCTCAAGATCACATTGGTATACTGACAAGCGAACTAATTCAATCCAAACACGTTATACACAATCACAATGAGGGGGTCATCCTAATCATCCTGAAACAAACCATAAGGACTTTTTATTTTATAATCTTATAGCCCTAATACTTCGAACACGATTCTATTTTCCAATTTAAGAATATGACATCCCATTATCCAAGTATCTGAACCTAATTGTGATTTACCCTTCATATTTTCTACGAAACATCAAAGGCATATTAAGTCTAAAGACTTTAAACATCAATTGCCAATACTGGGGTCCATTCTCCTTGAAGACATTGAGGCTTATCCTCACAATCCTTAAATAGATCTACCCACTCGCAATATCAAAGGATCATGTTTCCTTATGACATAATTATTCTAGCCTTTAAAATTCATTAAACGAAAGCTATCTCCAAGGCAAAACCCGCAAGTTCTCAAATGGAAACTTCTGATATCAATTATCGATAATACCACTTACTTTTCTCAAAAGGTACTAGGGTCCACCTTTTATAGTTCTCAAACTTATAGAATTGTAGGACATTAATTACCCCATAAGTAATGTCTATAAATTCTCATGATAAGGACCTTATCGGCCAATCCTAACTATGGGTGAAACAATTTCAAATCATAAACTTCTCCCCACTTTGCTAGTGGGTAGTCACCTATCACAATGTAAGAATTAATATAATTCTAACCTTCCTCAAAAGTATTACATTCTAGCATTATATCCTATGATAATTCACCAGACCCATCAGGGGTTAACCAAAACAATATGGTTAACAATTTATCATTAATTCCTTGAATGCTATCTTTACATGTCCTATTTCTATGAATACCGACTGCTTCTAAGCCAAACAACTCATGGTTCTACAATCCTTAAGGAATACTTATCCGATTTAGTTAGACCCAATATGACCACACATCTTTGTAGCATTAATCGGTCTTCTCAATAAACTGCTATTATTGAAGAAGCCTCATGCCCACATCACATTCTTCCTTAACTAAATTCATATTCCTCTCTCTATTAAGCATATGGTTGACTACCTTTTATTATTCATGAAGTCCACAAAAGGCTATCAAATCTAAATGGCATCACCCAAATTTCAGAATAATTGGACTAAAACCCAAGGACATTACCGTTCAATCATCATCAAGCAAAATCACAAGGGTTTTCCTTTCCTATTTTCATAACTGCATTGCTCCGATATTGGAACCTGCTTGTGGTGACCCTTCATCTCTCTTATGAATATCTGAATTCTAAAGACTCCCAACATCAAATCATTAATTTCTTAGTTAACCTAATTTTCAAAATTCCACAAATAACCTCATCGATTCTATTTGAATCCTCAAGATCAGTACCGATTTCGGCACAACTTTTATAGCAACTTTATTTGCCGATTAGAAGATGAAACAGTCTAATCATTTCTTTTAACAATTTCCTCTAATTTTTTTTTATCTGCATAATGACTTCCAAATATGGCCTAATATGCCATCTACACTCGACACATATTTTTATCATATACCTCGTAGTCACAGCGATGTTATTTCTGTTACCTCTTTTTGTGACTTATCTGATACTTTAAAACCTACAACCCCAATTGCAAATTAGAATATTATTTTTGAAATTATCTATTCTAGTGTGGCAATTTGCCAACCAAATCTTCTTAATATCCCATCAAAGTCCGGTATTTCAAATTAGATTAGTTAATCATTCACAATCCCAAACCAAACATCAGAATACATAATTCTATCAGACAAGGATTTACGCATCAGGGGTTGACATTATTCGAGTTCTTTCTAGAAATTAGGACACATATAAAATTACACTTAATCTTTAGGCAACAAACTTGTCATCTAATTTTAACTTCTAGACATTCCTAGTATTTCATGATGAAAAGGGGTTCTTCTAAAATTACCTTCAAAACTCTCCAAGGGATGGAGTGCGATACTAGGAAACCCACCATTAGTCTTGCCTTACCTTCAACTAATTTATGGCAATGAACTAATTTAATCTGGGCAACTAAAAGCCTTGAACACTTTCTTTTATTTCCTCAAGCTCAATATCAACATTAACCTTGATTAGATTGAACATTTTCACATAATGCTTCGAAGGACGCTTCCTAAATTGATCATTCTTTATATATCCGTAGGAACCCAAATAAAATTATACTCCTAGCACCATATCCATTTGATTAGATATTTAATCAATTACCCACTTATAATAAGCCTCGAAAGGATCCATCCAAATTTTTGTCTGATAGTCATAGCCCCGATCAAACTAGTGGCAATTCAATTATCTCAGAACCGCTATCCTCAAAGCAGAATTCAAATCTGATTCCCTACTTTAAAGATTGAAATCAAACTTTATAACCCAGAGCTATGGCCTCATAGGCTTCCAAATTCTATCATCTTCCATTCACTTTGAATTCTGAAACAAAAGCAACCATGTCAGATCAAAATTCAGGCTTTAGCATTAAGTAGGACACGAAGCTACTTAGACACAACATCCTGATCCTGCTTAATGGTAGCCCACTTTGCTGGACTAGAATTGTTAAGTCTAACCGATATGTCTTATGTCTTCATTTACTTATTCAATCTATCTTATTCTAACCTAAGCTTCCGCATAAGAATCAAATCAAATCTAAGGCATCTCTTTTCTTTGGTACCAATTGAGACGGAACAGATTATTTTTCTATAATAATCTTCGTCAATAATCACATAAAACTAATACCCATAATTAAATAATATGGACTTTCTGCAAGAAATCGGACAGAGTTTCCTTTATAATTGGACCAAAAACCATTTAAACAACCACCTTAATTAAAACCTATACAAGTATAATGCTCAACATAATATATACACAGGATCGTCAAATGCCGTATCATCCATGGCTCTAACATAGTATTAACAACTATCACATTGGATCTAAATAGAGATGTCGTCTAGATCTAAACAAATCAATAATCAAGCAATAGCGGGAGCAAAGCTAGAAACATCAACTACATGCAGAAGCATAACAAAATCTACAATAATACATATCATATCATGCCACATTCCATTATACAATATAAATCTAACTTAACTATTTTCATTCCATTACATTAAACACATACAAAACTATAAGTCCTCAGAGTCAGCTCGTAACTCTCATTAGGAAGGAAGAAAGGCAAAAGTGAGTTAATCAAATCAAGGCAATAAATAATGATAACAAAATTTAGTAGAAAAGGTACATGTAAACAATAAATGAATGCATTTACTTCTTTCTTTCATTCTTATTTTCTTTAAGACATAATATAAGTATAATTATTTATCTTTATGAATCTGAGTTAGTAGATCCTACTAGCCAAAGGGAGCAAATAATCAAGGATATATTGTATTCCTCACACAGTCAGAGGCTAGAAACAGTATAGCAATATCACTTCTGGTAAGATAATTTACAGTAATACCTCCCGAAGGTAGGTCAGATTCAGTATAGTATCCTCTAATGTTAACGCCCCAAGAAAGGGCAGACCACGTATCAATCCATGGACAAAGCTATCCTCGATTACCACCATAACGTCCTAGTGCATGTCCCTAACATCACTCACTACAACAAGCGGCCAGGATAATTTCCTAGAGCTTCCACTGTCACGCTAGTGATATGAATATCCTAGTTTCACGATTACTGATTCTTTCGAAGGAAGCTCTATCAAATTCTTTTCACAGATATCTCCATATGGGAGATCAGATTCATTAAATTCCCAATGTGAAATTCCTCTCCAATTATTCATGTACTTATTGTCTTGCTTATGGATTTCAGTCTTTTCACGACTTGACTTATATACGGATATCATATGCATAGAGAAGAGTTAGAATTCTTACCATCGAAGAGCAAATTGGCTTACAGAGCTGTGAGGCCCCGGAATAAAAATGAGATAATTGGAAGTAATTAAAATGATGATAATCATTAAGAGGCCAAACATGTATTGAAAAATGATGGTTGAAAGTAAAAAGCTAGAAAAATACCTGAGTTCAGTAAGCAGCCGAGTGGTGCCTGTTGTGCGCCCGAGGCGCTGCAACGAGGGCAAAAATCCACTGGCTACCCGCTTGCCGTGCGCCAGGCATGCTCGAGCAAACCGCTGGCAGTAACCCCGCGCTCGCCGCACGCTTAACATGTACTCGAGAGCGGCCCCGGCTTTTGCCCACGTGTTGACTTTGTTTTTGTTATAAATTAAAGGTAAAAAAGAGAAAGTGAGAGAGAGAGAGCAGGCCACGCGCAAAGAAGAGGAAGAAGAGAAGAGGAGAAGGGGAAATCACTTGTTCCATTCCACTCCAGGTAAAAATAACGGTAGATCAGGCCAATGCAAGTGTACTTCGGACGTTATTTTTCATTTTTACCTATTCTTTTTGCTTTAAAGTTGATGAAAATGCTCTAAAGTGGTGTTGTTGTATGATTAAAGTAAATAAAGCATGTTTCCTTGTTCGGTTAGATTTTATGTTTACCCATGTTTATTGCAAGTTTCGACTTCGATTTCGTGAATAAGCATGTAAATTGTGTTCAATTTTGTCTCGAAAGTTTGTGATGAAACCCTAGCTCGAAAATATTTGGGATTTTTTGTTAAATTGCATAGCTTAATGCATCTGTATGGATTTATGGCCTTAATTTCATAAATAAACCCATGTTTAGTGATCGATTTGAGTCTGAAAGTTTTGGCGAAGCCCTAGGTACGAAAATGAAGAGGTTTTGATGACTTTTAACTATAGCTCTTGTTATATAAAAGTTAATTGACATTAAAATGAAGCTCCCGATATAATTTGTTTTTGAAAATTTTACATGGACTTATACCGATAAATTTCCATGCACTCCTGAAGTAAAACTGAAGGGTTTTTAGACCGCTACCATACGTTCTGAACATTCTAAAGTGAACAGAAAGGAAATTGTGATACTCTGATTATAAAAGAGGGTTTTTAATAAAGAAGCTATTTCTGATACTATGATTTAGGACCCGAACTGATTTCAGTCAGGTTAGGTTCTCCGGCATGCCTTAGAACTTTACGGTAGTAATCGAGGATAACTTTATCCATCGAGTTATATGTGGTCCGCCCTTTCCTCAAGGCGTTACGGTCAGGAGGAAAGTATAGTTTTTGGCCTACCTTCGGGTGGCACATCGTACCAATCCCGTGAGATGGGATACTTCTGTTATAGTTATTGGCCTTGGATTGTGCAGAGTGAATACAATCTATCCTCGATCGTTATCCCCTCAGCTAGTAGGGTATACTGGTAGGGTCTGTCACCGTTCTGTTATGTTACCGTTTTGTTTTGTACCGCCTTTACCGTACTGATTTTTATTCCATACCGATTACTAATTACGGATTACTGATTACAAATTTCTGGTTTTTGAATTTAATACCGTCAAAGTATGCTTTCTTTGTTTCCTAGATTATATTTTATTTAACCGTTCTGTTTCTGCATAGATTCATGACCGTTCTGCATCACTATTTTACTGCACATATGCATGTACCTTGCTGGGCCTCGGCTCACTATTTTATTATTTTTCCCCCCTTTCAGATGAGATAGTAGACTTAGTGCCCGATGAGAAAGAGTGATCGATGGAAATCTTTGAAGACTTTTGAGGACCTGGAGCATTTTGGTGCCATTTTAGGAGAACTAGTTGATGTAAAGACTTAACTGGACATGTAATTCTATATATATGGATCTTGCATCTATGGATATTCATGCACATGTGGGTTTTATATAGAATGCATATGATGTACAGGATGGTAAAAAGAAAAAAACTATGCTTCTGCAGGTTAGTAGTTTAGCTTCCACTCTAAATGTTTGGATATAATGTACAGGTCCTAGACGGCATCTCGTTATTGAACTATTAGTGTAGTTGATAGTTTTATAGATTAGTTGGAGTATTTTAGAGCTATTTTGGGAGAACTAGTTGATGTAAAGACTTAATTGGACATGTGATTTTGTATATGGATCTTGCATCTATGGATATTTATACACATGTGGGTTTTGTATAGAATGTATTTGATGTACATGATGGTAAAAAGGAAAAACTATACTTCTGCAGGTTAATAGTTTAGCTTCCGCTCTAAACTTTTGGATATACTGTACAGGTCCTACACGGCATCTTGTTATTAAAATGTTAGTGGAGTTAATGGTTTTATAGATTTATGCCATGGATGGCAGATGTGATCCTGTGTATGTATGTTGTAGGAAGAATTGTAGTATAATTGATAGTTGTGTGCTTATAACGGTTGATCATACAGGTTATATTTTTCGATTTTTATCCAGTTATAAAGGAGACTCTGTTAAAATTTTTATAGAAGTCTTGCATTATAATTTAGTCCATTAATCCTGTTTCTGTCTTGACGAAAGCTTCTAAAAAAAATCCGTTCCGTCACATTTGGTATCAGAGAATTGAGATGCCTTGGGAATTGATCGAACGAAAAGCGAAAGCATAGGATTAAATCTCTGTACAGAATTCCTATAGGAATAGGTTGAAGAAGTTAAGGCAACTAGGATGCTTAAGAGATTGGTTCTTAGGCTATGTTTAAATTTCCTTAAAGTTGTAGAATATTTCTTTCTCATTCCATTGAATCCTTGCCCTTATAACCTTGTGTTTACCTTGATTATAGGATGGCAAGTAGAAGATGTAGAAGGAATGACCGTGGTGGCGCTTGCACGCCCCATGATAGAGAGGCCGCTTATATTGATCTGTTGGAGAGGATGACCAATGAGGTAGAATCTGTCGAGCAGAGAGACATGGCTCCGATTCCTGCACCCGAGCCAGCTCTGGCACTTCTTGGTCCCATGACATATGACAGATTCATAGCAGAGCGAGCACCGGGCTTCCTAGGAAAGCCTGATCTTGCAGAAGCAGACGTGTGGTTAAAAAGGATGAAGAAGATATTCACTGTGATTGACTGTACAGATTGGAAAAAGGTCACCTTCGCGGTGTATAAACTGGAAGGTGAAGCTGATAGCTGGTGGAGCATGTAGAAGAGGGCAATGGGAGTGCCAGATGATATCATTACCTGGGAGATGTTTGAGGATGCTTTTATGGAGAAGTACTTCCCATCCAACCTCCGAGATCAAAAGGAGTAGGAATTTATGAGATTGAGGCAGGGAAACATGATAGTGAAAGAGTGTGATGCCAAATTCACCGAGCTGTCCCATTTTGTGCCCTTCTATGTAGAGGATGAGCAAAGGAAGGCGAAGAAGTTCCAACAAGGGTTACGTGATGAAATTAGGAAGTCACTGCCGATTTTAAAGCTCCAAACTTATGCTGAGATTCTGGACAGAGCAGTGATTTATGAGAAGAAAACGGAGATGGAGAGATTCTATGCAAAGAGGACCGCCAGCCGAGCGGGAGTGAGTACCAGATCTGCTGTGAGATCTTTTGGACAGTCCAAGAAGACTAGGACGGCTGACGAGGGAGAGAGTGTTGTACCGACTTAGTTAGTAACCGGTTCTAGACGGTCAGCTAAAGATTGCACCTTCTGTGGGAAGAGACATCAAGGGGCAAGCATGCCGTAAGTTGTTGGGAGCATGTTTCAGATGTGGGCAGCAAGGCCACCTGTTCAAGGACTGTCCACTACCTCCGAGGCTAGAATGAAAGAAGCCTACCATCTCGGCAAAGGCTTTCGCAGAGACTGTTCAGGACCCAGAGGCATCTCCGAATGTCATGGAAGGTACTCTTCCTATTTGTGGCGTTTCTGCATCTATATTGTTTGACTCGGGAAATATCCATTCTTTTGTTTCCCCGTGATTTGCATGCTGCATTGTATCTGCCCTGTGTATTTTCGATTATGAACTGTCTGTGTGTACTCCCACTGGATCCTCTGTGATTACGGATGTTATGTATCTGGGATGTATAGTTGAGCTGAATGGGAACTGTTTGGTTGTGGACTAGGTGTTGTTGAATATGGGTGATTTTGACGTGATTCTAGGGATGGACTGGCTGGCCAAATACCATGCCAGTATTAACTATTTTCTAAAGAGGATTTGTTTTAATATTCTCGGAATAGAGCCCTTTTTCTTTTAGAGCATTAAGAAAATGGGGGTGCCTGTATTAATCTCTGCTTTACATGCTAGACATTTGATGAAAAGTAGATGTAAAGCTTACTTGGCATATGCCTGCACTATTAGGAGTCATAGTGTGTCGGCTAAGGACATCCTTGTTGTTTGTGACTTTGAGGATGTATTTCCAGAGGAGTTGCCTAGATTACCTCCACACTAGGAAATTGAGTTTGAAATTGCTATTATTCCCAATGTTAGTCAAGTTTCTAAGGCCCCCTATCGTATGGCTCCGGCTGAATTAAAGGAGTTAAAGTTGCAATTACAGGAGCTGTTAGACAGGGGCTTTATCAGACCGAGTGTATCTCCTTGGGGTGCACTGGTATTGTTTGTGAGGAAGAAAGATAGGTCTTTGCGGTTGTCTGTTGACTATCGTGAGCTGAATAAAATCACGATTAAAAATAAATACCCTCCACCATGTATTGATGACTTATTTGATCAGTTGCAAGGATCTCGGGTGTTCTCGAAGATTGATTTGAGGTTCGGTTATTATCAATTTAGGATCAAGCCGGAAGATGTGGCTAAAACTGCTTTTCGGACACATTATGGCCATTATGAGTTCCTTGTTATGCCTTTTGGCCTTACGAATGCTCCGACTACTTTTATGGATTTGATGAATAGGGTGTTCAAGCCGTACTTGGATAAATTTGTGGTGGTGTTCATTGATGATATCCTGATTTATTCAAAAGATTATGAGGAACACAAGATTCATTTGAGGAAAGTATTTCAAGTGCTCCACGAGAAAAAATTGTATGCCAAGCTGAGTAAATGTGAATTCTGTCTCGAGAGGGTGATATTTTTGGGGCAAGTAATTTCGATGGTGGTATTTCTTGTGGACCCTAAGAAAGTAGAGGCTATTACAAACTAGAGCAGACCGACTTCTGTGATTAAGGTTAGGAGCTTTCTAGGCATGGCGGAATATTATAGATGTTTCGTTGAGAATTTCTCACAGATTCCTATGCCTCTAACTCAGCTGCTGAAGAAGGAGGTTAAGTTTGCGCGGACGGAGAAGTGTGATCTGAGCTTCCTGGAGCTAAAAGATCGTTTGACTACTGTTCCAATGTTGATTATTCCAGAGGTTCAGGAGGCTTTGAGGTGTACTACGACACCTCTAAGGTGGGCCTAGGATGTGTATTGATGCAGCACGGTAAAGTTGTAGCTTATGAATCTAGGAAATTGAAAGTGCATGAGAAGAACTATCCTACTCATGACCTGGAGCTTGCTGCTATTATCTTTGCCTTGAAAATTTGGAGACATTATCTGTAGGGTGAGAGGTTTCTTGTGTATTATGATCATAAAAGTTTGAAGTACCTATTTTCACAAAAGGAACTTAACATGAGGCAAAGGAGATGGCTTAATTTCTGTAAGGATTATGACTATAAGATACAGTACAAGCCAGGGAAGGCCAGCGTAGTTGCGGACGCATTGAGTCGCCGATTGGGGTATGTGGCACACTTGCAGATCAAGCAGATAGAGATGTTCGATTACCTGAAGTAATGTGATATCCAACGTTATACTAAAGGTGATAGAATGCTTCTGTCGTACCTTCAGTTCCAACCGAAAGTGGTCAATGAAATCAAAGAGAAGCAAGCGAATGATCCGTTCCTTATGGATGTTGTTAGTGATCTGAGCAAGGAGTCCCGAGCTGATTTTAACATCCGAATTGATGGAGTGTTGTGGTTTAGAAAATGATTATGTGTACCAGATGATAGAGGATTGAAGGAAAAGAATTTGAAGGAGGCTCACCAGTCCCGATATACGATTCACCCGGGGACAAATAAAATATATCAAGATCTGAAGAAAACCTTCTGGTGGAGAAATATGAAGAGAGATATCTCGGCTTATGTGGAGAAATGCCTGGTATGTCAGGAACTGAAAGCTGGGAGGAGGAAGCCTTCTAGATTGTTACAGCCTATGCCAATCCCAAGCTGAAAATGGGAAGACATTGCCATGGATTTTGTATCGGGTTTACCGAGGACTCCTAGGAATCATGATGCCGTTCGGATTATAGTTGATCGGCTGACAAAATCAACCCACTTCTTGGCGATCAGGATGACCTATTCACGTGATAGGTTGGCTCAATTGTATGTAAATGAGATCGTAAGGCTTCATGGAGTTCCTGCCTCCATTGTGTCTGATAGAGATCCACGTTTTGTCTTGAGGTTTTGGGAAAGCTTGCATAAGGAGTTGAGGACAGAGTTGAAATTCAGTACTGCGTATCACTCCCAGACCGATGGCCAATCTGAGCATACCATTCAGATTCTTGAGGATATGTTAAGGGCCTTTGTTTGGAGATGAAAGGAACTTAGGACACCTATCTGACACTAGCTAAGTTTGCTTATAATAACAGCTATTAGGCTAGCATCTACATGAAACCTTTTGAGGTATTGTATGGGAGAAAATGTAGGTCGCCAATTCACTAGGAGGAGACTTGAGATAAAAGGATTTTGGGCCCGGGAGATTGTGAAAGAAACGGCGGAGAAGATTAAATTGATCAATGATAATTTGAAGATTGCTTGGAGCCGACAGAAAAGCTATGCTGATTGGAGAAGGATAGAATTGAACTTTGAGGTAGGAGATCTTGTACTTCTAAAGGTCTCACCGTCCAAGGGCACGTTCCGGTTTGGAGTAAGGGGAAAATTGAAGCCATGGTTCATTGGCCCTTTTGAGATTCGGGAAAGGATCGGGACGTAGCCTACAGGTTGGCGTTACCACCTAGTATGACGGTTGTACACGATATGTCTCATGTTCGATGCTTCGAAAGTATGTCCATGATCCTGCACACGTGATTGACTACAGATCCTTGGCTATTGACAAGGATTTGTCCTACATTGAGGAACCACTGCAGATTCTGGATCGAAAGGATCAGAGGATGCGTACAAAGACCATACTTCTGGTGAAGGTGCTTTGGAGAAAACATTTGCCGGAGGAGGCCACTTGGGAACGCGAAGAAGAAATCCGAAGCAAATATCCCCACTTGTTCTCTTGAGGTATGTAGTTTGTTTAATTTCGAGGATGAAATTTCTTTAAGTGGAGGACAGTGTGAGGCCCCGGAATAAAAAACGTGATAATTGGAAGTAATTAAAATGATGATAATCATTAAGAGGCCAAACATGTATTGAAAAATGATGGTTGAAAGTAAAAAGTTGAAAAAATACCCGAATTCAGCAAGCAGCTGAGTGGCGCCCGCTGTGCGCCCGAGACGCTGCAGCGAGCACAAAAATCCAGTGGCTACCCACTCGCCCCGCACCAAGCGCGCTCAAGTGAGCCCCTGGCAGTAACCCCACGCTAGACGCACGCTCGAGCGCGGCCCCGACTTTTGCCCTCGTGTTGACTTTGTTTTTGTTATAAATTGAAAGCAAAAAAGGGAAAGTGAGAGAGAGAGAGAGCAGGACACACACAAAGAAGAAGAAGAAGAGAAGAGGAGAAGAGGAGAAGGGGAAATCACTTGTTTCAATCCACTCCCGGTAAAAATAATGGTAGATCGAGCAAAGGCAAGTGTACTCTGGACGTTGTTTTTTGTTTTTACTGATTCTTTTTGCTTTAAAGTTGATGAAAATGCTCTAAAGTGTTGTTGTTGCATGATTAAAGTAAATGAAGCATGTTTCCTTCGATTGTTCGGTTAGATTTTGTATTTACTCATGTTTATTGCAAGTTTCGGCTTTAATTTCGTGAATAAGCATGTAAATTGTGTTCAATTTTGTCATGGAAGTTTGTGATGAAACCCTAGCTCGAAAATATTGGGGATTTTTGGTTAAATTGCATGGCTTAATGTATGTGTATGGATTTATGGCCTTAATTTTATGAATAAACCCATGTTTAGTGATCGATTTGAGTCCGGAAGTTTTGGTGAAGACCTAGGTACCAAAATGAAGAGGTTTTGATGACTTTGAACCGTAACTCCTGTTATATAAAAGTTAATTGACATTGAAATGAAGCTCCCGGTATAATTTATTTTTAAAAATTTTACACGGACTTATACCGATAAATTTCCATGCACTCCTGGAGTAAAACTGAAGGGTTTTTAGACTGCTATCGTACATTTTGAAAGTTCTAAAGTTAACTGAAAGGAAATTGTGAAACTCTGATTATGAAAGAGGGTTTTCAATAAAGAAGCTATTTCTGATACTGTGATTTAGGACCCGGACTGATTTCAATCAGGTTAAGTTCTCCAGCATGCCTTAGAACTTTACGGTAGTAATCGAGGATAACTCTATCCATGGAGTTATATGTGGTCCGCCCTTTCCTCAGGGCGTTTCGGTCAGGAGGAAAGTATAGTTTCCGACCTACCTTCGGGTGGCACACCGTACCGATCCCGTGAGATGGGATACTTCTGTTATAGTTACCGGCCTTGGATTGTGTAGAGTGAATACAATCTATCCTCGATCATTCGCCCCTCAACTAGTAGGGTATACTAGCAGGGTCTGTCACCATTTTGTTATGTTACCGTTTTGTTCTGTACTGCCATTACCGTACTGATTTTTGTTCCATACCGATTATCGATTACTGATTACTGATTACTGATTCCAGATTTCTAGTTTTTGAATTTAATACCATCAAAGTATGCTTTCTCTGTTTCCTAGATTATATTTTGTTTAACCGTTCTGTTTCTGCATAGATTTGTAACCATTCTGCATCACTATTTTACTGCACATATGCATGTACCTTGCTGGGCCCCGACTCACTATTTTATTATTTTTCTCCCCCTTCCAAATGAGACAGTAGAGTTAGTGCCCGACGAGAAAGAGTGATCAAAGGAAATCTCTAAAGACTTTTGAGGACCTGGAGCATTTTGGAGTTATTTTGGGAGAACCAGTTGATGTAAAGACTTAACTGGACATGTGATTTTATATATGGATCTTGCATCTATGGATATTCATGAACATGTGGGTTTTGTATAGAATGCATATGATGTACATGATGGTAAAAAGGAAAAATTATGCTTCTACAGGTTAATAGTTTAGCCTCCGCTCTAAACTTTTGGATATACTGTACAGGTCCTAGACGGCATCTCATTATTAAATTGTTAGTGTAGTTAATAGTTTTATAGATTTATGCCATGGATGGCAGATGTGATCTTGTGTATGTATGTTATAGGAAGAATTGTGGTATAATTTATATTGTGTGCTTGTAATGGTTGATCATACAGGTTGTATTTTTTGATTTTCATCTAGTTACAAAGAAGACTCTGCCAAAATTTTTGCAGAAGTCTTGCCTTATAATTTAGTCTGTAAATCCTGTTTCTGTCTTGACGGAAGCTTTTGAAAAAAAAATAAATCTGTTTCGTCACAAGAGCTTTTACGACTTAGCTTATATTCAAATATCGTAATCACAGAGAAGATCAGAAATTCTTACCATCAATGAGCAGATTAACGTTGAGAGCTTTCGGACGCAAATTTCTTTCACAAACGCATATATCGAAGATTATAGATTATTCAATTGGAATTATACAAGCATACATATCACTTGATTAGCAATTAAACAATAAAAATTATGCAAAATATCGTTCAGAATTATCGGTGAAAAGTGCACGCATAATTAGTGTCTGAATTCTCTTATCGATCAATTCTTGGAACTTTGATCATCCAATGGGTAAATTATCGAACCCAAGGAATATGTAACTACAATCATAAGTCACTTTATACATTAAACCCCAAATCAAAGCTTAAACGGTGTCTGGGCGCAGGTTAGAGGCTCCGCAAACAAATTTCCACCTCAAACCACAAATTTGGATACCCAATCGATCAAATTACGTACCCATGTCATGGGTAACCATAATCTAGTCCCAAATTAAGCTAAAGTCCAAAAATTCTGTGGGTTTCATAACCGGGCATGGGGATTAGGTTTTACGTTGACCAAAAACTTACTTAAACTACAAATTTGGACTCCAAATTAACATATAAGCATGCTTAGAACTTGAGAATCATATAATATAAACCTAATTGGGTATCGGAACGAGGATACCCGAAGAAAACAAGACAAAAGTGCACAAAAATGAAAGAGAAGAGTATGAGTGTACATGCCTTAACCCAATCTATTACCTTTCCAACTGGCTCTTTGATGGATTTGAACTCGGAGGCCTTTGTTTGCCCGTTCTATCTATTCTCCCTCCCTCTCTCTCTACCTATTGGAAGTCACAGAAAAATGGCTAACAGAAAGCCCGAACGCGGCTTTATAATAGGCTTGTACTCGAGAGTGTGACGAGCGCGTGGCGAGCACCAGTGAATATGGAAATGGCGCCTCCTTGTGTGCTTGAGCGAGTGGTGTGCGTAGGCTTTTTTGCAGCAATCTGCTTTTGGCGCCCTCTACTGGGCTCGAGCCAACAATGAGCTCAGCTCTATTGCTTGCTACACTAAGGCTAATTTTTTAGGTTTTTTAATTTCACTTATCTTAAACTTAATTACATCAAATTAGTTAATAGAATTTACTATGTTTTGGGAGCTCGGATCTCACACTACCCTTCCATGCTATATTAGTACACAACCCAAACCTTTCAGTGATGCATCACAATACACCATGAATCCTCCAGTGCCTCTTGGAGTTGTCAGAATCGGTGCTGATGTTAACCATTGCTTTAGCTCCTGAAGCTTTGTTCACATTCATCGGATCAGATGAACTTAGCATCCTTCTGTGTCAATCTAGTTAATGGAATTGCTATGCTGGAAAAACCTTCCAAAAACCTCTTATAATAACCGGCCAAGCCAAGAAAGCTCCTCACTTCGGTATGATTGATTGGGCGTGCCCACTCTAGTACCGCCTTTATCTTGGACGAGTGTATTGATACTCCCTCTCCAGAAATAACATGACCAAAAAATGTGACCTCTTTTAACTAGAACTCACACTTCTTAAGCTTGGCGTAAAGACGTTCCTCCTACAATCTTTGCAGTACTATTCTTAAATGCTCTTTATGCTCGGCTGCATCCTTCGAGTATATTAGAACGTTGTCTATGAAAACCACAACAAATCTATCTAGAAAGGGTTTAAATACTCTATTCATTTGTCCATAAATGAAGTTGGCGCATTCATCAATCCGAATTGTATCACTAAGAATTCGTAGTGACCATACCTAGAATGAAAGGATATCTTCTGGACATCACTCTCTTTAATCCTTAGCTGGTGATATCTTGATCTCAAGTCAATTTTTGAGAATACACTCACCCCTTGAAGCTAATCAAATAAATCATCGCTTCGAGGCAGCGGGTATTTATTTTTAATTGTCACCTTGTTGAACTCTCTATAGTCAATACACAATCGTATTGAGCTGTCTTTCTTCTTAATAAACAGCACTGCCACTCCCCATGGGGAAATACTTGGTCAAATAAAACCATAATCGAAGAGTTCTTGTAATTGTGTCTTCAACTCTTTCAGTTCTGCAAGGGCCATTCTATATGGTGCCTCAGATATTGGTGCAGTTTCCAGCATTAAGTCTATTATAAATTCAATCTCTTGTTCCAGGGTTAACCCAGGCAGCTCTTTAGGGAAAACGTTTGCAAATTCTCTAACTATCGAAATGTCCTCTATGTGTTGCTCCGATATTGTCGTAGTAGACACAAACGCAAGAAAACCCCAACATCCTCTATGTAGCAGGTGTCGTGAATGAATTACTGAAATCATGGAAGTCATTGCCCGACTCCCGAAACCATGAAATGAAAACTCCATGACTCCGGGAATAGAGAGATTTATGATCTTTTGGGAACATTTGATATGGGCATGATAGGTAGTAAGTCAATCCATCCCTAAAATTACATCAAAGCTTGCAATCTCTAACAGGATAAGATCAGCTGATAGATTATGGTTACCAATCTGAACTCTACAATGGGGGTATATCGTCTCCTATTGAATTGTCTCACCCATTGGTGAGGACACAGATGAAATAAGGTCTAAGGGTTTAGCTTTCACTACTAGTCTTATAGTAAGGTTTGGCATCACGAATGAATGTGTGCAATCGGAATCAAACAACACATGAGTAGTTATAGATAGAATAAGAAGAGTACCTTTCACGACCGTCAGAGTAGCCTCAAAATCTTGTTCCATCAGTGCAAACACCTTGCCTTGAATCTGGTTCTTTGGTTGTGGGGAGGATGCAAACTTCCTTGGTGCACGACAATAATAAGAAAAATGTCCAAGCTTCTCACAATTGTAGCAAGTGAGAGGTCTAGACCACCCACAAGATGAAGATCCTAATTGACTTTTCCATGTCATCGCCTAAGTGGAGGGTATGGTTCCCGGCTATGTGTGGGACGTTAGCTGTTCGGAGTAGCAATCCTTGAAAAAATGTCCTACCTTTCCACACACTTGAAACAAGTCTTTCTTTTTTTTCGTGGAATCATTGATGGTCTATCAGTGGCACTAGTGGTAAGCACAGGAGCTAGGGCCTCACTCCCAAACTCCTCAATTAATAACGCCCTTCTTAAGACTGCACTATAATCCTCGAGATCGTGAGAAGCCAAATGACACTGAGTAACATATGGCAAGCCTTGTCGGAATCTCTCGGCCTTCCTTGCTCATCAATAATAAGGTCGGGTGAATAACATGAAAGCTCCATGAATTTGGCCTCATATTGCTCAACATTCATCGATCCTTGCTACAATTGGAGGAACTCTTTTTCCTTCATGTTTCTCAAATTCTTTGGGAAGTATTTATCATTGAACATGTGACGAACCAGGTTATTTTCCTTCAATAACCCTTCGTCAATAAAACTTTATAGTGTCCAGAGTCTTCTTTATAACTGGACAAAAGACCGATAAACAACCGGGTTAAATAGGCTAAGCATACTTTTCACAGGATCTCACAATTTTGCCATTTTATTTATGGCTTTAATACTTCACTTTAGAGCTCCATCTAATAACCTCAATCGTGAAACATCAAAACAAAGTGCGGAAGCATACTATAATACCACAAACTGCGAAGCATCATAAAACCATAAAAATAACCAAGAACCATACCATACCTAATCTTGGCTGTCCATAACAAATTTGATAATCAAATCCTTGCTGACTTGTCCAAATCCTGCCAAGCAAGCCTTTCCTTGATCTATTTACATGCTTTCATCCGGAGGAAAAACAATGTATAGCAAGAGTGAGCTTTTTGCTCAGCAAGTATAATCATACGTCATTGACAGGAACATGTATTTGATGTATCATGAGACATGAGAGGAAGGAACATTTAGGAGTATCGATTTGTCGTTTACCATGTCTTGAAATATTCACTTATCATTTGAATCATGCTTTCTCATTTTACCTTGATCTTTATGGACCAGGGGCTAGTAGGTCGTATAGCAAACGATGCGAGAGAACGAGGAAAGGATCATGATACTCCACATGATCTAAGGCCGTGAGGGATTATCTTTAACGACCCATCCGGGGGTCGTGCACATCTCATCGTGCCATATCGTACGCCCCCATTCCCCGGGGTACTGTCCAGTCCTCGTTCTTCCACAATAGTATCCTAAGGCGTGACGCGGACACCACCGCTTCCACACAAGTTCATTCTTCGGGTTTATACCGTGATGGACGTGTCAAGCCAAAGAATACTACCCATCCGATAATCCATGGCCCTAGTTTCATGATTCTTCTTTTCATCATTCCTTTGAAGGAAAGTCCACCGTGTCTCATATATCGTATCTCCCATCTCAAGGAGGTTTCATTACATCTCCCACCTCACGGGAGGTTTTATCAATCATATATTCTTTGTGGACTTCCTTCCGTTCCATTTTCCCATATGTTCTCATTTTTACTTGGAGACTTTAGCATTTTTCATAGTTCATAAGCATGTTTGAATTCCAAATGGTTTGGAATTCCTTATCGTCGATGAGTCAATCTCATTGGGGTCCTCCAAAGCCCATTTCTGAATCTTACAATTTCAAATACCCATTAGCCATAGTTTTCACATCAAGGGGATGTATATTTTCCATTTACTTTTCATTTACTCCATATGAACAGTAATAGCATTTTGTTAAGGGCCCGATCATTGTGAACGGATAGAACTTCATGAGATCGATTGTTCGGCTATTACGTATGCATGGTCGGGATGTGGTGATTCATTCTTTAGACTTTTATTTAGGATATTCGTTTATTATCAATCATAGGTTATGTGATTTTTGTCTTTTGGATGGATATTGGTACGATAATTCTATTACTGATCACAGTACAACAATTAGTGAGTATGAGAATACTTGCCTCGATGTGCTCCATATTTTCTCCAACTAGCTTGAGCTCGGAATCGGCCTCGGGAGCCTTCATTTTCTTCCTTCTTCTTCACATGGTCCTCCCTTTCTCTTTCTCTCTCTTCCTCTCTCTCTCTTCCTCTTCTCTTCTTCTCTCCCCCGCGCTTGCCTCCCCGCCGCTCGCCGCGTATATAGGCATCGCGGCGCCGAGCGCCCATCGAGCGAGTAGAGCGAGCGGGAGCTTCCGGAGAATTCCATTCCGGAAGGTTCTGGAATTTCCGCTCGAGCCTCCCGCTCGAGTGCCAAAGCGGCGGTGGAGCTTTCCCGGAGGATTCTCGTCGCTGAGCCGGCGTGAGCATGCATCAGTGGGTTTTTGTTGTTTCGCTCGAGCGGTGGATTGAGCATGCATCAAGCGGCGGTTGTTTTGAGTGAATTTGAGCATGTGTTGATCGGGAAAACTTTGGGTGGTGTTTTTAACATCTAAAAATTCCAAAATACATGTATTTAATTATCCATTTTGTAAAGAAATATGCCTAGTCTCATGTTCCTTCTATTTTTGATTTGGGAACCTCACAACTCTCCCCTACTTATTGGAATTTCGTCCTCGAAATTCAACGATCTTTAAATTCCTAAATCTAAGGTGTATCCTGAAATCATTTTCCTTGAACGATACTTACTTTGGAAACCTCAAGTATTGAGTTGTTTTGTCAAATCCTTAATTTCGCATCAACCCAGATATTTACCCATTTTTGCGACCATTGGTACTTATGATCCTTTTAACGATTTCTAGATATTCCAAAGTCACCAATCATAGTGCCGATTATTTGTACTCTATTTGTTATTTTCAATAGATCGATGTAGTTTCACTTTTATTCATTCCAAGCAAAAATTTGGTTATTGGAACCTTAATCTTATTCTCTTTGGGCTGTAGGCTCAAGACGCCTGCACTCGATTACTTTTCTCAAATTTCCTATTAGTACTATATGCAAAACTAGGATCATCACAAGCCTCAAAAACATGAGCAGGTCCTTTTATTAATATCCAGGATTCTCAGAATTCGATTACTTAGCAACCTCAAGATCTTATCGACATATCAATGAGCCGATTGAACCTAATTTGAACATGATGCTGTCTTTCTATGTCATCCTCTAATCATTTTGGCTTATCAGTGATTCATCTTTCTCATTTACCTATGAAACCCCAAAGTCATTCAAATCCAAAGACTTATAACATTAATGGCCAACATTAATGCCTACATTCAAAATACCAAGGTTTTCTTCTCTTTTAATAATCTGACCATAGGCAAGATTACATGATCGTCTTCCTATTTTGAAGACACTACTTCTTGAGTTTTTTGAGAGAAAACTCAAGGGCCAATTTCCAACATACACATGGAAGGATATACTGATTTGTGGACTTTGCCCCCTACTTCTCAAGGGTACTCCCGATTATTACGTGAAAGTATCGAAACCTTAAGATTTCTTAAAGCTATTACATCTCATGATATCTTGCCAAACCCATCAAAGATCAACCCAAATGTCATGAACGTTTATCACTCTATCCGGTTACCGAAAAGCTACCTTTTATCTTTTGTTACAAATCTTTCCTATGCCGAAAGTTTCATCTGTAATGTAGACACTTAACAATTTTGATTTGCCCCAAAATGATCATGTGTTTTCACGACACTAATCAATCTCCCAAATTATCCATCTCTTCTGAATCTCTAGAATTATGTTGTCAAAGAGCCACAAGATTAACAAGGCATTTCTTATTCTTTTCTTACTGAAATATATGAGTTATTAGTTATTCATAATTTATGATTCCATCTTTAAGAAATTTGCACATACCATGAATACCTTGAATTCCTTAATGTAGTTACCTCGGTATAGACCCGATAAGGTTAAAAGATCAATCCCATAAAATTTATAAAACATCAATGAATGGATGAACCCAACCATTGTTTTTGGACTTTTTAATGGCCATATCCATAACCTAAATATCAAAAATTTTCATTGATTTGTTATGACCTCAATTTACTTGATCCAAAGATATTTAGCTGAATCTTCCTTTTTGACAACGCCCTCTTGTCTACAAAAATGATGATACTAATTTCTTGCTACCTCCATTGATTCAAACTTATGTTTCAAATCCTTCAACCGGATTACAAGATGCTATCCTTTATCAAAGATTGTTGTTTATTCATCGAACTTTTATTAAAGTTAGATTAAAACTTAATCTCTTAAGCTATCCCAAGTTCATTCCTAAAATTGCAAAAATTCCATTACAAGGCACAATAGGTTTACCTACACAACTGAGATCAGCCCAATAACTTACCGACTATTATCCATAACGTAAAGATAGTTCAAGTTAACTCACCCATTCGTATCCATAAAAAATATCTCAACCTCGACCCACTTGTATCGATCTTGGATTCATGATTAAGAAAACCTCGAACTCCCAAAGCCACATATTTATATAATTGAATCTCAAGGATGCAAGGGTTGTGTTACCAACATTGAGAAATTTTATTTTCTATCTCGAAGCAACCAAGTTCTGATCTTAAGGCATTGAATTTCTTTTCTCCAAGATTAGAGGATACAACCAACTATCGTATAACGCATCATAGTCCCAAAGTTTCTTCGGAAGGTTTGTATCCAAAAGTTTTCATTCACTTTGATATGTCCTTTTTATCTTTTCAATACTAAATTATCTTGGTTATTATTGCTGAGCCTAATTACATATAATTCAAACACAATCATGGCATAAATCCTCGGCAATATCGATTTCCACCAACCCAAGATCCTTTCAGCCCGTTACGACAGGCGACTCTTATGCTTGAGCTTAAACCTTAGAGCCTTGATACCAAACCTTTTCATAACTGAAAACATTCTTATATTTTGTGATTGAACTACTACTTTTTGAGACATATCCCAAAGGTTTCATCGGTACCAACATTATTCCACGAAACTTTCCTAATACATGAGGCTATAAGACTAATAGACCTAATGGTCTTACTTACTTCGATCAACTAAGATCAATTGACTCCTTAATAATATGGAGGTGATTGCAGGGCATTCCCAAGTCTTCGAAATTCATGTCTTTAACCATAATATGACTTGGGCTACCTAAATGCCCGCGATTTATGGATTGCTATTCTAGGACATGATATACCCAAATAGTTTTCATCATTTCAAGTCTCGAGCCGATGGCTCCACCTTTTCCGACACGCTCTCTAACATACCAACCGAAGAACTTTAACTATGAACCTCAAACCGAGATTAGATAGCTTAGACCTCAAGCATCACTAATTAGTCCAAAGACCCAATTACACATTAAATCTCGGTACTAAGGTGTCACAACACACCATTTTCCTTGGCCAACATTTGGTAACCCAATTACCATAAATCACAAATACCTTTAGGCATTTCATCGATATCTTCTTCTATCCTACGCCCCATTTATGATTCATCAAACCTAAGGCATCTCTCCCTTTTCTCTACGATACCATTTGTGACGAACCAGGTTATTTTCCTTCAATAACCCTTCAATCAATAAAACTTTATAGTGTCCAGAGTCTTCTTTATAATTACAAAAGACCGATAAACAACCGGGTTAAATAGGCTAAATACTTTTCCAAATTTTGCCATTTTATTTATGGCTTTAATACAAAATGATCGTTGTAGAGCTAGAGAGATGCCATCTAATAACCTCAATCGTGAAACATCAAAACAAAGTGCGGAAGCATACTATAATACCACAAATCATTCATAAAACCATAAAAATAACCAAGAACCATACCATACCTAATCTCGGGTGGCTGTCCATAACAAATTTGATAATCAAATCCTTGCTGCACTTGTCTGTCTAATCCTGCCAAGCAAGCCTTTCCTTGATCTATTTACATGCTTTCATCTGGAGGAAAAACAACAGATAGCAAGAGTGAGCTTTTTGCTCAGCAAGTATAATCATACGTCACTGTCAAACTGTAATCATGACAGGGGGCAACATGTATTTGATGTATCATGAGACATGAGAGGGAAGGAACATTTAGGAGTATCGATTTGTCGTTTACCATGTCTTGAAATATTCACTTATCATTTGAATCATGCTTTCTCATTTTACCTTGATCTTTATTAGTAGGTCGAACATGATCTATCTTTAACGACCCATCCGGGGTCGTGCACATCTCATCGTGCCATCAATATGATTCCCCGGGGTACCAGGGCAGTCCTCGTTCTTCCACAATAGTATCCTAAGGCGTGACGCGGACACCACTGCTTCCACACAAGCAGCGGGAATGTGGCCCAAGTATTCTTCGGGTTTATACCGTGATGGACGTGTCAAGCCAAAGAATACTACCCATCTGATAATCCATGGCCCTAGTTTCATGATTCTTCTTTTCATCATTCCTTTGAAGGAAAGTCCACCGTGTCTCATATATCGTATCTCCCATCTCAAGGGAGGTTTCATTACATCTCCCACCTCACGGGAGGTTTTATCAATCATATATTCTTTGTGGACTTCCTTCCGTTCCATTTTCCCATATGTTCTCATTTTTACTTGGAGACTTTAGCATTTTTCATAGTTCATAAGCATGTTTGATAATAAATTCCAGTATCAATATACAATTTCAAATACCCATTAGCCATAGTTTTCACATCAAGGGGATGTATATTTTCCATTTACTTTTCATTTACTCCATATGAACAGTAATAGCATTTTGTTAAGGGCCCGATCATTGTGAACGGATAGAACTTCATGAGATCGATTGTTCGGCTATTATGCATGGTCGGGATGTGGTGATTCATTCTTTAGACTTTTATTTAGGATATTCGTTTATTATCAATCATAGGTTATGTGATTTTTGTCTTTGGATGGATATTGGTACGATAATTCTATTATCGATCACAAGACTAGTGAGTATGATACTTGCCTCATGTGCTCCATATTTTCTCCAACTAGCTTGAGCTCCTTCATTTTCTTCCTTCTTCTTCACATGGTCCTCCCTTTCTCTTTCTCTCTCTCTTCCTCTCTCTCTCTCTTCTTCTCTTCTTCTCTCTCCCGCTTGCCTCCGCCCGCCGCCCGCCGCGTATATAGCGATTTTCCGGAGAATTCCAGAGGGCAGCCACAGCATTCCGAAGGTTCTCGGGAATTTCCGCTATGAGGGGAAGAGCCAGCGTTGAGCATGCATCAGGTATTGAGATCAAGCGGCGGTTGTTTTGAGTGAATTTGAGCATGTGTTGATCGGGAAAACTTTGGGTGGTGTTTTTAACATCTAAAATTCCAAAATACATGTATTTAATTATCCATTTTGTAAAGAAATATGCCTAGTCTCATGTTCCTTCTATTTTTGATTTGGGAACCTCACAGAACATCTGGCAAAAAGCTTCCCAAGTAAGTGTCTCTGCCTCAGGTCCTAGTTCTCTCAGTTTTGCACTCCACCAATGCTTAGCTTCACCACTCAATTTATACGAGGTATACTGAACTTGGTCCTTTGAAGAACAACTCATCATAGTGAATTCCTTCTTCATTCTTCCCAACCAATAATCAGCTTTGGCGAGATTAGCCTCTCCCATAAATTCTGGGAGTATTTTCTTCATGAATTCCTTGAAATAATCATGTTTCTTAGGTGTTGGCCCTAAGACCTGTGCTCTGATCTCTTGCGTCATTAATCCTATTAGTTGATGAAGTGTTTTGACTACCTTAGCCATATTTAAAGGTACTGCTGCTTGACTGAGGCTCCTTGAGGGACTCATGGGGTGGTAGCTAGCTTTGTTAGATATAGCTGCACAAAAACAATCAGATTTAAAGGGGATTTCAACCAAATCCTAGGTATTCTAGTACACATACATTCCTAATTGAGAACAAGGCTAGGTCCTCAAATCTCCTTGGATTGTCTAATATCCTCAAACATCTTTAGACCATAAAACCCTCAATTATTTATAAAGAACCTTATTTCTCTGATACAATAAAGTTATAACAATCTGAGCTTGAGTCTCTGAGCCCGACTCAGACCATCCAAGCAAAAATCTCGGATCATCCGAAATTATCAATTACACATCATAAATTATGATATCAAACAATTTAAATGAACTCAAAATTATCACATCACTAAAATCTATGACGCCATAAATGATCATCATACTTACATCATTAAATAAATATCCATAGTACTGATAATAAATTACTTGTAATAGAAATAACATTGATGCCTATAATGTCAAATTCTCAAAAATGAAAACCCGATAAATGTCTAAAGATCAATGAACCAATAAAAAAACAACTCCCAACTCTTTATCATGGAAGCCTCAATTTTTGAGAACACCTCTATCTCGAGTCTACACGGCAGTATGTGATCTCTTCTATCATGATGTCAACCTGTCTACTCTGAAATCAATAAAATGTAAATATGAGTCGAATACCTAGTAAATAAAAATAATCAATAATAAGGAAATATAAGTAAGCATCTTGGATAATAAAAGCCAGAGTATAAAATTAATCTTAGTAAGTGATATACCAACCCCTATCCGAGACTCAATAACAAGTTGGTCCATGACTCTAAAGCCATTTGAACACCTGGATATTAGGAATGTAACATGGATTCCATTGAATCCGATCATTAACTCAATATAAAGTCACAACTGTATGAAATAATAGTAAAATCCAAGGACCTTATTCTATCAAAATGAACCAAAGGCCATGTATTCACATTCCCAATGGCTGGATAAGTACCACGAGGTCATCTGGTATCTATGGTATCCCTATTACCCCTATAGTTCTCACAAAGGCTATATCCATAGCATACTCATACCATTTATGATAACTCTCGCCAATGATATCTCTAATATCATCTTCTATGATGGTTACTAAATTATAAATGTCCCTCTCAATCTCAACGACCTCCACCTTCAGAATGGAATAGGTATCGAAAAAGTATAAACTACTCTAAGGTCTCACAAATTCTCATTTGTCTGGATACCGTATAGTTTTTATATACTCTCCTTTACTAATTCATAGAATACCAATAAAATATACGCACACGGTCAAACCTAAAGTGAAAGATTATTTATCACAAGAGTGAGGGAAGGTCCAAAGAAAGATTGAATATTTAACTGAATGCAATAATATTTTATTTAACCCATATACGTATACATATTTATATATACTTTTTTTATTGGTAAGTAAACATATTTATATATACACGTTGCCATACCCTATATATACAGATTTAATTATATATATGCCATATATATATATATATATAATTATATATACACCCTATATATAAGTATATAATTATAAATATACATACTTATATATATATATATACACCCATACCCTATATATACCTATATAATTATATATATACCTATGTTTATATTTATACACATGTTTATATATATATATACACCCACACTGGGTGTATATATGCCCCCATAAATTAACACACTGCGGCGCAAGGTAGCACCACCATCTCCTCACTATCGTATCACAACATGGTGATGGCGGTAGCACCACCTACTCACTGCAAACTCACAACACGGCTCCCTCTCTCACCACCATCATACTGCGCACCACCTACATGAGCAATACACACACCCAAGCCATGCACGTCACACAGCGATACATACACACGGCCACACACTCACACAGCGATACACACATAGGCACATCCTTAGACAATGATACACATACGACCACACCCACACACAACAGATTATACACATCACAATTTCCTTACTGAGAAACCCTCATAGTGCACATTAGACGACCGTGGCCCTATTTTCCCCAACTCCTCACTTTGTCACAAAATTTCGATCGATTGACACAAAATCACGATATAAAAGCAAATAATCAACATCAAAGAATGAAAAGGGAATGATTTACTTGCAAAAGAACGGGGTTTAAGTTCTCTTGCTACCTCTGGGTTACTGGACTCGGTTGGAAAACATAAAGCAGAGCACGGTGCTCTGTTTCCCACAGTTGCACCAAATCCACAAAATTAGGGGTGTAATATGTAAAATCGGTACTTTATAGCTTCATTAGACAATTTACAAAACCAATTCATCATTAAGCCCAACATGTCGTTCGTTTCTTCACCGAGCCGGGGCTTTGTAGTCAAGTTTTCAAATTTGTAACCCTCGATTTTCATTGATTTCCCACCAAATCAAGGTATGCCGTCAGAGATTCGACATTAATAAGGATGAAAGAAGATTTAATTTTGCGAGGTAGGAGTTTTTCTTGCCTCGATTTCGTAATTCTCTTCCAATGATGACGACGGCTCTGCTTCGCTGGGGCTAGTGTTCTTCCTCTTCGGTTCATCCTCCCCTTCTCCTAACCCTACTATCTCATTATATAATTGAAGGGTGGGTCTAGGACTTTTGCAAAGTTTTCATGTGAGGGCTGCTTTCCTCCATCCTTCGCCGCTACCCATCCTCGCCTTCCCTCTTTCTCTTCTTTCTTTCTTCTCCTCCCTTCCTGTTCTTTTCTCTTTTTCTTTTTCCTTTTTCTTTCCTTCCACTAGTTTCTTTATTTCCTTCTTCCCATTTTTTTAATATTAACAATATATAAATTTTTCCTTCTTCCCCTCCCTCCCTTTTCTTTATTTCCTTCTTCCCATTTATTATTATTATTATCAATATTTCTATATATATATATATATATTTATTTATATTTTGTCACTATATATATTTATTAATATCTCAATTTTAATATTTTAACTTTATTATATTTTTAGTCAACACTTTTTCATATACTAAGGCTCACATGTTACATCTTAATTTAGTTAGCTTGATTTGTAATTAAATTAATTTAACCTAATTTACTAATTAATTTAAATTTAAATTAGTGGCCTAGGCAGATATACTTAAATCCATTGAACCAATCATTCTAACTTATTAAACTCACATATCTGTCTAACAATACAATTTTAAGCCTAAAGATGATTAAAAATTATTAAATAATTATCAAAATTAATTTGACAATATATTCTCATGAAAAAATTAAATAAAATATTTAGAGTGTTACAAAAGTTAAATTTTTTTAATGGTTAAAATATATGAATATGTATATATATATATGAAGAGAAAGTAAAAAAAAAAAAAGAGAGAAGAAGAGAGTAAGTATGAAGTAGTAGGGAGCATGCGTCTGCCAACAGAAGAGAAAAAATAGTAAAGCAGAAGGAAGGAAAAGGGAGAAAACGGCTGGGAGGCATGCAGAGCAGGGAAGCGTGGAGAAGCAAAAAAAAGAGAAAAATGAGAATCAGCGTCTCCCCCCTCTCCATTATAAAAAGGAAGCAGGCGCGGCTGCAGAGGAGGTCAGGGGACAGTGAGTGGCTTTGCCGAAAGGCAGAGGGAGAGATAAGGGTGCCGGATTGTGAGAGCTTGGTTCGGCGAATAAAAGGGGCCGAGAGCTGGGTTTGGCAAACAGGGGGAGGGAGCGGGATAAGGAGGCAACAAGAGCTGAAGGCAGAGCTGGATTTGGGGGAAATGGTGGCTCTGCCGTAAGAGAGAGAGAGATAGAGAAACAGAGGGAGAAATAGTGAAACAGAGGGCAGAAAGTAGGAGGAGTATTTTGAAAGAGTGAGGAAAGGGAGAGAGAGGCAGGAGAGTGTCTGCCGAGAGAGGGAGAAGAAAAGAGTGAAGGAGAAAAACAGATAGCAAGCTGTCCGTGGGAGGAGAGAGAAAAAAAAAAAAATAGAGGGGAAAGGTTTGATTAAAATTTAAGGTATTAGTTTTTGTTGTTCTACAAATATAATATTTTAGTATAGCAGGCTTGATTTTTTTTTATTATTTTTGTATATGTGAATCTTTATTTAATATAAAATTTATTTTTAAATTAGTTTGACTCATTCAGTATCGACTGTTCGTCTTTTATTTTTATTGGTTGGTTTAGTTTCGAGATAATATTAGAGTCCTATAATTTAACATTGCGTTATAAAAATTAACACGTTACGACTAATCTTTACTACCAATTAACATCTAATATTTAACAATTTTATATTTTTATTATTTTATATTTTATTTTCTGAGTCTTGGATGGTTGAACCACCACTGTTTTAATAATTTTATATTTTCATGATTTAGTTCTCGCTTTTATTTATTATTTTTTTTTATTTTGAGTTTTGAATGATTGAGCCACTATCACTTTTTTATTTTTATATTTCTGTACTTTAATTTTTTGTTTCTACGGGACGATATAACTGCCAAAAGTATTTTAATTTTTTAGTAATTTCTAATATTGTTATTTAATATTTCATATTTTATAGTAAATTTATGGCTAAATCCTAATTGTTACGGTCATCTCAATGTTCACCAAATCAACATTTTAATTTTCTATTATAAAAATTAATTAAGGAATTAGTTTCGTATAAAAATTAATTTATTATAGATATGATACTCAATTTACCGAAAAAATAACACTGAACTCTTGTACACTTATAAAGTTTAAAAAAATCATACCTATTAAGGTTCGGTCAAATTTTAGCACTGTTGTCGAGGAGTTTATACTTTTCTACCATTTCTAGTTTGGTAACCTATCACTTGAAAAAAAAGAACTAAAAATTGGACAAAAAGTAAAGTTAAAAAATGTTAACATTAGATTAAAAAACAAAAGGTGAGGTTATGTTAACGTGAAATAAAAAAAAATCAAAAAAAATTTAAAAAAAACAACAAAATTAATAACTGTCAAAAAATTTGAAAAAAAGAAGGTTACATAAAAAAAAAAAAGCAGAAACAAAAAAATATATAACTTTAAAAAAATTATTAAAAATTAAAATTTTAGATGGAAAAAGACAAAGCTAAAATTGAAAAAAATTGATTTTTTTTAATTTGAGTTAAAATATTTTAGATTAAAATGATATAAGTATCACGAATTAGTAAAGGCGACAGTATCAATGGTAACCATATTCGGAAAACTATTAACAATTATCATGTTCTAACACCTGCTAATGATTCTCGACTATTTCGTGATTACTTGCACCCGGTAATGCATAATATGCCTTCGTGTATTATGTTGACAACATCACAATGTTTTAATTTTGATTTTGAATTTGTACAACTTTTACCTCAATTTTTCATAATTAACTTTGAAAATCTTACCAACACATTAAAGATTTTAAAAAAAATTTGTGAAACATTAATAAATAATGATGTGATCAGTATTAATATTGATGGCCCACTTGTAAGATCCATGTCCCTGGAGTTGGGTCGTGATGTGAAAGAGATCCAGTAGGCGCAAGAGGCCCAAGAGGTCTAGGCACTGGAACCGGCCTAAATGGTATGATGGACTTAAAGTCCACTCAATCCCATGGACTCAAGACAGGTCTCGGACGCCACTCTGCCAGCAAAATTAGTGTGCCAGAGGTTTGATGGCTGACCCTGTCAGGCTATAACAGAAATGATGGCCAGCAGAGCACGAGCCTCTGTAGAAGTGACGTCACACCAAGCCCACGTGCGCGCAACATTTTTGATATAGCAAAATAGATTTGCGAGTTGGTGGCAAAATCTTCTACACACTTCAGCACCATGTGGCAGCTCCATGCAGAGGATTTTTCCTGCTATATAAGCATTCACTTTACACCTACCAAATCATCAAAAAACTCAAGACTCTGAACTCTTGTGAGAACACACAAAGAGAGAAAAAGAAAAAGGCCATTCTATACTATAGAGAGAGAAAGTGAGGGTTTGTGTTGTAAGAGTGACTTCTTTGAGTCCCCGCACACTTAGTCCCCAACCTCATGTACTTGAACTATCAGATAGTGAAAGCAATTCTCAGACCAAAGTCCTGTGATTTTTTCTCCTAGGTCAAGAGAAGGTTTTTTATGTAAAAACGCCACGTGTCATTCTCTCTCTCACTCTTTCCTTTCACATACATATCATTTGGGGTTGCTATCGAATTCTCATCTCTATCAGAGCAAGGATCCAAGGATGCAATATTTGGCACCGTCTGTAAAAAGTGTTACGAAAGGTCAACTCAACGCGTTTTCCAACTAGCAAAGAAAAATGGTGAACACATGAGGACAGACCAGTACTCCTGTCAGAGAAACGTGCTTAGTTGGCAATGACCTTGCACCCTGTGTCAGAGTGGAGGATCATCATGATCCTTATGTGCAGGCACTGGCGCTGAGAATAGACGATATCTCCAAGGCCGTCTAGAGCCTTTGTACAAAGATGGACACGCGGATGAACGAGGCGCCACCCAAGGCCTCTCAAACCGCAATGTCCTAGAAGAGGAAAAAAGGGAATAAACACCCCAACAAACAAGCTGCTCAGCATAAGGCCCCTCAGATGCAGGTTACCTCAAGTAGTAGAGTCCCATCACGTTTTCAAGGGTGCTTAGGCCCTCTAATACAAGAGGAAAACCCAGAGAGGTAAAACCTTTGCTATGTCTGCGATGGCCAGGAGCACGCTGTCCAGGATGTGGCTCCTCTCGAAGAAGGCCCTCCGAGGACTAGGATCCGTCTAGGGCAGCAAGTTACGCAAGACCCCTACAAGTTGAGGACTTATCTCAATGAGAAAAAAATGACGGCATTGCCTTAGGTGGAGGAAAAGCTCGAGAAGGTATTTCGTCGAGTCTTTGGCGATGCTGAGGGAGGAGCCGTAGACGTTCAGGGAGGCCGAGAGTATAACAAAAGCTTACATTGTGGCCAAAGAAGCGAATGATGCGAAGAGGTCCGTCCAGGTGGAGAGCCTCCCTTCGAGGATAGTGGATGGAAAAAGACAGCACGAAGACCGATAAGGCTTTTGGGAGCCCGAAAGTACCCAGAAGTCCAAATAAAACATCCATTGGGAGTACTGGCCCATCAACCTTACTTCCTTGAATGACTCGCGTACCAATATCTTGATTCAGATTTGGGATGAAAAATTTTTGAAATGGCCCAAGGCGCTGAAAAATCCAGAATGTGGTAACCAGTCTAAATATTATTACTACCACCTTTATGAAGGCCATGGTACCGAGGACTGCAGGACATTACAGAAGGAAATTTAGGAGTTGGTCAATAGAAGCTACCTCAACCGCTTCCTACAAAGACCCAGACAATCATCCGAAACAGTAGAAGCAAGAGAGGCAGACCAGCCAAGAGGCAGAATGGCCGTGGGGGTGGTCAGCAAGATTTACACCTACCCGGTCATAGGTGGCATTCGGGAGGATCTAGTAGCGAAGAATAAGAAACTTAGGGTAGAATCTAGGGATGAGGTCATTAGTTTTTGTAATGAAAATATGGCCCATGTAACATCCCGCATTTTGACCCCTTTGTTGTAAGAGCACTTGTTTTTTATGGTAGCTTAGACTATCAGATGAAACGAGTATTTATTAATAATGGAAGCTCACGTAATATTCTCTATCTCGATACTTTCTTTAAATTAGGGCTCAAAAGAAGCAAAATGACCGTAACTGAAGGACTCCTCTATGGACTGGACAACGAGCCAGTGCCAGTGTAGAGAGTCATCCAACTTGAGGTCACATTATGGACCTATCTGAAGACATCGTCAAAGACCTGTTCCTTCCTAGTAGTAGACCTGCTATAATATACCGAATTTTTTTATGTGATTTATTTGGGTTTAATTATTTTCGGGTAATTTGGGTATGATAAAAAAATTAATTAAATATTATAAAAATTTTAGAAAATATTTGGAATTGTTGGGCTGGTGCCTAGAGTGCACCCATTCGATTGCTCGGGTATCGATTTAAATTTTGGGATTAAAAAATATAATATATATATACATAAATATATATATTATATATAACATTGTTAATAATAATAATAATAATAATAATAATAATAATAATAATAATAATAATAGAGACAAAAGGAACGAGAGGTAAAGTTTCGGGGTGAGAGAGTGTAGCAAGGGTTTTGCGGAGAGAAAGAGAAAGAGAGAGGGAGAGGAGAACGGCATTGGCGGAGGCGTCACACGGACCGGTGGTGGCCGGTGACAGCAGTGCGTGGCAGTGGCCGGCTGGTGTGGCCGGTCTGGCGGTGGCAGCAGCTGCGGGAGCCGGCGAGAGGAGGCATCACGTGAAAGAGAAGATGGAGAAATGGAGGTCTTCGGGTCCGATTTTGGCTTCGAGCTAGTTGAAAAAGTTGTAGATCGGGTCGAGACAAATCCACTCATACTCTCCACTTTTATTTTCTTGTACTTTCATCGTATTTTTTCGGATATCCTCATTTTGATACCTGATTAAATTTATATTTTATGATCCCCACGTCCCAAACATGCATATATGTAAATCTAGAGCCCAAAAATATAGATTTGATATATTTTTGGACAAAGCAAAACCCTAACCCCACAGCCGGACTGTTTACCCATGAGAAATTTGGGATTTTTGTTAATTTTGGTAGTAGAAAATGTTTACCCAATACTTAGATATGTTAATTTATCGATTGGGTATCCAGATTTGTGATTATGTGTAAAGTACTATTTGTAGAGACCCTAACCCGTGCCCCGATCTTGTTAAGGGATTAAATTGGGTGATGATGTATCGATTGACTGAGGGTAATGATTATCCATGATGTGAATTTGATAATATGCCCATTGGAAGTCCGGATTATTGAGGATTAACTGATATATGCTTCCAAACACCGTTTACATGTTTTGATAACGTGGGTACCATATACTAAGGATGTTGAACAACAATCTGCATAATTTCTCATGTTTAAATGTTAATTAAGTGATATGTATTTGTGTAAGTTTAATTGTACAATCTGAAAGTCTCAGCATGTTCAATTGCAAATGAATCCATATCCGAAAGCCTCTCAAATTAATCTGCTTCTCTGGTAAGAATTTTGAATCTGATCAATTCATTCTGCTTCTTCTTATAAGAACTCTAAATTAGTTATTCATACGTACATGAAGTTAAGTTATGAAAAGACTTAAATCTGCAAACAAGATAATAAGAATATGAATGAAATGGAGGGAGATTCCGCATATGAAATTTTGATGGGTTTGACTCTCCAAGACGGAGATGTTTGGAAATAAGTTATGTTTCTGAAAGAAGTCTGGTGGAACCCTCCCTCGAAAAAGAATAACTAATCATGAAACTAGGACTCGAATTGATGGGTAATATCCCTTAGCATGTCACTAGTATGATAGTGAAAACTCAAGTAATAGTCCTGGCCGCATGTTGTAGCGGGTTATACTATGGACATATCTTATGATATTACAGTAGTAATCGAGAATAATTCCTTCCATGGAGCGAGACATGGTCCGCAGTCATCGGGGTATTGTACAAGGAGAAAATGATATGATATGACCACCATCCTCGAGGCATTGTACAAGGAGAAAATGATATGATATGACCGCCATCCTCGGGGAATTATATAGGGAGGAAATGACATGATATGATCGCCGTCCTCGGGGCGTTGTTTAAGGAGGAACTTATGGCCTTTGATTGTGTGGACTGAATACAATCTATTTTCGATTATTCATTCCCTTTGGCTGGTAGGGTCTACTAGCTCGGGTCCGCAAAGATGAATAATCACGTTTAAATTATATCCTAAAGAAAATAAGAACAAAATAAAGAAGTAAATTGTGTTCCAAGTATATTCGATCAAGTTCATATTCATGCATTTTCCTTTTGCTTAAACTTATATTATTTCTGCTTTTGTTTGTGATTGTACTTATTGAGCTGTTAGCTCACTCTTTTTTCTTCTTCCTTTCAGATGTGAGCCACGAGCCGATACCAGATTAGTTAGAGTAAGAAGAGGAGTTGCTTAAGGAGAATTGCTACTTTTGGGAGACAGAATTTTGGTTATATTTAATGTACTGATATGTAAATAGTTGATTAGAGTATTGTTATGTATTAAAATCGTAGTATGTTATTATTATGGTTTATTGTTGTGCTTCTATAGGTTGTTTATGGATCTAATTCTACTTCGGCATTCATTGGATGTTTTGGATTTGTTTAGGCCTAGATGGTAACTCTCTTTGGATTTATATAGTAGTTGAGATACTATATTGGAACCATGGATGATATTACAATTATGGATCCTATGTTGTGAATATGTTGTGGAGTACTTTGAGAAGTGAGGATATTTATATGTTTGTACAAGTTCAAATTAACAGGTTGTTTCTTTGGTTTTTGTCCAATTGCAGAGAAAACTCTGTCAAAATCTCTGCAGATTTTATATTTTAAATTATTGGGTCATTAGTATTTATATGTTATTAATGGAGGGTCTTAAAGGATTGAACTCGTTCCGTCATAAATGGTTTTAGAGAAAAGAGATGCCTTAAATTTTGATTTGGATTGTATGCAGAAGTTTAGGATCAATTAAGATCAATGGGATAAGTGGATGTAGGCGTAAGGCAAATCAAGTTAGAATGGATAATCCTAGTTATTTGATTGGCTAGCTTAGGCTTGAACTAGTTAGAGATAAAAAATGAATTTGGTTGTCTAGCTCTTGTGCCCTAGATATTGATCGGTGCCGATTTAGTGCTTGAGTTGATTGGTTTTGATTCGAAGTCTAAATTAATCGGTTTGGGTATGAAGTTTAGGCTTGATAATTTTTGGGTTGAGGCCCTCAGACTAGTAATTCATTGATAAGGGATACCCAATCAACCTAGTATGTACGGTGGCCAAAGTGGAATTGATGGCTCGAAGTCGAGGTGACTTGGAGGCGATTTTAGTATAGTGAATTTAAGGATGCTAATTCATGATCAATTTCTTAGTGATTGGATTTTTGAATTCCGGGTGATGCGAAATCTTGTAGAAATTGAAAAAGTGTTCATGGGTGTTGGTGTGAATTGTATTGATAGGATATTATACCTTGCAATCAAGTTATAGGAGGTATAGTTGATTCGATCGGGGATAAGTGTTAAGTCTGAGACCACCCCCTTGAATTTAGTTATGTAAGTCTTGAGGATATACATATAGAGGAAAAGATCAAGTTGATTGCCTTTGTTGAACGATTTGAGGTTGTAATGGAATCAACACTAGCTTTTGACGATCTTGTATGGAATTGAAAGAGCTTCGGTTTGGTACCGTTAAAGATACCTTGGAGCCTTTGGGGAAGTAAGATTAACTAATGAGGTTATTTGTGGATGATTGCGCAATTAGTTACTCAGAAGATTAATCAATCGATAAGCGGACAAAATGAATGGATAGGTGATTTCTAAGATCAATATATATTCGTAGCATGTTGATTGTGGATAATTAAAAATTGTGCCCATGGCAGTATTAGGGATAAGGACATGGCTGCTATGAAGTTTGGGAACATCGTTTAGGGTTTTGAAGGCCCATGGACATTTCATAAATGTTATGGGTTGGCTTTTTCATCCATATTCGGGTTGATATTGTGATGACCTAATTGATGGGTTCAAAGGAAAGTAGGAAATATATATACACTTCATTTGGAAATTGTGTCATGGAAACGTCTGGTCATCTTGGTCTTAACTGAGTTTATTAAGCAATCCAACAAATGTTCCTTGAGGATTGTAGTGTTCGTGAGTCGTTTAACTTAAGAAAGATTTGTAATCGTTATGATAAGATACAAAAGGTAGTTTCAAGGAGTAGAAAGGGCCAATTGACTTCCATGTCATTTGAGATGACCCTTGATGGGTCTGGTAAGTTAGGATTTCGCTATCCTGGTATTGTGATAGGTGACTATCCCCATATAAGTAGGGGAGAGGTTCACAGTTAGAATTACTCCGCCTATAGATCGAAATTAATAGTTAGAGTTTCCGCTTTGGGAACTTATGGGTGTCACCTTCGAGGTATAAACCTTAATGTTTTTAAGGAAATGGGCCTTAATGTTGATAATGGATGTTAGGAGTCTTTAGACTCAGTATGCTTTCGGTATTTAATAGGAGATGTGAAAAGAAAATTACAAGTGGGTTCAAATTCTTGGGTAGTAAGAGGTCGTTTTCTTAAATTGGGAGATAGAAACATATTCAAAGTATTAGAGCCATGAAATTTTGAAATGAGAAGTCTCTATGGCTTTATTTCAGGATGATTCACTTATTTTAATTATAGAGAACGTGTTTGGATTAAATTAGTTGGCTCTTCGGTATGCCAACGAAATCCTGAGGTTGATAAATGTTTGGATTTCAAGATTTAGGTGATGGCCTAAAAAGTTGTTACAATTGTAATTTTGAATCTGGCTGTAATTTGGGATTTTGAGTTTTAGCTATATGATACGGATACCTTAAGAATTGCTCCAATTGTGACTGTTGTGTAATCTGAGTATTTTGAATAGATTATATATTTTAAGGAAATATTGGTTTGCTGGTATACCAATGATGTAGTGAGAATGTGAAGTACTCTGTCTTCGAGATTTAATGATGATTTAAGGTTTATATCAGGCACTGGGCCGAACTTGATAGGAGAACTTAGGTGTCAAGTCAAATCAGATTTAGCAACGAATTGTAGCTGGATGATTCATAATTGGAAAAATTAATCAGAGTGACGCAACAGAAGTATAGGAAGCTCATATATACGAGGTTTAATCAGAGGCTAATAAAGAGTAGTCTTTTGAGGCCTAGTGTAAATAGTAATAAGGATTCTCAGTTGATTGAGGTTTGGAGTTAAGTCGGAGAGGCAATTAATAGTTTTGGGTTGCCCTCAAACTTCGTAGGTTAGTGTGAAGTTTTTTCAAATATAATAAATATAGAAGTAGATAAGTGATTGTGATAAGTTGTGTTGAAAAATTTAGAGTTTATTCTCATAATGAAGTTTCGATTTGGATTTTGATAGATCGATTAGGTAATAAGGATTAGAACAGCTTGAATGTCTAAGGTTTCATGGGATTGTAGTTAACCGAGGGGGTGATTTGGGAATGCTTGGAATATTGCTTCTGACTTGGAGATTTCGACGTTGATCAAATTTTGAGGACGAAATTTTTATAAGTGGAGGAGAATGTAATATCCCAAATTTTTTTTATGTGATTTATTTGGGTTTAATTGTTTTTGGGTAATTTGGGTGTGATAAAAAAATTAATTAAATATTATGAAAATTTTTGAGAATATTTGAAATTATTGGGCCGGTACCTGAAGTGCACCCATTCAATTGCTCGGATATCAGTTTAAATTTTGGAATTAAAAGAAAACATAATATATATATATATATATATATATATTAATAATAATAATAATAATAATAACAATAGAGGCAGAAGGAAACAGGTGAGAAAGCTTTGGGGAGAGGGAGTGCAGCGAGGGGTTTTGTGGAGAGAAAGAGAAAGAGAGAGCGAGAGAAGGAGAACGGCACTGGCGGAGGCAGCACACGGGCCGGTGGTGGTTGGAAACAGCCATGCGTGGCAGTGGCAGGCTGGCGCGGCTGGTGGAGCGGTGGCTGCAGTCATAGGAGCTACCAAGAGGAGGCATCACGTGGAGGAGAAGAGGGAGAAATAGAGGCCTTCAAGTCCGGTTCTAGCTTCGAGCTAATTGGAAAAATTGTAGACCGGGTCGAGGCAAGTGCACTCACACTCTCCTCTTTTATTTTCTTACACTCTCGTCATATTTTTTTCTAATATCCTTATTTTGATACCCGATTAAATTTATATTTTATAATCCCCACGCCCCAAACATGCATATATAGAAATCTGGAGCCTAAAAAAGTAGATTTGGTATATTTTCGAACGAAGTGAAACCCTAACCCCACGACTAGATTGTTTACCCACAGGAAATTTGGCGTTTTTGTTAATTTTGGGAATAGAAAACATTTACCCAACACTTAGATATGTTAATTTATTGATTGGGTATCCAGATTGGTGATTATGTGTAAAGTTTTGTTTGTAGATACCCTAACCCGTGCCCCGATCTTGTTAAGGGATTAAATTGGGTTATAATGTATAGATTGGTTGAGGGTAATGATTGTCCATGATGTGAATTTGATGATATGCCCATCAGATGTCCAGATTATTAAGGATTAACCAATATGTGCATCCGAACACCGTTTACATGTTCTAATCACGCGAGTACCATATACCAAGGATGTTGAACAATAATCTGCATAATTTCTCATGCTTAAATGCTAACGAAGTGATATATATTTGTGTAAGTTTAATTGTACAATCTGATAGTTTCGGCATGTTCAATTCAAAGGAATCTATATTCGAAAGCCTCTCAAGTTAATCTGCTTCTTCTGGTAAGAATTCTGAATCTGATCAATTCATTCTGTTTCTTCTGATAAGAACTCTAAATCAGTTATTTGTACGTATATGAGATTATGGAAAGACTTAAATCTGCAAACAAGATAATAAGAATATGAATGAATTAAAGGGAGACTAAACATGTGAAATTTTGATAGATTTGATGTGACGACCCGACTTTTAATATCATCAAAAGCCGTCGTCAATACTAATTCATATAATAAAATTATGAGCATAAAAATTTTTCTTTTGTTTTCAACAACACTGAGATGCATTCTAAATATTAGAAATTTCATAGGTCCCAAAATGTCACTAAACAAACTACATTTAATAGCAGCGGAAATAAAATTACAAGTTTCCTCAAACTAAATAAACAAAACTCCAAAAATCAGCTCCACAAAGATAAACATAGGACTCTACTCGACTTCGTCCTCCATAAGCTTGTCATCTGAAATTTTGCAAGAGTGAGCTTACAAAGCCCAACAGGATACTCACATGCAGAAAAACATAAGCATATAATCGAAATACAGATCATAATATAACATAATATTCATTATATTATTTCTTTCTTTAGTTCATGTTCTTTTCGTCTTGTCTTTATCAAAATCATTCGGAATTCATATCATCTTTAGGGACCGGACGGAGCGGACAACATCGAGGACGGGTTGTGTGCTACCCCACAACCTAAAGCCGTGTCCCTCATTATGCTCCCGGGCGGAGGTAATGCCTTTAACCCGGCATGCGGGGCCATAGTCAGAGTTCTTGTGCCACCAAAAGGTCCCCTCCCGTGGCCCAGAGGCATCCTCGAGTGTCACTCCAATATCCTTCATCCATCTTTAACATTGTGCTTAATGGAAACTCGGTTCTTGGTTCGTGTTCTTTATTGGCCATTCATCATAGATCAAAAGTCAAAAGTCGGAAGAGTTCCACTTGCTGCCCATAATCCATATATTTTCTTATTCATTGCCAAAGTTCATATTATTGAAGCCGGAGCTCAATTCATATCAAAACCGGAGTTCAGTAGTCGGAGGCCAAAGTTCGAAGTATTTCAAAACCTGAGATTGCTTACATTAACCGGAGTTCGTTTCTTTCAAACCGGAGTTCATTTCCTTTATTCAAGCCGGAGCTCAATTCGTACAAAAACGTAGTTCATTTCATGCAACAGTGGCCGGAGTTCATTTTATGAAGAGGAAGCCGAGTTCAAGCCTTTCAATACCGGAGGTCATTTTCTTCAACCGAAGTTTGTTTTCTTTAATCGCAGGCCGGAGTTCATTTCTTTAGTTCAAACCGGCGTTCTTAAGAAGGACGGAGCACATTTCATTATGCTCCAAAAGTTCGGAAGTTCTTTAAGTAGGGACGGAGTGCCGTTTTCTTTTTTTGGACGGAGGACTTGGGCCCGGATCTCTAAACGGACGGAGTGCTTTTGTCTTACAGAAATCCGGAGTTCAAAAACCGGAGTGGATTATCATTAAAATCCAGAGCCCAAAAGGGACGAAGTGAATTTTCTTTGAAAATCCGAAGCTCAATTGGACGGAGTGGATTTTCCGGAGTTCATAGGACGGAGTGGATTTCTTTGAAATCCGGCGCTCAAATGACGGAGTGGATTTTCTTTGAAAATCCGGAGTTCATAAGACGGAGTGGATTTCTTTGAAATCCGGAGCTCAAATGAACGGAGTGGATTTTCTTTGAAAATCCGGATCTCATAGGACGGCGTGGATTTCTTTGAAAATCCGGAGCTCATATGACGGAGTGGATTTTCTTTGAAAATCCGGAGCTCATAAGACGGAGTGGATTTCTTTGAAATCCGGAGCTCAAATGGACGGAGTGGATTTTCTTTGAAAATCCGGAGCTCATAGGACGGAGTGGATTTCTTTGAAAATCCGGAGCTCATAGGACGGAGTGGATTTCTTTGAAATCCGGAGCTCAAATGGACGGAGTGGTTTGCTATAAAATCCGGAGCTCCAATGGACGGAATGGACTTTCCTTGAAAATCCGGAGCTTATAAGACGGAGTGGATTTCTTTGAAATCCGGGGCTCACATGGACGGAGTGGTTTTCTTTAAAATCCGGAGCTCCAATGGACGGAATGGATTTTCCTTGAAAATCCGGAGCTTATAAGACGGAGTGGATTTTCTTTGAAATCCGGAGCTCACATGGACGGAGTGGTTTTCTTTAAAATACGGAGCTCCAATGGACGGAATGGATTTTCCTTGAAAATCCGGAGCTCATAAGACGAAGTGGATTTCTTACAGTGGACGGAGTGCTTTTCAAAACTTAAGGCCGGAATGCATTTTTACCGTGGGATCTTGACATTTCAAAAGGGCCGGAGTTCATCTTAATTCCACAACGGACGGAGCCTTAAGGCCGACTTTTCTTTCGAGAACATACGGCCGGCTTCTTTGCAGAAGAGGGAGTGTATTAATCAAAGGGGCCGGAGGTCATTTTGATTCCACAGTGGACGGAGTGCTTAATTCTTAAGGGCCGGAGTGCATTTTTCGTTCTCTTTAAGGACGCCGAATTCATTTTTCTTGAATTTCAAATTTTGGGTTTGATGAATGTGAAAATATCAAAAATCATGCATAATATTTCATTTAAACATGCATTTGGAGCTAAAATCATGTTCATACAGAATATTAAATATTTTCATAATAACATAAATAAAGCATGCATTTTTGGAATAGGGGTGAGTATCTTGCCTGAGTTCCTTTCTAATTTGTCTAAGCTTTCGGCCTCCTTCTTTAGCAATAGTTTCTAGTGGTGTCTTATTCTAAAATTCTTTGTCTCTATTTATAGGCCATGAGAAGGTGGCCATCACTTATTATTTTTCTCCACTTTCCAACGGTGGCATAAATACTCCTCCATTCCCACGCTGATTCCGTTTTTTCCAATACGTATCGGGAAGTGCAGCCGTTCAATGCTGCGCCTTCCCAATGTTCCGCCAAGCAATGACCGGACTTCTTTAACAAGTCCGGTCCGGCATTTTACTTCCGAAATCCGGAGTGATCCGGGCGCGTCGAGAATCCGGTGCGTTTTTAGCACTGGTTTTCACTTCGGAAATCCGAAGTGATTTCTTTCAGGCAAAACCGGACGCGTTTCTTCTTCAAGAAGCCGAAGTGCATTTTCAACAATTAATCCGGACTGAATTTTCATAGGGAAATCCGGACAGCAATGAAATTTCCGGACTTCATTCACTTTTAGATTTCCGGTCAACGGGCGTTGACCGGACCTAATGGTTAATATTTTCTTATTCAAATGTTTGACATTACAACCTCCCCTACTTATAAGAATTTCGTCCTCGAAATTTTAAATAGAGTCACTAACCTTGAGAAAATAAAGATGGGTATTTGTTCCGAATCTCCTCCTCTCGTTCCCAAGTAGCCTCTTCCGGTGTATGATTCTTCCAGAGCACCTTTACTAGAGCGATTGATTTGGTGCGTAATCTCTGCTCCTTACGATCCAAGATCTCCACTGGTTCTTCTACATAGGATAAGTCCTTGTCGACCGTAAGAGGTTCATACTCAATCACATGAGTAGGATCATGGACATACTTTCGAAGCATAGACACATGAAACACATCATGTACATCAGCCAAGTTGGGAGGCAGTGCAAGTTTGTAAGCCACTTCTCCAATCCTTTCCAGGATTTCAAAAGGCCCAATAAAACGAGGCTTCAGTTTTCCTTTTACCCCGAATCTGTATTTTCCCTTTGATGGTGATACTTTTAGAAACACAAAATCGCCCTTTTCAAAAATCAATGCCGATCTTCTCCGATCTGGCATAACTCTTTGTCTTTCCTCCGGGCTACTCGAGATTTTCATGTAATATCTTTATCTTTTCTCGATTAATGTCTGGACCCAAAATCCTCCTATCTCCGTGTTCCTCCCAATGAATTGGTGACCTACATTTTCTCCCATATAGTGCCTCAAAAGGAGCCATGCCAATGCTGGCCTGATAGCTATTGTTATAAGCGAATTCGGCAAGAGCCAATGAATCATCCCAAGTCCTTTTTATCTCCAAGACCGAGGCCCTCAACATATCCTCGAGAATCTGGATAGTACGTTCTGACTGGCCGTCGGTTTGCGGATGAAAAGCAGTACTAAATTTTAGTTCAGTACCCAATTCTTGATGTAGACTTTTCCAGAATCGCGAAACAAAACGAGGGTCTCTATCGGATACAATAGAGACAGGCACACCATGAAGTCCTGGAATCTCGTTCACGTGTGGGGCCAATTTATCAAGAGGATAAGTCATCCGAATTGCTAGAAAGTGGGCTGACTTTGTTAGCCGATCAACAATCACCCAAATAGCATCATGTTTCTTTAAGGTCAATGGTAAGCCGATCCACAAAATCCATGGCTATATCCTCCCATTTCCAGCCAGGTAATGGCATTGGTTGTAATAACCCGAAGGCGATTTTCTTTCAGCCTTTACTTGTTGATGATAAGGCATTTTTCCACGTAAGATCCCTTTTCATATTTCTCCACCAAAATGTTTTCTTCAAATCTCAAGCATCTTATTGGCTCCTGGGTGGATCGTATAACGGGATCGATGGGCTTCCTTAAGAATTTTCTCCTTTAAGTCTTTATTGTCAAGCACACATAACCGATTTCTAAATCTCAAAGCTCCATCCGGCGAGATCTGAAAATCACTTGAGATTCTTTATCCAGCTCGCCCATGATCTTTACCAAAAAGAGTCCTTCGTTTGACACCCTTTTACCTCATTACTCAATTACGGCTGAACTTGTAGATGTGCCAAAATCATCCGCTTCCCATGTACATAGCGCTGGACATCATAGTTCATGAGACAATTCAGCATCTCCATCTAACTTGCATTCTAGCTAGCATCCCAGGCTGCCTACTTAATGCGTCAGCAACCACGTTGGCCTTCCCTGGCTCATAACGGATTTCACAGTCATAATCTTTCAGGAATTCAATCCATCGCCTCTGTCTCATGTTTAGCTCCTTACCAAATATTTTAGACTCTTGTGATCGGTGTAAACCAAGAATCTTTCTCCATATAAGTAATGCCTCCAGATTTTTAAAGCAAACACCACTGCGGCCAGTTCTAGATCGTGAGTTGGATAATTCCTTTCATGGTCCTTCAACTGTCGCGAACCATAAGCAATTACCCTACCGTGTTGCATTAGAACACAGCCCAATCCAGCCTTCGAAGCATCGCAGTAAACAATCAGTCCTTCTGACCCGTTTGGAATGGTCAGGATCGGAGCAGAAGTTAACCGGTCTTTAAGTGTCTGGAAGCTCCCTTCACAATCTTCCACACGAACTTGGCATCCTTCTTAGTTAATTGAGTGAGTGGCATGGCGATTCGAGAAAGTTCTCCACAAACCGTCTATAGTAACCAGCCAGGCCTAAGAAACTCTCGCACTTGATCCACAGAAGTTGGCCGGTTCCACTTTACAACCAACCTTCCACCTTCATAGGTCGACAGAGATTCCTTCCTTGGATATGATGTGTCCAAGGAATCCTACCTCTTCCAACCAAAATTCGCACTTTTTCAATTTAGCGAACAACCGATGCTCCCTAAGAAGCCGAAGTGTAGTGCGTAAATGTTCCTCGTGTTCCTCAGAGCTTTTCGAGTATACCAGGATATCATCAATAAACACGATCACGAACTTGTCCAGGTATGGTTGGAAAATTCGATTCATCAGATCCATAAAAACAGCCGGAGCATTAGTCAACCCAAAAGGCATTACTACAAATTCATAGTGCCCATACCTGGTTCGAAACGCCGTCTTAGCTATATCCTCCTTGCTGATCCGGAGTTGATGATATCCGGATCTAAGATCAATTTTTGAAAATATGCAAGCTCCTTGTAACTGATCAAGGAGATCATCAATCCTTGGTAGAGGATATTTGTTTTTGATGGTGATTTTGTTTAGTTCCCGATAATCCACACATAATCTCATGGTCCGTCTTTCTTTTTGACAAAAAGAACAGTGCTCCCCATGGTGACACACTTGGCGGATAAAACCCTTATCTAGCAACTCTGCGAGTTGTTTCAACTCTTTGAGTTCAGCCGGTGCCATACGATAGGGTGGTTTGGATATCGGTGCGAACTCTGGTATCAATTCCACACCAAAATCTATGTCGTTTGGGTGGCAATCCGTAATTCATCGGTGAATACGTCTTCAAATTCCCGCACCACCGAATCTCTCTGATTCCCGACTTTCAAATAGATACACTAGCAAAGGCTAGATAGGCTTGGCATCCATCACTTATCAAATGCACGGCATGAAGAGCCCTGCTTCCTTCCCCGAACACCACGAATGTGGAAAGGCTTGTTTCGAGGATGGTGAATTCTACTCTTTTCCTCAACAATCAATCTTGGCATGATATCGGCTAACTACCCATCCCCAAGATCGCATCAAAGTCTTTCATTTCCAATACCACCAAGCTAACGAGGCATCAAGTATTCATTTACTTTTATAGGGCATTCGAGAAAATGCTATATTTAATATTACGGACGACCTGTTGGTGAGGTAACCATTAATGGGTACTCGAACTTTAGGTAGGGTCGTAAGATGCTTCAAAATTCGCGGAAGCGAAAGAATGAGTGGATCGAGAATCAAAGAGTACGTGACAAGAGATGCCACGAGATAGAGAGTGTACCTTCCACCACCTCCGTGAAGAAAATAGCAAATACTTTGGGCCGGAATAGGAGACTTAACTCTGGGCTTGTTTAGCAACCGGCAATCTCTCGATCATGTGTCCCGCCTGCCCACAATTATAACAAACTCCCGTTTCTTGTAGCAAGGCCTCCCTCCATGTAATCTCCATGATGATCACATCGTCATTAGCCATGGATCGAGAATTCTGTCATTTCGGCTCTTTCCCCGCTGAACCTTGATGGTCTCGCCTTCTTAGAAGGCCCTTCACTAAGCTGGCCTTGGACACTGGGGCTGAAAGTCCTTTGTCCGGACATTGCTGCCCTCTCCATTCTTTCTCATAAATAAGCAAGCAAGCACCTCTCCATAAGTTGTCAACGTCGAGTGGAAAGGTGTCCCTGATATCATCTCGCAATCCACAAAAGAACCGTCGACCTTCCTTTCTTCATCTTCTACCATGAAAGAGGCATAACGAGATAGTTGAGTAAATTTTGAGTCATATTCTGCCACCGAGCGATTTCCAATTTAGGCGAAGGAATTCATCTTCCATTTGCCCACGAAGATTTGCGGAAAGTATTTCTCCGGAAAGCTCAAACATCTCCCGCTAATCTCCCGATCTGGCATATTAAAAACCCTTTTCATTTCCCACCAGTGGTGTGCTTCTCACTTGACTTATGAGTGGCATAAAGCACCATGTCCCAATGAGACATTTGATTACTGACAAATGTCTTCTTGATCGCTGAATCCATGTTTCACCTTCAATGGATCGGGTTCCCCTAGAAATTGGATCCGTTCATTGGTAAACCGATCGTAGACAGACCTTTCTGATAGATGGGAATGGGGTGGTCACCGGAGTTGGTGGAGTGGTGGAGTCAAAGCTTCTATGACTTGGCCATTACATCGATGGTTCGCATATCTTGCCTCACGATCGGAAGTGTTGTTAACTGAACATTTCTCCTTCCTCACATTAGACATGATGGAAACGTCTGAAAAGAACAATTTCGTTAGTCAATTATTCCAAAGGTAACTATTGTAATGGTTATTGTCCCAAAGTGTATGTAAGAACCACACTCTTCTAAACTTATCCTAAGTTTCCGTGTTGATTCAAACTTATCCTATAGCATCTCAGTTTTCTCTCTGATACCAACTGTGACGACCCGACTTTTAATATCATCAAAAGCCGTCGTCAATACTAATTCATATAATAAAATTATGAGCATAAAAATTTTTCTTTTCTTTTCAACAACACTGAGATGCATTCTAAATATTAGAAATTTCATAGGTCCCAAAAATGTCACGGAAACAAACTACATTTAATAGCAGCGGAAATAAAATTACAAGTTTCCTCAAACTAAATAAACAAAACTCCAAAAATCAGCTCCAGCCAGCATAAACATAGGACTCTACTCGACTTCGTCCTCCATAAGCTTGTCATCTGAAATTTTGCAAGAGTGAGCTTACAAAGCCCAACAGGATACTCACATGCAGAAAAACATAAGCATATAATCGAAATACAGATCATAATATAACATAATATTCATTATATTATTTCTTTCTTTAGTTCATGTTCTTTTCGTCTTGTCTTTATCAAAATCATTCGGAATTCATATCATCTTTAGGGACCGGACGGGAGCGGACAACATCGAGGACGGGTTGTGTGCTACCCCACAACCTAAAGCCGTGTCCCTCATTATGCTCCCCGGGGCGGGAGGTAATGCCTTTAACCCGGCATGCGGGGCCATAGTCCAGAGTTCTTGTGCCACCAAAAGGTCCCCTCCCGTGGCCCAGGAGGCATCCTCGAGTGTCACTCCAATATCCTTCATCCATCTTTAACAGCAGCTTAATGGAAACTCGGTTCTTGGTTCGTGTTCTTTATTGGCCATTCATCATAGATCAAAAGTCAAAAGTCGGAAGAGTTCCACTTGCTGCCCATAATCCATATATTTTCTTATTCATTGCCAAAGTTCATATTATTGAAGCCGGAGCTCAATTCATATCAAAACCGGAGTTCAGTAGTCGGAGGCCAAAGTTCGAAGTATTTCAAAACCTGAGATTGCTTACATTAACCGGAGTTCGTTTCTTTCAAACCGGAGTTCATTTCCTTTATTCAAGCCGAGCTCAATTCGTACAAAACGTAGTTCATTTCATGCAAATGGCGGAGTTCATTTTATGAAGAGGAAGCCGGAGTTCAAGCCTTTCAATACCGGAGGTCATTTTCTTCAACCGAGTTCGTTTTCTTTAATCGCAGGCCGGAGTTTATTTCTTTAGTTCAAACCGGCGTTCTTAAGAAGGACGGAGCACATTTCATTATGCTCCAAAAGTTCGGAAGTTCTTTAAGTAGGGACGGAGTGCCGTTTTCTTTTTAAAGGACGGAGGACTTGGGCGGATCTCTAAACGGACGGAGTGCTTTTGTCTTACGTAAATCCGGAGTTCAAAAACCGGAGGGATTATCATTAAAATCAGAGCCCAAAAGGGACGAAGTGAATTTTCTTTGAAAATCGAAGCTCAATTGGGCCGGTGGATTTTCCGGAGTCCATAGGACGGAGTGGATTTCTTTGAAATTCGGCTCAAATACGGAGTGGATTTTCTTTGAAAATCCGGAGTTCATAAGACGGAGTGGATTTCTTTGAAATCCGGAGCTCAAATGAACGGAGTGGATTTTCTTTGAAAATCCGGATCTCATAGGACGGCGTGGATTTCTTTGAAAATCCGGAGCTCATATGACGGAGTGGATTTTCTTTGAAAATCCGGAGCTCATAAGACGGAGTGGATTTCTTTGAAATCCGGAGCTCAAATGGGATTGAGTGGATTTTCTTTGAAAATCGGAGCTCATAGGACGGAGTGGATTTCTTTGAAAATCCGAGCTCATAGGCAGTGGATTTCTTTGAAATCCGGAGCTCAAATGGACGGAGTGGTTTGCTATAAAATCCGGAGCTCCAATGGGCCGGAATGGACTTTCCTTGAAAATCCGGAGCTTATAAGACGGAGTGGATTTTCTTTGAAATCCGGAGCTCACATGGACGGAGTGGTTTTCTTTAAAATCCGGAGCTCCAATGGACGGAATGGATTTTCCTTGAAAATCCGGAGCTTATAAGACGGAGTGGATTTTCTTTGAAATCCGGAGCTCACATGGACGGAGTGGTTTTCTTTAAAATACGGAGCTCCAATGGACGGAATGGATTTTCCTTGAAAATCCGGAGCTCATAAGACGAAGTGGATTTCTTACAGTGGACGGAGTGCTTTTCAAAACTTAAGGCCGGAATGCATTTTTACTGTGGACGGAGCACACATTTCAAAAGGGCCGGAGTTCATCTTAATTCCACAACGGACGGAGCCTTAAGGCCGGACTCGATTACAGTAAGCCGGAGTTCTTTTCAGAACATACGGCCGGCTTCTTTACAGAAGAGGGAGTGTATTAATCAAAGGGGCCGGAGGTCATTTTGATTCCACGGTGGACCAGTGCTTAATTCTTAAGGGCCGGAGTGCATTTTTCGTTCTCTTTAAGGACGCCGAATTCATTTTCTTGAATTTCAAATTTTGGGTTTGTGAGTTTAATGGCAGTGAAATATCAAAAATCATGCATAACAAATTTCATTTAAACATGCATTTGAGCAAAGAAAAATCATGTTCATACGAGAATATTAAATATTTTCATAATAACATAAATAAAGCATGCATTTTTGGAATAGGGGTGAGTATCTTGCCTGAGTTCCTTTCTAATTTGTCTAAGCTTTCGGCCTCCTTCTTTAGCAATAGTTTCTAGTGGTGCCTTATTCTAAAATTCTTTGTCTCTATTTATAGGCCATGAGAAGGTGGCCATCACTTATTATTTTTCTCCACTTTCCAACGGTGGCATAAATACTCCTCCATTCCCACGCTGATTCCGTTTTTTCCAATACGTATCGGGAAGTGCAGCCGTTCAATGCTGCGCCTTCCCAATGTTCCGCCAAGCAATGACCGGACTTCTTTAACAAGTCCGGTCCGGCATTTTACTTCCGAAATCCGGAGTGATCCGGGCGCGTCGAGAATCCGGTGCGTTTTTAGCTTGATTTCACTTGAAAATCCAGTGATTTCTTCGAGCAAAACCGACGCGTTTCTTCTTCTTGGCCGAAGTGCATTTTCAACAATTAATCGGACTGAATTTTCATAGGGAAATCCGGACAGCAATGAAATTTCCGGACTTCATTCACTTTTAGATTTCCGGTCAACGGGCGTTGACCGGACCTAATGGTTAATATTTTCTTATTCAAATGTTTGGGTCGTTACATTTGACTCTCCAAGACGGAGATGTTTGGAAATAAGTTACATTTTTTAAAGAAGTTTGGTAGAACCCTCCCTCAGAAAAAGAATATGTAATCATAAAACTAAGACCCGAATTGATCGGTAATGTCCCCTGGCATGTCACTAGTATAATAGTGAAACTCAAGGAATAGTCTTGGCCGCACGTTGTAGACGGTTATACTATGGACATTCCTTAGGATATTACGGTGGTAATCGAGGATAATTTCATCCATGGTGTGATACGTGGTCCCCCGTCATTGGGGTGTTGTACAGGGAGGAAATGATATGATATGACCGCTATCCTCAGGGCATTTACAAGGAGGAAATGATATGATATGACTTTCTCCTTGGGGCGTTGTACATGGAGGAAATGTCATGATATGATTGCTGTCATCGGGGCATTGTACAAGGAGAAACTTATGGCCTTTGATTGTATTGATTGAACAAAATTTATTCTCGATTATTCGCTTCCTTTGGCTGATAAGGTCTACTAGCCCAGATCCGCAAAGATGAATAATTATATTTAAGTTATGTCTTAAAGAAAATAAGAACAAAATAAAGAAGTAAATTGTGCTCTGAGCATATCTAATCAAGTTCATGTTCATGCATTTTCCTTTTACTTAAACTTACTTAAATTGTTTCTACTTTTGTTTGTGATTGTACTTGTTAAACTGTTAGTTCATTTTTGCTTCTTCTTCCTTTCAGATGTGAGCCACGAGTTGATCTCGATTAGTTAGAGTAAGAAGAGGAGTTGCTTAAGGAGAATTGCTGCTTTTGGGAGACATGGAATTTTGTTTATATTTAATGTATTAATATGTAAATAGTTGATTAGAGTACTATTATGTATTAAAATCATAGCATGTTATTATTATGGTTTATTGCTATGATTCTGTAGGCTGTTTATGGATCTAATTTGCTTCCACAATCATTGGATGTTTTGGATTTGTTTAGGCTTATATGACATCTCTCATTAGATTTATGTAGTAGTTGAGATACTATGTTGGAGTCATGGATGATATGTCAATTGTGAATCCTGTATTGTGAATATGTTGTGGAGTAATTGGAAAAGTGTGGATATTTATATGTTTGTACAGGTTGAAATTAACAGGTTGTTTCTTTGGTTTTCGTCCAGTTATAGAGAAAACTTTGTCAAAATTTTTGCAGATTTTATGTTTTAAATTATTGGGTCATTAGTATTTATATGTTATTAACGGAGGGTCTTAAAGGATAGGACCTGTTCCATCACGCCTGCCCCTCGGTGTATAACGCGATCGTTGGACACCCTTGCCTGACCACCTTCGAGGCTGTGACCTTAATCCCACATTTGAAGGTAAAGTTACCAACCCCATATGGGATTGGGAAGGTCCTCGGGGATCAGGCTGTCGGACAAACATGCTACCTGTCCAAGATCACCAAAACTCCTCTTCCTCAGCTCATGGAAGACTTAGACTTTCGTGATGAGACGACATTGCAACAAGCCGAGTCTGGAGAAGCCAACGATCAAGTCCTTCTGGATCCTAGAGATCCAGAAAAGGCAGTCCAGATAAGAAGTTCTCTGCCTCAAGCCTTCCAAGACCAGCTTTTCAGCTTCCTACGGAAGAACTCGAACGTCTTTGCTTGGACTCTAAGTGTGACATACTAGGGATATCGACTGGAGTAATACTCCATAAATTGAGCCTAGATTCCAATCATAAGCCCGTTAGGTAGAAAAGGAGGAACTATTCATTGGAAAAATTGTTGGCAATCTGAGAGGAGGTAAAGAAGCTTTTGGACGTGGGATTCATAAGGGAGGTGCACTATCCAGACTGGCTGTTCAATGTTGTGATGGTCAAAAAGAATAAAGGGAAGTGGAGGATGTGTGTGGACTTCACGGATGTCAATAAAGTGTGCCTAGAGGACAACTTCCCACTCCCGAGGATTGATTCACTGGTAGACTCGACATCCGGCCATGAGCTTCTAAGCTTCATGGATGCATACTCAAGTTACAATCAAATAAGAATGAGTCCCGAAAATGAGGAGCACACGTCATTCATGATGGACCAAGGGACATACTGTTATAAAGTCATACCCTTTGGCCTCAAGAATGCTGGTGCTACTTATCAGAGATTCATAAATAAAATGTTCAAGGCTCAGATTGGAAGGAACATGGAGGCCTATATGGATGACATGCTCATCAAAAGTAGAATAATCGACTACCACATCTAAGATATGGACGAGACCTTCAATGTCCTAAGAATGTACTAGATGAAACCCAATTCAGACAAGTATACGTTTGGAGTGACGTCTGAGAAATTCTTCGGCTACATTGTTTCGCGCCACGAGATTGAAGCAAATCCCAAAAAAAACAAGGCCATCCTTGATATGAAATCCCATTAGACCATGAAGGAAGTCTAGAAGCTTACCGAAGGTTAGCCGTGCTTGTCATACTTTCAAGGCCTTGAAAGGGACAAAGGTTAATAACTTCTAATGGACAACCGACTGCGAAGAATCCTTTCGAGGACTTAAGGAGTACCTATCAAATCCACCTCTATTGGCTTCTTCCCAAACAGGTGAGGAGTTGTACTTGTACCATTTTGTTTTAGACAAAGCCTTGAGCTCAGCCTTGGTCAGTCAGCGGAATGGCAAGCAACAGCTTATATACTACACCAGTAAAATCTTGGCTGATGCTGAGACAAGGTATTCCCATGAAGAAAAGATGGCTCTGGCACTCGTGTATTTCACTCGAAAATTGAGGCCATACTTCCAGGCACACAAAGTAGTCATTCTAACCGACCGACTCTTGAGAGTGTCCTACAAAAGCCAGAAATGTTGGGATGACTGGTTAAGCAGACCATTGAATTGGGTGAGTTAGATATAGAGTTTTGTTTGAGGCCTACCTTAAAAGGTCAAGTCTTGGTGGATTTTATTCTCGAAACCATGACAGCAACTCAGGGCTCATCGGACACTTGTGATGCCAAGGAATCACACAGCCCAGTGACCTAAACTCTACATGTAGACGACTCATCAATGAAGGATGGTTGTGGAGCTGGCGTTGTGCTAAGGATGCCTGAAGGATTAGAGATAAAGTATTCAATGGACCTTGAAGTCCAAGTGACCAACAAAATGGCGGAGTACGAGACTTTGCTTGTAGGACTGCGTTTAGCAAAGGAGTGCTCTGTTAAGGACCAGATTACCTACAGCGACTCTAAGCTGATCGTTAATCAAGTCTGCAAAAACTTCAAAGCTAATAGGCCACAACTATCCAGGTACCTCTCAAAGGTCTGAGAGCTCATGTTAGCCTTTGAGAGGGTAGAAATGGTCCACATCCTGTAGGGAGGGAACGCAAGGGCCGATCAGCTTGCCAAAGTGGCAACCTCGGGAGACCCAGAGTAATATGCCTGAGGAATGTGTGAGGTCCTCAGCAAACCCAGTGTAGAACACTCAGAGACAAAAGTAATGCAGATATCCAAGGCCAACAATTGGATGACCCCCTACCTAAGGTACTTGTCTGATGGGACACTGCCTGAGGATGCAGAAGAGGCCAGAAAGGTGAAGAAGATGGTAGAATAGTATACTATCATGGACGGCCAACTGTAACGTCGAGAATTCTCTGCCCCCTACCTGAGGTGCCTTACCCTTAAAGAGGTTGATTATGTCCTCGGAGAGGTACATCTCGGGATTTGTGGATCCCACATTGGAGGCAAGAATATTATGTTCAAGCTGATGAGGCAAGGGTACTACTAGCCAACCATGAAGCATGACGCTATGGATTTCGTACGAAATCGCGAAGAATTGTCAAGTCCATGGCAACATTTCCCATCAGCCACATATGGAACTCATAGCTCTACAATCACCTTGGCCTTTCGCGTAATGGGGGCTGGACATACTTAGGCCACTACCGATAGCATCCGGACAAAGGAAGTTCTTAATCGTCGGAACTGACTATCTCACGAAGTGCGTTGAGGCTATACCATTGGCTCGCATAACCAAGCAAAATGCGACAGACTTCATTCGGTAGAGCATTGTGTGCAGATTTGGGATCCTAGAATACATTGTGATTGATAATAGGACCTAATTTTTCGGAAAAAGGCTCACCAAGTGTTGCACCAATCTAAGGATAAGGTTGCTGCATACATTGGTCGCGTACCCACAATGCAACGGTCAAGTGAAGATCATGAACCGCACAATACTACATGGACTAAAAATGAAGCTAGAGTACGCTAGGGGCTCATGGGTTGAAGAGTTGCTGTCAGTGCTATGGTCATATAGGACAACTCCAAGGGAGCCAATGTGAGAAACTCCTTTCAGCCCATGTTATGGGGTCGAGATGGTCATTCCAGTGGAAGACAAGCTGCCAAGCCTCCACATGGAAAGTTTCAATCCGCTCAATAATGTATAGAGACTTCGGGAGAACTTTGACTTTCTTGAAGAAGTCCGAGACGCAGCAAGACTATAGACTATGGCTTACCAACAAAGGGTCACCCGGTATTACAATAAGAAGTTGAAAGCATGCCAATTTGAGGTGGGAGACTTGGTGTTGAGAAGCATTGAGGCCACCGGAAAAAAATACTAGCCAGAACAAGCACTCCCCAAATTGGGAGGGGTGGTTCCTAGTCTTGGCCATTCTACGAAATGGAGCATACAAGCTACGCACCCAGAAGGGAAGGCTTGTCTCCTGAACATGGAACACTACTCACCTCAAGAAATATTATCAATAAGGTTGTAAAACACATAAGTATATTATTTGCATTACGTGTTTGTATCACGTTTCATTAATAAAGCGATAGTTTTCGTTTAAATTATCATTTTACATTCCACTGAGTGATCACACCATCTCATAAAGTAACAAGGCATAGGCTGCCCCTAAGTCAAGTGGATAGGATTCCTTTCACTTGCCCTAAAACTTGGCTATGTCCAAGCGGCCCAAGAGGTCGTACAAAAAATCTTGCTGTGTCTAAGTGGCCTAAGAGGTTGGACTAAAACTTAGTAATATATCGAGCTGCCCAAGAGGTCGTATCAAAACTCGCCCAAGGATGAGCGACCCCAGAGGTCAAACTTAAAATTTGGCAGTGCCAAGCAACCCTCAAGAGGTTGAACTAAAACTTAGGAGGCTTGGAAATAGCAAGTGTGCAAAGACCCAAGAGGTTGCACCTTCAATCAACAATGGTCAAAGGGTTCGGATATTTTGCTCAAAAAGGATGAGATTTTCTAAGAGCCTAAGTCTAAGAAGGAACCACAAAGACAAATATGACGTTTGCACTTAAACGATTTGTATTTTATTCAAAAAATCAATACGTGTACAACAGTATGCACATATATGTGTGTGTGTGTGTGTGTGTACAACAGGACGCGTCAAGGACCTGAGGTTCTCGGCTGTTCTGAGGATCCTGACTAGCCAGCGAACTCTAGCTGGCCGGATGACCCCACTTGCGAAGACCCAGAAGACCTCCAACGGTCTGGGAGGTCGATCAGGTCATTCTTACACTGAGCGTTGGAGTTCCTCGGGGCGAAGAGAGTGATTGGAAACCTTGGAATCAAAAGCTTCATAACCCAAAGGCACATATTGATGGCGTCCCAGTACTTGCACTCCAGAGCCGGTGTGATGTCTTCAGGCTTCAATGAAGTCCTAAGCTCTGGTTCTAACAAGAGATTCCTCCCTCGAAGGACAATATGCAACCTCTCTTTCTCCTTCAGCTGGCCCTTCAGGGTAGAAATGTGGCTCTCGATTTCAACAAGCTTGAGCTGTAAACTTTGGACGTGTTTCCCTAAGGGCTTGGAAGCCTCCAACTCTGTGTAAGCCTAACTAGCCTCACTGATGATTGTGCCAAGGCCGCTGGCCATGTCCTAAAGTTGCAAAGGCAAAACAAGTCAGTAAAGCATGAAGAAAAGAGGACAAAGCCAGGATGAGGATTAAGGAGTACCTTAGTCACAAAAGAACTTCTAGAAGATCTCTCCCCTCCACGGGCTTCAGGCTCCCCGGGTCCTGTGGCTGCAGCCTCCTGTACCATAGAAGCAAGTGAAGCCCCTACACCGTCCTCGGCCAGGGGTTCCTCAGAGGCCGCAGGAGACGTCATCACTGGACTATAAATTTGGATTACCAAGCATGGGAGCTCAGTAGTCTTTGCTGCAGGCAGCTTTGTGGCGTGACACTCCTCAGCCTCAGTAGCATTAGTAGTAATCGTCATAGTTGTTGTCATCGTTACTTTCTCAGCCTGAGCTGCCTCAGCCTCCCTCAAAGCTTGTTCCTCAATAGTGTGCTCGGGTGGTTGTCAATCCAGTCTGAGGCCTCACCAGTAAATTTGGAAGGAATGTCGGGCATTAACTCGTCAGGAGAGGGATGGGAAATAGGTGGCTCCGTGGGCTGGCCCATAGGCCCAGAAGGTTGCCCAGAGCACTCAACTATGGGCGAAGGTCCAGGACCTTCAATCTCTCAGATTGGTGCTACCAGAGGAGGTCTCGACCTCTTCACCAGAGGCGCTATAACGACGTTGTCATCATCAAACGAGGAGATCGCAACAGTGGTCATCAGATGCTTCAAGGCTTCAGTCCGGTGACTCTTCTTTGGCCGCTCAAATGACTCATCAATCCTCAGAGTCCCCTCCTTTGTGCTTAACTTCTTCTTCTGAGAAACAGCAACAGCAGCATCGACGCCAGAGTCCTCGGCCTGAGACCCCGACTTAGCTTTCTCCAAGTTCTCAGGTCTCAACCAGATATTCTTTTTATTCTCATTAAAAGTGCCAAGGTTGGCTATCACCAAATTTACGACCTCCTTGGCAGCCTCCCTCTCCTCTTCGGAGGTGTCTAAGGGGTGCTGGTCAACCACGTTTCCCCAAGTATTGCCAACGGCCTAGTTCTCTCGGACTGACAAGAAGAAAAACTTATCTTTCCACCTATTAGTGGAATCAGGATCTCCACCACTCATAACTGTAAACTCAGGGCGTGGAGTCATGATGATCCAGTTCAAGTTATGGGTAAAACAAAACATTACCTTCACCATGGCAAGCTCAAACACTTTGCTATGGTAGTGTGTGAAAATGCAAAGGGAAATACGGTACCTGATGGAGTTAGGCTGCAATCTCGTGAACGGTACCCCGAGTGCCCTCATGGTGACGTACAGCTCCATGGGGACAGGGAAACAAAGCCCACCCTTGAGGTGAACTTTGTACAAGGTGATGAACCCATCAGGTGGGCTACACGCCTTATCATTAGGCTCAGGGACCACAATTGCCATCAAGTCAGGGATGTCATACTTCATGTAGATGGAATCCAGACTGGCCAAAGTAAGGGAAGACGCAATATCTTTCACTCCTAGTGCCATTAAAGCTTGAAGAAAAGCATAGAGGAAGGTAAACAGTGCGCAATGATGGACTTGCACGGAGCGTTTTTGAAGACTTAGAAAGTTTTTCTTGAAGGAGAGTAAAAAGGTAAATGGGAATGAAGGCCAGAAATGATATTTGAAATGGCTAGAAAGGGCTTCAAAATCAATAAAGGCACGTCTCATCATTACCCTTGCCACATGTCAACCTCCCGTATGCTCCCAGAGGTAGTGGGCCTTATGTTTTCGGGGGTGACATCAATCCCATTAATGCCCATTTATTGCGCTTTGATTGTCCAAATGGCGGTGCAGACCAGAGTCTCAGATTCGAAAGAAGTTCTCGGACACGCTATCATCAAAGCTCTTTGTCCCCAAAATACCCAAGGATATTTTTGGTCATGGACACATGTGTGGAAGGAACTGTCACTTGGAGGCACCACTAGTGTCTAGAACTTGAAATTTCCTCAAATGATTGGACAAAATCACTGACTTCAGAATTTCCCTAGATGCTTCTTCAAGACTACGAGTCCCAAAATGTTCTCGGACATTTTTCCTCAATGGGTCCCCGGGCTTCTAGTCCCAAGCATATCAACGGTTTGGTAACATGTCAAAAGGCTGAGGGCCTCACACCTCTTGGCATGGGGGGTTAGTGATGGGTATTGATACCTAGGGTCTACTTGTAAGATCCATTCCCTTGGAGTTAAGCCCTGATGCCAAAGAGACCCAATAGGCCCAAGAGACCTAGAAGGTCTAGGTGCCAGAACCAGCCCAAATGGCATGATGGATTTAAAGTCCACTCAAGCCCATGGACTGAAGATAGGTCTCGAACGCCACTCTGCCTACAAAATTAGCGTGCCAGAGGTTTGGTGGCTGATCTTGTCAGGTTATAAGAGGAATGATGGCCAGCAGAGTAGGCACCCCTGTAGAAGTTACATCACACCAGGCCTACATGCACGCAACATTTTTGACATAGCAAAATAGATTTGCAGAGTTAGTGGCAAGATCCTTTACATATGCCAGAGCCACATGGTAGCTCCATGTAGAGGATTTTCAATACTATATAAGAATTCACTTTACACCTTCCAAAAGATCGAAAGCTCAAGACTCTGAACTCTTGTGAGAACACACAAAGAGAGAGAAAGAAAAAGCTATTCTAGACTATAGAGAGAAAGTGAGGGCTTGTATTGTAAAAGTGACTCCCTTGAGTCCCCGTACACTTGGTTTCCAGCCTCTTTTACTTGAATTATCAGATAGTGAAAGTAGATCTTGGACCATAATCCTGTAATTTTTGCTCCTCACTCAAGAGAAGATTTTTCATATAAAAACACCATGTGTCATTCTCTCTCTCACTCTTTCCTTTTAGCATATATACCATTTGGTGTTGCTATCAGATCCTCGTCCCTATCAGAGTAAGGATCTGAGGACGCAATAGCATGTTTAATAGAAGTTATTTATCTTAAATTGTTCCCATTTTCTTTAAAAGATAAAAGCAAAGATATGATTTAATATTTTAAAGCCAAAATATATTTCCATATTTGTGGAGGTGTAGAGGGTATTCTTTAAAAAAGACTTTCCCATACGCAGAATACAAACTTTTTAATGTCAAATCATGGATTTTTTACAAAAGCCTAATAAAACCTTTTATTAGCATTGGGGAAGATTTAAACATTTGCTTGTTGCTTGTCCACATCATAATTTTGAAATGTGGCATCTAATTGGTTTTCTTTATAATTCATTAAATATTCAACACGTCAATTTGTAGAAATGATGTGTGATAAAAAACTCTTTAATAAGAGTCCTGATGAAGTATATGATTATTTTGAACATTTGGCTAAGAATGTTTAAACTTGGGATACAACTCACCCACCAAATTATGAGCCAAAAGATAATTCCAGGTCTAGTAAAAAGTATGAATTTGAATATTCTAAAAATATTCAAGATGAATCTGACACTTTGACTAGGAAATTAAATGATCTTAAAATGACAAACATGGATGTGATATCTATTAAAGGTATGGGAGTTTCTCCACTGTCACAATTCACACACCAACCTTCACAAGGAAAATCTCTTGAGGATAAATTGCAACAATTTATAGAACAGTATATTGGGATTATTGAATATCAAGCTGACATCAATGCTTTACAAAAAGGCATTAGATGACATTTATAATGGTCTTACCCAATTAACACGACCATTGAGTGTTCCAGAGGAGGAAAAATTTTCATCTTAGCTAATACCCGATTTCCAAATTCCATAAAATTTGGGAGAGGCTTTAATTGATAAGCAAAATTTTAAACAGGCTAGGATTATCACTTCACTTAAGGGTAAATTTATTGAAAAGCCAATTAACACTGAAGCTTTTAAGTTATATGATAATTTGAGTAAGACTGATAAAAATAGAAAAGAAATTTTTCAGGTTGAGATTAAATCTTTTTACGAGTGATTATAATATTGTAAATAATAAATCTTTAGAAAAAAGAAAAAATATTTTGAAAAGTATATTTTTTGGTAATGATAAATATTGTCCTATAACTATTTTACCAGTCATCATTCCAATTCGAGATGAATCAATCATGCAATTATTTTCTCAAAACAGAAAAGGTATATGATAAAACAACTATTTATTTTGCTTTTTTTTGTGGTGAGTCTTACCAATGGATAGACTCACAACTTATTAAAAATTTAGTTTATTTTCTTATTTTTCTTATAGGATATTTCTCATGCAGCTAGTATCAATTTAACATGTACAGAACATTTAGGTATTTTTTTCTCTATGGTGATTGTATGCTTTAATTATTTAGAAATATAGACAATGTTTTGGTTTAGGTAAGAAATAGAGCCGTATTTTTAGTATTTTTGTATGTTTTTAAAAAATAAAAAAACTCTAAAATTGGAAAAAAAAAACAAAAAAAAGTTGAAAAAAAACTCCAAAAAAGTGATTAAAAAAATTATTATGGGTGATCTTATAAATTATGTCTTGAATACTAATTTTGTGATTAATGAAATTTAAACATTAACCTTTTAAATTTTATAATTGTGTCATCTGATGATATTATTTTGAGATTATTTATCATATAATGCATATAAATTTTATCTCTACTAATTTTATCGAAATATCATATATCACATTAATATAGGGAACACTTACTACCCATGTGAGTTCTTAAGTCATTCTTTCATTGAGAGGGTATTTTTTTTTTTTTTGGTAAGCAAGTATTTTGAATTGATGGGAGAAAAATTACAAAATCTATGTTTTAACTCCAAGTATTTTGACTTGGGAGTAAAACATAACCCGCTGGGGCATACCCCGAGCGATAAGTACAAACAAAGGTACATAACAGACCTCTAGGAGGCCAACGTTCTACAGAACCTATAGAAAATGAAAAATTTTACATCACAAAACATCGGGACCGACCTACAGATCCCAAGCCAGCCGGCGCTGCAAAGAACCAACGGCAACAAAGAAATTCACCCGATCCAGCTTTGGGCGCAACAAATGTGGACACTACAACTATCAAAGCCGCCCGACCTTCTGGACAGCCAAGTCACCAAAATGATCCATAATAACAGAGCATCCATATCCAAGTCATCCCGATACATTAGCCAAGAGTATTTCAAATAAGCGCTAAACTACTCCAACAGCTGAAACCCAGCCTCCCTCCGGAAAACAATATCACCGCTATCCAAAGACAACACCCGGATTCTGCATCTTTCCAAAGATCGATCCAGTGACCATAATTGGCACATCCACCGAGGCATACATCATCGCATCATTCCGGCATCAATACATGGAAACCACCGGGCACACGCCGTCAACAAGCAAGAGCAACATCTTGTTCATTTCACATTTGGTGCATCCGGCCTTTCTTTAAGAGATGCGCCAAGATAGCAAAGAACTTACATGCCTCTCAAAGAGCCCAAAGATACATGAGCATAAATCTGCTCCGAGATCAGCAATCTAGAACGGACCACTTCAAAGACTCGCCTCCCACCAAGCCTCCAAATATACAAGCAGCAATGTCGGCTCCCAACAGCATGAACAAGCAAAATTAAGTGCATAAAAGCACACCAAACAGCCCGAATAGGCCTCCGGCATTTGCAGCCCATCGTCCAAGGAGACCAAGAAGACCTTGATTCCCAAAGATCGAATGCAGAGAGATATTGATTGCATATCAGCACACCAACACAGCCGAGAGAGACCGTAGAATGCAATGGATTTGCCCATTTAACATGAGCACAATCAACACCAGAACAACTTCAAAGAAAAAAACCGGAGAGGCTGCCAAAAGCATACGCATGGGCCAAAGATTTGACTCAATTTAGCAGACAAAGATCGCCAACCAATCCAGGGCACCACGGTCAAAACACAAATGACCAAGCCGGGTAACCCAACTTGCACTTTGGTCAGCCTACTACAGTGACAAGCATTATCAAGGGCCCTTTTGGCTTGCCTGCGTCTACGAGCCTTAGCCCTTTTCCATTCTTTATGTTGGAGCTCCTCCCACTCCCGAAGGGATGGTAAGTAAGTGGTGCCCGATTTCTTTTGAGGACCGAGATCAACAACCACAACCCCATCGGAGTCTCAACCGGAGAATTGAGGTCCTCGGGATCGGGACGGACACTGATTGAGTGTTTCAAACAATACGTCCGAGCAATCCGAGAAATAGATTCAGGGGTATAACTGGATCAATCTCGCCTAACGGATCGGGCGCAACATTAACAGTGATGAAGCGTGGTCTAGCAACACATCATCCGCTGCCACCGCAGGAGGGTGACCACAAAGATGGCTTCTTTGCGAAGGCATCTCACATATCTCTTCCGGAGGCACAACTACCACAGAGATATACAAGGGGTATCGAAGACTCGAAGCGCGAGAGGGCCATCATCCAAACCATAGATGGCCGATTGGCTACCTCCTTCACAACAGCCCAAAGATCAATAAAGCTGGATCTCGCTTTCACTCCCCTCGGCTAGAGCAAGACAAAAACTTCAAGGATGAGAGATCATCCACACCCCCTAAACCTCGATTCAAGAGCCGATTGCTCGGCGTGGTCGAAATCCATCTCCACTAAATCCATATCATTAGTGGCAAAATCCATCTCCTTCAAAGAAGCGAAGCATAATCGGGGCCAGAATGAGACAATGAGGAAAGGCCGATTTGGACCTCATTTGTGGGATAGACTCGGGTAGCAAATAAGGGCCATCAATAATCCCCTCAACTCGATCGGGACCGAGCCAAATCCACCACACCTTCAGAAAATCAGCTTCATGGACTGGTTGCTTAACGCGATCGAATCCATCTCCTCTAATTCCATATCCTTAGAGGCAAAGGTCACCTCCTTCAAAATTGCCTTGGCATCAACGGAACAGAATCGCACCTCGGAGATGGGACAGGCTTAGATGGGGTAGAGACCATCGGTCTCGAGGGGGAAGACCCAACATAAGCCGCATTACCACCGAGAAAAGGAGTAGTAGGAGATTTGGATCCTCTGTCTCCAAAACAGAAAGCAGCTCTAATGGAGGAACAGCCCCTTGATCCACCGGATGGTTTCCAAAGGATACAATACCTCCACCTCGGTTAAAGGGACAGCTCGAGATCCCATTGATACTCTAATCTTATCGGGGAGGATGGATTCCCGATCCACTTCCACACGCAGATCTCGTGCGGTGTGCAAATGATCCAGTCTAGCGATTCGAGGGTCAAGACAGAGTGAACGCCCCACATGACTTGCAATCCAACTCAATCCCATCGGTGTCCAAAACTTTAATGGAACATTAATAAGACTGATCCAAACAGGGGCGATCTTAGGGAATCCTGGTTCAATACCATGCCAGAGACCATCGTTTGAGGAATAAGGATTTCCTCCGAAAAGTCCAAGGACCGTGTGCCAAGCAAGCGACAAATGAGCCTCGGAATCGGCGAAGAAGAAAAAACCTTGACCATTTGTAGCAACGTGGTTAAGCCCAAATCTAGCCCATATGCTACTAGCAATGGAGCTCACCGCCACAAAATGGGGAGGCTTTTCTCGAGAAATACCCAACCAGGTGGAGCCCCGATATTCTTGACATTGCGGGTGACTTCCTCCGAGGAGAATGGAGGGATTGACGCCGTCGAGGGAGGGGCGAGGGAAAAATTTTAGAGTGTCAAAAGGATTCACACTCCGGCTTTGAGAGGACCGAGCCCTAGAAATGGGATTGGGAAGGTTTGAAGACAAACAAGATTTCTTCTTGGTGACGTCCGCCCAAGAAAGAGGAGCAGATCCGTCATGCTCACGATCGTTCCCGAGTCCATCGATTTCGGGAAGACAGAAAGTAGCATCCGGAGCCGGAGAAAGGGAGACAGCCGACCGCCTAAGCTTCGGGAAATCGCTCGCTTCAGCCTGCCTCAACTCATGGAGAACGGAGGTCGAAGGAGAATGAGGGCCTAGGGAGACGAGGCCAGAGGGCGGGCCAGAGGGGACCCCCGGTAGCCCGACCATGGCCGGCATCGGCGCCGCCGAAGGCGGAAGGAGCGCCTGGATTGAGTTCGAATTTGAAATTGCAAATGAGGAGAGAAGAGAGATCCACGCAATGATTTCTCATTGAGAGGGTAGTGATACTTAGTTTTATAATGTTTATCATTTCAGTTAAAAAGCTTTCAATAATTCCATCATACTTGTTGTGAACTTATTGTTCTTGACTAATAATCATAAATAAATAAGAATTACAAAATTTATGCAAATGCGATATTATTTACAATGAGGATGACTTTAACGGCACATTTTTAACTTTTTGAGCGTAAGTCTATTTTGTTCCTGATTCAATTACCACATAAAACCAAGTTAAATTTATTATGTGCAGATTTTAAATTTATAATTATATTTTTTTGGTTTACCCACAATAAAAAAAATTGACCTAAATATGTTAAATACTTATCCTATCAAAATCCCTTGAGATACAATGACAATTGAGGGATAAGGACAAGAAAAATATATGGTAAAAAAATAGGGACAGATTTAAATCGTATTTTGTACGTAAAAAAAGAGACACTACAAAATCTAGAAATTGTTGGTTGATTTATTATTTTTCCTTTCTTATATTCTTCTTTGTTTGAAAGTATGATTATTTATAATAAAAAAAATTTAAAAAATACATATGAAAAAAAAAAAGAGGGAGAAGAATGACAAAAAAAAGAAAAGAAAAGGAAAGGAGAAACAAAAGAAAAAAGAGAACTAAGCGAATTGAGATATTGTAAGGATCTAGATTTCATTATTCATAATTTGGTAAACTAAATTAATTTATATAACATTAAGATCAATAAATAGTAAAACCTTAAAATTAGGAACTTACACCGAAATACGATAAAAATTTATTTGATGAAATTGACTTTAATTTTGGATAATAAATGATAAAATAAATAATATGAAAGTAATTCGGTTAATAAATTCTCAATCGGTTAATAATCAAATTAATTTTAGTTGATGATAGGATAACCTGGTAACCGAAATTACATCCGATTAACAACCAAACTTAGTCCGATTGATTAAATATAGTTTGAATTAAATTAATTAAGTAAAATTATATATATTTCAACTCACAAACCCCCAAACATTGAGCTGAATTCTCCAAAATTCAGCAAGAGGACCCAGTTACTTTGACAGGTCAAATTCTACCCAAAATTCCAATAATTCCATAAGAGATTTAACTTATATATGGCATGAAAATGTAAGGACCAAATCCTTTTGGGAAAAAGGGGTAATCGTAATCCGGTCAACGACTGTTGACTGGAGAACTTAGAAGAAGACTTATCCGGTCAACAGGAATTGACCAGAAGGAAGGAAAGAGGAAAGTAATCCGGTCAACGCTAGTTTGACCAAAAAATGTTGAAGGTAAGATAATCCGGTCAACGTCCGTTAACCAGAGTGTGTAATCAGGAGCAATGAAATCCGGTCAATGTCAGTTGACCGAAAGCGTGAAAATTCAGTCAACGATAGTTGATCGAAAATAAAGGATGAACATTTAAAAGCGAATCAAGGTAAGACAAAAGCCGAAAGTACTGAAACAGTAAGGAAGCCCTTACGAAAAGTAAAGTCAGAATAACCATGCCTGCAACGCCAGTACAGTGAGGAAGCCCTTAGAAAAGTAAAGTTAGAATAACTATGCCTGCAACGCTAGTTAACCAAAACAGTAAGGAAGCCCTTACGAAAAGCAAAGTCAGAATGACCATGCCTGAGTAGTAACCTACTCCCAACCACCCTGATGGCCCTATAGAAAAGAAGTACAAGCAGTTGACCTGCCCTAAGTCCTACCACGAACTCCAACGCCTATAAGTAATGACCCTCCCCATGAGTTACGATACGAAGCTAGGCAAACGACTAGGTGAAGGCGTTAAGAATTTCGAGCCAAAACCAAGTGAAAGGTTCATAGATCCAATCCAGGCAAGAGTACTCACCGTTTTAAGTTCAAATTTTTAATGTAAGTATATTGTACTTGTTTATCTGACTAATGATGTTCAGTTATTTCAAGATATTCGAACGCATGAAGTTTGATTATTGCATGATTTAGATGATGATCAGTTATTTGTTTATGAAAAAGTACCGGTTATTTCATGACGTTTGGACGTTTTACTTAAATACATGAAGTCTGGCCTTGTTTTAAAATGTTCGATTATTGCATGTGTAAAAAGACCCCCGACTTTTGATAAAAAAGAACTCCCGCTTTTAGTAAAAAGAACTTCGGCTCTGACTTTTGTTGAAAAAGAACTCTGGCTTTTGTTGAAAAGAAATACTAGCTTTTGATAAAAAGGACTTCGGCTCTTGTTGGAAAAGAACTCCGGCTTTTGAACATCAGCTTTTGTCAAAAAAAAGAACTCCGGCTTTTGAGCTCCGGCTTTTGTTGAAAAGACCTTGGGTTTTGATAAAAAGAACTCCGGTTTTCAGTAAAAAGAACTTTGGCTCTGGCTTTTGTTGAAAAAGAACTCCAACTTTTGAACTCCGGCTTTTGTTGAAAAGAACTCCGGATTTTGATAAAAAGAACTTCGGCTTTTGTTGGAAAAGAACTCTGGCATTTGGACATTGGCTTTTGTCAAAAAAAAAGAACTCAGGCTTTTGAGCTCTGACTTTTGTTGAAAAGACCTCCAACTTGTGATAAAAAGAACTCCGACTTTTGATAAAAAAGAACTTCAGCTTTTGTTAAAAATACCTCCGATTTTTATGGAAAGAACTCCGGCTTTGAAGCAAAGGAACTCCGGCTTTCATGAAAAAAAAAAGAGCTCCAGCTAGAAGAAAAAGAACTCCGATTTTTTATGAAAAAGGACTTCAGCTTGAAGAAAAAGAACTCCGGCTTTTAAGAAAGAAACCTCCAGCTTTTGATAGAAAAAGAACTCCGGCTTGTAAGAAAGAGACATCCGGCTTTTGATAAAAAGAACTCCAGCTTTTAAAAGAAAGAACTCCGGCTTTCAATAAAGTGACCTCTAGCTTTTGATAAAAAGAACTCCAACTTTGACAAGTAAGACCTCTGACCTTCGGTTTTAGTATGTTAAAAGAAAGGCTTTACGGACTTCAATTATTTAAAATTAAGAACAAAGGCTATAAGAACAAGGAAAGAAATGTATGTGATCCGGACAGCACGTGGAACTCTACGACTTTCGATTTTTGAACTATGATGGATGGCCATTAAAAGATATGAACTAAAAAATCGAGTTTCCATTAAACTTGCTGTTAAAGATGGATGAAGAATCTCGAGGACTGTCCCTGGGCCACGGGGGAATTTCTGTTGGCACAAGGCTTATGGACTACGGCCCCATATGCCGGGTTAAAGGCATTACCTCCCTCCTCGGGAGCATAATGAGAGGATACGGTTCTAGGTAATGGGGTAGCACATAACCCTTCCTCGATGTTGTCTGCTCCCGTTCGGTCCCTACAGATGATAAGTATTTCGTTCGGCTTTTATGAATTTCCTAAAGACAAGATAATAAGAGCAAGAACAAGGAACTCTAAACTTAAGAAGAAACAAAATGGTGATTTTCATATGCCAAGTTATGTTATGAAACCTTTACTTTGATCCGATGATATATATGATAATATTTTCTGTATGTGGGTACCTTGCTGAGCCTTGCAGCTCACTCTTACTATTTTTCAGATGATGAAAAGCTTATGGAGGATGAAGTTGAGTAGAGTCGTATGAAGTGACTAGACGGCACAGCTGGCCGGAGCTGATTAGTGATGAAATGACGTATTACTTTTGATGATTTAAGAAGGATTTGTAAAACAGTTCCGCTGAAAAAGGGATTATGGATGTTAACATGTTTCCGTAATTATAATATGGATGAATGAAGTCGATATTTCTAATAGCATCTCATGTCATGTCAAGTCTTTTGTAGTCGACCAACCTGAGTGTTGGCCGGTCAGGTGTGAGACTTAGCACCACGATGGCCAACTCAAGGAGTTCGGCCTCAAGCGATCTTGTGTACGAATGGTATATATGGAAGAAAAGAAAAATTTTCATGTCCACCAGGTTAGTATTATACTGGATGTATGTAAAGGTTAGGTTTGACGACGGCCGCATGTGGTGGAATGTGACTGGTCTGTCACAGCTGGTATCAGAGAGAACTAAGATGCTTTAGGTTTGATCTAAATCAATACAGAAACTTAAGGCAGGATAAATTAAGGGTAAAAAGAAATTAGCACTACTTATGCTTAGGACGGAGTACTATGTGTTAGCCGCCTTTGGCTAGTATTCTGACCAAAATGGTTTTTTTAGGAATCAAAGTCATTGCTGAAGACATGTCAAATAGAGGAAGGTGAGCCATCTGAACTAGCATCCGGATTCAGAGACGAGGTACTTGAACATGCTAGACAGGATGGCAGACGTCGTAGAAGCTTTTGCTCCGCCAACTCTGGTGACAGTCCCAATTCCTGTCCATCAGGAGAGATCGGTCTATGATCGCTTTACCAACGAGCGAGTTTTTGAATTCTTCGGAGAACCCGACCCGTTGAAGGTGGACACCTGGATCCAACGACTAAAGAAGGTGTTCGCGGTGATCAGGTGTTCTGCTAGAGATAAGGTTCTATTCGCCACCCATAAGTTGGTGGGTGAGGCCCACCACTGGTGGGAGTTGCAAAAGAGAGTTTTTGAGGTGCCAGAAGGGGATATTACTTGGGAAATATTTGAAGCAGCATTCTTGGAGAAATACTTCCCCGCTAATCTTCACGGAGAGAAAGAAGATAAATTCCTTCGCTTAAAGCAAGGCACTCGCACTATGGCCGAATATGATGAAAATTTACAGAACTATCCTGCTATGCTCCTTACATGGTGGAGGACCAGGAGAAAAAGGAGAGAAGATTCTTTCAAGGGTTAAGAGACGATATCAGGAGACATCTCTCAACCTTAAAGTTGGCCACGTATAGGGAGGTGCTAGAAAGGGCCATTATTTACGAGAAGGAGCTTGCAAGAGGAAAATTTTTTCAAACAGAGGGCTCTTAATCAGGCTTCGAGGGCCTTCTAAGAAGACGAAACCGTCGAGGTCCAGTGGAGCGCAGGACCAATCTGTACAGACTTTCCGAGCATCCAGCAGTACATGTGATCATTGCGGAAGGACGCCTGAAGGGAAGCCGAAATTAATTATATATAACCTGGTAACTGAAATTACATCCGATTAACAACCGAACTTAGTCCAGTTGATTAAATATAGTATGAAATAAGTTAATTAAGTAAAATTATATATATTTCAACTCACAAACCCCCAAACATTGAGCTGAATTCTCCAAAATTCAGCAAGAGGACCCAGTTACTTTGACAGGTCAAATTCTACCCAAAATTCCAATAATTCCATAAGAGATTTAACTTATATATGGCATGAAAATACCCTACACACATGGAAATACCCAAATACACATACACATAGCTAAAAATTATCAAAATTCAATAAGGAAGATGGCAGCTCATAAATATGCTTGCTGAAAATTCAACAAGTTTGGAATAATACACCAAATATGCTTTCTGATATGCTAATTTTTACATACTATTAATGGCTTATTTATCTCATAAAAATTTTAGTGAAGAAACTGTAATATGTTGGCTAAATCATGATTTTTTTATTTTGAAATAATTCTCTTGACTTAGGCTAGTTCAAGGAGTTTAATATTGATTGGCAGTTTGAACCGAGAAAATTAGGGGCTTGCTGTTGGTGCTGATTTTCTTAATGTCATTGATCAGTTCAAGCTCTATAAAAATTAGTACAGGAATTTTAATGAACCCTCTAAAATGTCATGAAGTTGGATTAAAAATATCTCTTAAAAATATGAAACGTTCAACCTTGAAAAAATTGAATATCACTGAAATGGCAAGATTGCACCAGAATGCTGAATTTGGCACCGAAATTGGTATATAACTTTGAACCGGGTAAGAATAAAATTGAAAAATTCATTTGAACAGGTCCAAAATTATGTACGGATTCTAGAAATGTATAAAAAGTAATTTTTCATGGTGATTTAATCACCGAACCGAATCAAAAATAACAGCTAAACCAATCCCTGTATATAGATGCTGAAATTGCAAGTTTGGGAAAATCTGGCCGAACCGGCCCACATCCGATCATGAAACCGGATCAAAATTGGTCACCAATTAGTTAATACCCTTATTAAGATTTATTAAAATTGGATTATGAAAATGGGTTGAAGGGCCCACTAAATCGGATCCCTAAATAAGCAACAAAACCCACCCCGGCATCCTTGCTGATGCTGATGCAAATCTGGAAGTCCAATTTGGTGGACTAAATCGGCCATGAACTTGTTGAACCAACTGTCGACCCAGACAAGTCATCTAATACTAAGTCTAAACTATCACCATGTAAAACGGTTTTCGAAAATATCTCAATTTTGTTGCTCTACCGGCCCCAGAATGGAAATTGCCTCTAAACAAGCCGGTTTGCACTTGATTGCCTATTTTGCAAATTTAGTGTGAATTGGCTAGAAAATAAATAATAAATCGGCTATATATGGTACATTAAATTAGTAAAAAAGCTATACATCATGTAAATTGGTTAGCCATTATAAGAACCAGATATTAAAGATTAGAAATGAATTGATTTTTAATGAACCAACTAATTTGATAAGTGAACCGGTTTATATAAAATTCTTTAAAATAATGAACCGGCCATTTATTATATGGATAATGGTGAACTAGCTCACGTAATATAACTAGCAAAATATTATGAAAAGCTGAATCGATCTATAAACCGAATTTGGGATCAAACCGATTAAAGAGATGAAATAAAATCGAACCAGTTAGTAAACCGATAAAATTAGAAGGTTAATGGACCCAAAGCCACTTAATATGTCACCTAAAAAATTTAAGTCTAGCATATGTTAAAATTTATGTGAACTTATTTTTATATTATATACTGATATGATTTTATTATGGAAATATACAATATGCTTTCTCGTGATTTCATTACAAGTGTATAGATATGTTTATACATGAGTGGAAGCCAATATGACACCACAGAAATATGAACTTTCTTTGAGATGAAAAAGTTAAGAAGAAGAAGTAAGATTATAAATAAGGGTTTCCACTACGAAATTTTAAGAAGTAATAAAACTAAATTACGGATTTTTATTTCAACGGATAGTATTCCCTAGCATACCTTAGGATATTATAGTATAGATCATTGTCTGAATAAGTATCGTTGTACAATTTTGGCCCCATGTGTGACATACCATATCCAAATCAGAAACCAGTAAGGTTACGTCTATAATACAGATATCAGACTATACAAACATTTGTACAACAAGCCTGTACAACACATAGAAATCTATCCAAATGAACTTCCAACATCCAAACAAACACAACCTAAACAACACATGACCCACAGGCCACATCAGAGCAGGGCTCCAACATTGTTCGTCTGGACATAACATCAAACAAAGAGAGATGTCATTAGGTACTTGAAACAAACCATCATAATCTTGTGAAAGCACATACTATCATCCATGCATACAATGGGACAACTATATTAGATCATTGTCCATATACATACAATATACAACATACTACCCATCAAAATTATACAAATCCTCCTAATTATGAAATCAAAACTATTGAACACAGTCCATAAGGGATGTCTAAGGACCCGTGTGCCTAGCCAGCTCCTAGCTTCTACTCCGTCTCATCGGGCATGAAAATACCAAGAGTGAGCTAAACACTCAGTAAGTACAATATAATTAATGATAAAATAATATATTTAAAATGGAATGAGAAAAGGGATAGGAGCATGATATATGATGCATGACATGAAATGCACACAATTATATTTTCAAAATATAAATAATTATTCATATTTTATCTTTCTTCTCTTAGAGTTCTAAAATATACATAAATTTCTTTATCTTTGGAAATCAGGGCCAGTAGACCTTACCAAGTAATGATAAAAAAAAATGAGGAAAGGAATGTTTATATTTCCACGCATTCTAAGGTGCTACCCACGCCGTTTAACATCCCATAGTGAGCGGTATACCTTTAACCTAATATACGGGGTCATATCACATATGCCACCATGTCCCCCGTGGCCCAGAGGCAATCCTCATGCTCTACAATAATATCTTAAAGCATGCTAAGGAATATCGCTCACTACAATACACG